>CM065363.1:24810734-26061091 GCA_033032245.1 Poecilia picta | reverse complement strand
GGGTCTAATTTTCAATTTCAATATGTTTAAGTTTTCGGGACCCAAAAAAAGCTTTATCTCAGCGAAAAAGTGTAAAATTGATGTCGCTCATTCTCACTGTAAAATTAAATTTTCAGCCTTTTTAAAGGTTGGACAGCTCCAAAATGCTAAGATGCAAAATTCGGGTTTGTTTTTTAAACTGGAATCAGGTCAAATTTTTTTCAATTTTCAATATTTTGAATTTTCAGAACCAAAAAAAGTTTTATCCACGAAAGAATGAAAATTGATGTCGCCTTTCTCACTGTACATTAAATTTTCAAGCATTTTTAGATGTTGGACAGCTCAAAATGCTAAGATGCAATATATCTGGTGTTTAAACTGGAATCAGGTCTAATTTTCAAGTTTCAATATGTTTGAAGTTTTCAGAAGCCAAAAAGCTTTATCTCAGCGAAAGAAGTGTAAAATTGATGTCGTCATTCTCAGCTGTACATTAATTTTTCACACTTATTAGATGTTGGACAGGCTGCAAAATGCTAGATGCAATATCTGGTGGATTTAAACTGGAATCAGGTCTAATTTTCAAGTTTCAATATGTTTGAAGTTTTCAGAGCCAAAAACGCTTTATCTCAGCGAAAGAAGTGAAAAAGATGCCTCAGTAATAATTCACTTTAATGGCAAACAGAGCAAATGTGTTATGATCAGTTATTCAGTCAAGTGATTCGAGCAAAACTTCCAGAAGTGTGATGTGTCTTTCAGTGTACATTAATTTCACTTTTTGATGTTGGCGCTCAAAATGTGATGAATATCTGTGGTTTAACGGAATCAGTCTAATTTCAATTTCAATATGTTGAATTTCAGACCAAAAGCTTTTCAGCGAAAGAAGTGTAAAATTATGTCTGCTCATTTCACTGTACATTAATTTCAGCAATTTTAGATGTTGGTAAGCGTCGCAAAATGCTATGATGAATTCATACTAAGTT
This sequence comes from Poecilia picta, assembly GCA_033032245.1. Classification (NCBI taxonomy): domain Eukaryota; kingdom Metazoa; phylum Chordata; class Actinopteri; order Cyprinodontiformes; family Poeciliidae; genus Poecilia; species Poecilia picta. The sequence continues at coordinate 26,060,132 of CM065363.1, read as the reverse complement.
GTTTTTAACTGGAAATAGGTCTAATTTCAAGTTTCAATGTTTGAAGTTTTCAGGAGCCAAAAAGCTTTATCTCAGCGAAAGAATGTTAAATTGATGTCAGCTCATTTCAGTGTACATTAATTTTCAGCATTATTAAATGTTGACAGGCTCAAAATGCTAAAGATGCAATATCAGCTGTGTTATTTAAATGGATATCAGGTCTAAAATTCAAGTTTCAATATGTTGTGAAGTTTTCAGAAGCCAAAAGCTTTTTCTCAGCAAAGTTTGGTTAAATTATTGATGTCTGCAATCATTTCGAGCTGTACATTCAATTTTCACATTTTTAGATGTTGGCAGGAGTTTTCAGAGCCAAAAAAGCTTTATCTCAGCGAAAGAAGTGTAAAATTGATGTCAGCTCATTCTCAGCTGTACATTCAATTTTCAGCCTATTAGATGTGGACAGCTCCAAAATGCTAAGATGCAAAATATCTGGTTGTTTTAAACTGGAATCAGTCTAATTTCAAGTTTCAATATGTTTGAAGTTTTCAGAAGCCAAAAAAGCTTTATCTCAGCGAAAGAAGTGTAAAATTGATGTCTGCTCATTCTCAGCTGTACATTAAATTTTCAACATTTTAGATGTTGGCAGCTGCAAAATGCTGAATGCAATATATCTGTGATTAAACTGGAATCAGGTCTAATTTTCAAGTTTCAATATGTTTGAAGTTTTCAGAGCCAAAAAGCTTTTCTCAGCGAAAGAAGTTAAAATTGATGTCAGCTCATCTCACTGTACATTCAATTTCAGCCTTTTAGATGTTGGCAGCTCCAAAATGCTAAGATGCAAAATATCTGGTTGTTTTAAACTGAATCAGGTCTAATTTTCAAGTTTCAATATGTTTGAAGTTTCAGAAGCCAAAAAAGCTTTATCTCAGCGAAAGAAGTGTAAAATTGATGTCTGCTCATTCTCAGCTGTACATTAAATTTTCAACATTTTTAGATTGGGCAGCTGCAAAATGCTGAGATGCATATATCTGGTGGATTTAAACGGAATCAGGTCTAATTTTCAAGTTTCAATATGTTGAAGTTTTCAGAGCCAAAAAGCTTTATCTCAGCGAAAGAAGTGTAAAATTGATGTCAGCTCATTCCAGCTGTACATTAATTTTCACTTTTAGATGGGGCAGCTCAAAATCTAAGATGCAAAATATCTGGTGTTTAAACTGGAATCAGGTCTAATTTCAAGTTTCAATATGTTTGAAGTTTTCAGAAGCCAAAAAGCTTTATTCAGCGAAAGAAGTGTAAAATTGATGTCTGCTCATTCTCAGCTGTACATTAAATTTCAACATTTTAGATGTTGGCAGGCTGCAAAATGCTGAGATGCAATATATCTGGTGATTTAAACTGGAATCAGGTCTAATTTTCAAGTTTCAATATGTTTGAAGTTTTCAGAAGCCAAAAAGCTTTATCTCAGCGAAAGAAGTAAAAATGATGTCTGCTCATTCTCAGCTGTACATTAAATTTTCAACATTTTAGATGTTGGCAGCTGCAAAATGCTGAGATGCATATATCTGGTTGTTTTAAACTGGAATCAGTCTAATTTTCAAGTTTCAATATGTTTGAAGTTTTCAGGAGCCAAAACGCTTTATCTCAGCGAAAGAATGTAAAATTGATGTCAGCTCATTCCAGCTGTACATTCAATTTTCAGCCTTATTAGATGGTGGCAGCTCCAAAATCCTAAATGCAAATATCTGGTTGTTTTAAACTGGAATCAGTCTAAATTTCAAGTTTCAATATGTTTGAATTTTCAGAAGCCAAAAAAGCTTTATCTCAGCGAAAGAAGTGTAAAATTGATGTCTGCTCATTCTCAGCTGTACATTAATTTTCAACATTTTTAGATGTTGGCAGGCTGCAAAATGCTGAATGCAATATATCTGTGGATTAAACTGGAATCAGGTCTAATTTTCAAGTTTCAATATGTTTGAAGTTTTCAGAAGCCAAAAACGCTTTATCTCAGCGAAAGAAGTGAAAAATGATGTCTGCTCATTCTCAGCTGTACATTAAATTTTCAACATTTTTAGATGTTGGCAGGCTGCAAAATGCTGAGATGCAATAATCTGGTGGATTTAAACTGGAATCAGTCTAAATTTCAAGTTTCAATATGTTTGAAGTTTTCAGAGCCAAAAATGCTTTGTCTCAGCGAAAGAAGTTTAAAATTGATGTCAGCTCATTCTCAGCTGTACATTCAATTTTCAGCCATTATTAGATGTTGGACAGCTCCAAAATGCTAAGATGCAAAATATCTGGTTGTTTTAAACTGGAATCAGGTCTAATTTTCAAGTTTCAATATGTTTGAAGTTTTCAGAAGCCAAAAAAGCTTTATCTCAGCGAAAGAAGTGTAAAATTGATGTCTGCTCATTCTCAGCTGTACATTAAATTTTCAACATTTTAGATGTTGGCAGGCTGCAAAATGCTGAGATGCAATATATCTGGTGGATTTAAACTGGAATCAGGTCTAATTTTCAAGTTTCAATATGTTTGAAGTTTTCAAAGCCAAAACGCTTTATCTCAGCGAAAGAAGTGTAAAATGATGTCGCTCATTCTCAGCTGTACATTAAATTTTCAACATTTTAGATGTTGGCAGCTGCAAAATGCTGAGATGCAATATATCTGGTGGATTTAAACTGGAATCAGTCTAATTTTCAAGTTTCAATATTGTTTGAAGTTTTCAGAGCCAAAAAAGCTTTTCAGCGAAGAAGTGAAAATGATGTCTGCTCATTCTCAGCTGTACATTAAATTTTCAACTTTTAGATGTTGGCAGCTGCAAAATGCTGAGATGCAATATATCTGGTGGATTTAAACTGGAATCAGGTCTAATTTTCAAGTTTCATATGTTTGAAGTTTTCAGAAGCCAAAAAGCTTATCTCAGCGAAAGAATGAAAATGGATGTCGCTCATTCTCAGCTGTACATTAAATTTTCAACATTTTTAGATGTTGGCAGGCTGCAAATGCTGAGATGCAATATATCTGGTGGATTTAAACTGGAATCAGGTCTAATTTTCAGTTTCAATATGTTTGAAGTTTTCAGAAGCCAAAAAGCTTTATCTCAGCGAAAGAAGTGAAAAATGGATGTCAGCTCATTCTCAGCTGTACATTAAATTTTCAACATTTTTAGATGTTGGCAGGCTGCAAAATGCTGAATGCATTATATCTGGTGGATTTAACTGGAATCAGGTCTAATTTTCAAGTTTCAATATGTTTGAAGTTTTCAGAGCCAAAAAGCTTTTCTCAGCGAAAGAAGTTAAATGATGTCGCTCATTCTCAGCTGTACATTAATTTTCAACTTATTAGATGTTGGCAGCTCAAAATGCTAGATGCAAATATCTGGTGGTTTAAACTGGAATCAGGTCTAATTTTCAAGTTTCAATATGTTTGAAGTTTTCAGAAGCCAAAAAAAGCTTTATCTCAGCGAAAGAAGGAAAATGATGTCTGCTCATTCTCAGCTGTACATTAAATTTTCAACATTTTAGATGTTGGCAGGCTGCAAAATGCGAGATGCATTATATCGGTGGATTTAAACTGAATCAGTCTAATTTTCAAGTTTCAATATGTTTGAAGTTTTCAGAGCCAAAAAGCTTTATCTCAGCGAAGAAGTGAAAATGATGTCAGCTCATTCTCAGCTGTACATTAATTTTCACCTTTTAGATGTGGCAGCTCCAAAATCTAAGATGCAAATATCTGGTGTTTTAAACTGGATCAGGTCTAATTTCAAGTTTCAATATGTTTGAAGTTTTCAGAAGCCAAAAAAGCTTTATCTCAGCGAAAGAAGTGTAAAATTGATGTCTGCTCATTCTCAGCTGTACATTAAATTTTCAACATTTTTAGATGTTGGCAGGCTGCAAAATGCTGAATGCAATATTATCTGGTGGATTTAAACTGGAATCAGGTCTAATTTTCAAGTTTCAATATGTTTGAAGTTTTCAGAAGCCAAAAACGCTTTATCTCAGCGAAAGAAGTGAAAATGGATGTCTGCTCATTCCAGCTGTACATTAAATTTTCAACATTTTTAGATGTTGGCAGGCTGCAAAATGCTGAATGCAATATATCTGGTGGATTTAAACTGGAATCAGGTCTAATTTTCAAGTTTCAATATGTTTGAAGTTTTCAGGAGCCAAAATGCTTTGTCTCAGCGAAAGAAGTTTAAAATTGATGTCAGCTCATTCTCAGCTGTACATTCAATTTTCAGCCTTATAGATGTTGGACAGCTGCAAAATGCTGAGATGCAAATATCTGGTGGTTTAAACTGGAATCAGGTCTAATTTTCAAGTTTCAATATGTTTGAAGTTTTCAGAAGCCAAAAAAGCTTTATCTCAGCGACAGAATTGAAAAATGGATGTCAGCTCATTCTCAGCTGTACATTAAATTTTCAACATTTTTAGATGTTGGCAGGCTGCAAAATGCTGAGATGCAATATATCTGGTGGATTTAAACTGGAATCAGGTCTAATTTTCAAGTTTCAATATGTTTGAAGTTTTCAGAAGCCAAAAAAGCTTTATCTCAGCGACAGAAGTGAAAATGGATGTCAGCTCATTCTCAGCTGTACATTAATTTTCAACATTTTTAGATGTTGGCAGCTGCAAAATGCTGAAATGCATTATATCTGGTGGATTTAAACTGGAATCAGGTCTAATTTTCAAGTTTCAATATGTTTGAAGTTTTCAGGAGCCAAAAATGCTTTGTCTCAGCGAAAGAAGTTTAAAATTGATGTCAGCTCATTCTCAGCTGTACATTAAATTTTCAGCCTTATTAGATGTTGGCAGCTCCAAAATGCTAAGATGCAAAATATCTGGTTGTTTAAACTGGAATCAGGTCTAATTTTCAAGTTTCAATATGTTTGAAGTTTTCAGAAGCCAAAAAAGCTTTATCTCAGCGAAAGAAGTGTAAAATTGATGTCTGCTCATTCTCAGCTGTACATTAAATTTTCAACATTTTTAGATGTTGGCAGGCTGCAAAATGCTGAGATGCAATTATATCTGGTGGATTTAAACTGGAATCAGGTCTAATTTTCAAGTTTCAATATGTTTGAAGTTTTCAGGAGCCAAAAACGCTTTTCTCAGCGAAAGAAGTGTAAAATTGATGTCAGCTCATTCCCAGCTGTACATTCAATTTTCAGCCTTATTAGATGTGGACAGCTCCAAAATCCTAAGATGCAAAATATCTGGTTGTTTTAAACTGGAATCAGGTCTAAATTTCAAGTTTCAATATGTTTGAAGTTTTCAGAAGCCAAAAAAGCTTTATCTCAGCGAAAGAAGTGTAAAATTGATGTCTGCTCATTCTCAGCTGTACATTAAATTTTCAACATTTTTAGATGTTGGCAGGCTGCAAAATGCTGAGATGCAATATATCTGGTGGATTTAAACTGGAATCAGGTCTAATTTTCAAGTTTCAATATGTTTGAAGTTTTCAGAAGCCAAAAACGCTTTATCTCAGCGAAAGAAGTGAAAAATGGATGTCTGCTCATTCTCAGCTGTACATTAAATTTTCAACATTTTTAGATGTTGGCAGGCTGCAAAATGCTGAGATGCAATATATCTGGTGGATTTAAACTGGAATCAGGTCTAATTTTCAAGTTTCAATATGTTTGAAGTTTTCAGGAGCCAAAAATGCTTTTCTCAGCGAAGAAGTTTAAAATTGATGTCAGCTCATTCTCAGCTGTACATTCAATTTTCAGCCTTATTTAGATGTTGGACAGCTCCAAAATGCTAGATGCAAATATCTGGTTGTTTAAAACTGGAATCAGGTCTAATTTTCAAGTTTCAATATGTTTGAAGTTTTCAGAAGCCAAAAAAGCTTTATCTCAGCGAAAGAAGTGTAAAATTGATGTCTGCTCATTCTCAGCTGTACATTAAATTTTCAACATTTTTAGATGTTGGCAGGCTGCAAAATGCTGAGATGCAATATATCTGGTGGATTTAAACTGGAATCAGGTCTAATTTTCAAGTTTCAATATGTTTGAAGTTTTCAGAAGCCAAAAAAGCTTTATCTCAGCGAAAGAAGTGAAAAATGGATGTCTGCTCATTCTCAGCTGTACATTAAATTTTCAACATTTTTAGATGTTGGCAGGCTGCAAAATGCTGAGATGCAATATATCTGGTGGATTTAAACTGGAATCAGGTCTAATTTTCAAGTTTCAATATGTTTGAAGTTTTCAGAAGCCAAAAAAGCTTTATCTCAGCGAAGAAGTGAAAAATGGATGTCTGCTCATTCTCAGCTGTACATTAATTTTCAACATTTTAGATGTTGGCAGGCTGCAAAATGCTGAGATGCAATATATCTGGTGGATTTTAAACTGGAATCAGGTCTAATTTTCAAGTTTCAATATGTTTGAAGTTTTCAGAAGCCAAAAAAGCTTTATCTCAGCGACAGAATTGAAAAATGGATGTCAGCTCATTCTCAGCTGTACATTAAATTTTCAACATTTTTAGATGTTGGCAGGCTGCAAAATGCTGAGATGCATATATCTGGTGGATTTAAACTGGAATCAGGTCTAATTTTCAAGTTTCAATATGTTTGAAGTTTTCAGAAGCCAAAAAGCTTTATCTCAGCGAAGAAGTGAAAAATGGATGTCAGCTCATTCTCAGCTGTACATTAAATTTTCAACATTTTAGATGTTGGCAGCTGCAAAATGCTAGAAATGCATTATATCGGGTTTGATTTAAACTGGAATCAGGTCTAATTTTCAAGTTTCAATATGTTTGAAGTTTTCAGGAGCCAAAAACGCTTTATCTCAGGAAAGAAGTGTAAAATTGATGTCAGCTCATTCTCAGCTGTACATTAAATTTTCAGCTTATTAGATGTTGGACAGCTCCAAAATGCTAAGATGCATTATATTGGTTGTTTTAACTGGAATCAGGTCTAATTTTCAAGTTTCATATGTTTGAAGTTTTCAGAAACCAAAAACGCTTTATCTCAGCGAAAGAAGTGAAAATGGATGTCTGCTCATTCTCAGCTGTACATTCAATTTTCACATTTTAGATGTTGGCGGCTGCAAATGCTGAGATGCATTATATTGGTTGTTTTAAACTGGAATCAGGTCTAATTTTCAAGTTTCAATATGTTTGAAGTTTTCAGAAGCCAAAAACGCTTTATCTCAGCGAAAGAAGTGAAAAATGGATGTCTGCTCATTCTCAGCTGTACATTCAATTTTCAAGCATTATTAGATTTGGACAGCTCAAAATGCTAAGATACATTATATCTGGTTGTTTTAAACTGGAATCAGGTCTAATTTTCAAGTTTCACTATGTTTGAAGTTTTCAGAACCAAAAACGCTTTATCTCAGAGAAATAAGTGAAAAATGGATGTCTGCTCATTCTCAGCTGTACATTCAATTTTCAGCATTTTTAGATGTTGGCAGGCTGGAAAATGCTGAGATGCATCATATCTGGTTGTTTTAAACTGGAATCAGGTCTAATTTTCAAGTTTCACTATGTTTGAAGTTTTCAGATGCCAAAAACGCTTTATCTCAGAGAAATAAGTGAAAAATGGATGTCTGCTCATTCTCAGCTGTACATTCAATTTTCAGCATTATTAGATATTGGACAGCTCCTAAATGCTAAGATACATTATATCTGGTTGTTTTAAACTGGAATCAGGTCTATTTTTCAAGTTTCACTATGTTTGAAGTTTTCAGAAGCCAAAAACGCTTTATCTCAGAGAAATAAGTGAAAAATGGATGTCTGCTCATTCTCAGCTGTACATTAAATTTTCAAACTTTTTAGATGTTGGCTGGCTGGAAAATGCTGAGATGCATTATATTTGGTTGTTTTAAACTGGAATCAGGTCTAATTTTCAAGTTTCACCATGTTTGAAGTTTTCAGAAGCCAAAAACGCTTTATCTCAGAGAAATAAGTGAGAAATGGATGTCTGCTCATTCTCAGCTGTACATTCAATTTTCAGCATTATTAGATGTTGGCAGGCTGGAAAATGCTGAGATGCATTATATCTGGTTGTTTTAAATTGGAATCAGGTCTAATTTTCAAGTTACAATATGTTTGAAGTTTTCAGATGCCAAAAACGCTTTATCTCAGCGAAAGAAGTGAAAAATGGATGTCTGCTCATTCTCAGCTGTACATTAAATTTTCAAACTTTTTAGATGTTGGCTGGCTGGAAAATGCTGAGATGCATTATATTTGGTTGTTTTACACTAGAATCAGGTCTAATTTTCAAGTTTCACTATGTTTGAAGTTTTCAGAAGCCAAAAACGCTTTATCTCAGAGAAATAAGTGAAAAATGGATGTCTGCTCATTCTCAGCTGTACATTAAATTTTCAGCATTATTAGATATTGGACAGCTCCAAAATGCTAAGATACATTATATCTGGTTGTTTTAAACTGGAATCAGGTCTAATTTTCAAGTTTCACTTTGTTTGAAGTTTTCAGAAGCCAAAAACGCTTTATCTCAGAGAAATAAGTGAGAAATGGATGTCTGCTCATTCTCAGCTGTACATTCAATTTTCAGCATTATTAGATGCCGAGGGAGGGGACCCTGGCGGTCTGATCCCCGGCTGCAGAAGCTGGCTCTTGGGACGTGGAACGTCACCTCTCTGGTGGGGAAGGAGCCGGAGCTAGTGTGCGAGGCTGAGAGGTTTCGGCTAGAAATAGTCGGCCTCACCTCGACGCATGGCTCTGGTTCCGGAACCAGTTTCCTTGAGAGGGGCTGGACGTACTTCCACTCTGGAGTTGCCCACGGCGAGAGGCGCCGGGCAGGAGTGGGCATACTTGTTGCCCCCCATCTTGGCGCCTGCACGTTGGGGTTTACCCCGGTGAACGAGAGGGTAGCCTCCCTCCGCCTACGGGTGGGGGGACGGGTTCTGACTGTTGTCTGTGCTTACGGGCCGAACAACAGTTCAGATTACCCACCCTTCTTGGAGTCCTTAGAGGGGGTACTGGAGAGCGCCCCTCCTGGGGACTCCCTTGTTCTGCTGGGGGACTTCAACGCTCACGTGGGCAATGACAGTGAGACCTGGAGGGGCGTGGTTGGGAGGAACGGCCCCCCTGATCTGAACTCGAGTGGTGTTCTGTTGTTGGACTTCTGTGCTCGTCACGGTCTGTCCATCACGAACACCATGTTCAAGCATAAGGGTGTCCATACGTGCACTTGGCACCAGGACACCCTAGGCCGCAGTTCGATGATCGATTTTGTCGTCGTTTCATCGGATCTGCGGCCGTATGTCTTGGGCACTCGGGTGAAGAGAGGGGCGGAGCTGTCCACTGACCACTACCTGGTGGTGAGTTGGCTCCGGTGGTGGGGGAGGAAGCCGGTCAGACCTGGCAGGCCCAAACGTGTAGTGAGGGTCTGCTGGGAACGTCTGGCGGAGTCCCCTGTGAGACGGAGCTTCAACTCCCACCTCCGGCAGAACTTCGAACACATTCCGGGGGAGGTGGGGAACATGGAGTCTGAGTGGACCATGTTCCGTGCCTCCATGGCCGAGGCGGCTTATCGGAGCTGTGGCTGCAAGGTCGTTGGTGCCTGTCGTGGCGGCAACCCCCGAACCCGTTGGTGGACACCTTCGGTGAGGGATGCTGTCAAGCTGAAGAAGGAGTCCTATGGGGTCTTTTTGGCCTGTGGGACTCCAGAAGCAGCTGATGGGTACCGGCGGGCGAAGCGGCATGCGGCTCGGGTGGTCGCTGAGGCCAAAACTCGGGCGTGGGAGGAGTTTGGCGAGGCCATGGAGAACGACTTCCGCACGGCTTCGAGGCGATTCTGGTCCACCATCCGGCGTCTCAGGAGGGGGTAGCAGTGCAGCACCAACACTGTTTACAGTGGGGATGGTGTGCTGCTGACCTCGACTGGGGATGTTGTGGGTCGGTGGGCAGAATACTTCGAAGACCTCCTCAATCCCACCAACATGCCTTCTGTTGAAGAAGCTGAGCCTGTGGACCCTGGGTTGGGCTCTCCAATCTCTGGGGACGAAGTCGCCGAGGTGGTCAAAAAACTACTCGGTGGCAGGGCCCCGGGGGTGGATGAGATCCGCCCGGAGTTCCTTAAGGCTCTGGATGTTGTAGGGTTGTGTTGGCTCACACGACTCTGCAATATCGCATGGACATCGGGGGCAGTTCCTCTGGATTGGCAGACCGGGGTGGTGGTCCCCCTGTTTAAAAAGGGGGACCGGAGGGTGTGCTCCAATTACAGAGGGGTCACACTCTTAAGCCTCCCTGGAAAGGTCTATTCAGGGGTCCTGGAGAGGAGGGTCCGTCGGATAGTCGAACCTCGGATTCAGGAAGAGCAGTGTGGTTTTCGTCCTGGTCGTGGAACACTGGACCAGCTCTATACCCTCAGCAGGGTCCTGGAGGGTGCATGGGAGTTCGCCCAACCAGTCTACATGTGTTTTGTGGACTTGGAGAAGGCGTTCGACCGTGTCCCTCGGGGGGCCTTGTGGGGGGTTCTCCGGGAGTATGGGGTACCGGGCCCTTTGATACGGGCTGTAAGGTCCCTGTATGACCGGTGTCAGAGTCTGGTCCGCATTGCCGGCAGTAAGTCGGGCTCGTTTCCGGTGAGAGTTGGACTCCGCCAAGGCTGCCCTTTGTCACCGATTCTTGTTCATTACTTTCATGGACAGAATTTCTAGGCGCAGCCGAGGTGTTGAGGGGATCCGTTTTGGTGGCCTTAGGATCGCATCTCTGCTTTTTGCGGATGATGTGGTCCTGATGGCTTCATCAGATCGTGATCTGCGGCTCTCGCTGAAACGGTTCGCGGCCGAGTGTGAAGCGGCCGGGATGAGGCTCAGTGCCTCCAAATCCGAGGCCATGGTCTTGAGCCGGAAAAGGGTAGAGTGCCTTCTCCGGGTCAGGGGGGTCGTTCTGCCTCAAGTGGAGGAGTTTAAGTATCTGGGGATCTTGTTCACGAATGAGGGAAGAAGGGAGCGGGAGATCGACAGGCGGATTGGGGCGGCGTCTGCCGTGAAGCGGGCGCTGTACCGGTCCGTCGTGGTGAAGAGAGAGCTGAGTCAAAAGGCGAAGCTCTCGATTTACCGGTCGATCTACGTTCCCACCCTCATCTATGGTCATGAGCTTTGGGTCATGACCGAAAGAACGAGATCACGGATACAAGCGGCCGAAATGGGTTTCCTCCGCAGGGTGGCCGGGCTCTCCCTTAGAGATAGGGTGAGAAGCTCGGTCATCCGGGAGGGACTCAAAGTAGAGCCGCTGCTCCTCCACGTCGAGAGGAGCCAGTTGAGGTGGCTCGGGCATCTGGTCAGGATGCCTCCTGGACGCCTCCCTGGTGAGGTGTTCCGGGCACGTCCCACCGGGAGGAGGCCCCGAGGAAGACCCAGGACACGCTGGAGGGACTATGTCTCTCGGCTGGCCTGGGAACGCCTTGGGGTTCCCCCGGAGGAGCTGGAAGAAGTGGCTGGGGAGAGGGAAGTCTGGGCCTCCCTTCTGAAGCTGCTGCCCCCGCGACCCGATCCCGGATAAGCGGAAGAAAATGGATGGATGGATGGATAGATGTTGGCAGGCTGGAAAATGCTGAGATGCATTATATCTGGTTGTTTTAAATTGGAATCAGGTCTAATTTTCAAGTTACAATATGTTTGAAGTTTTCAGATGCCAAAAACGCTTTATCTCAGCGAAAGAAGTGAAAAATGGATGTCTGCTCATTCTCAGCTGTACATTAAATTTTCAAACTTTTTAGATGTTGGCTGGCTGGAAAATGCTGAGATGCATTATATTTGGTTGTTTTACACTAGAATCAGGTCTAATTTTCAAGTTACAATATGTTTGAAGTTTTCAGATGCCAAAAACTCTTTATCTCAGCGAAAGAAGTGAAAAATGGATGTCTGCTCATTCTCAGCTGTACATTAAATTTTCAAACTTTTTAGATGTTGGCTGGCTGGAAAATGCTGAGATGCATTATATTTGGTTGTTTTACACTAGAATCAGGTCTAATTTTCAAGTTACAATATGTTTGAAGTTTTCAGATGCCAAAAACTCTTTATCTCAGCGAAAGAAGTGTAAAATTGATGTCAGCTCATTCTCAGCTGTACATTCAATTTTAAGCATTATTAGATATTGGACAGCTCCAAAATGCTAAGATACATTATATCTGGTTTTTTTAAACTGGAATCAGGTCTAATTTTCAAGTTTCACTATGTTTGAAGTTTTCAGAAGCCAAAAACGCTTTATCTCAGCGAAATAAGTGAAAAATGGATGTCTGCTCATTCTCAGCTGAACATTCAATTTTAAGCATTATTAGATATTGGACAGCTCCAAAATGCTAAGATACATTATATCTGGTTTTTTTAAACTGGAATCAGGTCTAATTTTCAAGTTTCACTATGTTTGAAGTTTTCAGAAGCCAAAAACGCTTTATCTCAGAGAAATAAGTGAAAAATGGATGTCTGCTCATTCTCAGCTGTACATTCAATTTTCAAACTTTTTAGATGTTGGCTGGCTGGAAAATGCTGAGATGCATTATATCTGGTTGTTTTACACTAGAATCAGGTCTAATTTTCAAGTTACAATATGTTTGAAGTTTTCAGAATCCAAAGACGCTTTATCTCAGAGAAATAAGTGAAAAATGGATGTCTGCTCGTTCTCAGCTGTACATTCAATTTTCAGCATTATTAGATGTTGGCAGGCTGGAAAATGCTGAGATGCATTATATCTGGTTGTTTTACACTAGAATCAGGTCTAATTTTCAAGTTACAATATGTTTGAAGTTTTCAGAATCCAAAGACGCTTTATCTCAGAGAAATAAGTGAAAAATGGATGTCTGCTCGTTCTCAGCTGTACATTCAATTTTCAGCATTATTAGATGTTGGCAGGCTGGAAAATGCTGAGATGCATTATATCTGGTTGTTTTAAATTGGAATCAGGTCTAATTTTCAAGTTACAATATGTTTGAAGTTTTCAGATGCCAAAAACGCTTTATCTCAGCGAAAGAAGTGAAAAATGGATGTCTGCTCATTCTCAGCTGTACATTCAATTTTCAGCATTATTAGATGTTGGCAGGCTGGAAAATGCTGAGATGCATTATATCTGGTTGTTTTAAATTGGAATCAGGTCTAATTTTCAAGTTACAATATGTTTGAAGTTTTCAGATGCCAAAAACGCTTTATCTCAGCGAAAGAAGTGAAAAATGGATGTCTGCTCATTCTCAGCTGTACATTCAATTTTCAAACTTTTTAGATGTTGGCTGGCTGGAAAATGCTGAGATGCATTATATTTGGTTGTTTTACACTAGACTCAAGTCTAATTTTCAATTTACAATATGTTTGAAGTTTTCAGATGCCAAAAACGCTTTATCTCAGCGAAAGAATTGAAAAATGGATGTCTGCTCATTCTCAGCTGAACATTCAATTTTAAGCATTATTAGATATTGGACAGCTCCAAAATGCTAAGATACATTATATCTGGTTGTTTTAAACTGGAATTAGGTCTATTTTTCAAGATTCACTATGTTTGAAGTTTTCAGAAGTGTTACGGCCCCCCTCCTTAGTGAGGACGGAGGGGTAACGTGACAACCACAAAAACTGAGCGAGTCCAGGTGAATGTTTTTTAAAGAAAGAGAATTTATTAAACAAAAAAAATCCCAGAAGGCTTAGACGCACTGTGGGGGAGAAGGGGACGGTTAGGTGGTGCCAAATCAAAGAAAGTAATAAAACAAAACAGGGCCTACCTACCAGCTAGTCTAAAGAAAAGAAATAGAAAACAAAAACCCTGCCTACCTAATCTAACAAAGGTTTTCAACAAAACATTACATGGGTGGCACCCACCTGCTTACCTAGTGTATTTAACAGAAAACACCTACGCGAGAAAAATGTACAGGGTACCCCAAACTTACCTCGCCCACTATCTCCCACCACAAACCTTCAAAACAAGACGTAGACCAGGGCCAGTTAGAGAGACCGAGAGATCTCTTCAGCTGTGCTTCTTATATCCAGCCCCCCCTTGCTGCTGATTGGGCCATGGGACCAATTAGGGGAGATTGCCGCCAGCTTTCCTCACTTCCACACTACCTGTGGAGACAAACAAAAGGGGGAGGGGAAGGAGAAACAGACAGCCTGGCAGGCATGTAACACCCCCACCCATATGTCCAAACAAAAATGTTTGGAATACTCAAAGTAAACCACTCAAAATGCACGTGACAAAGCATCTGCCAACACATTCTCTGACCCCTTTTTATGGCAGATCTTAAGGTTGTACCCTTGAATGATCAAAGCCCACCGCATCAGTCTTTGATTTTGATTGTACATCCTGGAAAGACAGACAAGTGGGTTATGGTCTGTGAAGACAGTGATGGTTCCACACTCAAGCCAAGATAAGCTTCAAAATGTTGTAATGCCAAGAGTAGAGCAAGTGCTTCTTTCTCAATGGTAGAATATCTACTTTGATGAGGATTAAACGTCCTTGAGAAGTAGCTCACCGGATGCTCTATGCCATCTTTATCATCCTGCAGAAGGACAGCTCCTACCCCAACAGCACTGGCATCTATGTCCAGCTTAAATGGCAGACTGAAATTTGGGGCAGAAAGAACAGGAGAACATGAGAGCAATCCTTTTAGATGTTCAAAAGCATGCTGACATTCATCAGTCCAAGTAAAGGGTTTAGATGGGCTGGTCAAAGTTGTTAACGGAGCAGCTACCGTAGAAAAGTTTCTACAAAAGCGACGGTAGAATCCTGCCATCCCCAAGAATCGACGGAGCTCCCTTCTACTTGAAGGAACTGGAAAGTCAGAAATGACTTTGACTTTCGCATCCACAGGACACACTTTTCCTCCTCCAACCTGTTGGCCAAGATAGAGAATGGTACCTTTACCAAACTCACACTTTGCAAGATTGAGGGTCAGTGAGGCAGTTGAAAGACGCTTGAAAACCTCACGCAAAACTGCAAGATGGTTAGACCAGTCATTTGAGTATACCACAATGTCGTCTAGATATACCCGGCAATTTGGCACATCTCCCAGTACTTTATTTACAAGCCTTTGAAATGTAGCCGGAGCATTACATAGCCCGAAAGGCATCACAGTGTACTGGAGAAAACAGTCCGGCGTAACAAAAGCTGAGATGTCAGAGGCCTGTTTCGTTAGAGGTACCCCTTTTAGCATGTCAAGTTTAGTGACAAATTTTGCTGGTCCTATTTCATCAATACAGTCTTCAAGCAGGGGCAACGGGTGTGCATCAAGGACTGTTACAGCATTCACCTTACGAAAGTCTGTGCAGAACCTTGGACTTCCATCAGCCTTCATGTCTAATAGACATGGAGAACTCCATGGGCTGCAACTCTGAATGGCAAGTCCATTTTTATGAAGGTACTCCACTTCCTTTTTCATGACCCCTCTTTTAGTGGGATTGACACGGTATGCTCTCTGCTTTATAGGCCTAGGATTGGCAAGAACAATGTCATGAGACACCACATTAGTCTTGGTAGGAACATCCCCAAACAGACATTTGAAGTCTGATATGAGTTTTGTAATGTCCTCCATTTTGTCATCTGACAAATGTGACAGGTAGTTTGGCAGGTTAGCCAGTATTTCACTGTTACTAAGCCTTGCACCTTGTGGTGAATCTTTGCGTGTTACCATCTCCTCCTCAGTCAACTTTGAAACACAGGATACAGGGGAAACATCTTCAACCTGACTCTGGGTTTGATGGTCAGTCCCCCTTGAATGATATAGTTTCATCATATTGATATGACAAAGCCTGGTCTTGCAGCGGCGATCAGGAGTTTGAATAATGTAGTTTGTTTCACCAAGTTTCTTTTCTACCACATATGGTCCAGAGAACTTTGTTTCCAAAGAAGAGCCAGGGATGGGTAGCAAAATCAAAACTTTATCACCAGGGTGAAACTCACGAGTAACTGCTTTCCTGTCATAATGTTGCTTCATTTTGACCTGCTTTGAAGCCAAGGCATGTTGCGCAAGAGCACAAGCTGCTTGAAGGCACTCTCTCATCTTTGAAACCTACTCTGGAATACTTTTTACGGAGTGAGAGGGTGAGATTAGTTTGTCTTTAAGGACATTTAATGGTCCCCTAACCTCATGTCCAAACACAAGTCCAGCAGGACTACACCCTAAAGTGTCTTGCACTGTTCCGCGCACGGCAAACAGAAATGGGATACCTTCATCCCAGTCCCTCTCGGTATCCATACAGTATTTCCTCAGCATTACCTTTAATGTCTGGTGAAACCTTTCAAGTGCACCTTGGCTTTCAGGGTGGTAAGAGCTGGAGGTGACATGCTCTACACCCAACTGTTTTAGTGCCTGGGCAAAGGTTCTAGACTTAAAGTTTGTGCCCTGGTCAGTTTGGACAACCTTGGGAAGACCAAATACTGAAAAGAACTTTACCAGAGCTTTGGTGACCCTGGGGGCTGTAATCCTCCTCAGGGGCACAGCCTTGGGAAACCTGGTGGAAGCACACATCATAGTCGAGATGAACTGGTTTCCACTTCTTGACTTCGGCAAAGGCCCTACACAGTCCACAATCACCCTTTCAAATGGTTCACCCATGACTGGAATTGGGGACAAGGGAGCAGGAGGTATAACCTGGTTTGGCTTTCCTGCAACTTGGCAAACATGGCAGGTACGACAATAAAGTGAAACATCAGACTTCAAACCTGGCCAAAAGAAGTGTTTGAGAACTTTGTCATAAGTTTTATTTATACCAAGATGCCCTGACAGTGGATGATCGTGTGCTAATGCTAGCACTTGCCTGCGGT
Source organism: Poecilia picta (assembly GCA_033032245.1). Classification (NCBI taxonomy): domain Eukaryota; kingdom Metazoa; phylum Chordata; class Actinopteri; order Cyprinodontiformes; family Poeciliidae; genus Poecilia; species Poecilia picta. The sequence continues at coordinate 26,043,447 of CM065363.1, read as the reverse complement.
ACCTTATTGGTACAACCACCTGATAAATAGCACTCCAGTCTTCCAGGTTTTCACCAGCCCAGCGTCGCAACAGGAGACCATCAAGAAGCACATATGCCACTTTCTTCCCCTGGGCTTCCTCCTGGGTAAGAACAGAAGAATGACATTTCAACAGAGTCATGTCCTGTTTTTGTGCAGCAATGAATTCCTCTCTGGAAGCTGGTAATTGCATCGTATCTGGACCTGGAAGAGGAAATACATTTTCAGATTTGTTGGGTTCAGTCTCTGATCCAGCAGTTTGCATCTGCTCTGTAGCAACAAAAGAGTCAGACAAATCAAGACCGTATTTCTTTGACTGGGCCCGTGTGACCACACAAGCAGGGAAAACGTCAGACATTGGTTCAAAACCCACGCTTGTGTCAGGTGTGTCCAACACCTCAGGGACAGGTAATACCTTTCCACCAGCCAAGTCATTCCCCAGAATGAGATCAATCCCCCTTATGGGCAAGGTGGGAAGAACAGCAACCCTGCAAAAACCACTCACAAGAGATGAGTTAAGGTGGATATTATGCAGTGGTGCAGATACAAAAGTCATTCCAATACCTTGGACAACCACTTTGGACTGACAAGATGACCCGACAGGCAAAGACAAAATACCCTCCCGAATGATTGTTTGGGAACCACCTGTGTCCCTCAGTATTTTGACTTGTTGGCCATCTTTTGGATCCCCTGTTAAAGAAACAAGACCCTGGGTAACAAAGGATATGAAACAGGGATCTAGTTCATCCCCATTTTTAACAGTCTGATTGCTGGAGTGCACCACATTTTTAAGCAACCCAACACCTTTTGTCTGTGTTGCCAAGGCCTTGCTCTTTAATGACAGACAGTCAGCAATGATGTGGCCTTTTTTATGGCAGTAAAAGCACTCCCTCACCTCTCATGGAGAAAGAGGTGGTTGTTTAGCCTTAGCTTCTGACTGAGTGGGGTCAGGTCTTTGTTGACGAATGTTCAAAACTTTATCTGCACGAGGTACAGACACAAATACATTCTTGTGGGTCAACATAAACTCATCAGCAACGATAGCTGCTTTAGACAAAGAGGCCACCTTCTGCTCATTCAAGAAAACTACTAGTCTCTCAGGCAATGTGTTCTTGAAGTCTTCCAACAGAATTAGTTGGCGAAGGGATTCAAAGTTACTTTTAACCTCACTTGCAGCACACCATTTATCAAAAAGTAATCCCTTCTCACGTGCAAACTCCACATAGGTCTGACCACTAGATCTCTTATGGTTCCTGAATTTTTGCCTGTAGGCTTCAGGTACAAGTTCATAAGCACGCAAGATTGACTTTTTCAGTACATCATAGTTCATGCCATCCTCTGCTGACAGCGATGAAACAACCTCCTGTGCTTTACCTATGAGCTTACACTGCAACAGCACAGCCCACATCTCCTTTGGCCACTCTAATGCTATAGCAATCCTCTCAAATGCATTGAAGTATGAGTCCACTTCTGACTCTCAGGCACCAAAGCAATATTCTTGCTGACATCAAACTTGTTTTTGTCTGACACCACCTGTGGAGAATCAGAGTACCCAGATGAACGAGGAGGTGAATTGGAACATGAAAGCCTCATAGCCTCTACTTCCAGCTGTTTTAGCTTAATCTCCTTTTCAGCTTCAAGTTCCAATCTGCGCATTTCAAGTTTGAAATCAAACTCAGCTTTTCTTACCAACTCCCTCTCCTGTGCCTCCAACTGTAGGCGAGCCAGCCGAACCTTTAGTCTGACATTACCACTGGAGCCACTGAGCTCTGGTGACACCGGATCGAACCGTGGTAAAGTCGTAGGGGCCGCCTGTAGCTCTGCCAACCCCTTTGGGGGAGTTGCCATTACAGCAGCTCCTTCATCTTTTGAAGAAGGGAGTCCTAGATCAACAGAAGGATAATCACAAACATCTACATCCATTTTGCTCGAGTCCGCTAGGACTTTAATTTCAATCAGCTTTTGAACAACAATGTTTTTAATTTCAGCTTTTGAAAAATGTTTTTTCACTGAAATGTCAAAATGTTCAGCCAGACATAACAAGTCATCCTTACAACACCGTTCCAGCTGTTCATGGCTAGGAGCCTGTATGAACTCCTCTAAGCTGAAGCTCATTTCTGAACAGACACAAGGATCTCTCAGTTTACTGTGGATGTCTACAGCTCAGGGAAAATATGATCCCGGACGAGCCCCCACTTGTTACGGCCCCCCTCCTTAGTGAGGACGGAGGGGTAACGTGACAACCACAAAAACTGAGAGAGTCCAGGTGAATGTTTTTTAAAGAAAGAATTTATTAAACAAAAAAAAATCCCAGAAGGCTTAGATGCACTGTGGGGGAGAAGGGGACGGTTAGGTGGTGCCAAATCAAAGAAAGTAATAAAACAAAACAGGGCCTACCTACCAGCTAGTCTAAAAGAAATAGAAAACAAAAACCCTGCCTACCTAATCTAACAAAGGTTTTCAACAAAACATTACATGGGTGGCACCCACCTGCTTACCTAGTGTATTTAACAGAAAACACCTACGTGAGAAAAATGTACAGGGTACCCCAAACTTACCTCGCCCACTATCTCCCACCACAAACCTTCAAAACAAACAAGACGTAGACCAGGGCCAGTTAGAGAGACCGAGAGATCTCTTCAGCTGTGCTTCTTATATCCCCCTTGCTGCTGATTGGGCCATGGGACCAATTAGGGGAGATTGCCGCCAGCTTTCCTCACTTCCACACTACCTGTGGAGACAAACAAAAGGGGGAGGGGAAGGAGAAACAGACAGCCTGGCAGGCATGTAACAAGAAGACAAAAACGCTTTATCTCAGCGAAATAAGTGAAAAATGGATGTCTGCTCATTCTCAGCTGTACATTCAATTTTCAAACTTTTTAGATGTTGGCTGGCTGGAAAATGCTGAGATGCATTATATCTGGTTGTTTTACACTAGAATCAGGTCTAATTTTCAAGTTACAATATGTTTGAAGTTTTCAGAATCCAAAAACGCTTTATCTCAGCGAAAGAAGTGAAAAATGGATGTCTGCTCATTCTCAGCTGTACATTAAATTTTCAACCTTTTTAGATGTTGGCTGGCTGGAAAATGCTGAGATGCATTATATCTGGTTGTTTTAAATTGGAATCAGGTCTAATTTTCAAGTTACAATATGTTTGAAGTTTTCAGAATCCAAAAACGCTTTATCTCAGAGAAATAAGTGAAAAATGGATGTCTGCTCAATCTCAGCTGTACATTCAATTTTCAGCATTATTAGATATTGGACAGCTCCTAAATGCTAAGATACATTATATCTGGTTGTTTTAAACTGGAATCAGGTCTATTTTTAAAGTTTCACTATGTTTGAAGTTTTCAGATGCCAAAAACGCTTTATCTCAGAGAAATAAGTGAAAAATGGATGTCTGCTCATTCTCAGCTGTACATTAAATTTTCAGCATTATTAGATATTGGACAGCTCCAAAATGCTAAGATACATTATATCTGGTTGTTTTAAACTGGAATCAGGTCTAATTTTCAAGTTTCACTATGTTTGAAGTTTTCAGAAGCCAAAAACGCTTTATCTCAGAGAAATAAGTGAAAAATGGATGCCTGCTCATTCTCAGCTGTACATTCAATTTTCAACCTTTTTAGATGTTGGCTGGCTGGAAAATGCTGAGATGCATTATATCTGGTTGTTTTACACTAGAATCAGGTCTAATTTTCAAGTTACAACATGTTTGAAGTTTTCAGAATCCAAAAACGCTTTATCTCAGAGAAATAAGTGAAAAATGGATGTCTGCTCATTCTCAGCTGTACATTCAATTTTCAGCATTATTAGATGTTGGCTTGCTGGAAAATGCTGAGATGCATTATATCTGGTTGTTTTAAACTGGAATCAGGTCTAATTTTCAAGTTTCACTATGTTTGAAGTTTTCAGATGCCAAAAACGCTTTATCTCAGAGAAATAAGTGAAAAATTGATGTCTGCTCATTCTCAGCTGTACATTAAATTTTCAGCATTATTAGATATTGGACAGCTCCAAAATGCTAAGATACATTATATCTGTTTGTTTTAAACTGGAATCAGGTCTAATTTTCAAGTTTCACTATGTTTGAAGTTTTCAGATGCCAAAAACGCTTTATCTCAGCGAAAGAAGTGAAAAATGGATGTCTGCTCATTCTCAGCTGTACATTAAATTTTCAAACTTTTTAGATGTTGGCTGGCTGGAAAATGCTGAGATGCATTATATCTTGTTGTTATAAATTGGAATCAGGTCTAATTTTCAAGTTACAATATGTTTGAAGTTTTCAGATGCCAAAAACGCTTTATCTCAGCGAAAGAAGTGAAAACTGGATGTCTGCTCATTCTCAGCTGTACATTCAATTTTCAGCATTATTAGATATTGGACAGCTCCTAAATGCTATGATACATTATATCTGGTTGTTTTAAACTGGAATCAGGTCTATTTTTCAAGTTTCACTATGTTTGAAGTTTTCAGAAGCCAAAAACGCTTTATCTCAGAGAAATAAGTGAAAAATGGATGTCTGCTCATTCTCAGCTGTACATTCAATTTTCAACCTTTTTAGATGTTGGCTGGCTGGAAAATGCTGAGATGCATTATATCTGGTTGTTTTAAATTGGAATCAGGTCTAATTTTCAAGTTACGATATGTTTGAAGTTTTCAGTTGCCAAAAATGATTTATCTCAGCGAAAGAAGTGAAAAATGGATGTCTGCTCATTTTCAGCTGTACATTAAATTTTCAACCTTTTTAGATGTTGGCTGGCTGGAAAATGCTGAGATGCATTATATCTGGTTGTTTTAAATTGGAATCAGGTCTAATTTTCAAGTTACAATATGTTTGAAGTTTTCAGATGCCAAAAACGCTTTATCTCAGAGAAATAAGTGAAAAATGGATGTCTGCTCATTCTCAGCTGTACATTCAATTCTCCGCATTATTAGATATTGGACAGCTCCTAAGTGCTAAGATACATTATATCTGGTTGTTTTAAACTGGAATCAGGTCTATTTTTCAAGTTTCACTATGTTTGAAGTTTTCAGAATCCAAAAACGCTTTATCTCAGAGAAATAAGTGAAAAATGGATGTCTGCTCATTCCCAGCTGTACATTAAATTTTCAGCATTATTAGATATTGGACAGCTCCAAAATGCTAAGATACATTATATCTGTTTGTTTTAAACTGGAATCAGGTCTAATTTTCAAGTTTCACTATGTGTGAAGTTTTCAGAAGCCAAAAACGCTTTATCTCAGCGAAAGAAGTGAAAAATGGATGTCTTCTCATTTTCAGCTGTACATTAAATTTTCAAACTTTTTAGATGTTGGCAGACTGGAAATTGCTGAGATGCACTATATCTGGTTGTTTTACACTAGAATCTTGTCTAATTTTCAAGTTACAATATGTTTGAAGTTTTCAGAATCCAAAAACGCTTTATCTCAGAGAAATAAGTGAAAAATGGATGTCTGCTCAATCTCAGCTGTACATTCAATTTTCAGCATTATTAGATATTGGACAGCTCCTAAATGCTAAGATACATTATATCTGGTTGTTTTAAACTGGAATCAGGTCTATTTTTAAAGTTTCACTATGTTTGAAGTTTTCAGATGCCAAAAACGCTTTATCTCAGAGAAATAAGTGAAAAATGGATGTCTGCTCATTCTCAGCTGTACATTAAATTTTCAGCATTATTAGATATTGGACAGCTCCAAAATGCTAAGATACATTATATCTGGTTGTTTTAAACTGGAATCAGGTCTAATTTTCAAGTTTCACTATGTTTGAAGTTTTCAGAAGCCAAAAACGCTTTATCTCAGAGAAATAAGTGAAAAATGGATGCCTGCTCATTCTCAGCTGTACATTCAATTTTCAACCTTTTTAGATGTTGGCTGGCTGGAAAATGCTGAGATGCATTATATCTGGTTGTTTTACACTAGAATCAGGTCTAATTTTCAAGTTACAATATGTTTGAAGTTTTCAGAATCCAAAAACGCTTTATCTCAGAGAAATAAGTGAAAAATGGATGTCTGCTCATTCTCAGCTGTACATTCAATTTTCAGCATTATTAGATGTTGGCTTGCTGGAAAATGCTGAGATGCATTATATCTGGTTGTTTTAAACTGGAATCAGGTCTAATTTTCAAGTTTCACTATGTTTGAAGTTTTCAGATGCCAAAAACGCTTTATCTCAGAGAAATAAGTGAAAAATTGATGTCTGCTCATTCTCAGCTGTACATTAAATTTTCAGCATTATTAGATATTGGACAGCTCTCTAAATGCTAAGATACATTATATCTGGTTGTTTTAAACTGGAATCAGGTCTAATTTTCAAGTTTCACTATATTTGAAGTTTTCAGATGCCAAAAAACGCTTTATCTCAGCGAAAGAAGTGAAAAATGGATGTCTGCTCATTCTCAGCTGTACATTCAATTTTCAAACTTTTTAGATGTTGGTTGGCTGGAAAATGCTGAGATACATTATATCTGGTTGTTTTACACTAGAATCTTGTCTAATTTTCAAGTTACAATATGTTTGAAGTTTTCAGATGCCAAAAACGCTTTATCTCAGCGAAAGAAGTGAAAAATGGATGTCTGCTCATTCTCAGCTGTACATTAAATTTTCAAACTTTTTAGATGTTGGCTGGCTGGAAAATGCTGAGATGCATTATATCTGGTTGTTATAAATTGGAATCAGGTCTAATTTTCAAGTTACAATATGTTTGAAGTTTTCAGAATCCAAAAACGCTTTATCTCAGAGAAATAAGTGAAAAATGGATGTCTGCTCATTCTCAGCTGTACATTCAATTTTCAGCATTATTAGATATTGGACAGCTCCTAAATGCTAAGATACATTATATCTGGTTGTTTTAAACTGGAATCAGGTCTATTTTTCAAGTTTCACTATGTTTGAAGTTTTCAGATGCCAAAAACGCTTTATCTCAGAGAAATAAGTGAAAAATGGATGTCTGCTCATTCTCAGCTGTACATTAAATTTTCAGCATTATTAGATATTGGACAGCTCCAAAATGCTAAGATACATTATATCTGGTTGTTTTAAACTGGAATCAGGTCGAATTTTCAAGTTTCACTATGTTTGAAGTTTTCAGATGCCAAAAACGCTTTATCTCAGAGAAATAAGTGAAAAATTGATGTCTGCTCATTCTCAGCTGTACATTAAATTTTCAGCATTATTAGATATTGGACAGCTCCTAAATGCTAAGATACATTATATCTGGTTGTTTTAAACTGGAATCAGGTCTAATTTTCAAGTTTCACTATGTTTGAAGTTTTCAGATGCCAAAAACGCTTTATCTCAGCGAAAGAAGTGAAAAATGGATGTCTGCTCATTCTCAGCTGTACATTCAATTTTCAAACTTTTTAGATGTTGGTTGGCTGGAAAATGCTGAGATGCATTATATCTGGTTGTTTTACACTAGAATCTTGTCTAATTTTCAAGTTACAATATGTTTGAAGTTTTCAGATGCCAAAAACGCTTTATCTCAGCGAAAGAAGTGAAAAATGGATGTCTGCTCATTCTCAGCTGTACATTCAATTTTCAGCATTATTAGATATTGGACAGCTCCTAAATGCTATGATACATTATATCTGGTTGTTTTAAACTGGAATCAGATCTATTTTTCAAGTTTCACTATGTTTGACGTTTTCAGAAGCCAAAAACGCTTTATCTCAGAGAAATAAGTGAAAAATGGATGTCTGCTCATTTTCAGCTGTACATTAAATTTTCAACCTTTTTAGATGTTGGCAGGCTGGAAAATACTGAGATGCATTATATCTGGTTGTTTTAAATTGGAATCAGGTCTAATTTTCAAGTTACAATATGTTTGAAGTTTTCAGAATCAAAAAACGCTTTATCTCAGAGAAAGAAGTGAAAAATGGATGTCTGCTCATTTTCAGCTGTACATTAAATTTTCAACCTTTTCAGATGTTGGCTGGCTGGAAAATGCTGAGATGCATTATATCTGGTTGTTTTAAATTGGAATCAGGTCTAATTTTCAAGTTACAATATGTTTGAAGTTTTCAGATGCCAAAAACGCTTTATCTCAGAGAAATAAGTGAAAAATGGATGTCTGCTCATTCTCAGCTGTACATTCAATTTTCAGCATTATTAGATATTGGACAGTTCCTAAATGCTAAGATACATTATATCTGGTTGTTTTAAACTGGAATAAGGTCTAATTTTCAAGTTACAATATGTTTGAAGTTTTCAAAATCCAAAAACGCTTTATCTCAGAGAAATAAGTGAAAAATTGATGTCTGCTCATTCTCAGCTGTACATTAAATTTTCAGCATTATTAGATATTGGACAGCTCCAAATGCTAAGATACATTATATCTGGTTGTTTTAAACTGGAATCAGGTCTAATTTTCAAGTTACAATATGTTTGAAGTTTTCAGATGCCAAAAACGCTTTATCTCAGCGAAAGAAGTGAAAAATGGATGTCTGCTCATTCTCAGCTGTACATTAAATTTTCAAACTTTTTAGATGTTGGCTGGCTGGAAAATGCTGAGATGATTATATCTGGTTGTTTAAATTGGAATCAGGTCTAATTTTCAAGTTACAATATGTTTGAAGTTTTCAGAATCCAAAAACGCTTTATCTCAGAGAAATAAGTGAAAAATGGATGTCTGCTCATTCTCAGCTGTACATTAAATTTTCAAACTTTTTAGATGTTGGCTGGCTGGAAAATGCTGAGATGCATTATATCTGGTTGTTATAAATTGGAATCAGGTCTAATTTTCAAGTTACAATATGTTTGAAGTTTTCAGAATCCAAAAACGCTTTATCTCAGAGAAATAAGTGAAAAATGGATGTCTGCTCATTCTCAGCTGTACATTCAATTTTCAGCATTATTAGATATTGGACAGCTCCTAAATGCTAAGATACATTATATCTGGTTGTTTTAAACTGGAATCAGGTCTATTTTTAAAGTTTCACTATGTTTGAAGTTTTCAGATGCCAAAAACGCTTTATCTCAGAGAAATAAGTGAAAAATGGATGTCTGCTCATTCTCAGCTGTACATTCAATTTTCAGCATTATTAGATATTGGACAGCTCCAAAATGCTAAGATACATTATATCTGGTTGTTTTAAACTGGAATCAGGTCGAATTTTCAAGTTTCACTATGTTTGAAGTTTTCAGATGCCAAAAACGCTTTATCTCAGAGAAATAAGTGAAAAATTGATGTCTGCTCATTCTCAGCTGTACATTAAAATTTTCAGCATTATTAGATATTGGACAGCTCCTAAATGCTAAGATACATTATATCTGGTTGTTTTAAACTGGAATCAGGTCTAATTTTCAAGTTTCACTATGTTTGAAGTTTTCAGATGCCAAAAACGCTTTATCTCAGCGAAAGAAGTGAAAAATGGATGTCTGCTCATTCTCAGCTGTACATTCAATTTTCAAACTTTTTAGATGTTGGTTGGCTGGAAAATGCTGAGATGCATTATATCTGGTTGTTTTACACTAGAATCTTGTCTAATTTTCAAGTTACTATATGTTTGAAGTTTTCAGATGCCAAAAAACGCTTTATCTCAGCGAAAGAAGTGAAAAATGGATGTCTGCTCATTCTCAGCTGTACATTCAATTTTCAGCATTATTAGATATTGGACAGCTCCTAAATGCTATGATACATTATATCTGGTTGTTTTAAACTGGAATCAGGTCTATTTTTCAAGTTTCACTATGTTTGAAGTTTTCAGAAGCCAAAAACGCTTTATCTCAGAGAATAAGTGAAAAATGGATGTCTGCTCATTTTCAGCTGTACATTAAATTTTCAACCTTTTTAGATGTTGGCAGGCTGGAAAATACTGAGATGCATTATATCTGGTTGTTTTAAATTGGAATCAGGTCTAATTTTCAAGTTACAATATGTTTGAAGTTTTCAGAATCAAAAAACGCTTTATCTCAGAGAAAGAAGTGAAAAATGGATGTCTGCTCATTTTCAGCTGTACATTAAATTTTCAACCTTTTCAGATGTTGGCTGGCTGGAAAATGCTGAGATGCATTATATCTGGTTGTTTTAAATTGGAATCAGGTCTAATTTTCAAGTTACAATATGTTTGAAGTTTTCAGATGCCAAAAACGCTTTATCTCAGAGAAATAAGTGAAAAATGGATGTCTGCTCATTCTCAGCTGTACATTCAATTTTCAGCATTATTAGATATTGGACAGTTCCTAAATGCTAAGATACATTATATCTGGTTGTTTTAAACTGGAATAAGGTCTAATTTTCAAGTTACAATATGTTTGAAGTTTTCAAAATCCAAAAACGCTTTATCTCAGAGAAATAAGTGAAAAATTGATGTCTGCTCATTCTCAGCTGTACATTAAATTTTCAGCATTATTAGATATTGGACAGCTCCAAAATGCTAAGATACATTATATCTGGTTGTTTTAAACTGGAATCAGGTCTAATTTTCAAGTTTCACTATGTTTGAAGTTTTCAGAAGCCAAAAACGCTTTATCTCAGAGAAATAAGTGAAAAATTGATGTCTGCTCATTCTCAGCTGTACATTCAATTTTCAAACTTTTTAGATGTTGGCTGGCTGGAAAATGCTGAGATGCATTATATCTGGTTGTTTTACACTAGAATCAGGTCTAATTTTCAAGTTACAATATGTTTGAAGTTTTCAGTTGCCAAAAACGCTTTATCTCAGCGAAAGAAGTGAAAAATGGATGTCTGCTCATTTTCAGCTGTACATTAAATTTTCAACCTTTTTAGATGTTGGCTGGCTGGAAAATGCTGAGATGCATTATATCTGGTTGTTTTAAATTGGAATCAGGTCTAATTTTCAAGTTACAATATGTTTGAAGTTTTCAGATGCCAAAAACGCTTTATCTCAGAGAAATAAGTGAAAAATGGATGTCTGCTCATTCTCAGCTGTACATTCAATTTTCCGCATTATTAGATATTGGACAGCTCCTAAGTGCTAAGATACATTATATCTGGTTGTTTTAAACTGGAATCAGGTCTATTTTTCAAGTTTCACTATGTTTGAAGTTTTCAGAATTCAAAAACGCTTTATCTCAGCGAAAGAAGTGAAAAATGGATGTCTTCTCATTTTCAGCTGTACATTAAATTTTCAAACTTTTTAGATGTTGGCAGGCTGGAAAATGCTGAGATGCATTATATCTGGTTGTTTTAAAATTGGAATCAGGTCTAATTTTCAAGTTACAATATGTTTGAAGTTTTCAGAATCCAAAAACGCTTAATCTCAGAGAAATAAGTGAAAAATGGATGTCTGCTCATTTTCAGCTGTACATTAAATTTTCAACCTTTTTAGATGTTGTCTGGCTGGAAAATGCTGAGATGTATTATATCTGGTTGTTTTAAATTGGAATCAGGTCTAATTTTCAAGTTACAATATGTTTGAAGTTTTCAGTTGCCAAAAACGCTTTATCTCAGCGAAAGAAGTGAAAAATGGATGTCTGCTCATTTTCAGCTGTACATTCAATTTTCAACCTTTTTAGATGTTGGCTGGCTGGAAAATGCTGAGATGCATTATATCTGGTTGTTTTAAATTGGAATAAGGTCTAATTTTCAAGTTACAATATGTTTGAAGTTTTCAGATGCCAAAAAAGCTTTATCTCAGAGAAATAAGTGAAAAATGGATGTCTGCTCATTCTCAGCTGTACATTCAATTTTCAGCATTATTAGATATTGGACAGCTCCTAAATGCTAAGATACATTATATCTGGTTGTTTTAAACTGGAATCAGGTCTAATTTTCAAGTTTCACTATGTTTGAAGTTTTCAGAAGCCAAAAACGCTTTATCTCAGAGAAATAAGTGAAAAATGGATGTCTGCTCATTCTCAGCTGTACATTCAATTTTCAAACTTTTTAGATGTTGGCTGGCTGGAAAATGCTGAGATGCATTATATCTGGTTGTTTTACACTAGAATCATGTCTAAGTTTCAATTTACAATATGTTTGAAGTTTTCAGAATCCAAAAACGCTTTATCTCAGAGAAATAAGTGAAAAATGGATGTCTGCTCATTTTCAGCTGTACATTAAATTTTCAACCTTTTTAGATGTTGGCTGGCTGGAAAATGCTGAGATGCATTATATCTGGTTGTTTTAAATTGGAATCAGGTCTAATTAATTCAGAGTCTATTGTTTGTCTCTATGGAGGTTTTAAAAGTCAGTCATCAAAGTGTGTGTCTAATTTTATCCAGCAGAGACACGTCCATCATTTCAGATTATTAATTAGTGATAAAAGATGTCATCATCCTGATAGAAACCAATTAACCAGCTGTTTTTTCTTCAGTTGATCTGTTAGATCTTTAGTGGTCATTCAGTTTGTGGCTTAATCCTGAATAGTTTATCATCTGTTTTTCTAACTGAAATTGTGTCGTACCTTTAAATTCCTTGGGGATTTCTGCTGACAGCAGCTGGATGTCTCTAATGTAAACTGATCAAAATTCTGGTCTCTGGTTTCCTCTTACCACTGTTGGGTTAATAGGTCTTTCAAAAATGTTCTTTCGGTGTGTACGTGTGTGTGTGTGTCCTGTGTGTTTTTCTTTTGCTCTGCAGACCTGTCCTGGTCGAGTCCCAGCCTCTCGCCCAGTCACAGCTGGAAACAGTCACCAAAATTTGATTTGTTGGATTAAAAAAGACTTTCATTTCAGGAATCCCAGTTCCTTCATAAATGCCATGTGACATGAGTGGTCACTGCAGCCCATATTCCTGCGTTTATCAAGGCCTTTTTCAACGAAACATCGGACACACAAGGCTCCTTTAGAGGGATGAGCCTCAGCAGGGATTACAGATCTTTGTTGAGGAAAAAGCAATCAGGCTAATTATTAAGTGCCTGCTAACAGGGGATATCTCCATAATTGAATTGTGACTCTCTCTCTCTCTCTCCGGCTCATACTCTGAAGAGCGTCAGGCCTGAGATGCTGCCGGTGTCCATGACAATTCCTTGGTTCTACTCTGAATCTGGAGAAGAGATGCACAGTTGGCAGTTAAATTTTCTGATGGCTGTCGATAGCACTCTCAGGGATTCAGGAAAATCTCAAGTGATTTTGGGCTTGTTTATCTGAGTACTTGTGGAAATGCCACAATGAACTTTTCTGAAGCACTCTTTGGCTTTCAACTCGATCACAGTCATGCAGGAGGGATTTTTAAATCCCATCATCTCCAATTTGAAACCATTTACCGAATCAACCAGGAAACCCAGACAGCTGTTCCTTACTAAATATTTAGTCAATTTATTTTTTGGCAGTACTGTATTGTGCAACACAATAGGGTTTGGCTTGCTTTGAACAACTATAAATAATTGTTTTGGGCAATTATTAATAAATCTATCACTTAGATTAGTTGAGTTATTCTGAAACACACTGACCTTTGCCTCTCTGTGCCTTCCTCATGCTTATTTTGAAATCTCTGATTTTTTGACAGCCACACCCTAAAGTTGACTCTTGTCAATTTGTCAAGAGTATTGGATGGAGTCATCATTACTTTTCTATTTGCATGGAAGCCTGTAAATTACTGAAATCCCCAAATAATTTTTGGTCTAGTTTCTATATCTTAGTACACCTGAAGTAAGACAAAACAAACTTAAAAGTAACTTTTGAGCAAGTTTTAAAGAATTGTTTTTATTTTTTAGAAAGTCTGTAATATTGTACTTGTAAGTACTTGTTCCTTTAGCATTTTACTTAATTTATAAATTATAACAAGACATTTTTTGTAGATTGTAGAATTTTATGATATCTTATAACATGGGAGTTATTGACTTAAAATTCAATAATCCCCATTATTAACTTTTCCTACTTGCCGAAAGGTGACTTGTAAGGGAGTTTGGTCTCATTTCAAACATACTAAGATATTTGCACAAGACATGAGACCAAAAATATTTGGTAATATTTTGTGTTTTTTCATTGTTATGCCTAGATATTCCATATTCAGGAATTAGTCAGTTTTCTACAAATAATTTGGAGTTGCAGAAAAAAAATCCACAAATAATAAACCTCAAATAGGCAACAGTTCACTGTATGTAAGTATCGAATGAAGACCTGCCTCTACATGACAACAGATTCTTCTTTAAGTGTAAAATAAAGGTCTAGAAAAAAATCACAGCATCTGCGTACCAGTTAAAATATAAAGTCTGGGAGATAAGTTGCATTTACATGTAAAATCATCCACACAAAAAGCTGTTAAAGAACAAATTGTCATTCTATCTTAATGTGATGCTTTTGAATACTGAGGCAAGGACTGAGTTTACAGCAACAGATAAAACACTCACATAGCGCTGACTACTTGAGTCCAAAGACAGTTTTATTTGCTCTTCAGCGTCAGTGTTTTAATGACACAACCTTAAAAGATGGAAACATTTTAACAGAATAGACGCTAATTTACCAGCAAACAAACTGCAGACTTGAGATGAGAATGAAGAAATCGTCCTTAATGGCACATTTCAAGTCAGACCTGCTGCATAAGGCCAAACACACCATCTGCCACTGTAGGGTTTTTTTTTCCATTAGCTATTGACAAACAACAGGAAATGGGAGAAAATCATCAAGAGTGTAGATGCATAGAAACCAAACAATTCATGATGACGACTCTACTGCAGAGCCTCAGTCCACTGAATGACAGGCAAGTTAAGAACATGTTCATAACAGCCATCCAAAAAACATTAGCTTGTAGTCAGCTTATAATTGAGCCAGCACAAAAATCCCTGACAGAAACAAGCATAAACACACACGCACACACCCACACACACATTCATATGTACATCACACTGCCGTCAAGCAGCCGTCAAGCAAATGTGCTGTAAACTACACATGACATTATCAGGTCATTCAAAGTAATTATCTTCTAATTATCTTCTAGAAATGTCCTTCTGAGAAATATGCTAATCTTTTAAAGACTTGACTCACAGTTGAGCTAATAGCAAAATTTATGTTGTCTTCAAAAGCTAAAGTTAGCATTTTAGCATCTCAAAGCTGTTTCACTTTGAATTGTTCATTTGAATCAGCTGCTAACTTCACTATCAGTTTTGTTGACTCTTATATGTTTGGCAGTCACATGTCCCTCTGAGTTTCTTTTGTGCTTTTTGGATGCATTCCATAGTGCAGGTCTTATGCTAGTTAAGTTGCCTAATGATGCAACTTAACTAGGAGATGCTATAACTGTGGTGCAGCTATATAAGCAACCTCTTTGTTTCATCAATTCATAATCTCATCTAAAACTTATAAATAGAAAACCATTCATATTTTGATTTGAATGCAGCTTTGGGACATATTTGAAAAGGACTTGAAGAGGCTTTAGGAATACCAATAGCATATGTTATTGAAAGCTATATTACACACTGATCATTACGGTATTTTGGAATTGGAGAGGAGGCATCAAGTCTTTATCTTTCCTGGGTAACCTAAGTGGCTTCTGGCAGCTACAGGAACACAGCAGTTAGTTGTGCTGGTGTACCATTGATTTTTGAAATTATTTTAAAACAGAAACTAGAAGCAATCCACTCACAATCGGTTAAAGAATCATTTGGGTGTTTCTTGAGGTGTCGGAGAAAGAGTCACACAGTTGAATATCAACTCACTAGTGTTGACTCTGAAAACGAGGAAGAGGAAAGCACACAGGAAAATCTAAAGACAGAAGGCAGAAAGGATTTATGGATGACTTTAGACGACCAAGTCATTAAGTTTCTATCACTGTTTGATGCTCCTGTGGCACATCCTGCTCTGGACTCTGTAGCTAACACAACCCTGTAGTTTATCTGATGTGGATGCTACTGGCTTTAGTACAGACATTTGAAGTTTGTAATGATTAAAAAAGAGCTGTATCACTTCAGTCTACTTACAATTTAAGTCCCTCAGATCGTTATGGGATAGAAAAAAAAACAGCTGAATGTCATACTGGCTTACTTCAAATAGCACCTTCCAGAAAACAGAGGAGCATTGTTTTCTACATCTAGCTGAAGTGGTTCTGATACTAAAGACATAAGAAAAAATTTATTTTTTTTTTTAACTTTATTTTCCAGCATAGAAATCCACTGGCATTATTCATCTTTTTTTTTCCAGGACGTCCTGGTCAGGATAAAACCAGATGAAAACAAGCCATTACAACTACAACATAACATAACACCAACACCAACAATGTCATCAAGCTAAGTTATTTACACCAACAAAGTATCAAGCAATAAAACAAAAACGATAATTTTAATAACATATACATTTTAAAAAATACAGCACAGAAACTTTACTTAAATAAGATATGAGTGAAATATCTGACTGTCAGATTTTGTCTAAAACTAGAAGAAAAATAGGAGCTGCAAATGTTTCCATTTTCATGAGTCAAAGTAGGATAAACTTATCCTTCCTGACACAGAGGAACCACCTTAAACCACAGCCAGCTACAAGTTAGTAGAGCACATTTCAGAACCAGGCAGGTCAAAGTGCTTTACATCATAAAAAATAACAGTAAACAATTATGAAAAAAACCATAAGCATTACATTTTGTCAAATCCCATCATCAACAAAATATACATCAAATATACTGATCAGTGTTCCAGTGATTATTAACCAAAGGCAAACATATGGACTGTGTGTTTTGGAGTTTAGTGAACTTGGAGTAGATAAATGTTGTCAATTTTCCTAAACTTGCTTTGTATTTAAAAATACTTGAACTTCATTCAATGAGTACAGAGTGAGGAAATGAGGTAAGTGAGTCGATACACCAACTTAGGTGGCAAGATAAGAAACAGTGGTGTGTCAGCTATCAGTAGGCGGGTCAATCACAAAGATCGATAAAATCAATATCAAATCATGTCTGTATTAGTTTCAGATTCCGTCTTGAATGTTTTATTTATTTATTGTGTTGTGGTTTCTTTATCTCCAAAAAGATTTGTTTGATTTGCTTTCTAATGATCTTTTTTTCTTTTTTTTTGCATTTTATATATTTTGATTTTCCATTCATGTTTCTTGAAACATTCTTTTAAGAAAGAATTTTTTCATTCTTTCTTGAAAACATGTTTTGCTCAAACATGTTTGCTCCTTTGTTTGAGCAAAACATAGGAGAAACTTCGGTTACCTAAATTGTGAAGTTTGATGCAGTATCAAACGTAAATCAAAAAATATTGATATCAAGATCGGTATTGGCCCTGTATTTAGCTGGTACTGGATTGATTCTACAATATTTAGTTTTCAGACATACCCGTTCTTTCTGTGGTGCAGGGTTATGTGATTTAACAGAAGGAGCAATTACTGGCTAAAAGAACAGGGTTGAGTTTAATTACCTCTGGCCAACTGGATGGAGAGAATGGCAACAAGTCAGAGATGAAGGAAAGATTTCCATTAGCTGCGGTTCCATTACAAATATGAGAAAAACCTTTTCAATTTTCCTCTAATGTCGAAAAAAATACAATTCCACAATTGCATTGTTTCTATTAATTAAGAATCAATGAAAATCCCGTGTAAGTAAGTCATTAATAAAATATGTCTTCTTCATAATTTGTGCCAGTGGCAACATCAAGTTGTTGATCATGTGACTCATGTTTCCATTGCACTTTTGATAAAGCCAGAAAAATCACCGCATCCTGGCACCAACTCTTTTTATGAAAAAACAATGGGGTTTTTCCAAATTGGTACGTTCCCATTAAGCAAATTAATTTTCAAAATGTCAAATTGCACAATTATATGGTTAATAGAAACGCAGCTACTGGAAGTGACCAGGCTGAGATTTATGTATTAGAAAGACAGCTTAGATTGGGAAGTCAGGGAGGCTAAGATGGTTAGGAGAGGACGGATATGGACATATGATTTAGAATTTGGAGCTAAGCTACAGGCGGAGAAGAAGAACGTCACAGAAAACAAGGCTCATGAATATAATGAATAACAACATTGATGACAGCGTGAAATGAATGCAAATGATTCAGTCTATGATCCCTTCAGGAAGCATCCAAAAGAAGAAGAAACTGCGTCATGTCTGGTACCTAAAAAAGTATCTGCTGGAAAATAAATATCTGTATCCATGATGTAGAGAACATTACATTCTTTCTAGAAGATATTTGAATTTGTAAAGGTTATGTGCTCTGAGAAACATTCACACACCCGACAAAGGCAGCAATGGTCATAGAATGAACAGCTATACACACTACATCACACAATACGAGGAAACAAATCACATGCTGTACATTTACATCTCATGTTATTTACAGGGCATGTATTATTTATTGTTCCATCTTGGAGCCAGTGAGAAAGTCGAACACAGTTTCTTAGCCCGTTTTTACACATGAAGTCTTTTCACTTGGATTCTCTGTGTGAAATAAACGGACAGCAGCAAAATCTAAACATTCAGAGGAATATTCAGAGGGAAGAAAGCAGAACCAATCACAAAGCACCTCGGCATTTCTCTTAAAGTAACTCAAGATTAAATTGTTTTAATGCAAAAGGTTACATCATCTACAATGTGGTAATGGCTCCACCTTTTCTTAAGTTAATTTACAGACCCTGCAATTAACTCCATTAAAAACAATTATTGAGTTCACTAGTTTTAATGCAACACAAAGTGAAAATGGTGAAAAGTGAAGTAGTGTTAATACTTTTGAAAAGCTAAATACTAGTTCAGATGTGTTTAATGTCTCCCAAACACCTCTCTCTGTTGTCATAATTTAAACTCTGAACTTGCAGGAAAATCCACGTTTGAGTTGCATTTAATTTCTTTTACAAATGGTCGTGTAAACCATGTCCGCTTAGCTGAAGTCATCATCCATCAACTCCGTCTCCGTTTCCAGGACTGCTGGCTCCGGTCTGATTCCTGTTGGTTTAGGAAGCTTAATTTCCCAGAGTGAGTCATTGCTTCAGAGAGCTCCATGCAACTTTTCACAAGTGTCCAACAGAGCGAGACAGATGTCAGAGTTTCTTTTTCTAATTATTGTTTGTTATTATTGTTTTCCCATCTAATTCAAAATTGATTGTACTTCTAAATATTTAGCAAGAAACACTTTAAAATCCTCTAATCACTCGTTCTAGTGCAGCACAGTTCGTTGTGGCCTCCTTTTGATCAAATCTGTTCAAGCACGGGACTCTTCCACCTAGCCGTCGTTGGTTTGGTGTGTAATATATTTCTCACTTTGTTAATGTAAAAAAAAACAACAACAAAAAAACACTGAAGCTGTTTTCCTGATGTGGGTGCTTCACCTGCCAATCACTGAAATCCTTCAAAGTGTACCAGCTGCTGCTGTTTCCTTCAACTCTTCTACCATCTCACTCTGAGCTAAAAACTAAGAACATTCTGTTTCATGATCTTGCCATAGGATGATGGGCTTTGGACAATCTGCCAAAGTCAGACACTGTTTTTGACAGTGACCTCAGAGATTCCTGCTTATTTTACTCCAGTACTTTACCCTCACTGGGCATCAAAACTCTGTGGTGGAGATCAGGGTGTCCTGTGACTGTGGTTCTTGATGGATTGTGCTCATGTTGGAGTTAAGCGGGACCCTCTCCTCGGCTAGTCATCCAGGCTTCTTTCCTGCCTCAGTCGGAGCACAAACAAACACTGGCTCCCGGGTGGTGTTGCGGGTGCTGGTCACACTGTTCTGCTCCATGCGGGTACGACAAAGCAGGCAGAAATCCCTGAAGCAACGCTTGAAATTTTCATCCAAAAAGGCGTAGAGGACAGGATTAAGACTGCTGTTGGTGTAGCCCAAGGCGATGGACAAGTGCCAGCTGGCTATGACAAAAGGATTCCTGGTGTCGATCTCCACCATCGTCCTCACAATGATAAAGATCTGGATGGGGGTCCAGCAGATGATGAAGGCCGCCACCACAACTAGGACCATGCGGGTGATTCGCCGCATGTTTCGGTCTTTCTCCTTGGAGCCCGAGAGCAGACGGACGCTCCTGAGACGCAAGATCATCAGGCTGTAGCAAACAGTGATGACCATCACAGGGACCACAAAGGCGAAGATGAAAACACAGATCTTAGTCACGGTGTCCCAGTACCAGTCAGGGTCAGGAAATTTCAACATGCATGTAATGTTACCTGAAAAAGAACAGGGGGAAAAAACTATTTGATGGACTTAAAGCTCAGCTAAAGGATTACAAGCATTGTCATCTCCATTAGGCTCCAAAAGTCCAAAACTAACACAAGGAGTGTCTTGTTCCGACTTTTCCACTTCCGATACGATGCTGAGATTTGAGTATTGGCCGATGCCAATATTGACCTGATATCAGCATGAATCATACATACTGTTATTACTTATTTTGTAGTGTGGAATATTATAAAAGTCTTGGTCAAGTGATATTGTTCTTAAAAACTGTTAACAGCAATAGATATGAGAACGACTGAGCCATTTATTATTAACCAATGGGTCTGCCATACAAACACTGTCATATATGGCATTTAGGAATGCTCTTCTTCAGCATTCCTAAATACTTATATCACATATGTTAAATGCAGGATATAATTTGATTGTTGATCATTTTTTGACTGATCTCAGACTGATATCAGTATTGGATCGGGACACCACTGAGTAATACTGCTGCAGGTTATTTTTATAATGCCAACTGAGAACAATGGTTGTCTCAAATCATTTCATATGACAGCTGTTTTCAATTTTATGTGATCAACCTCAGTCTAATTTGATCCATTGCACTCAGAATCAGCTACAACAGTTTGTTTCACACAGCACTATGTCAAACAAACTAAACCCTTAAAAACGGTTCCTCTGTTCACCTGTGGTGGCACTGCACCAAGAACTACTGAAAATGTCTGAAGAAGAAGATATGAGTACAACGTCCTTCTTCATGAAACATAAACAAGAATGGAGTGGGGTCAGATTTTGATAGTTTGAGGCTTACATACATTTATGACTTATTGTATGTAAGTCATTGCCTACAGTAGTAGTAGATGTTAATGTTTGTTTTGATTGTATTTACCCAGAATGCCGTGAGCTATAGTCCACTTCCTGCTTTTCAGCAGTTTCTGGTCCACTAGGCATTCATATATGCATTTGAACCGCACCAGAGTTCACTTCATCCAAACCGAGACCTAAGCTTTGAGGTGAACCAGATTTCGCCTTTTTAGTTTGTATCAGAGTTTTATTGTGCAGTCACACCTCCCCAAATGTTTGTTTGCCTAGAACTGGACATTCTAGGCAAATAAACTGAAGTTTGACTAAAGCGGACTAAACAGAGCTGGTGTGAATGCATCCCTAAATATATTTATTAGTACCACTATTCACGTCAGTTTAAGTACCTCCAGTGCAAATAATACCAGAAAATAAATTACCATTAAAAATAATAACTAATGCTTCAAGAAACCTAAAATGTCATAAACCTCATAGTGAAAGAGCCTGTTTCCTTACCAGCCTCTGTCACTCTGGTTACAGCCATAACCATAATCGGCACCCCAATCGCGGACGACAGGACCCATATCAAGACGTTGATCATCTTAGCCTTGACCGGTGTCCGAAAGCCCAACGCCTTGACGGGATGGCACACAGCGATGTAGCGGTCCACACTCATCATAGTGAGGGTGAAGATACTGGTGAACATGTTGTAGTAGTCAATGGCGATGATGAGCTTGCATAGAGCCTGTCCAAAGGGCCAGGTGTTCATGAGGTACTTTGCGCTCTGGAAAGGCAGCGTGCTGGTGGCCAGGGCATCAGCCAGGGCCAGGTTAAAGATGTAGATGTTTGTGGCTGTCTTCATCTTGGTGTATCTGGTTGGAACAAAAATGCATACAAGACAAGTTGAAGAATTAAAAAAATCAAACAACAACATTTGGAATAGTTGACTATGGAGTGTAGGATAAACATTGAGGGACAGTTTGGGAGCAGTACACTGTACATCATCTTTTGATGTGTTTAAAATTATAAATATATTTATCCTCTGTGCTGACATCTTTTAGTTGTCAATAAATGTACAAGTAATCAGAAATTGAGAGCTTTTTTAGGTGCAAAATATTGGATATTGAGCTTTAAAAAACATGTTTAGACAAACACACTGCCATCTGGACGAAGGGACAGTAGGAATATTCAAATTAAATTTAAGAAAGGTCACACCGATTCTCTGGATATTCTCAAGTTTTCACACTGAAATTTCAGTAACATGTGGAATGACACTTTATGAATTATGCAATAATATCATCTTACTAGAAATACTACAAATCCAGCACTGTCTATTCAGAAAATATATTTGCTTAATAGAAACTTTGAAAGAAAAATTCTCAATCTCAATCAAATGTTTTGCTGCCAGGATGAGGTGGTTTTTCTGATTAATTGGATTTTGTTTATTTCACAAAACTGCAATGGAATGACTTGTTTCACATCACACGAGTCACATGATCACTGCCACTGGTGCAAAGAAAACAACAGAAAGTAGCCAGAGGGTGATAATTTAATGACTTCACTGTGTGAACAAACTTAATCACGTGTGATTTTAACTGCATTTGTTATTTAATGGAAACACCACAATTGCAAAATTGTATTTCTTAGACATTTGCTTAATGTAGACAAATGTTTGCACCCATTTTCTAATGAAAATGCAGCTACTGTTTGATTTTCAGAACTGAGTTGTCCCTGTTGACCTTCCTCTGGTCTGTGGACACAGTGAATCAGTTTGTCACACTCATCTACTCTCATCTTTTATTCCAACAGGTTGATCTATTCTTGCGGGTTTCACTGTAGATTCATCCTTCCTTGTTCTGATTCAACACCTCTAAATTTCCAGAGTTTTTTCAGGAATTCCTTGAAAAGGACATTTTGTCTTGTCCTCATAAAAGTACCTCTGCTGTTCTTAGGTCGTCTCATTTTCTTACTGTGGATGCCCACAGAATTGACTTCAAACGGAGGCCACTTAATTCTGAACTTCATGAGCAATCGACTTCATTTTCTTCTAACAAGTGTGGTATCAGGAATGTGGAGGACAGAACACCTCCAAGGAGTTTTGTGCTGCAGACTTAACCTGCATTAGACCAGACCATTCCCAGAGATGTCAGTGCAAGCCATTCCACAAGCAATCAGACCAAGCGCCACCGCCCAAAGCCCAATCCACACTGACGTGAGGATCCATGCAGATCTGCTATACATAGTGCTTGTATGCATTTTAGTGTTTTGAAATAGGCATCTGAGCAAAGGCCAGAATCCAAAATTCATGAGGCTTTGCTTATTTACATGCAGTCTGGGGAAAATGATTTACAAATGGATGCTTTTTTTAATAAAAAAGCTTCTGATTTGAATCAACTCAGATTAAAATGTCCCTCACATGGTTTATTATTCTGGATCTTTTCCATTCTGTGTGGTTTCTGAGCGAACCACTCCAGATGTCTGCAGCCATTGTGTTTGGCTGTAAAAATGTTCATATTTTTTATCTCAGTAGCTTTGAGTTGGATTTTAGTGGAGCCATACATTCTCAGAGGTGATTTAACAGACTGCTTGTTGCACAAATATCAGATCTCTTATCTGCAGCGGTTACATAACCTCGCTGATGAATTAGGCAAATAAGACACTTATGCATAACAAAGATCAAGTGCTTAATGGGATAGTTTAGAAATCTTACACTAAGGTTCAGTTAGAAGCTTTTAAGCAGAAAATATATTCCCAGCTGGTTGATAAGTGTTTTTAACACTAATACACAGTCCAGTCACATTAATGTGACCACCACGTACTTTCCACTTCAGAGTTAAATAACCAATCACAGAAGGCAGGTGGCAGCACAGTGCAGTTGAGCGTATATAAAGGGTGTGTGTGGGCTTCGGAAAACATTTCAATCGTTGGCGTAATGCAGAAACGAAGCGATTTATCCGACGTCCAAAAGGGCATGATCATTGGCTTTCGGGCCAAGGGTGGAAGCATTTCCGAAACGGCTGAGTTTGTGAACTGTTCGCGTGCCGCCGTGGTAAAAGTGTACCGTGCATGGCAAAATGGGACTGTCCAAAATCAACGACGTGGCAAATGTGGTGCACCACGGGCCATAGATGACAGAGGCGAACGACGGTTGCGGAGATGCGTTCGGGCAGATAGACGGCTACCGTTGAGCAACTGACCACTAAAATGAACCAAGGGGCTACCACAAGTGTCTCCCAAACCACTATTCAGCGAACATTGCTGCGTCTGGGCCTCCGAAGCAGACGCCTGGTTCGTGCACCTATGCTGACTGGTGTTCATCGACGACGAAGGCTAGAATTTGCACGCCAGTACAGCAGCTGGACGTCCACTGAGTGGCGACAGGTAGCGTTTTCAGATGAATCGCGTTTTATGCTCCATCGGACAGATGGACGTTGGCGTATAAGGCGTGAAACCTCTGAAAGGAACCACCCTGCAACCATTGCAGGAACGGTCCAAGCTGGAGGCGGGAGCATTATGGTCTGGGGAATGTTTTCCTGGCATTCTCTGGGTTCACTGATTATTGTGGAAGGCACGATGGATCAATACAAGTACGCATCTGTCCTTGCGGACCATGTCCACCCCTACATGCGCATTGTTTTTCCTCAGGATGATGGCATCTTCCAGCAGGACAATGCGAGGTGCCATACAGCTGCCAGTGTACGTGCGTGGTTCGAAGAGCACCAGGATGAGTTTACCGTCCTCCCCTGGCCAGCAAACTCACCTGACTTAAACCCAATCGAGCATCTGTGGGACCATCTCGATCGAGTTGTTCGCGCCATGGATCCTCAACCGCGTAATCTAGCGCAGCTGGCCACGGCATTAGAGTCGGCATGGCTCAACATCCCAGAGAAGACCTTCAGGGACCTAAGTGACTCTCTTCCTGCACGTCTCGTAGCAGTTCGCTCTGCGAAAGGTGGTTATTCTGGCTTTTGACAGATGGTCACATTAATGTGACTGGACTGTGTACATATTAAAAGGACAAAGTTACTGAAGCACTAATTAATCTGGGAGTATAGTCACACTGACTGCATGAGAAAAGCAGTGGCATTTAGTAATTATGGTGGAGCTAACCAGATAATCGCTATTCATTCAAACTCTTACAGCACATGTCCACAAATACAGCATTATGCACCAGATCAAGGTAAAAACTCTCAGGTGCTAAAAAATAGTTCCACAATTCTCATCATGTTGTATAAAAATGGCAGCCATATTGGATCTGTGGTTTGTTGAAGTGGGAACATAAAAAAGAATATTCTCTACAAATACAAGTAAAAGTAAAAATGTGAAAAAATAACACCTGCCTGAATCTAAGCTGAGAGCTCAGAAGCGAACAGCAGCTGTTGTATTTCTAGTTCCCCTTTTTACTTTGACAACCTCATTTTACTTAATTAGTTCATCTGTCTATGCCTATTTAGTGTTGGGTTCTGTTTTACGGGATAAACTTGACAACTTCCAACATTGCTATGCAGAAAAAAAACTATGTCTTGTACAAAGCTAGTCCATGAAACATTTCTTGGGGAAGAAAGAGTTGCTGTGCTTTGCAAAGACAGAAACCTTGAGCACTTTGTCACTATGTCCTCTTCTAGAGTTTCGCTTTAAACTGTCATTATGAACAAAATAATAATCCAATATCTCAAACCAGCAGCCAATCAGTTAACTTCACATCTCTGCATAATTTTCATGCTTGTAGGTTTTGTTCATTACTTCTTCTATTTTTTTCCACTCTGTTTTTATTTTCTGTAAGGCTCTTTGTGTTGCTTTCATTGTGTAAAGTAGAAATGGAGCTAAAGCGGAAGTTCAAGCTGGAAGACTCCGCCCCCACCGTTCACCCATCAACGTCATGCTCATCTCCGACCTTAGCGCTGGATCTCACCCGGCGCGTCCAATCAGCAATCAGGCTCTGCATAAAGGATCCACAGCCAAGCTGCCAGCCGCTTCCCAGCTGCGTTCAATTCGTTCATCTGCACGCCACCTCTTCTCAGCCAGCATGTCTCAGTTTCTCCACAGCTCCGCAATTCCTCGTCCTTCGACCTCTCACCCTGCGTCGGCCCTTTCTTTTTCCCCTCAGACGCTCATCGGATGCAAATATTTCTCCTGGCTTCATTTGAAGCAGCTTTTCCCACCTATCACTCACCTGTCTGGTAGTGATGGGCAAATGAAGCCTCATGAAGCAATGAAGCTTTCCAGCCATTTGCTTTGCAAAAAGGTTCATACTTGATGCTTCATTCATTACTCACTAGTGACATCTGCTGGTAAAACTGTAACAGCCTTATCATTCAGTTGGATCATACTTCCAAAAATTACTAAATGCAATATTGTCACAACGTTTTCATCAAACTCATGTTTAGTAACAGGAGAATCAATGAAACCATATTTAATTGTCATATGTTTTAATTATTACAATTATTTGTAGCCAATCTAATCCTTGTATATGTTGAACGTCAGTGCTTGTGTTGGGTTTTCTTTTATGTCAGACTGATTTGAAAATAAAGACATTTGATGTTTTGGTGTCTTGGGAGTGCAGTGCCTGTTGGGGCGTTGACCTTTTCTTGGATTTATAATTGGCTCTGATCTCTTATATTTGGCTACATGTTGAATTTTAGTTCTGCAACACCATTAAATCTGTTTCTGCTGTGAAAGACTGATATTTTTGCTAATCAGACTACAAATAATAGTGGAACTTTGCAGAAGGTGAGAAATTGGGAGGTGAAGGGTTAATTATCTAAGAATAATTTTATTGTGAGGATAATCTCAAAATATTCCCAGATGTCAGAGATTTTCCTCTTGCTGGCTCCATTTCAGACAATCAGTCAATTTTATTTGTGTAGCACATTTCAGCAACAATGGAGTTCAAAGAGATGTACATCAAAAAATCACAAAAGTATAGTTATATATAAAAAACAATCTACAATTGAGGAAACCCGTAACAAACATTACATTTTGCTGAGTGTCATCATCAATAAACATCAAATATGTCGGTCAATGTTTATTTTATTTGGCTACTGAAGACAAATATCATCCTCTGGTGCGACCAAATGGACAATAACAGCACGGCTCATCGCGCTTTTATTTTGAAAATCGACGCGCAAAATGAAGCAGTCATGTGACCCATGCAATGTGATGCCTCGTTTGTCGCCAGTCACGTGGTTTTCAGCAAGAGGACACAAGCCTCGAAGCGGGGCTTCATCGGATACGCCCCCTTTTTACTCGGTACACTCCTCGAAGCCTGGATTCAGATAGCCCATCACTACTGCCTGGGGTTTCACTTACTCCTCGATCCACCTCCGAAAACATAACAAGCCCTCCGGTCACCTCGTTAACTTTGACCTTTTTGCCCGTGATGCACGACTCATGACCACCCGGACTGTCAGTGAGACAAGGTAGCTAACTGCGGAGCTCTACCTGAAGGTGACGGCCTGTCTAAAGAAGACGACTGAGTCAAAGGAGATGATTTGATGGAAGCAGCAAAAGGCCATCTTCCTTTGCCCGCCAAGCTTCTCTCACTTCCGCATGCCGTCATGGTCAGCACCTTTCCGGATTTCCCCCACTCGGGCCGTCAGGAGGCGCCTCAGATGCAAGAGATTCCTCGATGATTTCAAGCAGCGTCTTCCCCCTTTCTCTCGCCTGACTGGGATTCCACTCGCCACCAACTCCACAATCCACCTCTGGCAAGCGGACAAGTGATCCTTCTGTTTTCAACCTGCACCGGCTTCTTCGCCTTAACGCCAGTACCACGCTATGGGTCAGCAGTGCCTTTGCTTTCCCTCTCCTGCATGGTCGCTCAGCATCTGGTTTTCCCTCACTACACCTGTTTCAAGCTACCAGGGTAAGACGTATCATTCGCATGTCTCATTCGAGTCTCACAATACTTCGTAACGCAGACACCTGTCATTAGTTCATCCCCTCCCGAACACGTCGGCCGTATATTATGCGCCACTCCAGTTCTAATGTCTAAGGATCTTTTTCCGAACACTGACTTAGTTAAATCATCGTCACCTGTTTCTCCGAGGCACCTTTAAACATGACATTAGTTTATCAGGTGAGCCGTTGAAAGTGTCGCAAGGCTTATGTTAGAATTCCGACAGCTATGGAGGATTATCTTCAGTATCAATAGCAGACGCATGTCCACTCAACTGCAGAGAGCAGTGCAGGCCTTCATTAACGGGTCGTTTGGTCACCGCAGTTATCCATCTGCTTCACGTTATTTGTCCTAGTCAGCGCAATACTCTTTGTCACCTGAGCTATCATAATTTATGCTACCCAGACCCGGCAGTATGGGCGGACATCTGGGTGCTTTGCTGGCTTTGTTAGTCAAGTCCCGGCTGTTCTGCAAGCCCCGTTTTACCTTCATGGCCAACTCTTTGATAGTCCTACATTGATTTGGTAACGGAGTTTCCTCCACTTCCCTTATTGTGTCCTCTGCTACCTCGTTCTGCATTAAAACAGTTTTATGTGCCGTTAACACATCATAATCAATTTTTCAAACCGCTTTCAAACACAACTCGAGCCCGGAACGTTCACACCAGGAGCTGCTAGTATAACGCCTAGTACTTTGCGCAGTCTAACCGACCAAGTAATGTCGCTGGATGCAGGCGATCTTAGCTTAGTTATGACTAATCTCTATTCAACCCCTTAAGCTTGTTAACAAGATGCCCGTGCCTATTGTCATTGTGTATGTTCAGCTATGTAGATTAATTCTGCCTGTTGAAGATTTTAAGTTTTAATACATTTAGGAAATCTCTGGTTCCATCTTCTCACAGATCCCAGGTTCTCCCGGCGGGCCGAAGTGAAACCACACAGAAAACGAGCGTAGTTGTCACAGAATTAGTTTAATCCAAAGAAGACGCATATGAAATTACAACAAACTGCACAACAGAGACATGCATTAATTGACCTGAGACTAATGGAAAGGAGGAAAAAGCAAAGACTTGCTTAGACGTCTTTGGAGAATTGGAAGAGCAAATCCGAGTAGTTACTCCTGTCTACAAAATTTTATAGTAAAGGCCTATTCCAGTTTTTATTTATTCAAATAAGGCGTATCTTTGCTCATCCAACCAGGAGCTGTCTCTGACCCTCTTTAAAGTTAGACACTCGCTGCACTTGTTTTCAAGATGTAGCACCATTGTCACCTTTATCTAAACGAAGTGAAAGCAGAACTTCTCCTCTACTGGCCTGGACTCTGCTGTTTCATGGCTTTTCACAGATCTGTGTGAAAGCTGGAACTTCTCCTGATGGTTTCCCACTCAAGGCCAGTTCAAAAGATCTCAGCAAACGATCTGCTTTATCTACAGGTATCATAAAGGTTAATAGGGCAAAATAAGTTATTAATCTGAAAACTATAATTAGGCTTTCCAATCAAGATATGGCAAGTTTTTAAAAGTAGCATATTTTAAATTTACTTTTATCACGACCTAAACAGTCAATTCAATCAGTTAATCTCATCTGGAGAAGGGGTTCGCATCTCGCCTGGCCTTCACATACCGCGGCTTCGGGCATGAATTGTCTTTTACTTTCGCCCTGTTGTGACTGCGATGCTTGCAGTAGAGTGGCTTGCCAACGTAACACAAAGTCGACTAATAATTCCTTTTTGTTCGATTGACTCTGTCCAGCGCTCCTACTAATTATTAATCAACCTTAAATTCCTGTTGTCGAAGGCCATTGTCCAATCAACCGAGCTGTCCCATATTCTGATGTGTCCTGTTCAAGTCCCATGGGTTGCTTTTCAGTTCTTATCTCAAGTTCTCCCAAATCAGCAGATTATCTCCCAGGCCATCCTGCCACTTTCAGATTTTATAGTCGGTTCTCTCGCTTACCCTGGTTCCACACTCAAATGTGCTCATTCCAGTCTAACTTCTGCACCAATAGCCTTTAGACACTTTCCAGTCATTCTTGTGTGTCTGTCACTATGGCAACCAGCTCTTGCAGGTATCCTAAGCTCACAGCCCATTCTATTCTGAACTCCCAACCCCACTGCCAGGTTTATGGAGTTCGTTCGCGTGGCACGTCTCTACACGTCAGCTATTCAATGATTGCATTCCCTTTCCCTTTCCCATTTTAAATTCAGTCCGTCAGGTGTGGCCCTTTTTGGGGGCGGGGGACCTCCTATGAGTTGGTTCAGCTTCACCTTCCATTTCAGCAGCTCGAGTTTCCAGCTTTTACGAAATTGCTCCACAGCCATAACCCGTTTCCTGAGAGGCTAACTTCGCAAGCGTTCCCAGTTGTCACTCTCATCAGTCATGTGTTACCTTAAAGCTGAACCTTCAACAGTCCGTTTCATGTCATCAACTGAGTTTATTCTTTTTTGTTTGTTTCACCCAAGACCATTTTGTCTTACTGTTGATGAGCTGTCTCTCCACCTCTGCCCAGTCCAGTTCAGCCATTAGACGGAAACGCTAATTACATGTTTAATCTCAGGTCTCGCTCTGTAATTTATTAGCGAGAGCTCCCTCGGTGCATAGTAAGCACTGCGCAATTCGCTGGTGGTGGTTGGTCTTTTCTCACCTAAATCATGCATTCTTATCCTGTGATTTGTCCCATTTTCTTCCTCATGCAGTCATGCTGCTCTCAGTCCTCATCACAAGCTCTCTTCTGTTACCCATCCCAAGTTTAGCACATAGTGAGTTTCTTTTAATTCCTTCTCTCTCGATTTATCTCTCCACATCATGATCCCCGGTGCTTCTGCTTTTTCTGTCCCCACTGCAGTCGGCCCATGTCCCGGTGTGCCACTCAGCCCCTGCAGCCGGCCCATGTCCCGGTGTGCCGCAAAGCCCCTGCAGCCGGCCCATGTCCCGGTGTGCCGCAAAGCTCCTGCAGCCGGCCCATGTCCCAGCCAGTCTCTCATTATTGGTCCTTGTCTCAGTTCTTCTCTTTTCCTCTCATACTTTTCAATGTGGATCCCTTACTGCAGGCCCTATCCTCTAGCCTTTCTCCAGATCTTTTTGTGTCCCTAGTTGATCCTATCTCCTGCCTGGCTCTGCGCCTTCAACTGTCCTTCACTCTTGCCTGGTATTACTTCGGCCCTTTTTGCTTAGCAGGCCTTTATTCTTCGGAGGGATATCTCAAAACTCCCCTATCAATCAAATTTGAATCCAGCTTCTCACCTCTTAGTCATCCGCACTCCTCGGGCTTACAACCCATACTGTTCTCCCTGCATCCTCAGGTCAACACACAAGTGTTAGGTCTCACCTTTCCTCGGGCCTCGGCCCCAGCCTCAGCCCTTTATTTTGGGGAGAATATCCCTAATCGGTTATCGAGATGTTCATCGAGTTCACATCAAATCTCAGCTCAAATTAACTGCCGGGGTCCGAGCGCAAAACCACTGTTGTTCATTCTCATCCTTAAATCTTTTAATTGTTCCCCTTTTGTCCGTCTGAGTCTTTCCAGATTGAACTAAATGAATGCTAATGGATTAATTCACTAACAAGTCCTTTCATGTGATTTTCAAGTGAAATTCATTGGATTTGTTTTTTCCTGTAAAATAATTCTGTGATCTGCAGTGGCTCTTGGAGAGGAGAGCTTTCACTGCAAGGACAGAACGGCTGGACGACTGGGATCCTGTCTGGCAGAAAGACCCGGTGGAGAGGAAAACTACTTCAATGTAACTGGAATGATGTTTTTCCTTTCTTTGTTTATACTGAAGAAAATCCAGGCACAAGGTTTCATTTGAACTATTTTTGCCTTTACTTTATAACAAACCTTCACCCTTCTCTTCTGTTATCAGCTAATTATTAAATATTCCTCGTCATGACTCATATGTTTTCAGGCATCATTAATATATATTTTTATGACAGTACTTTTGCACTGTGTAGCAGATTGATTGATGGTAATTATAACGTGGCAGCATGCATTGCACCAGTCTTCATAAATTTACATAAAACGTATTTTTTTTGACCAGTAAGAGTCAAACTGGAAACAGTTTTACATTTTAACAGTTTGGAGGATTTAATCAGTATTCCAGAACAGTTGTCAAATAAATATTGTGTAGACTGACTTGTAAGTGCGGCAAGCTCTCACTAGTCTAGCCCCATCAAAGCTCTTTCGGACGCAACACGTTTCTTCTAGAAAAAAGAGGTCTTGAATCCAAATGTCATTCTTCAGTCTTTACTGAATCCAAAAGGAAATAAAAATAACAAACAGATTCACAAACAAATAGAAAGTGATGGTCAAAAGACTGTGTTCCCCTAACGGTGCCAGACTTCTACAAACAACATGCTCTAATCTTTCACAAACTAATTAGGCACATCAACCAATCAAAAGGCTCCACGCAACAGGCTCAAGCACAATACAACCACAGATGCCCATCTCTTTCAAACAGCAGAGCAAAAAATCTAACTCACGTCTAAACAAAACAACATTCTGTACCAAGTTCTAAAAATTTACATATGGCTCCTACATGACTAGTTATTACACTATTAAAAATATTAAAAAGTTTTAGTTTTTTTCTTGATTTAATTTTTCCTGCTTTTTCTACCACTTTGTTTTTGCTAAAGGGCTTCAAAAAATAAATGGAAAACTAAATTTGAGCAATTGAGGTTTCCCATCAAGTCTTTCTGACTCGAAAATTAAGTTTATTTTATTTCTACTTTGAACAGCCCATCAAAAAAGGATTATTTTCAAGGGGGTAGGAGAGGTTTGAATTGGAAAAAAAAATTGATTGGAATATTTTTATAATCTACAAAACCTAATGAAAAAGCATAATTGCTCTAATTTAGTAAATATTCATTTGTTTATTTAATGTTCCTTTGAAAAAAACAAGCAAATAAAAAAAACTATATATAGTTTCATCTCATGTCATGTCATGTTTGCCAAGTAATTTTGGCAAAAAAAAAAAAAAACAATCACCACCTCTTTATGGCCCAAAAAATACATTTTACAAAACGTGACAGGCCATTATTTTTCTAAGGTGATCATTTTTTTTTCTTGCAGATAATTTCCAAGGCCACAAGAGAAAAAAATGGGCAGACTTACAAAATGGTTCTGCATAAAAAAATCTCCTTCACATTTTAGGGCTTTTGTATTCAGGAACTCGTTTTATTTTGACTAGAATGATCAAAATCAAATAGTTACTGTATTTGACCCATTTACTCTGCCTGAAAAATTAAAGCTCAAAGGAATTAGTTCATAATTTATAGGCAAGGAGATAAATAGGTATGAAAACTATCTAAAGAGTTTAAGAACAAATGTCTGAGATTAAGGATCCATCAGTCCTGGCCAGGATCAGGTTGTTTTCTATAAAATAAACTCCATTAGCATGTTTTGACCTGGTGCCTGAAGCCTCTAACCCATCCATCCATTTTCTTCCACTTATCCGGAGTCGGGTCGCGGGGGCAGCAGCTTCAGAAGGGAGGCCCAGACTTCCCTTTCCCCAGCCACTTCTTCCAGCTCCTCCGGGGGAACCCCAAGGCGTTCCCAGGCCAGCCGAGAGACATAGTCCCTCCAGCGTGTCCTGGGTCTTCCTCGGGGCCTCCTCCCGGTGGGACGTGCCCGGAACACCTCACCAGGGAGGCGTCCAGGAGGCATCCTGACCAGATGCCCGAGCCACCTCAACTGGCTCCTCTCGACGTGGAGGAGCAGCGGCTCCTGGATGACCGAGCTTCTCACCCTATCTCTAAGGGAGAGCCCGGCCTCCCTGCGGAGGAAACCCATTTCGGCCGCTTGTATCCGTGATCTCGTTCTTTCGGTCATGACCCAAAGCTCATGAACATAGATGAGGGTGAGAACGTAGATCGACCGGTAAATTGAGAGCTTCGCCTTTTGACTCAGCTCTCTCTTCACCACGACGGACCGGTACAGCGCCCACTTCACGGCAGACCCTGCCCCAATCCGCCTGTCGATCTCCCGCTCCCTTCTTCCCTCATTCGTGAACAAGATCCCCAGATACTTAAACTCCTCCACTTGAGGCAGGACGACCCCCCTGACCCGGAGAAGGCACTCTACCCTTTTCCAGCTCAAGACCATGGCCTCGGATTTGGAGGCACTGAGCCTCATCCCGGCCGCTTCACACTCGGCCGTGAACCGCTTCAGCGAGAGCCGCAGATCACGATCTGATGAAGCCATCAGGACCACATCATCCGCAAAAAGCAGAGATGCGATCCTAAGGCCACCAAAACGGATCCCCTCAACACCTCTGCTGCGCCTAGAAATTCTGTCCATGAAAATAATGAACAGAATCGGTGACAAAGGGCAGCCTTGGCGGAGTCCAACTCTCACCGGAAACGAGCCCGACTTACTGCCGGCAATGCGGACCAGACTCTGACACCGGTCATACAGGGACCTGACAGCCCGTATCAAAGGGCCCGGTACCCCATACTCCCGGAGAACCCCCCACAAGGCCCCCCGAGGTACACAGTCGAGCATCTTCTCCAAGTCCACAAAACACATGTAGACTGGTTAGGCGAACTCCCATGCACCCTCCAGGACCCCGCTGAGGGTGTAGAGCTGGTCCAGTGTTCCATGACCAGGACGAAAACCACACTGCTCTTCCTGAATCCGAGGTTTGACTATCCGACGGACCCTCCTCTCCAGGACCCCTGAATAGACCTTACCAGGGAGGCTTAAGAGTGTGACCCCTCTGTAATTGGAGCACACCCTCCGGTCCCCCTTTTTAAATAGGGGGACCACCACCCCGGTCTATCAATCCAGAGGAACTGTCCCCGATGTCCATGCGGTATTGCAGAGTCGCGTGAGCCAACACAACCCTACAACATCCAGAGCCTTAAGGAACTCCGGGCGGATCTCATCCACCCCTGGGGCCCTGCCACCGAGGAGTTTTTTGACCACCTCGGCGACCTCGTCCCCATATATTGGAGAGCCCAACCCAGAGTCCACAGGCTCAGCTTCCTCTAACCTACATCAGTTATTACCATCATGTCCCTCCATTGGTCCTCCTGTTGTGTTTTTTTTTTCTGCACACAATTTTCACTCACACCTCAGAAAAATGGAAAATCATTTTATACATTTGAATTTTCAGAAATGGTCTCTTGTTTTTTTGTTGTTTTTTTTTTTTCCTTCCACATTTCCTCTTCTGATCTTGACTTTTGTTTCTTTTCCAGTAAAATGCCACCAGCAGCTGATGTGAGTTAGTTTCTGCTGCCAGGTCCTGCTGCTTCGCCTCCTGTTTGCCCGTCCACTGAGACCGAAGTGTTAGAAAATAAATCTGCCCGTTCTTCTGATGCGCAGGCAGGATCAGCCAATCAGAGCAGACTGACCAACAGGAGTGAATGGAGCCCTTTTCTGAACAGCATCTTCAGACAGTCACGTTTTACGATCTTTTCATAAGGGAGTGTACTGCAGTGTATTATCAATGTTTCAATAAATTCCAATTAACCACCTTAAGTTAACAAAACTGTCAGTATTTTTGGAGACTTTATGTTTACAATTTCAACTGTTTAATGAGAGCATAAATAAATATGATTAAGTGTAGTTACTTTGTTGGGTTTATTAATATAAATCCCACTTTTTTCAGTATGTGGCATCCTGAGGAAAAGTTGTTCTGTTTTTCAAGAACAGTATTTGTGTCTGTGCTGCTATGATTGCTTTCTATACAGAAGAAATTGTTTTTCAACTAATTTTTTTAAAATGTTAACATTATGATACAGCAAATATCACGATACATCTCTATGTGCTTATGGCCCACCATGGGTGGTGGCAAGAATATCTGAATGTATATGAAATCACTCATTCATGATGAAGAGAGTTCATCCAGGAACAACAGAATCCAATGCATGCACACAAATACACATTATGACGTAATAAGGCACAATTAAATTCATGAACATTTCTTTTCACTTCCTGCACAAACCCAATCCAACCAATCAGGCTGCTGATCTCAGAGTGGCAGGTTCTGCTGAGCAACATCTAATACTAATGCATTTTTCTCACATTGAAAAGGTTTAATTTTTAGCTTCTTTTTTTATTTTATTGTAAGATAAATGTCATTTTACTTTCATCTTGACATTAGGTAAATAAATAAATTATTTAATAGTCCAGAACTTTCTATTCCACCTTTTGCAAAAATGGACCTAAAGCGGAAGTTCAAGCTGGAAGACTCCAGCCCCACCGTTCGCCCATCGACGTCATGCTCATCTCCGACCTCAGCGCTGGACCTCACCCAGCACGTCCAATCAGCAATCAGGCTCTGCATAAAGGATCCACAGCCAAGCTGCCAGCCGCTTCCCAGCTGCGTTCAACCCACCACCTCCCCTTCTCCACCCACATCCTTCGGCTCTAGGATAGCACCCTTTCCTGACCTCCACCACCAGTGTAGGACCCCAGGGGAGAATATCCCTAATCGGTTATCGAGATGTTCATCGAGTTCACATCAAATCTCGGCTCAAATTAACTGCCGGGGTCCGAGCGCCAAACAACTGTTCATTCTCGTCATTAAATCTTTTAATTGTTCCCCTTTTGTCCGTCTGAGTCTTTCCAGATTGAAATGTAATCATGAGGAAGTTATGAAACGCTACTGAGTTTGACCAGCGCTGTCCGCTGTGGTGAGATAAGATGAAGAAATTTAGTCACTAACACTGACTACGTTCAGCATAAATCAGAGGACCATATCTTGCAAATCTCCTCATGCTGTTATGCTTGTTACTGCAAATTAATGACTGGATCTGCTGAGTTTCCTTAGATGGAAATGCTTTAATCAACTTAAATAATATAATCAGTTGGAATGTATGTCTGATTTAATTAAAATGATTATTTTCATTAAATGCCTTGAGATGACATTTGGAGCTATTTAAGTAAACTGAACTGAACATTATGCTGTGGGTCAAAGTCCTCTCTAAAGAGTCCTGAGGATGCAGTTACCTTATACTTGAAATAAAATGGTGAACTTTCCCAGTTACATGAAAATGAGCCATATTGGGTATTTTAACAAGCTGATTTAACACATATGGCTACTTTAACACAGAAAAGGTTCATCAGACTCAAAATGAACTTTCATCATCATTAAAGACCTTATTCCCACAGAAAAGATTAGAGGTGAGACTGGAGAGATCTGTCTGAGGGCTCCAGCCACAGCAGAGCAGTTTAATGAGACACAAGAGGTTTTCAACAACTACCGGAATTTTGACTCTAATTAATAAAATGGAAAAGCTGGACCTTTTCTGACTTAAAATAAAAAGTCCCCCATTTTTAAGTGAGTAGTTTTCATCTCACTTAAAGTCACTTTTTAGTTTATGAAATCCAAATTAAACCTATTTTATTGTAATATGCACACACGCGCCGCTCATACTTACCTGACCACTCCGTACATGACGAGGACGTTACCCAGCAGTCCCACGACGCAAATGACCGAGTAGAGCGCCGTGACGGACAAGGCGATGACCATCCCCCCGGCGCCCCTCACCGGGCTCCCGGGCTCCGTGGCGTTCAGCTCGGCCAGCTCCTCCGGGAAGGTGACGTTAAAAGGGATGACGGAGTACAGGTCGGACAGGGAGAACTGCGCTGCGGCTCCGGGGACCGTGTAGGGCTCCATGTCCGCCTCACCGAGTCAAACTGGCTCACTGCTAACTGTCGGGATCTAACGCCACAAATTATTGAATCAAAGGAGCAGAAATTAAGAGAGTTTTTTCCCCCTCCTCTCCCTCTAAAATCCAGGAGGAACAGAAAGATGTGTCCTCGAGGCAGCGGTGTGTTTGTGCGCGCGCTGAGCTCCTCCTTTATGGTCCGCCGCCCTTCAGCGCGTGCAGTCAGCAGCTGCTGGTCAAGTTTGGGACAAAGATGAGGCGAAATGGATACCATTTGTTCTCCAGACATTGTTCCCTACTACATCATTCATTCATCCATACATGGATGAAACCTAAAAATGCGTGGATTTTTAGGTTTTATATAATGTAAGCCATACATAAACAGCTGCTCTACTGATGACTTGTGGCGGGTTGACCTGTTTTAGTGCTAACAGAACCAAAACACACCGAACTGCGCAGCTCATGTTAGGTTATCAAAGTCAATGCCAGGCCAGCAACAGTTAAGCTAGTATAACTGACCCACTGCTCACTTGTTCAATGTTTTCTTTAAATTAAAACGTTTTCCTCACCTGTGAAATCTGAAGCCCTTCTTACCATTATCTATGGTTGAATTAACTGCTAAACATCGGTCAGTTGTTCTGATTCTTTGCGTGATTGTAGTATTTTCCTGACCACCGATATTCTTAACTCAATGAACAGAAATGGCGCATGTGTGACTTACGGTAAATCACATAATGTCCAGTCCAGTAACGCATACATCCATCAATGGCGCTCTGTCCTTCTCTCACACTTCCCGCTACTCAGCAGTAGGTGTCAGGTTACATTGTGCTGCATTCAATGTTGTCGGAAAAAAAGAGTTTCATGCGCTTAATGTCCGATATGCCATAACATTTATTGGATTCATTGTCGCCAGCTGGGGTGGCAACAGGGGTGGCAAGACTCTTGTTTGGGGTGGAAACTGCCACCCCGCTAGATCCGGGGTGGCAGTTTACACCCCGCTAGATTAGGGGCCAGGTGTTTTGAACAGGGGGGGACCCTGTTCAAAACACCTGGCCCCTAATCACCTCAGAGTGTAAAAGGAGACTCTCTCACCAAGTTTCCTGCTTGGTACTGGGGTGTGGCTGCAATTCCCCCTGGACAGTACAGTTTTAGCATAAAACTGGTATGTATTGATTTATTGCACCCACACAGCTCCATAACACAAAAATGACAAGTTATTTATATAATAGAATATATTGGCAAGTGATCCTCCCGCTGAGGGCCGGAAAGGATTCTCTAGTTTGGGTGGAGACTTCCAGCTCTGGTAAGTGGCAATGGTTTCCTCTGCCTTCCACCATGTTCTGTATTTCACCTATTAACCTTTT
The DNA here is from genome assembly GCA_033032245.1 of Poecilia picta. Classification (NCBI taxonomy): domain Eukaryota; kingdom Metazoa; phylum Chordata; class Actinopteri; order Cyprinodontiformes; family Poeciliidae; genus Poecilia; species Poecilia picta. The sequence goes on along the minus strand of CM065363.1, from coordinate 26,004,742 downwards.
GATTTAATTCCAGACACTGCTGCAGCTCACTGGAGACCCTGCTCTTTTGTTTCACTACTTGGTTTAATCTTTTTGTTTAGTTTACCTTTTTTCATCGGTTGACTTTGTTAATTTTTGTCTCGTTTGGTTTCTTAGTTTTTTTGGGGGGAGGGGTTGGTTTAAATGTGTTACTTTGGAGCCTTGCTGCAGGTAGCAGCCTTGGGTTCGTTTAGACTATTCTATTAAAGTATTGATGTTAATTGGTTAGGTTGGAGGTAACCTCATTTTTTAGTCTTTGGCCAAGTTTAATTTTTTTTTTTTTTTTTGGATATGCTTGTTTAACCCCATCCTTTTGTCTCCAGGTGGATAAAACTGTAGGTAGTGTGAGTGGCCTACAGAGAGACAGGGCCTGTAATTGAATACCTGTTCACAAGTGTTTAGGGTGATTTATTTTGGATTTATACATTTGTGAATCCGGGATTAATGCAGCACACGGAGCTTCACATAGAAGGGGTTCTTTATTCTCAAAAACACTGTTCCCTCTGAGTTGAAACACAATAAAAGAAAAATGAGATTCAATATATGGAGAAATAAATGTCCCGTATTTTGAACGGTAGAAAGCTTTAGCTTCAGTGAAATGGCGGGCTAAATGAGGTTAGCACTCAACAGAGTAGCATGCAGCTTCACATCTAACAGCATATAATAGCTAAACAAACGGCAGTGGCACCTCGAACACTTGGATTCTTCTCTCATGTGGTCATAGAGTCGTCCTCTCCACCAGGTCTCGGATCAAAAAATGGTTGAAATCATTTGAAATCAATTAGTGGCTCTAATTGATTTCAAAAGAATCAACTGTTTCAAATAGAAATTTAAGAATTGCTTTTATCACTGGCTCTAGAAATACTAGTAATATTAATTTAGTTATAATTTTGTCATTAAGCTGGAAATAATTTACTTTTCTTTCATTTTCCACAAATGTAAATATCCCACATAGAGGGAAGCATATCTGTTCTTTTCTGCAAATGTTTCATGTTTTTTCTTTATTTTAAACCTCAGAACGGCAATAAAATGAGGCTCTTTAGAAATGTCAAATTTTCTAAAGTTTGAGAACTTCAAAAATTTGAAATTTTTCTTGTTTTTTTAAAGCTCTTGTACCATTTGAAGCTGTAAACGCATCTTATTTAGCTGGGCTAGCTGCCATGTGGCTCCGGGGGTTTATACCAGCAGCTGAACTCTGGACTGGCCTTAATGTCTGTGAAAAGACAAACCTTAGCTACATCTTCAATGTTCAGACTAACATTTATCATAAGAGGGTATAACTTAATCTCAAACTGTGCTGCCTCGTGCCAGCAGGCTGGAGCAGCTCTTATGCTAATTCTGAATTCTTTTTGTGGACTTCAGTTCACAAATTCTTTGGGTGAGTTTTTTTTTTGGACAATTATCCCATACACAGCAACAATGCGTAGTTTACAACTGGGAGCAGCTGATTAGCATCTCATAACACCTGAACTTTGAACCCAAATTCCAGAGGAGTTGAAAAAGAGGCTTCATGGATGCAGAGAAGAAAAAGGAAGTTTAAACCATCATTGGACAGTCTTCAGTCAAAATCCTCTTCAAATTCACTGCAAGACTAACTGCTACTGGAGTTCCTTTTCTGTCCACAGCATCACCATCCACAACGAGGTACTTACTGATGGCAAGATTCAATTTCCCTTTGGGACAGATAAAATATTTTTATCACAATTGAACTCAATTTAAAAAAAAATATTGGAAGCAATAAAGAGAAGGATTCCACTGGGGCAGCAACATCTGAACTCTTTGTTCTCGTGTTTGCAGTCTGTGGAATGATCAGTCAGACAAAGCATGGTGCACAAAGCAGTGAGCATGTTTGTTTCTACTTGGAAGCAGTGGGCAGGAGAAAACAGCAGGATCAATAATCCTCCTGTGGACTAATTAAAAGGTGTGTGTGATGCTGCAGAGAAGGAAGCCATACTCGATCTCAGAGCCTCTTGATGTACAATCAAGTGACCAAAACTTTGCACTTCTTATAAGCTTTTAGAAACTCTTTGATTTAAATGGTAGTTGACATCAAAAAGCATTGAGATTTCTCCAATTTAGATATAAAGTATTTACTACACAAGGCTCACGGTGTGACGTTAATTTGTATGTTTCTTTGCTGATAAAACCGTTTTTGTTTACATTAAACTTCAGGACACTTTGGTGAACAAAAGCAGCTCCATCAACACAAATAGCAAATCACTTAACAGCAACTCAACGCATTTATTTCTGTAGATGTGGTGAAGAAGACGTGCAGAAGTTGAAAGTAAGCATCACAACATGGAAGAAAGACGAATTGATAATGTTGTGGTGAATAGTCTGAGTATTTCAGAAGCTTTTGGCTTTCTGGGGTTTTCTCTCCAGCATGGGGAGATTCTGATCTATTAATGCAGAACAACACACAGAAGAACTCACAACCGCAAACTGATGTTTACATGCACACACGCGCCGCTCATACTTACCTGACCACTCCGTACATGACGAGGACGTTGCCCAGCAGTCCCACGACGCAAAATGACCGACATCAGAGTAACAGATTGGAAAAATGTTTCCTGGTCTGTTGAGTCTTATTTTCATCAGGTGGTGTAAACAACGTTAAAGTGTTGATCCGTCCTGCTATTAATCTACGGCTGTTTTCACACCTGATGGTCCAGTAGAGTCAGTTTGTTTTGTTTTCAGCTGCTGTGGTTCTCAATTCCTCTGCACTGTCAAACAAACCTAACCCTTTGAAAGCCTCTTCCCATCCTCGCCTGTGGTGGCGCTGCACCAAGAACCACTGAAGGGAACAACATGAAAACCTTTGAAGAAGACATTGAGAACTTCCTTCTTTACAAAAATGTGAACAAAAGTGAAGTTGCGTCAGATTTGACCTATTTCTGTTTTGTTTTTGGTTGAAGACCACAAACCACTTCTCCCACTAGAGCTCGACTCACTCCCTTATTTTGGTTGCGTTTACCCAGAATGCCCTGCGCTATAATGCACTTTTCACGCCAAGCAGGTACGTATTCTATCCAGTCTGTGCAATAGACATATTTCTGCAGCCGATCTCAGTAGTTTGTGAAGACAAATTGACTGAACAGCAGCTGCAGTTTGCTCATCCAGAAACTCTGGGTTATTGATTGGGTAAGACTTCCAGTTTTTTAATCAGCTGCCACCAGTTGGTTCTAAGGCCTCACCAAGGCAAACAGGTTCTCTTTTACTAATTCTGCAATAAAAACATGTGGTCTCAAGTGCTTCAGAATTTCCATTAAGGCACCACTCCAGAAATTCCAGGAAGTCTTTGCAATTACTGTCCTGTACAGCCATTCCTCTTCCCACAGCAGCAGATTTACAGGCTTATTAGGAATATGTAAATTGACACAGTATCTGGCGCGTTTTTGAGTCTCCCTCTCCTAACCTCTGCCATCGATGTGTAATTAACCCGGCTGTCACTTTACCAAGCCTCTTTGTATTTTAATGAGTCCCACTCTCAGTTGGATTTTTTTCCCCTTTTCTCTCTCTCACTTGAATTGTTACCCAGGATGAGCGTCAGTTCATTATTACTTCTGGATGGAAGTCATCTTAGAAATACAGAGGGATGATGATGTTGTGCATTTCTATCTCTGGACTCATCTCTCTTATTTTGTAAAGTGATTTCTTCATGCTGAGCAGAGGTTCAGACAGATTATTATAGTTTTCACTCCAAACCTGTGGTGCTGGGTTGAAACAGTTAGCAGGAACATAACACTGGGTTAAAACAAATATTGTTTTGGAATTTGTCTCGTTTTTTTTCAATTGAATTGGGATTATTTAGCACTACTGAATCCAAAAATGATATATTTTTCTCAGTCAGGTCAGGTTTTTATTCTAATTTGATTTAGAGAAATCTGATGTTCTGATGACATTTTGTGACATCATCAGTTCATCCATCCATTTTCTTTACACCCTTGTCCCTTAGTGGGGTCCGGAGAGGTGTTGGTGTCCAGCTAAAGTTCCGGGCGAGAGGCAGGGTACACTCTGGACAGGTGGCCAGTCTGTCACAGGGCAACACAGAGACACACAGACTCGCACCTAGGGACAGTGGCGCAAAAAGTGGGTATGCAGCGTATAGCACCAGAGGGGGCGCCAAAACCCCGTATGGAGGGGGCGACCTGCCGATGATGTTTTCCCATACACTTCAGCGCGCCTTTCGCTCCTTCGCCTCGCGCACATAACGAGCGAGGTAAATGTAGCGAGTTTTACCCTTCACGTATCGTCACCTTGGGGGATGGGGGGGAGGGGTGGGCTGAGCGAGTGGGCGCCTGACGTTCCTTCCCTGGGGAGGGGGTCCGGGGGGGCAGGGGTTGCCGATTTACGTCTTCGCATCCACCTGAATAATGTGTAGTTGCCCCACTGCCTAGGGACTAGAGAAACCAATTGACCTGACAGTCATGTTTTTGGACTGTGGGAAGAAACCGGAGAACCCGGGGAAAACCCACGCATGCACAGGGAGAACAAGTCCATGCAGAAAGACCGGGGCCGGGAATCAGCTCTACCAACTGCGCCACTGTGCAGTCCATCATCAGTTCATTTCCATTAACATTTATCATTAAAAAAAGAGGTATTAGGAGAAAAAACATGTTTTCTAACAGAGTGTATTAATTAAATGTTACAAACCTGGATTTCTGTAAATTAAATAATAAACACTGATAAGAGTAAAAACATGTGAATTGAACATTATGTCTTCACTGTGTAAAATTATCCGTCTCTTTTCTGTCCTGCTCATCACTGATTAATCAGATTCTCAGGAAACTGATCCAGTTGTGAGAACAAGTCCTGCATTTTGATGCTCATGTTGCTCCGTAGTTCAGAAAGTTGACCTGATTGAGCAAAACCAAAGTGATTTTTGGATTCAGCTCGTCAACATCAACAGTTGAAAACACGCCAGACAATCTTTTGCACTCTAAGAAATCTTGTAAATTTACAGTAACATACTGGCAGCCATAGACGCCAGAAGTTTACTGTAAATCCACAGTGGCTGTACCGTAATTAATCCTGACGGTAGATTACCGTTCTGTGAAAGAACCGTAAAATACTGGCGTCTATAGCTGCCAGTATTTTACCGTTTTTTCGAAAAAACGGTAACCTACCGTTTTTCTGAAAGAACGATAAAAAAAATACTGGTAGCTACAGACGACAGGTTTTTTTTTTTACCGTTCTTTCAGAAAAACGGTATTTTTATTTTTTTAAAGCTGGCGTTTGTAGCTACCAATATTTTACCTTTCAATCCTGTCATTACCTTTTAAAGTGGTGTAAGTAAATACTGTAATGACATATTGCAGACGTAGTACCGCCAATAGGGTTTATTAGAAATAAGAGGAGCTGCTATTCCTTAGGCTGCAGCTGCGCCTCTAACAAATCGTTACACTCAGGGGCGGATCTAGCGGGGTGGCAGTTGCCACCCCAAACGAGAGCCTTGCAACCCTGTTGCTACCCCAGCTAGCGACTATGAATTCAATAAATCCTTATGGCAATTCGGACATTAAGCGCATGAAACTATTTTTTTCCCGACAACATTGAATGCAACACAATGTAACCTGACATCCACAACTAAGTAGGGAAAGTGCGAGAGAAGGACAGAGCGCGAGGCAGCAGCATTGATGGATGTAGATGTTACTGAACTGGACATTATGTGATTTATCGTAAGTCACAAATGCAACATTTCTGTCCATTGAGTCATTAATATCGGTGGTCAGGAAAATACGATAATCACGCAAAGAATCAGAACAACGGACCGATGTTTAGCAGTTAATTCAACCATAGATAATGGTATAAGGGCTTCAGATTTCACAGGTGAGGAAAAAGTTTTAATTTAAAGAAAACATTGAAGAAGTGAGCAGTGGGTCAGTTATACTAGCCTAACTGTTATTAACCTGATACTGACTTTGATAACCTCAGCATGTGCTGCGCAGTTCGATGTGTTTTGGTTCCGTTAGCACTAAAACAGGTCAACCACCAAGTCATCAGTATAGCAGCTGTTTAAATCAGCTAATCAACCACCGCTGTGCTCAGGATAAGCCTGACAACATAATGTAACAGACTGAATGTTCTGTTTTAGTGTTTTTGATACTTTTTTGTGGGGGGAAATGTTTGTTTTTTTGGTGTTGATTCCCCTGATCGTTAATCTGCTCCATCTGCTCGTTGAGCTGTCGTTTTGTCGGGTGCCATGGCAACGGGTCCGTGTAAAGCCGACATACACACAGATCCACACTGTAAAAAAAAAAAAAGTATTTTGGAAATGCAGTATTTTACCTTACTTTTAAAATACGGTAAAATTCTGGCAACCAACACTGCCAGTTTTTTACCGTATTTTGGAAATGCAGTATTTTACCATATTTTTAAAATACGGTAAAATTCTGGCAACCAAAACTGCCAGTTTTTTACCGTATTTTGGAAAGGCAATATTTTACCTTATTTTTAAAATACGGTAAAATTCTGGCAACCAAAACTGTCGGTTTTTTACCGTATTTTGGAAATGCAGTAATTTACCGTATTTTTAAAATACGGTAAAATTCTGTCAACCAAAACTGCCAGTTTTTTACCGTATTTTGGAAATGCAGTATTTTACCGTACTTTTAAAATACAGTAAAATTCTGGCAACCAAAACTGCCAGTTTTTAACCGTATTTTGGAAATGCAATATTTTACATTATTTTTAAAATACGGTAAAATTCTGGCAACCAAAACTGCCAGTTTTTTACCGTATTTTGGAAATACAGTAATTTATCGTTTTTTAAGAAAACGGTAAAATTCTGGCAACCAAAACTGCCAGTATTTTACCATATTTTTAAAATGCAGTATTTTACCGTATTTTAAAAATACGGTAAAATTCTGGCAACCAAAACTGCCAGTATATTACCATATTTCCCAAATACAGTAAAATACCCTATTTCCTAAAATATGTTAAATAAAAAATTTAAATGTGGTTTTGCCATAGTAAATACGGTCATACTGCCTGAGGCATAATATCTACAAAACACGGCCAGACTGTATGATATATTGGCATTTTATTGTAAAAAAAATCCCCAAAAACCTGGGGATTTTCTTACCAAAATTTCACCATACAAATTATAGTACAACACAAGGAAGTGTAACTTGTCAGCATTTCTATACAGAAACTTATAAAGAAAATAAATTCAAATTAAACAAAATACAGATTATGAGTAATGCACTTAAAGAATTATTTAAAAATTCAGTTAAAAAATGAGCCGATTCTATTTTCTGTCCAGTTTCCTCACGGTATTACTGACATCTGGAAAACAGAGATACAATTCAGGTGTGTGGCAGAAGGGAAATACCTAAAACATGCAGGACAGGGGGGGGGGGGGGGGCGGTGAGGACCAGAGTTGAGAAACACTGATTTACGCTTTTTGCTGTAATTTATTGATGGACCATGGTTATTCAGATAGAAAAATACAGAAATACAGAGAACAAAAAAAAGTAGAAAAGCAAGAAAAGCAACCACAGGACAATCTCCTCATGGTAAACTGTACAGTGCTGTAGAAATTACATTACATTTTAATTTCCATCATCATGCTGACAAAGGTTCCTGAGTGGGGTTAAGGAATGAACATTAGGGTGGGAGGACATCCTTCAGCATCATGTTGTGGGTCGCAGCCATATCCTGATGTTGGACTGATAGAAACTGGCAGATGTCCTCAGCCTCTTCGGACTCTTCTTCTGCTTCCCTCCCCAACTGTTTCCTCCTCAGCCTTGCTCCTCTTCTTCTCTCTGGCTGTTCACTCTGTCCAGATCATCAGTTCTCAGAAACTGAGAAACTGAGAAAAAATGTAAACTATTAATATTTATCCATCCAGGGAGGCCCAGACTTCCCTCTCCCCAGCCACTTCTTCCAGCTCCTCCAGGGGAACCCCAAGGCGTTCCCAGGCCAGCCGAGAGACATAGTCCCTCCAGCGTGTCCTGGGTCTTCCCCGAGGCCTCCTCCCGGTGGGACGTGCCCGGAACACCTCACCAGGGAGGCGTCCAGGAGGCATCCTGACCAGATGCCCGAGCAACCTCAACTGGCTCCTCTCGACGTGGAGGAGCAGCGGCTCTACTTTGAGTCCCTCCCGGATGACCGAGCTTCTCACCCTATCTCTAAGGGAGAGCCCGGCCACCCTGCGGAGGAAACCCATTTTGGCCGCTTGTATCCATGATCTCGTTCTTTCGGTCATGACCCAAAGCTCATGACCATAGATGAGGGTGGGAACGTAGATCGACCGGTAAATCGAGAGCTTCGCCTTTTGACTCAGCTCTCTCTTCACCACGATACCGGTACAGCGCCCGCTTCACGGCAGACGCCGCCCCAATCCGCCTGTCGATCTCCCGCTCCCTTCTTCCCTCATTCGTGAACAAGATCCCCAGATACTTAAACTCCTCCACTTGAGGCAGGACGACCCCCCTGACCCGGAGAAGGCACTCTACCCTTTTCCGGCTCAAGACCATGGCCTCGGATTTGGAGGCACTGAGCCTCATCCCGGCCGCTTCACACTTGGCCGCGAACCATTTCAGCGAGAGCCGCAGATTACGATCTGATGAAGCCATCAGGACCACATCATCCGCAAAAAGCAGAGATGCGATCCTAAGGCCACCAAAACGGATCCCCTCAACACCTCGACTGCGCCTAGAAATTCTGTCCATGAAAGTAATGAACAGAATCGGTGACAAAGGGCAGCCTTGGCGGAGTCCAACTCTCACGGGAAACGAGCACGACTTACTGCTGGCAATGCGGACTAGACTCTGACACCGGTCATACAGGGACCTGACAGCCCGTATCAAAGGGCCCGGTACCCCATACTCCCGGAGAACCCCCCACAAGGCCCCCCGAGGTACGCGGTCGAACGCCTTCTCCAAGTCCACAAAACACATGTAGACTGGTTGGGCGAACTCCCATGCCCCCTCCAGGACCCTGCTGAGGGTGTAGAGCTGGTCCAGTGTTCCACGACCAGGACGAAAACCACACTGCTCTTCCTGAATCCGAGGTTCGACTATCCGACGGACCCTCCTCTCCAGGACCCCTGAATAGACCTTACCAGGGAGGCTTAAGAGTGTGACCCCTCTGTAATTGGAGCACACCCTCCAGTCCCCCTTTTTAAATAGGGGGACCACCACCCCGGTCTGCCAATCCAGAGGAACTGCCCCCGATGTCCATGCGATATTGCAGAGTCGCGTGAGCCAACACAACCCTACAACATCCAGAGCCTTGAGGAACTTTCCTTATCTTAAAACCCTTCAACTCTCATGAAACCAGTGACTTTAGTGCAAGTATTTTGGGGGTGAGAGTCAAGAGGTCAAAGGAAAATATTAAATATTAGCTCTGATACAAAGTTTTATACTTCCAAGTATTACCAAAGTATTGAAACAAAAGCTAACATGTTCTTCACAGATTTAACTTGCATGCATGAAGATTTCACACTCAAAGTAATTCAAATTAATTACTGAACCAAACTTGAAAAAGTTGCTTCTACCATTAACAATAACTTTAAGCACATGCAGTCTAAAGTGGACCAGAAATATAATCTATGCAGTCGTTCCTACAGAAACATTAATGGAAGTGTTGCATCTGGGAAAATTAAATGTTCCATATAGTAAAGATATCTAGCTGCAGTGCATGTACATAAACAGCATGGCTCAGAAAGTACACATTTCTTTATCAGTTGGTTAAAGTTAGCTAACTTCAGTGAAAATCATGAAAGGGGCTCACCTGTGATGAAGAGATGTTTCCTTCTCTTTCTCCTCCTGAACGCACAAAAATAGCAGAAACTTGATTTCAAAGACAGTAGCTGCATCCTGACAAGGACCAGGTGTCCTGCTGAGAGTCCAGGCCTACTGGACTCTTAACACCCTGAGCTAGCACCTGCTAGTTAGCAGCCTTAGCTAGTGCACTGTGACTTTACTGTGTTGAGTTCAGGACACTACAGTAACCTAATTTTGGCTGATTAGTACTGTTAAGTTTAGGGTAATTAACTGCTGGCTATATTACAATATTTTTATATGAACTTTACAATTACTTATATTTTTACAATATATTTCTGTATTTCCTACAATCACGACAGTCAAAATTACTTAGGATATATGTTTATTGAGTTATAATAATTCCACGTATTTTCTATGGCAGTATAATGCTTTGGATATTACAGTCAGTAACTGTTGGTATTTTACCATTTTTTACCATAGATTTACAGATTTTTTCTGCAGTGTCAACTTACTGTAATTCCATGTATTTTTACGGTAACAAAATGTTTTGGATATTACGGTCAGTAACCGTTAGTATTTCACAATTTTCTTACCCTAAATTTACTGAGTTTTTTTGCAGTGTTGACTTACGGTAATTCCATGTATTTTTTTACGGTAACAAAATGTTTTGGATATTACGGTCAGTAACTGTTGGTATTTCACAATTTTCTACTGTAAATTTACTGACTTTTTTTGCAGTTTCGACTTACGGTAGTTCCATGTAATTTCTACGGTAATTAAATGTTTTTGGATATGACGGTCAAAAACTGTTGGGCTTTGTTACCGTAAATTTACTGACTTTCTTTGCAGTTTCGAATTACGGTAGATCTATGTAGCTTCTATGGTAATTAAATGTTTTTGGATATGACGGTCAAAAACTGTTGGCCTTTTACCGTTTGTTACCGTAAATTTACTGACTTTCTTTGCAGTTTCGACTTACGGTAGATCTATGCTTCTACGGTAATAAAATGTTTTTGGATATGACGGTCAAAAACTGTTGGTGTTTTACCGTTTTTTACCGTAAATTTACTGACTTTCTTTGCAGTTTTGACTTACGGTAGTTCCATGTAATTTCTATGGTAATTAAATGTTTTTGAATATGACGGTCAAAAACTGTTGGTCTTTTACCGTTTTTACCGTAAATTTACTGACTTTCTTTGCAGTTTCAACTTACGGTAGTTCCATTTAATTTCTATGGTAATTAAATGTTTTTGAATATGACGGTCAAAAACTGTTGGTCTTTTACCGTTTTTTACCGTAAATTTACTGACTTTCTTTGCAGTTTCGACTTACGGTAGTTCCATGTAATTTCTACGGTAATTAAATGTTTTTGAATATGACGGTCAAAAACTGTTGGTCTTTTACCGTTTTTTACCGTAAATTTACTGACTTTCTTTGCAGTTTCGACTTACGGTAGTTCCATGTAATTTCTACGGTAATTAAATGTTTTTGAATATGACGGTCAAAAACTGTTGGCCTTTTACCGTTTTTTACCGTAAATTTATTGACTTTTTTTACAGTGCACGTTCCCGCTCCTTATAAGTTGATTTTCCAAACACAACCTCGTTTGGCTGTGACCAAAAATAAAAATGACAAAAATAAAGTCACAATGGCACTGAAACTCAATAGGAGTTAATTGGATCAAAGTTCTTTAACATTCCACTCACTGTTTTTTTTTTTTTTGTTGATAAGTTCTGACTCAGCAAGAGCCAATTCTGATCACAGTCTGCATGATGAAAAACAGCGCTCTAAAACAAAGCCAAGATCCCTGACCAAGCCTCAGTGTTTGGTGCTAATGGGGATATATTGCTCTCACCTCCTTTCAACTGTTTAATCACTGCATGTAGAGACCTGGATGCTACTTTATGTAAATAAGTGAGGCGTGGAGCTGGAAAGGCAGAGAACAGCAGAGACTGCTGGAAATGAACATGAGAATTTACATGAGGATGTGTCATATTATCCTGCCTGTAACTTAGTAATCTAACTTAAACTTTTTATGTTTTATTTATATTTATTTTGCAATTTGATCTTGCAGTTTCTGTGTGACGAAACCTGGGATTTACAAAGCAACAAATCAATATTTGTCCCATAGGCGCTGAGAATATGAAACTAACCGGGTTTTATACTAACAAAGGAGGAAAAACCGATTTTAACATTTTGACTGCAGGGGAGTTCACTTCCAGCTCCTAAATACAAACTGCAAATCATAAAGTGCCTAAAAATGACATTTTAAGTTACCTGATAATATCAAAATGTATGTATTTATTCATTTATGTATTTAAAGCCTTGTTGTGTCAAGCAGCAGTTACAGATTAATACAGACTGTCAATTAAACCGCCACAAACACATTTTTTGTGGTTACAAGGTGATTACCTTTCTTTTCTAAATACGTTTTCAAATACACAGTGTTTGTGCTGCACTACAAACATTTCTGATACGGCATACAAGCCTTGCTACTCTTGAAAGGACAAAAAGACCTGGCAGCCCTTTGTCAACACATCTAATAACTGCTAGAGCCACAGAGCAAAGCTTGAGGGATAAAATCCCAAATGAAGGAGTAAATGAAATATGGAGCTCCTTGAGCAGCAGCACATCATCTGTCAAACGTAGCTCTGCCTCTGCAGTGGTTCGGTTCTGCCTGTTGGAATGTTTCTATTATTGATGATTTATGTATTTATTTATTTGTGCGATGCAACAAAACAGCATTTTATGTGCTCCCGTTCTGATCCCAGCGTCAAATTAAATATGATGGCTTTTCATCGTTCAGCTGATGCCGTTCCCGTTGCTGGGACAACAGAAGGAGTGGAATATTAGCAGGTGGTGAGTTCATGTGAGCTGCTGTGCAATCTCAGAGGAGCTAACCGAGTCAAGTCATATCGAGTTGTGTGACTTGATTTGTATTGCACCACGGCAGAAAAACTCTTTTAATAAAAATCAACCTCCTGACCTGAGAACCCCATGGAACCGATCAGTGACCCCAGCCAGGATCAGATAAATGAAGTATCTTAATATCATACACTATTATTTCATATAAACTATAATATACATGGAATTTACACCCACATGACGTGTAAATTCCATGTATATTATAGTAAATTCCATGTATATTATAGTTTGTAACGGAAGCTGTGCTTCCGTTACAAACACGTGAATCTTTGTCTATGGTCTGTTAATATCTACATACAGTATATATGCAATATACAGTTTCGCAATTGCAGTGTTTCCGTTAAATAAGAAGTGAAATTAAAATCACACATGAATAAGCTTGTTCATGCGCTAAGTGATTAAAAATGATGGCAGCGACGAATGTTCTTCCTACCACTTCCTGTAAATGTCTTCGTTGTTGTTCCGGCTGAAATTTTGGAAAATAAACCAATTCTGATACAGCTGAAAAAAAAACCTCATCCCTGTTGTATCGAAAAAATGTGACTTTTCTCAAAGTTAGTGTTTTTCCATTAAGCAACTTTCAATTTGTGCAATTTTATGGTTCATGCAAACATAACCTCTGTTACATACCCACCTCTCTTTTAATGGCATTGGAAGAAAACTGATTCAAGTTTGCCTCATGGGTTGTAGCGATGTCCTGAAAACGATTCTGTCTAATCATATTATGTTTACAATAACTATAGAATAAGGCAAATTAAAATTATGAAGCTAAATTTGCTTAATGGAATGCCAGTTTCGCCCTTTTAGAATTAAAGTTGTTGTGCTAGCACAGGATAGTTTTTCAGTCGTATGGAAAGTGATGCATTTTGCATCACTTTTGAAATACTTTTTTTGTATCAGGTGACAGCGTGATGCTAATACTAGTGGAAAAGATGAAAAAGATGACAGGAAGTGTAGAATGATGGTTTATTTTTATTTTTTTCCAACATGCAACTGGCTCAAATAGAGCTTCACAGCATCACACATTTAATAAAAGTTGTGTCATTCCAAAGTGTTGAATCTATAACTCTTCTGTAAAATCACCAACTACAATTTTCCCAAAACGCTGCTCCCAACTACAAGATAAATAGTTGCGCCAACTGCTGAATAAAAACCTACTGTCTCCTTTGATTGGCTGATAGATGATGTGCTTTAGCACCAAGGCAGCATTTTGAATATATCTGATGTAACTGTTTACATCTGTCGCGGCCATGATTTTTAACAACTTATCATGTGAGCTATCTTATACACGGGTGATTTTCATTTTATTTCGTTTTTAACTAAAACACTGCAATTGCGAAATTGTGTTTATTTGTTTTTTTTTACATTAGCAGACAAAGATTAGTGCACATTTGTAATGGAAACGCAGCTACTGACTTCTTCCCATTGGTGATAAAAATCTTTCTGACTCGGGCCATGATGCGTTGCTCTTTGAGGTGTTTCGGCCAGACTCTGAAGTAGCGATGTGTTTCTTTGGGAGATCTCCATCGGCGCCTGCTAAGCTGGCAGCTGAGCTCTGAAGCCTTTTCACAGCAGTGAAAGGAGAGGGGGAAGAGAGGAGAGAAGTGTCGAGACACATTAGCTGAGGCTTCATTTCCCTTCATGCTGCTTGAAAACAGAGAGGTTGGCAGAGATTAATCTGTTTGGGTGGAGTGTTTGTGCCGCAGCATATGGTCAGTGGTACAGGTCTCTAATTTCCAGGCCAAAGATTTCTTTTTGAGATGACAGGATTTGAGGCACAAACAATCGGGCACTTTAAATTTTATTGGTGTTATTTTCTAATCTATCATTTGTGCTCCTTTTGACAATATGTATCTGCAAGTACAATGCTGTACAATGCTGGTGCACAGAAAACCTCAATGTTAAAATGCTGGCTTGGGTTTTTCTGTATGGAGTGTCTATGATTTTACTGCAGCTGCAGAGGAGAGCTGAGGTCATGCTGGTCTGAGGAATGAACTGGGGAGCATTGAAAAATGACACAAACTGTGAGTCTTTGAGGTTATGGAGGAACTGGGAACTCTGAGTGGGAGAAGGCAGTGATTTTCTGCTCTGTTTTAGAGTTTTATTCTGCCTGTAGTTTTAGCGATGGCCACAAAGTCTCTTCTAAATATTGAATTAACCTCAACAGCTGCCTTGGTTGGATCAGGACTTCTCTCTTTGCAGTGGAGGATGGTTGTTTACAGCGCTGGTAATTTCCAGTAGGCTTTTTAGCATTGAACTGGTGCATTACATGCATCATGGGCTAATGTAGGCGAAGGGGTGAAATTTAAAACTTCAACAGAGGCTACGCCTCCAGGAAGCAGTTGTTTCTCAGTAACTGAGGGCCCAGACCCTTTGTATGATCCAAATAGCGTAGAACAAGGGGCCACAGCATCACTAAATCTATCTTCTGCATAAATATGATAAAGGCCATCTAACAAATTGTCAACATTTTTTATGTTTCCAGCAATTGTTGTCCTGAATGTTAAAACAACAACAACATCCACTATTTTTATTGTATTACATAATTTCCTAAATGACTCAAAGTGTGATTTACCAGCAAATTGGAAAAATTCAAAAGCCTTTTCTTTTTATCACTTCATGAACATAAACTAGTCTGGCTGTGAATCCACTCACCCCATCACTCTGGTTAATTTAGTCCTGAATATTCAAGGAGTGAATGATAATAAATTCGTTTTGAAGTTCAAAACTTGTTGAACACTGCTGAGGTTTAGATTTAGTGACTGTGGAATAAATGTTAATGTAAAATGTATAAAGTACTGTCTAAATTTGATATCTGAACAAATAATTTGTATTTTAACAATGTACTTCTTTCTATTTTAGATGAGATGATTGCTTGTTTTTTAGTCTTGGTGTCCTGAAACATTTAAACTCACAGCTTGTTTTTTTTTGGGGGGGGTTACCAAATAGGTGCCCACAAGACAGTCATCATCTCTTTTCGTTGTTGTTGTCAGATTTCCTCTGTACCTCATTTCGAAGAAGCAGGGAAAATCTTTATCAAAAACAGACCATGTGCATGGATTGTACTGAGTCATGTAATTGAAGTTAACTGCAGTCCTTTGAGGTCTCTCCTTCTTCTGTTGTGACAACATGAAGCTTTTTCACTTATTAACAGATCTGATGGTAATGCTAAGCTTTTATTAATTTCTGTTCCACATACTAAAGACAGCAGATCCTGCAAACCCCAGACAGAAGGCGTCTGTGTGGAAAGGAACGCTGAGAGATAAGCAGGGCGTTCCCTAAGGAACAACAAAGGCAATTAAACAGATGATTGTTTTGTAAGATTAAACAGTCAATCATCAAGGCCTTATACTGGCAAACGATAAGTGCAAAGTGAAAGGATGGATATACATAATAAATGTTCTTCAAATATTCAACTGAAGCAAAAAACACCTGAGGTTATTTTATCGTTCCGATTTCCAAAATGTCCCTCCCAAACTGTCGACTGAAAGAAGCAGCATAGATATGATATGGGTGAGAAAGAATATTTAAAAATTAAGCTTGAAATCGCTTCATTTAACTCTGCATCTCCCGCCTCCAGGCTCTGCCGTCTCATGCTCTCTTTCAACCCATTCTTACTGCCCTCCTTTCTGTGACAATTTGGAGTTAAGATTAAGGTTAATTACTCACTTTCCAACTAACACAAAACGTTCAGACAAAGTCCTCTGAACACTCCCAGCTTTGTAGACGTTTACCAAATGTCAAAATGAAACACCAGTGAATGTTCTCAGACAACTTCCAAAAAGTTACTTTAGTAACAGAGTAATAGTAATTACTTTGTCTAATTGTATGTGACATGAAGTACGTGGTGCAACGTTGCTGTTTCTGTACCCCAAATATTTAGTTAGCTAGATTTTTAGCTGGCAAGCTAAATACTTTGTTAGCAAACCACACATTTTGCTTGCTAACTAAACAGGTTGCTAGCTAAAAATGTATCTATGAGATAAATATTAGGTAGCAAGCTAAATATTTCACTGTCTAGCTAAATATTCAGAATGATATTTAGTTACAAACTAAATATTTAGATCAAAGCTAAACATTTAGCTAATCTGCAAATTAGCTAAATATGTTTATAGACTATCAAAATAAAAGCTGGGTTTTGTGGACCTCTACACAAACTTCACTGCTGGTGGGACTCAATCGCTTCAGTCATTGCACAAGTAACTGTGATTGTTTTTAATCATTGATTCTTTTCCTCTGTCCAAAGTGTTAGCTAAAACAAGATGCTTTAACAGCTATATAGACTGCTTTTGTCAGTTTCCTCAACAAACCATCATCTGTTGAAGCATCTTAATTACAGATCTGCAGCTATCATTTCTGTATCAGCATATATCACTGTGGTGAAGCCATGATTCACTCTTTAGTTTCATTAGAGTGTATACCGAAGTTTTTACACAAACAATTATTATGTTGATTATTTTTTCGTATAAATAATTTTATCTTCCAAATGAATAAACAGGAAGTCTTAAACTTGGTCAACATACAGGTTAGCTTAAGAGGTGGCTCTGTTTTCAGTCTTAAGAATAAGACACAACTCAACTCCTCACTGTCTTGGGTAATTTGGCACCATTTGGGGCCCCCAGGCTGGTAGCTTGGCATGCCTGGATACAGTCTGTCTCATTCTCTACCAGTGGAAGAGGAGAAGACTGAGAACTCTCTGGAGCTGTCATGATGCACTGCAGGTGGCAGGGATATCCAACGGCAAATGTGTCTGTCTTTGTGTCTGACATCTGTTTAATTGAAGGCATCATGCACCGACTGGCCTGCAGATCAAAGAGCAGTCTAATTGGAAGAAGGCAAAACAGATAGAGCTGCGTTCAAGATAACTTTAACATAAAGTACAACTAGTAACCTATTGATCAGAGAAAAACTATCGCCAGCAGTAAAGGAAATGCTGACTCGTGCTGATGAGGCACCACTCAGTAATGAAACTTTACATAACTTGCATCCACTTCACTTATCAGGTTGTGGCAGCAATGCAAGAAGAAATTAACATGGGCAAAACAGAGCACCCATTTCAATCTGCTGTCAGGATTCATTTTTAATTAAGCCCTCTGGATGTGGTGACAGCAGTCAACTCTCTACTGATTCCAATTCTGGTTGCATACAAAAATCCAACACCAGACTAAACCTTTTGGCAATTACTTCGTCATTGTATTCACCTCTTCACTGAAATAAAACAAGAAGTACAGATACATCTCATTTTGTCGAGAGCATCACTAAGTAGGGATACCCAGCACTAGGGGAGCCACGGGAGTCATCCAGTGTCCTGTTGATTTTTGAGTTTAAAAATCTTTAAAGGTGGCAGAAAATTTTAAAATGTTATTGGAAGACATTAACAACATCAACTACAAGGTCTTAGAAAAGGCGAACATTTAAAAAAATCTTAAATAAGCAAATAAACAATTCTTAGCCTGGGGATGCAAGTAAAGCCTGGTAGCCTGCCAGGCTTAGAATACACTGGGAGAAACCCTGACTAGGATTTATGTCTCTGTTCTCAGATTTTATTCCACTTGAATTTGGTCACAAGTTGCACACTTATAAACAGTTGAATGGTTGTTGAGTATATTTCTAGTGTAATAGGAAAATGTTGGAAATCACCTATCATTAGTTAGGTTTGTTTGTGCGGGAACTGTTAGGCGCTGAACTTATAGTTTTTACATCAGGCAACTTGTCAGGAAGCTAAGGGGTCCTTGTGAAAAAAAATATATATATATATATATATAATATATATATATATATATATATATATATATATATTATATATATATATTGAGCCATTCTGTTGCATTGAAGGCCTTGCTAATTTTGTTTTCTTAAATTCATATTCCAATGTATTAATACATTTATTTAGAGACAAAGTCGTGACAGAATCTCCTTCAGTCAGCAGTGTTAAATTTTACACTGTTGAACTTTGTGTCATAATTTTAATAATTGTTTAAAAATATGATCCGAATTATTCTATTATGTTACTCATGTATGAGAAATAAAATCATAGGTAGTTAATTAAGCTTTTAAATGCATTATCTACCTGGAAAAAGCATAATTGTATTGTCCATGTAGAAATAGCTTCAGAGTGAATAATGCAAACATCATTTGCCATATTTGCTATTTTGGGTTTTATCTGTATTCTCCAGGCTGTTTCTCCATTACTCATACCTCCACAATGTCAGCACAGTGTGGTAGTGAGGATAACTCTATCATCTAAAACAAATACCTTCACCTTTCGCACATACAAAGCAGCAGCTCTTCAAAGACATAAATGTATTAATTTCACTGTGATCATTTTGATCTGCAGGCAGAATTTAAAAACAGAATCTAAGACACTGGAACATAGAACCTGTTGGCTGGGCTGTGGGTTTTGAGTATTCAGGGGGATTTTTTTTATTTCAGAAATCATAGCATATTGTATGCAGACCAAAAAGTTCAACTTTCCAAAGTGGACAATAGAGCCGTCTTTCATATATCTGCTTGTTGGCCCTACCCATATGTGGTAATTTGTGCAAATTCTGAAACATTTATTGCTCTTCTGTATTTCACAGCTGTGTTTAAGTCTCATCCACTCCCAGTAGGAGGATTTCACAGACAATTACCAGCACAATCCGGTAAGTGTCGGCAGATATTCCTATCCAGAGAAAGTTGGCTAGTTAGCCAACTTTCTGGGTTTTCTGACAGTGTTTAATGTCACTTACTGTTTAAGTCACAATCCCTGGCCTTCTGACACATGCCCATTTTATCTGAGTGTACAGTAAAAGTTGTGACATTTCAGCATTTCTAACAATGAGGTCTGGACTAAATGTGTGTTAATGTGAGCCATTTCTAACAGAAAGCAATATAAAAGAACATCAGTATGTGGATGCTTTAACCCAACTGAAATTGCCTTTTGCTTTCAACATGAACAGAGACAGATTTGCTGATCTAAGCTCTCAGTTGGTTTTCAAAAAAGGTACATGTGCTGTCAATGTGACCCTGCTGGACTGCGCACAGGGTAAAAAACTTGTGGGGTCCAAATGAGCCCATCTTTGAAGAGACTATTAATGGGGTGATGTGGTGGTGGTAACAGGTTCGAATCCTGGCTTTGTGACCATTGCTGCATGTCTTCCCTCTGTCTTATTACCTACTTTCCTGTCACAGTGCTTTAAAAAACAAAGCTACTAGAGTTAAAAAAAAAACCTTAAAAAAAAAGACAGGATAACCATCTTTAAAAACTCCTGGTCTTTCTGAACCTCCGCCTCCAGGAAGTCATCGCAACATGGCTCCTCTATTAACCCTTTAACTATGTTTTTGCCAGCGTTGCTTTGAGAAGTAGCTCCTACAATGACACGCAATTCCACTAGGTGTTTGCTAATTGCTGCTGGCTAGTCTGAAGGAGCAGAAGGAGGAGTCACTCAGGTTGAGCTGTGTCTCTAAAGCACAGCTAGGTCCACCCAGTCATTTTGCACAGCTGAATGGTTGCTATGGGAAGGATTTTCTCTGAATCTTACATTTGTTCTGGATTAGAGAAGAATAAAACTAAATGTTGGTTCCAGTTGTTCTGGGCTGATATTTATAATACTAGCTAATAAGGCATAACAATGAACTGAGTATGACGATTGGTTTACACCTAATTTGTATGGTTAGCAAGCATTAGTGCACGGAGTGCCTGTGATGTGACAATATATGTCCTAATTCTGATGGAAAATTGTGTTGGATTGAGTCAGAAGCAGATTTTCCAAGAGAGCTGCTGAAAGAGAATCAGGTTGAAGGAAGAGCAGCAGCAACAATGAGGGTCCAGTAAGAGCAAGAACAATTACAAAAATGGAATCTTGATGTCCTTCCTTTGTGTGCTTACTCAACATGATTAGAAAAGATTTTACCTTTTGCAGAGGTTATATCATATGTTTTATATAAGCACTTAGAAGCCTCTAATGCATGTTGTTTTGATGAACTCTCATTCTCTGAAGAAAGACTTGACAGCCTAAAAAAATAAATAAATAAAAACATGGAGAACAAGTCATGTTATTTATGAGAGCCTGTATGTTTTAATAGAAACAGAAAAATCATCAACTTTAAACAGTGTAAAGTTTGATAGCAGCAGAGAAAGATGTCTGGGTTTCCCTCCTGATCTGAAAGACAAGAGGGGACGGAATGATTACAGAACCTCTGACTGTCCCACAGGAATGTGTAATTCCTTGGTGCACAGGTGCTCATTATAGACAATAAAATCAGAAAAGAGTAAGATAAATATAAATTTGTCAAAGTTAAGTGAAGATTCCATACATTATCTTTGAAGGAGGCAACACACACTCCTGTGTGTTAGTGTTGTGTTCGCTGAGGAGCCTGCTCTTCAAATAGGATCCTATGCAGTTATATTATAACCACAGTCATGAAAACATTTATTAGTTTCTCAATATTCCTGAACAAAACTGCCGGGAGCAGAAGAAGAGCTGCAGGAGGCTTAGCTGTGTCAGCTAATAACTAGACCCATAAACATAAAAACAAATGATATATCTTTAAATCCAGTATAATTTAGTTAGTTTTAGAGTTAGGTTGATAGTTCCCCATTAATTACCATTATTATGTATTTCAGTTAACACCACCATGTTTTACTGTGGTGTGCCTTTCATAAGAAGAAACAAAAACACAAAGCACATTCAGCAACTGTATTTTTTCAGCATCTGAATGTTTTCATATTTAATCCAGAATGGATTTCTTAGATTACTGATTTATTTATAACATCTATGACAGAAAAACTAGTCGGTTGTCTGTGTGTGCATGGATATGTGTGTGTGTGTGTGTGTAGCCTCTCTATTCCTTTTTATATTAATATCAGAGGAAACCATACAGAGGCATTTCGCTGCATCCTCATTTATTAACACTCACTTGTTGCAATGCAGCAGCTCTTGGCGTTGAGTGGGAAGGTAAATGGCAGCCTGTGACATTTGCCTCTACAGTCATGCCAAACCTTGATTTTGCATATTAGGGGATTAAGAGGTTTGAGTACAATATCCCTGGGAGTCATGAGTCACAGTTTGTTTGATAGGTCAGATGCTGTTTGGTGATGTTGACTATAGAGCAGGAAAGGATGTGTTCACTGTTTTACTCAGAAAAACTTGATTCTTAATGAATTAACTTGACAAACTTTGTTAATATTACCTTTAATGGGTCAAACCCAGCAAATGGGATTTACAATAAGCAAATGTACAAAAAACCAAACAAGATAATAAGAATAAAAAAGCCAGTCTGAATAAATGCACCTTCTTCTGCTTCTTAGCGGAATCAGCAGAATGAAGAAATCAAAAGAATGAACGACGAATGAAGAGCAAACACACTTCATCTCCACTTTGTTGGATGTTTTTGATTAAACTGTTATCAGAGCAAGATTTACTTTAAACCCTAAGGAGTTTAATATCTACCATATCTACTGTACTGAACAATAATCACATATCTAGTGAGTTCACTAACAGACATTGGAGGATTAATCTACTAACCAAACTCTCATGAAATCATTTTTGATCATTAATGAGACCCGTTTGAATTTATTTATTTAGTCCAAGTTTTCTGTTTGTTTCTAGAACATATAGCGTTTCCCAGTGTTGTCCATTTAACGAATGGACAACACTTTTTACATTTTACATTTAACGAAGTAAAAATACTTCACTACTTTACTTAAGTATATTTTGGAGTACTTCATACTTTCCTCGAGTACGAAAATTTTTGATAACTTTCACTTTTACATCACTGTATTTTCGAACTTAATTTCGTACTTTTACTCCGATACATTTTCAATGTGTGGTTTAGTTACTCGTTACAAAAAAACGAGAGAAATAAACGCTCGTGTATTGACCCACTTACTGATTGACTGATGAACAAACCCAGGCAAGTACCGACTTTGTAGTCGGTACTTGCCTGGGTTTGTTCATCACCACCAATAGGAAACACCCATAGACATAATATAATATAAGAGCAGACCTCTCATTGGCTGCTCCGGCGCAGGAAACACGGCGGCCATCTTGGAGCGGTAGTCCCTCCTACTTTGCTCAATCAAAACAACAGAAGATGCCTCAGCACTGAGGGATATTGTTGTTCGGATCTATGGATTATTGATGTGAGGCTCCACAGACAACATTTCACAAGATGGACATATTATTGTGTATATATTGTGATTAGAATATTACTTTACTGTATTTATGTTCACCGGCGAGTTACCAGCTAATATTAGCTACAGGTCTTTGGTGTAATACGGGTTCAGCCCCTATATGAAGGATAACTGAAATTCTGTAAATCTAAAAAAAATAATTATTCTCTAACATTGACTTAGATTATCTGACACAAGAGCCTATATTAAAAATGAAACAATGTAACACATATTATAAAACTTATATTATGTGTTATAACATTCATCAGCAAAGTTTACACAGGTGGTAAAGACTATTATTATGTAATTCTTTCACTAGTAAAATACATCCCAAATCTTCAGTTTTTGTTTTGAAAGTTTCATAAAGACACGATGTGAGGAAGAAGAGGGAGAATCTATAAGAGAGACGGACTCACTGCAGCAGGATGGATCACATGGAGTTTGGACTATATATACTTTATATATATATATATATATATATATATATATATATATATATATATATATATATATATATAATATATATATATATATATATAAAAATTCCCTTCTCACCCTCTGCGGGTGGTCTCTTTCATCCTCTGAGCTCGGGTCCTCTACCAGAGGCCTGGGAGCTTGAGGGTTCTGCGCAGTATCTTGGCTGTGCCTAGTACTGTGCATTTCTGGACTGAGATGTCTGATGTTGTTCCTGGGATCTGTTTTAGCCACTGCTCCAGTTTGGGGGTGACTGCCCCGAGGGCCCCGATGACCACAGGCACCACTGTGGTCTTCACCTTCCAGTTCTTTTCCAGTTCCTCCCTGAGGCCCTGGTATTTCTCCAGTTTCTCATGCTCCTTTTTCCTGATGTTGTAGTCACTTGGTATAGCTACATCCACCACAACGGCTTTCCTCTGTTCTTTATCCACCACCACAATGTCCGGTTGGTTCATTACCATCTTGTCTGTCTGGATCTGGAAGTCCCACAGGATCTTAGCTCGGTCATTCTCCACCACCTTTGGGGGTGTTTCCCACTTCGATCTCGGGGCTTCCAGTCCATATTCTGCACAGATGTTCCTGTACACTATGCCCGCCACCTGGTTATGTCGTTCCATGTACGCTTTCCCTGCCAGCATCTTGCACCCTGCTGTTATGTGCTGGACTGTCTCAGGGGCCTCCTTGCACAACCTACACCTTGGGTCTTGTCTGGTGTGGTAGATCTGAGCCTCTATTGCTCTGGTGTTTAGGGCCTGTTCCTGTGCAGCCAGGATGAGAGCCTCTGTGCTGTCCTTGAGTCCAGCTTTGTCCAGCCATTGGTAGGATTTCCTGATATCAGCCACTTCAGTTATTTGTCGGTGGTACATCCCATGTAGGGGCTTGTTCTCCCATGATGGAACCTCTAGCCCCTCATCCTGTGTTCCCCATTGCCTGAGACATTCGCTGAGCATATCATCCGTTGAGGCTTTGTCCTTGATGTATTTATGGATCTTGGATGTTTCATCCTGGACAGTGGCTCTCACACTCGCTAGTCCTCTGCCTCCTTCCTTACGGCTCGTGTACAGTCTCAGGGTGCTGGATTTGGGGTGGAACCCTCCATGCATGGTTAGTAACTTCCGAGTCTTAACATCCGTGGCCTTTATCTCTTCTATTGGCCAGCTAATTATTCCGGCAGGGTATCTGATTACTGGTAAGGCATAGCTGTTTATTGCACGGATCTTGTTCTTGCCATTGAGCTGGCTTCTCAGGACTTGCCTTATTCGTTGGAGGTATTTGGCTGTGGCTCCTTTCCTTGTGACCTCGTCGAGGTTGCCATTTGTTTGTGGTATTCCCAGGTACTTGTAACTGTGCTCTATGTCTGCTATTGTTCCTTCTGGGAGTGAGACCCCTTCTGTGCGGACGACCTTCCCTCTCTTTGTAACCATCCGACCACACTTTTCTAGTCCGAATGACATCCCAATGTCAGTGCTGTATATCCTAGTGGTGTGTATCAGTGAGTCGATGTCTCGCTCACTCTTAGCGTACAGCTTGATGTCATCCATGTAGAGGAGGTGACTGATTGTGGCCCCATTCTTCAGTCGGTATCCGTAGCCAGTCTTGTTGATGATTTGGCTGAGGGGGTTCAGGCCTATGCAGAACAGCAGTGGGGACAGAGCATCTCCTTGGTATATGCCACATTTGATGGACACTTGTGCAAGTGGTTTGCAGTTGGCTTCAAGGGTGGTTTTCCACAGCCCCATCGAGTTTGCAATGAAGGCTCTTAGAGTCCTATTGATGTTGTACATCTCTAAGCATTCATTGATCCAAGTGTGTGGCATTGAGTCATAGGCTTTCTTGTAATCTATCCAAGCGGTGCACAGGTTGGTGTGTCGGGTTTTGCAGTCTCGGGCGACTGTGTGGTCTACAAGGAGTTGGTGTTTGGCTCCTCTGCTATTTTTGCCAATGCCCTTCTGTGCCATACTCATGTATTTATCCATGTGACCACTTATCTTAGCCGCTATGATGCCTGATATGAGCTTCCATGTTGTAGAGAGACAGGTTATTGGCCGATAGTTGGATGGGATTGAACCCTTTGAGGGATCCTTCTGTATCAGGATTGTGCGACCTTCAGTTAACCATTCAGGGTGAATCCCATTTTGTAGCAGCTGGTTCATTTGAGCTGCCAGTCGCTCATGGAGGGCAGTGAGTTTCTTTAGCCAGTAGTGGTGGTGCTGTCCAGTTTTTCATACCCGAGACTCTTTCTTGGACATCTGCCACAGTGATGGTTACTGGGGCTTGTTCAGGGAGGTTGCTGTGTTCCTCTCGTAGAGAGGTCAGCCACTTTGCATTGCTGTTGTGGGTCGCCTCCCTTTCCCATATGCCTTTCCAGTATTGTTCAGTCTCCAGCCTTGGTGGGTCTGCTCTGTTGTTAGTACCCTGCCATTGAGAGTACACTTTAGCTGGTTGGGTGTGGAAGAGCCGGTTAATCCTCCTGGCTTCATTCTCTCTTGTGTATCTCTTCAGGCGGCTGGCCAAGGCTTGGAGCCTTTGTTTGGCAGTTTCGAGTGCTTCAGGTATGGACATCTGGCTGTACTTCTTGTGTACTGAGCTATTCATTGCACCCCTTTGGAGCTCTGACAGTTGGCTCACTTCCCTCCTTGTTATCTTGATCTTAGCCTCTAACCGTCTTTTTCATGGTGGGTATTGGGTCTCATGATTGCTCTTATAGCCAAGCATCTCAAGGATCACTGATGCTGAGTTGCTCAGCATCAGTGAGCAACTCAGGTTTCTGTTATGGTGTTGGTAGGGATCGTTCTCAATGCCACATCTTCAATTAGACTTTCTGGTGGTGCTTCACTCAGCCGTTGTAATTGGCGTCAGGGTTGTCTGGTGTTCATTACGGCCACGATTCTCTCTCTCAGGTCAGTTGCTGCCTCGTTCAGCTCTGATGGTTCGTTCATTACTGGGGCTACATACCCAGTCTCTGGGTGGGTAGTTAACTCCCCTCTGACCTGGCGTTCTGGCTCCTCCCCTTTGCCATAGCATTTGTGTTGTACCTCGTCAATCTCAAGTTGTGAGAGCAGTTGCCGTTTGCGGATGTTGGAACACTGAGCCACTAGTTGCTTAGCAGTTAGTGTTGACTGGGGATGTCGAAGTAACCATTCCTCCCACAGTCTTTGCATGTAGCCCCTCTGACTAGGGTTACTTGAGTAGTAGCATTCCAACAGATCCATGTTTTCACCTCTCGCCCATTTCCGTCTTGTTCCAGTAGCCCATTTTTCATCTAGGTGCTCTGGTTCCCCAGCACCTGACGCAGACCTTGTTTGGCCGGGCGACGTCTGAGCCGGCATGTCGTGCACATTTCTGGACTGAGATGTCTGATGTTGTTCCTGGGATCTGTTTTAGCCACTGCTCCAGTTTGGGGGTGACTGCCCCGAGGGCCCCGATGACCACAGGCACCACTGTGGTCTTCACCTTCCAGTTCTTTTCCAGTTCTTCCCTGAGGCCCTGGTATTTCTCCAGTTTCTCATGCTCCTTTTTCCTGATGTTGTAGTCACTTGGTATAGCTACATCCACCACAACGGCTTTCCTCTGTTCTTTATCCACCACCACAATGTCCGGTTGGTTCGCCATTACCATCTTGTCTGTCTGGATCTGGAAGTCCCACAGGATCTTAGCTCGGTCATTCTCCATATATATATATATATATATATATATATATATATATATATATATATATATATATATATATATATATATATATATATATATATATATATTCCATTCTATTCCATGCCTATTCTATTGTTATAGCCACTAATCATATTTAAATATGCTGAACCTTAAGTTAACCTTGTGCTGTAGGTAAAGCACCTAATTTTAACTAAATGATGCCTGCAGGTTTATCTATTAGCAGGTTTAATTTTGCCTGCACTTGGTTGTTGTGTACATTACTTTAACTGTATTTGACAAGTTTACCAAAATATAAAAATTGTCATTCAAACTGCATTTGCTTTGATTTACTTTTTACTTATACTTTTCATTACATTACTTAAGTACACAAATTTTTACAGTACTTTCCATACTTAAGTACAAGAAAATTCAGATACTTTAAGACTTTAACTCAAGTAACATTTCAGTCAGTGACTTGGACTTTTACCAAAGTCATATTTTGGAGAGGAACCTATACTTTTACTTGACTATGAGATTTCAGTACTTTGTACAACACTGGCGTTTCCTCAATAAAATTTAAAAAAACAAGTCTAGAAAAGGGGCCCAAAGAAATTAACTAAGAACATCAAACAAATCTGACCTCTAACAATGAACACACAAGGGGATTTATGTACAATGGAGAAACCAATGGAACTCATTCAAGACAACAAATTACAATTTGTTGTCTTGAAACAAACAATTTGTTGTCTGTTACACCTTAAATGTCATACCTGGAACATCATATAACACCCCAGTCTTTGAGATCAGTAGAGATCTCAGGCAGCTGTTTCCCTGTTTGATGGATTCCTCCACTTCCTGGTGTTGCATCAAAAATGTCTCCTCCACTAACCTTTTCCCAGCCTTGTTCTTGAAACTTTCAAGGTTATCATGCAGTCCAATAGCATGCTGGTAGCCAAACACGGTCAAACATTGTTATCACTTTGCCAGATTGCCATTTACCTGGCAGAATGTTTAATTTGAAAGACCTCACTACCTCTTGCTGAATCCTTTGTCCTAAAGATTGAGACCCAAAGGCTCATTTATTAGGTAATAGAAGCCCATGGCGGTCTGCTGAGTGAAAAATAGTCTTCAATCAAATGTCATTAACTGAGGCATAAGTGACTACGTCTGGCGTTTCATCACGAAGCCATGTGACATAATCCTCTACTTAAGCAGGTTTTACGATATAAGCCCATTTCGCATTCTACAGCTTCCCGTCTCAGTGAATCGCTGTCTTATGAGTCTTTAAAAGATGATAAATTTATCCAGCACAGTGCTCCAATTATCTGTCATCTCCACTGTCCCTCACTGTTGGAGTTTCTCCATTAAAGCTGGCTCCAGGTGGCAGGAAAACATTTTTTCTCTGAACAATTTTTGCAAAAGATTCATGTTTTAATATACTTTTTTTTTTAACGTCCCCTCAGTTTAAAGCCTAACAAAGAGCAACTGCTGCTGCGGCAGCTTATTTGTCAAGTAAGAACACATAACCTTAGTAGTTCTTTAGCTCTGGGGAATGATTCACATTCACTGCAATTTGTTACTGGCTGCAAATGCTGTCTGTCTGTCTGTCTGTCTGTCTTGGATTTATTTACATGTGATCAAATCCAAAGCAAGACAGCAAGGCCACCATTAATAATATAAAGGAGAGAATTTCCGTTCCTCTGTGTTCTTCTTCTTGAGGTTGATTTAGACAGAAGATAAGTCTGGTAAAAACCAGCCACTTGTTCTTAGTGGAAGTTTTTGAAATGGACGATATTGACAACCACCCAGGGTGACATCTTGTGGGAGCGGCATCCCATCTTTTACCCCGTTCCTTTACAATATGAATTTTTGGCATTTATTCCTTTCTGGATCACTTTAGGAGAAAATGTGTTTGACACAATCCGGGCACTGATGGACGCAGGGACTGAGCAGTAAATTCAGAACTGGTGTTTATTAAGGGATCAGCTTTTTCACAGTCAGACAGGCCAGGGTCAGAGCCACAGGGTGCAATCCAGTGTTGTGAAGCTAAGGGCTTCACAACAATCTGGAGGAAGAAGATCTGATATGGCAGCAGCTGGAGATCAGGGTGATGACGATTATGTGTGAGTGACCACAGGTCCGCAGCAGCTGTGACAGTGTTGATTTTGTCTCATATCTTATTGACGGTTGAAGGTGAGTTTTCCCCTGTAGGTTCCTGTTGAGGTGCAGCAAAACCTATTTTCCAGTGAAACTCCAGTGGAACTCAGTGGGAATCCAGTTGGAGGGATGATGTCTGTCGTGTTTTTTTCTTGGGGTTGAAGAAGAAGAAGGGGCATCTTGGATCAGTGCTGGCCAGACGTCTCATCTAAGAGGAGGGTTCATCCTGATAAACATCTGATCAGATCTAAAGGGTAGGATCTGATCTAAAGATCTAAAGGGTTCTCTTTCGGTTTCATCTTGGGACAGTTAATTGGGTGGTGAACTACTTGCTGGACTTCCTGGTAACTATTTGTCAGTCTCTCTGTTATTTTGAATCATTGGTAAGGTTGTTTCATTTCATTTCTATTGATTTATTCTCTGTAGAAGCCGGTCCGGATCCTCGGTGTTGAACAGAGGCTTCTTGTTCTGGTTCAGCTTGGAGGTCAGAAAATGAAGTAAAAATTAAAAAATCCCACAGTCTTTAAATTTGAAGTAATCCAGTTATGGGATTAGAAAGTTTAGGAA
Organism: Poecilia picta; assembly: GCA_033032245.1. Classification (NCBI taxonomy): domain Eukaryota; kingdom Metazoa; phylum Chordata; class Actinopteri; order Cyprinodontiformes; family Poeciliidae; genus Poecilia; species Poecilia picta. The sequence continues at coordinate 25,975,063 of CM065363.1, read as the reverse complement.
ATAGTATACACCAGTTCATGTTATATAGGACTTCAATAAGATATATATAGTATGTCACTATTGTGGCTGAAACTTAATAGTGACAAGCGGTATAAGTACTTTTTAGGAATTTTTATGCCAGTTTCTAAATGTCTTCTTGCACTCAAGATCCTAAGCTGAACCTTTTAAATTCATGTTGTTTATGTTGTCAGCATTTCCCAGAGGACTGCAGCTGTTTGCAGAGGTGAAAAAAGCAGGTTTTACTTGCTGCAGTTCAGCTTTGACAAATTCTCCAATGATATCCGCGTATCAGAAGCTGTAGGGAAAAGAGAAAGGGATGCAAAACCTGACAAAAACCACAGCTGCTAAGAAATGGAGGACTGTAGTTCCTCAGTGTGAGAGATTGATATATGAATCTTTCTGCTGGTAATGTACTGAGTTTTCTTGCCACATAGTTTTATTGTCATTCCTCAAATTAGAGAAAATTAAACTCAGTTTTTAGTTTACGGTGCAATAAAATAATTTATACACCTGGAAAGTAAATATTCTGGCTTCTCTGTATTTTTTTCTGTTTATTCCTTATGAAATGATGTTGTAAAAAACAGAGAGAGAGAGAGAATGGTGTATAACACCATGAAAATGATTGCAAGACAATGAAAATTTCTAGGAGAATTTAACATTATGTCAGAAAATATTGTACAAAATTTGGAACAAATGATTTGATTGATAATCCCAACCAGAGAAGACTTTATATATCGTGAAGTTTTATTTTTCCCTTTCTAAAGTGTCTTGGTTGTAAATAGTTGATATCTGAGTATTTTCTCAAAATATGAACTGCTCGTGTTTTTAGTTGCTGCTGACCCATTGGGTGGGTCCTTCTAAAGGCCAGCTGTTGTGCACTGCAAGTGAATTCCTTTTATGAATTTCAAAACTCAAACTTCCTGTTGAGAACAGAAGAGTGAGAAAAGAGACTCTTTTTTTTATTATAAACAGCACTGGACTTGAACTGGTCCACTTCAGAAGAGAACAAGAGCTCAGTAGAGAGAGTTGGTGCTGATAGAGAAAAATGTTCATTGTTTTGTTTTTGCTTGATTATTCATTTGCTTATATGCTGAATATTCCTTATGTTGAAGTCATACATAGCATGTGCTGATTTTTTATAACAGAAAATATCCTAATTTTCTTTGACAAAAATTCTTATTTAATGTTTGCTGGTAGGTCATTTTTGAGCCATTGTTGTACATCTAAATGTGTTTGTATCTGGAACAAAGTTTTCACTCAGAAGTCTATTTCTATTCTTTATGAAAAGAAAAAATAGAGAAGTTTGTTTAAGGCTAAGCACATCATACCAGATGCAGATTAATCTTCTCCTCCACAGAACTCTACCTATGAAACTGACTTTCCTGATCTGTGATCAATCGACATGTTATATCAATTCCCATAAATTCATCCAGTGTATTCTTTTTAAGAGATTTTTCAAATTGTGGATGTGAGAACATCAATTTATTAATGTTAAAAATCTTTCTATATTTCCAATGCGCTGTTTTTAAAACCTGCTATTCTCAGATTTTTCCCACAATAAAGCTTCTGCTTTTTCTTGAACAGTTACCATGGTGAATCAGGGTATCTGAGCTTCATCGTTGATGGCTATTTTTGTAATTTCTCACAAGGACACACTCACAAGTCACACACACACACACGCACACACACACACATAGGTGTAGGTACACGCACACACACACACACACTCCCCCAGTGCAGAACATACTCCGATTGAGTCTCTTCTGATAAACATTCTGTAATGAAAAATCCAAGTTCAAAATAATCCTCAGAAGTCATTAAGCCCGTTTTTTTTTTACACGCAGCATCCCGGGGAAACGGCCGTACACAACCACAGTAACATGCTAAGCATCACCATCTGGTTTTGCAGGTTTGCTCAGCAGGGGGACAGGGACGACGATGCACTGATGAAGAGGCTCCTGTCACATTAACACACTGTTTTCTAATGGAAGATGGACTAGAATAACAAGATGTAAACACATTAAATAGGTTACTTTAGCTGCTGATGTTAGAAACTGGACTGCTGACAAAACAGTCTTTTCAATCTTACATAACTGAATCAGAAATTTTTGCTCAAATGTTTCTTGTCATATTTAGTCATAGATGGATAAAGGATAACCAATACAGAGCGATCGTTATGGTTACTGGACATTCTGGACATGAGTTCAAACTTCAAAGTGCTTTGCAAAGGTTTTCACACCCACTTTATGTTATTCCCCTAAACTCTATTCATCATTGTTATTTGATGGATAGGGTGAAAATCTGAAAATCAAATGGTTCCTTCACTATCTCACTTATCAGGAGAAGAAGCATCTCTTGACAAGGCTCAAAAAATTGAACTTAGGGGGTTATTACATTAACCAAAGAATATCATCTACTTTTAATACAATAATTTCATGTTTTAAACAAAAACGTAATAAAATCATGTTGAATAAACAAGAAATTCAACAACTTAACGTTTATGATTGAATCATGTTGAGATAACATGATTCATTCTAGTCAGACTGATCTTATGCTGGAGGCGACGAGCGAGATCACGGCAGATCACGCGAGATCATGGGAAATCACACGAGATCATGGGAAATCACACGAGGGCGAGGTGTACTTGGATTGTTTTGCATGTCAGGAAAACTCCAGCTGCAGTTTTGAGAATACTAAATATTCCTGGCAGGATTGTGCACATATCCACAGTGTTGCTATGTTTGGTCACATTTCTATGTAATTGATGTTCTCACATCAGTGGCTACCATGTATTAACATCACATGAAGTGACGGTTAGCTGATAAATAATCAGCGTTTTTCTAACATTTGCACCATTTCCTGCTAGATCCATGCTTGTCATCCATCCATCCATCCATTTTCTTCCGCTTATCCGGGATTGGGTCGCGGGGGCAGCAGCTTCAGAAGGGAGGCCCAGACTTCCCTCTCCCCAGCCACTTCTTCCAGCTCCTCCGGGGGAACCCCAAGGCGTTCCCAGGCCAGCCGAGAGACATAGTCCCTCCAGCGTGTCCTGGGTCTTCCTCGGGGCCTCTTCCCGGTGGGACGTGCCCGGAACACCTCACCAGGGAGGCGTCCAGGAGGCATCCTGACCAGATGCCCGAGCCACCTCAACTGGCTCCTCTCGACGTGGAGGAGCAGCGGCTCTACTTTGAGTCCCTTCCGGATGACCGAGCTTCTCACCCTATCTCTAAGGGAGAGCCCGGCCACCCTGCGGAGGAAACCCATTTCGGCCGCTTGTATCCGTGATCTCGTTCTTTCGGTCATGACCCAAAGCTCATGACCATAGATGAGGGTGGGAACGTAGATCGACTGGTAAATCGAGAGCTTCGCCTTTTGACTCAGCTCTCTCTTCACCACGACGGACCGGTACAGCGCACGCTTCACGGCAGACGCCGCCCCAATCCGCCTGTCGATCTCCCGCTCCCTTCTTCCCTCATTCGTGAACAAGATCCCCAGATACTTAAACTCCTCCACTTGAGGCAGGACGACCCCCCTGACCCGGAGAAGGCACTCTACCCTTTTCCGGCTCAAGACCATGGCCTCGGATTTGGAGGCACTGAGCCTCATCCCGGCCGCTTCACACTCGGCCGCGAACCGTTTCAGCGAGAGCCGCAGATCACGATCTGATGAAGCCATCAGGACCACATCATCCGCAAAAAGCAGAGATGCAATCCTAAGGCCACCAAAACGGATCCCCTCAACACCTCGGCTGCGCCTAGAGATTCTGTCCATGAAAGTAATGAACAGAATCGGTGACAAAGGGCAGCCTTGGCGGAGTCCAACTCTCACCGGAAACGAGCCCGACTTACTGCCGGCAATGCGGACCAGACTCTGACACCGGTCATACAGGGACCTGACAGCCCGTATCAAAGGGCCCGGTACCCCATACTCCCGGAGAACCCCCCACAAGGCCCCCCGAGGGACACGGTCGAACGCCTTCTCCAAGTCCACAAAACACATGTAGACTGGTTGGGCGAACTCCCATGCACCCTCCAGGACCCTGCTGAGGGTGTAGAGCTGGTCCAGTGTTCCACGACCAGGACGAAAACTACACTGCTCTTCCTGAATCCGAGGTTCGACTATCCGACGGACCCTCCACTCCAGGACCCCTGAATAGACCTTTCCAGGGAGGCTTAAGAGTGTGACCCCTCTGTAATTGGAGCACACCCTCCGGTCCCCCTTTTTAAATAGGGGGACCACCACCCCGGTCTGCCAATCCAGAGGAACTGCCCCCGATGTCCATGCGATATTGCAGAGTCGCGTGAGCCAACACAACCCTACAACATCCAGAGCCTTAAGGAACTCCGGGGGGATCTCATCCACCCCCGGGGCCCTGCCACCGAGTAGTTTTTTGACCACCTCGGCGACTTCGTCCCCAGAGATCGGAGAGCCCAATCCAGAGTCCACAGGCTCAGCTTCTTCAACAGAAGGCATGTTGGTGGGATTGAGGAGGTCTTCGAAGTATTCCGCCCACCGACCCACAACGTCCCGAGTCGAGGTCAGCAGCACACCATCCCCACTATAAACAGTGTTGGTGCTGCACCGCTTCCCCCTCCTGAGACGCCGGATGGTGGACCAGAATCGCCTCGAAGCCATACGGAAGTCTTTCTCCATGGCCTCTCCAAACTCCTCCCACGCCCGAGTTTTGGCCTCAGCGACCACCCGAGCCGCATGCCGCTTCGCCCGCCGGTACCCATCAGCTGCTTCTGGAGTCCCACAGGCCAAAAAGACCCCATAGGACTCCTTCTTCAGCTTGACAGCATCCCTCACCGAAGGTGTCCACCAACGGGTTCGGGGGTTGCCGCCGCGACAGGCACCAACGACCTTGCGGCCACAGCTCCGATAAGCCGCCTCGGCCATGGAGGCACGGAACATGGTCCACTCAGACTCAATGTCCCCCACCTCCCCCGGAACGTGTTCGAAGTTCTGCCGGAGGTGGGAGTTGAAGCTCCGTCTCACAGGGGACTCCGCCAGACGTTCCCAGCAGACCCTCACTACACGTTTGGGCCTGCCAGGTCTGACCGGCTTCCCCCCCCACCACCGGAGCCAACTCACCACCAGGTAGTGGTCAGTGGACAGCTCCGCCCCTCTCTTCACCCGAGTGTCCAAGACATACGGCCACAGATCCGATGAAACGACGACAAAATCGATCATCGAACTGCGGCCTAGGGTGTCCTGGTGCCAAGTGCACGTATGGACACCCTTATGCTTGAACATGGTGTTCGTGATGGACAGACCGCGACGAGCACAGAAGTCCAACAACAGAACACCACTCGAGTTCAGATCAGGGGGGCCGTTCCTCCCAACCACGCCCCTCCAGGTCTCACTGTCATTGCCCACGTGAGCGTTGAAGTCCTCCAGCAGAACAAGGGAGTCCCCAGGAGGGGCACTCTCCAGTACCCCCTCTAAGGACTCCAAGAAGGGTGGGTAATCCGAACTGCTGTTCGGCCCGTAAGCACAGACAACAGTCAGAACCCGTCCCCCCACCCGTAGGCGGAGGGAGGCTACCCTCTCGTTCACCGGGGTAAACCCCAACGTGCAGGCGCCAAGATGGGGGGCAACAAGTATGCCCACTCCTGCCCGGCGCCTCTCGCCGTGGGCAACTCCAGAGTGGAAGTACGTCCAGCCCCTCTCAAGGAGACTGGTTCCGGAACCAGAGCCATGCGTCGAGGTGAGGCCGACTATTTCTAGCCGAAACCTCTCAGCCTCGCACACTAGCTCCGGCTCCTTCCCCACCAGAGAGGTGACGTTCCACGTCCCAAGAGCCAGCTTCTGCAGCTGAGGATCCGACCGCCAGGGTCCCCTCCCTCGGCCGCCGCCCATAACACACAGCACCCGACCCCTTTGGCCCCTCCGACAGGTGGTGAGCCCATTGGAAGGGGAATCCACGTCTCCTCTTCGGGCTGAGCCCGGCCGGGCTCCGTGGTTAAAAGCCCGGCCACCAGGCGCTTGCCATCGTGCCCCACCTCCAGGCCTGGCTCCAGAGTGGGACCCCGGTGACCCGCGTCCGGGCGAGGGAACGCCAGATTCAAAGTTCGTTTCCATCATAAGGGTCTTCAGGCTGCGCTTTGTCTGGTTCCTCACCTAGGACCTGTCTGCCTTGGGTGACCCTACCAGGGGCATAAAGCCCCAGACAGCATAGCTCCCAGGATCATTGGGACACACAAACCCCTCCACCACGATAAGGTGTCATTGCATTTATAAAAAATATGAATTTGTTTCAAAGGCAAATATGACAAAATCACGTCAAATAAACATAAAATTCAACAACCCAGCGTTAATAAAATGTATTCAAGTTGAGACAACGTGATTCAATTTAGTCAGACTAAAGTCCCGCCGACGAGGGTCTAACGAGACCAGATGATCACGCGAGATGCTAGCGAGATTACGCGAAGTCTTGTGTCTGGGAAACTTTCAAACGGTTCTTTCAAGAGAAGCGGAAAGATTCCTGGTTTGCGTCTGCTTAATTTGAAAAAGGTAAGATTCAATCTATTTTCACCCGTATAAATCAAAATAAAAATCCAAATAAAAAGATGGAAATTTAAATCATCAGACTTTTAAAAAAAACATTTTTCTATGTTCGGTCACGTTTCTATGTAATTGATGTTCTCAAATCAGTGCATAACATGCTAACATTACATGAAGCATCAATTTTAGTCATGGCATAATGAAAGGATAATAACAATTTTAAAGATCTTTCAAATAGGCTGCAAGCAACTGATCACTTTTGTTGTGACTTCCTTTGAATTTAGCTAAGTTTTCAAGTGTGTGACCATATAGTATACTGCTGGATTTTGGCAATTGTTCTCCTTGTTTTCTGATCTGCATATTTAGGAAAACACTGCTGAAGTCATACGAGAGTGCATCCTGAATGAAGATCTAGAGAAGCTGGTGAAAGAGTACATGGTATGTTAATTTATCTTTGTGTAGCCCACGTTAAAATCTGACATAAATAGGAATAAATAGTTGATTAAAAGTCTGTGGACAGAAAATAACGTCGCTGCTCCTTTAAGGAACCAGCTTCACAGACGCGTCGCCTTGGTAACGCCTGCAGAGCACAAACCTGAGGGAGAGAGCAGAGGAGGACGTGTAGGAAAAAAAGCGGTGATTAATGGAAAAAGTTAATATTATAGTTGAGAAAAGATAAATTACCTGGTCGGAAACTGACGGGGATTTTATGAAAACTAACTTACATCGGTTTTGGTGAGTTTTGTGTTTATTTTCTTACATTTTAACCGTGTTGTACTTTTCCTTTTGGCGGAGAGCTAATGGTAAAAATGTGGCCGTTAGTAAAGAAATGCTCCGTCATAAACTTATCTGATTAATATATTGGGTTATGAAGAATTTATTTGTATAATTTGAGGATTTAAAAGAGTTTTGTCATGTTTGTGGCCTGTTATACAGGTCATATTTTTTTGTTCGGTTGGACGTAGCGAGGATTGGTCTGCCGTTTGCGGCGTGCACATTCGCAGACGGGATTCAAGATGGCGAGCCAGACCTAGACCTTCAATTCATCTTCTTCATCATATCAGGGAGGGAATCTCCTGCGTGTGGTAATAGAGAATCCGCACGTGACGTCACGCGTGACGTCAGAGGGGTATCAGCGCCTTCTTTGGTGTCCAGAAGCATAACTGAGGAAACCGGCGAAAACGACATTCTCGCAGATCTTTTGAATCTAAGTTAGCAATGGTACGAACTTGCTGTGTCAATGGGTGTAATGTTAGGTCACACGACCGCAGTGGTAAAAAATAGAAAACGGACTTTCATTTCACATTTTTCCTGCCTGGAAACAACGCGAGGGGCTAAGATGTCTGAGCTAACAAAAGGCGAAGAATGGCCTGGACATCAGCGGTGAGACGTCCTGATATCACCTTCTCCAACATCTCAAGATACCTACGAGTTTGCTCCAGACATTTCCATTCTGGTGAGTGAATAAATTCGCTTTGTTGGTGTGTCATAATTTGTTTGCTATGATTTTTTCCGTGTGTACTTGTGTTCAGTTTATGTTGAGTTAAGTTAATTAGATCGGGCTAATATTTATGTAGCTTTGTGAGTTTTGTTAGTGGACATCAGGGTTATTTCATTATTGTCAAGCAAACTAATTAAGTTTTCTAGTGTTGTAATTTACAGTATTAATACTGATGTGTTCCGATTTGTCCTCTTAAAGGCAAACCGTCACACGAAATGGACGAACTCAATCCTGACTGGGTTCCAACGCTAAACATGGGTCACTGCGAGGTAAACGCCACAACATCGGACCGACACGAGCGTCACTTAAAGAGGCGAGACAGCAGCGCAGCTGAAGGCCAGGCGACAAAGACCATGGTAGAAAAACAAGAAGGGGAGCCGCATCAGAAACACCAAGAGGTCAACAAAAACACAGCAGTGGAGGCAATGGAAGAGGAGCGAGTTGGAGAGGCTGTGGAGTCTGAGCAGGAACATGAACCAGCATCAAAACGGCAACAAATAGAATGTCACTTGTGTGACGAGAGAAAAGCAATAAATCGCTTGTTACAGGAGAACAGGAAGCTAAGGTCAGAGCTGAATAAAAAACAGCTGGGCACAGATTTTTTAAGGATAACACAAAAAAAAGTAAAATATTATACAGGACTTCCTTGCTTTGTCATTTTATTATCATTGTTTAACACTGTTAGGCCTTTTCTGTCAGTATCAAAAAAACTTTCACAGTTTCAAATGGTTGACCTTACACTAATTCGCCTAAGACTTGATCTACCTGTTCAGCATCTTTGCCATCTTTTCAATGTGTCACATAAAACTGTCAAATACCTTTGCTGACACCCTTTATGTGTTGTATGCACGACTTAAGCCCATGGTAAACTGGCCTGAGAGGCATCGTTTACAAGCCACAATGCCTCCTCAGTTTTTGGAAACATTTGGAAAACGTATAGCAATTATTGTTGACTGTTTTGAATTAGCCACAGAAAGACCCTCAAATTTAAAGGCACGTGCACAATCCTTCTCCCGGTACAAAGGCAGACACACTATAAAATATCTTATTGGAATAACACCACATGGGTCGATTTCTTTTATTTCTAAGGGGATGGGGTGGACGTACTTCAGACAAGCACATTACAGAAAACTGTGGCCTTCTCTTCAATTTATTACCTGGAGACATTGTGTTAGCGGACAGAGGCTTTGATATTAGAGACAGCATAGGAATGATGTGTGCTGAGGTCAAAATGCCATCATTCACTAAAGGGAGATGTCAGCTGGATGCTAAAAATGTCGAAGACACGCGAGCTATAGCTCACCTCAGAATTCATGTGGAAAGAGTGATTGGCTGCATGAGGAACAAATACAAGCTGTTACACAGAACTGTACCAATTAGGTTGCTGGTTACATGTGAGGGTGAAGAGGTGACACTTCTTGACAAGATTGTGTATGTGTGCTGCAGCTTAGTGAACATGTGTTCTAGTGTGGTTGTAAAACCTAAAGAAAATGAAACCTGCACATGTTAATGAGAAACTCCAATGCTGCACTGATATTAATTACAATGCAGATAGGAAAAAGATTTTCTGCACTCATTCTTTTGAAATATTTGTAGTCAGTACTGTTTCATGTAAAATGTAGATACAAAAAATAAAATTGTATTTGTTCCATTCATGATTGTGTTGAAATATTTGTACAGTTAGCACTGTTATGTAAGATATATATATAGTAAAAAAGAGAATTGTATTTTTTCCATTCATGATTTTCTATGGAGATACATGTAGTTGAATAACATGTGAGTTACTGTTTTCTCTCATTTAATAAATTGACGTGATAAACACGTCAATTTACCACATCAAATAAAACATTTGATCCAAGTACTTCAATTAGCATGTAAACAAGTGCATATATATAAATATGCATGAAATAGATTAATTGCTACACAAAAAAGTGCAAATATTGGTCTAAGTGCGTGATTTACATGCTTCTTTACAAGATTGCTAGACTATGTCTCCCTTGAAGCTGGAGTATAGGTGTGCTCTGAGAAATATCTACCTACAAGTTCTGGAAGGCAAATATTTCTAAAGAAGCTTTGTGCTTTTTGTAGACGTGGTTCCCAGAATTCCTTATCTGGAAAGACACGGACGACAGCCATGTCTTTCTGGGTCCACGCAACAAGGTCACAGTGGTTTGATTTTGTCACAAAAATCTCAGTTTGTACCTGTGTATAGTATGGATGATGTTTCTTCAGGTGAAGTTTATTGCCAGACAGCTGAAGGAAAAAGTTTTTGTCGTTTGCATCTACAGCCTCCTGGATGCAAGATGTCCTGTATTTGTAAGGACACTTTATCTCCAGGCAGCCATTACCACAGCAGTCACATGTTGTGAGTCCATCAGGAGAAGCTCCAAGTTCAGGGAAGTCAGTGTTTATGATGAAACCACATGATTTAACTTTTAGATTTTTGTGGCAAGCTCTAATTTTAATGTAGGCCTTTTGTGCATCACCCTCATGATTCACACCCCATTTTGTTTGTACTGTAGATACGGTGTTGCCTGGGTTGCACACCTGTTTTACAACTGTTAGTGCTGGGCTTTCCAAACTGGTGGCAAAAACAGCATGCATAGAGGATGCAGTAATACGCCCAGCTCGACATTCATACCAGGCAGAACACGTGCTGCAGTCTTGTGTGCTTTTCAATAGCTTCTGCCTGCTCATCAGTCACTATTGCAGCATCTTTGTACTGTATTTTCCACAGAAAAGCAAAAGAGCTGACACATCATGGGAGTGGATGTTTTTGTTGTACAGAGATGCAAGTGACTGAGGTAACATAACTGACTGCTCTGCTGTGTGTTTGAATTGTGTGTAATACTTCTCCATTCCTGACAAACCAACAGCCTTGCTGTGCTCTAATAGCGTATCAAGCAGAGGACCCAAATCTTCCAGATTTGCAGGTGGGATTTTTCTTTTTTGCGGACGTCTTCTGGCTGGTGTTCAGACTTCAGCTGGTGTTGAGACTTCAGCAATGATTTTTTTGGTCAAGTATCTTCTTTTGAGAAGCTGAAGTACTGTAGTCAATTTTATGTCCAACTTCTGCGTGAATCTTCCTCCGATTCCCAGGTAACATCCAGTATGCTGGCACATCTGTAACAGTTTTAGTGCCTCGTATTCTCACTGTTGCTTCCACCTTAAAAAGTAGGGCACCTATATGGGTGCAGGTCTCTGCTACCCCTGCCATACAGGGGGGGGAGGAGGAAATGTCCAAATCATGTACCCAGCCATTTGTAAACTGGATATGTGCCTCCATTGACTTATAATTCTTAAACTGATCCGCGGTGTAAGCACTGACACCACAGACCAGGTATGCAAATATGTGGGAATGTCAAATGAGGTAGATGATCAGGGTTTCTGCTCCAACTTTGTATCTCAAACGGGTCGTTATGTCCAATTTTCGCTATTTTTTCCATGTAGCGTTTCTTGGCTTCTGGGAGAAGCTTTTCGCGATATAGCCCACTTTGTTTTAAACTGCTTTTCAGCATTGTGGAAGAGGAGAATACAGTGCTAACTTGAAGAAAACGCGGAAAAAATTAGTTTTGCTCTGTGGACACCAAAGATGGCGCTGAGCGACGAAAACGTCATATCCGGTGATGTCAATGCGGATTCTCTATAGACCCTTTTCACAGTGACGTCAGACAATGGCCGCCATGACTCAAAGCTGGGGATCCTTACTTCCGGTGTGATTTTGCCTTGGGATCCAAGCTGAAAAATTCCCACTGTTGAGACGCTTTACCAAGGTCGAGAACGAGTCACATGCTGTTAGACAAAGGGCCCATAGTAAAGAGTTACATTTTAGATTCTGTTAGAGACTAAGGTCCATTTCTCACGAAACAGAAACTTATCAAGGACACAGAAACATGGTGAGATTTCAGGGAGTGTCCTCAGTTCATATAATCAGCTGCCCTCTTCCTTTTCCTCAGACGCTGCACAGACTTTTTTAGAAACTCTTCTCGGATGTAATGGTAAAAGCGTCAACTTTCAGCGCTGAAAGTGAATAAAATAAGTAAAGTCTGAATTCTTTTCTTGGCTGAATTTATGCTCCGTGTGTCAATACAAATTATGATTCATCGATTGGGATTTCCGTTCCCAACACCACATGTTGGTGGTGTTGAAACTTACCTTATCTTAAGGTAAGTTTAATAATAAGAGCATTTAAGTGTTAGATAGCTGTTATTACTCATTGTAAATCCACCATTCGCTAACTGTGTATAAAATAAACAGCCTCCGATCGGAGAGTTTTTTTTTTTTTTTTTTTTAGGGCTCCGATCGGAGAGTAATTTTTTATGAGTTTAGAAAAAACAAGACAAAAGCCACAAATAACAGTTGGGCTTGACGATATTTGTTTTTCCAGCAACAAAATGCGCATCTCCATGCACTTTTCATGTTTCTGTCGCTGCTAACTGTCACAGAGTCTGTCCCAAAGACGCGCAGAAGGAATAAAAATAATTACAAAAAAAAATAATAATGCGCAGTGATTAGGATAAATAACTTTATCTGATTACTGGATTTGAAATACGAACTCGTTAGATTATTCGTTACCGAAAAAGTGGTCGGATTAGAGGAACCATTACAAAGCAGCGCGGCACCGGACATCTGTGCTTATAACAAACTAACCGCTATTTTATAGAGAATCCGCGTTGACGTCACAGGATATGACGTTTTCGTCGCTCGGCGCCATCTTTGGTGTCCACAGACCAAAACGAACTATTCAGAAGACCGGTGTTGTCATTGTGTTACCGACCGCAGTGAAGTTGTTTTCCAGTTGGATCCTGGATATTCGAGCTCCACGGAGTTAAGGGACGTTCAGCTCAAGGCTGATCCGATTTATGATCGCTAATTTCGGCCAGCTGTTCTTTACTAGTCCCTCCTAAAGCGCTCGGAGTTTCACAGCTGCTGTCAATTTCCGAACACTCTTGTAAATAAATGCCTTGTCTTGTGATCAACTGATACAAAAAAGTGGTCATTCATGCTATTACACGAGACACATTATCCTCTATTAACATTTTAAGTCATATTCAATCATTTTAATATTAAATGTTTTCTTCAGTAGTTTCCAAATCGTGTCCCATTAATTCAATCTGTGTGAAATTGTTCTACTAGTCTGTATAGATGAGGCACATTCATCTTTATTACATTTTAACACTTCTTATATATTTTTAGCTATTGCTGTAGTCAAAATTTTTTACTTTTCTTAAATAACCTTTAGGTCATGTAACCTATTAACTCAAAATCTGTGTTAAATTATTCTACTAAACTATAGAGATCATGCATATTTTTATTCCATTTTTGGAATTGACAGCTTTTTTTATTTTTTAACCAAAATTATATTTTAAAAAAATATTAATAAAACGTATTACCTCAGATGATCATCACTTGTTACCCGTAATGTTCAATTACATAAAATTCTAGGACAGGATCTATTTCATTACATGTTTACTTACCTGAAATATGTTAAATACAACAACTATTTATTAAAGTGTGATCTATTTCATAAAATGAGTCACCTTTGTTGTTTAATTACACATTAAATGTTTAAAGATTTGCTCTTTCATTTGGTTTGTGTCATGATGTGGTGGTGGACAAAAACGCAGCAGGCAGTGGACTCACTTTATGTGGATGTAGAAACGAGGCTGATCTAACAATAAGAACTAAGGAACACAGAGCAAGAGAAACTATAAGATTTAAACAAGGAAATAACCCAACTAGAATGACTAAAGAAATGGAAGAATAACTGAACCTACCGTGATCAAATTAAGAAATAAACATGACTAGAAACCCTGCAGGGAGGCTGGAATTAGAAATAACTAGAAGGAAAAAATAGAGTTAAACTATAGTCATTGAAGAAGGCTGGACATGGACTCGGACAAAGAAAAGCAATAATATAATTTTAATAACTACACTAAATACCTCTAATAATATCAAAATGACCATGAAGGGCTAAACTAAAGTGAATTAAAACACGAAGCAAATAAAATGAAAAGCAAAACAAACCCAAAAACCCAGAGTCCTGACAGATGTCTGATTATATAATTGTTTACTTCAATCAAATAAAATATTTATTTAAAAATATAATCTCATTACATGTATAATTATTACCTGAAATATTTAAATATCAAATTTTTACTTAAATTGTGATTCATTTTTTCATGTTTACATGCAACTTGAAGTGCCTGAATCAAACGATTCATGGATGTTTAATACATTAAATTATTAAATGAGAGAAAACAGCCACTTCCACTGTATTTAACCCAAATGGTTCCTGATCCTCTTCAGTCTTGCTGAGCTCAAATCCTGGTTTCTTCCTCCTCAGCCTCCAACTTGCTCCTCTTCTGTTGCCTCCACTGTGTTTTCATTATTTACCTCTTATGGGGTAAATAATTATTTACCTCTTATGGGGTAAATAATGAAAACTGTCTCAGTAACTTGTTGATGGTTTTGCTGCATCTCCTCTTTAATTGACGTCCATGTCGGTCCGGTTTATGTGTCGTTTACCTTCATACGTCGGTTTGCCTTCAAGAGGACATATCAGAACATATTAATGTATTAATGCTGTTAATTTGATAACACTAGTAAAATAGTTTACTTCACAATAATGTAATAACCTCGATGTCCACTGACTAAACTCGGACTTTGCTACATAAACAATATTAGTCCGACCTAAACCAGGTTGACCCACTTAAATGAACTCAACAGAAACTGATCATGAGACACTCGGACAAAATCATAGCAAAATAAACTATGACACAAAACCAACAAAGCAAATTTATTCACTCACCAGAATGTTAATGTCTGGATCAAACCTGTAGGTATCTGGATGTTGGAGAAGGTGAATATCAGCGTCTCACCGCTGATACCAGGACATTGTTTTCTTCTCTTAGCTCCGTTAGCTTAGCCTCTTCACGTTGTTTCCAAGCAGGAAAATAGTGAAACAAAAGTCCGTTTTCCATCTATTTACCGTTTCAGTCGTGTGATCGGACATTACAGACAATAACGCAGCAAGTGCGAGGCACAGCTAAATTATTTTAAGTAACTTGGATTGAAAAAATCTGCGAGACTGTTGCCTATGGACACCAAAGATGGCGCTGATACCCCTCCGACGTCACGCGTGACGTCACGTGCGGATTCTCTATTGGATAAGCGGCAACTCCAGTCTATAATTTAAATATCTGATCAAGATTAGAGCCTAAAACGTTATAGTTCAATAACAGTAAAACGTTCTGGTTAATGTTACGTAGTTAGCAGCTAACAATATTCACTAATGCTAAGCTAACGGTTATGCAAAACAAAAATACCTTCATAGTCAAACAGGTTTTGTTCTGTGAAGAATTTGTAGCCTTTGTGTAATTTAGATTTTGTTGTCAAAAAAAATTGGTTTGCAAATGGTGATATATCTTCAAATCTTATTGTAGGCAAACGTTTTAGAGACTGAAAACTCCATGGTCCGGTGTTCTGTCTGATCAACATATGCTGTCAGATCTCTCTCTCTCTCTCCCCTCTCTCTCTCTCTCTCTCTCTCTCTCTCTCTCTCTCTCTCTCTCTCTCTCTGTTTCTCTATCCAAATCACTGCGCATTAATATTTTTTTGTAATTATTTTTATTCCTTCTGCGCGTCTTTGGGAGACTCTGTGACAGTTAGCAGCGACAGAAACATGAAAAGTGCATATGTATATATGTAAAATGTATGTCCATTTTACATACATTTATATATGAAATAGACAACTTTATCATTAATTCATTAATTATTATGTACACCGGAACTGAGGTTCCCAGCTTCGAGCCAAAACGGAAGTGGTGTGACGTCATGTGAAAAGGGTCTATTCGCTGCCGGAGTGGCAGGAATATCAGGAACTAGTTCAAACCGAACTGAACAGGAACTAAACTGAACTGATTGAATTATTATTATTATTTTTTTAAACTGAGTCAAACTGAAGCTTTTAACTGAACTGAACTGATTGAATTATTTATTTTTTATTTATTTTTTTAACTGAATCAAACTGAAGCTTTTCACTGAACTGAGTACCTGAACTTATATTTGGATTTGAACTTGAATTTAAAGTACCATACTTGATTTTCATATGTTATATATCCATCCATCCATCCATTTTCTTACACCCTTGTCCCTTAATGGGGTCGGGAGGTGCTGGTGCCTATCTCCAGCTGGCGTTCCGGGCGAGAGGCGGGGTACGCTCTGGACAGGTCGCCAGTCTGTCGCAGGGCAACACAGAGACACACACAGGACAAACAACCATGCACTCACACCTAGGGGCAATTTAGACAGACCAATTAACCTGACAGTCATGTTTTTGGACTGTGGGAGGAAACCGGAGTACCCGGAGAAAACCCACGCATGCACAGGGAGAACATGCAAACTCCATGCAGAAAGGCCGGGGCCGGGAATCGAACCCAGAACCTTCTTGCTGCAAGGCAACAGCTCTACCAACTGCGCCACTGTGCAGCCTATGTTATATATCTGAATGTGATTTAAATATTTGTGGTCCACTTTGATTTAATTGTGTTTGAAGGTATTTCCTTGTCTGTAAAAGACAAGAAAGACGAGTTAAAGCAGGAAGAAAAATAGGAATTCTAAAATAGGTGTAACCTAGCGAAGGAGACTGGTCCAACTAACTTAAATTAGTCTGACTAAAATAACCTAGGAGAATAGAGACTGGTCTAATTAAACTAGATTAGTTTTATTAAAATAAACTAGGACTAGAACAAAAGAGTAAAAAGGAGTGATTTACTTCTCCTTTTTTGGGGGGGGATTTCATGTATTGTATCATGTGTGTCGTTTGTATTCAGTAAATTGCCGGCATTTACCATTTAAAGCAGCGGTCTCTGGTGTTGTTATTCTTGCTTCCCCACTCCTTAGAGCCTAGAACTGGTCCAGTGGCGCGATTAGCGGTGTGATACCGGTGCTACATTTGTGTCTCCAAAAGAGATGATTATAGTTAATTGGACTTCCTGTGAATTACTAATAAATTTTAAATAAGAAAAGATCATTAAATCTCATCTTTTTTTACTTGGGTACATTCAATTTTAATTTGACTTTTGATATGCTTTTAGATTTCTCCAACAGAAAAGGAGAATCATTAGTAAGATTGATATAATTACAGTTATGGTTAAATGGGTTTAAAATTAGGGTTTTTATGCGAGTTAAACTCAGTAAAAAGATCTTTGGCCTGTTTACTGAGCCTTTTTTTCTAACAGCACTGTTTCATACGCAGACAAAAATATTAAGTAACTTTATCTAAGATGTTAGTACTGATATTTTTGGAAATAACTACCACACATAGTCATGACATGTCTTACATCCAGAAAACAAGACAGGTCCTGTATGTATAAGTTGTTAGGTTTGTGTACAGTCAGGGCTTTGTACTTGCACATAAGTATGACTGGTTTGGAATGGCAGTTTATGTGGTGGATCCTCAGACTGTCATTTCAATTGAGGAGAACTGGCCACGGAATATGGGGCCTATTTGGGATTCATCCCTTTTCTTCATGTTTTTCCATGTAATGAGACAATATACCGTATTTTCTGCACCACAAGGTACACCGGATTATAAGATGATTTTTGTGAAAATGTAAGGCTGTTAGGTTCACCTTATGGTGCAGAAAACATGGTACCTTTCCTAAATGGAAAATCTTACCACTGGACAATTAACATAGACTGGTCCTTCATGGACCTTAGTTATTGGTGAGTCAGCCAAATAAGTGTAAAGTTATTTTTTTATTTAATAAGATTTGAAATCTCTCTCCCCCCCCAAAAAACCCAACCCTTGTTCCCATAGGATGTTGATCAAGATGCACAAATGGCTGAGACTGTCTGTGGAATCTGTGTTATTCGACCGGAGAGTCCAGAGCCTGGTGATGCCAATGATGATGTTGGGATTGTCCTGGAGGAGGAACAGCTTGGGCAATGTATCTTTACATGTTTTTCCAAACACCACAGTCGAAAACTAAATTTTAACCGTTACAGTTCGCAAAGTTGAGTGAATTTACTGAGACTTTTATGTTGTTAAGAATTTGATCTATGCTAAACAGGGATCAACACAGCCCAGTTTTTTTTCTGGAAAAACAAAATGACCTTTTGTTGTTTATTTAAAATTCAACTCAGCTGTTTTTTGTGCTGTGTGAAAAAATGGAAAACAATTTTGAAAATATAGCTCATGTTGTACTTTTTCTAATTGTTCAGTGTTCTTTCTTTTTTCAGTGTTGTCTTAAAACACTTAATTTAATAGCACTTAAGAAAATGTCTTTGAATTAACATAATTCAATCATGGAAAGATTTTCCACACGATTATATAGCTTTCTTTCAGCATGAAGCATGTTTGTTCGGCTAACTTAATTTTCATGAGTTGGATCAACTTAATTAAGTAGTGTGAAGTTATCACTGTAAAATTAGTTGGGGTGGCTCTATTAAATTACATTGGGTCCAAATAAAGTAAATAAGTTTAATCTACAGCAAAAGTTAAGTTGAGCCAACACATTTCCTTTAAATTGGAATAACCTTAATAAATTAAGTTGAGCCAACACATTTGCTTTAAATTGGAATAACCTTAATAAATTAAGTTGAGCCAACACATTTGCTTTAAATTGGAGTAACAGAATCACATAGTGCTGAAATAAAGCAAAGTAATCATGTGGAAAATCTTTCCATGATTTTTTTATGTTAATCCAAGGAGTTATTTTTTCAGTGTCTATAGTGTCTGACAGATTCTGGGTTTACAATGTATACATGTCAGAAATGTCTTCTCAAGGGAACTGTAAGAAGCAGGTACAAAAATAGGAGTCTTTCATCAGCTGTCTTGCAGAAAAGTCTTGATATCCTTTGAGATTTTCCACATTTTTCTCACATTAGAATCACAAATGTTAAGATATTTTATTGTAATTGTAATAGACCAACATAAAGAAGAGCGAAACTTTGAAGTGAAAGAAAATCAGAAGTGTTTTTCTTATTTTTTACTAATGAGATTTGGTAAATTAATTTGTACAGGAAATTCTTCTTCTTTTTTTCCCCTTTATTTAACCAGGTAAACCCCATTGAGATCCAGATCTCATTTTCAAGGGGGACCTGGGCAATACTGATTCCCTGTAGCTCAGGGAACAGACTTTAAAATACTTCTGCTAGTTTATAAATGAGTGAACGGCTTAGCACTAAAATACACTAAAGATCGGCTGTTGTTTCATCAAACTTCCAGGTCCTCTGGTTCTGGTTCTGCTCTGTATCAGAACCAGAACCAAACATGGAGAAGCAGCATTCAGCTTCTATGCACCACAAATCTGGAACAAACTTCCAGAAAACTGCAAAGTTTTCTTTAAATTCAGGCTAGAAATCCACTGTTTAGAGTTGGGTTCTAAACAGTTTGATTAACAATGACTGGAGCATTGATACAGTGACACAGTTGGTAGAGCTGTTGCCTTGCAGCAAGAAGGTTCTCGGTTCGATTCCTGGCCCCAGCCTTTCTGCATGGAGTTTGCATGTTCTCCCTGTGCATGGTGGGTTTTCTCCGGGTACTCCGGTTTCCTCCCACAGTCCAAAAACATGACTGTCAGGTTAATTGGTCTGTCTAAATTGGCCCTAGGTGAGAGTGCATGGTTGTTTGTCCTGTGTGTCTCTGTGTTGCCCTGCGACAGACTGGTGACCTGTCCAGGGCGTACCGGTGACCTGTCCAGGGCGTACCCAGCCTCTCGCCCAGAACGCTAACTGGAGATTGGCACCAGCACCTCCCGACCCCATTAAGGGACAAGGGTGTAAGAAAATGGATGGATGGATGGAACATTGATTAATATGCTCGATGATTTTCCTCGCTTTTGAGAGAAAGTCTGTTACAAAAACTCTTGACACTGCAGAGCAGGTTCACCTGTAGCAGAACAGCTGCAATGGAATAGTTTGCATGATAGCATATTCCTTCTTTTAAAATGCTATTTAATACAGATGCACGCCACCTTTTTCACATTTTTACAGGTTAAACAACTCTGATTTAAGTTTTAGAACAAACATTTGCTGCATGTCGTCATCTTGAGGCAGAAAGCAGATCGAGCCAACATGAAACAGCTCAGATTCACCATGGCAGCTGCATCACTGAGCAGATGTGATTGTGGACTCAGGTGGTCTGTGGATTTTTCATTTCTCCTTTATTTGTTAACCGCTCTGATTGAAGCTGCTAAAGGATCCTTAGATTAAATCAGAAGAATGAATGTGGTGTTGTGTTGGAGTGACACTCCAATTTACAACATTTACAACAACAGACAAAAGGTAGATGAAGAGCAGCAGTTTGGAATAACTGTATGGAGAAATGTTGCACTACCGCCACCTAGTGGTCACCGCAGGTACACCGCTGTCGTTTAGTAGAGGAACAAATGGACTCATCAACACTCCTGGACTGGACGGAGAGGAGCTGCGGGGTTCCTCCACTATTATAAACCAAAGCTCTAACATTTTTCAGACTTAAACTTCGATTTATGTTTTTGCATCCACCTAAATAATGTGTAGTTGCGCCACTGGTCCCAATCTGACAGAATTGGAACCACAGAAGAACAACAACTTCTGTAAAAGTTGCAGACATTTAATATCTTGGTTTCTCTCATTTTACTTGATTCTTAGTTTTTATGTTGAAATAGAAAGTCATCAGGCAAATCAGAACAGCGAAGAGGACTTTACAGAATGTGGCCAGTGAAAGTCCATGAGTAGGAGGAACAAAACATGACCAGCAGAGGGAGGTGTTGTCACATAGAACAGAAGGGAATGGGTCAAACACATCACAGGGTCCGCAGTTGATAGAGCTGTTGCTTTGCAACATGAAGGTTGTGGATTTGATTCCCAGCCAGGGCCCTTCTGCATGGAGTTTGCATGTTCTCCCTGTGCATGCGTGTGTTCTCTCCGGGTACTCCGGCTTCCTCCCACAGTCCTTAGACGTGTGTTTGTTTGTTTGTCCTGTCTGTCTCTGTGTTATGTTGTAACCTGCCTCTTGCTCCTAAATGTTCACTGGGGAACATCTGGAGGAATTTTTCATCCCAAACGTTCCCCCTAGTGGGTCTCCCACTAGGGGCAATGGGGTTTGATGAATGCACTTAATTACTGATAATATTTAATTGTCAGTGTAACCCATAATTAGTCAATTAATCAGACTTTTATTTTTGCGGGCCCACTTCCTGTTTTCCCCCAAACTTTCCACCTTATTTAAAGCCCCAGCGCAGTTTGAACTTGATCACCTGTTCCACTGTGATTGTGGCTGGCTGTGTGGCGTCTTGCTGACAACAATTCACCTGAAATTTCTGACTCCACTGATTTGATCTTTCGTTTGGTGAGTTTGTGTTTGTAGCAAAGCAGTATTGGTTTGCCATGCAATTTCTGCTTGATTGCTCATTGGAGCATTGTTTTATTAGAACCATTGGCGTTGTTACCTGGGCGTCACCAAGACCGTCGCAGCTGATCGCAGTTGGTAACCTAATCGCTGCTATTGTGCTGGTTCTGGCACTGTTGTATTAAATAGGATGTGGCTACACTTAATTTGATATTGCGCAATATATTTATTTAATTTATTTTCTTTTCCTCACACTGCTTGAGTATTTGATTTAATTTACTTTGATCATTTTGAAAGTGAACTTTGATTTCAACTTTTAACCTTGAATTGATTAGTTGAAATATAATTCTTTTTGTTTAGATTATGGTTAATTTAACCTGATTGAGATATTTAATTGGCTTAATAATTGCATTTAATGTGTTTTGCATTTGTATGTTAGTACATTGTTGATAAAACCCTTAATAGGTTTTCGGGCCTTTTTAGGTCGGGTTCTTTTTTTGTTATTCATGATGGATCAGATCCTCTTCTGAGACCAAGATGGTGAGCTAGGAGAAAGAAGAACCCTATGATCTTTGAATTTATTTTGAAATAACTTGTCTCTCACTGTGTGTTTGTAACTGTTTGTTGTTTGTGTATTCCCTTTAAATTCACAATATATACACAAAAACCAAAACCATTGCTTCGTGTTTTCATTCACAACTCAGGCTCCTTAAAAAGAACCATCTTCTGATGCTGCTTTTTGGGCTAGCTGCCTAGCCCATAACTGTTACATCAGTAATTAAGTATTGTCAATACTTGATAGTATTATCCATACAAAGTATTATCAATACTTACTGTAATTACAAAGTATTTAAGTAAAAACAATTTACTTAATTACTTCGTTCATCCATCCATTTTCTTTACACCCTTGTCCCTTAGTGGGGTCAGGGGTTGCTGGTGCCTATCTCCAGCTAGCATTCCGGGCGAGAGGCAGGGTTCACCCCGGACAGGTCGCCAGTCTGTCGCAGGGCACCTAATTACTTTTATTTAAGTAAAATTACAGGTTAATTGTCAGCAGTTAAGTATTTTTATCATTCAAAAGTTGTTTTTCAGATAATAAAATAGTTCATAGTTTAACAAGATAGTTTCTGAAACATGAGTCCTGACACTAAGAAAAACAAAATATGACTGTGGAATCAAAACTAAAATATTTGAGTAAAACAATAATAATACTCAAAGTAATAATGATATGAATTGGGATATGTTAAATGAGTAATTATTGAAGCCATTTTAAAATCACATAAATGATTACCTCTGTATTTATTTTTATATTGATGTGCCGCAGCAACCTGATTGGTCTGCAGTTACTTGCTCCATCCACAGACCAACCAATTAGACACTGGGATCTCACACAATTATTCGCTGCAGTTATTTTTTAAAAACATTTTACACAGGAAACTAAAACGACTGATTTCATTTATTCCTAGGAACAAATTTAACATTCAAATATTTAATTGTGTACTAAAAGAATTATTTGACCATATGCTTATGTAGGTTTGTTTGCGTGTAGTTATATAATATGTTTATTTTATCTGATACTACGTAATAATTACTTAAGAAGTCATTTATTAAATTGTGACAATGTTGTCACTCCACAGTATTTAATTTAAAACTGGGGGCTTATTCAGACCCTAAATACCAAATACCACACACCATAAACATAGGAGCAAGGTGTTATATTTATTTATTCTTTACACAGGTTCTCATGGGGATCACATTTAGGAGCAGCTAAATTGCATCCCGAAAGCTCAAGTAATCCGTGAACTCTGACCTCAAACTCCTAGAGGAGCTGAAGCAGAGGCTGAATGGATGCAGAGAAAGTTCAAACCATTTCTTTCATCGATCATAATCATAACTTTCAGGGATCACCTCCCCAACTCCAACATCTCTCTGTTCATCTTTCTAAACATAAACCCAGATTTAAAGAGGAACAGCAAAAGCAAAGTAGGTGGATTTAGCAGAGCTGCTAACGTCTGACTGGGTCATCCAGGAGAATTGTATAATATCGGCTCTACTGCCTGGATATTGGGCTGGTAGAGACGGACACAGAAACAGTCATCAGTCAGAGGCTTCTTCAGTTTGATGTACACTGACCACTACTGGAGATCTTTTCTGCCCACAGCATCACCATCCACAACTACTCTTTGAAGAACCTTGGATAATATATATGATGATATTTAATTCCTCTAAAGGAGAATGTGTGGAAGACAACAAGAATATAGGTAAAAAAGAGAAAAAACTAAAATGAAATTGAGGGAGAGCAACAGAGAGGAAGAAGAAGAGAGACGATGATATGAACACCTGCTTTACAAAAAACAGAAAGCTCTTAAATGGACTTTATTAAAACTCATTTTGAGGTTACAAATAACTTTATTCTATTAGTGAAATACTAACACTTTGGCCAGTACCCTATTTAATGCCAATTACGTTCTTTGAAACACAGTATGTGAACTCAGACATTTTTCTTGCCTGTGAAATAAGTTGTTCTCTTACATTCCCCCCAAAATGTTACAATTAACATGTATCTCGCATTTAAAATGCACAAACATTCCTCTGATGCATTTTGTGTGAGAACTGCTACTAACCTAATTTTTCAGTGTTTCGTTAAAACCTGAGATAATGTTTGATGCTTCTGACATGAATGTACAGCCAATTTAGACATTACAGAAGTTGGAAAGTATCAAACCTTTTCAGTTAATGACACGTTTCAAACAAGCTTTTATTTAGTAAGATTTAGGGAGCATTACAGCATAAATTTTTAGTGATGGATTAATGTTCTTCATTTCATGAAGAAAGATGTTTTTTTTCCCTCCTATGAATAGCCAAGGTGTGACAATGAAAGAAAGGCATAAAAAAAATGCTGGGAAAAAAACTCACATGGAGTCACCCTGCATGCTTGTTGACTTACAACTGTGACTAAGCATGTGATGAGTTTTACCATCCAAAGCAAAGTTTTCCAGAACTTGCCAGTTCCAAAACATCTCTATGTGCCTTAATGAACCCACACTTCAAAGTAAACACATCATGTTCAGAATGCTTTGGGTTTTACGCTGCATTTGTGGTGCAGAGTCCAGTTTACAATTCCCCCAAACAAACGCCCACAATAACAACAAAAACATCAAAGTTAGGTTAGCATGCTTCATTTTATGCACTCACTGACAGGAGCCAGCTAGGCACCCGAGGAATGATCCACACTGGGTATAATTTGGTACACATGCACAGCAGTGATGCGAATTGAAATTTAGTTTGCAAAGGACCTGGCACATCTGGAAAGAGCAGCAGAGATCACAGGAAGTGTGAGTGGAAAGGGAATGAAAGCATCCTAAGGAAAGTGACTAAAAACAGCAAGTGAAGATCTCAAAATCCAACGGGTGCTTTGGAGACAAGGGTGTCGTCATGTCGCACAGTGGCTTGGCTTGTAAGACATTCAGATGTGTTAAGACTTGAAGGTTCTTTTCCACCAGAAAAGCCTCAACAGGTACGGTCCCTGTCTGCCACGGCCGGACTCATTTTCCTTTAGCGGCTCAGCCTGGCTGTTCTCAGAGTTTCAGAAAAATATTCAATAGTAGTACAAGCTGCGCCAAGCTGAGTTATGGCATGATTTGCTGTAGAATAATCACACCATAAGGAACAGACTTGCAATGGAGACACTCACCACTGGGGTAGAACCGAACTGTACATTAACCAGTTAGAGTGAGACTTGAAAATGAAAAAACACCTTAACAGAATATGAGGTCAAGAGTCCAAAAGGACGACCATAATAGTGAATTCACACCAAATGCGCCCGAGGCTTCAAGTTTGATGCAAGTGCACTTTGAATGCAGACATTTTGCTCTACACCTATCATTTTGCGGATCTAGTTTACATTCAAAGTCTATGTGGTCACACATGAGATGCATCAAAATTGCTGTAGCCATCTTCATCCGGTGCCAGCAAGTTGTCGAAAGTGTTGAACGGGTTTGATACGTGAAACGCACAAAACTCTCT
Source organism: Poecilia picta (assembly GCA_033032245.1). NCBI lineage: Eukaryota > Metazoa > Chordata > Actinopteri > Cyprinodontiformes > Poeciliidae > Poecilia > Poecilia picta. The sequence continues at coordinate 25,949,690 of CM065363.1, read as the reverse complement.
ATGATTGCGCTGTGCTAGATGGATGAAATGCGCTTTGATGGGCCCTTGAGCTGCCTCCACATATACTGTGAATCTAAGCAAGACGCACCTGAAGCTCAAAACACATTTGGTGTGAACACACCATGTTATTTCCTCGAGATAGCATCTTGCTTAAGAACTGTGCCAGTTGCTCCTTCCTTTTAGCTTTAAAATAAAGTAACGTTGTATGTTGAGTCAGTATTTCACCCTAAGTCTCAGTGTATTTACAAAAGCCATAAATTAACATAACGTCCTTGGCATAAAAAACCTGGCTAGGCTGTAAAAGAACATCAAGAGGATCAGAAGGATAACAAATACATCAAATTTGTGCCCATTGGCACCGAGGCACAGTAACCACCTCTCATTTCGAGGTTACCCAAAATCTAAGCAGCCCAAAGGAAGCAGAGTATTCTCAGACAGATTGACACCAGTTTCCATATGTTCCTCTTTGCCATCGGTCCCAGAAGTGGCTGAGACCAGATCGGACGGGCATTTCCAATCACATAGCGGAGCAGGGATGATTACAGAGCAATGGCTGAACTGGTGGTGATGACATCAGCGAACACAGACTGGCCAACTTGTTTTGTTTGGGAGGAGATCTAGGTGGGGCGGGGGGCTCGCAAGGAAGGGAGCTAGAAAGTTTTGGCTTGAGGCTCAATGACCGCTACCAGTTCAGATTGATCTCAGAAAAAAAGTTTGGTCATAGCAGATGTAATTTGAAAGAGGCCCAAGGAGTAAAAGCTGAAGAGCATAAAATGAAAGGTTAGCATCTTTACATGATGAATTGTTGAATTTTCTTTTAAGGCTAAAAAGTCATCAGTTTTAATGACCACAAAAGAAAGGAGTTTATCCCAAAATAAAGCCCTAGGCTTTTCGTACAACATATTTACATATATTTGATATTTTATATATAGAATGTCTTCCATTGGAACTAACTCATTATCTCAGATGCGTTTATGGGTGACTGCTTGCCTTACCTTTTCTTTTATCTGCCACTCCTCTATGCCACCTTTCCACAACCATGTCCTTTGTTTATCCTAACCCGAAACCTCAAGCTTCTTCTAGAGCTGCACACAAAGACACAAACAAAGTTCTCAACCTCTCGGTGAAGCACGTGTGGTAGACAAAGCTTCAGGGGCTGAAGAAGGAATTCAGGAAAACAGACAAAGGCAGTTTTATTGCTACCTACCTAAAACAGTTAATTACATATGGTCACTGATGTGGAATCTTTTCTGTAGGCTGATGTAGAGAAATTCTGTGGTTCTTTCAAAGCTGCCTATTTAATTTTCACTGTGCATTTCCCTCACATTGGAAACACTATTTTGACATGCTGTATGAAGAACAGACGGGACAGTGGCCTTAAACTAAACTATTTGATTGTTAAAGAAACAAAAAATAGAAGAAAAAACTTTTCCTCATATTTCAGTGTCACAAGCAGGATAATATAACTACAGATGAGATCATTTGTGTTGTTCTTGCTACAACAGATTTCTTGCACATTTTTCATTAAAAAAATCAGCTATACTCAACTATTTATATATATATATGTCTCTGTGTGTGAGAGATTTTTGAGGAATGAAGGAAAATGAAGAAGAAAAAAACAAATACCATAAGGAGGGATAAGAAAATGAAAGGATAAAAGGACAGAAAGACCCAAGAGTAAAGTGACAAAAGAAGAAAGGAAAAACAGCACAGGGTGATTGATTAACACAAACAAGAAATAGATTCAGGAGGGAAGGAAAAAAGGAGCAATGGATGGAGGGAAGGAAAAAAATATGGCAACTTTTAGATTTTGTCACAGAGAATGAAGTCTGGAAACGTCTGGATTTTTTGTTTGTTTGGAGGGGTTTTTTCATGTCTGTGTAGAACTTGTTTGTTTCCAGAGTGTGTAGGAACCATGCCACCATCTCATTTGCACTTTGGAAGAACTTGTGCCAGCCTGTTAACGACGCCTTCATTCAGTTTAACTGTGTGGCTACAGGAAACAATCCAACACATGTAGCGCAGAGGGCCCTAAGGACCAGGGTGGGGAAACGCTTCTACAAAGCTTAGTTAAAAAAAAAAAAAAAAAGAATTAATTGCACCTCATGTTTTTCTTTGATGCAATTTACCTTTACTGTGGCTCATTAGCGCCCCGCATTTAAGTTAAATCAAAACAGTCAAGACCAAATGAGACCCATGTTGACTGAGACCTAAAAACAGCTTTACTGCTGTTGAGGTTTCTATCACTATAAGCTGAGGAAACCACTTGCAAGCTGGGCCACTGTCACTGTGTCAGCAAAGACAGGACAAGCATGTATACTAAGACTCAAGTCTTAGTACACATGCTTGAGGAGCACCTTGACTCAGTTCTATAGAGACTGATGTCATTCGTTTGTGTTTGTCATTTTTCCTGGTAAAAGAAATTCCAGTTCAATCAATCAAGTTCATGTGCAGAGTTCATTTCAGCAACACGGCAGTTCAAAGTGCTTCACATCGTGAAAACAGAAAAAAATAATAAACATCACTTAGTCAACAATAATCCTTAGATTTTCTTGTGTTATGGGTTAGTTAGTTTGTAGACATTTGTCAAAAAAAATCTACAAAAACGGGTCAAATTAATGACCCAACAAAAATAATAATCTCAGTGATTATCGTTTCAACAAGGTGTTGCGCAATTCTGTGCGTTTCGGTTCCATTACCAGAATAACTAGCACAGCAGAAGTTAAAAATTAACAAATTAACCATCGCTGTTCAGGGAGCGCTTATTAATCATCGCAAAATAAATATCAAGCCTCAAAACCTAATATATCACAACGGACTGAATGTCATGTTTTTAAAGTAATCTCTGCTCCGCTCATGGGGGTTGCCCCGGCAACGGGTGGGCTTAAATGACAAGAGAGAAAGAGAAAGTAAAAAGGTGAGAGTGGTTTTGACACCTGTTCACGTTGTTTTACCTTTGCTGTGGCACTTTACAACCACTGTAATTTCTGAGCGTTCAATAAATGTCAAACTTGGACTAATTATCTCGTTCGTCTTTGAGTATTCGTCATTTACAACAAACATCAAACACGGTAAATACGTTTCATTAAATATTTAACAAACTTCAGAATATGAGCTTTAACTTAACAGAGCTCTGTGGTTCCTAAGGGTGAGGAGGCGCCATGTTAGGAAGAGAAGTGGAAGCTGCAGGATTTTCAGAACAAACAGGTCATGATGCTGATTATCCCTCTGTCTGGACACAAGATCAATAGAACCAGTTTAAAAGCTAAAATGAATGGTTATATGCCAGACATGGGAAACTGGGATGCACTCCATGCCATGATGTTCAGAATTTAGGTGTCATGGCATCTCAAGGTGTCAACATTGCAGCCAGTGAGCTAGGGAGGAAATTAAGCTTTATTTTGTAGCAATTCAAGAGCTACCCAGCTTTTTTCACTTTGCAAAAAAAATTATCAAATTTATCAGTATATATATATATATATATACACACACACTTTTGTCATAGTACCCCAAGACTACTTTCATCCCTGGGTATTTCCCTTCTGCCACACACCTGAATTGTATTTCTGGGTGATTAACAGGCTTCTGCAGTAGTTGATGGTCATGCAATCATTTAAATCAGCTGTTCTGGAATAGAGGCACATCTAAAACATGCAGAGCAGGGGGGCTGATGACCAGGGTTGAGAAACACTGATCTAGAACTCAGTTTTTTTGGCTGTTTTGCAGTTTTCTGTAAGTTTGTTCCAGATTTGTGGTGCACAGAAGCTGAAAACTGCTTCTCCATGTTTGGTTCTGGTTCTGGGTACATAAGAATCCGATCAAGAAGTCTGAGAGCCAAAGGTAATATTCCTGTACAGAATATTAGCATAAGTTGTGTGTTTTGCAAATTTCTCTATTATCCAGGAATTCAAGCACAATAACAAGCAAATCAGCGTTAGCGCCTGTTAAAATGAAAACAATAGAAGTCTCCCACACTGAATTACTTTAAATCAGGAAGAGACTGTAAAAGGAGAAGTACAGGCAATAAAGATGGAAAAGTTGGATTATTATGATTGTGGAATAAAGTAAAATGTGTAAGTATTTTTTTCCTCAACTGATCACTTTTTTGTTCCAAGTCACTCTTAAGGAAGGTGTCTTATGAGAAGTGTGAGAAAAAAACATCAGTGGGCTTATCCACCTGGTGTAATAGGAGCTCGACTGTTATCAGTAACGTTTCAAAGTACAGCAGAGCTGAAAGAGTCAGAATGAAAGGAAACAGGCACCGATATCAAATGACTTTATCTTGGCTTAAACGTCCATTTTAATTAGGTCATAAAACTACAGCAAGAACAGAGTGATACTGACAGCATGAAAGGAAATAGAAAACTCAATGTACTGCATAATACTGCTGACCATTAAAACTACACCTGTGAGCCTGACATCACTTTCATGCATTTTATAATGTAATTAATATAAGAACAGAAAATATTTTAAATATTTTCAAAATCCATAAGAAAGAAGCTTTTAGTTCAGTATGACACCCTGGCGAAAAATACATTGTAATCACCACGACAAAGTGACATCATGACATTCATTAGCTGCGTTTCCATTGTTGAAAAACACAATTTTGTCATTGGTGTTTCCATTAAATAAGAAACGCAATGAAAATCGCTCGTGAATATGTTCATTAAAGTCATTCAAAACATGCGTCACGAGCTACAGTAAAGTCCGTGCCGTAATTTCAAATACATACGCACACCACATAACTTATTTTTTGGTTTTATCATAAAGTGGCGCGCTTCGTCGTGGGTGCACACACAGCGTTCCTGCGTCAGTTGGACGTTCCGGTGTCAAACAAGCTGTTTCCGGATTGAAGCCCGCTGGGAGTCGTGTGACGAAGTCATAGTGACATCAATAGGACGTTGCATTAGTTGAGGGTTTTTTCCATTACATTTTTAAAAGTAAGCTCAAATGCTAAAGCCATTCGGATCATAACTGCCCTTAAAGAACTTCTACCCTCAAGCACCGATTTGATTTTGACATTGTAAAGCCTTTGATTGTTGAATCTGTGATTGCAATTACTGTTCTATGTTGTTTTTGTACCATCCTTGTTTGCTACTAAAAAAAAAAATTTAAACGTCAAAAAATGTTTTTTATTAAATTAAGTATTTATTTCTAGGTTTATTTTTTTATTTACTTTTTTAAGAATTTACTTTAGTTAGAAGTAATAGCTTTTGGATTCTTGTGGGCTGCTGGTGGCTATAAAATGAGGAAGTCCGTCTGAGTTCAGATTCTAAACGGGTCACACTGGAGGTGATGGACTTTTTTTTAAAAACTGGTATGAAGGCACTGTTTTCTTTTTCTTTTCCTTTTTTGTTGTTGTTTTGACTGTTTGTAACCTGGCTGACTGTCCATTGGCCTGTCATTTTTGTCTGAGTCATAACAGAACCCCGCCACGCCTGTTCTTAACTTTGCTTTTTTACTTTATTTTATTTTTAAATCCATTTCATCTAAATCTCTTCTGATGTGTTTTGTCTCATTATTGTGGCACTTTCCAAATAGAAATTATGTTGTTAATTCTAACAGACCTGAAACAAGAAAAGCTTGATCCGATATAAACTTCAAACAGTATGAAAAAACGCGTATGTGTGCTTTTTATTAGTTGGATGTAAACTTGGGTCATGACCGAAAGAACGAGATCACGGATACAAGCGGCCGAAATGGGTTTCCTCCGCAGGGTGGCCGGGCTCTCCCTTAGAGATAGGGTGAGAAGCTCGGTCATCTGGGAGGGACTCAAAGTAGAGCCGCTTCTCCTCCATGTCGAGAGGAGCCAGTTGAGGTGGCTCGGACATCTGGTCAGGATGCCTCCTGGACGCCTCCCTGGTGAAGTGTTCCGGGCACGTCCCACCGGGAGGAGGCCCCGAGGAAGACCCAGGACACGCTGGAGGGACTATGTCTCTCAGCTGGCCTGGGAATGCCTTGGGGTTCCCCCGGAGGAGCTGGAAGACGTGGCTGGGGAGAGGGAAGTCTGGGCCTCCCTTCTGAAGCTGCTGCCCCCGCGACCCGACCCCGGAAAAGCGTAAGAAAATGGATGGATGGATGTAAACTTCTGTCTTCAACTGTGTGTCAGTTACAAGCGTCATCTCGTGTCTGTCTGACCGAAAGGCTCCAACTTTGTGAGGAACATGTGTGGAATATTATTTGATGGCTCCTGGATGAAAGTAATGGAGTAACCTGCAAGTGATGCAAACAGCGATGGAGAGTAATCAGAGTCAGACAGTTTTTTGGGGGGCCATACCTTCGTCATTAAAGACATAAGCATGTGGAAGTTTCCTCTTCTGCGAGCTTGCACCTAAAAGTCTCTTTACAAATCAACGCTTTACATGTCCAGGCTCATGGTCACCCTTCAGGCATCGTCTGTGTCTTAGTGGGGCAGCTATGACCTCCCAGACGGACTAGCGTAATGACGTTAACGTGGATTATCTTCCATAGACACATACAGTCAGGTAAAGAAGTGTTGCTGGGTGCACTGCAGGGCTAATCTGTTCTGTACCATGACCTACAACTAGTAAGCTACTAATACGCATAAGAGCATTGAAGAGAGAACCGTACTAACCAGCATTGTCAGCATAACAAACCTTATTACCATGGATATCTCAATTAATGAACTACTGCTAAAAATAAAGGACAAGATCAAGGAGTTTAAAAAAGCCCTGTTTAGTCCGCTTTAATCAAACTCTAGTTTGTTTGTTTAGACTGTAGATGTTTGTTTGGACCAGAGATCTCTCCAAAAACAGAAAGTGGACTATAGCGCTGGACATTCTGGGTAACGTCAGTGCTAACAAGAGAAACGGCTTTTATCGGAGACAAAAGAAAAATCCTACAATCGCTAAAATCAGAAGTGTTTGTGTTGTTTCCTTCAGAGGCAAAGGAGGGACTGGCCTTTCAAAGACTTTGGATTGTTTGACACAGTGCGGTGTGAAAGAGAACCTGAAATCAGCAGCTGAAATCGTAACAAATGTTGCCACTTTGGTCCCCAATCAAAGTGAGTCTACCGGACTATGAGGTGTGGAAACATCCTTAGACTCTCCCATGTGATTTTGGTATTTTTGACAGCTTTAAGAAAACCAATAGTATCTCCCTTCTTCTGAATGTATAGTTTCTACTCCGCTGTTCCAAAAAAACTATGAAATTTGAAGATGTTGGTGTGACTTATATATAATGTAGATATAATTGCTAGAGGTCACCACCCATAAGTGGTCTGGCTAGACATTCTATGAAATATTCCATCCTTGCAGGCCCATTTCATTCCTCCACTCCTCTCCTGCTTCCCAAGCTTGTGACGCTGTAAATAGTAATCTGAGAGGCATGAACCTTCAGCCAGAGGATTGGGATATCTGGAGCTCTCTCCTCTGTTTCCAAGCATTCCTTCTGTTTGATGGTAGAGTTTATAAGCATGGAAAGTTCCTGTCTAATTATGGGTACGATGGGGAAAAGTCTCTGGGAAGGCACGGGTCGACCGGGCAGCCACCGCACCACAGAAGGAAAGAAGAAAAGCTGACATTTTCTGACAAGCTGTTGATCCATGTCATGGCTGTGTAAACAGAACTAAAGTGGATGACTTTGACTTGGCTTCTTGGCTGCCATGAAATGGTGTGCCAGTTCAATATGGAGGAGGATGACTTCAGATGCCTTTCTGCCAACATACGCTGTGGATCACTGTTCCATTTTAGAGGACCAACAAGCACTCTCAGTTGAGGCTGACTCGTGTTTTTGATTAAACCAAAAAGGTCCCTGACTTAGAAGCCATTGCCTGTATACAAAGGTCAAGTTGACCCAGACTGGAAATGATTAACTTGGATGGCCCCAGGTGATATTCAGCCATGCTTCTGTTCTCATTAGTTTGCACCGTCTTCCTGTTGGACCCACTGCCGGGCTGCTGGCACAGGCCACGATGCAGAGCAAGTGGTTGCTGGGAGACCGTGGTTTGCCGAAAAAGCCACTCAGGGTTAGAAATGAGTGGAAAGTGGAGGAACAAACAGATTTTGGGAAGTAATAAAGTGGCCAAAAGTTCACATGGGACAATAGGCATAACAATCTATCAACCATTGCACAGTTTAGAACCTGGTGGGTTTAAAACTAGACGATCTGGTTATTTTTCTGTATGTGACACAAGTTGCGGCAACCAAAAGAAATGAGTCAAAGTCACTAATAATTCAGGTTGGAGGTTCCAAAGTAACAACGGACTAACAATATAAAAAATAACTTGGACTATGAAGATGAAGTGGTTAAAATTAATTGGTTTGTGTGTGAAATTCTACATAAAAAACTATAAAATAAAATAAAGACATTAAGCCCTATCTTTTTATTAGATCTGATGTATAATTTTGAAAAAGACAAACATGAAAATTAATTTTTAGTGAACACTCAATATTGTATATTGTATCACATTGTACATGTGATTAGCATTCTATTCATTGACACAGTCTTTGGTTCAAGTGTGAATGCTGAAAATAGCCAGCAGTGGATTGATTGCACTGGTCATTCGCTGGGCATGGAGTTCTGTTTGTAAAGTTACACAGTAAGAAAATTAAAATCAATATTTTTAGTTTATTTATTTATTCATACATTCATAAATGTCAGTTACAAACTAAATACTAAATAAATAAATTAGAAAGTAAATATTTTGCTCCAAATTTAATATTTAATTTGCACTTATTTATTTTCTAAACTACACCTTCATTTTCCAGACTAAATATTTACTTTCCAAACAAAACATTTAATTTTCAAACTAAATATTTACTATTTCCTCAGCTACATTTTTAGCTTGGAACTAAATGTTTTACAAACAAGCAACTATTGAGCTTGCTAACTACCCTAGCTAAATTGCTAACTACCCTAGCTACATTTTAGCTACTAAGCTAATTAGCTAAAGGGAACTGTCAAAATGAAAGGTGGGGTTTTGTAGACAACTGACAACAGAATAATCACAAACAAGCGAGAAAAATGTTTCAGGATGATATTTCTTGTTTGAGCGTCTGTAGTTTTAGATAAAGACACAGAGAAAAACAAAATATTGCAATTTGATTACCTGTACTGAAAAACTCTGTCCTGTGGACTCGTGCCTTCTCTGAGCTTAGTTATGAACACAAAATATGAAAGTTGGCTTCATGTGACACTGCATTTCATCTAGATTTGCATTTCTGTCCAGCTCTATAAAACAGAGTTTGCATGAACCACAGAAAGGTTGGAATGGAAACCCCTCTGCTATGTGATTCTCAGGTCATTTATAATTCAAATATTTGTTCTTGGACTGGCAGAATAGTGGTCAGAAATGTAGGTAAAAACAGAGATATGTTGAAGGAAAAACAGTTAGGCTCATCAGGGCCTCATCACTCTTCACTGTACTGACTGACGTCTGAGCTGTTAAAACTCTATTTTATTTGAAAGTAAAGTTTTTTCCAAATGCAGCTGCTGTAGAGGTGGTCCACCCCCACCACTACTGGACTAGCAGGGAAAGAGTGACTCCACACAGCTCCCAGAGATCTCCCATGACTGACAAGCCAACTCTCCATTCAAGTCATAATAAATTCAGTCTACTGTGGAAACTATAGTCGGCTGCCAAGTCAGGTTCCCTGACACATCAGAGACATCTGTATTCCATCAACAAAATTAGCACTGAATATAAGGTATCTATAGACAGTTGTTGTTTAAAGAGGAAGTAGTGTGTATTTTCCAGGCTTATAGTGGCATTTTATAGCACAATAAAGTGCCTATCTCAAATTCAGCAGTCATAAAAAATTATGTATATGTCAAATATGGCTTAAAATATATTTGCCTTGAAATTGGGCCTCTGTCTTTTTAAAAAGTCCTGTTCTTTCTGAAACTCCGCCTCCAGGAAGTCATCCCAACACAGCTCCTCTGTTAAACCTTTAAACGTTTTTAACTACTAAATACTGTAGTTCGTACAATGAGCCACATTTACTATGTGGTTGTTATTGACTAAAGCAAATATTGCTAACTTAATTTATCCATTTATTAATTAATTACAAAATTCCACCCTGGTAAAAATAAGTATACTTTAGTATACTTCACACATACTTACATTTGTGAAAGTACACTTTAAGTATGCTAATTATTAAGTGTACTACCTATAAGTATATCTGAATTATACTAAAAATGCACTTGTACCAATTTCGAAATTAGTACTTTAAACACACTTAAACATAATTGTACCAAAATACACTTTTAATACATTAAATAAAAGTATACTTTAAGTGAACAAAATCTGAATGAATATGTATGAACTTTTAAGTGCCTTAATAATCTTTAACTATTTATTAAAATTGCATACAATAGAAAAGGATAATCATGATGTAATTTTTAAGAAAGTACCCAATCAATTTTCAGATGTGTGATGTAAAAACCTTGCAATCAACGGCATTAGCTCCAATTCACACTCCAGACCATGGCGGTATTGCACATTTTCATTTATTTAAAAAAACGCCACAAAGAGAAAAAAAACTTGAAGCAGGGAAGAAAACAGCTGTTCAAATTCACACAATATTACCTTAAAAGTAGAGAGGGCCTTGACATTAATTACTAATTTTGTTAAATTCCACCTGGTGACGTCCTAGTCCGAGTTAGACGACAACACAACGGGACAACAACCGATGGAAATTAAATGTGTGACACAAAAGGAGCCTGGGGAACAAAGGCTGCTAAGTGTTGCTAGCTGGTGGTAAATTTGCTTATTAATTATCTTCATTTAATTATAAACAGTGCAGTAAAGATATATAACTTACGTTGGTTTCTTAAATAATTATTTTATCAATTTTATTGTGACTTGTATGATTATTATAGTAATCATTCAGCTTCATGTCATAACTGCCTGGAGGCTGTTTGTTGCGACTTATACTTTCATTCATAAACTTAACCTGGTTTTAATTAAGCTCCATAAAAGGGAGAGACTTTGATATTGTGAGGTTGTTGTTCTAACTCGTTCATCAATGTTTTTATCTTCAACATATGTTTGCAGTCTAACTAAGCAAATGAAGATGAAAGAGGAAGCCAGAGAAATCAGGTGTTAGGAAACCTAAAGACTTTCTGTCTCAGAAGAAGCTCTGACTCCACCAGATCACCAACCAGCTCTGAGGATGAACCTCAACATTCATCTGTTGAATGTGACAAAAAAGTATTTACAGAGCGAGGGGCCCTGAGAAAGACAGGCTGTAGCTGTCCTGAGCTGGAAGTGAAAGTGGCAATCAGCCAACGCCTTCAGGTAAGAGCGTTTGGCAATACTTTATCCAATGCTTGATTGAAGAAGTGTCCCATCACTACGACCTGCTGGTTGTAATGTGCATTCTGGGCTTTTGGACAACTCACTGAAAATGAAGCAGCAACCATGTTTTCACATTTCATGAGCTTTATTTTAGCCCTCTGAGAGTTTTGTTTGTTGGAGACTAACAATCTGCCTTTTGAGTGACATCTGATTAAATCTGCAATCTGCAACATGACTGAGAAAGCCAATAGGAGTCGCAGCAGTTTTACTCATTAAAACTGCTGCGACCTGGATCCAGAGCGCTTGATTTCTCAGCATGAACAAAGAGCTTCAGGCCAATCAGGATTGTTGGAGTCTGTCTATTTTTCAGGTTTTCACTGAAAAGCAACTTCTACTTTCCTTAACTTCTTGACCTAACACCAGAGCTTATTCTATCGTTGTTTAGTAGTTTTTATTTAAATTTTGCTTACAAAGACCATATTCCTACGTTACTGCTTTAGGAACCTCTTCCAGAAGCCAGGGTAATTTTTTAGAGCCATAATTAATGAAAAACATTCTGTGGAGTGAAGAGACAAAAGCTATCCCGATTATCCCGAACCGGTAGGTGAGACTCACATTACAAGCCGCTCTGCATAACATCCGGCGACCGGCTGCTAATGAGGCTACAAACTGCTTTGCCACATAGAGACCAAGCAGGCTGTGCTCAAGCAACACAACTGGGGTGTTATTGTCTCCCATCACTTTCAGATGGAACCATCTCCTTGCAGAGAAACAAGCTCAGGGCTCCTGATAGTCATTATCATGAGTTAAAATTTTTAAGAAAGTAAAATGTTCGTTTTTGTGGCGCATCTGTATCTTATTTTGAAGGTATATGTAAACGTTACTATAGCGACCAGAGTCAGAGCGTTTGGGCAGTGGTCGAGAGGAGATGAGTAGAGCAAGTGAGCTTTAAGTCTGGTTTAGTCAGAAAGATTTAAGAATTGTCGTGCGATTCTCCAAACCTCTGTGACCACAGAGCTGATAAAATGGGTTCGTGTTCAGCCACAAGGCAGGAACCGATTCCAGTCACGAACATCCCGATTTCAGAGGATAATCCAGTAAAATCTCCCAACATAGCTAGAATAACCAAACACTGATGACGATGTAGAAGTGATAGTTTGTGGAGTCATTTTAAGAGGTAAAAAAGGCAACAAAAAGAAAAGGCGGTCGATAAAAGACAACGGGAGCAGCTGCTCTATTCGCTGCATTATGATTTGGAGGTGAATATGTTTTTTCAGAGTTAACATTTTTAACTGAATAAACAGAATAATGACCTTTAGATTTAATAATAAACATTTACACATATCGGTTGCATAACACATAACTCTTAGTTGCGTGATATATCAGCTGTCTGTTCTTACGTCACTGCGCTTTCTGATTGGCAAAAAATGAAGCCATTCCTTACAGCTGGATCCACAGCTGTCTGTCTCTTCCGACTGGTGTCCTTCTGTAGTCCTTGGCTTCCCTTGGACCCTTTGAACCCATCGTCTCCGTCCTCAGTAGGGGCTTTTCTGCGTTGTTGCCAGGGGCTTATTAAAAAAGCTTCAGACCTGAAGGGGAAAGAGGTGTCGCATGTAAAGTTCTTAAATATGGTCATTATAATATTGCTACGCTGGCAAATGCTGGGAACTCAGCAGAGGCTGCAAGAAAGTGCATACTGATAAAATTCTCTCTTGAATGGTCCTTAATGTTTTGCTCAAACAGGAAGCCGTATCCCACAGTTTACATGAACAGAAGGTTGGATCAAGGTTTTATGAAGCGGACCCCCTTGAACACAGATACCCCTTGCTACGCATTTCTCGCACATGTTGACAGCACCTTGTAAAAGTAATTACGCCACTTATTACAGCCACAAACTTCAATGTACCTTATTGTGATAAATCAAATCAAAGAAGTGAATAGCTGAGAACCAGAAGGGAAATCACACAATACAAGGTTTTCAAGGTTTTATGTACAATTAAAAATCCATCCATCCATCCATTTTCTATACACTCTTGTCCCTAGTGGGGTAGGGAGAGCTAACGTTTCAGTGAGTTGTCCAAAAGCCCAGAATGCACATCACAACCAGTAGGTTGTAGTAATGGGACACTTCTTCAATCCATCGTTGGATAAAGTGATTGCTAAACACCCTTACCTGGCTTTCATATAAAATGCCCCAGCACCATAAAAACGCCACCCACACTGCGAATATTGTAACTTCAACCTATTCTCCGCTCTCACGTCAAGTGTTAGTTCACAAAATGCAAACAAAAAAAGAGAATAAAAGAGGAGTACAGGGAGAAAAGCTACAAAAGGTCTCAATTTTTTAAGCAGACTAATTATCTTGTCAAGAAATGCCATAGTGAGTCCCAGAGATGCACGGCTTACCTGTTCGTTCCATCAGAGCCGTCCTCTTGGATCTCCCTCTGCCCCGCAGCTGAGTGGGAGTTGGACTTGGGATCGGGAAATGCAGAATGGTTTTCATTCTGCTCCATTTAAACTCTTGAATGTTGTCTTTGTAAAAACAGAAAGTAAAACTCTCAAAATGTTCCACTGACTCCTGTGAATGTTTAAGGCGGTGAAGATCCGTGTCTGATTTAGATTGTACATCTGCTGTTCTACTGCAGAGCTCTGGAAACACGGCTGCTGCCATGGTGGGAAAGGTACTTCATGGATACCTCCAATTTGATAGAAATATGGCTGATTGATTATTCACCTCTGTAAATTAACGCCTTTGTGGAGTTCTTTTTATACAGCTGAACATAAGCCAGGTAGACCTGGTATGAAGGTAAACCAAAGTTTTCAATAGTTCTGGTTTGAATAGTACATAACACCATTCCAATTACTTAGTTCTTGAAATGTCAGAAAAAGTGTCTGAGTTTTTTAAGACTACAAAGTGTAGGCTTTGTACACAGCTGTCACTGACGTTCATTCTGAATTCTCTGCTCATATAGAGCTAAATACAGGGAGGAACAATTTTCTTTAGATCACCTCCAGAGTTGTCCTCGGATATTTGTGTTTGCATTAGTCTTCATTCAAAACTGACATCAACATGGTCTGGATGTACTTAGACCATCCTAAGAATGACGATTCACCTCTGGCATGAAAATCGATCCTGAGTGATCAGATTTTACCCATTTTACATGCAACTACACACGTAGCCACATAAACTCAACAGATGTTACTGTGAAAGCAGACACATTAAATCAGGCCTAAAACAGCTAAGCAAACAGATACAGTGTGATAGTAGTGATAATGTGCTGAAGCGTGTAAGGGATGGACTCAAACCCTCAGCCAATCATCCCCCAATGACAGGGGAAGCACTGGTCTTCCTCCTGTTCCTAATCCCTGCTTCTTCTAGTCACTTTCTTAAAATGTTACTGGCAGCTGGCAAGACTGCCACCAACTGGTATGTCAGTTTACCCTTCTAATGGTTTTCAATGTTCAGTTTGCTTTGGTTGCTTTGACAAATAACGTGGTCTGTGGTCTCTGATCAATTTGCCAAGTGTGATTCAGTCAATAAACAAAAATCTGCTTGAACCAGGGCTGGTGTGAAAATGCTTTAATCGCACTTCAGTTCATTTGCTTAAAAAGTCCAGTTCACTTGGGAAAGGTGTGAATGCGCAATTAGACTCTGACGTGGACCAAACAGCAAACTCTGGTCTGCCCAAAAACCAAGATCTCAGTTCAGTTGAAGTGACTTCTGGTGTGGTTCGAATCTATATATGAATGTCAAGCACTTTTTCAGAGTTTGATTCGTTTGACACTTTGCAGTGGGAAACTGAACCGCACCAGCTGAAAATGTAACAATTGTTGCAATTTTGATCCTCGAACATACCAAGACTTCCAGAATATCAAATGAGAAAACACTCATAGTGTGTGTACAAGTCATTCCTGAACCTGTAAAGTGAGAAGGTTTTGTGACATGAGCCAGGCTATGATTCCTGATTCTTCTGAGAGAAACAAACCACTAAGTTGGACTGAAACCACAAACTACAGTATATCTGCTCCTTTTGCTCTGCAGCTTTTCCGATCTGGTCATCAATCATTAAATGCCTTCACCTACCTGTTCACTCTCCGACTCGCAGTCTTGGACTGGCTCAGGAATTTTGCCGTCAAGTCTTCACAGAAGCAAAATTAAGCAATCACCATCACCCCGTTCCACAGCCAGCCGCAAATTGTCCCCAGAAATTATGGAAAAAATGAATCTGTTTTCATAAACCTCTCCATCGACGCCTTCTGGAAGAGAAACAGACTATGATGACAAGACTTGCAGGCTCTTTATACCTTCTAAATCTTCTCTATTGTTTCTTGTAATTTTTTGTGGTCATTTTTTAGATATCTACTCATTGGAACTACATTGTTATGCTTACGTCACATGACTGAAGAGGGCATCTGCCGTTCTCTCTGGTGGGTCTGAAGAGAGCATTACAGGATGCATCCTGGTTTATGTGCCACATTCACAAGTGCACTTTCCAAGGCAATTGGCGTTACCAAGTCTTCCATCATCAACCACCTCAGGTTGGAGTGAGGAAAGGATCTGACATTTAAACCAAGTTTATTTTTCATCACATTATATATAAAAAGCAGCAGTAAAGAATGGTACGGAAGAAATGAATGAAATAGGTGGAACTTCTGATAAACTCTGACATTGATTTATTTCTAAAAGCATGTTTTTATGTATGATGGTTACTTATTTTGTTGTAAAAAAATCTTCATAAAAACTTAACTCCCAGGCTCATCTGTGGCTTGCTTCAAAGATTTAATGTTTAAACTTTTTTAAAGGCTTCCAGAAGGTTCTCCACAGTAGAACTGGAGCAGCTGAGACACTGTTGGCTCATTTTCCTTTGTGTATAGATGCTTGACTTCACAATAGCTGTGCATCCTTTGAAGTTTTCCACTGTAGCACTAGGTGCTAAATACTTTAACACTTCAAAGTGGCTTTCTGCTATATTTACAACTTGCCCTCTATGAACTGCCATGGAATGTGCCATTATCCACAAAAAAAAATCTAGCTCAATAGCCCTTTCACAAGCAAATCCAGTTTTGGCCCTAAATTAAGAGTGTCCTTTTTGGCACAGAGCAGCTGGATGGGTTTTCTTGTTATTTTCTAAGCTGGCCTTGCACCTTGTTTTGTAACTGTATCTTTAGACTCAGTGCCTTAAGGAGTCGCTTTCCCGGTAGCGCTCACTGCTGAGACTACAACAGAGAAGCCTGGGAACTGAAACACAGAAGCCAACCTCTCCTGGAAACCCTAGAGCTGTGATCTGCTACCAAGACACTCCCTTGTTTTTCTCACTACAGTGCCCTGTGCCGTAGGACACAGTTTGCTTAAACTGGGCCCATTAAGGTTGAAAGCAGGAAAGAACTCTTACGCTCTGTTTCTATCTTTTTTTTTCACATATATGAAGGAGCTCCTTAATGATTGACACAACACAGGTCAAGAAGAAGCTAGCCAATATGTAGTTCATTTTTGTTATCCTCGTGCCAAAAGCAGAGTGATTTATAAATGATAGCATCAGCACAGGAAGACAGCGTTTAGTCAGTTACCAGTGTGAAGACTTCTCAGCAAGACACAACTTCATGCCATGTGTTTTCATTTACATACAGTTCCACACAGAATCACATTCTCTGTCTGTGCTCTGATTCTATCAGCCCAGTAGGTAAACGGATGTAGCAACCAGTGATGTAATGTGGGCAATAATGTAATAACTGAAAATAATAATAATAATAAAAGAATCATTTTTAGTCATTTTAAATTAAATAACATAACTTATTTAACAAAGGTTTCCTGCCAATAACATAAAATGTTTTATTGCTTCTGTAGCTTTATTACATTCTTTAAAAAATGCAACAACTGCAGCTGGTAATATGATATTTGTCCTGGATGGTAAAGTCACCAAGGAAACCCAGTGTGCAGAACTTCCTGCAAGGATTATTCATTCAGAATCTTTGTTTAGAATATTGTTTACTTTCTCAGAGATGTAAAATCATAGTTTCATATATGGAGGAATATAATTTTTTTAGTTAGGATAAAGTGTGTTGGAGCAATGACTTACAATTTAGAAAAATAACTGTGGTCATGAGACAGAAATGTGTTATTATCACATGACCAAAATGTTTTTTTAGTGATATACTAATAACCAGCCAATAGCAAAGACAAAATATTATAACATCAGTGGATATAAAATGTTATACTATTGGCAAATTATTACATTATTGCCTTCATTGCAACTAAAAAGGTCAGAATTCTAAATGGTAAATGGCCCAACAGAAACGGAGCTGGGATTGAACCGGCAACCCATCAACTACATGAGAAACTGCCAGAAAAAATCCTGAAAATTATAAAAGAGAGGTCATGAAGAAGATTGCAGAAGCTTTTTTCTGTTTTGTCATTTTACAATCAGGAAAGTTCAATTAGTTTACCAGGATTTCATACAAAGCTTCAATACCAAGTTGCAAAGCAACTTTATTTACAAAAGCACTTTAAAAGTTCACTGTTGGCCAAAGTAACGTACAAAAAGACAGACATAAAAACAAGAGATGAACCATCAATGCCAACATCTCAAGCCGAGTCAAAATCCAAGAAGGAAAAACACGTATCTAAGAACAGGATATGTCAGTCAGTCCGTCTGTCCGTCTGTCTGTCTATTCTGGAGAGCAGGGTCTGCCTGGTGCTGTTCTGATCCAGCTGCTGAGGAGGAAGAATCCCTCTCTGACTCAAAGGGGCTCATGTGTTAACTTGTGTTTGGCCGTTCAGCCTTCTGTTCCCTCAGGGACTCTGTCATCTGTGATACTGCTTATATTGGCATGAGAAAAAAAAAGAAAAGAAAAAAAAGTGCTGCATACCAGACTTTCTTCCAGTGTGAATTACTCTAACCTTTTGACTCGTCTGGGATACTCGGGCGTATGCACGAGAGCAACCACAAACAGAAGCGGTTTGACACACGGTGTGATTAAAGATCGGGCTTTAGAAGGAGATATTTCTTGAGACTACAACGGAGGGAGCAGCGGGTTGGGCTGGCAGCTCTCTGTGTGTTTGTTGTGGTGCGACTCCTTGATTCCCATCGGCGCATCGCTAGCTAACTGAACGGCAGAGATGACCCAAGCCTCCAGCTTCTAATGTCTTTCCCTTCTACTATGTCTCTTCCTGTCTCCGGATCGTTCTCGCCGTCCACTTCTTGACGAAGCGGACGCCCGTGACCCTGCCCGTGCTATAAAAAGCCAGCCGGGTTTTTTGGTCTAAGCCCATGGAAATCAGAGGCAGGACCAGCCACCACCCTCACTTAAACCCTCCAGCCTGCTCCCCCTGACCCCCCCCCAGGGGCCTGCCATGGCTGCCAGTCAGCGGGCTGCAGAGGACATTGTTGTGAAATCCTCATCATTTTATGATTTCTCAAACCTTGTTGTTTCAAGCTGAGGCTAAAGTCTCGACAGCATGCTAACTCGTTTTTATTTTCTCGCAGAGCAAACAAACGGAGATGCCGGCTCTGAAGTCACACCTAGCAGTCCCAAATAAAATAAAACCCTCATAATTGTTTTAATGAACTATAAAAGAACACTTTTCCTATTTTAGATTGCACGTCATAATGAGTGGAATGCGCCATGGCTTATATTTGATTTGACCACAAGTTTTTATTTAATTGGTACACATTCATCCCTGTAGGGATTTAAGAGGGCCTTAGAGCTGTCGATCAAGCTCGTGTACACACTGCTCATTTCCTCCCCGTTGTTCTGTTACGGCTAATTCCCAAAAATGGAACTAGTTAGCATGGTACTGAAGAGGATTAGAGCTGCTGAAAAGTAAAAATAAAACAATTTGACTTTCTTTTATACAGCATTCTGACATATCTTTCTCAGAGTTCTGACTTTTCATCTCAGAATTGTAAATGAGAACTCTGAGAAAAATGCTCAGGATTAATAAAACAAAAATAAATGAATAAAAACTGAACAGAATTCTTTGTTCATAAGCACAAACCAGATAGAATCACAAAGGTTGGTCCAGGGAAAGAGAAACCATCTGTGCTTCAAATGAACTTCCATGGAAGCCTTTCCATGGAAGTTCTTTGTGCGATTTGATTAGGGTTTTTTTTTTTGTTTTGTTTTGTTTTTTTCACATACAGGAGTTTCAAAAATAACAAAAGTGAGGAAAGTTGTGAACAGGATGTTTTCCTCCAAGGCAGACCAGAGAGAGACATAATGTAGCAAAGTGAACAAGTGGTGAACATCATCACTGTTTCACACCTAGGGTTCAGCAGAGTCATAAAGTGCTGGAGAAGCTGCAGAGTCATTGGGTTTCATGGCTGCAGGAGGACAGTTGTTGTTGGCCGGCTTTCCTGGACCTGAGAGAAGTTGGAGGACGCGGTGACCTGGTTTGCCCTCTGCGTGGGAAGAGCATGAGGCTAACAGACCAACTGTAGGATTAGCCCAGGATGTTTTTAAGAGAAAATAAATGTTGTGACTGGCTTAAAGTGGAATAAAGGGGTTTTGGGATGTGATGTGGGAGGACAGCAAAAAAAAAAAAAAGTCAGGACTGAAAATATGGTATTCCAGATACTCATGTTGTTTTTTGTCCAACTTGCTGGAATGTTGTCCTTCTTCCTACTGCTGGCATGAAAACGTCTCATCCAGCTTCACAAAGTGTCACGTTTGACTAGATATAATAACAGCATCTGTTTCTGCACAATGTGCATTTATATCATGTTGGAAAAATTCCACGGTGAGATGCAATGTTTTTCACTGCTCTGTCACAAGACAGAGAAAAATCTGAACTTCCATTTTTTAGCTGCTGTTGTCAGACATTTATTTAGTAAAAAAAAAAAAAAAGTAGAAAAACTATTATAATTATTTTATGGAGATTTAAAAACAAAACAAAAAAACAAAAAAAAGTATTTGATTATATGTGAGAGTTATGATGGAGTTCTTATATTTTTGACCTTGATAACCTTTGCATTAGGAATGAAACTAGATGCTTGACTCTGCACTGTATCCAGTGCCGCAAAAAGTGGGTATGCAGTGCATGCAACGCATAGGTGTGCTGCACCAGAGGGGGCGTCAAAACCCCATCTGGAGGGGGTGGCACGCCGATGATGTCTTCGCATACACCTCGGCGCCCCCTTACGCTTCTTCACCTCGCGCCCATAATGGGGTAAATGTAGCGAGTTTTACCTTTCACGTACCTTCATTTCAGGGGGGCATACTTTTCGACGCTTCTTCACCCTGACATACCTTTCTTTGAGGGTGGGGGGCTATTTATGTTTTCGCATCCACCTGAATAATATCTAGTTGCGACCCTGACTGGCTCATTGTCAAAGTTAGGAATCAGAAGATGTAAATTTGCTAGAAATTATCTGGTAATCTCTAGGTAAATAACCCAAAAGTTGACTGAAAGTGTCAGGTGAATTCCACCACCATATGGTAAATTTAACAAAGTGTGCACCGGCCTTGGATTTACATTACATGTGACTCCGCTCCAGTGTGCACTTCACTGAAATTCGTAGCCTCCCTGATTTTCAAAATGCGTAACTCTGTAAAGCCCAGAGGGGATCTGAGAAGCATATAATTATAGCTCTCAACTTCCAAATTAAACATTCTTTGTCCTTTTCGTTCTCAATTTAACTTGACAGAGTGAACTTTTTTTTGTCACCACTGGCATTTATTTGATGGTAATATGACAGGAAGAGGGCAGAGAGAAGGGGAAAGATATCAGCCGTGTTGAGTACTATATGCTCTGTATCTGGTGAGATCAACCATGGTGCCCCGCAACGCCCCAGCAAGGACGAATGATTATAAAGCGGTGGAGGTGTGCCACACCGTGCTGCCATACTCAGTGAGAGTTATGATGGAGTTCTTATATTTTTGACAGAGTTGATTCTATGGCAGATCAGAGTGGAAACAAAAGATGGGGGTAGGTTTTACAAATGGTTAGGCAGGAATAGGCTTGTTTTAATAGTGTTTTCACACCTGATAGACTTGGTTCAGTTGGGGAAAAAAGTAGTGCTGGACACGTGCTAGATTTAGTTGTATTTATCCAGAATGCCCTGTGCCCTAGTCCACTTCCTGCTTTTGGAGCGGTCTCTGGTCCGCATGTTGTTCACATATGCATTCAAACTGCACCAGAGTTCACCTCAGCCGTACTAAGATCGACGAGAGTTTGCATTTTTGGTCTTCCATTCAGACCTCCTCAAACTAATCAAAGGCAAATCAATTAGAGTTCTATTAAAGCGAGCCAAAGAGTTCTGGTGTGAATGCATCCTCACATCTCATCTTCATGAGAGCTAATCAAAAAGTAAGTTTCTTTGACCAAGCCTGTGGTGAGAGTACACTGAAACGAAAGAGTTAACTGTCAAATAAATCGAGCTGGAAACCTCCTCAGAGGACAATAAAACATTCCCATCAGAGAGGAAGCAGAGAGACTTCACCCTGGGATGTCCTCTGGCATGTGTCGATACACAGCACAGAATTTCACAAGTAGCTGGAGAAGGAGAAGTTAGTCAAGTGTTCACCTGCCAGACACTTGTTTTCTTCGTTATTCACAGAGCTGCTTCAAACATTATCATCTCCTCTTTGAGTTAAGTTTTTCACACATCAAATAAGTAAGAATGCACTATTGATTCCCCCTGAGTGATGTCTCCAGTTGGTCCCTTAACTCCTGCGTGTATTCAGCCATGACGACTGACACTCTGGAGGTTATCAAGGTTTCACAGTCTGCAGGGTTAAATGTGGAGATGGTATTTGTGCATCTCTGTTTGGATACCTGTATTTATGAACTTAAATGAGCCACCAGGGATGTGGGACTAGGCCAGGAAATACCAATGTGGCTCTCCAAAGATTGCTCTGGCTGAGAGCCCCGATCTGCAGGAAACAGGTTGGCTCATGCACCTCCTCTTCTCTCCTGTAAGAGATAGAGAGAGAGACTAACTAGAACATATCGTGTATGCGTGTGTGTGGGTGTGTGTGTGTGTGTGTATGCATACACATAAATTGCACATTTTGACAGCATATATGTAGAAATATATTATATACTGCTTGGCACCGACATGCCAAGCGATCCATACTGTATCTTGTGTGTGCCGGGATAAGTCAATGGTCATAGTGTGCAATATGTGAGGCTCCCAGAGCTGGTCTGGCTTCGAAGGGAGCGCAGTCAGTCCTCTGAGCCAGTGGAAGACGGTCCAGCGTCTGTCCCCAGCTGCTAAACCAAACAGTCGGATGTCTGAGAGTCCAGTGTTGAGCCTCCGCACAGGCACATCTGCAGCTGAAAACACACTCCAGAAAATAAACAGGCCGGGGGCCATGCAGAGCAAATAAGTATTTGATCGGTCTGGGACAGATGTGTGTGTGTATGTGTGTGTGTGTGTGTGTGTATGTGTGGATGGAGGAGACGGGGGGAGGTTGAATATTCCTCCAGGGTTAGAAGAAGGAGAGGAGGAGAGGCTGGCTGAACATGAAAGGAGCAACTACTGTATAAATCACACGTCTTGGTTTGGGAAAGAGACAACAGTTGAAGTATGAGGATCATTCCACTGAGTTGATTAGAACCTAATACTGCTTATAATAAGAGAAACACAAAAAGTATTTTGTGTTGAACAAGGTAATCTGAAATGTATCAGACTTTCCACTTGCCGACATTTTCAGCCGCCACTTGTTTATTTGCATTCTTTCTAAGGTCACATTTACACAGGACCGCCGTCTGGACAAGGCCGGTATTTTAAGACATCAATCGGGGAAAAAGTTCCTCGTTTAGGCAAGATCACATAAAAAAAAACCTTGAGTCCGCTGCAGTAGCCATGCCAGGCCACTGTGTGGCGCTGTGATTTTAGCATATTCAGATTCATAATAGCTATGAGCCAACTAATGTGACAGCAAACTTAAAAATAACGATGCAATCAGTCATTTTATGATGTCTGTTATTTCGGTCAGCAGAGGTTTTGGCCTCAGAAAACCTCAATGGAGCCCATTCTACTTATTACCAGTCCTTTTTCTACTGTAAAATTACAAACACTGCAGTAGGTTTAAGGTCATTTGTGACTACCTGGATGAGTTGTTGATGCTCTCTTGGAGTCATTCTTGGGGGTCAAAAACTCCAGGGAAGCTTCACCACTGTTGGATGTTTCCACCATGTTTGTTCTAACTGTGGTCTGCTAGATTTCCAAACTCTTAGAAAAGACTTTGTAACCATTTCTGACATGTAGGTTACTTTGTTTCTTCTATGTTCTTAAATTTCCTTACACTGGAGCATGATTTGTTGCTTTTAAATTCTCATAGCCTGCTTCAGTTTGTCAGACACTTATATCCTGATTCAACAAGTCTTTCTGTTAAATGGGCAGTATTATGTGTTTTCTAGGCACATAGTCTCATTTTTCAGCGCATGCGAGTTACTGTGTTACCTTCAGTTGATATGAAAATGTTGCATATATCAAATATATCAAATATGACTTAAACAGACTTTGACTTTGTAATTTAACACCTTGAAATGTGACCTCTATCTCATTACAACATGGCTCCTGTGTTTCTCCTCAAGGTAATGCTTCTTTATCAGAGCTGCACTCATTATAGTTTCCATAATGAGTTCAGTCCTACCAAGTGTGTTGCTAATTGCTATTGGCTAATCTGAAGGAGCTGAGTGGGGTGTCATGAGAGAGGGCTGCTCTGTGAGGGGGAAACCTGGAAGGTGGGAAACTGCAGCTCTGAGGAGGAGCTGTGTCCTTCAAGGCAGGGCTAAGTCCATCCAAGAATTATGCACAGCTGAACAGTTGAGATTCAAGGATTTCTCGAACATGCAAGAAAGATTCAAAGTAACACTCCACGTGTGTTTTTGATGAGGGAATAACATCAAAACCACTTGATTTGCTTTTCTTATGTGAATCAAAACAGTGGATTTCACATATTAAGTGTTAAAGGAGCGCTCCTTTAACACTTAATATTTGAAAACGTTTTTCTTTTATGGACTCAGATGAGCTGATTCAGAATTCATTTGGTGACAGACAACAGAGGAAATCTATGAGAGGTAAGTCCTCTGAAAGAGAAAGCTCCCAGCTTTCCGTTTTCTTCATCACTGCACAGCGAAGAGCAAAAAAATAAGTCAGGAAAAACAAAAGCTGCTTCGGGATCCTGGCAGCTGTCCGCGTTTGGCGCTGGCTGACATCAGCAGTCAACCAGATGTGTGCTTCTCTGAGGAGGATCGGAAATCATATTGTGCAAGTCTCATATGGAGCCACGGTCCACCATAGTCTGTGTTATTATACAGAGCTGTTACATAAGACTTCTGGCATGAGCCAGTAAAAAAAAGCCATACTGCAAAGCCAGCTTCACTGTCCTCCATCGTTTGAGAAGAATTTATCAACTCTTGAGTATTCACATGGATGGAATCAGAGTTGCAGTTTATTGACTTTTCAGCCAAGAAGGTGTCAGACAACCTGAGATCATATGCCTCATATTTCCTGTGGCTTCGCTCCAGAGGGGGCTATAAAGGAGCAGTCCGCGTTCACATCCTCCAGTTTCTTGTCCACCGTCAGGAGCCCCGTTTGCCCCACGGCCCATTAAATGTTGATGAGGGGACAGCTTCTTCTTAGGGGCTCATGGGTAGCAAACAGCGGGCCCTTATGTAGGGCCAGTGTTTACCTCGGGTTGTTTTGTCTTTAACCTGCTGTGGGCCTGAGCAGCGACTTGCAAAAGTATTTATGCCCATGGAGTGTGTCAGGTTTATTTGCATAGCAGCTTTCCCAACAAGGCAAGGAGTTTTATACCATAGAGACATAATACAATAACCAATTACGAAACAAGCAATAAACATTGCGATATGTCATGTTTATTGCTACACATCAATGCTACACATTGCTACACAAAACTACACATCAAATTATCCATTTATTATGAATCAAAGGCAGCTCTATACAGGTGAGGTTTTAGTGTTCTGGCTGTTTTGCAGTTTTCTGGAAGCTTTTTCCAGATTTGTGGAGCATAGAAACTGAATGCTGCTTCACGCTATGCTCCAAACCCAGTTTGGCCATCGGCTTCCTGCACAATCACCCGCAATTCTCATCTTCTTTCAGCACTCCGTGTGGGATTTCTCCCATTGAGCTCGAGTTCTGCAGTAGAATTTCAACCAATAGGCGAATGGAAGGCGATTTTCGGAGCTGAGCAAGTGGAGGAAGTCATTCAGGCGTCGCTTCCAAATATCAAGTTGACATTAACAACCATCTGGTTCATATCTCTCCTCCCAGTGGAGGATAGTTGCTTACAGAGCAGGCTTTACTGCGTCAAACTGGCTCTACACATTAGTGATTGAGTGAAATTTTAAACTTCCAACAGAGGCCACGCCTCCGGGAAGCAATTCTTTCTCAAATGAGAAGTGTCCGAACACTGTGGACAATGCAAACTGTAGGACAAGTGGCTTTTTTAGTTTGTTTTTTTACCAGACTAGCACCAGCTACAAAAATGAAATCATTTTATAAAGTGGACCAACACAAACTAGTGTGTCATTTTAAAGAAAAAGGAAAGTGAACTGTTTAATCTTTTAATCAAATTTATCACTGATGTTTTGCTTATTTCTCTGGCTAACTCAGAGGTCTGACCGGTCTGCTGTGGTCCTTGGTCCTCATGATGCTGTTTGTTCAGTAATGTCCTCTTAACAAACCTCTGAAGCCAGAAACAGAAGAGTCTGGTTTATACCGACATTGAATTACCCACCGGGACACTGAATTTACTAAGTTGACTTCTGAAAGCTATTGTATCCACCAGTTTTTATGTAGGGGTCTCAAAGTAAAAGGGGTTAGATACAAATCTACAGTTACCTTTATCTAAAAAAAAAAACTTAAAGGAATTGTTCCAGCTCCAGCTCTTCCAGAAATCACAGCTTTATGTTTGTCTGTTGCACAAAATCCAAATAAAACCCATTAAAGTTTGTTGCCATGATACAAAGTGATTAAAATCAAAGTGCTTTGGACACTTTGTAGTGATTTAATGTGTCGTACTATCAGTTTTATCCTTCACATTAGCAAGTGTGTGATGGACCGGGAAGATTCTTCATGTCATAAAAATAGAAGAAGGAAAAAAAAAACCTCTGAGCTATTTCAAGAGGTGACATTTACTGTGAGCAAGCCTTTCCTGAAGTGGCAGGATCCACTCATTCTGCGACTTTCTTTGTTTAAAGTCTGCTCACACAATGATGCTGCTCTCTCCTAAAAATACTGCTCATTATTTGGGAGAGTCACTCAACAACATCCAGAGCTCAGCCTGTCTCTGTTCCAGCTCTTATTTTGTCATAAAACAGAGACGGCAGTTCTCCGTTCCCTGAACGTCGATGAGTGTTCTCATTTACGAAGCAGACAATAAAATGGTCGTGTTTAAGAAAACAGATCTCTGGAGTGATTTTGCTTATGCACTATTAACTCTTTAACATTTTGGATAATTGCTGCATATGAAAGCACATGAAGTATCTTTGCAGGGTCGTGAGTTGTTTCCATTTTCTCAAAAACAAATGAGGTTTTATTCCTGTCAGCCTGTCGTCATTAACCGCAGAACAATGCCGTGACCTTATATCCTCACAGGAAAGTTTTTGGTTTTTGTTGTGGAATTCTGTTTAGGCTTATTAGGAGCTAATATGTTGCCTATGATTATGAAAACACCTTTATTTGTTTTTAGACCCAGTATATTGTTCCCTGAGTTTAAGTTTAACAACAGTTTATGTGAATTCTTTCATATTTTAGCTTTAACCTCCAGACTTGTATGTCATACTGTTTTCTAAAATACATCAAAATGCCTGATTTTAAGTAAGAAATCAATCGTTTGTGATGGATTGCAAAAATGTTCAACAGAAAATGTTACCATTTACAATTCAACTGGAAAACAAATAAATATGTTCAATCACAAAATGAAACTGATATTTCAGTTTCATTTTCATCATGGCCAGAGCCCATATTCCCAAAGAATCCTGAGACTAAAAGTGACAACAAGAAAATTCTTATAATTTCTGGAACTCCAAGATTTTCCCAAAAAATAAGTTATTCACAAAGCCATAGATAATACTGCCTCCTTTAAAGACTGTGTGCATTACAAAATAAATGGTGACTCACAAACTGATCTGCCTTCCTGATCTGCCTTTCTGAATGCCAGTCGTGCCTTATTAGCTGCTAATGCCGTCTCAGCTTTACAATTAAGCAACGAGAGTTGCCAGAGTTGCTTCCAGGTTGAGTAAAAACAAAACAAAGACCAACTTAAACCATCCGGATGAGAGTTGGACCCGCAGCATTCGCAGTGTCCTGTGCTATTCTGACGCAGGAAAATCCCCCAGCAACTATTCTGAAGCGACTGAAGCTGAGGTTGGAAGCATTGTTGTCTTTTTACTGCCTCATTGTCCGTTGCTTTTGCATTTCAGGAAGGCAAATAAACATCACCGTGGCGAGGCCGCTCTGAATATCCACGAGCGCCACGAATAGACATTTCATTTAGTTCCTGGGAATGGCCTGCTAAGTGCATGATGATGGCAGGAGCCGCGCCACTCACTCCAATAAAAACGGCTTTATGAGAAAAGCTGCTGCACCACTTCCTCTGTCCTCGCGCCGTAAAGACCGAAATTAGTATGAATTTGATTCCATCATTGTTGACTGGACCAATTTTATTTGTTTCAAGTTTATCTCAACACGGTACGCTATGTGGTGATCCCGCGAAGCCTGATTTGGACAGGAATTAGTGAAACTGGGAAAGCGCTGTTCCTGCCGCTATCTTTGATATAAAAAAATCTGTTGGTGTGCCCTCCTCTCCTCCCTGTAATTTTCCGCAACCGCCTCCGCTCCAATGACAAACACTCATTGGACCTCCGCTTTTTGAGGTCGCTCCCTCCATGTTTGTTTGAGACGACTTAGCCGTCCGTGTAGAATCTTGTTTTGCATTTACAGTCTCCAGGCGGCTCACATCGTCAGCTGGAGGATTTCACAAAACTGGGGACGGCTCCTGACCGCCTGCCTGTGCTGACCCTTCCTGTCATCCTCCCTCCCCGGGGTGGTGTTTGTCACCGCTAAAGGAGGCATTCCGAGCCAGCATGCGAACCTACCGCATGTCGAACAACATTTTCTCTCCAAAGTCTTTAGATAAAGATTAATCTTCACAGCAGGCTGACAGAAGGGAGTAAAAAATGATAACCAGGCTCTTACAAGCTACTGTTGCCATGGTTGGAGCTCAACCCACTGGGGCCCACCCACGATGCCTGGACAAAATGGGTGCTGTGGAACAGACTGGAGGAAAATTTAAGCATGCAGTGGAGGACGTATGTCCTAAGAAATCTCTATTATTCCTACTGCTTTAAAAGGGGGCAGTGTTATTACTTCCCAGGCACATAGTTCAATTTTATAGCACAGCCAAGTAATTTTACTGACTTTTGTTATGAAAATGCAAAAAAAATTACTTAAAAGAAATTTGACTTTCTTCATTTAACGCCTTGAAATTTGGTCTCTGTCTCTTTAAAAATCTCTGCTCTTTCTGAAACTCTGCCTTCAGTAAGTCATCACAACATGGCTCCTCTGTTAACCTTTAACAAGACTTACCAGCTTTTCACTGAGAATTAGCTTCTATGATTAGCTCAGCTAATGTGCAGTTTCACCAGGGGTTTGCTAATTGCTGTTGGCTAGTCTGAAGGAGCTGAGTGGAGGAGTCATGAGGGAGGGCTGCTCTGAGAGGTGGATGTTTGGAAACTGCAACTCAGATGAGGGGCTTTGTCTTAGAAGACCTTGCTTGATCCGTCCAACCGCTTTGTACACCTGAATGGTTGCCACAGGAGATTAACTGAATTCTCAAACATGCATGAATCTACTTAGTTTGCTTTTTTTGCATATTATTTTATCAAGATAGACAATTTTGGTCACAGTTAATGTCATCCGTCATGGAGGCCAAACTCAGATACGTTGCACTGAACTTTTTTCATCTCAAATTTACCTTGAAATCCCTCAGAATCTACATTGAAGTCTATGGGTGCCTTTTGCAAAGTTTCACTGTAAAAATTTCACACCAATATTTTGGATTATTCAGCCTGTCATAGAGAAAATCCAAAAGGGTGTTAATTTTTTCACCATGTTATTCTTATATGAGCGTGAATTTAATAAAGTATATTCATTCATTCATTCGTTAATACAAATTAACAATTTAGTTAGGAAGCTAAGTTTTTAACTTCCAAACTAAATATTCAGCTCCCTTCTAAATGTTTAAGTCCGAGCTAAATCTTTAGTTCACAAACTAAAAAAGCTAAATTTTTTGTTTGCAAACTAAAAATTGACTAACTTAGTTGAACTCCTAGCTTGTTTTCTACCCTGGGCGAACAACCTTTCCTGGAGGGTTGGTGCTTATGCCGCTCCGTAACCCTCACAGGGTGCCGCCCTGGGCCCATATCGCACATATCAAAAACCACCACTTTACTTCTAAAGTAAATATTTGGGTTTTTTTAAATAAACATTTAATTTCAAAACTAAATATTCTGGACCTAAATATTTAGCTACCTAACAAAACATTTAGGTTCCTAGCTAGATTAGCTTGTTTCTACATAGATCCAAGATCTACATAACCAAAGTAGGTCTCTGATAAGTGGAAGTGACTATACAATCAAAAGTGAGTTTTGCAGACCCCCCTTTAATTTTAGACTTAATCACAGTGTTTATTATTTATTTATTTACATATTTTTTGTTTCTTTTCTTTTCATGCATCATCAGTGCTTTTCCTCTCAGCATGTCCAATGTGCCGTTTTAACTTAAATACAGTCGTTTATTCATGGCGACACTTTGAACGACGCGGCTTTACTCTTACAGTTTAAGACCACCTGCTCATAAGAGAAAATTATTCATAAGAAAATGAATCAAGATATTGTTCGTGTAAAAATACTTTGACTACACATCTGTACTTTATGACCCACTTGTTTTGTTTTTTTTTATTGCTGGTAACATTTGTGAGATAAAAAAACCCAACGTAAACAACTACAGCACCGGGTAGTGTCTGAAAATGTGAGCAACATGAATCAGCAACCTTTTATCTGCTTGTGGAGAAAGCAATTGTTTGTCCAAGTGAAATAAAACTGTTTGTCAAACAACTTACTTAAGGGCTGTTTAAATGTTGCACAAACCACACGCCTTTAAAATGCTTAACAATGTCTCCAATAAATGAGCTATAGGGCTGCACTTAAACTGGCAGATGTAACAAAAGAGAGCGTTAGGGCTTGTCACAGAAAATTACTAACTCTCTCCCAAGTGCAAATTTTATTTTGGCTTTATGAGCATTTAACAGCCATCTTGTTAAAGCGGAGGGTTAGATACTAATATCCAAAGACTTATAATTGCTCTTTTGTTGCTGCATAGCAACGGAACATAAGGACTGAAGGTTTTATAATTTCACTTAAGTATTTTTGTTTATTCAAATTCCTTGATTGACTTTTGGACATATTCAGATATTCAAATAAACCAGATTTCATAAAACTTGGGTGTTTTGTCCTTTTATACGTACCAAAATTATTATAAGTACCAAAAATTATTATATATACAAATTTGGTAAATATAATAAATAATAGGTCCAGGTCTTTTATATAAATAAAAAACAATCTCTGATTCATGAAACTTGCCAGAGGAGACAGTGGTCTGTTCAGAGCAGAGTGAGTTCCTTTGCGGTTGCATGTTGTCAGTACATGTTTGCTTCAGAGCGACTCTCCAGGGCTGGTTCTGTTTGCCGGATGTCACAGCTGCAGGTCCGATTGACAGTTACTCCAGTCTCTCTTGTCAGATTCATAAATTGCTCCTCAGTCACTCTGAAATCTGCTTTTCTAAAATGAATCGACAGACACAAGAGTTCCTGCGGTCCAGAGCTTTTCTGAATCTTCTTTGGAAACTGTGAGGCTTTGTGAGCAAAATGTTCATATTAAACCAACGAGAAACTGGTCAAGTAAAGAAGAAATTTTATCATCTAGGAGGAAAATTTCCTTGTTATGCCCCAAAAAGCATAATAAACTTGTAAACTTGTGTTTTGAACCCCATGTTTTTTTTTTTTGGTTTTTTTCTGCATTCACAAAGGTAAACTTGTGGAGTTAACTAGCACCGTGTGCTTTAACTAAACCCTCAAATGGAGTCATTAAAGTAATGGCAACTCTGCACATCATCTCCATCATCACTGTTATACAACAGACCATGCCTTCAGAGGTTTTTCCCAGATTCACTGCGATACAGAGATCTACTAAAGATCTGTCTGAAAATGTTTGAAAAACAAGTCTATAATTACGCATGGTAACCCTGTTAGTGAGACATTTTTAACCATCCTAAATACACAAACATTTCCAATAAAAATGTGTTGATTTCCAGAAAAGTTTGTAAAAAATATATATTACAGAAGACTGAGTGCTGTCTCATAGGGAAGAGATGATCGGACAGTGTACTTTTGACTTTTTTTTCCCTCTCGGTTTACAAATATGTTCACATTGGATTGGATTTTTTTTATTTGTTATTTTTGTGAAATATTGCACCAGTGCAATGAAATCACTTTTACAGATTAATATGAGTTCATTTATATTTGGTTCTGTTGGTGTGAGGGTGGATGAAAAGAAAGACCAAAACACAGTTGTCTTCCAGCTGTTGACATGTTTTAATGAAAAAACTCAAAGGAAACAAAACCCTGAAACAAAAGGTTAAAACATCAATCTTACAATTAAAAGAAGATAATATTTAGGCACTTGGAACCATTTACAGTCTTTATATCTGGTGGTACACAAGAGAGTACTTCTTTTGCCTCCTCTCTCTTCCCAGTCAGGTCAGCTGAAACCACAGACAGAACAACACGCACAAAACTGCTTTCAGACTCACTTCCAACTATTTAGATTTCCGCCGAGCCTCTAATCAAAAAACAAACCGACGTAGCAACGTTCCTCTCACATATGAAGCCTTTGTATTTTCCCCCGGCACTTCCACGTGGGTTAAAGGCCGTCAACAGAGCACAAAACACATTGATTATAGGTTTCATTTTACCCACACCCATGTCTTTTTATACAGCAGTTTAATCAAAATAACTTAGGTGTTTGGATGTACAAAACAATTTGGCATTAAAAAGGAAAACAAAAGCAGGATTTTTGTCCAACCCGGGTCTGAGATGTGAATTTTTAGCCAAAGCCAAATTTCTGCAGAGATACTGTGTACACAAATGTCTGTAGACTCCATAGACTCCACAGTGTCACATTCCCTCCTCCAGCACAGGGCGGACTGCATTCTGGTTCACCCAGGGCTCTGGACCCCAACCAGTATGTTGACTAGATGGACCCAAACAATTACTTCCCATGTTCTGTTCACTGGCAGAATAATAACAAATAAATGACATGTTCAGGAGGAATGCTTCGTAAATGACATGAGGTGGAATCATTGCTACAAAGCTTAATGAGCTTTCATGTTCTATCCGTACATTCACTGTCTTTGGTTCACCCGAGTTCGAGTCTAAAGGACAAAATGTCCAGGAAGGGTCAGCCAGACATCCCTCTCCGACTTCCTCCAGCTCATTCTGGAGGTTCCCAAGGAGTTCCCAAAACAGACTGGGATT
Source organism: Poecilia picta (assembly GCA_033032245.1). Lineage (NCBI taxonomy): Eukaryota > Metazoa > Chordata > Actinopteri > Cyprinodontiformes > Poeciliidae > Poecilia > Poecilia picta. Next base: position 25,916,863 of record CM065363.1, on the reverse strand, counting down.
TTCCAGTGAGTTCTGGGCCTTCCTGAGCTGTCCTTCCGATGGGTCATACCTGCAAAGCCTCCAAAGGGAGGTGCCCTGGGGAATACTTATTATATCAATAATGCATTTTATCTGAAGGTGCCTTTCAAGTCACTCAAGGTCATCAAACAAGAAATACGGAACAGTAAAAGAGGAAATATCAGATGTCTGAACCACCTCAGCTCTATCTGAGGTGGTTCAGGTAGAGCTGAACCACGAGGGTGAAAGGCGCACCAGACACCAGAGCTCCCCCTGGACGACAAATCTGAAAACTCATTTCAGCTACCTCTGTTGGCCCTTTACGGTTACGCTACCTAATCATGTTGAGGCACTATGACGGACATCGGAAATGACGGACCGGAGTATTGGATTGAACGACTCCGATTGTTTTCCCCCTGAGTTGTTTTTGCTAGTATAGCCATGGCTTCTACTTGTTCAAGTTGGGCACACTCAGCCTGTAGATCTTGTAGGATCCTACAGGATCCCAACATGTACTAGGAGGGAAATCTGACTATTTGTTTTTTGTCACATGACTAGTCCTGAGATGGACCGGCGTTCTGTGTTGGGTGTACCCAGTCTGTCACTCAAAGGTCACTGGAGACAGACACCAGATCCCTCAACACCCTGCAATGGCAAACAGACGGATGTATGGTGGTATGGATGGATGAGCCTGACCTGCGAATATCAGTTTTATACAATATCAGAATAGCAGAAAGATACAGGATTTATTTCCAATAACTACATTTTCCCTTAAACTTGTACTAAATGTTTTGGGAGTTTACTTCATATATCTCCTTAAGTCTATGAATCAAAAAAAAAAACACGAGTTATAGATAATAACTTGTGTTATAGTTATAACTATTATATTATCTGGTAGTCTAAGCAATTGAATCACTCCATATCGTTTGTTTATTTCTGTATAAATGGCTTAATATTACACCACATGTTATACTGCAAGAACCTCAGGTTGGCCCAAGCCTCAGCCTGACTCATTAGTTTAGTACTAGTTGGTGATATTTCACAACCACTGGGCCTGTGCGCTGTGCGACCCGTACTATCCAGAATCCCAGTTGATCCAGCACAGCCAGAGCCAGAATGCAACACCGACACCTGTTGTGGAGGCAGCGGAGAAAACAAAACAAAACATGCTCACGTTATAACATCTTAAAGGTCAAACTAAAAGATGTCCACATATTCCTAATGATGGTCCTCAGCTGCAAGGCAGCCATGTCTGGTAAGAGTTACTGCGCACGGACATGGACTGAACCTGTGCCACGTAGTAGTTGCTGAAGTTGACATCTCTGACGTAGGGAGCAGGCTGGTAGTAGCAGGTAATTTTGGACAGGGCGGGGATGGCGTTGTGTTCGGCCATGACACGCAGTGCCAGGGTGGATATTAGAGCCAGCGTCTGGCGCCGCTCGTGGCCCATCAGACACACAGTGCTTTCGTCCACCACCTGCCTCAGCGTCAGCAGATACTCGTAGCGCTTGTGCTCGATTCCCACAAAGTGGTTCTGGAGATATGCCTCCAGCTTCCGCTGCTGCTCACATATGTCGGGAAAGTCGATGAAGAAGCGCGAGCACATGTAGCGCTGCATCTGCTTCATGTGACTCTCCGAAGACGGACGGAAGCTGCGCACCAGCAGGTGGCAGTACTTGAGCAGGCCGCCGCCCCGGATCTCTTCGGGGCTTCGGGTGGCGATAGTTCTGGAGCGGAGGTGTTCCAGGGCTTCCTCAAAGTCTCCGTACATGCTCTCACCCTGCACGCTAGGGTGGAAGGTCTCGGACATTGCCGTCTCCGAGCAACGGTCGAACAGCAGCAATGAGTCCAGTGAGATCTGGAAGGAGTCCACACTGAACTCGAACTGCCTCCTCAGGGAGTCGACAAACTTTAGCTCCACATTCTTGCCAGTGTTGTTGGACAGCGAGATGAGGCTCCAGCGATCTGTGTCGTTGCAAACTTTCACAAGTTTTTGCACGTACGCCTCCTTCAGGCCAGGGCCGTGATTCTCTCCCTGCACACGCCTTCAGGCAGGAAGTCCACCAGGCAGTCCAGCACCACATCCTTCACCAGACGAAATGTCTCATCATCAGAAAGACGGAGGCCAAATATTAGGTCCAGGTCTTTGTAGCCGAGGCCGTTGTCCTGATGAAGCACATGGCTGGCTGCAGAGCCATTCAGCTTCACGTCACGCACAACCACGCCTTTCTCCTCCAGACGAGCTCTGACCACCTGACACACACAGAGGAGGAGACAGAAAATTGTGAGATGTGATTATAAGAAGGTACAAGCCAAGATAAGTCTCCAGGGTTTATACATCTATTGTTCCTGTTTATCAGAACATGCTATTAGTGTACTTATTACACGTGAACTTTAGCTAAATTCTGTCCAAAGTTTTTTAACAAAAATAATTCAAAAGGGAAACCACAGAAATGCAAAAAGGTCAGAAGTTTGATGATACTTAAATAATCATAATGATCAGCATCAGCTCCTGTTATTTATTCATCAGATTCATAACAAAATATGCAAAATTGCACACCTCTAATGTTTCACTAAAAATTATGTTTCACAGGATGGCCTAATTGTTTCATTTTGTTCTTATTTGACTAAATACACATCTTGCTTGTGGTAAATAGGACTTCTTATGGGTTTTGTCCAATAAGAGCCTTCAACGACTTTTTAAATTTTCCCATAAAGGTAAGATTTATAGAGTGTAAGGCTAACACACATATTTTTCTACACTGAAAAAAGAAAACAGATGATCCAACTTGAATATATTGCTTCTTAATTGGTCACAAGTCATCAAATTAGGTATATCCAAGAGAATTTATGTCATCAAGTTAAAGAAACATGAATGAAGTAAGTTTGACAAAAGTTACTTGTAAAAAATAAATAAATATCAAGTTGGAGATTTATTCTCTTTTTTTTTATTGTGTTAGTCTAACAATGACACCTAAACAGTGATGGCCATGTGATGCCCAAAATCTCATCAAAACAGTTGTATTTTTATTGCAGTTAAATGATACAAGCACCGACTATTTACTAATTAGATGTATTCTGGGAGTAAATAGTTAAACTTTTTATTTTATGCTAAAATAAAACACCTTTCCACATATTTGGTAAGATAACAATTTCATTCTGCCCTAAACTTATGTTCTACTTTGTATTCCTCTGGTTGATCAGATCTATCCATAGAATAAAATATATTTATTTTATCCGTTTACAGTATATTTATAGTCAAATTTACAAGTCAAATATTGTTACTTTATCTATCCATATATAAAACTTTATCTATCCATATATAAAATGAATGTAACAAGTGACAAAAGTAACTAGACATTTCGTGAAGTTATATTTTAGGTCAAGATATTTGAAAACTTTTGCTTTATTTTTTGTAGGATTCCTGTCAAATCAAGTGGTACTAAGTCCATGAATCAGATTCTGTGTCAGCAACCTGCTCCAGAGCACCAACAGTAAGACAGCTGCCTAGAAAAATGTGATACATCACCCAAATTAATGACACCAGAGATAGCCATCTGCTGCCTGCGGGCGACACTGTCCCACATACTGCAGCAGATCTCTAGAAAGCAAAAACCTGGTTTAGCAGACTGATTTGATCAGCTGCACAGGAAAGCAACAGCAGACACAAACCCTCACTGACTGAGAAAATGGTTTATTTGAAGACTGGAGCCCACGCTGCTCTGCTGGGAGAGTTAGGAACATTTCTGAACGGTGCAGACACATTCATGTTTCCTGTCAGTTTGACTAAACCACTGAAGCTCAAGAACTCAAAACACAGCTGGCCATTTAAAAACTTTCACTGAGCCTTAGGGATCCATCATTGCTGTCTTGTAGTTATAGGTTTTAGCACAAATATGTCAAAATTCAAATAAAAGTGCTGGGTATTTCTTAAATCCCAACACTTGGTTTTAGAAGTTGGCTTGATTTAGTTGCATGTTAAGTCAGAAATTCTGACCCCATGTTGCTGAGTTAGAGAAGAGACTAAAAAAGCTTCATTATTCTTCAGAGACCAGTACTTTAAATCAAAGTGACCTAATTACAAAATAGGAAGATGGTAAAGAAATACTGTAGAGACTTTACACAAAAGAACAGGTACTTTATTCCAACATTATATTAGTCGCTCAGCTGCAGACATTCACTGTGACCAAGTCACTGGTCATAAAATCAATATAAAACAGGATACATTTTATTTAGCTATATATAGACGCTCATATTTACCAAATTCAATTGTCAACTAAAGGGGCATTCTCACCAGCCTTGTTTAGTCCACTTTAATCGAATTCTGGTTAGTTTGCCTAAGAAGTCCATTTCATTTGGACGGTCTAATTGAACTCTGGTCCACATACAAACGTAGGCGTAGAATCTACTTTGCTTGGACTCCAAGCCTGCTTGTTTAGGATGAAAACAAGAAGTCAGAAGATTGTCGGTCACTGATTGTCTAGGTCGTGCAGTCACTGGTTGCATCATGAGAGCGACACCCTTACAATAGTCCAACCCGCTATTTGTAAAAACTCACAGCTGCCAGTAATTCTCAAAAAACCACAGACTGAGCAAGATGTTCAACATAGCTCCCTTCATTGTTGGGGTGTGTTTTACAGATCTTGTCATGCTACTTTTCAGACTCTGGGGCCACCCAATTCTAAGACGACCCCGCCCACAACAGCTGTTACACAATTGTAATGGAAAACTACTCAAACTCTGTTGAGCAGAGCAGAACCAAGTCGAGCTACACTGCTAGGTCCTAGTGAAACACAACCATAAGTGAACAATCTGATACTTTACTTTAGATGAATAACCTGCATGCATTGTGAGAAGTTTTCTCGTCTTAATATCTGCGGCTTTTACTTTTTCCTTTGGTTGTATTCATATTCCTCATCTAAGGAGTGGGAGGGCAGAGGATTTTTTTTAGCCATCTGGCCGTCTTCCCAGGACCTGCTTTCCTCTTCATAGGTACCTTATATGGGGTCTTGGGCAATTCCTTAAAGCCTCATCAAGGTTTCTGATTGCCTGTGGGATCCCAAAGGCTAGCTGTCTTCAGTATCTACATAGTTGAAGGCAACATTGCGAATGTTGAAGCCTTTCAAACCCCTCAGCAGCCATCACCGTGCTCCTCTAGGATATCATTTGGCCACATTTACTGAATGGATTACATACTGATGTTCTTGTTGTATATCCTGTTTAGATGGATCTGTGATAGACAATGGACAGACATGCTGATTGTCGTAGTTTGTTTCCAGATTTGATTTTAAAACAGTCTCACCCTAAAAAAAAGCCAAGAGGCACTCCACTTTGTTGCATAAGAAGGTGAAAAAACACATAAAAATTCAAGGACTTTCCATTCGTCCAGCTGATACCAGACACCAGTTTTTATCTAGTAATGTCAAGAAAAACATTTGATGTGTTTTTTTTGTTGTTGTTTTAGACAGAAAATTAGCAGTGCTTTTTATGCTTGAAAATGTAAAAAATACAAAACAAAAACAAATAATCCAACTAATTAAAAAAATATATTGGATACTTTGTGGGAAGAAATTACTCATAGTTTCACAAAATCTCTGACCTCAGTTTTAAAAGTTAGTCTGAGTTAACAGCACGTCCCAATCCATCTGTCTGTCCTGTGAGGAGCAGACTCCTGGACCCCGACTCTCCGCCTGGCATGACATCCATAACAAGTCATGAAACAGACTAGTGCATTTCCCCCATGACGCTCCAGTACCTGGTACACGCAGCAAGGGGAGACACTTCCGCCAATGCCGGAGTAAAGAAGCCTTGTAAAACAGAGCCGCAAACACACCAGACTGTCTGGTGTTGACAACGCCTTGGCAACAAATAACAGTCTCTCCACTCCAGTCCTGCTGTCTCAATAGTTTCCTCAGTTATTTCATTAAAAGTTGTGGTCTGGATGTGTTTTTAATATGGAAGTTTGAAATTACACAACTATTTACCAGCCCCCAGCTCCCTGGACACCCACGAAAAGCTCTGGGCAGTGAGTCAGATGATCTTGCCAAGCGAATGGCAGCTGAGATCGAGCAGCACCCTGACCTTCAATTCCCTCCACAATAGCCTGGCAAGCAGCAGGGGATGATGACGATGATGATGGTTTTTCCTCTGGTCAGAAAACCTTCCCAGAAATGTATTCGCATGGGTGGTTGTTCCACCTGTGTGCTGGTAGCAGTTAAGAGTTTTTGTTTTGGGTCAATGAAGTATTTGTTCTATTGCATCGAGGACTCAAAGAATGTCTCAGATCACTCTGGCTTTATTTGACTAAATTAGATTCAAGCGACAAATTTAGGAAGATTCCAGGTTCAGCAGAGTTTTGAGAGGACTGTATAAAGTTAATGTTGTGAAAACAACTCGGCACAACCGGGGAGTTGATTTAATTTGCTCAGTTTGCCTCATCCTTGCAGCACCAACATGTGTTTAATTACTTTACCATTTCAAATTAATCCCAAAAACATGTCTAGTGAACCACCAACTGCTATTTTAGTACGGCCAGCATACTAAATCTGATGCCGCTGAATGAGACTATAGTTTAAATTGGGCCAAGTCTTCTTACTATACATGTGTGGAAAAAACATATGTAGTAAGATATAAATGTTCACTGTTATGCTGATGATATTTAGCTATGCAGTGGGTCAAACAGTTAACATATTTCTAGATGTGATATTGAAATAAAATTTTCACCAGGCGTTAAGTTACTATACATAACTTAATTTCTCAACTTATTTGTGGTTTCTTTTCATGTATGGATTAGTCGGGTTCTTACCAACACCTGGTTATGAGAAATAAAGTCATATTTATTTCTCATAACTCACATTATTAGAATAATGCCATAGTACTATGAGAACAAAGTCCTATGAGAATGAAATCAAAATAATGTGAGAATAAAGTTGTAATATTTGACTTTTTATCCTCGTAGTAGTACAAATTTTCTCCTGTACATATGATATTCATATGATATTATGACTATTTTCATAATTTGATCACTTTATTTTTATTTCATTACTAAATTCCTTTTTAAAATCCATTTTCTTAGCAATCTATTGTTTGTGCACTGTGTTCTATCATTAGTGAAAAAAAACTGGATTTGAAGGCTATATTTCCCCTAGCGCCCTCCTCTGGGAGCATTTGGTGTCTTCATTTTCCTCAGCCTCAACAAAAAGCAGAGTGGCTGGTTGGTCCACAGCCCGGCGAGTCGGACGCTGATGACCATAGCATCTGGTCTTTGCTTACCTCACGGGCCTGTTGCACAGCATTAGAATGGTCAGTAATCCATTCCTCACGGTCTGATTGATATCCAGGCACCACTGTCCATGACAGAGCAGTTCCAGAGTTTCCCCACTGCCTTCCCCTCCAGCTACGAAGCCGATCGAGCGTCTGCATTTGCCATTATGTCATGTGACGCAGCACGGAGGCTGCGGAGCGGCCTGCCGGAGGGAGCAACTTGAGCCGCGTCGTGGGTTCCGGCTGTGGTTTGATGACTGCTGATGTTAAATAAGTCTGAAAGTGCAGAGGTGTCATTAACAGTAGAAATTTTTCCTCCACTGCTCCGAGCGCTCACTCCCAGCCTGACCGCAAACAGATGGTATTCAAAATGTGGGCCGCGGATGAATCTGCTGCTGAAGGAAAGTGGGTTGAAGGTGATGCAGGGTGGAGGAGGACAGTAAGGGGGTCAGCTACTAATGTCGTCATCCACTATGGTAAGGTAAGTTGATGACTAAACTGCTTCCATCTGCCTCATGTGACAAGCTTAAAGCGGCACTATCATGAAATAAAATTGACGTTTTTGTGTTTTACATAATGTTATGATGTTATTCCCTCATTAAAAACAAACACGGAGTGTTGCTTTGACTCTTTCATGCATGTTTGAGAAATCTTTTAATCTCCCATGGCAACCACACAGCTGAGCAAAACGCCTGGGTGGACCTAGCTCCGCCTTCAAGAACAAAGCTCCTCCTCCAAGCTGCAGTTGATAAATTGCCAAGTCTCTGCCTCATGCAGAAGCTCCCCTTTCCCTTTGAAACTTCTCCACTCAGCTCCTTCGGACTAGCCAGCAGCAATTAGCAAATACCCAGTGGAACTGAGAATAAGCTGAGCTCATTGTAGGAGTTACTTCTCAGAGCAACGTTGGTAAAAATGTTGCTAGAGGAATAATAGAGGAGCCATGTTGTGAAGACTTCCTGAAAGCGAATTTTCAGAAAGAGGAATTTTTAAAGGGACAGGACCCCAATTTCAAGGCGTTAAATTATAAAGTAAAAAAGACCTTTAAGTAATTTTTGATGTATAAAAATATTTTATACAACTGAAGGTAACATAGTTACTTGATTATGCTACAAAATATCACTATGTGCCTGGAAAACGTAACACTGCCCCTTTAAGGTGGAAGAAATTGTGGCCTTGCATGTGTGACTTAATTAAATATTTGTATCTCTAACTTATCCACTGATTTAAATGGTGAGAAATAAATTTGATTTAGTTCCATTGTGACTTGTGACATTTTCTCAAGTCATGTTGCTGTATCCCATAATATACTCCTTCCCATTTCTACAAGTTCTGCTACCTACCACAAGTATTTGTTGAGTCATCATGTATTTATGTGCTTTAGCTGAACCTGCAAAGATCATTTTCACAATTGCTAGAACAAGTAAACTTGTGCCATCCATTTGGAGCAGCAGGGGGGGCTCAACAGGTTCAAAGCCAGAGAGCACTTATTTAAAAGGCAAGAAAGCAAAGTCTGATAGCAAAGTCCATCTCACAGTGAACTTTGGCAAACCCCAGCAGCGGAGATCAACAGGCCCAGACAACAAGGTAAAGAGAATGAGCTGATTTATTCCCCTTAGGAGACTGAAGACTAGACTCAAACATTTTTCACACATGCTCATCTCAGTGGGAAGTGGAGGCAGTTTATATGACACATAAACCATGTTTTTATACATAAATACAAAATATGCTGTCACCAGAATGCAGCATGATCTGATCTACAGTGGTTTGAAAAAGTGTTTGCCCCCTTCTTGAGTTTCTTTGTTTTTTTTTTGCATGTTGGACTTGCTTCTGTGTTTCAGAACATCAAAGCAATTTAAATATTAGTCAAAGACACAACAATTAAACACAAAAAAGCAGTTATAAAATGAGAAAAAATCTAAACCTACATGTTCCTATGTGAAAAAAGTGATTTTCTCCTTCCACATAACTTAACTTTGGTTTGTCAGGCCCAGACTTTACTACTGCCACACCTGTTTTCAATCAAGCTATCACTTAAATGGCACCTGCATGTTAAAGTGAAGAACACCAGAAGATCATCAAAAGCCAGACGACATGTCTAGATTTCGAAAAGTTTCAGAAACACCCCAACAATTCTGCCTCTGGACGGCTGGAGAACAACAAATTGAAGACTTTGGAGTGGCCTTGTCAAAGTCCTGACCTGAAATCAGTTGAGATGCTGTGACCTTAAAAAGCTGTTCATGCTGGGAAACCCCTCCAAAGTGGACAAACCACAACAATTCTACAAAGACGAGTGACCAGAAGGTCCTAGAAAAGACTTTAACAAACAGCTTATCATACTTGTTGCTACCCAGGGCAACCCAAGCAGTTAGTAGGTTAGCGGGCAATCGCTTTTTACGCACATACCCATGTGGGTTTGGATTTTTTTCTCCCTTAATAATTCACTTTGTGTTTACGTGTGTTGTCTTTGATTAATATTTACATTAGTTTAATGTTCTGAAATACTGAAGTGCGACAAACATGCAAAAAAAAAGGAAATTAGGAAGAGAGGAAACAATTTTTCACACCACTGTACAAACAAACTGTGTGACCTTGCACATATATTAACCTGCTGTCCCACTGTCTTGTATTTTGTTATGTGGGCTGGCATTTAAAAAAAAAAAAACAATGTGAAGAAGTGAACAGTTTCCAGGTAATGCTTTTCATTCACTCCCGCTCCGTAATGAAATTGTGTTGAGTTTCATTAAATGTTTTATTTTATTCATTTTGGTGTGAAAGTAAATGAGCTGGTGTTAAAAAAAATAGGTATGGGACTGAAGCTACGATGCTGAATAAAAGCCACCACGTGGTGATAACGACTAGCAGAATTAATCAGATAGGAAGTGACAAGTTTCAAGCATCCAGCATCCTCAGGTGAGTGAAGCGTCTGGATAACATTGAATAGGACTAAATGTTGTTTTTGAATCATTGGTGCAAAATTTGAGTTGCACTGATTCTAGCAGTAGGGCTAGGCCATGCAGTTTCCAATAAAATCTCAAATTTTTTTCATACCAAATCCGATTTTAATCTTCCATCCATCCATCCATCCATCCATCCATTTTCTTCCGCTTATCCGGGATCGTGAAGCGGGCGCTGTACCGGTCCGTCGTGGTGAAGAGAGAGCCGAGTCAAAAGGCGAAGCTCTCGATATACCGGTCGATCTACGTTCCCACCCTCATCTATGGTCATGAGCTTTGGGTCATGACCGAAAGAACGAGATCACGGATACAAGCGGCCGAAATGGGTTTCCTTCGCAGGGTGGCCGGGCTCTCACTTAGAGACAGGGTGAGAAGCTCGGTCATCCGGGAGGGACTCAAAGTAGAGCCGCTGCTCCTATGCTAAAATGCTTCTCATCACCATTGAAACAAAAAGGGTGAAGGACATTACAAAGACAGATTGATATGGATTTGATGTTTCCAGGAAACACCACTTGGGGCAAAATGCATTCCATTTTATTTTCAACTTACCGTATTTTCCGCACTATAAGGCGCACCGCATTATAAGGCGCACCTTCAATGAATGGCCTATTTTAAAACTTTTTTCATATATAAGGCGCACCGCATTATAAGGCGCATAGAATAGACGCAACAGTTATGTTGCCACCCGTCTGGTATTGAACGGGACATGATTTGTTCTGTTCACTACAAATATGGATGTCTAATAATAAAAAATTGGTCCCGAGTACTATACATAGCAGTCTGCACTACTCATTGTTTCACTCACGGTTTTGGTGTTGCAATATTGTGCCCAACTGCTTTCTGGTTAGCACAAACCAACAACACGCTGCCGCCGCAGTCTGTCTCTCTTCCACCAACCCCCACGGCTTTAAATGTATAGGTGCTGGTCCCTTGGTAACTCTAGCCGAAGCACCCCGGATAAATGTCTAAAGCTACTTTGTTGTCAACAAAACAGTCCGATTCCGGTCGCGAGGAGAGCCTTCTGCGACTGGAATGGGGCGTGGCCGGACGATGGTCACCCTTCTCCGTTCGCGCACAGCTTGTTCGTGGAGAACGTGATGCCAGATGACCTGCAGACGACCTGATTATTAGGTGGGTAGGTAGATACATAGACATGTCTATGGGTAGATCGGTCAGTCAAACTTTAACAAACCAGTTTTTTGACAATTATCCCAGCATGCACTGCGCGCTTCTTCTATGGGGAAAATGAAGTCGGCAGCTGCTTACCGTAGTTGCTAGACCTATTGTGGCTCAATATTGGTTCATATATTAGGCGCACCGGTTTATAAGGCGCACTATCGGCTTTTGAAGAAATTTAAGGTTTTTAGGTGCGCCTTATAGTGCAGAAAACACGGTACTTAAAATGTATAGTTGTGGTGTTACGATGTATTACTTTGCCTAGAAATTGAAATGGGCCAGTTTGAAACTCTCACAATATGGTAGCCATGGCTAAAAATACAGCGTGAAATCTTTAGCATTCAATAATTTAGATTTATACGTACAAATTTAGTAAAAAAGAAATGTAAACACTCTAGCTTGAGGTTCAGTGCTTTGACAGACAGATCGCTCTTATCTTGGGAACTTCAATTTCTGTTACTTTCGAGAGCTGAAATATTTCCAAAAAGCTGAGTTGCTCCAGCAGTTGTAGACAGAATTAAAAACAGGAGAAATAGTAAAGCCTTTTACAAGCCCCGTAAAAAAATCCATATATGAAAGATTAAACAAGCCTAGAAGAAGAAGCCTAGAAGCTGCTGAAAAGAGTCAGCCAAGATGTTTAATCATCTCTGGAGTCTGAACCGCGAAATGGCTTTTCATACTTTCCCCTTTTTCCGGTTCGATTAAGTATCGCCTCTTTGAAACAGCGGAGACGGGTTGGGCAACACCAGGCCAAAATCTAAAAAGAACAGATTTTTGGGGGGATTACTTTAAGATTTGAGACTGTGTTTTTAATTTAGAAATATGAGGGTGTCCATGAAACCGGGGATCAGAACTTTCAATGAATCTTTTCCACTTTGAAGTTGTGCACACATGTGGCTTTGTTGAATTTTCTGATGGTTTTGTGCCGTTCCGAACTTTGTGTTCTTTCCGTTTTTATCAATCCGGGGCAATTCATTTGGAATAGTGAGCACCTGCTCCCGCTATTAAAAAGGCGCAGTCCATCTTCGTAATCGTTCCCGGACGAAATTTCCACGCCGGAGGCAAACGTTGGGAGGGATTTTTATTTATTTTCTCTTTTTGTCCTGAAAACAACTGCTAACGTCTCAAAAAGTCAGCAGCGAGTCGCTACAAATAAATGGAGTTCCTCACTGAGATATAAACATGAGCTAATTCGATTAGCGTATTTTAACAAAGGGCAAAAACGGTCGGATATGTTGCGACACCAGACTGTGAAGGCTTCTGATTGGAGGGATGAACGTTGTTGGCAACCTTTGGCCATATGCTGTTGGCTGCTGTGTCAGAACAATGTGCTGCACTGTTTAATACCATCAATCACTTGGTCCACAGTTCCACAGTGATTCATACATTTTACAAGGGATTTCAAATTTAATTCCATCTGCTGCTGGTTAAACCGAACCCTGTTTATATGGCTTAAATTGATCAAAGCCCAAATTATTCTTGGTTTGCTTTGTAACTTGACATATTATCCAGCCAACACTTGTCTGAAAACAACACACATTTCTCCATTGGTTGTTTTTTTACCGACAGATATCAAGAACAAAAGATTTGCAATGTGCATTTGACGAGTAGCAGATAATCCTCTTAATGTCTTCATTTAGTATAAAGCCAGCCTGGTTAGTCCCTCAGTGTTGCGCCATTTAAACACAATGCGGCGATTACTTGCAGTGGAAGTAGACGTTGGATGTTTCCTGTCTGAAACATATGCTGAGAACATGTGCAGCATTTACAGTCAGATTGGCTATCCAATGTTTTATCAGCTTATTTAATCGAGTCAAATTCCTTAATTACTTGTATTGCTGCTGTTTGTATTTTTTCCCCATTTATTTATTTTGGTATTTTATCAAAATATGTCTCTCAGCTGTAAATGAGATCTTGGATTTCCAGGGGGACAACCTGTATAAAGAAAATGTCCAACAAATAAATAAATAAAGAAAGAAAGAAAGAAATATAAAAAGTGAATCATTGATTGGAAATGTTTTAGGCATTCTGTGTTCAGTGTGTGTTCCACATAGGAAAATCATTCGTGGTGCACCGCCTCCACCCTCCATTTACTGTGTAAATAATTATTGGTTTGTGGATAAATAAGACACCCTATGTAATGCCTATGTAATGACAGTTTAAAGGCTCATAAACTCCCATAAACTCCTATGACGTTGTCCACCAGCTAATCTGAATTTCCACTAATTAAAGACAGGTGATAAATTTACGGCTTCTAATCTTTTATTAAAACCTTGCTTCAAAAAATTGTAAGCTGTCCCTTTAAGGAGAACTCAACACCTGTAGAGCAACAATGCGAAGAACATGTAAAGCTCCAAATCACAAATCAGCTTCCTGAACTGTGATGTCTGTATAACGGTAGAGCGTGTTTAAAAGAAGTTTAATAAATCAAATATCTGCCTGCTGTAATCAAAACAAATAAACTTTAATCTACACCAAAGACCGTTTCAAGCTGCATTAAACCAAATTTTCAGATTGTTTTATCTGGAACATTTCTTCAACCTTTAAAACACATCATTATGTGTTTTATTCTCCCTTTCTCAAAAATTAAAAAAACAAAACAAAACAAAAAAACAACTCACACACCTTCCAAAGACAAAAAAAAGTCCCATTGGACTTTTCAGCAGCAACAGACAGCCTCTGTGGAACACGTGACGGAAGCAATGGGTGAATTTTCCGAAAGCCGCTCTCTCTGAGAGGTCCATAAAAAATGCTGCAGTTCATGCAAACATAGCTGTTTGGGGTCTCCATTGCCTACAGGACTGTATAATGAAGGAAACGCATTAGCAGGGGGGCTGCTGGGAGCAGAGGATGGGGTCTGCTTTGATGGTAGAGCCCTTTAAAGCACATGTGTGTTTGCACAGGAGTATCCTCCTCCCCCAACCCCTGACAGGACGACTTCTGAAAATATGAATTATGCAAAGTGAAATATACAGTGGATTAAAGCACCACCCGAAGGACATCCATTGATAACGGCAGCGCAGGCTTTTCCTTAATCAGTAAATCAAATGATCTGAAAAGAACTACAGGAAAAGTGAGCTAGTGGAAAACCACAGTCACAGTGTTAGCTCATCCCCACGTCTGTGTTACTAGTGTGAGCAGTTAAATGTGTCCTACACTCCAAAACCACAAAGGCTTACCAAGTATTTTGTGTCTAGTTTTCAGAGCAAATACCTTACTACACCTGAAATAAGAAAAAACTAACTTCAGCAATATTTAGTAGCTTGTTTTAGGGTAATAATCCCTCAATATTGATGATAAAGTTTTAGTTCCACTGGCAGATTATTTCACTTATATAACATTGGAAAAAACATCTCATTATAAATGAAATAATCTAGTACGTTTTCATCGTACTATATAAAAACGAATTGTGGACTACTTTAAATCCATAATTCCAATATTAAGGAATTATGGACTTAAAATAGTTCCTATATCTTGCTGAAAAGTTACTTATACTTTAGTTTTATTATAACATGCATACTAAAATATTTGCATGAGAAACTAGACCAAAATCACATTGTACCATTTTGTACTTTTGCAGTGAAAGAGAAAAGAACAGTTGATTAATAGAGAAGTGTCATCCAAACAACACTTTCAAATAAGAATTAATATGTATGGAATGGATGGAGATAATACTCAAACTCTATGCAATAGAGCGCCTGACTAAATTAATATTAATGAGAGTGTGCAGGAAGTAAATAAAAAGTGTTGCATATTCTGAAGCTTGAATTTGCAAGTTCAACTATGTCAAAGTTGTACACATTATCAGAGCCGGCCCCAGGAAGAATCAAATTAAGCTGCTGCTGAGGCCACCTCTCCTCCAGGCCAGCAGGCGGCGCCAACAACACTTGATCTCTCAGACAGAAAGTAAATCTCTGGACTTCACATTTCGCAGTTTCAAATTATTTATGTGGAATAAAAATACTCTACTAGGTATGTTAAGCTAGGAACAACATTGTCGGAGATGTGAGCAAACCTGACAGAGGAGTGACCACAATGCCAAGGAACTGCAATTCTAGACATCAAGCTACGCAAATGTTGCGATATGCAGAGGTGGGCAGAGTGAGGCATTTTATAAAATCAGTATCAGTATCAGATTGATAGTTTAGTTTTAGATTCCCTCTTGAAATTATGTTTTAATTTTGTATTGTAGTTTTTCCAAATCTACCTCAAAAAGATTTTTTTTATTTGTTCAAAATGACAATTTTTTGCTATTTCATTTTTCTATTCCGTCTTGTGTATTTTGTGTTGGATGTTGTGTATTTTCCGAACACAGAGTGCCATGTTACAGCACAGCCAAACAACTATGTTACCTTCAGTTGTTAAGAAAATGCTGAATATATTCTCAAGAGCTTAAATTAAGCCCATCATAGAGTACCTGACATCTTGAAATTGGCGTCAGTCTCTTTAATAACCTTTCTGACACTCCCCCTTCAGTACTTCATCACAACAATTAGGATGTTTCCAACCATTCTTAGGAGCATTATACTTTGTGCGATGAGCTCAGCAGAATCTCTGCTCCTCCCGGAGTTTGCTCATACTTGCTGCCACTAGCCTGAAGGAGCTGAGTGGGGGAGTTTAGCTCTGTGAGCCGGAAGCCCAGCTGGAGACTGCAGCTCCGGGAAAGAGCTTTGTGGAAATAGATGGAGTTTTGTGAAAGCAAAGGCACCCCGGAATGGTTGCCATGGGAGATTGATGGATTTCTCAAACATGCATGAAAGAATTACAGCAACACTCCAGATACTTCAGAATGGTTTGATTCAAAGAGAACGTTGAAATGAATAAGACTGCCATTATCTGTTCCATAACAAGACATAAAGCTCAGAAAAGTCAATTTGGCATAACGCCTCCCTCCACTTTGAAGAATTTTGTAGACGCCCATAAACTTGGTCCAAATTCTGTCATAGGGCTTCACAAAATCATAAAATAGTAATGAAACTCACCTAACAGTGAGTTTGATGACATATCAAACTTAAATAACAAGAAGTATTGTCTCTATACCAAAATATGCAGTATGACACCCCTAGTGTTATGTTTACTGTTGATCCTCTGAAGTCAGGTAATCACAGTCCTCATAATCACAGAACATACTTTTAGTTTAATAGTTATGATTTCACAGTCTTATTTTCACTGTCTGAATCGTTCTTGCTGGAACTAGCAATAACTAGTTGATTTATGTTTGGACTGTCTGAATTTTATATGACAGTCAATGAGCACTTTATTTATTCCTTTTTATTGAGTAAATAATCTGAACTGGATATGGTGGGGGGGGGGGCAGTTTGGAATCATTACTCTACTGAATTAGGACCGGCTTTGTACATTTTCTTTTTCCATTTTATCATTAAAAAAAAGAAGATGAAGGAAAGAAAAGGTGGGGGGGAGGAAGCACAAACTCACCTGGATGATCTGCCGGGGCTTCACGGACAGCGTGGGGAAGTTCCCGCGGCCGTGGATGGGAACGCTCTCCCCGAGGATGGAGTCCAAGCGGCGCACCTGATCCCAAGACAGGACGCTGAGCCGCTGACTCTGCTCCGGGGTATCACCGGACGACATGACGACCGCGGGTCGATGGACACTGCTGCGGGGCAAGAGCACTCCTCTCTCGCACGCTGGGATGGTGGTGGGAGAGTTAAAACGACCGCGGATAGAGCGTCCCTTCCCTTCACAGAAAGATCCAGAGCGCGGTTCGGTGTTAGGAAAGTTTACTCAAAAGCCAGCGGACATCTCCCAGAAGCAGCAGCCACTCTTCGTGACCGTCTCCTCTCGCCGTCTCCTCTCCGCAGATTAAAGAGCCTCAGAACTCGCGACCCGGTCTTTTCTCACCCGGCTGGGATTACCACGCGCCTCCCCATTGGCTGGACGCAGATTTATGAACGCTCTGACATGCAGAAGGGGCTGCACCGATTTAACACACCTACCTCTCATGCTTCAGACCGACGTTCTGTCACAGGAAGAAATTTGAGAGCGCTCCATAGAACTTCAAAAGAAAAAACATCTTCTGTGATATGGTACCGTCAAAAAAAAATTATTTGGTTATTCAGACACACTTGTTCCCACAACTGTAGAAGTGTTCTCAATCGGGGAAAAAACTCCAAGCACTCTCTCTAAACTCTCTTTTCATTGCAAAAACACAAAAATTGACCAAGTATTCCACGTCTAGTTTCTAGTGCAAATGTTTTACGACACTAGAAATAACACAAAACTAACTTACAAGTAACTTTTCACCAAGATATGGGATTTGGCTTTAAGTCAACATTCACTTTTCTTTTTAACTTATAACATGAACAATTGTTGTTACAAGAGGGGAAAGAACAGCCAGTGGAACTAGTACTTTTATTTTATATTTAAGAATATTGACATAAAATAATCTCATATCTGGTTGTAGACTTATTAGAAAGTTAGCTTTGTTTTATTTCAAGAATACTAAGATATTTGAACTAGAAACTGGACCAGGAGTCTGCAACCTGTGGCTCTGGAGTCTTAAGTAGCTCTCTGGACCTTTCACAATACTCTTAATGCTTAGGTCAGAATGAACAAATGTTTATGAAGATACATGTAAAATAATAAAAATGTAGAGTTTAGCATTTTATGCATTTTTATTGCATTTCCACAATAGATTGAGACCAAAAAGTCTATTTTTTTCTCTCTCTTTCAAAATGTAAACATAGAAATAAAATGGTGGATCCACAAAAAATATTAACATTATTTTTAACAAATACTCTAAATAGCCATCAAAATATTCATCAAAGATTATGAGTCTTTGTTTTCCGAAATATCACGTGACATTTGTGCCTCTAAAGAAGTTTTATTAAGCTGGCCTAAGGGCATAAAATGGTTGCTGAAGGTTTTTGAATGTTTGACAAAAACCTGATTAAATGTTGTGTTTAATCAGCATCTAACAGCTATAAATTGAACAATTTGAGAGTATGAGCAGAAACACTACAACTTCATTTGACAATTAGAAAAAAAATATTTTAATCAGTAAATACAAATTTCTTATCACAAATTTCTGTAAAATGTTTTTGTCTGCCTTACAGTACTGATATTTATTCACAGTGCCTTTCAGAAAAAGTCATGCTCCTGAACTTCATCACACTTGTCACATCACAACCACAAATTTTTTCTGTATTTTGTTAGATTTTTTAAGGGATAGATCAACACAAAGTGGCATAATTGGTCGAATTAAATGAAAGTGATGCATGGTTTCTAAAAACAAATCCTTCAGAAACAAAAAGTATTGTGTCCACATTCAACCCTCTGAATATGACATCCCAAAATCAAATCTTCTTTTACTCATTTGAGTTAGTGTTCAATAGTCAATAACAAACCTATGAATTTAGGCAAAACTGATACAAATTCCAAGAGTAAAACAAAAACGAATCGGATGTTTTGTGAATGCTATAGAGGTTTATTAGGAAACATCAGTCAACAAACAACAATATGAAATCAGTGAAACATGACAGCCACCTTGACACACACTTCAAACTTACATGATCATCATGGGGAATCGACTATTAATCATTCCTAAAAATAAATGCATGCAATACATTTTTGATTTTTATTGTGAAAGACATGAAAACCTTTTTTGTAAATAATTTTCTATTGGCATCAGTCTAACACTAACTACGTAAATCACCAAATACCCACAAAGTTCTGTAAACAATATGAAAAAGTTCAAGGGTTAGAATATGTTCTGCAACGCTTTACCTGTTAAATTCAGTTTTGTCGCTGGTATGTATGTGGCTACAAGAACCAAGGAGCTGGCAGGTGCATTTAAGCCTAAAAGTTGACCATCATGTTTTATTCTACATTTCTAACAACGTATTAAAGTCTAAATGAAAAACAATAAGTTAAATAAGCCACAAATAATTATCAAAATATGCTCAATGGTAGTATTGAGGCCACAAGCATTGCCTTAGACAGAAGTTTCATTTTAGCACATCCATTCATCCATCCATCCATCCACCACTCAATGTCAATTTAGAGTTTTAACCAAACATGGTTGTCCTGTGACTGTTTCAGAAAAACACAGCCCCATGCTAACACAGGAAGAAAATGCTACAATAATAGATTTTAGATAAAGCATTTTTCATCATAATGTTGAATGTTTCTGACTTTGTTTTTGGTATAAAAAGGTGAAGTTCTGCTTAGTTCATCCTCCAAGGTGATTTTGTGTATTTACATTTGAACTTGATAAAATCTTCATTGCACAAACTGCTAGGTGAGAAAATCCAACGCAAACAGTGACTTCCAGTAAATGCGTGTTTTGGGGCTGTCAGAGAACCGCATTTACCTGAGGAAACATGCAGAAGGATGTAGTTTACCTCATCTACTCTTGCATAAGTTATTGAAGACTGAGTTATTTACCAGTAGTCCTTCTTTATTGTTTTTATGGCTTTAAGATAATAAAAACATACAGAGTTATTTGCTGGAGGGCAATTGTTGTACGGAAGTGTATTAAGAATCAGATTCAGCTTCACTAGCCAAGATTGTTTACACAAACAAGAACTGGTCTTCGGTTCATAGAGCTAAACGCATAGAGACATTAAAGGTCCATTCTGACCAGCCGTTTGGTCCACTTAAACTTTGTTTGTTTGGTGAGGTGTGAGACTCTAATGTGGACCAAAAAAAAGTAAAGACTTGTCCACCCTCAAACCTAGACTTAGGTTCAGTTGAGAGGAACTCTGATCTGGTTCAAATGAATTTGTGAACGCCAAGCGGACTGGAAACCACTCCAAAAGCAGGAAGCGGACTATAGCGCAGGGATTTCTGGGTAAATACAGCAAAACAAACCTGTGTATTCAGAGACTTTTGTGTTGTTTCCTTCAGTGGTTTATGATGCAGCACCACCACAGACGAGGAGGGGAACAGGTTCTTCAAAGGGCTTGATTTGTTTGACAGTGTAGTGTGCAAGAAAACCGCACCAGATGAAAATGGAACAAATGTTGCAACTTTAGTCTTCAGTCGAACTGAGTGTACCGGATTACCAGATGTGAAAACACCCAAAGCATACATAGATAAACTTTAGAGAAAACAAAATAAAGAATGAATAAAACAAGATGTATATGCATGTATATGTACAGCAAGGAAATAAAAAAGCCGGGGGCCTGTGATGTCCTTCAGATGCTTCAACACCAGTCTCTCAAAGGTTCTCAGAACCTCAGACTTCAGCATCTAGATCATTTACAGCAAAACTCAAACAACCTTTGACCTTTTGCTTTTAAACCCACTGCAATGAATATTGCATAGGTTTTCCATATTTTTTAGAGGAAAAATACAACACAAAGAGTAACTAAAAACTTATATTCTGTAAATGCAGGTTTTAGGGGCTGTTTTGGACAGCAAAAGTAACTGGAGGTAAGCCTGTTATCACACAAAAACATCCAAACACAGAGGCACTTACTGTGACTTGTCTACTCTTGGAAAAGCTGTTAAAGATGAAGTTGAGTCTATCAGAATTGTTGTATGTTTCAAACAACAGAAGGCTTAGTTATTTGCTGAAGGCCAAATTTTTCTACCTTACTAAGTGCTTTAGAAATTACTTAGCAGCAAAGGCCGAGTAACCTTTGACCTGTGACATTTAAAAACTAAAAAGGTAAAGACCTGCTAGGTTTGTGTTGTTTGTTAGGGGCTGGAAGGGTTTCGTGTTGCTGTCACAGGGCCAGTAGAGGTTCTTCTCAGGTGTATAGTGGCAACACAACCTGTATGAACAAAGCTGTTTCATCAAATCATCTAAGGGTTTGATCAGATTTCTATTAGCTTAAGCTCATCTAAGCCACAGGGCAGACACTTTTTAAGCTATCTAAGCACAGAATCTGGTCCATCTTCCGAGGATAAGACGTGACTTACTTCAGGATTTCTACATTATTACTTCAACTCCCATTGGCTTTAATGTTCAGCCACTGTTTGTGCAAATTAATGGCCTTGTTGAGATGCCATTAATTTAGCAGACTACTAGACTATTACTTGTAGGCTAAAGCTGTTTTGTCTAGAGAGTTCTGTTCATTTGGGGAGATGTGAATGCGTAAATGAACTCAAAGAACAAACTCTGATCCGCTTACAAACCGGTCCGGTTGAAGTGAACTCTGGCACATTTTTGAATGTCTATAAGAATGCCAAACGAGTCAGATACCAAAAGCAGGAAGCGTACTGCAGTGCAAGGCATTCTGGGAAAATTAAAGCATGCAGAATATGCCTATTCTGATGTGATAAAAAAACTACCTCATATGGGGGAAATTTTCAGCCATTATTCGACATTTTCAGTCTGAAAGCAGCATGAAATGTCTTTCTTTCTTCTCAAAACTTGCAATGCTTGTATTGAAAACATCTGCTGTCTTTCAAATTGTCACTGTGCTTTCTCAAACTTTTCTCCTCGTGCTCAAAACTTGTCTCTGCTGGGACCAAATCTCTGCTTGCTCTGTTAAGTGGTTACAATCAACATTTTTCTGCCATATAATATCAAGTTTTTCAATATTCTCTGGAAATTGTCACTACTAAGCAAATTCATTTTTGGAATTTCAATTTGCGCTAATGATAACGCAGCTACTGTTTGCTAAGTTCATTTCCAGAAAGAAACAACGCATGCTGCATGGTTTGTGTGTATTATTCAGTCACGGAAGATTTCAACAGCCTATTGGCACAGTGGCACACAAACCGCACTGAGCAGAGAGTAGCTTGAGTTGCGCTGTGACACTTCATACCAACCTTATGTTTTTGTGAAATCCCACCAGCTTTGGGCCCGTCCCTGTGATCCGCAGCCTCGTGGACTTAACGGCTACCGATAGGACCAATGTTTCAGCTGCAGAGCCCCGATCCTCCACAGCCACTCAACTAATGTTTTCCATTAGCTGTGAGACACATGCACAGGTTTACCTGAGCTGCAGGCCCCCTACCTGGCTCTTTTCTCTGCTAAGAAAAGAACAAAGCTCTGAGATCCTCATTACACGCAGCAGTGAAGATTGGGCCCAGATGCTCAGCCCCAAACCCTCTTTTACAGCCACATAAATTCATCAGAGTCCATTTGTTTGATCCTACTCTGGAGCAATATATGTCAGAGGATAGACAAAGTATATGTCTTTGAACTTTTTCACCCACAATCTTGGTGTTGGGACACTTTCAGATTATTTGAATGGAGCCATTAGCAGGAAGTTTAACAGGCATTAAAATACAGTAAATCTGATAAATGTCTTAATCAGAACATTAAGGTGGGTGCTTGCTAATTGTTCCCCGTGAAATCGAGGGTAACACAATGATGCTTTGTGCAGCTTTTCCACAGCGTAGCAGTTAAGCGTAAGAATCGCTGTTGCCTTGAGGGGTGGTCCTCCTTTATTAAAGCCCCCCTGCAGACTGGTTACACTCTCAAAAAGCTTGTGGGTAGATGATATGGGACATGGCACCACACTGGCTTCACAAGTGCACAATGAATGCCAGGAAAGGCTGTGGAACAATTACTTTCCTATGGAGAGAGGGGGAAAAACGCCATGCTGAGGTCTTTCTTTTCACTGACCTGATGTCATCTGCTTTAGCTTTCAGCGCCACAGCAAACTCACCCATGCAGCACAACCAGCAGGTCAGCACTACTCAGACAACTGTGCATGTTTTTCTTTAAGCTAAACATTGCTACAAAAATCAACTGATAATGAGGAAGGTTAGTTTATCTCAAGATAGACTATCCTTATTTTAGACTTTACCCAAAAACATCAGAATACTCGAGTTAGAAAAAAACGAAAGGCTTACTTTGAGGCTGTTGTAATCGAGTAATCGATCGATTATTCTACTAATTCTTCTTAAGCGAGTAAACATAAAAGAGGAAATGCTAGTAGAAAGCGATCTAGTTTCAGTATTAGTATTTAACCGTAAATATCCCTATTATGGTGCACCGCCCCAATTAACGTGGGATTGTTTCCCACCTCCGCTCTTACGTTAGCGTGGACGGCGACATTTCCCGTATCTCAAAACAAAACTTGGCATGTGTCTTTCTGTCTTTCACCATCTTCCTCCATACCTGCTAATAGCACTTAGAACTTAGCATTAATTTCCCACACCGTTATTTACAGGGACCTCGTCAATGAGACCCTCGAATATTACGTAGTATTTTCAGTGTTCACAGTCTATATCATTAACTTTATCAGCCTTATATAACACCAGATTATGTTGTGCACTCTTTCTGCTCCTCTACTTTCATCTCCCTCTCAAAGTAGGTTGACCAGTGGAGCTAGTGAATTGGTCAACCCAGTGACCAATTGACCACTTAGTTGTCAACTGGTCAACTGTGGTAAATTGGTTTAATCATCTGACCTGAACATCAATGATACTTGACAAACAACAATATTCTGCCCCTATATGAGCAAGCAGGAAGAAAAACAACCACCATGGCAGATTGTAATGAGGATTAAGTTAAAAAAAATTGTAAGATATGCTCTATGATTACTATTGCAATACATCTTCTTTCTCATGGCAGCTGGCAAAACACTGAGCACAGTCTCTACTGTGCATGCAGGAAGCTTGCAGTTCACACGGAATATCACATACAAGTCGCATACTGTACATTTGAAAATGTGAACGACCACTTCAAAAATAGAAAACAAAATCTGATTTGAGCACTAAGGCCTGCAGCATGAAGATAACTTAAGTCTAGTAAACAATGTAAAGGAAATTTAATTGTGGTTTAGAGGTTTTTATGATAGAATTCCAACTCACCTAATCTCGCTTTCAGCAAAACGTACGCAGGAAACACAACGAAGATGACTGGATCCCACAGATAAACACACCAACCACAAATAACCTCTCAGCACAAACCTCTACGATGACAAACCTAAACTACCACATTAAGTAGAAACAGTATTTGCTGGTTCATGTGACTAACGCTTCAGTTAAATTGGGTAACGGAAAGTAGTGTTTTTACAGCCAGGGCAAGGCTATAGCCATGTTTAACTAAACCAGTTGTTGGGTAAGGTTAGGGAGAGGCTTTGGTTTTTGTGAAACGGTACATTTAGACAGGATAAAACTCCACTTGAATGAATTAAAGGCCAGCATACCTGCCCATCCACCGTCTCCACCGCAACACGCTTCCAGTTCGCTTCATCCTGCTACATTAAAGTGGAACTCAAAGATTTTATTTTTATATATATATATATATAAGGGTTTTATTGCAATTTTTCTGGGGCAGGAGAGAAGGGGATTTCTCTCTTTTTATTTGAATTCTTTCTCTGTTCCTCTGCACAGCTTTAAAACTATTGCTCTTACAGTAGGTCAGCTGTTTCCTTACAGCCGCTCTTTCGTAACAGCGCTCCAAAACACAGAAGAAAATCCAAAGAGCTGCTCTGAAAGAGCAGCCTTATTTCAACTTTTAAAAAGGGAGCGATGCGCCCTTTGATTACGTTTTCCCACTGAATTATTTTTACTCGCAAAACACGGCTCATTGACACAATTGCAGTCCTTTGCCTTATTTTAGGCTTCTCATTTTCTGGTTCATGGGGGTTGTTTTTTGCCAAGATCCCAGTCGAAGTTAAACTGCATGGATTTTTTTCTTCAGTGGGAACAGTGTACTTACCTGTCAAACAACTTTTGTTCGCTTGATAATGTTTGTGTGTTTGGCAAGAAGGAGAAAAGAACAAAAAAACTTCCATTTCTTTTCTTTACTTTCTGTTTTTAGTCTGTTTTTGTGCTTTTTCTCTGGACTCTGCCTTTTATAGGGGAAGCTGCAGTGACGGTTGATACTGCTCATCTGAGACTCATCAATCTGTGGCATTCTGTCTACCCGGGTCCATGTTCTGTTTTTAAAGCAGTGTGTGAAAACCTCAGGCTGTAACTCCTTTTTCATTAAGATCTGCACGAGATGGCAGTTTCTGGAGTGTTTGGAGATTTTTATTTTCTTTTTTTTTTGCCTGTGAAACAAAGCCAAGGTACAGTGCATAGTTTCTTTAAACATAGAAATGCACTTTGTAATGTGGGGTGGGGGTTTAACTCACGGGGTAGCAGAGAGGCACACATCAAACATGAACCCAAACTGTAATAAACAGCTGTGATTCATTGGTCTTTCTGATTTCTGTTCTAATTTGGTGTTTTATTTGGATTACTTTAGTTTGTTCTTTTGTTTCCTTTACTTTTTTCATTCCTAAGGTTTTCGCTTTTTTTAGTTCTTTTTGCATATCAGTTTATGTTTTGATTTAGTGTAAGTCTCAATTTTTGGTTGGATATAACTTTTTGTGTTGTGCTTTATTCACTTATTATTTTTATAATAAGTGAATATTTTATTGTGATCATTGAAACTTGGATACCATCAGTTTAGAAGTCAGTCAGTCCTGTACAGTCATGGCCAAATGTTTTGATTCAAATGTTAATTTTTATAAAGTCTACTACTTCAGTTTTTATAATGGCAATTTGCATATACTCCAGAATGTTATAAAGAGTGATCAGCTTAATCTCAATTAATTGCAAAGTCAATACTTGCCTAGAAAATGAACTTTATCCCCCCAAACACATTTCAACTTCATTGCAGCCCTGCCTTAAAAGGACCAGCTAACATCATTTCAGTGATTGCTCCATTAGCACAGGTGTGGGTGTTGATGAGGACAGGGCTGGAGATCAATCTGTCATGATTAAGTAAGAATGACAACACTGGACACTTTAACAAGAGGCTGGTGCTTGGCATCATTGTTTCTCTTCTGTGAACCATGGTTACCTCTAAAGAAACATTTGCAGTCATCATTGCACTTCACAAAAATGGCCTAACAGGGAAGAGTATCACAGCTAGAAAGATTGCACCTCAGTCAACAATCTATCGCATCATAAAGAACTTCAAGGAGAGAGGTTCCATTGTTACCAAAAAGGCTCCAGGACGCCCAAGAAAGACCAGCGAGCGCCAGGACCGTCTCTTAAAAGTGTTTCAGCTGCGGGATCGGGCTACCAGCAGTGCAGAGCTTGCTCAGGACCATTCCTGCCTGCATCCATATGCAGGCAGGTGAGAGTGCATCTGCACACACTGTGAGGCGGAGACTCTTGGAGTAAGACCTGGTCTTAAGGAGGGCAGCAAAGAAGCCACTTCTCTCCAGGAAAAACATCAGGGGCAGACTGATATTCTGCAAAAGGTACAGGGAGTACAGGGAGTGGACTGCTGAAGACTGGGGTAAAGTCATTTTCTCTGATGAATCCCCTTTCCGATTGTTCAGGACATCTGGAAAACAGCTTTTTCGGAGAAGACGAGGTGAGCGCTACCACCAGTCTTGTCTCATGCCAACTGTAAAGTATCCTGAAACCATTCATGTGTGGGGTTGCTTCTCAACCAAAGGAGTCGGCTCTCTCACATTCTTGCCTAAAAACACAGCCATGAATAAAGAATGGTACCAGAATGTCCTCCGAGAACAACTTCTCCCAACCGTCCAAGAGCAGTTTGGTGATGAACAATGCCTTTTCCAGCATGATGGAGCACCTTGCCATAAAGCAAAGGTGAATACTAACTGGCTCAGGGTACAAAACATAGAGATTTGGGGTCCATGGCCTGGAAACTCCCCAGATCTTAATCCCATTGAAAACTTGTGGTCAATCATCAAGAGGCGGGTGGACAAACAAAAACCTAGGAATTCTGACAAAATGCAAGCATTGATTGTGCAAGAATGGACTGTTATCAGTCAGGATGTGGTCCAGAAGTTGATTGAGAGCATGCCAGGGAGAATTGCAGAGGTCCTGAAGAAGAGGGTCAACACTGCAAATATTCACTTGGTGCATTAACTCATTCTAACTGTCAATAAAAGCTTTTGTTACTCTTAATATGATTGCAATTGTATTTCTGTATGTGATGAAAACATCTGACATACACACATGAAAACCAGCGGGCAGCAGATCATGTGAAAATATAATATTTGTGTTGTTCTCAAAACTTTTGGCCATGACTGTATACCTCCAAAATAAATGGGATAAATGGACTTTTTTATTTATGTAACCTTTCAAATGAAATAATTATGTTGTCCATTAATGCAATATAAAAACAATGTCTTTTTATGCAGACATAAAAGTGTGCATGAGTCACCAGAAAAAGATCAATAATTTGGCTCAGATTACCATAAACTTTAGCTCAAATGTTGCAGAAATCTAAAAAACCAATGTTTCCAATCTGGGAAGGATTTCTTTAAATGCAGAATCAGACAATAATGGGTGAGAAGTAAACTGTCTGCAAAGGAAACAGTATGCTGCCTTTGCTAGACATACACACAAAAAAATTTATGAGCTTGAAATAGCATTACTTCAACCTATTTTACTTACCTAAACGTAAAAAGTAACTTTCCAAATAATAAAATAAAAAAAAAATTCAAGTACTGAGATTATCAAACATGATTTAATATTTTTAAGCAGACAAAATTCTGACATTTTAAAGAATGAAATAATAATAAAATACTAACAATAAACACAAAACAACACATAGGAAGCACTTTTTCATATCGGATTTTCAGTTTTAAATTGGACATAAATACATTGTTCCATACTGACAATAGGTAGTATGTACAGTAGAACACAGTAGCATGCATCCAGTGGCAATAGTGTGTACTGTGTTTATTGATCTTCAAATGGTCAAACTGTCATTTGTTTCTAATAATACAGTATTAGAAATAAGAAGTCTCACTCATGCATAAACTGTATGTCTGTCTCTCATTTGGTTTTTGGTTAAAATATGTTTATTTTTCTTCACTGTATTGAATAAAATATCCAGAAATTTTACTCAAGTAAAAGCAGCAATGCAAGGATTAGGTGTTAAAATTACAACAAATGAAGGTAAGTCCAAGACATTATATATGTGTGGAATAAACACAACTTCTCTCCAGTGTTTAACAATTCAACCTTACGGTTTACTTTAATGAACAAACTCACTAAGCGCAGTAACACCCAATTGAACTACAAAGTAAAAGATGAAAGAAATATGAAACTAAACTAAACTGCACAAAAATAAATAAATAAAACAATAAAAATACAGAACAAGAATAGTACCAATAAAATGATGCAAAGGCATCAACCAAAGTTCAAAGAACTGTTAATGTAAAGAAACCAGATTTATTTAGAAAGAAATTAGAAAGAAATCAAAGTTCAACTAAGTAGTACAAGAACATGTTGTTTAGTGCTCACACAGCAAAACCAAAAACATTAAATACTCCATAAAATGTACAGTAAAATCACAGTCCAGTATGAAAATGCATAATATTGGTAAGGCATTAATGACACATCTTCACTTCTAAGACCTTGTGACTATGCTAACCGTATGAAATAATAAATACATGAATGAAGCTACCCGTACGGGCACCATTTAACCCGAGAACAATCCTCACAGCAACTCAAAACCCTCAAAGGTCAGCAAACCTGTTACAGTTAGAAAAGTTATGGTAATTAATACCAAAGATCATCTGAGAAACAATCTAAAGAATGCTTTATGAGATAAAAAAAAAAGTCACCAGTGACCCGAAGTGAAGAAGGACGAGCGTCTCCAGTTTCAATGTTCTTTAACGATCCAATGATACCTTACCATCACTTACTGTAATGTGAGAACGTTACACCACATTACAAAAGAAAATGTTCTTCAGATGACAAAGCAGAATAGCTGTGTAAGGCTATTCCAGGACGGTTTTGGCCCATAGCGTTCGCACATGAATACACGATATGGAACAATAGAACGTTTCTTATGATGCTGTTGCAGTTCAATCACACACATTTACTCTCATTTCCAAGTGAGAGTTAATGACTGCGCAAGACTCATTGTGCAGTCACCGTGAAAGGTTTTGCTAGAGACAAGTTATACTCTGCCAACTTTTCATTTCCTCGTAGGTGTTAAGGTATTGCAGGATGGATCGAAGAACACCCAAAACCTTTTTTGTCTCAATTCAGTGTTGAATGTTGTAAACTGATCCCTCCACACCCCCACCTCCACCATTGAATAGGGCATCAACACAGTTAACCTACTACCTCAGGTTAACTTAGGGAAAAATGAGGCATTTAGACATATTTCCTGTTTATACTCAGTGTGCCAGACCCAGAGGTGATTAAACCAGTTTCCTCTCAGTTTGTCAACTCTCTTCTCTTTGGTTATTTGCGATCAATGTTAGAAATTTTGATCTCTATGAGAGCTAAAAAGACACCAACTATGCAAACTAGATGAAGTAAAGACATTAAAACCTATGTCCAGCGAGTATCGTCTGTTAAGATGGGAAATGTTTCAACCCATCTGTAAATTTACCTTTAATGTTCCAAAAAGTCCAAGTGCTCAGTGCCTCCAATTCAAAATGAGTGCAAGTCACATTGATTATATGTTATCAGTGCCATGGAATGAACGCTGAGTGAAGAGTGATGAAAAGTTTCAACCTGAAGCCCAGACAAATGCCACACTTATTAGGTGAAGAGTAGGGATCTCCCCTGATAACAGCACAGTGTTTTCTGACCTCTGACCTCATCAACAAGGTATTTTTGTTGAATGTGTTTTTCCTTTTTTGGACCAAAACCCAAAAGAGAGTTGTGTGTATGTAACGGTTGTATAATGACCAGACAGGAATCAGGATTGCGTTGATTTATTTCTGTTTAAAACAAGAAAATTTTACTGCAGCAGCTTCTGGGCTTCAGCTTCCACACACACACCTTAACCAACCAAAAAAACCCACAAAATAATCACCTTGGTGAAGAAAACTTAACAGATGTTACAAACGTGGGAAATAAATGCCCAGTGAGGTGCTGCTCTAAACATAAAACAATTAAACAATAATATATATATATGAAAACTTAAGAGTTTAAAACATACTTTAGAACATTTTCAATATTTTAATACTCAAACAGAAAAACGCTAACCTCTCCTCAACACAGCTAGAGGCGAACTGAGGAGGGCAGCGGGAACACACAGGATATAACGC
This sequence comes from Poecilia picta, assembly GCA_033032245.1. NCBI lineage: Eukaryota > Metazoa > Chordata > Actinopteri > Cyprinodontiformes > Poeciliidae > Poecilia > Poecilia picta. The sequence goes on along the minus strand of CM065363.1, from coordinate 25,886,553 downwards.
AAAAACAGGAAGTAAGAAAATAAAATCTTCCCCACCAAAATAAAATACAATTAAAAACAAAGAAAAACAAATATTTACAGAAGAGGATGGATTTCTACACACTAGTGGCCAAAAATAAAAGCAATATAAAACAAAATAATACGTAACAGACATATCAATTCCAAGAAAATGAGTTTTGAGAAGGTTCATAAAGAAAATTAAATAAATAAATAAAATTGACTCTGCTACATGTACAAATCCTGCAGTTTCTGAAAAACTCCAAACAACTATGCTTTAACTATATGCGGTGCATCTGGAAAGTATTCACAGCACTTTATTTTTTCTGCATTTTGTTACAGTACAGCTTTATTCCAAAATGTAGTAAAACAATCTTTCTACTATGTTCTACACACAAATACCATGTTACTATGACAGCGTGAAAAGATTTTTTCAAATTTATTCAAAATTGGCACAGTCGACCAGGCTTCCTAAGCCAAGATTCTCAATAACATAAGGATTCACACCCTTTACTTAATATTTTGTTGATCCACCTTTGTCAGGAATTCCAGACTCAACGTCATCTTGAATATGATGCCACAAATCTTGATTGGCCAGTATTAAAAAAGAAAAAAAATCTGTTCTGTCCTCATGGGAAATAGTGTTCCAGATTGCACTCATTTTGCTGGGGAGGAGCTTCTACTGTTTCTGGGGTTGACAGCTGAACTGCAGCTGTTACTGGAAGCTGAGGAACTATGATCTAGAGGCGTGGCGAGGGCTTAATAGGTCAGAGGCGGGCTGCTAGGTATTTTTCTTCTGATAAAGCTACATTTTAAACATTGTCCTGGCATCTGGTGGCAGCCATGGAAGGTGTAGTCTGGAATGGTATGCTGCTGATTAGTTGCTCAGATTACACAGAATTAGGCCAGTAAAGTTTAGGCTATTGCTTCTGAGTTTTAGGAGGCGTTTTGTTTGTTACCTAGATGGTTAGCTACTCATCACCAGGGCAGGGCTCTATCTGACAGAGGAGAGAAGAGGTGCATACAGTGCGTGTCTGTGTCAAACTGCCTGCTATGCGTGCAACGCGTTCACACTGAAAGAGGCACATCATGTGTGTGTGTTTGTGAGGTAGGGGGCAGAGTGGAGAGTATTGTCAGGCAAAATTACAAAAATTTGGGGCACCAGTAATATGGGCTTTTATAACCAGAAATGGATCTCACATTACACACTGTAAAAAAAGGCAACTTTATTTCCTAAAAGGGAACAATGACATGTGCTCTTGCACCACCTAGTGTCTATCTGTGCATGTCGCTGGTTGTGACACCTGAGTGTAATTCTGCGCAATGGATGCATTGGTGCTGATACAAGATGTTGCGAATGGGAGAATCAGGAGGGAGTGATTTACCTCCTAATTGATGAGCACTGAATTATACGCTGATTCAGACTTCCTAGTGCAGGGGTTCCCAAATCCAGGCCTTTTTACTTTTATAACATAAGAAACACCTAACTTTTCTCAACCATCATCAATTTGTGCAATAAAGTTTGTGTTGGTGGACGTTGCCTGGTTTCATACAGTCCATCCTGCAACCAAGGTCAGACTCACTTTTTTTCTGAGCCTTCCAAGATAAGGCCCATGTTCTCTAACTGGGTACAGTTGGAACTCCGGACAATGTTTTGTTGAGACTCGTTGTACGGTTTCCCAAAACAGGAGAGTAAAATTATGTTAGCTTGTGTCAATGAAACAATGATCTATTTTATTTTAAAAATCAAACAGAAAGGTTCAAACATCTGGATGACCAGAGGTTTAAATACTTAACATTTTAAAAAGTTGCATGCCTGATCCCTTACAGGATTTGCTTACTAATGCCATCTGGTGGTAAAAACGTAGTACTATGCTTACATAAAAGTCAGATTCATTGAACTGATTGTTTTTCCTTGCTTTTATTGGAAGAGGAACATTGGCTTAAATAAGCCCACAGTTCATACAAAAAGGAAACTTTACATTTCTACTTCTGAATGCATTGCTTTCATTCACACTGTAGGTGTTCATGGGGTTTCGACACAAACAAAGAGAGAAGTTCATGCATGTGTCTCAACAGCTTATTGTGCTAACATGACCAATGGCGTCATTGTATTTTTGTGCAGCTATTGCCATCGTACAGTAATACATAAAACTTGCTTTTCAAGAGAGCAAAACCACAATTTTGCAACCTGAGAATCAATCTCTCCAGGAAAATGTAAAACAGATCTGTTAAAAGACACAAAATCAAATTATTTAAGAGATAAAAGGAGCAGGAATATGTTTTGTTGTTGATAAACCACAGTTGAAAGTGCAAGCAAGTATTTGTAAAAGAAGGGATGATGACAACTTGATGGGTCTGCGCTGCTTTGGCTCTACTTAAAAGGTGCTTTCATGTTTTAAGAGCTGTAAATAAAGACATTCTTATACAATAAAATACTGTTTAGTTATGACCATGCAGTAGTATTCTCTGTCACTTGTGTAGCACTGAAGGGGTACACACAAGTACAGCTGATAAGACATATCTAACCCAGCAAGCTTAAAGGGAAAATCCACAAAAAACTCACATCGTGCTATTTTCAACAAAACAGCCAGGTAGCATCAAAATGAACTGTGCTTGACATTATTCTGACTCACAGACCTCTATAAGCCAGTTGGATGTTTACCATAGGTACGAGGGATTTAATGGTGGTCAACATAAAACCTGAAAACGAAGGAAAAAAATCAGGGCAGAGATTAGTAGATCAGTTCCAAGCTAATTTCCATTTAAGTTGGAACCCAAAGAAAATGACACTCTATGAAAGGTTTGCTTCTATAGTATAAAATCAAGTTTGTCTGACTCAGTAATTACACCCCATATGTCTAAAAATGCCTTTTGACAACACACAACTACATTTTAATTAGTTGTGTGTTGTCAACTAATAAGAATAATATTTTTCAAGATATCTTTAATTTTGGTTTGAAAAGTCAAAATACCTTCCACAATATCTCAAATGTCTTCACCGGATTCACCATTTGAAATGTCACATATCCATGAGGAAGCTGTAAAGTAATTATGACGTGTCAGAATTACATTTTTATCCATCCATCCATTTTCTTTACACCCTTGCCCCTTGGTGGGGTCAGGAGGAGGGTTGTTGGTGCCAATCTCCAGCTGGCGTTCCAGGTGAGAGGTGGGGTCACCCTGAGCAGGTCGCCAGTCTGTCACAGGGCAACACAGAGACACACAGGACAAACAACCATGCACACACACACTCACACCTAGGGACAATTTGGAGAGGCCATTTAACCTGACAGTCATGTTTTTGGACTGTGGGAGGAAGCCGGAGTACCCAGAGAAAACCCACACATGCACAGGGAGAACATGCAAACTCCATGCAGAAAGACCGGGGCCGGGAATCAAACCCAGAACCTTCTTGCTGCAAGGCAACAGCTCTACCAACTGTGCCACTGTGCCGCCCAATTACATTTTTAGATTTCTGAATTAATTTTGAATTCATCTAGAAATCCCCCTTATGGTGCCATTGAGCTGTCCAAAAAGGTGCCTGCAGAATTGTGGGTGTCTTGCACAAAATTGTCTGAGAATGCCATAACGTAGAAAGGGTTCAGCGGTATTCAGTTTAGTTCAAAAATATTTATGGAATATGTGGAAAATGCAAAAAAAAATTGTTAACTTGAAGACTGCTTCAGAAATCTGCAAATAATTTTCTATTTTCTTCTCCAAGTAACAGAATGCACTTAAAAATGGCTTTGAACAGAAATATGTGCTTCTGTCAACATTTTTTTTCTGTTATATTATTGAAATGTCAAAATGCTATGTAAATCTGTCATTTTGACTAGGAAAAATACTAATTCAAGATATCTGAATTAAAAAAGCTGTCCAATTAATGACATCTCTGATTCATTTGGAAATATCTTAAAAGGAATTTTAACTAATCAAAATTATAGTTCTAGATATTTGGAACGTATTTTTGTCTTATTTGCTTTCAAAATATCTGCAATTTAAAATGCACACGTCAAATCTACATATCTAAAACTACATTTAAGATATCTGGAATTATGTTGTCATTCAAGATACACTTATGACTGATCAGAACAAAAAGTGAGACAGCTAAATTTATTTTTGGATTAGTAATTTAATTGTTCATATCTGAAATATATGTTTCAGATGCCAATCAATTAAAAAGATTAATTTACTTATCTTGAATTAAAGCTCCTTTACAAATTAATGGTAAATCTGTCATATACACTAGTCAGGATGTAATTAGAGATGTCTCAAATAGGTATTTCATCTAAAAAAATAAAAATAAAAAAAAAGCGATATGATTTTAAAATATTTCTGGTCATAAAAAAATTTCAGATATCTGAAATCAAACCGATTTTATGTTAAAACGGCTTGCCATAACGGTGGGGGCATTCTGAAGTGAGGTTCAGTTAAAAGGTTGTAAAAAGTTCATTTTTTACTGGCAGTAGATAACTGTTGTTGCATCGTCATTTAGAATAAATCCACATTTGTTGGTCCTAGAGGGGGCAAAGGTCAACAGGTTCAGTCACTCCTCTGAGTAACACTAAGGTGGTTCTATAGCCACACATAGAACCACCCTTCTACTAGATATTGAGGCTGACTTGTAAGTCATCTTAACCTAAGAACCATTAAGACCTCAGACATGCCTCCATTTCTGCTCTTGTGACATCTTAAAGATTAAGTGCATAATGTGCTTTCTGAACCCATATACTGTATAACCGGAGTCAGTCACTGGAGTGTGGCAAACTTGGCTCCTCGGTGGCCCCTGGTGGTGGAACGATGGTTCCCGTCATGGGAGGAAGGGGAAAAGTAGTCGTCAAAGGTGGGCCTGGGAGTTTGTGAAGAGGCTCGTTTGTGCTTGTGCAAGCGACCTTTGGTGGGGAGTGGAGGAGAAGTGCTCCCATAGGTCTTGGAGTTGTTGTGGGTGCCGCCGCATCTCTGGGAGAGCTCAAGGGAGGGGTCGGAGTTCAGAGCCGAGATGTTTTCTGGGCAAGGAAGCGCTGTCTGTGGTTTCCCCTGAGGACACGAAGTGGCCAGAAGAGGAGTGAGAGCCGCTGACTCCAGCAAACCTTTAGGTCCCTGTACGCACTGTGGAGGGGGATGGAAACAAAAGTTAAAAATGAAGGCAAAAGCCAGCAAAACCTAAAGGACAAACAACATGGCAATGAATTAGTTTAGTTTTAGTAAACAGAGGCCTAATTTTAATACAGGCAGTTAGGTCTCTGTAGGACCAGTGTCAGAACTTGGTCTGCACTTCAGTCTGGTTCATTTCTGGTGAGAGTTGGACTAAAGCTGCCCTTTGTCACTGATTCTCTTCATAGCTTTTATGGACAAAATTTCTAGGTGCTGAGGGGATCCATTTTGGTGGTCTTAGGATTGCATTTCTGCTTTTTGCTGATAATGTGGTTCTGTTGCCTTCAAATCCGAGGACATGGTCCTGAGCCGTAAAAGGGTAGAGTGGTAGAGCAGGTCAGAGAAAACGTCCTGCCTCAAGTGAAGGAGTTTAAGTATCTTGTCTTTTTGTTGAATGAAGGAAAAAATGGAGCGGTAGGTCAAAAGGAAGATTGCCACTGCCTCTGCAGTGATATGGGTGTTATACTGGTCTGTCCTGGTGAAGACAGAGTCAGAGAGTCAAAAGGAAAATCAACGGATGACTGCCTGCTCTCATCTATGGTCACCCGCTTAATATCGAGTGAGAAGCTTGAACATCCTGGAGTCCAGCCGCTGCTTCTCTACATCAAGAGGAGCTAGTTGAGGTGGTTCGGGTATCTGGTTAGGACACCTCTTGGACTTCCTCCCTGTAGAAGGAGTCCAAGAGCCCACCTGGGTGTCCTTCAGGTTGGCTCATCCCACCTGGAGGAGACCCAAAGGAAGACCCAGGACACACTGAAGAGACTATGTTTCTCAGCTGGCATGAAGGAGCAGGACCAAGTGGCTGGAGAGAGGGAAGTCTGGCCCTGGTAAAAAAAAAAAAGTATACCTTAGTATACTTCAAACATACTTTAATTTGTGAAAGTACACTTTAAGTATGCTAATTATTAAGTGTACAATTATTAAGTGTATAAGTATATCTGAAGTATACTAAAAATACACTTGTACCAATTTCGAAATTAGTACTCTAAACACACTTAAACATAATTGTACCAAAATACACTTTTAATATATTAAATAAAAGTATGCTTTAAGCGAACAAAATATGAATGAATATGTATGAACTTTTAAGTACCTTAATAATCTTTTACTATTTATTAAAATTGCATACCATAAAAAAGGATAATCATGATGTAATTTTTAAGAAAGTACCCAATCAATTTTCAGATGTTTGATGTAAAAACCTTGTAATCAACGGCATTAGCTCCAGTTCATACGCCAGACCAGATGGTGGCGGTATTGCACATTTTAATTTATTTAAAAAACGCCACAAAGAGAAGAAAAAACTTGAAGCAGGGAAGATAACAGACGCTGTTCAAATTCGCCATTTTTACTCGCATAATATTGCCAGTGCAGTAAAGATATATAACTTACGTTAGTTTCTTAAATAATTATTTTATTGTGACTTATGTGATTATTATTATAGTAATAATTCAACTTCATGTTATAACTGCATGGAGGCTGTTTGTTGCGACTTACACTTTCATTCATAAACTAACCTGGTTTTAATTAAGCTCCATAAAACGGAGAGACTTTGATATTGTGAGGTTGTTGTTCTAACTCGTTCATCAATGATTTTATTTTCAACATATGTTTGCAGTCTAACTGAGCAAATTAAGATTAAAGAGGAAGCCAGAGAAATCAGGTGTTAGAAAACCTGAAGACTTTGTCTCAGAAGAAGCTCTGACTCCACCAAATCACCAACCAGCTCTGAAGATGAATCATCTTAATGATGTAAGTTTGTTTCAATGAGCAGTTGCTACATTTTCAACAACAAAAACTGCTGTTACCAACACTAAGTGCTTAATAAACATGACTTGATTTAAAGGTAACTGGAAATAATTTGTCTCTTCTTGTTAATCGAACATTTATCTTTCTTTTTTTATTTGTTGTTGATTTTCAGGACCCTGTAAGTGACCTGTCCAGGGTGAACCCTGCCTCTCATCTGATGGCTGCTGGAGATGGGCACCACCAGCCCCCCTCACCACCCTGCAAGGATCAGTGTGTTCAGATCATGGATGGAAAGATTTTAAGGTAGTTTGTCTCCTTAAGTCCACACTTAAAACAGCTTCATAGTTAATGCCAACATCAACTGACTCTATGACATTGCTGACCATTTTTTTTATTTCCAACATAAACAGGCAAAGAAGACACCCAGAAATGTTTTTCCACCCCAGGCATCCGGTCCCAATCATCATCAGTTCTGATGATGTCACATACATGGCGAGTCCACAACCTCTTGAAATTGTAAGTATTATTTTTTATTTGCCATTTTTCTGTTCTCTTTAAATACAAATGCTTTATCTGTTTAATTGCTCTATTGTTCTTTTTGTAGGTTTCTGTAAGGTCCAGTGAACAGGAATGTTCTGTCGTTGATCCTCACTGTCATGTTTTATTGTCACACTTAAATTTTCATGTTCATGTGTTCACTTTAGATGTGTAAACTGATAATTTATATAAAGTTCATGAAGTTGTGAATAAAATTGGACAATTTTAAAATGCCTGTAATAAAAAATATTTGAATTACCTTGGGCATCTTGTGTAATTAATCTTTCCATGTAATTTTAGTCTAGAACAATGTAAGTACTATAGTGTCATTATGTATGTCATTTACAAAATAGGTATGTAGGAATTAAGACTTTCAGGAATAATTAAAGTTGTAGTTTATTATCAATAGCAGGAAATAAAAAATAATTAATTGTAATTTAAATAAGTTATTAAATTAGTATATTTAAAATATATTTGAAGTATATTTTAAATATATATATATATTATTATATATATTGAGACATAATTATATAATTAATAATAACACTCATAATTATATCAAAATGTAATAATAAAGCTCTGAAATATGAAATTTAAAAAGTACACTTTAAGTACACTCTTAAGTATTCTTGAAGTTGTTCCAAAAAAGTACGTGTAGTATACACGTATATTAATAATATATAATAATAGTATCTAAATATAATAATATAATAATATAATAATAGTATAATAATATAATAATAATAGTAATAATAACAGTATCTAAAGTATACTATTAGTTGTACTTCTAACAATTTAAATACTACTAAAGTATACTAAGTACAACAAAAGTTGTTCCAAAATAGCACAGTTGAAGTACATTGCTAAAAGTATACTAAAGTATGTTCAAATTTAGTATACTAAAGTATACTTTTTTTTTTACCAGGGGGGTCTCTCTGCTTGGGCTGCTACAGCCGCAACCCAACCTCATATTATATAAGTGGGTGGGCGCCAGCGGACAGATGGAAAGCATATACTTTGAGACGAAATTGAGGTTTTGTCTAGGCCAAAGAGCTCAATTTTGGCTTCATTTGTCCAATGTTGTCTGATAATTAAGATTTTGTCAGTGTAGCAAAAAAGCAAAACAGAAGAAACCTGTGAAGGAACAAATACTTTTACAGTGCAACATATAAAATGCTGAAGGGTTACACTCCTATTCATACATCATGGCAGTGTTGGTGGATAAGCATGCAGAGCAGCTGGGGAAACACAGAGACAGCAACAGATACCGGATCAACATGCTTCCCCTCCCTCTGTCTGAACATGCTTACCATGCTCAGACAGAGGGAGTCTGCTCTAAAAGCAGCTTATTAGCTAGCGCAGGACACTGCAAAGTTCAGACATGTCCCCTCCTGACGATGGAAATGGGATACAGACACAGAGACACACCACAGACACAACAGTGAGTTGGGGTGTAGCTGAAGACACACAAACCGGGTGTGGACCAAAGATCAGCTGCAAGGTGGAAATGTTTAGTCTGAACGGTGAGGAAGGACCAACGGAACAGGGAAGGGAGCATAGAAGGAATGTGACAGGTCTGGGGTCTCACTTATAAAGGTGAAGTACAAACAAAACGGGGCCTAAACCTGGTTGTGATGTAAAATATCGGTATCAGATCGACGGTAAGGTCAATACTTTAGTTTATAGGACTCACTCTTGAATTTTATTTTGCTTTTGTATTGCAGTTTCTCAACTCTACTTCAAAAATGTTTTGCTGTGATTTGCTCTCATTTCTGCACTTAATTTAGAAAACACACAAATGTGTTTCATTTCTGTCGTTTCTACACTAAAAAAGGAGAATGGAGAATGGCGCTTCAGCTTAAAAATTGGTTAATTTGTGACATGCAGTCAAATTAAGTTTATCAAGCTAGCTTTATTTACGTTTTCTGTATCATGTAAATATGTCATTAAAGTATTTTGTAGACACTTATGAACTTTATTTAAATTCTATCGTAGGTTTTAAAAAACATAATTAAAAAAACAACACAAAAACATCTAATGGTCAGAGGTTTGATGACATATCAAGCTTAAATAAAAGTTACTGGTATTGATATCGATGACACTATTCACTTGATATCAGATCGATACGAAAATATGCTGCATCGCACACCTCTACTGAATAGTCTAATAAGGAGGAATAGAATAAAGAGGAATGTTGAATAATTGTGCTAGATTTTATTTAAGAAAGTCAAAATAAGAGGGTGAACGTTCTGGATTTGTATTTGTAAAAAGTTGAAAACCCAGTATTTTTTCCTTCCAATGTACATGTTTTCTATGGTGTTGTTTTATCAGATAAACTCTCAATAAAATACGGGGTTTTATTGTAGCACAAAGAAATGTGAAAATGCCTCAGGGATGAGAATACTTCTGCAAGACACAGTACATTCACTCAAACACAACAGGAAAAAAAACTTTAGAAATGATTTGAAAGGCGTTCCTCTAGCGTAAACAAATGCCCACCTTCATATGCCAAAAAGCAGCTATTTGATATCAAAGTAGACTGAAACTGTGCCTGAGGTGCAGAAACTACTGTAAACAAAAGTTCTTAACAAGCCTCCAGAATCCTTTTGTATCCACCTCTGATTTGAGAGAATAAGGAAACAACAAAGGAAGCTAAAGTTTTCCCTTCTTACTATGCCTGAACCTTCTGAAAATACTCCAAACAATTAAAATACACAATAGCAGTGTTTCCATTGACAATGTAATTGTACAATTTGACATTTCAAAAATGAATCTGCTTAATGGAAACACGCCCATTTCTAAATGGGCGCAAGTACGAGATGAGGTTTTTTGATTGTATGGAATTTGGTTTATTTCGCAAAACTCCAGTGGAAATACCTTTTTTGCTTCACACGAGTCACATGATAACAGTCAGATGTTGCCGCTGGCACAAACCATGGAGAAGAAGGTGACAGGAAGTCGTTGAAGGATGATGTCACAGCATGTTTTCAGTGACATCGCGTGAACAAACTTATTCACGTGATTTTAATTACGTTTCTTCAGAAACACCGCATTGGAGAATTGTGTTTTTTTCTACATTAGCAGTATACTGACAAAGTTTTGTACAGTAACTATTTGTAATGGAAACCCAGCTACAGACAGACTTTATATAACCATCAGAAACAATGAAGTACAGCAACTTGTGGGCATTTACTAAATGACAAACAAACAGAGCCTTTCTATGACATAAGTCTGGCTGAAATTCAAGTAGCTGTCGCTGAGAGAGACATCAAATGTCTGTTCAACAATCGTTGAAGCTTTAGAGACTGACCTGGGTGGCATGGGCGCACAGAGAACTGAACAACAGTTAATAAAAATGTTTTTATGACTGTATGGGTTGGTTACAGCTTCCAGTTGAGATCACAGAGGGGAGGAACCTCCACAGAACACCGGGAGACAGACAGGCAGACAGAGACCGCTCTGGGACCACAGCAGGCAGCAAGGATTCACGCAGGCAGGGCTGCAGGTTTGGTTTGATTCAGGAACAGGGAAAAATCAGCGGAGGATTCCTGCAAGTCAAGGACCAAATGGAATGAACCTCCTACCACATTTATATCGCTTTTAGTGTTTGGATTGGGCAGCTCCAAGTCTACGCCGCTCATCTGGGCCGGCTCATCTGCAGGAAGGAAGCCTCGTCTGTCGATCAAGCTTTAAAGCCGGAAAAAAAAGGAAACAAATTAAGGTTAATTGCATTTAGAGTAAACCACTTGTATAGCAAGGAATACGTTCTAATGAAGATGTATACGGAACAAAACAAATGCTTCGAATGGGAAGATTGACAGAGGAAACCAGATGTTTACATACAATGTATGAAACTTTTTTATCCTCTTTGTCTGACATTAAATCAGACTAAACCTTCCCCTTTTTAGGTCAGTAAGGTTCATCAAAACTATTTCTATTTGCCAAATGTAATGATGTAATGTGAAAATTATTGGCTTATTAAGGCGACATTGAAGTCACTGTTGGTTCGACAAGATGTGGTTCTCAAGAGACTAAAATAATTGGAAAAGCCCTCATTTTTTGAAGAATTAAGCACCAAATAATTAAAGATTGAGCTAATGCCACAGCACTGATCTAATAATAACCTAATCTAACCTTATATTATGTTATGCAGATGATCATCTGGATGCTGCATCAAGTGGGGATTGCTAAGCCAAACTACGTTGTCTATAGAAATACATTTAATTTGCTGGCTGACAGCTCAAGCTTCAAACAGCAAACCATTAAATGACCAGATGGAAACTATAAAACTAAGAATTAGAGAGGGAATTTTTAACCTCTCCAAAAAATACTACTTTAGCAAATCCTGCATCCTGACGAGGATTTAACACAAATAATGTTTGTTCAACAATCGTTGAAGCTTTAGAGACTGACCTGGGTGGCATGGGCGCACAGAGAACTGAACAACAGTTAATAAAAATGTTTTTATGACTGTATGGGTTGGTTACAGCTTCTCCACTCTTCCCTGACCAGGAGCCTTTGATCTGAAAAAGTAAATGAATAAATAAAAATACATGGTTACACACTAGTCAGTTATTTTAAGCAGATATTATAATGGTTTCCATTATGTAACAACTACACCAACACATTCACATCCCACATGTGTGTCTTATGAGCTTTTGGCATCTCTGCTACCAAAAATATATCCACCCGGTGTGGAGATCGCAGGCTGTGGAAGTCCTGTTCCCTAGGATTTTATGTCTACAACTTGGCAAACTGCAAAAGTCAATGACTGACAGGCAGGAAGGAAGGTTGTGGAGAATGATAAAAGAAGAGTGCTGTGGTGGATCAGGGGTTAAGCCAGTGCTTCTCAATTTAAATCCTCAGCACCCCCTGCTCTGCATGTTTTAGATGTGCCTCTATTCCAGAACAGTTGATTCAAATGACTGCATAACCACCAAGTACTGCAGAAGCCTGTTAATCAACCACCGATTCAATCCAGGTGTGTAGCAGAAGGGAAATACCTAAAACATGCAGTACAGGGAGGCCTGAGGACCAGAATTGAGAAACACTGAGTTAAGCACAACCCACATGTGGAGGTCTTATTCCTCGATGTGGACGTCACAAGCTCGAGTCTCGGCATTCACCCCCTTTCTTGTTACCCACTTTTCAGTCAATTCACTAAGACATAAAGGTCACCGGAGCCTTTAAAATAAAATGAAATATTAAAGACAAATGGAAAGAAAACAAACAATAGATGTCAATGTTAGTGAATGATGGGAGAATAAAAAAGAGAGGAAGAAAGGATTGGATGCAGTATGGAAAACAAGAAGAAGAAGGAGGACAGGGGAGAGGAAGGAAAGACAGGTTGGCCACAAGAGAGAGATGAACGAAACAAAGAATGAAGGAAATTCAGGAAATAACAGAGGAGTAAAGAAAGTATGTATGGTCATAATTTAGACCAAAGGGATATGGAAATGCAAAGATCTTTTCCTATCTATCCGAATATGTACAGCACTGAAATCAAATGCCTGACTGCATAGCAACCACAGTCTTAGATTTGTTGTTAGTTTTTATTATAATTGCATTTGCCCTTGTCCGACTTCACATTGAGCAGCAGCACATACTCTGATGTTTAATGTACTTACGTCTTCATTGGTGGTCAGATTGGAAGCAACAAGGTAGGTATGGAAGCCCGAGAGGCCCAAGATAGACCAGACTGAGAAGAAGCATATAGCCAATTCCACTGCAGTAAACGGAGTGGGTCAAGGAAAACATCACAGGAGGTTCAAATGATTCCACTGAGGAGTTTCTTTTTATTTGATACATGGTGTAGTACAACACAACGTTCAGAAAAAAGAACAAATATTACTCACACTATAAATGCTGTAACTGATTTACTTATTGAAGCTTTAACATTATGTCAGATTCTGAGTCAAAAAAAGCAGCAACCAGCAGTTTTCTAAAAGATGAAACTAGCCAAATGTAGGAATCAGAAGGTTTTATACAGCCTTCTCCAGCTTTACTTCCATAACTTATCATCAGTTTACTTAGTATGAAACAGATGGCAGAGAAAATCAAACCCCATGAAAGGATATCTGCCAGGACTCTCCTGAAGGGCAAACATCAGGCCATTTCCTCCTTTGGCCCCTAAAACAAAAAGCACAAACTACTGTATTCACAGACTTGATAGTGGAAAATAATCCTGAGCCTGAACTTTTTTCCACGCCCAGGAGGCAATGCACTTTTAACACATAACCCAGAATCGTGTATAAAAATAACCCTTTCAACCCTTGGGTGGTTTCTGGGTTTGCGGGCTCCTGGCCACAGATGTTTTTTGTGGCCACGCCTCTTGGCATGTTGCCAAGAGGCGGTCCAAGCATAAACGCTGGGAGAACATGTTGAAAAAAATTCCCTTAAATGTTAAGATTCTGATGAATTGTGTGAATGCAAACAGACAACATTCAGGCAGGACATCAACAAACCTAACATGAGTCTGAATTACAGCAGATTCTTTGGACAGAGCCCAAGGCGTTAGGGGCTCCTGAGCTCCTGGGGGCCCTGAGTACAAATCCCAGGTAAGTTCAGTGATCCATCCCTGCTTTTAACTAGTCTCTTCACTGCCTGCCTACTTCTCCTACCATGTGTTCACAACAACAGCGACTAGAGCTGAAAAACTGCCAGAAGTAATTCACTTTTTATGAACTAAAATGATAAGACTTTATTTAAAGGGGGCTACATGAGATGAATCAGGAACATGAATGAAACTATTAATGGTGTCAATGGTGTTTGTATCCCAAACAATGTAAGCTTTTCAAACATAGCCCAGGTGACTGCAGGACGTCTTTTAGTTTCATTTGCAATCTTGTCAAGGTGTTGCGTTTTCGAGACATTGGACCACTGCATTAAAAATGCTGACAGTGTTCATTTTAGCTCCTAAGAACTATTGTTAATGAGAAGCTTCTTGTGATGATGAGCTGAAAGTGGAGAGTTTCAGCTCTTCTTAAAGAGACAGAGGTCCAATTTTATGGTGTCAAATTACAAAGTCATATTTCTTTTCATATAACGTTTTAATATATAAAGCATTTTTATAACAGCTGAAGGTAACAGTTACTTGATTGTGCTATCAAATGGCACTATGTACCAAGAACATACGTAACACCACTCCTTCAAAAATGAAACCCTAAATCATGCATGGATATAAACATGTTCTTACAGTTAAACATGTTCTTACAGATGGCTGGGCCATCACTAGTGCAGGATTCACATTCTTCCCCATTCTAGGCAACAATGATCTACTGTATGTTGGAAAGTGAATCGTGTCATATGGTGCCAATTTGAGACTAGAAAGTTCCATTCAGGGGGTGTACGTGGGATTCCAAATGGCTGAAGAAAGAAAAAGTTGCTTACTCAAAGCCAGATGTGTGGTCACACAACCGAAGATGAACGCCGTCAGGAAAGACAGGGACACGATGAAGGTGTAGAAGAACCGGTAGTTGCGCTTCCCGACACAGTTCCCCACCCAAGGACAGTGATGGTCGAAACGCTCTGCAAGTTCAGAAAAATCTGATGAGATTTGACTGGAAAAGTACGAGAACAGCCCACATCAACCTTCCAGAACATGTTCTCTGTTACCGGAACCTGTGGAGCTGTGCTCACTCCAACACTGTGAACCCTATGTCATTATTGACAGCTGGTAAAATGTCTCATGGTGTCTAGTGAGTCTATCCACAGCTCACCCACACAGTTGTCACACAGGCTGCAGTGGGACGTGCGAGGAGGTCGGAACATCTTGCAGGTGAAGCAGTACTTGAGCTTGATCACCTGCTGGTTGATGAGGACCTCCTTGGTGCGCGGCGGCGGCCGATAGCTGGCGTTCCCCGTGTCATCTATGGAGAGAAGCATAGCTTTTTTTATAACATGATTCTCTTTGAAGAGAAGGCCAAATTCACATCAGATGCCCTTACACAGCTGATCAGACCTCTTCCTGGGGATAAGTACTGATATAGATACAAAAAGTTAGAGTTCTTGTTCTTTGTCACCTCATGGTTCTTTTCCTCTAGAACAGGGTGTCCAGACTTTCTGTCACGTGAGCCAAAATTGACGAGGGAATAGTACAAAACTAAATTAAGCAAATAAAGTTGTCTGATTATGTTTGTTTGTTGTTGTTTCTTCTTTTAATTTTTTGCAAGGGATGTTATTCATCATAGATCCAAAACTTATAAAGGATTTTGCACCTTTATTACAAGAAAAGCATCTAGTTTTCAAGTTGTTTTGGGCTTAATTGGACAAATGTATTCTCAGTATAAGAACAGAATTTGAGTCACTTTCGTTCAAAAAGCTTGCTATACTTAGCCAGGTTTGATAAAACAATAAATAAAAGTAAAAAAAAAAAATAAAATAAAAGCTGATTTGATTGTGGCAAAGTCAGACATGGTTAGATTATAAATCTTGGTAATAAAAAGACAAACACTTTATGCTGTAATTAACATTTTCCATTAAGTGTTTGATGGCCTAGTGACGTGTTTCCAGTCGGACTCGGTACGCTTGGAACTCCAGTGAATTCTAAAAATGTTGTCTCAACTGTCACTAGTGGAAAACCCTTATATCACACAAAACTCTTAGTGTTACCATGGAAATGACCATGATGAAAAACATCTCATGCTTGTATTGGTGAATACTTTTAAAAAGAACTTTATAAAACTGGACTTTTCTGGTCTTGTAAAGGGTCTTGACTTTACCATCCAGCAGTCCTTCTGGAAGTCACAATATTGCAAAATTAATTCATCATCTGCAAATTTTTTGTGGACTTGCAATTTTCACCAGTCATTGCTCCTTTTCTACAAATTACCTTCATGTTTTCATATTTTTCTTATTTTGGTCAAAACTCTGCTGAATTTTGACCAATCCCCATCTAATTTAACTTCTTGTTTCACAAAGTCTCTTGAAAGCCGAACCTGCAAGATGAAAGCATGTGTGATGCTAAAATGGTAACATTTATCCTTTTTATTTTTTGCAAAAACCATAATGATGTGTTGTTCTGCTTGATTTGTTTCTACCCCATAAACAGTTCAATGAATGATCAATATGGAGTTCTTCTTTTGCACTTTGACCCTCCTTTTAACATGATTTTACCTGTATAAGATGCTACTTCAAGACCTTGTAAATGGTATTTGCACTTTAAACATTAACCATGGTAAAATCCTGTCTTTTTTGGGAAGGATAGGTGTAACAATTTTCACTCTTTTGTAAGACCATCTTATGGCAAAAATAAAGTTTTAAGAAAATTGCAATTTTGACCATAACTTTTGTTAAAAAAAAAAAAAGGTGCCACAAACTCAATCATTTTAAGCCGCAACAATCACAAAAATCATTGCATCCTAGAGGGACTGACTATGTAATGAAATGAAAGAAAATGAATGAACATAACTTATACTTCTGAATAAATGTTTGCCACATTTGGCGTAATCTTAAAATAACTTCAACAAAAGTAGCACAGTTGAATAAGATAACCATCTTACATCACTGCTGGCTAAACTTTGGCCCTGTGTAGGAGGCTCCGAGGAGCACGGGAAAAGAACTTTGGGTATTTTTGATAACAAACACAACTACTGGAGAACTACTGACACATGTGAAGAGCAGGCAGGCAGCAAAGAAACTGGAAGAGAGCTGAATAATTTACCATTACAGCATTTAAACAACTGTATATGAAGTTGACTTGACATTTACAACGCTTTAGGAAGCCACTTACCTTGTGCCAAATGTTTTCCATATTTAGCAGCATAAACTGTTAATCTAAAGGCGGCAATGTGTCAGGAGGCCGTTAAATATCCAATCTCTCCAGTCATTTCTTACCAATCTGCCTCTCGATGTCTGCGGCCTCCTCTGGAGTGGCTCGAGGCAGGATGCCAGGGTCAGTGAAACTGGTCTGGAGCAGCGTGATGAGCACGAACACAAACAGGACCCCTCCGATAGCAGGTATACAGTTGGTCAGGTGTTTGACCAGGAATGGGCAGCTGTGACAATCACATACACACAGAGAGAGAGCGAGAGAAAAGAGGAGTTGCAAAGAGACTGACCTTCACCAGAGCTGGAAACAGATCAGGACGACTGCACTGTGGCTTACAAATGATCAGCTCTCATTTAATAACTCGGGCTTTTAATTACTTCTGAAACCCTGTGAGACAGAACACTTACCACCATGTGGTCATAGAGAGAATAGCAGCTTTTAGTGATCTTTTTTACTTTTGTTTTCTTGCTTAGAGTTGTTTTACAATACTGTTAGCAGCTAGGAGAAGCATCATTATTTGAAGGGAAGAAGCAGGAAGGGTGCAGTTTCACTTTGGTAGTAAAAATATGAAGGACCTCTCATACTTCAGGCATTTAGGAGTGATTTAATAATTCAAAATGACTCAAATTTAAGAAGTGTAAATCATAAGAGATGGTTTTAGACTTCTTTAAAGTTGTTATTCTTTGGTGTATTTTTTTTTCACTAATAAATCCACACTATCAATAAACACGTAAAGAATTATAGAATTTGATTGGAAGGATAGTCAAAACCAAAGGTCTTTGAAAAGTACATTAAAGAAAAAACAGATCCTTCTGCTTTCTATGTGTTTGAGTTGATGACATCACAAAAGGCATATGAGCTGATGGATAAATACAATGTACAATTAGACCTGTCCTGATATCAAATTTTGCTTGTTGATAAATTGTTCCAGAAGTTATTGTAAAAAACAATAATTCTGCTGTTTATAAACCCTTGTCACTTGTTATGTTGATAATGGCATAATAATGTAAATTTGCTAACCTTTTATCTTGTAAAGAGCACTTCACACTGAAACTGGAAGACATTTTAAATATCCAAAATGAAACACAACAGCCAAAGACAATACATAAAAATAAAATAAAAACCACACACAACTGAAACCATAAATAAATTGGATCATGAAGTCTCCAAGCAGAATGGCCCTTCCATATCGATTAATCGTCAGAATGGAAATTATCAAGCTTATTTTAATTTAATATGAATTTAATTACTAATCAATTCATTGTTTATTGTGACAGGCTTATGAAAGATGAGTGACTTTTGATTATTGGTGTAACGCTATGCAGAACCCACTAGACAAGACACGATATTGAGTTCATGTGTTTGCAGTTTGGTGAAATTTGCATCGTTTGAAAATTTTGAGTTGGATTTTGCGAGTTTTCTGAACAATCTTATAAAACATGTACTGTTCAGTCTCCCTGAATCCCATACAATGTTTTTATTTATGACTACAAAAATTTCATGCAGCTATATGGAAAACAGAAAAAAAACTTTGATAATAATAGTAATAATAATAATCAATTTAATTTATAATGCACTTTTCATTAATAAAAATCTCAAAGTGCTACATGGTGCATATAAAAACATAAAATCAGCTATCAAAAACAATTAAAAAAAACAAAAACAAACAACTTGATAAAAAATTGTCTTTAAAAAATATCAAAATAATCACATGAAAGGTCACGTGAATGTTTTGTTTTAGGAGGAATTTATCTTGAGTAAATATTTGTTATTGAAACAAAATAACAAACTATGACATGCTCTTTAGAAGTGAGGTTAATTTTACCAAACTTCAGTTGCTTCAAATATACGGAACAGAGTGGAAAACCCAACTCACTCAAATATGAAAAATAAACCGCTCGTGACGAGGATAAGGCCCAGAGTGAGTGGAAAGACCCCACTCTGACGGGCCATCATAATCCGTCCATCGCAGAAGAAGCGGTTCTTCCCGGGGAAAACTTCCCACTTTCTCCTGGGTGTCTTCGGGTCCTTCCTCCCGTCATCGCCGACAGCCTGGTGTTGGTGAGGGGGGGGGGTCTGGGTGGGTGTCGGCAGCGCCTTCGGGTCGATCTGCTGATACTCACGGCTTTTCATGGTTTCTAAAGCAGAGTGGGAGCTCTGTCCCGATTAGGGCACCGAGCAACAACATCACCGGATCCCGACCACTCTGCTGAGGTGGACGGCCGTCACAAGCGTCGACATTCCACGGATAGAACAAGCTAGTGATACCTCTCGGTGGATGGTCAATAAATACGTGTGTGACTCTGGACTGCAAATAATGTCATTTTTAACCTCCATGCCGCTTCATTGACGATTCTTGTCGGTTTACAGGAAGACTGAATCCCAGCTGGAGCGATAATCCGCTGCCCATCGTTAGCTTAGCTCTTCCACTCAGCAGCAGAGCCAGTTCATCCAGCTGTGTCCAGACTTACTGAACATCACTGAGAAACATCCGCGCTGCCAGCTGCACGGCTTCCCACACGTTTTAATCTGCAGCACTTCTTGGATATATATGTATATATAGATCTTATATATATATATATATATATATATATATATATATATATATATATATATATATATATATATATATATATATATATATATATATATATATATATATTATTATATATAGATATATAAAATATATATATATATTATATATATAGATCTATATCTATATAGATCTATATATAGATATCTATATAGATATATAGATATCTATAGATATATATATATATAGATCTATATAGATATCTATAGATATATAGATATCTATATAGATCTATATATATATATAGATCTATATAGATATCTATATCTATATATATTATACTTAACATAAAAGCCTAAGTTGTTCTCAATTCTTTCCAGCAAGATCTCGAAACCTTTTTTTTATAACCTAATGGCTTAATGGTGAGAATTGCGGCTCATTTTCGAGATCCATATTATATGAGTCGGCTCTTCTAAAAGAACTACTTCGCCAAACGACTCTTCGTGTCTTTTTTTTCTTCTTTTAAGCGCAAGCGATTCTGTATCTATGAGAGGGGCTAACATAAAGTGTTCTGCAGCATAATGTGGGTCACTTGAAAGAGTCCGTCTTTGTTTAATTTAATCTCAGATTAAAGAAATCTGTTCTGTGAAGCCCTCGAAAGTTTGCAAGAGAACATTAGTGAACAAAACAAAATTAAATACGTCGCTTCCAGAAACTGATGTGCAGATTTAAAACTCACAATAATTAGACACTTGTCGTTAGCGAGATTATGTCGCTTACATAACCAGTGAGGTGCTGCTGTGTTTCGAATAATTGTTTAAACGACATTATAATGGCTTTTAACTAGTTTTAAATATAGTTTCATTTCACATTATTCTGAGTTATTTTAAAACTAGAATGTTTCTTGTTTTAATAAAAAAAAACTGTGGTTTCTTTATCATTTTAACTAAAGGTATGAGGAGCCAGCTCCAAAGAGCAGCTTGTGACACCTCAGTCGCAGGTGCAAATCCCTGATCTAGTCCAATCAAAGGTTATCTATGAACTTTTTTTTCTTCGTCTATTTCTTTCAAATCCATTCATATTCAATCCATTAATTCATATATTTATTTATCTCTTAATGCATGTATCTACTTTTTGTTTTCAGTTTATGTCTTCACGGTATGTCTAAGTACAACCCAAGCATATCAACAGCATAATAAACTTCCCGAATGTTGTTACGGCTTTCCGGAAATGTCAGACCACATATGGAGTTTCAAAATAAACTTGCATCAATTTGAATAGCAGGATGCGCCACTGACACTTATATTTTGTCGTTAAAAAAGCTTATGTACTGTACGTTTATAGATCTATATATATAGGGGTGCATGAGCGGGTACGTGTGCTTTAGAATGCACAGAGGCTGTCATTTTACCTGAGTTTTATTTTCTACAGCCACTTCTAACCGGAAGTGTACACTCCGGTTTCGGCTTACCTGGTTCACTTCCTGTACCTTGACGCTCAGGTACACGGATTTCCCCTAAACTTTTCTGAAACTTTCATTTTGGAGTGATTTGGACTCAATTCCTCGCTACAGATGGATTAAAACATACATGTTGACTTGTAGGACACAGGGAAGGCCGTGATTTTGGGGGGAGTCGGCTTGTGGACGCAGCGTACTCTGGCTATAGGTGAGAAGTTTATAATGGAGGAAGAGACGCAATGACAGTCGCCATGAACGTGAAAACAATATTGATACACGCTCAAAAACGTGACTGCGAGCGAATGTCTCCAGTATCTTAACCTATTGCTAACTGAATTAGTAATTAGGCTACATATTCGTAAAACAGCGAAACGTTTTCGTTTAGTGGACGAGATTAAAGCGACGTTGCTCTGAGCGCTGTGAACAGTCGTAGAGGACGTCAGCACTGAGAACACACTGCTCAACTCATGTGTTCCACTGGTGACCATATACAGGATCATTCAGCCAGAATCTGATAGTATTAATATTTTAATAACCTTATTTTTACCTTTGGAAATAATTAACATTATTACAAATTGAGATATCTAAGCTGATGCCAGTTGTACCACATAACTTTACTATTCAATCTTATTAGCATCATTATTATACTAATTAATCTCACTACAAAAAGTATTATAATAATTATTGTTATTGTTGTTGTTTTGGTTGTAGATGCCCAATTATTTATGTTATAATGATAACGACTAAGTTAAAGTGCATTATTGTTACTTTATTATAATTTCTTAAATTAATAATGACTGTGCTGTTGGTATCATTATTAATATTAATACTATTATAAATGCAGGGCAACACCACCAATAACACATAAGGTGTGTTCACTGTTATTAATGTCACCTTTTTTAAATGATAGCTATACTAATTATTCATATTACTGACAAGAATTACTTTTATTCTATTATTATTATTATTATTATTATTATTATTATTATTATTTTATTTTTGTTTAATATTATTAAAACAATTATTATACCAATTATCCTTGTTGTTGCTATTCCATGTTACAAGCCTTATAGATGCTTATTGTTCTTTTTTTTGTTTACTAATATTATTATTAGTAGTATTAGTAATAGTAGTACTGCAGTAGTCCTAATAGTATTAACATATAAAATATTCTTATTATCAACAGTAGCTAGTATGTTGGTGCATCTACTGCTATAATTTTTAATATTACTACAATAACAAGACAAAATTATAACCAAAATAAATAATTTTACTTTTATCACAAGTAGCCATTGATAAGCTAATGCATAACAATACAGTGAATAATAATAATACAAATGATGAATATTGTCAGAATTATTATTATTATTATTATTATTATTATTATTATTATTATTATTATTATTATTATTATTATTATTTTTATTGCAGTTGGTAGAGCTGTTGCCTTGCAGCAAGAAGGTTCTGGGTTCGATTCCCAGCCTTTCTGCTTTTGCATGTTCTCCCTGTGCATGCGTGGGTTCTCTCCGGGTACTCCGGTTTCCTCCCACAGTCCAACAACATGACTGTCAGATTAATTGGTCTGTCTAAATTGCCCCTAGGTGTGAGTGTTTGTCCTGTGTGTCTCTGTGTTGCCCTGCAACAGACTGGCGACCTGTCCAGAGCGTACCCCTCCTCTCGCCCGGAACGTTAGCTGGAGATAGACACCAGCACCTCCTGACCCCATTAAGGGACAAGGGTGTAAGAAAATGGATGGATGGATGGATGGATTATTATTAATGCAACTCAGTTAATGTTTGTTTTTACTTTATTTGTGCCTTACTCATCAGTCTTGGCTATGCACTCTTCAGTTGTGACCAAACTGAATGAGTTGTTTATCATTGTGGAACACTCCATGACATCACACAGATAATGGGATGTATGAATGGGTGATTGTCTCTCACTAGGTGCATCATTCATGAAACCTGTTTGGCCACATTACCTGCCTTCCTGTAATAGTGGACTCATTTTTTTTAAAGATAGATGCTCTCATGTGGTTTAAAGTGATTTGATATTCTCTCTGACTGACGGATAATATGGTTTAACCATTTTTAGCGTAACCCCTCTGTTGTGCTTCTTTTCTCGTTGGATTCTTGCAGCTTGTTAGTCATGTCTGCTGGCACCAGTGACAGTCTGAGGCACAGCAAGAGGCTGGGGAGCACCAGGCAAGTGTCTTTCACTGAGGAGCGTGTGTGGACCCAGTGGAGGATAGACAGCCAACCCCACAGCCAAAGACGGTCCACAAAGGCCGACTTAAAGATGCTAATGGGAATGAGTCTGAGGCCATCGACTTCATTCCCGGTGTAGCTGAGCCTTCATCTGCAGCATCCAGCTGCAATCCCTGCTCTTCTCCAAAGAGCTGTAAAACTTTCATGTGCACTGTAATCACCTTTGGATTGTATAAGGTGTGCCAGCGCTGCATCCACGCTCCGCGCTTGGCGCCGAATGAGAGCTCCCCAGATGAGCCAGAAAAGATCAGCCTCCGAGGCGTTAACCCGGACAACAGCAAAGAAGAGCCTGACACCGAATGGTCAGACTTTCGCATTAACGGAGTCAAAGTAGTCGGTCCGAAAGATGATTTAGATTACGACATCAACTATTCACCATATGCTCCACTGCCTTCTCAAACCCCATCAGAGTTTGCCTCCTTGCATGATTCTGTGCCGTTTCATGACTGGGAGGACGGCGACGAGAACGTGGACTCCCTGATCACCAAGAAGCTACTGGAGCTGTACTCTGAGTATCAAATCGAAGAGCTGGCCAGGTGCACCTCAGACTCTGTGTTTCTGAGGAAGAGCAAAGCCATCAACCAACTCATCAACTCCCTGGCAGAGGAGCACAAAATGGACGAGCAGGAAGCCGAGTGCCGGTTGGTGCGGGGCATCATCCGCATCAGCACTCGGAAGAGCACGAAGAAGCGGCCACCCATACCCAGGATGGAGAGGACGATATCGGACAGCGGGCACGAGACCATGATTGGGAGTGGCTCCTTTCCCTCAAGCAACAACAGTAAGTTGTGCAGTTTTCACTCCTTAATCCTTGCCGATGTAATACCTACTGGTGTCAGAGAAAGTGTTTGGTTGTTTTCTTGTCCCCAAGATGACTACAAGTCAAATCCCAACATCCAAATATCCGACTTGACTTCCACTGACAAGTTTGCCAGAAACATGTGGAGGAAAAATGGAGGTAAGGGTTATGTTTTATCCCTTTATAATACCTAAATATTTGCAATATTTGCATTTATTAGAGTGAAAAAGAGAAAGGTGTGACTGTAATTTAATAGTTCTCAGCATGATGTGTAAGTAAGCGCACTTTACCAGTCCCTGTTGACAAAACTCTTCAATAAGGAAGATGTTGCTTACAGAAACACTTAGCAATTTAAGTATCAGTGAGATGCTTTTTAAAAGAAAAAAGCTTTATGTAATAGGGGAGGTACGTAACACCCAAGAGCTGCAAAGGATAAGTGGACACAACTCTGGAAGGTCACAGCTGCCTCAGACAGGGTGAGGCTCAGGGTGAAACACAGAGCACCGAACCCCTGACTCAGCCACGCTGAGTAGGCCAAGCCTGGAACTGGGTCCCTGTGGTGGACCATTTCCTGCACAGACCCACCCACAGCAAGACCACACAGCAGTTCTCAAGAGAGACTCACCTGTAGAGCCACCAATGTGGCAGACAGGCACCAGCCCCCCACTGTAGGGCAAACTCAGAACAAACAAGTTAGTAAGAACACATTAACACCCTGGGATGCTCCATGTCTGGCAGCCCAGACATGGGGCCAACTTAGCCCCCCATGTCTGCGAGGTCCATCATTCCACACCCCAAGATGTGAGCAATGTGATGTGTAGTGTTGTATGTGTTGTGGAGGAGGGAGTGGATGTTAAGGCACTGATGCCTGATTCCCAACTGACTGTCCCACCTGGGCTCATATCACCACAGCAACTACTTTGACTAGGGACCCATTAATGCAGGGGAGTCAAACTAATTTTCGTTTTGTACCAAATCAACATCATGGGCCAGTTGTGCCAGAATGTGTTGATAAAATCTGTTCGCTGTTAAAAAACTGTTAAAATATCAATGAAGTATTAAATTTTAAAAATATATATTACTGAATATCCTTTCAGTCCCTTCAGGATTTTGTGATACTTTTTGTGATTTTTTTGTAATAAAATCAAAGTATTTGTGGTACTAATTTGGAAATATTTGTGATATTTGCACTTTTTTCTGACGGTAAATGCAACCTTTTATATAAATCATCTGGCATCAACTAAGGCTGATGCAGCTGGTTAGTACAAGCTTTTGACAATTTTTGAGAAAAATTATCAATAAACTCCCAATTATGTATTATCGTAAAAAAGTGTGGTGATTTGTTGATTTTGCGTGATTTTTCACAATAATGCTCAAGAAACTGGAGGGACTGATTGATATAATTTGGCAGTAAACAGATACAAACTGCATTGATTTGACTGATAGCAAATAAATTGATAGCAAAGTAACCCATGATCCAAAGAATTTTAACTTACATCTGTTTTTTTTTTATCTCAAGTCTTGTCTTATGGATTTTAATGAGTGATATTTTTTGATTTGTTTAACCTCTGAACATCAATGTGCTCCAACTAATATGATTTTAGATGTGCTTTAATGTGCATTGACTAAAACAGCATACCAAATATTTTGCACATTCAGAGTATTTTACACTCATAGGCATTTCACATAAATGTATAACTTATTGTCATACTTATGACTGACCATGAATCTATTTTGATTAAAACAATAAAAAAGGGATTAACTTTCATGATCTCATCTGTGTTAACTAAATGTAATACAGCTGCATTAATATTAACACAACAAAACCAGCCTGAACAGTTTGCATTCACAGGCACACACAAGGAGCACTAAATGATTTGTGAATTTACAGACCGCTGTCAGCAGAAAATGTGTTAGCCTTTAAAATTTCACTGTGATAAAACACCTGAGTCATGCCTGGCAGGCTCCGGCTCTTTACTACACAGCCGCACTGTATAACAGAAAGTGAACAAAGGGCAAGCTGCAGGAGGGCTCACCTTCGGTGCTGGTAATTCAGTGATCAGCATTATGCTAATAAAATAAGATCAAATATGTATTTTGTATTGTTCAGGAGTTCTTTCAAAAACCTTATTAAAAATGTCAGTAGAAAGACAAATCGGCCCCAGATTGCTGCGTTCTGAGAAAAAAAAACATGATAATGTTTATGTGGAATGAGTCTGTGTAGGATATTCATGGTGCATTCACAATTTAGCAACGTTTTTACGTTCGTATGGGTTATTGGTCAGAGCTAAATGACCAAGAGAATCAAGCTAGCCATAAATTCCGAAAAACATATATGCTGAAATATATATATAATATTGAACAATACAAACATTTACATAAGTAAAACCAATTTCCTTATTGTTTTTATAGTTGCTACACAAATAATGTTAAATCTCTTCCTGTTGATGGCTGCTGCCTCTGTATATAACATCAAACTGTTTGTCAACTGATGTTACTTTCAAGTAGTTAAAATAATATGGCATACTGAAATGCCTCTTCATTTCAAATTCCAAATAATTTATTAAGTTTGTAACTCCAATAAAGTTAAAATCAGTAGTCATAATAACACTGGTGTGACGTAAGCTAATTACAAATGATGCTAATGATATTTGGTATGTTACATGCTGTGTAACATACATGGAGACCCCCCTGCCCCCCCCCAAAAAAATGCTTTGGGTCTCAAAACGTCTTGGGCCAGCCCTGGCTTAAACCTTAATTACAGGGTTAATGTTCTGAGATACATATTAAGAACATCACAACTCTCCAGTTGTGAGTGTGGAGCAATAATCAAATTCTAATTCTGTAGGTCAGAATGAAACAGATTGACATTCACTTAAGGCTGACTGCGTTTCTGTTTTTTTGGTTCTGGTCTAATAGATCCCACTTCAAGTTCACCATCAACCTACTCGCCCTCTCAGTCAGAGATGGAGTCTTCAGGTGTGCCACTGCTACACGCTTCGGCGAGGACATGAAGCGGCGGTACGGGACCACCCGGCTGCCTCCATCAGGTCACGCATTGGGTGTTGGAAGGACAACTTTACTTGCACCGGAGTGTTCGGCTCAGCCGAGCTGCTTTGACAGGAAGGAGAAAAATGTGAAGGGTGGAATTGTGTGAAGGCTACAGTGAACTCAGGTTTCTGCGTGCAGATATTTATGAATGTAAATATTGTATCTGCACAGTTGAAGGATCACCTAATTGGGACTCCGTCTGTAAGACAGTTGTTAAATTTTTTATGACAATTAACCGTCCGCTTGTTTGTGAAGAGCTTGAGGCTCTACAGTTTGATTTTGTCCTTTACCGTGCCCTTGTTACGCAGAACACTGTTTTTTCTTTGCTTTTTGTTTGTTTGTTTTGTTAGTACACATTTCACCATGCCCTCGTCTTTATAGAGTTGATTTTAATTCATTTTAATTATTGCTTTTCTTTGTTTATGAATGGCATTCTTAGTTTTCTTAACTTAATTTGTGCTAGAGGCATTTTAATGGTCAAAGTGTCAGTAGTCTAAGAGATGAAATTTTTTTTTAAATATTTACTATAAGTAAGATTCAAAATTACATCACTGTAAAACTTTTATTGCTGGGACTTGACTAGATGAATTTCAGATTAATTAAACATTCTTAATTATAGCCAATCATTACTTTATTCTCATTTTTATGGTAATCTGTGCAAAAAAGGTAAATCCTCTTTCATGTCAATTATTAACAGTGCAATAGAAATACTTTATTAGACACACATCTCTTTAGTGTGTTAATCACAAGTCAGCAACTCATTCTGTGGTTAACGTTGTTTTCAACAGTTGGCAAACCAATATCCTTGTTTTCCTGTCTGCTGTTTTTCAGTTATATGCTAAGCTAAATAAGCTAACATGCTGGAACTCCATTTCTTTCTCTAGAAACTTGAATGCTTGTTTTTTGTAAGTAATATATTATGATTAAAAACTTAAAGAACATAAAAACTGTAATTAATGTTCAAAGAGATTTGGTATGCAATATTTTATTATATGAAGCTCATACACAGTCCAGTCACATTAATGTGACCATCTGTAAAAGCCAGAATAACCACCTTTCGCAGAGCGAACTGCTACGAGCGTGCAGGAAGAGGTCACTTAGGTCCCTGAAGGTCTTCTCTGGGATGTTGACCATGCCGACTCTAATGCGTGGCCAGCTGGCTAGATTAGCGGTTGGGATCCATGGCGCGAACAACTCGATCGAGATGGTCCACAGATGCTCGATTGGGTTTAAGTCAGGTGAGTTTGCTGGCCAAGGGACGGTAAATATCCGTGCTCTTCGAACACGCGTACATGGCAGCTGTATGGCACCTCGCATTGTCCTGCTGGAAGTTTCCATCATCTGAGGAAAAACAATGCGCTTTGTAGGGTGACATGGTCCGCAAGGACAGTATGCGTACTGTATTGATCCATCGTGCCTTCCACAATAATCAGTGAACCCAGAGAATGCCAGAAAACATTCCCAGCCATAATGCTCCCGCCTCCAGCTTGGACCGTTCCTGCAATGGTTGCAGGGTGGTTCTTTCAGAGTTTCACGCCTTATACCAGTCTCTGTCCGATTGAGCATAAAACCGATTCATCTGAAAACGCTTACTGTCCATCTCAGTGGACGTCCAGCTGCTGTAGGGCGTGCAAAATTCTAGCCTTCGTCGTCGATGAACACCAGTCAGCATAGGTGCACGAACCAGGCGTCCGCTTCGGAGGCCAGACGCAGCAATGTTCGTGATAGTGGTTTGGGAGACACTTGTGGTAGCCCTTTGTTCATTTAGTGTCAGTTGCTCAACGGTTACCGTCTATCTGCCGAACGCATCTCGCAACCGTCGTTCGCTCCGTCTCTATGCCGTGTGCACCACATTTCCCACTCGTTGATTTTGGACAGCCATTTTGCCATGCACGTACACTTTTACACGCGGCACGCGAACAGTTCACAAACTCAGCCGTTTCGGAAATGCTTCCACCTTGGCCCGAAAGCCAATGATCATGCCTTTTGGACGTGGATAAATGCTTCGTTTCTGCATTAGCCAACGATTGAAATGTTTCCGAAGCCCACACACAACCTTTATATACGCTCAATGCACTTGCTGCACCTGCCTTCTGTGATTGTTATTTAACTCTGAAGTGGAAAGTACGTGGTGGTCACATTAATGTAGACTGACTGTGTATTTAACATGTAGTTCTTGCTTGTTAAGGGGAAACCTCAAATCTCTAAAATTCTCACTTTCTGCCTTTTGCAAAGCTTCTGTCCTTTAAACAGCAGATGTCTTCTGATGTTCCTCTGTTGACCAGATGAATAATTTAAAAAAAATCTAACTTCTTGTCAATATTATCAATATTAAAAGTCTATAAGTGTAACAGCCCAGTCTATCTACTTAGGATTTTTTTCAGTTCTATGTGAAATCACTGGTTACTTTTGGTATTCTTGTATTGCAAATGTTTGATGCTTTACCTGCTTTAGTCGCGTTATCAAGTCACTGAAGGTAAAAAAAGAGTATAAATAAAAAGATTGTCAAGCTAAGTGGAAATTGATGTGAGAATTTAATGTATTTAGTTGTCACTTAAGATATGACTACTAAATATGTTAAGTGACGAGGGGCATATGCAACTAAAAGTTTCACAGAATGGCTTTTGAATGAATGAATGAAAGCTAAGAATGTTAGAAATTCAACACTATATTTAAAAGTGCCTGTGACAACTCTATTTTTTTTTTTTTGATAAATCAGAATATATGGAAACAGTAATAAAATATTTTTAAAAGTAAGTTTACGTCACTGAATTTAGACATATTAGGTCATATGATTGGGCGTATCAGGGCAAAGCTGCAAAGCTACCATGGAAACTGCAAACAAAATCTGGATCGGCTATTTTAAATGTTTGCTATTCAAATGACCTGCAATGTTAACCCTGTGAAATAAAATAAATTAAATAAATAATGTGAAGTTGAAAGAGTATTTAATACCTTAATTTTTATTTGTTTTATTTTTTCTTGTTTGTTTTTTTCTTCTATAAAATTCTGTTTTTCTAGGGTCCTTTTCCACCTAGAACAAAAACTCTCAATCTGTTGGATGATTGTCCTTGTCAGTTAAAATACGCCCTTCTGATTGGTCAAACTAGCCTAGGCGGGGTTAGTTTCCAGGAAGTCAGTCGCGTGACAACAGGTTCAGGCAAGAGCACATCTTTAGGGTTATTTTAACTTTATTTGTTACTTGCGTAATTAACGATAAGCAAAGTGTTTCACCTCTAGCAATATGGTGGAAGAAGAAGAAAAGTATGACGGCATGTTGCTTGTCATGGCCCAGCAACACGAAGGAGGAGTACAGGAGGTAAACCAGCGTGCTGCTAATATTCTAATGCTATGATGCTAATAGTTAGGCTAAGACACGTTTCGACCTGTACTGGTAGAAATACTGACGCATTTAGATGAATCGTCTGTCATTTAATGTAAATATTAATACCACATTGATACTGGGGCGCGTTAACCAATAACCACCAGCTCGTTGTTGTAAAGTCGGCGTACCAATGGCTACAAAATTGGATTAACCCTTGAAAGCATTCAGATGGCAGCTTACAAACTGTGAATAGAAGGTTGATAATAGTTGTGCATGTTAGTGTAATGCTGCTGTTCTTTACTCTGAAGTATTTGGAGACCGATATTTCTATCAGGGTCAGTTATTTTTATAAGGAAATTTCAGTGCCTTCCAAAAGTGTTGATGTCATTTGAACTTTTTCACATTTAGTCACGACAACCAAACACTGTTAGTGAATTATGGATATTTTTCTTAAAATAATATGTTTTATTTTTTCAGTAAATAAAAAGAGTAATATATGGACTATATTAGTATTCAATATATTTTAATTTTTTATAGCTTCAATTAAAGGAAAAAATGGCGCTGAGGTTTTGACTGCTATTTTTTAAGTGAGCTCTAGACTTTAACTGGGGCATTTTGATATATAAACATTAAATTTAATTTAACCATTAAATTTTAGCTCTCTGTCCTTACTTAGTAAACAACATTAAGTCAAAATGTTTCAAAATTATCTATAGTTTTCCTGTCACTGACTTTATCATCCAGTAGAAAGAGAGAAATCAGAAAATTAACCATGCAAATCGAAATGATTGGGTTTGTTTTAATTTATTATGCAATTTATTGATTTATTGATTATTGTGACAGGCTTAGCTGTAATCAGTGGAAAAGTTTCATGAGTTTGAATACTTTTACAATATGTGTAAAAAAGTAGGACACATGTTCCTAATTTCCAATATGTCACACTGTGGCTATAACGACACTGCACTCTAACAAACTTAAAGCACCAAAGAACAACCTTTCATCCTAGTTCTATGTATGAAAAAATTAATAATACAGTCATTCTACATTATATATCTTGTTATAATCTGTTTTTTGCCCTCCAACAGCTAGTAAACACGTTTTTCAGTTTCCTCCGACGCAAGACGGATTTCTTCATAGGCGGAGATCAAGGAGCTGCAGAGAAGGTAGGAAAGATGGGATGGAACTGTTCCTAGAATTAAAAAAAGAATTAAAGTAATAACAAAAGTAATTATGAATGCATATAATATATAAAATTTAGATGAGCAGATGCATAAAAATAGTATTGGACCAATATCAGTGAGGGGTAAAGTAGTTAGTCAGATAATAAACAAGAGGAATATCTAAATGTTTATTAGAAAACATTTGAACATTCTCTGATCTCATAAGATTGTATAATTACAATAAATAAATAATTTTCCTTGATTTAAGGCATACACTTGCAACATTAAAGCAAAAAATATTCTGTAATATTGTAAAGTAAAAGTTGGTAAATAAAAAAAACCTTATTCAGTTTTCTGAGATCATACGATCACATCCTACTTTAACTCCATTTTGAATCAGGTATGATAATGGTAACTGTCTCTTTTTATTTTTAATATCACTTGACTACATGTCTCATTCTGGAGAATTGATCTTTTGAACCTACATCTCAATTCTGCTCTTATACTTGAATTTCAAAAGTGTGGATCAATGAAGGAAATGTCTATTACATGACTGACATCTCTTATTAACTTACTGTACTGATTTTAAATAAACAAACTGTGGGTTTTGTAACTTGTCCCACCTCTACTCTCTAGTTTCTGTTACCATTTGGTCAGACTTAACCATGTGAATGTGTTCACCTGTCAAATGTTGACTTCCAGCTGGTTAAAGACTCCTTCGACCACCACAGTAAGCTGGCGCTGAAGGCCCACAGAGAGAAACAAATGAAACAGGAGAAGGAGAAGAAGGAGAAAGTAGAAAGAAGTGCCAAGCTCGCTGAGGAGAAGAAGAAGAAGAAGGAGGACGGTCCAAGAATTCAGGAGCTGACGGACGAGGAGGCCGAGAAGCTGCAGTCTGAGCTGGACAAGGTCTGACCTGCCCACTTCCACTGAGTCTTCTTTTGCAACCAAACCACTGCCAGAAATGCCTCATTTGTTTGTTGTGGTTTTATATGCAATAGAAGAAGAAGGAGGAGGAGGAGAAGGAGGAGAAGACAAAGAATGACACAGGAGGTGAAGAGAAGAGCTCTGACAAAGAGAAGGGGGTGAGTGAACTGGTTGGCACTTAGGAGCTCTAAACTGCTTCATGTAAAATCAGTGAATAATGTAAACATGGGAAGAACAATGAAAAATGCATTTAAAACAACAATAAACAATAAAACAGAAGTCTCAGAATCATGTCAAAGTCGAGGAATGTGTTGCAGAATTTTAAGAGTGGACATAAAGGAGCATCTAATGTCAGAGTGTCCACTCATCTTAAAAAGTGTTTTTTGAGGATTCATGGATCTAAATTTAAGGCATTTTAAAAAAAGGTCAAGTTGTCGTTGCAGGACTATCTAATCTCATATTTTCTTTGTAGTGTAGTTTTTTGTTTGTTTCATTTTTTCTTGTGGGACTTTTTTATCAAACGTTTGTCACCAGCAGACGTCTTTATTTGGTTTGAGGCCGCCGCTAATTAGCTGCTAACATACTCTACCTAGCTTGATAGCATTTGGACATCATTTGTCTTCACCATTTGCCCACTTCTGTTATCAGCCCATAAATCAGGGGTTTTCCCCCGACTGGGAGCTTAACGATGAATGTGACAGGCAGCCAATCAGAAAGCGGGATTCTCCGCCTGCTTTCTGAGGGGAAAAAGCATAGCAGCCGCCGTGCTTATAATACACTGGGGGAAACCCTGAAGGGAAAAACACCTAAAGATCAGAAGTTCCATATATCACA
The DNA here is from genome assembly GCA_033032245.1 of Poecilia picta. NCBI lineage: Eukaryota > Metazoa > Chordata > Actinopteri > Cyprinodontiformes > Poeciliidae > Poecilia > Poecilia picta. The sequence continues at coordinate 25,852,990 of CM065363.1, read as the reverse complement.
CTGAAATAAGTATTGGTGATACTTTTTCTGTGTTTACTTGTTATTGGGCTGAAGCTAAAATATGCAGAATCACACACTAGAATAGAAGAATAAGTTGTGATACAAACTGAATTTGGAGGTTGAGTGAAGACTAAAATAAACGGTAATTAGTATCTTCAACTAAAGTAAGGATGTGACAAGAGTTGCGTGATTTTTCTCGTGTACATTTTTGATGTGTTACAGATTTTACATCTCATTCATCATAGTCTTGAGGTTTTAAAAAGTCTTAATTGTGAGTCGCTGAAATGTTCAGAAACCCTGAGTATGCAACAGGAGATGGTTCCATAATGTGGAACGGCACTAAAAGCTGTTTCTCCTCCATCCAGTCCGACTCGGACGCAGAGGAGGACGAGAAGGACAAAGACAAATTGAAGCCTAACTCAGGAAATGGAGGTGACCTTCCTAACTACAAATGGACACAAACGCTGTCAGAAATCGATGTAAGTGTATCATTTGTGCTTAACCTACGTGTCACTCTTTTCTTTAGGACAATAAAAGGAAATGGGGAGTGTGAAATGTTAAACTTTTAGTTTAGTAGTCTGTTTTTAAAAAATGTGCTGTAAGTATAATACACTAGTTAGTGGATCTTTTTTTGCCTTGTTGCAGATCGTTGTTCCTTTTGACGTGAAGTTCCGCATCAAGGGCCGAGACGTGGTGGTGGACATCCAGCGTCGCTCCATCAAGGTCGGCCTGAAAGGCCACCCTCCTGTTATGGAAGGTCAGCTCTTCAACGAGGTCAAGGTGGAGGAGAGTTCCTGGCTCATCGACGACGGCAAAGTGGTCACAGTCCACCTGGAGAAGATTAACAAAATGGAGTGGTGGAGCAGGATCGTTACCACGGATCCAGAGATCAACACCAAGAAAATCTGCCCCGAGAACTCAAAGGTAAAACAGCAGAGCACTGCATTCTGTGCTGGGTTGTTTGTTGCTAAGCAACGGGGATCACAAACTGGTAACACCGGTCCTCTGCTGTTCTTCTGTTACCTGCTGAGCAGCTGTCGGACCTGGACGGAGAGACACGTGGGATGGTGGAGAAGATGATGTACGACCAGAGGCAGAAGTCTATGGGGCTGCCGACGTCCGAAGACCAGAAGAAACAAGATATTCTGAAGAAGTGAGTCCTCACCGGCTGGCTTTTGATCGCTAAATGTTGTCAATATTTCACTGAAGTTGAAAATGCACAATTTTTCCATTTCTGTGTTTCCGTTAAAAATGTGACGTGATTAAAATCACACCCTAATACATTTGTTCACGCAAGAAGTAATTAAAAACATTCCGCGCTTTGATACTCTTACCACTTCCTGTCATCTTCTTCATCTTTTCCACCAGTAGTAACGTCCAGTTGTTGATTATTTGATTTGTGTGATGTGAAAAAAGTGTTTCCATAGCAGTTTTGATATGGTAATATGGTAATACGCTAATTTTTTAATCCACCTCGTCCCAGCACCAAAACATTTTATCAACAAATTACCATGTTTCCATTCAGAAAATTTATTTTCAAATTGTGCCATTTTAAGGTCAGCGGAAACACAGCTACTGCTGGAGCACTCCCAGAGCGTAAAGTGTTTGCCTCTTTCCTGATTTCCTGTTTTTTAGCACGTTTCGGAATGTTTGATGGTTTGATGTTTCAAAACATCAAACCCATCTAAATATTAGCCAAAGACAACAAAAGTAAAAAGATCCAAATATACATGGCCCTGTATTTTTACTAATACACTTGTTGGCCTGTCATAGTTCAGAGTACTGTCAGCTGTGAAAATTTCTTTAAGTTTTCACAACCAAACAAACCTGCAATGATAAACTTGGAGTTTGATGCGAACAAAACCAAACACGCTACAAAGTTGAATTTATATTTAGCTGAACTTGGAGGTCAGATTTGTGGCATTTTCCCTCTGGGTCTTGTTGAAGACGATAATGTCTGAGAAATGAACTGTTTATAAAAACGCTCGGTATTTGTGTTTCCTAACGTGACTTTTCCTCTGTCTGCAGGTTCATGGCTCAGCACCCAGAGATGGATTTCTCTAAAGCCAAATTCAGCTGAGCGTTGCTGTTGAAGTCCACTTCCTGCTTCCTGTTGTAGCCTTTCGTCAAGCGCTGAAACATCATCTCTTTAATGGATGCGGTATATTTGACTTCCACGTCTTAAAAGTTTAGGTTCATGTGTTTGTTTTGCTGGAGAGTGTGTTTGATAAATGTGAACACAGCGTTTCTTCTCTGCAACATGTCTGATATTTAAAGATATCTGCATTTTTAAAAAAATAAAGGAATTTAAACTCAAAGAGCCTTTAAAGTCTGTACTTCCTGTGGCCTTTTTGTAGTTTTAACTACTAATAAATCTGAATGCTCAACAAGACAAATGGCAGTAAACTGTGTTTTATGTTTAAATCGTTTCCAAAAGCTAATTGGAGATTTCACATGTAAGTAACAGAGATGGAAGTTTCTTTTCATGGGGAAATAGAAATTATCTGCAGGTGAGTGCAAAGGGAAAGAAGATTCAAGGGACAGAAATTAACACTTGTGGCCACAAGAGGGTAGTATTTTCCTACATGTCTTGGATTGAGCCTGTGTGAGATGGAGTTGTCTGTCATCAATGAAGTATATTTTAATTAACTGAATATTTAATTCAAATAGCCAAACTGCCATGGCTGTTATCTAATTTCAACAGCCACAAGGATTTGAAATTATACAAAAAGGTTTATGCAATATTTTAAATATCTTAGCAAATTGAATGTGGAAAAATGTGTTTTATTTTTATAAAATTAAATGCTTTAGATCAAAGCCATCCAATCTTTTGGCCACATGATCTAAATTCATTAAGTCAAACTTCTGGGGCACAGAAATCTGATCTCCCTTTTCTATTTTTATTTTTACTAATTTTGTACATTTTTTTTTACCTGTTCTACCTTAAACTATATCTTAAACATCAAATATGAACACTGAAGAACACATCAACCAATCAGAGAAAAGATCTATTGAAAAGTAGCCTTTTTATTCCTTTCATTTCAAGAAATGGAAGGCATATGATTTATGTGTAAATCAAACCATACAACCTTACTGTAACGTAAATAAAAAATTAACCTCATTAATTTGACGAAGCTGAAGTTGGTTTCCAATTCGGGAAATGGCTAAAAGGCGATTCCACCTAATTTTTCTCTACCTTCAGCATCTTTAATCTACTCTAGCTAAAAGAAACTGCGGCATGCTAACACAGATCAGTGAAAACCCGCTCTCTCTCACTCTCTCCAGGCACATTGGATATCATGAGCCTCTGCTAAATGCTGCATCACAGAGCTCCAGTTTACAGACAAGTTTGTCAGGTTGTGTGACCGTCCACTGAGCAGTGGACAGGGCATGTCAGGATGGTGAGAGGCTGTCACCATCACTGCAGCGACTGGAGGAAACATACATTAGCTTATGCTGGCTAGCAACTCTTCCTAATGTGTGAAATTGCTCGTGTAGTTCAAAAAGCACTCCTCAAACAGCTGGTGTTCAACCGGAAACTGGATATCTGTGCAGAAGGCAGGTTACCATGGTGAAACTCCAAACTCTAGACAGAGCGCGGTGTACAGCACACGTTTCATTTGTCATTGTGAAAAAGATACTGAAACTGAATCTGAATCAGAGTTCAATTGCATATTCACACCTCTCAAAACGAACCGGAGTTTGTTTTAAGCGGATCACACAGAACCGATGTGAATGCACAATCGAGCATTGATCCGGATCAAAAAGGAAACTCTAGTCCCGACCGCGGTCTCGGTTAGGTTGAAGTGATCTCTTGTTTCGGTTTGAAAACATGCGCGTGAACGCCAAGCAGACTGGAGACCACTCCAGAAGCATTGCAGTGTATTCTGGGTAAACGCCACCAAAACAAACACGCGTGTCTAACGCTAGCAGGAGAAATTACTGGCAGTCTTAACGACTAAAGACAAATCCTGTCTATCGCCACTTAATTTTTGCAAAGAGGGAAACTGGGCTCAGTGTCATCTTCTGAGGTTTTTGTGTTGTTTCCTTCAGTGATTCTTGGTGCAGCGCCCCCACAGGCGAGGATGTGAACAAAGGAAAAACTTTGAGAGGAGTAAATACTCGTTCTAGAGACATAACATGATGTATAATGAAGTACTGAAGAGTCTCAGTGTCACTGAGACCAACTGAGGCTTTAAAATAGGATTTACTATATTTTAATGTTTTTAATGGAAATCTTTCATCAACAATGAGCTGATGATATGAGCTACCAAGACATTTAACTTCCCTTTGAGATTAATAAAATAAATTTGATGTTAATAAATAGAGAGAGTAGACCTTATGAACTTTTTGGTTCATTAAGACAATGAAGTATCAGATATTTTTGTTTTGCTGGATTTCCTGAAGTTCTATTCATGGCTGCAAATAAGTGTGAGGAAAGTCCAGGCTGGAGGCCCGCAGGGTTTTCTGTGGCTGGGCGTGGCGGGGCGGCAGTAGGACTGGTCAAGGGCTGAGGGCACAGAGTAGTCAGAGTCTGCTCAGCTGAGAACGATGTCTCACCCAGGTACCAGAATTTCTTCATTAACAAAGACACACAGACATCAGAGGGTCAGAGATGAGGGTCCTGGAGCGGGCGAGGTGGGCAGTCTGCAAATATACCTCCCTGCAGCTGCTGCGGCTGGCCGACTCACTTTCCCTCCGTAAATCAACCAAAAGGCCCTGCGCATAATGTGACTCACCGTCACAATCACCGTGTTTGCTGTTCTGTCCTCTACAGCAGGAATATCTGATGGAATATTCCTGGAAGCAAAGGGGAAGGGAGGTGTAAGGCGGGAGGTGTAAGAAGGTACGTGAGGGAACGGCAGCACAAAGAAGCCTTTTAGGTTTCTTTCTGTTGCGAAAAACCACAAATATTACATTCTGCAAAACATTTAATTCCAAGTTGGCTTATCCTGACTTCTGTCTTTCACAGCTGGGTGCGACACAGGACACACTCTGGATCGTGTGCTCACCACACACACTTACAAGGGTGAAGAGGCAACCAGTGAGCAAACGCTAACTGTCAATTACTGAAGGCCAACAGAGGCTGCAGGTTGAGGCGTAAGGAGGAGATCCAGGTCTTCAGGTCAACACAAACTGTAACTGTGAGGACTGAAGGGGAGGCCTGGGGGGACCCGGGGCGCAGCAGGACCTGCTCCAGGCTGAGCAAAGAACGTCAGCAAACACAGCAACTGTTCATAAACACACACAAACACACACACAGACAAAGAAGTTTCAAATGAACAACAACAGATGAGTGAAGTAATCTGCTAATTATTTATTCAATGGTAAATTGATACTCTGGGGAGTGCGGGGGGGGGGGCTATCAATAGCTTGCACCAGGGCAGTGATTAAGCAGTCTATAAATGACCTCATATGTTGGTGAAAGTTTCCATGGACTTTCACCAACATCATTGGGGGAAATTTGCAAAATTGTGTTTCTGGCAGAGCCACTAAAGGTTCCTTTTAGAGTCTAAGGGACTCTCACATTTCAGTGAGAGGCAGAAACATCATGAACATTGTTCACTCACCGTAAGAGAATGTCCTATGCATGTTTAACAGCTTTAAGACGCAGTTAAGGAACTGATTTAAAAATAGTTAACGTCAGAACCCACTGCATCAAAAATGGCTCCGCTTTTCTTTGCTTATAAATATTTATCATTTATTGTAATTTTATTGTATAATCATAATTGATGATTGATTTTAATTTTGGCTTTAACTACCAAAGAGGTTACCAATGAAAATGTGTTTTATTTAGCTAACTCAGGAACACCTGACGTTATATGATGTTGATTAAGCGGTCCAAGAAAATAAATCAAATTCAAACTTCTTTATGCTAAGTATTAATGCGCAACTCACGTGCTTTTCACTTGTTGCGTGTGAACTGGTTGTGTTAATTTTGTGAAGAGTTACACATTTTTACAGTTTGAGTGTTGTCATTGTCTTAGAGAGCAGATGTCATGATAAAATTTGACATTAAACTTGAAAGTTGAAAGTGTTACATCATTTTCAGCCTCTGTTTTAGCATTAGCATTTGGTAGCAGGCTAAATTAACAAAGACAATGCAGTATTTTAACTCCACAGTAGAGAAAGTCATATAGTTTCAGTAAGTAGGCATAGGAAGAAATATTGGTATTGGTATCAGTTATCGGCCAAATGAGTTTTAGTATGTCGGCATATCAGATACAAATAAAAAATACAATATTCTGCATCCCTACTGTTTTAGCTTCTGGCTAAGTAATTCAACTCTTTTTTTTACCATATTTGGTCTAACAGATGAACAAAGACCACCTCTGTACATTGTGGAAGCTCAATGGGACAATTTGCCTGAGTGTGAATAGCAGTGAAGTGGATAAGTTCATGACGGGACCTTTGCTCTGCTCAGGAGGTTCCCTGCCAGCTGCAGGTCACATTGCTGTTTCATTACTGTTTGCCTTTGGCCCTGTGACCCTCAAGTCTTCATTTACACCTTGGTGAGGACCACTCCATCACTGATCCAAACCTCCGTCAACCTGACACACAACCGTGCATCACACCCATACATCATGAGGCCACAACCAGGCCTCAGGCGTGAGCTGAATCAACCAAATAACTGGAAACTCAAATCATTTTTGATTTCTCGTCTCCCCTGAGGTAGTTGGCTCCTAAAATCTCAAAGACATCTTTGTTAACTTATGAACATGTTACAAACAGGACAAGAGACTTCAGTGCTTAAACTCCAGTCTGTGGTTTAGATTATGTTGTCCACACGAAGGTTTGGACAATCTTCTGAATTTGGTGTTCTGTCTGACAGTGGTAAGACTGACCTGCACGTTTTTGTATCATTTCAGACCCATGCATTGACATTTCGGGTCCATGTTGTCCTACATGTGGATCTGAGCGCGCTGGCTGTACGTCGCACCAGAATGCAGATTGTAACAAAAGGGTGCCAGTGATTGCAACGCACCGTCCAGTGGATTTCTGTAACTGGACTCTTTCATTTCGGTCACATGTTGTTGAAGTCGTGTCCACTTAGCGCGGTCATGCTGCCGCTGTTATTTAAGGAAAGCTCATAAAGCGGGGGCTAAAAGTTTGTTGATTGAGGTTTGCTGCACATGGGCAAAAGTGAGACTCGCGCCACGACACAAAAGCCATGGGTTTTAAAATCAGGACAGGTGCCAACAGCTCTTGTTTAATCAGACCTGCTCTTCTTATTTGAACGTTGATCTCTGGAGGCTTTAGTCCACCTACTGGGCCCAGTGCAAGGTCAGGGTTTGTGCTGGAACCAGGTTCTTTGCTGGACCTTTGAAATGTCAAATTGTGCAATTATAAAGCCAGTGGAAAAGAAGCTACCTTCTTTCAGTAAATGTTTGATCTTCGTCTTGTTATATTTTTGAATTTTTGTAGAGAATCCTCTGGGGGTGCAAACAGGAATTACACACACATAATTTCACTTATGATATATGAACAATATTTTGTATTATTAAAGGCTCTTGAGATACAAAAGGTTTGATGGTTCAGCTAAAAAAGGGAAGAAAATCAACTAAAAAAGAAAAAAATGTAAATAAATCCACGTTTGAATATTAATTAATCATATTTTACTAATTAAAGGTTAATGTTAAAACAAATACCACAAAGAAACTTTAACTTCACATTGTGGCAGTTCCATGTTTTTTATTGGTTGTTGGTCTCCATCTGCTTCCTTCTTTGGGTCCAACAGTCAGTCACTGACACAAAACCAGATTTTACCAGTCTTGTCTCAGCTGTGTGAGTTAACTACCACCAGTTAAGTACAGACACTTGTCCAGTAATAAAACCGACTTTGGGTAAAAATAAATTAATAAATAAAATATCCCAAAGCATATGAATTTCAGCAGAAGAATAATCATACTTTGTTCATTATGAATAAGAAACACTGTTAATCTGATGGAGTTGTCTCTGCTCTGCTGCTGAGCTCTGAACAAGAAATGAAATCAAAGTAAAGATTTTATAACTTAATTTTCTTTTGATTTTATGTGATCTTAAACTCATATGAAAATATTTCAACTTTATATAGATGGAACTGAGTATTTATACATAAAATAAAACATATTTAACTGAACTGGAATTTATTATGTGAGACAAAGTGTAAATCTACAGACCATATGAAATCAGTCCTTACAATCTAGATCTACCCAGAGTCTGGGTTTGCAAATTAGCCTGTAGCTGGAAAACTTTCATATGAAGTTGCTTTGTTTTTATCATGTAGCATTGTTTCCTGTGCTACCCTTGAACTGAGTTGTAGAGAAGGCAGATATTACCAAATGAAGGTGTAGAACATTTGTTGACTCCAATTAAACACTAAATTCTTAAATTCAGTCAAAACGTGTTAAAAAGTTTCAGTTCCAGGGTGTGTGTACTTTTCAAGCTGCATTTTGAAATGTTTTCGTTCGAACAGATTTGCCTGATTCTCTGTTGACTTGTTTGGGATGAAACGTCAACCACACGTGGAAGAAGTGCTGAAATTATTAATCCACATGTTATTTCCATTTTTAAAAAAGGCATTTTTTTCCAGGTTGAGTGCACTTTTCCAGTCACTGCACTTTGTTGCACTTGATCCGACTTAAAAATAGTTCCCAAAAAAGAAAAACAAAGCAGACAAATACACATTTGAGAAAGCAGATTTTTGTTTTTAAATTTATTATTAAATGACATAAATAAAAACTTGCAGCAAGTTCAAATAGAAATAGAAAGCTTATGTACAGGCGTCGGACTCGTTCTAGTCCAACAATCTGAAGGCACTTTGGAAACATTTGTAAAGGGTAAATACACACATTAATTTACTCTATATACACACATGTACATTTTCCTGTTAGTGGAACTTTTTTTAAAATCTTTTTGGGTTAAGAACAAAAACAAAATATTAGAGAAAATGGTGGGAAATCATTTGGACACCTAAGAGCAAGTTTGCATTCAAAACCCAAAGCGCAGATCTGTCTACTGATGAAGTGAGTTTGCTCCTTCCCAAAAGTAGCATTGCCTCATTTGGCAATGGGCTACAGATTGCACAAATGACCCAGTCTGTGCCTGCTATAATTCAATACACAGGCCAATACTGAAAGGGTGCCAGAAGATCTCTTATTTTAATTAAAAGTCATGCCTGACAAACATCTTGTTGACTGTTAGAAAGCAGATTATTGTACTCGTTGCACCTTGAGTCTCAAATTAGTCTATTAAACATAATGTACAACCGTGATCTTGGTCTGAGTTGTGTCTTTTTTTTAATAAACTGGATTAAATTATCTTTAATAATCCTGGCAGGACATCCACACCTTGAGGCCAGACAGGAAGCGAGGCCTCAGTAGCTCTGAGCTACAGGTGCCCATGTCGCCGTGAGCCTGGCGATGGAGTTCTCGAACTGGGCGTCCCCGACTCCAACTTCGCTCAGGCTGGGCTCGTACATGGTGGACGGCGAGGAGACGGGTAGGGAGGAGGTCAAGCCCGTGTATGAGGAGCCCCTCAGGAACTGGGAAGTCAGACTTCCAGGTACAGAGTTGGAGGATGAGCCTGAAGGGGTGAGTGTGGTGCCGGCTACCGACCAGAGGCTGGGGTACTGACTGTGGGCAAGATGAAGAAGTAAGTTGACTGATGACTAATATGACTTCACTTGATCAAAATGTAGATGACAGAACGCAACATTTAAGAGTCTCACCCAGAATTAGACGTGGAGTTAGTGGTGTGAGAAAGAGTGCCCATCCCCGTGGAGTTGGGAATCTGGAGGGCAGACCAGCTGTCGTGGGTCGGCAGAGACACAGAGTTGTTGTCCATGTAGTTGTCTGAAAAGGAAGTGAGAACAAGGAAGTGAAAGCAAACTCTCCTCTTTACATCCTGACAGCGTTCAATCACAACGTTCTGTTGAGGGAATTCCAAGAAGGTTTTACTTGTGCTGGAGCTCCGGTGGGGGTAGTGGCTGGGGTACGGAGCCGCCCTGTGGCTCCTCAGGCTGGAGTAGCGCTCGCAGTACGAGCCAGACGGATGGCTAGCCGTGCTGCTGAATTGAGGCGGACTGTTGTTGGGGCAGATGGGACTCTGGCCTGGGAGGAACCAACCTCCAACTGAAAGACCAGCACAAAGCCATCAATCTATAGCTCAGATCATTAACATCTCACTGATGTTCACTTTCAATTTTCTTGACATTTTGAAGACGTCAAGTCTGAAGAGACGAAGCGTACGTTGAGAATAGCCGGACTGTTGGCCGTCTGTACTGTGGTCAGACACGTCTTTATGGTCACTCCTGAAATGGAAGTACACCATCAGGTCCTTCCTTGGACACAGCGCCAAACATGACATGACTATGTACAGACATTTATTGATAATATGAAAGACAAAGACTGAAATTAAACAGGTTTCTTTTTTAAGAATTCATGTCTACTAAACCATATTAAAACAAAGTCTTTATGTACGTCATGTGTTTGGAGAATTAGTTTCCAGGCCTGAGGTAAAGCACTCTGTACCTTTCTTTGGCATCCAGAAAAGCTTTGGCAAAGGGATTGTGCTTTATCTTTAGAGCAGTGATCTGTGGAAAAGAACAAAGATGTCAGAATATCTCGCAATACATATCATAGTATTGGGACAAACTTTTTTTGTTAATGGTTGTGAGCACAACGGACCTCTTCGTTCTGGTAGGCGGTAACGGCGATGAACTGGGTTTCGGGGAACGACTGGCTGCTGATCATCTTCTGGATTCCTCCGACCTTCACGATGTGGATCCTCGGCTCATACTTGTGCAAAGAGTTCAGCATGATCTACGGAAACATCACAGTTACTCGTCCGACAGGTGTGCAGAGTTTTTATTAAATTGAAGCAAGGAAACCAATGTTGTATAAAAGTAATCAAAATTTAAAATGATGTAGATTTAACATTTTTTCTGGTATGGCAACCTCTTATCGATTACTTTAATTCCTTGAAGACAATTACACCAGATGAAATACAAGTTATGCTATGATCTGTTGTTTCTGTTTCTTTTTCTCTTTTTTCTCTTTGGGATATTAATTTGTTATAAGCTGATGCTTCAACCTGATGGCTTGATTTGCATTTTTTTTAATATAATTTCTAATTGTTGAACTTAATATGTAAAATCACATGTCAAAATTCTTAAATAAAAATGAGAGCAAAAAAAAATAGTGCAGATTTTTTAAGGCATAAAGTCTCCATTTGAGCATTCCTCACCTGTCCTCCGCCGTTCAGCTTATTGGACAGCTTCACCTTACTGAAGGATACAGGCGCTTTCATCCAATGCGCCCCGAAGTTGGGGGAGTCCGGATGGATGTAGACGCAGCTGGGGCTCTGCGGCTCCGGCTTGCCGCCGGGGACCCACTCCCCGTTCACGTACTTCCAGCGGTTGTTATCCGCCGCCACAAAGTCCAACAGCACTGAGTACATGGCGTTCGGATCCAGGCCGGACACGCTGACCCGCAGGACCGGGAACATCCTCCTGCGGACACAGGTCAGACTGGTCGAGTTTTTCTAAACCGTCTAAGGTCTCTGAATGTTATGTCAGAATCTAAATAATAATAATAATAATAATAATAATAATAATAATAATAATAATAAATAATAAAATAATAATAATAATAATGTTTCCATTAAGAAGTTTCCTCCAATCCCTGCCACGGCCTGCGCTCTTCAGACCTACCTGCCAGTCTTGGTGACGATCATCTCGTTGGTCAACTCTTTAAACTTGCTCCACAGCTCCGCGTCCTCCAGCGTCAGCTTGATGTCCCGCTCCGTCACGTCTCCCTTCTCGCTGCCCTTCTGGAACTCGCTCTCCACGGCGCTGAGCAGGTGCTCCAGGCGCTGGTCGGGGCTCGAAGAGCTCATATTCCCAAGTCAAGTCGGATGAAACGCTTTTAGAAAAATAAAAAATAAAAAAAAATGCAAATCCCACGGGATGAGATAACCCCGTTCGCTGAGACCCGAATGCAACACCGGATTGGAAGCCCCGAGGCCCTGCTCATTTAAGGGCCCCCAGGGACCTCATGGGGGATGCGGGGCGTGGTTTGGGCTCAGTGCGCACACCTCAGATTTCTGACGGCTTCCTTTAGACTCCACCCTACACGAACCCAGAGCCCCGCTGGAATGAGAAATTTAGAGAAATTGATCGAGTTTTACTGGATGAGGACAAAATGACGCCGTTTGGCTCAGAGAGGCCTGGTTAGCATGAAGCACCGAGAACTTAGCTAACGCGTTTGAGTCTTCAAAGTATGTCTGTGTGTGTTTTATATGTAATTTAATTCGTTGATCAAATACACACCGCCAAAACACAAAATCTTACCAAGTTTTGTTGTTGTTGTTCTAGTTTCAGCTACAAAAATCTCCATAAGTGGAAAATGATCATAACAGACAGAAAAAAGCTTGAAAACATCAGTCTGAGCAGATTCAGCTACATAATGTGTTTCAGGTTTTTGGTGGATTTCTCTCCATATGTGTAGTTTTTTGGGCCTAATCCCCGTTTCACTCTCAGCTTTTTTCTTTTTTGAAAACTGGACAGGAAACTAATGAAATAAATAAATAAATAAATATTTTCACATTAAAATACAAGAAAGTCTGAAGGATGGACAAATAACCAGATGGTTTTAAACGTTCTAAACTCCAGCCTGACTATGTGGATTTATTGGCGGTAGACAGAAACGTTTTCCTCCTCTGTCACTGTCAGTGTGAGTGAATCTGGGATTTCTAGCTGAAGAGCCGCGTCAGGCTGCTCCTCCTGACGGCCTGCAGGCTGAAAGGTGATCATGCAAATAGGAGAAGGGAAGGAAGAGGCCTGCACCTTTGAACTCAGCTGTATGTTTGCAAATTGTGCTAATCTTTTGTTGTGTCAAATCCACATGAGAGGATTTGTGTTTGTAGAGTGAGGGCCATTAGGGTGGCCCCTGTGTTCCTGTCATGTGGAGGTGTGGAGGGCCCCGGCGGTCAGGGCCCGGGTCTGCATCATGGACCCTCAGGAGGCTCAGTCAGGCTTTAGTATTAGATGTTGCAGTCACTGAAACGCTCATCGACAAAAAAATTACCAAAGCTGCTATCTACAGGAGTCAGAGCTGAAATGATTAATCAGATTAATCGTGTTTAATTGATAATTAAAATGATTGTCAATTAATTTAGGGATCATTTAATTGTTAACTGGAATACACACAGTCAAAAAAACGGTCATTTGATGAAAGAATAATAAAACACAGGGTAGTAATTAAGCCAAAACTCTACAAAAAGAGAAAAAAATCTCCTATTACGTTCATTTTGCTGTCCAATTATTAATCAGTTAATCCTTAAAAGAAGCAGCAGATCAGTTCGTCAGTGTATTGATCAGTTCAGCAGAAGGAACTGAGTTCTCACATGTTGATGCTAGAAGGATTTATTTAGCTGCAGATGAAACCTTTTGCTACAGATGATCAAGTATTCACTAAAGGAATGATTTTCTTGCATTTTAGGCAATAAAATGCGTATTTTCTACTTTAAAAAAAGGAATTACATTATTATTTTTGATATTGCATAAAAAGTGTGAAAATGTTTTTATCCGATTAATCAACAGAATAATCAATAGAAAAATAGCAATCCATCCATTCATACTGTTATGTTTACATAAATCACTTTCCCATCAAATCCCTGCCTGTTATCTCTGTGAATTGTTTGAATTTATGTTTTTGACAGCCAATAGCAATAAAAGAAGATACCTTAGCCCTGCCTCTAAAATAGCCCCTCCCACTTCCTCCAACAACAGCAGGTTAAAGTGCATCCAACCGTTAGGTTTTGGTGTATTTCAGCCACCTTAACACCTTAACTGTATAAAGTTTTGGTTAATTTTTGTTCATGTTGATGAAGGAAGAATCGTTTTTGGCTTGTTTGTTTTACTTACAATGTTTCTCAGGAACTTAACAGATCTTGATACAAAGGTTGTTATGAAACACTATTTTTAGTTAGATAATCAACAAAAGGCTTGAAAATTAAGTTTAACTATTAATCATGACACACATTTATATATGTCTGAAACGCCCCCAAACAAAATGCCACCCTGGGCAGTTGCCCATGTCACCCATATCAAAAACCATCAGTGGCTACACAGTGCATAATATGATAAACTGGTTTAGAAAATAACATAGTTTATTAGTTTATCATACCTTTTCCAGTATAATTTTTTTCACAATTATTTGAAAACTTGCAACTTTTGATTACAAAACAAGTTTGAGAAACATTTTGAGAATAAAAAGTGTAACATTGTTCTATTCTATGTTTATGTCATGAGAACAGCCGTTTGTTTACAAGATCTGTATGAAAAATAATAAATGATTAATTAAATCTATGCCAGATGTCACTCAGTTAATTCTGCTCTGTGGTTTATTTATTACAGTCCAATATTTCTTTTCTAAAAGCTAAAAAGTTTATTTTGAAAAATGAGAACTATTCCAAATTGTTTTAATCCAAAAAAAAAGTTAGCCATTTGCAAGCTGATTGATGTAATATTTGTATCAATATGATGTTATATTAGTTATGGGATTTATATATATATATATATATATATATATATAATGGCGAACCAACCGGACATTGTGGTGGTGGATAAAGAACAGAGGAAAGCCGTTGTGGTGGATGTAGCTATACCAAGTGACTACAACATCAGGAAAAAGGAGCATGAGAAACTGGAGAAATACCAGGGCCTCAGGGAGGAACTGGAAAAGAACTGGAAGGTGAAGACCACAGTGGTGCCTGTGGTCATCGGGGCCCTCGGGGCAGTCACCCCCAAACTGGAGCAGTGGCTAAAACAGATCCCAGGAACAACATCAGACATCTCAGTCCAGAAATGTGCAGTACTAGGCACAGCCAAGATACAGCGCAGAACCCTCAAGCTCCCAGGCCTCTGGTAGAGGACCGAGCTCAGAGGATGAAAGAGACCACCCGCAGAGGGTGAGAAGGGAATTTTTATATTCTTTTATTTTTCTTTCTTTCTTTTTCTTTCCTATCTTATCCTATTTTTTGAGCGCACATGTTTTTAATATATTTAAAGGTCTTTTACTTTGTTATTTTCTTACTTTTATTTTCTTGTCTTAAGAGTGCTTCAGTGTTTCCTAAGTTTTCATTTAGAACTTTGAGCTTATCTAAAATGTCTAAGTCTTTATGTGTGGGTGGGTGTATTTGTGTGTGTGTTACTGTGTTTTATTTATGTTGCTTGTGGTGAAGGAGGCTTGTTTGTGTTAGCTGCCTTTGCAAATAAAGATTAATTAATCAACTGGGGCAAATTTCTGCCTTAAATGTTCCCATCAGCTCTAAACATGCTAGCTTAGCTGTGCTACTTTCATTATATATAAGAAGTAGGAAGATACATGTGTGCATATATATATATATATATATATATATATATACAGTATATATATATATATATATATACAGTATATATATATATATAGCAAAGAAAGAACAAAAACAATCAGCATGGCACTCTCTCCAGTTCTGGCCTTTTGTTTTCAAAGCTTTTGAAATATAATTTTATCAGTGTCTGAGCAGTAACCATGGCGATGAACTGTTTCACGTCGATTGTACCCTGACATTTAATTTAACGCTACATACAGTAAAAGGCTAAGATTTCCACATGGCCATCAGTAAAATCAGCTGATGGTCCCTACATCTCCACCCAGCTCATATGTTTTAATATCTGCTGTACAGAGTGTGATGCATTTCAGGTCGTCAGCAGCTTTTACAGCGGTTTTTTTCCTCTGAGGCTGCTGGGTTTCCATCACCTCCGCCTCGTGTGTCTGTGATGTACTTGGAATTGAGTGAGGGGCTCCGGAGCATGACTCCACTTTACTGCACCACTTCCTGTTCCACAGAGGCCGTAAATGTGAAGGGGTCCTCTCACACCTTGGCATCCCGTATCATTCAGCTGCCTCTTCCTTTTCATTTCCAGCGAGACACAGAGAGTGTTAAAGAAGCGGCTGCATAAAGAACATGACCCCCCCCCCCCACCTCCCTAGCCCCCACAGACGCTCGACAGGAAGCCGCCTCATGTCTTCAAATTAAGATCTGCTGCTCTGGTTGGGGATGGGTTGAAAAACAAACAGTTTATATCCTGGTATATAAAGTCCTTTGGCTCCAACCCTGCAGACTTTGTCTAGTTACATTTACAATCAAGCATAAGCAGTTAGGGCAAAGTGGAAAATACCCCTTGAAAAAGATATTTCATTTTCTGTTCAGCCTTCAAATTCTTGGAACTAATATGATATCACTGAACTGTTCCAGGAAGTTACACCAACACATTGAAGCCATCATAGATAGAAAAAAAGGAGCAGTAAGTGTTTGTCTAAAAATTCAGATGTAAGATTTTTAGATGAATCTCAGAAATTTTCCAGACTCTGACATTTCTGCATTTTTGAAGCTCTGAAATAGCTGAGGTGTTTTTTAGATTTATCTCAAAATGTCAGAGTTTTTTTTATGGAAATTTATTCCTCCTCTTTTTTTAAATCTACAATGGCCATAATAGGAAATCACTTAATCATAATGGTACTCATGCTTTGAATAGTGTAAAATTAATGTTTTCACATACAGTTTCTATTAAAGATGTGACTTGCTTTTGTTTTGAATGTTTTACTCTAAATCTCACTACTTTAATATATACATTGAAATCCGTCATAAATCATAGGTCATGTATGTTATAATCCATCCATCCATCCATCCATTTTCTCACACCCTTGTCCCTTAATGGGGTCGGGAGGTGCTGGTGCCGATCTCCAGCTGGCGTTCCGGGCGAGAGGCGGGGTACGCCCTGGACAGGTCGCCAGTCTGTCGCAGGGCAACACAGAGACACACAGGACAAACAACCATGCACACACACACTCACACCTAGGGGAAATTTAGACAGACCAATTAACCTAACAGTCATGTTTTTGGACTGTGGGAGGAAACCGGAGTACCCGGAGAAAACCCACCATGCACAGGGAGAACATGCAAACTCCATGCAGAAAGACCGGGGACTGGAATTGAACCCAGAACCTTCTTGCTGCAAGGCAACAGCTCTACCAACTGCGCCACTGTGCAGCCCATATGTTATAATGTTAATTACAATTTTTTAAAGCATCTATTCTCTAGATTAAAACCAGCCTCTGATTAAATCAGGCGTATTTACATGACGTATTCATGTTGACTAATATGCCTTGTCCCCTTCATGCCCTTTATGACATAAAAAATAATTAAGTCTTGTCTGATATTTGTATGTTGGTCAACAATACGATACATACAACATCAGCAAACTAAGGGAGAGACAGAGCTTCTTCATCTCATACGGTGAGAGAATGTCTGCGCTGAAAAATATGAAGTTTGCTTGTAAAGTCTCTGGAGCCACACGCACACGCGCGCGCACCCGCACGCACGCACACACACACAGTGACAGAAATACTATTGCCTGGTGAACTGCGGGTTAACCAGTGCAGTCCCTACTCTGGCATTAACACACACTCACCTAGGTGAGAAATATTACAGAGGCCTGGTGCTTCACAAAGAGACAGTTATGGCGATGCATATTTTCCAGAGAAGAGTCGCTGGCCTAAACGAGTAAACACACTGAGGAGGAAACGTCCTGGGAAGAAAAAACACGCTTCAGAGACCGCCTGATCTGTGACAGGAGGCTGCAACGCAACAACTGCAAGGCAGGAGTGTTTGATACCAGGACGAAGTACAAAATTCTAGTCTGAATAATCCAATACTTCTGTTAGATGGAAAACCTAAAAATCCTGATAGCAAGAAATGTAAATGAACCACAAAGAACCTTTTTCCTGGTTTCCAAAGCAGATAAGCTTTTTTAAAACTTTTCTGTCACAGAACCTTTGGAACTACAGCTAATAAAAATGTCTTGAACAGAACAGGGAAATTAAAACTTTGGACTCTTGATAAAATATCATTAATGGGATTATGGGAACATATTTAGTGGATCAGCGTCTGCCTATGAACAATACAAAAAATAAAGATTCCAATTAGGACTGCTGTTTTCTCCAAAAGTCTGCTGTGCAGGAAAAGTGAGAGAAAAGGAGAGATTTGTGGAAGTAAGAAAGGCGAAGAGGGTCATTTTCTTACTTCCTGCTCCAAGGTTATAAAACAATTAGCTTCAAAGGCAGAAACAGACAGATTCATGTCATAGCTGCAACTAAAAGTCAGAATTCTGACTTTTTTTCTGAGAATTCTGACTTTAATCCCAGAATTCTGAGATTAAAGTCAGTACTGTTATATTTTTTTCCCAGTGGCCCTAATCCTCTTCTGTAAAAATCAATCATACCTTCCTCCAATTATTCCTCCCTGCAAATAAACGTCGGGAGGAGACACAAAGAACAATTTCCTTCTTCATGAAATGTAAACAAAACATGTTAGCATCAGATTTTAGCAGTCGTAGAATTTTTCTTTAGACTTTGGCAAAAGGCCATTTTGAACCCGTTTATCTCTGTGATATTAACCCAGAATGCCCTGCGCTGTTGTCTGTTTCCTGCTTTCAGGGCGACCCCAGTCCACTTGCATCCTCATATTTATTTGAATCCAGACCAATTTAGACCAGAGTTCACTGTTTGGTTAGGCATTTAAACATCCCCAAATGTTTAAATGCCTAAACATTTAAACATTTGGGACTTTCTAACATTTTCTGCTGTTCTTTCTTTTTTCCGTTTGTTTTTAGCAGCAGTGGTACAAGCGGCAAAACCTTTTACAGTATGCCTTTGTGTATGTTACCCTATGTATTTCAAAGTAAAAATATTTCTGTGTTCATATCTCATGTTATAACGTGGACAAGTGCAGACTGCATACTGTATATACCGTATTTTCCGCACTATAAGGCGCACCTAAAAACCTTCAATTTCCTCAAAAGCCGTGTGCCTTATAATCCGGTGCGCCTTATATATGGACCAATATTGAGCCACAACAGATCTAGCAACTACGGTAAGCAGCCGTTGACTTCATTTTTCCTGTAGAAGAAGGGCGCGGTGCATGCTGGGATAGTTGTCAGAACGCTGGTTTAATAAAGTTTGACTGACCGACCATCTAGAATCAGGTCATCTGCAGCTCATTTAGGACCACTTCTCTTTGAACATGCTGTGCGTGAACGGAGACGGGTCACCATTGTCCGGCCATGCCCCGGCCCAGTCGTGAAGCCTCTCCTCGCCGACCAGAGTCATTCTTTATGTCAACAAAGTGGCTTTAGATATTCATCCGGGGTGCTTCGACTAGGGTTGCCAAGGGACCTGCCCCTATACATTTAAAGCCGGTGGGGGGGGAGGGAGGAGCGAGGGAAGAGAGACAGAGACTGCGGCGGCAGCATGTCGGTTGGTCTGTGCTAACCAGAAAGCAGTTGGGCACAATTTTGCAACACCAACACCATAAGTGTTAGTGTTGCAAAATTATATACTAGACTGGGGCAGCCTAGTATATAAAGTACTCAGGGACCATTGTCTTGTTCAATACGGGACAGGTGGCAACCATAGCATCTATTCTATGTGCCTTATAATGCGGTGCGCCTTATATATGAAAAAAGTTTTAAAATAGGCCATTCATTGAAGGTGCGCCTTATAGTGTGGAAAATGTGGTACCTATTTTTGCTTGTTAAAGTTAGTGGGTGCAGCTTACATAAGAATTTACAGTAGGTAACCTTTGTCTTCTTTTAGTCTCACCACCTGAATATTACTCCTCCTGTTGTGATTTTTGAGCTGTATGGCTTTCCTTTGGAGCAACATGCTATCATATTTTAGCTGCTTTGTCAACTGTTTGAGCTCCCTTGCTACATACTCAGTGTCACTGATTTGATTCTTGGAAGAACTCCCATTGGCTGAGCATCTTGCATTTCATGAAGAGTTGGAATCACGTTGAGAGCTGTCAGGTCTGGCTCATTTTGGCTAATGTTAGCTTTAGCCAAAACGTCTTTGCTAGCAGACATTTTGCCATCTTTCTTTTCTTTGTTTTGGTCTTACATTGATAAAATACTATCTTGTGTTTGTATGACCTCACCATTCTGGATTATTTGTGTGTGTGTAGGAGTGTAAATCCCAACTCAACTAGTTTTTTGTTTTTTGTTTTTTTATGTAGAACTGGAACTTGAGGTCATTCACAGATAAGTAGCCAATTAGCTTGGCTACTTGAACCAACATTATTACTAACATTTCTTCTCTGTACTCAGGCAGCCTAAGTACTCACAATGATAGATGAGTTAAAAACCATGGCATTAATCAAAGCCTTTAGTTTTAATATTGTTTTAAGCTTATGGTAATATAGAAATCAGAGTTTTTATAAACTGTGTAGTTTAGGATTAACCAAGGCTACATTCAGCAGATAATGTGTTGAAGATTTTGCGTTAATGTTTGTTAGTCTTTCATTCTTTGTTTTGGTTATTTTGTTAATGTGGCAGTTTTCTGCCTTTTCCATATGTCCAGAAGATAAAACACAAGAATGTTTCTTGCAAGAGTATTGTTTGTTTTTATTATTTAAATTTCTCTACCTACACCTGCTGATGTATATGAGCTACTCATCAATGTTCTGTTATTTTTCATTAGTAAAAGAATATTTCCTTAGTGTATAGGGCACCAAAAGTGGCTCCAGCCAAGAAACCTATATTCTGGTAAATCCGGCCCTGCATGCCACAGACATTTTTATGGGTTTGATTTGTTTTGTACATTTGATATATTAATATTAGTTGTATTAAGTATTAGTGTCCCATCAGTTTTTGAAGAATTAAAATTACATTAGATCGGCATTAAACAGTTTACAGAAAGACTCCCGCTGAAGTGAATCTAGGTAACTGTTAAGTATTTGATGTTGGCTTTAACATTAGCAGAAAATGGGAAGCAATACGTGTGTCTTCTAACACACACACACACACACGCGCACACACGCACACACACACACACACACACACACACACACACACACACACACACACACACACACACACACACACACACACACACACACACATTCAGACAATCCTCCAGGATGTGGATTGAACCCTGAGCTTGGTCTGTCACGTTTGCGTTTTCACTTCATGTTCAGGAAATCTAAACTTTCCTTTTCTAATCAGCCCTCCCTTTGAAGGGGATACAAAGAATTAGTGGGGACAGTAATTACGCCCCCCCCCCCCCCCCACACACACACACACACATACCCCGTGGGTCCCCCAGCCCCATCTGGCCTCTGCCAGCCCTCGGCGTGCCCTGCAGTAGACCTCTGGACCTTTGGCATGCTAATGACAAAAAGCTCAGCTCCGACACCAGCAGCCTGATGGAGGACTGAGGAGAGGGAAAGATCCCGGGAAGCGAGTTCTGGTTTTCACTGAGGGGGTGTCACCCCATCATATGAACCTTAGAAGTATGGATACACTGGTTAAAGAAAGGAGTGGAACGACCACAACAAACAAAAATACTTAATTTACTTTGACTTTTTTTACGTATTCAAAATGACATGGACCGACCACGTCCATTCATTTGTGTCAGAATAAAAATACTTTTTGAAAATAATATTTCAACAGAAACATGCTTTTCATTAATCCCACATTTCTGTATTATAAATGTTTTTCTCTAAGCTAAAGATTGTCATAATTAACAGGAGAAAAGGGCATGAAAACATCACTGGGTTGTATTTAGTGGGATTCGGTACATTAATTTGAATTTGACTGAACTGGATGACAGCAGGAGTGAAGTAGAATATATTTATTAAACACACAGAGCTAGCAGCAGGGCATCAGTCAAAACTTAGCATCCATCATGTCAGAAACACTTGCAGGTCTTATGAAGACAAAACTCCTTTATAGAAATATTAATAGATTTGCCAGTAAAATCTTCAAAACATAAGATTGGTTTGTATCAAATATGCTTCAGAAATATGAAAAAAAGCATTTGTTTGACTACTAAAATATTTCCCCACGACTCTACATTCTACTTCACAGTAAGTCCCTTGTTTTGCTGTGTTTTGTTTCTATAAAGTTTATTTGATAATATTTGAGGGTACATATTATTCCCTTCCTAATCAGAGCTGTTGTATGGAGTTTTCCTATTTTTCTGGCTTCTCTCCTTTTTGTTTTTTTCTCCACTATCGGTCAGCGTTGTCTGTAAATATGAGCAGCTGAGGTCAGCAGACACTAGTGTGTGAGAAAACACTGCAAACCCTCCTGGCTGCACACACACCCTCCCAGTTGCGTGCACGTGCTCGAACACACACACACACACACACACACACACACACACGTGAACACTAGGTGCTGTACGGTGAGATCCCACTTGGGTCTATCTCTCTCTGACGTAAAGCAGCCGATTGCCTCCGCTTTACATCGGAAAACATCAGTAAACATTGGCTGATCTGAGCATTTCAGTGCGGGGCCCCGCTGTCTGCCTGCTGGGGAGGATGGACTGGGCCGGTGGAACAAAAGGGGGCCAGTCTCCACCGACTAACACTAAGTGTTAAAGACAGAAGGATTAATGATAGGTGGAGGCCAGAGTCGCAGGAAGTGTGACTTCAGACTTCATCACCTTCTTCCTCAGTCGGAGTTTCCTGCCTCTATAAATGCACAATTAAAATGAGATGCTCACACACCTCACCGTCACCCTCTGACACATGACCGATGAGCTGTCAGTATGTTACTCTGCACTAATCCACACAAGCGGTAAGGAGCTGCTCAAGTGGGATATAAAGTGTGTGGGGTTTGTTATTCATTCAAACCGATTCTGTTTTCAACTAGCACTGCACAACACTCTGAATGTACCATCATCATGGTAATGGATGGTAGTGGCTGTGTCATGCTGTGGGCGTGTCAGAACACTGAGGAATACTGGGAGAAAACCTGCAGAAGACTGTAGACTGTGATGAAGGTCTGCCTTCCACTAAACATTTAGCCGAAGTTACAATAGAAAGGATTTGTTTTCATTTTCATTTGGGAAAAGTACAATTATGTGTTGTTTTCCTGGATGCACCAGGAACATCGTCCTGGTGCATCCAGAGTTGTGGAGAAGACCTACAGAGCTGAATGCAGGGTGATAAAGGAAGCAAACATTAAAAAAAACAACAACTTATCATTATCTCTATTATCGCTAACTCACTATTATGCACTACTTTGTGTTGGTCTGTCCCGTAACATCCTACAAGCAATACACTAAACAGTGTGGTTTTAATGAGACAAAATGTGAGAACTTTAAAAGGTGTGAATTGTTTTGCATGTTGTTGGGTCTCCTGGAAGCAAAAACAGGAGGAGGAAAGCTAAAAATCTTAGCATAGCAGAGTTTTTTCTTTAAAATTATGAGAACATTCTCTGTAAAGCAACTTTAGATGATTTTTCCCCCCACTATCTCGCTCTACTTTTTCTTTCTCATGTATCTCAGCAATTAGTCATGTCCAACCATGCTAACGCTCCCTCTACACACATTCAGCATCCATGGAAGTTTAGTGTTAGCCTGGGTGAGTCAGGGTTAGCATAAGGTTGCGTCATTTAGGTGTAGCATTACACCTAATACTACATTAGTGTTAGTATTAGTGTGACATATTGTTAATTAGCATTAGCTTGTGTGTGTCAGGGTTAGCTGTTAGGGTTAGCGTTAGCTCATGTGTGGCTGCAGAGAACGGACGGCTCTACAGATAGAGGAAGGTGGTTTAGAAGCTTCTTACACCTTAAACAAAGAGCGGGGGGTATGTGGGGGTGTAGCTCTTTTACTGCCTTCCCACACCAGTCAACACCACCAGCTGACTGGAAAGTGTTACCTGGAATATACTTAGTCACCCCCCCCCCCCTCCAAACCCCACTCCCCCACATCCCCTCCACAAGCAGACAGCCAATCTGGATGCAGGCAGAGTGGTCCAGGTGTGCAAACAGCAAACTGTGGGGCCACATCAAAGGCTCCCATTAAAAGACAATAGAACCCCCCGCACCCCACCCCCATTCCATTCCCACACCCCCTCCTCTAGAGACCAGCCATGGCTTTAAACACAGAGCACAGCAAACCCAAGTGTAGAGATTCCCCTCTGAGGCTGGACGCTCCACCTTTCTGGCTGCAGGAGACCAGAATCTCTTCTAGAACAGGAGATTCTTCAATGTTGTCACATTAAAATCCTTGAACAAATGTCAAGGTTTGAATTCCAAAAGTTTAGTTTCCGCATTTGTTTTATGTTGCCAACATATGCTTTGCCGCTCTTTCATCTATTAAGCCTTGGGTTAGCCAAACTAGCAATAAATGCACTGTAAAACACTTGAGCTGCATTTAGTTGTGTCTACCAACTTCTACTCTTCAAGTCAGTGATGTCCAAACTTTTGCACTGAAGGCCAAAATCTGGTCATTGCCTACCTATGCAATTCCACTTGATTCTCATTTCTCTTCATTGCTCCATCAGGGATTTCTCCTATTGACTTAGATTCCTCCGGAAGAATTTTAACCAATGATGTTGATTTTCTGCGCTGTTTTAGAATCCCAGTCCCTGTAGTTTTAGTGATGCAGCTGAGGAACAGAAGGAAGCTGTTCCTTTTGTCCATTTTGGCCACGCTTCCAAATATTGATTTACCATTAACAGCCATTTTGTTCTGATCAACACTTCTCTCTTCACAGTGGAGGATGGTTATTTACAGTGCAGATCATTTCTAGTAAGTCTCATACTGGAAAACTAAATAAATCATGACCAAACATTAGTGATTGGGTAAAATCCCCAATTTGGAAGAATTCAGTGGGCCAAAATTTTATTTTTTTTGCCCCAATTAAAAAAGCAAAAGTAGGGTGTGCCGTGGTGGCACAGGGGATAAGCACAACCCACCGCGGCTGTTGCCGGCTCAACTCCCGACAGTGCCTCATTTACCACATGTCTTCCCCCTCTCTCGATATCCGTTTTCCTGTCTGTCTACTGTCAAATGGAGGCCACCAGAGCCAATAAAAACCATAAAAACAATATACAAAAAAAAAGCAAAAGTAATATGATTATGAATTCCTTCTCTTTCTCTTTTTACACGCACAATAAATCAAACACGTAGCATTTTATATGTTTACTTTCAATTTTGTTGATCGAGAAAATGTTTTGTGCAACAAAATGAGAAATTTTTTTCCAAAACATTGTCGTATTTAGCAAAGTATATTGACTGGGTTTGAACAAGTTAACTTTGTAGTAAAATATGGTTGAAAGTTTGTGACATGATTTACCACCAAATAAAAACAAAAGCAAAAAAAAAAAAAAGCATTATTTCTATTCTACAGAGCATTTCAGTTTTCAGAAGATTTAAACTTGCAATGGACAATCTTGTTCTAAAAAACTGACTAAATTTGTCAGAGGGACAAATTTATACCATTTATGACCTGTGGTTGGGGGAGAGGGGGAACGTGGGATTATTCAAAGGGTCACAAATAGCTTGAGCTATTCTTTAAACATCTGCTTTAAGTCAAAACAAATCTTGCAAGTTTTAGATTTTGAACTTAAATGATAAGCATAAGTAAGTTATGTCAACTTTTTATTAATTTTGCCACATCTACAAAAATTGAGTAAACTTTTCCTTTTTTTAAGTTAGCACTTCAAAAAATAACTGAGAGAAGAAAAAGGCCATTGTGGGAATGGTTTTTGTGTCCCGTGTTGCACCATGAGTGAGATGGAGATGTGTTACATTGGCCTGTCTCTTGTGCAGTGTTACAGCAAATAGGGTTAGGGTTAGGGTGTCTGCCTCACAGAGCAGCCCCTTCCCCATGGCTCCCCATGACCCCACTCAGCTCCTTCAGACTAGCCAACAGCAAATAGCAAACATTGGTAGAACTGAGCATCAGCAGAACTCATTATAGGAGCTACTTTTCACTGCGACGCTGGTAAAAACCTTGTTAAAGGGTTAAAAGAGGAGCCATGTTGTGATGACTTGGTGAAGGTGGAGTTTCAGAAAGAGCAGGAGTTTTTAAAGAGACAGAGGCCCAATTTCAAGGCATTGAATTACAAAGTTACATATATTTACATTCATTTTTATAAAAACGTGCACTTATAATGTGAGTGCACAAAAACTAAAAAGGTGGGAAAGTCCGGAGTTTATAGTGGAGTCATGATTTGTTCTCGTCTTTAGAAGCTGGAAGGCAGGAAGACATGAACCCTAGAAAGAACTGTGGTTGGACGTTTGGACACCGGGTGGCCTGGGAACAACCTATCTGGGCCCCGCAGACAGCAGCAGCCTCCAGCAGCCTGCATCTTTGATGGGTCTCCTCTTTGTAGTTGGCCTGGACATGGCTTGTTACTCAGTAAAAGTGAGGGCTAAATGGCTCTCTAACAGGAAGCAGTTTACACGGTGACGCTCAACCTGCCTGTGGCCCTCCATTGTCCTCGGCCCCATGTCCCACTTCATTACCATTTCCATAAGAAAGGAGCTGTAATTGCACCTTTTCTTCTACTGCCCCTTCATCTTCAAGTGTCTTCTTTTTTACCCCTCCCCCCTCTCTTTCTTCTACCCTTCTTGTTTTAAAATGTCTGCCACAACTGACTCTATAACTTTTTTTTTTACATATTTAATCACCGAAAAGTCTCAGTACTAGAGGCGTTGGTTTGGTTAAAACATTTTATTAGTTCTTTTTTTTCTCTTATTTGTATCTGTTTTAAAAGGTGGAACTGATGAAAATTGAGTTAAAATCATATTTCAAGAACATAAAAGAGTCCAAAATGAGAGGAGCATTCACACTTTAGGTCCTGATCCTTCTCTGACCTCTGACCTCTTCTAATTCTCCTCATGCTGTGCTAACAACATTACCTTGCCCAAGTTTTTAGATCTAATTTTTCCCCTTTTTGTCTCATTACAGTCACAGACATCCACGTATTTTATTGGGGTAAAAGTTCAGATGAAATTAAAAAGATATACTTACAAACATTTAACAAATAAATACAAAACAAAAACAGGATCAGGTTCTAGCCCATTCTTTACCAAATAGCTCTCAATATCAGTCAAACTGAGAACAGCAATAATATTTAGGTCTGGGCTTTGATTAGGCATCACCATAAAATATGTTGTGTGCCCACCCTGGTTCCAAACCACAGCTACATGTTTTGTCGTTTTTTTTAGGATGAGATGTTGTCTTGCATGTTCAAATTTTCTTTAACATAAAATATTACGTACATCAGATAAAAAAATCTCTTTTTTGCATCTCATTTTACATTAAACATAATGTGTACTTCATCAGTTGCACTTCTGAGCCAGCAGGATGAAAACATGCGACAGCACTGTCCTTAAATCCCAGAGTTTGGTCAGAACGACTTAACCGGGATTTGGGAATAATGTGGAAAATAAAGCATTTGGAATCAACACCTGAGCACCGAAGGTTTAGAGAGGATACACACACACACACACATTCATGCCTTCACACTGTGACCCGCTCCAGGCCCGTCTGGCTTCACTTTGAACTTCCGAGGTGACGATCTGAAAGCAGGGACAACAGAAGGAGTCCATGCAGAGGGGATGATGGGCGGCCTATCAAGTGCAGCGTGAACTGATGCAGCAGCATCAACACGTTCAGCTCGCGAGACATCTCCATGACGACAGAGCATGCAATGTTGCAGGTTACACTGAAAAAGGAAAACAGGGGACCCAACAAAGAAAAAATAGTTTCTTTGTTACTAGTAATCAAATAAGTTGATTCAAGTATCTAAGGTTGGACAAATACATTAAGTTCGACAAACTTAATTTGACTACATGTAACAGATTAACTAAATTTTTTAAACTTGGAGATCCATTCTCTGTTTGTTTGAATGTCAGGCTGATATGTGTGTTTGTGTGTGTCCTGCTTGTGTCCTGCATGGGAATGCTGCAGGTAAAGTGCCTGCTGTCAGAGGAAGGGTTGATCTGCCCCCACCGTCCCACCCCAGCTGTGAGTTGAACCATTTTAAACTGGGCCCCATGTGGATCCAGACAAAAGAACCAGGTCCCAATCACCGTCTGCTCTTTTGTTGCAGGAGGAGCCACCGAGGCTGGGAGAGGCTCCCATCTCCACGGTGGGCTTCCCATCTGACATGGCATGGAGCAGCTTTTTCCAAGGTGGCAGTAAAGGTAGCAGGTACCCTGCTGGAGTGTGTTACTGTGGGCAGTGTCTGTCTAACAGCTCAGCCACAAACCGGAGAGCAACCGTCACACTGATCTGATTCTGCTGCTCTGAAAAAATAAAACAGGAGATCCAACAAACAAAAAATAATAGTTACTTCATTTGATACAATTAAGTGTATTCAAGTAAATATATTGAGTTTATTAAGTTGTCATGTTAAATAAATGTAAATAAATTAAGTTTGGCAAACTTCATTTGATTACATGTGACAAATTAACTCATTTTTTTGGAAGTTGGAGCTCCGTTCTCTTTTTTCAGTGAGAATGCTATTTACCAAAATATTAATTTGCAGGAATCTCCAGTCCCAGCTGCTTGTATTGTGTTGAGAAAAACTCAACACAATACAAGAAAATATTTTAAAAATAAATTATTTTTATTTAAGTTTTTTTACTTACTGAATCAATTTTACTTTCGATTCACATCTATTTGGTTCATTCACTCCTCCAGCCTTTAATCAGCCAAGTTTTGGATCTGATCATGAAATACAGAAGCCATCTCAATACTGCCACCTTCTGGTGACGTTAAAAACATGTCCTCTCAATCACTGGACTTCAGCTCCCCACTAGGGAACATCCATTTTTTCCATGCCCCTCCCAACTGAATTGTAATATAATTTAGAATTTGATCATATTTACTCAACAATTAGTGCATATCAAACACAGACATTATACAGACAAGTAGAAGCAGAAGTATTAAATTAGATAAGCAAAAAGAGCAAAATACTAAAACAATGGATTATTTAACATTAGGATTTTCTTTCTTCTTCTTCTCAGCAGTTATTTAAAGGTTACTGTTTTTTTTCTTTTCTATTTTTTCTTGTTTTAACTAGAGATGTGCCGATCAGGATTTTTTTCCTGCCGATACCGATACCAATCATCCATGAGGGCCGATCACCGATACCGATCACCGATCACGTATTTTTTTTTAATTATTATAAAGCACTACCGGTTACATTATGTGGAAAAAGGAACCACGAATTCACCTTAATTTAGACAAAAACTTGTTTTTAATAACTTTTTCCAAGAAGAAATCTAAACAAAACAGGCATTGTGCAAATTGAACCGCTATCAATAATACTGTCTTCACAGACTGATAACATATGAAGGCTCTGAAGAGGCTAAATAATGCAAAGAGCCCAAATAAAACCTCTCAACATTGCCACAAAAATTTAAGTATAAAACTTAGCATTCAAAGGCAAATACAGGATCCATTACAATAAACAATCCAGAGTTACTGAATGAAACCTTCCTGATAGCATGGCGGCTAGCTGGTTACTGCTAGCTCTGATTGGCTGTTTCTGACAAAGCAGAGTAATTATGCAAAGTAGGGAGGAGATCGAATATTTTTTTAGAGATTATCTGTCTCATGTTAGAACAGCGAAAGTTTTAATACTTATGTAAAATGTATTTTTTTAAGTTAGATGCTGCAGCTTTAAGCAGAGGTTCGGTGTGAGAGTCACTCCAGGTGGAGCAGAAGCGGCTCCGTCTGTCAAATATTACTACCGCGGTTCAACAGCGAGAGCAGAACCAGCGTCTTACATCGCAGCTCGAAGACTGTAATAATTTTGCGGGTTATTTGTTTAGCTTTCTGACCGTCATGCTAATCCGGTGAGTGTTTGTAGCTGTGCTGCTTTACCTGCTGTCTGATCCTCCGTGTCTTTTTTACTGCAGTGAACCTCGATGTAGCCAAACTCCGTCAAGTATGGCTACATTGTTTTTATGTTGTATTAGCTTCGTTGTGTTGATGCATTTTGACCTACTTCAATTTTCTGGCGTAACAATCAAACTTCCCCAGTCACTCATTGCTTTATAATTCCACATCGATTAGCATTTGTTGCTGCGCGTTTGCAGAGTGAAGGAAAGAGGAGACCAGCTGCACAGACAGGCTGAGAAATGAGATGCAGGTGATCGGTATCGGCAACAAGAGCCAATGATCGCCGATTACCAATCGTGCACTTTTTCACGAAAGTCGGCCGATTATGATCGGTGACCGATCGATCGCCACACCTCTAGTTTTAACCAATCTAAGCCATTCAGATTTTGCACATTAACACTCAAAACTTTTTAAAACTCTATTTATTAGTTGCTTGTCTTTTTCAAAGGTTTATTCCTTTTCCAAAAGGAAAATGTTACATTTTGAAAATTTTTGTGCAAAATTTGCAGCAATGTTCGTTATTTTTTTTAGTTTATCAGAAGAGAGGAGAGGTGCATAACATCTTCTATTCACATTAGTATTTTCATATTAAGTTTGTGGTCACATTGTCATAAAATGCAGCAATACGGGGTATAAACATTTTTGCATCCCACTGTAGATTTCATTTGCATCTCTGCTTTTAAGCAGCCAAACTCTGAGGTTTTGCTTCAGTGTAGTTCAGAGTGTTTCTTTTAATCTGGAGGAAAAACAGAAAAACCCAGATGGACGTAATGGTGCTCCAATAAACCAGATGACTGGTTCTGATCACCAGGACCTCCTTCAAGGTTTGGTGAGGTCTCCATTGATCTTCTGTGATGATGTTTGTTACATCTGCACACATGGCCTGTTTGAACTGCAGAGCTCACACAGCTGCAGGATCCTGGTGAAAGGAGCTGGTTCTGCCTGTGTGTGATGGCGTTTAAATGTAACAGAGTCGCCCTCTGGTGGTTGCAGAGGGTGACTTGGAGGGTGCTGACTGGATGGGTTTAGAACTGCTGCTGGATTCCATATTACTGCCCGTTTGGAACCTGATTGTAAGGGATTCCAGATAAGAAGTGTTAAATTGCTCGTGCAAAGAAAAAAAAAGGAAAATCCTCCAGGACTGAATGCCTAATCTTTCCTTGACAGACTGGAATTAAAAGGGCAGTATGATGTAAAATCAACTTTTTAAAGTTTTGCATCAAATTGTGTTACTCCCTCGTCAAGCATACCTGGAGTGTTGAATTGATTCTTTCATGCGTGTTTAAGAACTCTTCTGATCTCCCATAGCAACCACTCGGATGTGCAAAAACGCCCAGGTGGACTTAACCCCGCCTTCGAGGCACAGCTCCTCCTCCTCAGAACTGCAGATTCAAAGCTTCTGCAATTCAGTTCATTCAGACTAGCCAGCAAAAATTAGCAAACCCCTGGTGGAACTGGGCATCCTCCAGAACCACAACCAAACATGGAGAGGCAGCATTCAGCTTCTATGCACCACAAATCTGGAACAACCTTCCAGAAAACTGCAGAACAGTCAAAACACTGACTTCCTTTAAATCTAGACTAAAACCCCACCTGTTTAGAATGGCCTTTGATTAATATAAATGTAACATTCACCAACATATTTGATGTGTTTTGGTGATTTTAACGATGGCTCATGACAAAATGTGGGTTGTTGGCGACTGCCTAATGTGTTTCTGATTATTTTAAAACTGCCTGGGTGCTGAAATGTGCCCAGGCTGATTGAGGAAGACAGTCAGCAGTCTGGCTGCATCCATCAGTCCCACATCTTTTCCATTCACAATTTGTGGAAGACGCAGCAGATCAAAACGATCTGCGCCACTTTTTCTGGGTTAAACAGACAGACACTCTCCTGCAGGGCATACAGTTCTGCTGCCATAAAGTGGAGGTGAACTGGAATTATTAGTCCATCCTGTGGCTCAAAATTGCCGTTATGGATTTCTTCCCCATCAACCTTCACACGGTTAATGACAAAACACAATTCCTACAGAAGACAACAGAAACACGTGTCTGCGCTGTTCCGCCTTTTTTTTCCCTGCTTCTGTTGCCATGAGAATTACACAGAGAATCAAATTACGGGTACAGCTTCGTGAACGATTGCTATAAAGCAACAAACAGCAAGCAGCAAGTGAAGCTATGTTTTATTCATGAGGTTGTTAGACAAACAA
The DNA here is from genome assembly GCA_033032245.1 of Poecilia picta. Taxonomy (NCBI): domain Eukaryota; kingdom Metazoa; phylum Chordata; class Actinopteri; order Cyprinodontiformes; family Poeciliidae; genus Poecilia; species Poecilia picta. The sequence continues at coordinate 25,821,045 of CM065363.1, read as the reverse complement.
TAAGATCTCAGCTGAGTCTGAGAACAGCAAACATGCTTTAGACGGTTGGAGGACTATTTTCTTTGCGTTATTATCTGATGATTTGTTTGCAGTGACTTGCAAAAGTATTCACACCCCTTCAGCATTTCCCATTTTAATTACATTGTGGCTTAAAACATCAATTTTTGATTGGTCCAGTTTGATTTCCTAATGTTCAGAGACACTGAGGTTTGGATTTCTGTTAAGATCTTTTGTTGTTTTGTAGTTTGATTTGATTCTAGTTTCATTATTTTGGGTTAGTTTATTATTTTCAGTCTTGTTCCTATTTTTCTTTATTTCAGTCCTTTCTTGGTAGTTGTTATCAAAAGCCCCTCTCTCCCTCTTCTCAGTTTGTCTTCTCTCTCCCCTCACACCTGCAACCAGTTAGCCAATCAGCCCAGGTCCACTGTCTCAGCATTCAACCTTCCAGTGCCTCTTTCTCAGTCACTCCTCGATGAATCCTTCTATTATTTCCCCCATGTCTCCTAGGCTTTTGGTTATGTATTACTTTTGTGTTTTTATATGTTTGCTTTTTCATCTTTTTTGTGGTTTGTTTTTCAACTGAACTTCAAAATTACCTACTGCCTCTACCTCTTTGCATTTCAGAGAGGTAATGCAACATGACATTTTCTTTACCTGAAAGCTGTAATCATCAAAACTACAATTTTTTTTTAAGGGTTGAAATATTATACTCTATAAAATGGCTGTTTCACTTTCTGAATGGCATGAAATATTGTAAATATTATATTGCACATTATTATTATTATTATTATTATTATTATTATTATTATTATTATTATTATTATTATTATAGTAATAGTAATAGTATGGGGTGTAGGATAAGATGTACAACATATTTTATTTATTTTTGTATGTAGCTCAAAGTAAAACAGTCAACTTAAACCTAATGGGATAAACTAGTTCCCATTATGGAATAACGGCCATTATCGTTATTCCATAATGGTCAGAGTTGTGGAGTCCAACACTGAGCTCCTGTCCCACCTGAGCTGTGGGTCTCTGCAGCTCCTCCTCAGTTGCCATGGGGATAATGCTGCAGGTGGACAGCCATGTCTTGGTAAGTCTGCAGAGCAGTTCAAATGCTCCTCATTTTGAACTTTACTCCGAGAGACATTGAAAGATTGAGGTATTTTAAGACCTACTTATATGTTCTTCATATAAGCAAGTGGCTCTACTGGATTGAATTGAAAAAATTTGATTTTACTTAGTAAACATATGTGAAAGGGTTGTTAGTTTGAACAATTCCAAAAGCTGTAAAGCATATTGGCAGCAATTGAGCAAAACTTTTCTCAGAACTTCTCATTATGCTTCATAAAGTTTCGATAAGCCAGTCTGGTTCCGTGTCAGACCTCTCTTCCCTCCTTCTCGCTCTATAAATGGGACACTTTCATCTGCGTCGACATCTTTTTCTCCCTCCAAACCATGACAAACAGATGCATTAGCTCCCTAATTGGTGAACTTTGAAATGAGATGCCTCACGGGCAACCGGGGTTGCCTCCTAGAAATAAAAGCCTCGGCCAATTTGCATTGGAGGTAATTGAATGGCCTGCGGCGAGGGAGAAGAGCGAACGTGCCACGCATCGCAGCCCAATCAGCTTCTCTCTGAGCCGAGCATGAAAAGCCATTTTCCAGCTCTGAATGTGGAGGGTTTGCTCTCTTATTCATGCAGATTCCACTTAGCGCGGCTTTTCCCATCCTCCCTAACTCTGGTTTCTCCTGGGCCGGTTGATTGCTGTTGAATGAGATTTGTGTTGAGGAGCTCTGCATTCCTGGTAAATCATTACTTTGTGAGGGAATTCTGGAAATAGTTACTGTAGAATGGGGTCAGAGGTGGCATTGTGCATCTCTTGTCTGTTTTTCAAAGCACTTTTTTGGGGGGCTGAAACTTTTCAAGGACCCGAACAACGTATGAAATTGCTTTAGCTCAGCTCAGAGAAGTAAATAAAACGATGAAGTCAGGCAGTCAGCCAAGATGCCTAGAGCTTGTGTGAAGAGCTAAATGTCGCTGACATGACTGTGAGTTAGTGTCAGTGTAGATAGAGAAGAAAAAAGTGTAAATTTCCACCAGAAAATTTTTGAGATTGTCATAAATTTTCTAGAAAAAAACGCAGAAAGCCAAATAAATTCAAATTTGGAAAATTTTCTGTTTAAAAAGTTAAAAATTTTTGACAACCTTAGCCATTTCCAACTTTCTTCCACAAGAATTCTGAGATTAATTTCAAAATTGTGGTGGAAATTTACTCCTCCTTTTTCTTTTTTTCCCAATGACCCTATTCAGTGCCGTACTGACACAATAAAACAACTTGCATGACTTAAAATATTAACTACTATCCTTTAATTCTTTGTACACAAAACTTTAAATAATATTTCTCACAGAATACAGGTGTGTCGCCTGTAGTAATGGGGTCATACGCCGGCGCCATCTTGTGACGTAAAAAGGGTTAGTCAAAATTTAAACAACTAATGCTGAGTACACAACAGCGGAGGTCGTTTTGAGGGATTTATGTGCAGTTTCGGAGGAAGGAGGCAGATGGTAGTGAAGAAGAAGAGGGAACTGGTTCAAGTGAAGTACGACAGCCACTTCTTTGGAGCCATATTGTTCAGGAAACAAGATGACTCCAACTTTTCTGGGGAAGACACTAGAGTGAAAGTTTGGAGCTGGAAATCTGTCACCTCCGAATCACTGAATGGTAACAAACAGATTTATAATAATTATTAATCTTTAATTTTCATTTAATTCAAATAATTCTGTCACTTTGAGTATTCCATCCATCCATCCATTTTCTTTCGCTTATCTGGGGTCAGTTCGTGGGGGCAGCAGCTTCAGAAGTGAGGCCCAGACTTCCCTCTCTCCAGCTACTTCTTCCAGCTCCTCCGGTGGAATCCCAAGGCGTTCCCAGGCCAGCCGAGAGACATAGTCCCTCCAGCGTGTCCTGGGTCTTCCCCAAGGCCTCCTCCCGGTGGGACGTGCCTGGAACACCTCACCAGGGAACAGGGCTTAAAGGCCTCCGGCTGGGGGCCGGATTTCCGGCTTTTGACCAAATGGTCCACCTGAACCAATCTTCATAGTCCATGAAGATTGGCCTCATGGCCTCAACCAAACTGTAGTCTCCAGGCTTAAAGAGCTCTGCCAAGGAGGCGTCCAGGAGGCATCCTGACCAAATGCCCGAGCCACCTCAACTGGCTCCTCTCGACGTGGAGGAGCAGCGGCTCTACTCTGAGTCCCTCCCAGATGACCGAGGTTCTCTCTCTAAGGGAGAGCCCAGGCACCCTGCGGAGGAAACCCATTTCGGCCGCCTGTATCCGGGATCTCGTTCTTTCGGTCATGACCCAAAGCTCATGACCATAGATGAGGGTGGGAACGTAGATCAACCGGTGAATCGAAAGCTTCGCTTTTTGACTCAGCTCTCTCTTCACCACGACGGACTGGTACAGCTCCCACTTCACGGCAGACGCTCCACCTGCCCCACTCCGTCTGTTGATCTCCCGCTCCCTTTTTCCCTCATTCGTGAACAAGATCCCCCGATACTTAAACTCCTCCACTTGAGGCAGGACGACCCCCCTGACCCGGAGAAGGCACTCTACACTTTTCTGGCTCAAGACCATGGCCTCGAATTTGGAGGCATTGAGCCTCATCCCGGCCGCTTCTTCACTTTGAGTGTTCGAAGGACATAAATCTTACAGGAATGCATGTTTGGATTGAAATCATATTGCCTTTGTCTGAAAAATGCACAGAGACAGCAATCACATGTCATGATACCTGCACGTGCAAATTGAATGCGGGGAGGTGAGAAAAGTGGCTCAGTTCGACGCCGGACGTTCCTATCGCCCATCAATGTGACTTTAATACGGCTATATCTATTCATGCTGCATGGTAATGAATTTATACACTGAAATTACATTTTGCTGCATATTTGCATGTTATTGGAATATCGGCAATATTTTTAATATAATGATGGACAATTTGTGTTTATCTAAGGTTTTCTACTGCCAAAAAAAACCTGATGGAGGGTTTGACTTTATTTTTTCATATTATAGCACAACAGTGAAACCCATAGTCATTATTATCTGATAATACATTTCACCACAATCCCTGGTTCTTAGGGATTTTTTTGCAGCAGCAGTGTCCTCCACAGAACGGCTACTGCTTCAGCCGTTTTCTTTTTGTCAAAACTTTTCTATTCCGTGCTAACTAAGCTAGCATGAAGAGCAAATCAGCTTGATAAAGCTGGCAACCAATCAGAAAGATGGGCATGGCAAATAGCATTTCAGTGTTATTTTAATTCAAATTTCATAACAATTAAAAACAGGTTCCGTTTTATATAAATATATAAAATGGAGTGAAAAATGTATGGAATTCAATTAGTTTTTATTTGTGTATTTTTTGTCATCTTAACACCAACTTTCTGAGAAGCCCCTCTAGCGCCCCCAGGTGGCCCCCACTTTGAAAAACACAGATCTAACACAAAGAGTAATAATTAGCGCTTTTATTATGAGTTTTATCTTTTATCCAGTTTGGGTTTTACTTTATTCTAAGGTTTCTCTTCCTCCATTTCACTTCTCATCCTATTGTTTTCCATTTTGGGATAAAAAGAAGATCTTGCTGCCTGTAAAGCTTTCCATCAGATTCCAGAATCTGATGGAATCTAGTAAATGCTTAAGTCAGTGTCTATTAGATTCAACAGAATCTGCTTTTAGACAACTATTTGTGTCTAAAAGCACAGACACAAATAGTTTTCTTGTTTGTTTGTTTTTTTCCTAGAGTATGCGTTATTTAGGCCAGGACAAATTTTCGGCAAAATGTTTCTTACCACAATACAAGTGTAAACAAAACAATGTTATATGTATTTTCTGGCTCCTGTGCCACATCCTATCATAGGAAGGCCCCTCATCAAGGTCTTTGTTCTATCTGTCTGCATCTGCTTTGGCATCAAAACATAGAGACGGGAAACATACCCTACTCTTATTTATTTTTAGTCCCGTTCTCAAATGGGAATGAGAGCGATTACACTTCCAAGATTGACAATTTTACGCTGGCAAATTAAAAGAACCCTCTGAATTAGGGAGATAATTGCATGCAATCTCCCTTTAATGGCCCTGTCAGTGATTACTGGCTGCCTCGGCCGGCCCTATCAGTGGCAGGGGAAGGGAGCGTGCTGAAATGAAATGTCAATCATATTAGCATTAATGAGTAAATTAGCGCAAGTGGCTCATTGTCAGAGCGAATCAGTGCTGACGTGCCGCCCTCCAAACCGCTGAGTTAAAGCGGCGCTGTGAGGACAGAAGGATGAGCAAGGAGGGCAAAATATCTGGGTAAGGGAAAAGGGAGGAGGAAAGGGGACAAAGAAATTACACGTGGCCACATGAGGCTGACAGCTTATGAGATGTACAATTATCGTCTTCAACCAGTGATGCAGATTTGTGTGGCAAAAATGCAGGCGACGGCAATTTCTTTTCATTTTCCCTGTTATTTTGTTTTTTGGCAGCCTGGGATTGATTCACTGCAGCGTTACTGATGTTAAAGACATGGACAAGGCTTGGCGTGCACTTCCCCAATATTTAATTAGGATTAGTCTCTTTGCTTTTGTCATTGAGCATTTTTCAAACACTCATCTTACTTTATGATCAATGTGGAAACAATTAAGAGACCACTCAGTGAGACTGCGTCCAGTAAATCCGTTATCAGTCTTTCACAAACTCTTTAAGTCAATATTCTGTTCTATAGTTTCGTACTCCTGTTGGTTCAGCCTAGTCAATGCTTAAATCTAGCAGATTCAATAGAATTGGCAGTACTGGCATGCTGCTGCTCTGCTATGTAGGACTAGATGCCTCCATAGATACAGTGTATTCCCTCCTGCTGCAGTCGGCCATTAGTCCCTCGTGGTTTTAGCGAGGGAGTAGAGATCATAACCACCAGAGTGATACAGTTGACTGCGATGTTGCCTTGCATTAAGAAGGTCCTGCATTGGAATTCTTGCCTGGGGTCTCTGGATGGAATCTGGATGTTCTGCCAATCCATGCTTGGGTTACACACCTAAATGTTAGGTAATTTTATTACTCTGAGTTGTCCTTACAGTGCTCTGAGTGTTGGCATGCATGTTTGATTGTCCTGTGTATATTTTGTGTTGCCTTGGCCACATAGTCCCAGTAGCCACTGGTGATGGCCACCAGCCCCTATAGAGATAAACTGGTTTAGACCAAGTATGGACTGCAATTTTGGGTAAGCAGGTCCTGGGTTTAAAGCCCAGCCAGGAGCCTTTCTGCATGGACTCCCTATACATGTGAATGGTTCTGTTTCTTGTCTCTCTGTATTTACCTTGTGATAGATTAGCAACGTGAGATGGATGACCCCTTCCCTTTCGTCCATTGACCACTTAAGATGGACCATACCATGAGACCATTCGACGAGGATGGATGGTATCAGCATGGTATGGACAGTTGAGCATACAGTATGTGATGTTTGGACTGGTATTGTCCATTCTTACCCTCCAAGAGAAGACTCTTTCCCCAACCCTTAACCTACCCAGTAGGTTTTAAGTGCCTCCCTATTCCAACACAATGAAATGATTGGATTTCCTCTGCCATCAGGTTTGGCAAAGACCTGGTAAGTTTTTCTGGTACAGAAAAACTGTTTATCCACCGTCATCTCTAACTATGCTAGCAACTCAGTTGTTAGCATGCCCTACATGCTAACAACTAGCAGAGAGCAATAGGGAGGCTGTGAGCAGAGCATTCAAGAGCTGGATTAAAAGCATGCCTCCTGGCCCTGATTGGTTGTTTCTGACTAGGAGACGTGTATTTCTGCAGGCAGTGGGGCAACTACACATTAATCAGGTGGATACAAAAACATAAATCCCCCCCCCCCCCCCCCCCCCCCCCTAAGGAAGGAGCGTCAGGGTGAAGGAGCGACGCTCACTCGCGCCCCCCGATGCGACAATACGTGAAGGATAAAACTCGCTACATTTACCTCATTATGTGCTTGAGGTGAAGGAGCGTAAGGCAGGGAAAACGTCAGCGCGCCACCCCCTCCAGACGGGGTTTTGGCGCCCCTATGCGTTGCATGCGCTGCATACGCACTTTTAGCGTCACTGTCTGGTAGCAGTAGACTACAGGGAGAAGTCCTATACACACTCTTTGAATCTTGTTATACTGTTCTGATAGTTTTAATAAATATGTAAAAACATATTTCTAAACGTTGCAAACTACAGCTTTAATATAGCTTATTCAACCTGTTTTGTTAATTTCACCCACACATGCCAGGTTTCTCAAAATTAATATGAAACTATAGTAGGGACAAAATGGTTTATTCTTATATATAATAGGATTTAAAATGCCTCCTTTGAACAACTTGTTGAAGAGAACCTCTCCTGAAGATCAGAGTGTCAGAGATCTCTTCACTCCCGTCTACCAGCCTCTGACTTTAGTCTTTACTGAGCTTGTCCCACTGCTCACTTTCAGTTTTAAGACATTTGAGCTCTTTCTTGCATCCTCAGCCAGTTTCAAGTTACTCCACAACATCTTAATGAGCTCAGCATATGGGCTTTGAACATAATAGCTTTTTCCATTCTCTATGAAGTACTTGGTGGATTAACAGGCATATCTGGGGTCATTATAATGTTGCAGGGTCCAGATTTCACAGATATTCTCACATTTTCCTGAAGCAACTTCTGATCAATGGATCAGTCATCCTGAAATGAAGCATTCACAAATATTTGATCACACTGATGTTAAATGTATAGGGGTGCCACTTTAGACCAGGCTGTACATGTGAAACATTTTGCCCTTCATTGATTAAAATTACAATACATGCTGAAACCTTTGATTTTTTTATGGGGTATTTTTGGAACTGTTGACCTAACCTTTCCACACTTTCATCTAATCAGTGGAGTTTTAAACCTTCCTCATACACATTTACCCTGCTCTGGCTCACAATTTTCCCACAGCCCCCCTGTGAACTGAGCGTAAATCAAAAAGAAATTTCTCCAGTTCAACAATTCATCTGACCACAGCCTTGTTAGGCGGGAGGACAGAGGAGAGGGAAGCGTGTGTCAATAAATCATCTGATGCCTGGCTGTATTTATGCCCACAGCAATGAGTTTAACGAGGAGAGCAGTCCTTGAAGCAATATCCTAAGTGGCACTTCATCCCTGTCTCCTTCCCCTGCACCCGCCTCCCTGCATTTCACCTCCTCATCCCTCACAAGGCTTCTGATTGTCAAGTGGCAGAGGATGCTTCAGTTTAAGCGTGCAGACTTGAGAGAGAGAGGAAGGAAGAAAAAAAAGACAGCCCTGAATCACCCACCACCGTCTGCGAGCTAAAAATTACCTTGTGAGACAGAGGTTTGGAGAACTTCATTTCCTTGTTCATAATTAAACTCCTCAACCTTAGTCTGACCATGCCTTTCTCCTGCTGGGGACTTCCTGCAGCGCTTATTGAGCCCTACTTATTACGGGGATCAGAATCTATCTTCCACTTCAACTGTGGGTTACCCTATTCAATTATTTCAGCCATTCATGGCCGACTAGATGATGAAAGATCCTTGAGATTCTGGTTCGTTCCCAAAGCAGACGGTTCATGGGAGGTAACTGGATTTTCTGAGACATTATCTGCCTGGTGCGACATTACTGGAGGTGTGCTGGGATGCAGTGGTGGGAAGTAACGAAGTACAAGTACTTCATTACTGTACTTCAGTACAATTTTCGTGTATCTGTACTTTACTTAAGTAGATTTAGTAATGGATACTTTCTACATTTACTCCACTACATTTTACAGTAAGTATCTGTACTTTTTACTTCACTACATTTCTACAAAACTGTTGTGTTACTGGTTACATTGAAAAGTTGCAGGGACTTAAGGTGGCGCCGTAAAATCCAAGAAATAATGTGACTTACGTGTCTGTTGTCACCCATCGCCTCCCCCTTTACTCGCACGCGGAGCTCCAGACATGTGCAGTGGTTTCCTCTGAGTGGGAGAAGATGTCTGTCTAAACATCAGTAATATGCTATGCAGTAATATCAGTAAGCTGCGTAAATCGACATGTAAATTCAGCAGCGCTTTGCTTTCACAGACGGTGGGGACTTCGTCCAACTTTTAGTGTCACTTGGAAGGAAAGCTTAAGGAAAGGTAAGATCTGTGGACGTGATGGTAGCAAAGCTATCTATACTGACTGATACACATGTGCTGCATCTGCAATAAAAAATAGTTGTCACTCATGCGCTGAATTATCGTGTGGAGGTGTTGACTGAGGTGTCGCCATATGGGACAGTGCTGTGACCAAAGTGCAATATAGTAAAAAAAATACAGAAGCCCCTTGCCTTGACCTCCACCGATCAGGAACGATCCGATTCTTCTGGACGGATCTTTTCTAAGGTTGATAGGACTGAACCCTCACTGAGAGCTGTTCTTTGTTCTTGTAATGCTCTGTGTACACTGCAGTAGCTATTATTTTATTTAAAAAATATATATATATATTGCATATATATATATATATATATATATATATACATATATACTTAATATATATATTATATATATATATATATATATATATATATATATATATATATATATATATATATATATATTATTTAATTGGTGAATAAATAAAACAAGAACGTAACAACGCAGAGCATGCTCATTGCTCATTGCTCTTTGTTTTTGTCACCTGTCATGGTGGCAGACGTTGCAGCAGGAGGGAGGATGAAAACAGTCACTGTGCTCCTTCTGCTTGGTTACTTCTTGCTTATTGCGCCTTGGACAATATTCATAGTTGAGCGTTCTTAACCATTAATTGCTATGTTAAATGGTGCAGATAGTTGTGGTTTCTGACATGTGCAGTATGGGCAACTGCCCAGGGCATTATTTTTTTTTAGGGATGGCACGAGACCTCTGCGAATTGTGGCACCGAGATGAAAGCAAAACAGAATGAAGAGTTTGAATTGATACTGGTTAAATTTATTTCAGCTCTAAGTATTTAATATCTAGGTGTTTTTATGGGATTGTGGATCTTTCAGATCAATTTGAGAAGCAATTTTAATAGGTAAAACTTAATTTTATTTTGTCACGTAGCACGGGGTTCTGGTCTTGGTCTTGATTTGGTCTCGGGTTTGGTGGTCTAGACTACAACTCTGCTACGTGACTCAGCAGCCAGTTGGATTTCTTTAAAAATAAAAGCCACTAGTGGCAAAAAAATTAAGTTCATGCTTAGGACAGGAGACAAGATGTTTCCATCCCTGAAATTATTATGCATAGAATCAAATATTTAAGTCTAAACTATGTTACAGAGTAAACACAATAAAAACATGCTTTATCTGTGGCATTGCTCATTAAAAGGGCACATTACTTATGTATTAAAATTAAATACGATTGGTACACTTAATGATATTAGCGGTTATGTATGATTCAGCAAGTACTTTTACTTTTAATACTTAAGTATTTTTAAAAGCCAGTATTTTTTTACTTTTACTTAAGTAAAATGTTAATGTTTACTTGAGTATATTTTTGTCTGCGTATTTGTACTTTGACCTAAGTTCATTTTTTGAGTACTTTCTCCACCACTGCTGGAATGAAAAGAGTAGCCACTGTACTCTGCGCACCACTGGGTGGCAGTCCTGGGCCACCACTTCTCTACTCCGCTTCTTTTCCCACACTCAGCCACCCACTGCTGCTCTGAGAGTGCTGTTTGTTCCGTTTTCTCCTCACTCAGTCCTCACACTGAGATACAGAGCTTCTTCTTGTCTTGCTGTCAAAACAGAAAAAGATCTGAGTAAAATATTTAAAGAATAAAACGGTAACTGTATACCCTTCTTCTGACTCGTTTCTTTTTCTCTCCTTTTTGCCAGTTGGTCTTTCAGAGATTTATATCCCCAAACAAAACTGAATCAGTTTGTTTATTTTCATTATATTTGTAAAGGGTGTCACATGCAACAAACTGAAATACTCACATAAGTCTTAAAAAGTCAGTCTTAAAACCTCCAACATTCTCACAAGTTCTTTGCGTTCTCCCTCAATGTCCTGAGTTTTGCTCCCTCCATATTCTAAGTAATGTATCCGGAAGACAAAAAAAAAGCATCCAACATGATGCTGCCACCACCAAGCCTCGGACAGTGCTGGGTCTCTGTCACACATGGTGCTTAATTTTTAGGATTGTGTTTAGAGGAGAGACCAGAAGAAATCATCAATGAATTATGTCACTTCGGTTACAAAAAGAGTTACTGTGCTACTGTGGAAAAATGATCAGGGTTTCTTTATCCTAACTTTGCTCCTTGACTGTATTTTAGTTATGTCCAGTTTTATGGTATGAATGTGTCCCTTTTAGACAAATTGCCCCATTAGTTATAGTATGAAGCTTTCACAAAAATGTTTTGTAGATGTTTGTTAAAACTGTCACCATGTCCTTATATTAAAATAAGAGAGATAATCTGAAAAAGTCAAGCTCCTCCCTGTCCTACTATTGTCATCTGAAGAGATCCACCGCTCAAGTCAGAAACAACCAATCAGAGCCAGTCTTAGCGCTGACAGTCAACTTCGTGTATGTGATGCTAATGGTGGAGAAACGATTTACCATTACAGGAAAACCATTTATCCACCTTCATTGGCAGCCATGCTAACTAATGTCAGCATCCATGACAGTGTATTTCTGCAGATGGCGGTAGGACAGGACAGGAGACACAAACCCAAGCTTTCCACTAACCAAAGGACTCCATTTCTGAATTCAAGTGAAGGATTCCCTGTAGTGGTCAGTGTTACAGCAACTCTGAAGAAGCTTCTGACAGAAGATGCTCTAACAGGAAGTTTAGGGTGTTCAAAATGTTCTGACATGTTGAAGCGTCTACTGAAAGGTAAAGCCATTATCAACAAGCTGCGACACCTTCTGATCTGCACTTCAGATCAGAAAAAAGAACAGAGTTTATCAACGCCTTTCATCCCACGTGACATAAAGAGAGAGACCGCGACTGACACCTGGGCTGTATCTGTAGATCAGTCAGGGTCTACAGATACCCTGACTGCATCAGGGTATCTTAGCATCAGGTTCAGGAAAACATGAGAAGAAGCAAAAGCAACGCCACAAACTCCTTTGCTCCCCTACCATGGTGAACCTGACCCCCTACTTCCCTCTGTGGGTATTGTGTGGGCATGTGCATTATAAGGTAAAACAATCTGCATTAACAAACATGACTCAAAGAGGATGAAGCCTGGAGAAGAGCTTATAAGAGGTGGGCAGGAGGTCAAAAGGAACAGATGAAAGGTCACAGACAGGCAGGAAGACGCCTCACCTGGATCTGTCTCTAAGTCCAGTTCCTTGCAAAATTATTCCGATCAGACCAACACAAAGTGCTTCACAGTTATAAAACGGAATAGAACGAGGGGAGAAAACGCAAAAACTGTACTGGAATTAGACCAGCAGCATTACTTCAATATGTTTTCACCAAAGTAAAAGAAAAAGCCAGCTGCCCAAGAAATGACTCAAGTAAGAGTTAAAAAGTATTTGGTGAAAGGTTAACTCATTACTGAGTAACTGATCAAATGATCAATCATTTAATATTTTAAAATAATATCATCAGCTATGTGGAAATGTTGGTATTTTAAAGGCCGTAAGGGAAATTTATTTTTTATAAATAAACTGGGAAATTTAAATTTTCTAAATTGCCTTAGAATACAGATGCAACAGATTTAACCATTGAAAAAAAATTGTTTCTGCAATATTTACACCAAATCTTGACAAAGAATGACACTAATATTAACAGTAATATGCTTTTATATCTGCTTTCCTTCTTATTAGGTTGGAATCTATAATGCGTAAAAATCTTATTTTATTTTTTTTTATCTTTATTTAAAATCCTAAAAACACTGTCTGTTTTTGTTTTTAGGGGGTTTTTTTAGTCAAGAAACTTCCTATTGTGGCTCTAAATGAGCTTCATTTTTCTGGCCTGAGAACAAAATATCTCTTTAGGTTGTAAAGATCTAAATACGCACCTGGAGCTAAAATAGGATCATTTAGATATGTGTGTTAGTGACTCAGAATTAAATATTACTGAGATACTGACCATCCAGAACCACTGAGCTTGAGTTATTTTCCAATGAATGGCCAACATGGTAAAAACATGTAATTTTCCTTCCATTTCACATTTATGTTCTGACCTTTCTGTTTGTAAGATGACAAAATGTGACAAAGTTTAAAGTGGCAGTGTTATGTGTTTTCCAGGCACTTAGTGTTATTTTAAAGCACAATGAAGTAAGTATTTTAACTTCAGTTGCCAGAAACCTGCTATATATGCCAAATAGGACTTAAGATAAGTTTTGCTATTAACATACTGGTTGGCAATTGGGCCTCTGTCACTTTAAAAACTCCTGCTCTTTCTGAAATTCCACCTTCAGGAAATTATCACCAAATGGCTCCTCTATTAACCTTTTAGCCACATTTCTACCAGCTTTTCACTGAGAAGTATCTTGTGTATCTCACAGTTCCTCCAGGTGTTTGCTAATTGCTGCTGGCTAGTCTGAAGGAGCTAGTCTGAGCGGAAGCTCGGAAACATGCAAACTACTGCTGAGGAGGAGGCGCTGCGTCACAAAAGCGGAACTATGTCCCATGGCAACAGATGAATCTAAAAGATTTCTCAAACATGCATGAATGAATCAAAGCAACACTCCCGGTATGATTATGATGAGGGATTACATTATAATGTGAAATAAATCTGGGGGAAAAAAGTCAATTGTTTTGTAAAACTGCCCCTTTTACAAATATACAAAAAGCAAGGCACTGTATGTGGTCAGAAACTATTGTGCAGCATCCAAGACAAAGGGGATTAAGATGTCATGACCTGCTTTACACTCAACACAAACAGTTTAGCTGTTGTCCCGTCTCCGACTGATAGGAAAGTATTCCTATGCTAGTTAGTTCAAGTGTAGTAACAGGAACTTCAAATCCTCTTGAAGTGTATTTGCCTTCAGTCACTCTGCTTACTTAGTTCTTTTGTTCATTCTCATAAAAAATAAAATAAAATCAATCAAATTCCCGGGTTAGGCCGTGTGTTAAATGAATTCAGTTTTTCCAGGCCGGGGGAACAGATGGCTGGTTTCATTCAGGACTCGGTAAAGTTCTGTTGCCAGGCAATGCTCGGCCTAACCAAATCAGCGCTCATAAAGCGTTACTTAGGGGCGGCGGAATCTGGTTTTGCGCACATTCTGACCAGTTGCTGACACACTGGTCATTAGGTTCCAACATGTTGATGCTGGATGAATTGTGGGTTGGAGATACACAAGTGATGGGATCCAAGCACCCAGGAAAGAATGAGGTCAGTCACATGGAATCTTATGTGATAGCCCACCAGTTAGTAGTGTATACTCATGAGAATCTGAAAAGTGTGAAAAAAATGAGTCAGAAAACTCTGAGCATGTTTGCTCAGTGGGGTGGGGCAGTATGAGGAGGCAGAGTGTACAGCTTTATTATTTATTTGACATTATGTGTAGAATTTCTAATTGCACTTTCTGAACCATTTGAAAGAAGGTTTTAATAATAAATTAAACTTAACGCAAGTGGAATCATTTGGAATGTGTTCTTTGGGGAACAGCTTCTAATTGGTTGGATTGAGAACATTTGGACAACAGTTTTCCTGCCAGCGATTTTCAGTTGGATCTAGGTCTGGACTTTGACTGGGCCGGTCGAACACATGTTCATATTGATACAAAATATTTTCATTAGAGATATGTGCCACTCATGGTAGCAACATGTTCAAGAAGTCATCACAACATGGCTCTCCCATTAAACCTTTAGCAACATTTTTACCAGCATTTTACCAGTGGTAAAAATAGCTCCTATAACGTTTGCAGTTCCATGTTTGCTAATTGGTGCTGGCTAGTCTGAAGGAGCTGAGTGGAGGAGTGCTGCTCTTTGAGGCGGAAGCTCGGAAATTGCAGCTCAGAGGATGTCCTTGAAGGCGGGGCTAGTTCCAACCATCCGTTTTGCACAGCTGGATGGTTGCCATGACAGATTACAGGATTTCCCAAACATACATAAATAATCAAGGCAACACTCTTGGTATATTAACATAATGTAAAGCTCAAAAAAGTAGATTTTTCATTATACTGCCCCTTTAACAAATCTGGACATATTGTTATAAGCAGTTAATAAGATATTAACTGCTTATAACCTTATTTTAAAAAAATGGTCGGTCAAAAAATAAATCCCAAATGCAAATTTAATTCAATCTTAAACTACCCCTTTAAACTGTTAAAATAACCTAATTCGTTAACAGTGTATGTGATTCAGAATATACAAATAAGTATCTTGTTAAATGAGATGCATGTTATTGTCTACTAATATTATTGCACTCTTCTTCTTCTCTCTAACAGTGATGCGCCCTCTGTAACAGATTAATGTGGGTGCTGCGGGCCTGCTTGTTTTATAGGGCTTTTCCTCTCTGTTCCCCGGCTGTCTGTCTCTCTCGCTCGTTGAGTCAAGGCGGGAGTTTACAGGAACAGCAGGCAGGCAGAGCCTCGTCACACCGCGGAACAACACAGGAATGTATTGTATGCGTTGCAAAGACAGGACAGCTGGGACGAAATAGTGCGTCAAGTTCCCCGAGTCCGACATGGGGCTTTTTAAAATCATCTTCTTAACAGTGTCGTCAACAGAACTTAAAAAATAATTACGGTGGGGTTTTTTGGCTGTTTTCGACACTGCGGTGAAAACTTCGTTTCTTCGTGCTGTAAAACAACAGTCACATATACTCGCACACAAGTGAACCGCGGAAGGATCCTGAAGGTTGCCAGTGAGTGCTGCGGAGCTGAAAGCACACAGTAAATTGAGGCTTCGGCTGCGTGGAAAACGCGGACTGGAGTTTGATTCTAATCTGAAGCAAAAACACATTTTATAAGTAGGAAAACAAAGACATTAAATCTATAAAATAATCCCTGATCTTCGAAATACATTTTAAAGAAGCACCGAGGTAGAAAGTCTCTCTGAGCTTCACAGTTTGTCATTTCCATCTTCAGTTTTTTTTAACAAGCAGCCTGTGGATGGAAGGAATAGTTGCTGTACTATGACCTCTATGCAGACTTGACAGTCTGTGGCTCAGCAGTGAGACGTTTAGAAAGGGAAAGAAACTGGTTATACTGGTGACTGGTAAAGTGGGGTGCCTTCTTGTCGAGAACACATTTTGATTGTTTTCTATGAAAATTGTCCATGAAAGGTGGAGGTGTGGTGGCTTTGAACCCTGCAGTGTTTGAGTTAGACATGGTAAAACATTGTGGGAGCTAACAAAATGGCCCAAGATAATCAATAACTTTAGTAACTGCCTGCAGTTTTGCTAAATAGCGTTGTGAAAGGCCATACGAGTAATAACACGTGTTTACGTCTATGCTATCTTTGGACCCAGATACATTCATACAAATTTAAACAATATATGCTGTGTGCCAACAAAATTCAGAACAAATTCCATAGCATGGCTAACGCACCTCTAGGCTAAGGATTATCCTCAAACAATTGTATTGTAGCTTGTGTTTACTTTGAAATGATTTACCCTTAGAATGGCTCTAGTTGTTTGTTTTTTTCTTTGAAAGCTTTTTTGTCCATTACTAACTTTTTTTTTGTTTTGTTGTGTTTTGTTTTTTGTTTTGAAGAGCCATCTTCAGGGCTGGATATACAAGAATAAGGGCCCCAGGGCTTGAGTCAGTTTTGGTGCCCCCCACAACAAATATTTCATGCCAAGTGTACAACATCAGTAGTTAGGGCTGCACATGTGCAGGTGTGAATTAATGGAGTTTAAAATGTCTGGCAAATGGCTCCAAGTTAGTTCCATAAAAATGACCAGCAGTTTAAATTAATTAATGTCCAATATTTTAATAAAACACCACATATGAAAAAGCCTTTGTCTTTAATATGATGGGCAAAGTTTGTAAAACAATAGATCTATCTATCTATCTATTTATCTATCTATCTATCTATCTATCTATCTATCTATCTATCTATCTATCTATCTATCTATCTATCTATCTATTATCTATCTATCTGTCATATATATATATATATATATGACATATACAGTATATATATATACTGTATATATATATATATATATATATTGACCCCCTATATGGCTGCACAGTGGCGCAGTTGGTAGAGCTGTTGCCATGCAGCAAGAAGGTTCTGGGTTCGATTCCCGGCCCTGGCCTTTCTGCATGGAGTTTTGCATGTTCTCCCTGTGCATGCGTGGGTTTTCTCCGGGTACTCCGGTTTCCTCCCACAGTCCAAAAACATGACTGTTAATTATTGGTCTCTCCAAATTGTCCCTAGGTGTGAGTGTGCATGGTTGTTTGTCTTGTGTGTCTCTGTGTTGCCCTGCGACAGACTGGCGACCTGTCCAGAGTGAACCCCGCCTCTCGCCCGGAACGTTAGCTGGAGATAGGCACCAGCAACCCTCCCGACCCCTCTAAGGGACAAGGGTGTCAAGAAAATGGATGGATGGATGGACCCCCTATATATATATGTATATATTGTAAATTATATATATTATATATAATATATATATATATGGGGTCAATCCTTCCAATATCTATATATATATATATAAGGAAAAACTTCAAAGAAAAACTTCGAGCCCTGGTTACTGCCTTGTAAGCCCTTGTTAAAGTCTGGCCTTGGCCATCTGCCCTTGAAACATTCTTTATGAATCATGCCCGCTTATATGAGAGAGCAAGACATAACAATTAGTCAGTTTCAGAGTTTCATCAATAGGCAAATGGAAACATACAAGCAAGATTGACAAAAATAAGAATAGTTGTCTACCATGACAAAATTCTAAAAGGAAGGGATGAAATATATCAAATAGTAAAGGTAAACTGATCGAGCAACACTCTTCAGGATATTTTTTAATAGAAAATTTCCCTTTCCTCCTTCCCAAACGAAGCAGTCTGCTTGATGTCATTTAAAATTCTGCAACACCTACGTTGTACCAGCAGGTGGCATAATGTCAACATTAATTATGTCAAAAAATATAAATTTTATTCTGAGTGAAAGAAGTTTTATTCTTTATGCAACATAATTTTCTAAATAGTTTTGGTTGCCTTGGATGCAACATTTTTAGAAAAAAAAGGAGCCATGTGTCACAAAATGTTTTGACTAGACTAGAGGGAGACTTTTCGCACCTGCTTTAATATCGGTTGATAATCTATACCTGAAAAAAAAGTCGTTGAAAAAAATAGAATAATCTAAACAGCCTGCAAAATTTTAAAAAGTGTTTTTGTACAGGTAATGTATTACACTGGAGAAAAGGCAAGCTAGTCAATTCCGAATACCCCATGTAAAATATTTCCACTGCTGTTTGGGTTTGAAGCACAGAAAGTCAGGGTGTGCGAGTGTAAACTCTGACCATGGGCCTCATCTCCTCAGGAGGTAGTAATACAACAGGAAACCTCTGATTGGGCAAACATACATGTTAACATGGACAGAGCCCTAATGTTTTACAGACTCACCTGGAACTATGGCATTTCTCTCTCTGGACAGCATGGAACTATTCTGGAAGGGTGGCTAAAGAAACGCACTGTCTGTTGACCATCCCACTACTGTTCCGGGTTCCTTTGGCTCCGCTGGTGTTTGTAGCATCAAAGCACTATTTGTGGGGCCTAAAGGGAGATGATCCGCAGTTTAATCAAACATTTGGGTGCCTCTGTGTTCGGTGTCACTTGCCAGGGGTTTCAAAGGATTGACATATTAGCAAAAACAATCAGGAGACATCATCCCCTTAAGGCTTCAAACCAGCAAATATTCATTTGTTCCCACCTTTTATCTATTTTTATTTTTTTACATTTTTAAAAGCTTCCCTTGAGGTGAATTTGGTTGAAATACCACCAAGAACATTTTGTGTTCAGTTGAACTTTTTTAGCATATCAGCAGAGAGAAAGAGCCAGTCATTTTCCAAATCAGATGATCTATAAAAAAAACCCCTGGTAAATCATCAAATCAAAACAAATTTACGGAGAATTATGTGTACATATTTTCACAGGTTCTATTGCTGGCCAACCACTTCTTATCAAGTGACACCACATCTTATAAGACGTTTTTATGTAAAGAAAATGTTAATATGCTGCAGTTTTGATGTGAACTCCGTCACTTAGCACATGTTTTATTGGCGCTGGGTTCCCCCCCTTCCCTCCACCCGGCAGGCCTGATAATTCCCTTCCTCTACCCAGGCCTTTTTCTTGACTGTCACGTTTGGTTGACACAAAGTGCTGCCACACGGATGGGGGGTTTCACCCCTCCTTTTGAAAGGCCCAGCTGTCAGCGGTTACATAATAGCAGAGACTTGTTGGGCTCGCCGGATGGCTTTGTGCGCCTGTCTCTGAATGTGATTGTGGGCAAGATTAAGCGGCGGGTGAGAAGCCGCAGTTAAGGGTTCCTACCTGGTCTCCAGCAGAGATGACAGACAAAACAGAATCAGAGGGGATTGGAGAGGGCTTTAATGTTGCTCCGCAATAATCGTATCTCCTTTACACATTGCGCATAGCGCCTGCAAAACGGTGTTCACACTTAAAACCCTTTATGCTTCGAAGAATGCCAAAGGAAAGGCCTCCGAGGGAAATGGTGAACTGCATCCACAGCCACAATTCAACTGAGCTGATTCGATAACCAACTTTGTTCCATCCATCCATTGTCTTGTATGCTTATCCGTGCAAGATAGCGAGGGTTTTTGGTCCTAATCTCCAGCAGCCATTGGGTGACAGACAGGGTACACCCTCGGCAGGTTGCCAGTCCATCGCAGACCTTGTTCACCATTCACCATTTTTCATTCCTGCATAATCTTTTCAGACAGCGTGGGATAAATTTTCACTGTTATGTTGACGATGCTCAACTATATTTATCCATAAAGCCACATGAAACCATCAGGTAAGCTACAGGCAAGACATAGACAGATTAGATGACTCCTCTAATTGTTTCTAATTCTGACAAGACTGAAGTTGTTCTTTGGACAAGAACCTCTCAAAAAGAAACTGCTTAGTCAGTCACTTGATCGGGACAGCATTACACTGGCCTACAATAAAGTAAAGAACCTCTGTGTTATTTTTGGCTGGATTTGGACAGGATTTTGAAATATCCTGTCCATGAGTGATGCTGAAAGACTCATCCACGCATTGGTTCCTTCAAGGTTGGACTGGTGTAATAATTTATTGTCTGGAAGTCCACAAAATGAAGTTAAAGCCATAAGCTGATCTGACACACAAATGTTCTGATGAAAATTAATTATTATTTTAGCTTCCCTTCATTGGCTTCCTGCTAAAGAGAGAATTTCATGTATTTTCCATAGCACAATTTTATGCCACAATCAAGTAACTATGTTACCTTCAGCTGTTATGAAAATTATATATCAAAAACAACATAAAAGAAAAGGGATTTTGCATCATAGCTGTATCTGAAGTCTTGATCTGTTGCTTTTAGAACCTCCTACTATGACAGCCATACAACCATCCTTTGGAGCATTGTAGTCTGCTCAGCAGACTCACAGTTCCACTGTTTGCTACAGTGGAACTGTAGCAAACAGTTGTCGCTAGTCTGGAGGAGTTGGGTGGGGAAGGCATGGGGCAGAGGGTGCTGGACTGGAGACTGGAGGTTAGAGTAAGTAGACTGCACATTGTACGATACGAGCAAGCGTTAAGGCACCGCTGGTGGTTCCTAGAATTTCTAAAAGTAGAGCAAGTAGATCTATTAGTTCCTCTCCTGTAGAACCAGAACCAGTTTTAGACTGTGAGGCAGCCCCGTTTACTTTTAAGACTATAGACTCAAAACTTTCCTTTTTGGTAGCTGGAGCACACATAGCAATTTCCCTAAAGCGGATATCATGAATGTTAGTCTTTGTAGTGACGACTGTGTGTGCTTCCACTGTAATTTAGCGTAATCCATTATACATCAGACGTCGAGGGTGGCTGGGCTGTCAATTTTTACTATGTGGAGACTTGATTTCCCAAGGGCCTTTGTGTTGATTCAACGGACCATAGCATTGTTTACTCTTAAAGGCACATCTACTCACACGAAGCATACATAAATGATAAATTAGTCCATCAGAGACGGATATGGGCTTTGTGTATAATGCAGATACTGGAAGGATCCATGAGGTGAAATACAATCACTAAAATCACAACGCCATGTAGTGTCCTGGCATAGCTACTACAGCAGATTCAAAGCATCTCGGCAGTCTCTTCTAAACGTGGGACTTTACCCCAATCAACATCTGAAAATCCTGGCAGTTTTCAGATGGCGGTCTTGCGTAGATGCAGCCCAATCGTCTTTGGGTGAAACTCTGCTTTCACCTCCATCCCGTGTGTTTCCCTTCAAAGTCCAGACCAGCTTTTTCCTCTCTCCCCCTGCTTATAACCAGAGAGCCAAGCCTTACATTAAATCTGTGTTTCTGCATAACCGGCCTTACGTGTGTGTGCTGCGTCCCGCACCCCCCCCCCCCCCCCCCCCCCCTCCGTCTACTAGGCGCTCTTTCTATCTTGTTTTCTTTTCCTCTGTTATTTCTTTCGTTCTCAGTGGAAGCAGCACCAGATAGCGAGAGCTATCTGCATAACATGATTTTTTTCCCCCAACAGCAAATAAACAGAAATGCATGACAAAAAAAGTGTCTTCTTCCCCTTGTCTCGTTCTCACATACACGCATGCAACACACACACACACACACACACACACACACACACACACACACACACACACACACACACACACACACACACCACGCACACACACACACATACACTCATAGGAAGGAGAAGGTTTTGTGTTAAGCGCCATGGTGCCATTTAAAACTGTGGCTATGGAAACCCCACTTCCCCCCACCTCCCTCTCCTCCATAGTATGTGTTTACGTTGCTAGCTCTGAGTGACAGATAAAGGCTCGCTGGGGGAGAGCTGCCTTTAAATGAATTGTTTTCTCCGCCTCTTTTTTTATTTCCTCTTAAAGTAGGCCTTTCTGCCAGGTTAAAATGGGGCACAGTGAGTAAGTTAAGCTTTTTGCCCTTGCTTTTCAGCCACCCTCAACCACCCTCTGCTGACGAAAATTTAACATTTTTGATGTCCCTGAACGTGTTGCTGGAGCTCTTATGGTTTTGTTTGGAATTGCATATGTGGCGCCGGCTTTTATCAAATTAAGCATTTCTCACAATCTCTTGAAAAGGCAGACAGACATGTTTTTTTTAAGGTAAAAAGTTTACTGAATAATATACGCCATAATACCTGTTTATCAGCTACAGTTACAAAAATAAGGACACTTTTTGAATATTTTCACATTTTCCCATGTCACAGCCATAAATGTTGATGTATTTAGTTGTAATTTTATGTGATACACTTTTGCAAAAGTAGTGCATAACTGTGAGGTGGAAAAGAATTCTGCAATTGCTACAACTGCAACAGATTCTCAATCGGATTTGGGTCTAGACTTTGGACTAACACATAAATCCTTTGACTAAACCATTTTAGAGGAGAATCAATTTATTATGTTAACATGAGTTGTTATAAAAATGCTGCATATATCAAATATGAGTTAAACAAAATTTTACTTTGTATTTTAGCACCTTGAAATTGGGCCTTTATCTCTTTAAAATCATCTGCTCTTTCTGAAACTCCGCCTTCAGGAAGTCATCACAACATGGTTTCTCTATTAACCCTAAAACAGCATTATAACAACACTGAGAAGTAGCTCTTATAATGAGCTCAGCAGATGTGCAGTTCTATCAAGTGTTTGCAAATTGCTGTTGGCTAGTCTGAAGGAGCCGAGTGTGGGAGTCAGAAGGGGTGGGCTCCTCCGTGAGGCAGAAGCTGCTCTTGAAGGCGGAGCTAGGTCCACCCAGGTGTAAATAAGCTCCTCCTTATGGATCTTAAGAAAAACAAAACCTTTTAAGTTCGACCTCTGCTGTTTTTCGGGGCTGTTATTCTACCAGCACTTTATGAGATGAGTTCTGGTTCTGCCTTACACTCCCCACGGTCAGAGTTCATGTATCGTAATTTATTTGTTCATTCCCTCATTTTAATTCCAAACAAAATCTGTTGTCTTTGTGAACCTTAGCTTTCCAAATAAGGAGAAACGACTGAAAAATTCGGAATTATTGGTTCACTCTCATTCCAACGTGAAAGGGCTCCACAACACACCGCCATGTTTTACTGTGAGGATGTTGTGCTGCACCGTACATAGTGTTTCACATTTTGAGCTAAAACGTTTCATTGTGTTCTCGTCTGATGCACTTTCTTCCTCTGAGTGGCTTGTAGCAAATGGTTAAGGGGACTTCTAATGGCTTCTTTTCCACAACGGACCAGTCAGTCAATCATATGAAATCCCAGTCAAACATGAGTTTTGTGGTCACAAAAACTGAATAAACAATAAATTGCTTAGCGCTTACCTCAGTTTTTTAGCATCAGTGAACATTAAAAGATGTGTGTTTTTATTTTTTACTTTTTTGTTATTCTTTTTTCAAATAAGTTTGCACAGCCAGAACCCCTAGAAATGCTGAGGTTAAACAGGCACCTATCCTGTTATTTATTGGTTCTAATTCTTGTGCCTTGACTCAAACAGAAGCTGAGAGCTTTTTAATTAATCACTTTCAGTTTTGCAATGCTTCAACAACCCAATGCTAAAGCTGTGTTTGGGCCAGATTTTTTTTTCTGAAGAAGACAAGCCATACTACAGAGACACATGCCAAACAAAACCCCTTGGTTGGCACCGGGATGCAGACGTCATGCCTTTGCCAGCCTTCGCTCCAAAGAGCCTGTGCCAACCTTTTATAAATGCCCTATTTGGCATAAGATGAGCCTAGCAGTGTCTCTTAAGGTTCTAGTTCAAACACCCTCTTCAAATGTGAGCCCGTTCCAAGTCCTAAATGATCCAAATGATGCGTTCCAAATTGTAAGCTCTCGTATCACATTCGGAGGAAACGGCGGATTATGTTTTATCAACTCAACTGGCAACAGACGGAGAAAAAAAAAACTGGAAAGTCATATGCACGGCCTCCTTTTACTTTATTGTCACACATTACAGAGCGTTTTTGTCTCCTAATCCCAGAGTCATCCTCTCCTGCCAGCAAAACAAGGAGGTAGCAGCTGCAGCACATCAGCCTCGGTGGTTTGTTTTTCCAGCCTTTCAAGTGCCGAGGTGTGTCGCCTGGGATAATGGCAAAAAGAGGAATTAAATCTGAACGTCCTCCCTTTTCATCAGTACTACAATGCAAAGATTTGAGATATGACCCCCCACCCAGTGCCACCCTAAACAGAATCCCAGACCAGAGCTGGTTTCTATAGTTTTTATGAGGAAAAAAATGCAGAGAGAGAGAGAGAGCAGAGTTAAAAGCTGAAATTACAGAAAATAATGCAAAATTGGAGAGTAGTAGGAAAATTTTATTAATTTAAGCAGCCTTAACCTATAGCAGTGTAAATATAAACATAGTTCTGTATAATGTAAGGTTGATCAAACAGGAAGGTTTTGATAGTTTCTGAAGCGTAGACCAGCTTTCCGCCTCACAGACTAAATCTGTGTGGGAGCTTCAAAACCTTAGTATTTACTGAAATGTTGCCTTTTTTCTTTTTGAGAGCCATCATTCTGTGTTGTTTTAAATAAAACACTAGAAAACTTCCACATGTTCTAACCTATTTTATTCCCCACTTGTGTGTTGGGTTATAATTTACCCAAAATCACTTGAGAAAACATCCACACATTATTCAGTGGAGCTAAATTCCAAATGCTGAGTTTTCTACTGAGAATTTAGAAAAAAAGAAAAGAGCCTGGATCACGATGAGGCCTGGTAAGGTTAAGAGCACAACAAATTACAGCGTCTCACTCTGCAAGGACACCGAAGTGATTGCTCTCATTTCAGTGAGGATGACAAGAAGCCACGTGGGGGGTCTCATGGTAAGGACAGGCAGCTCTGAGAATGTACTGGGGAATGCATTTATTGCTGGTCGTAGAACATAGGAAGCCCACCTGGGTTGAAGAGCAGCCCATTCCTATGAATGGCACATTACCTTTTCTGTGTTGTAGCCATTAGTTTGACCAGAGCAGAGGGCAAAAAGTCCATAATGTGTCTTATACTGTATTAATGTTCATATTCTAGTCCTGAGATGCTTTATGTCGCATTTATTTTGCCTAAAAAGAAGATTTACTGAGACAAAACATCAGAAGGACATATTCACAGTTTATTTTTGCAGTCTTCATAGTTTCATAAGGCATGGAAATCATACTGGACTTTAGGATTGAAGTTGGCGGAGGGGGAAAAAATCTGACATTCCAAGAGGCACCGCAGGGACAATTACAGATTATTTTCTGACTTTGAACTCAGGTTCTGGTTTCTAAATGGCACAAAATAGGGACAACATTCTGCCGAAAAATTCCTAAAAGTTGCAGTGCTCACAAGCGATCTTAAAGTAACCAAAAAAGGAAACCCACTTCAAAAAACCCCCCAAAAAAACATTTTGAACAATCACTATAAATCCGAGATGTCCAAAATCTTTGTCAAGTAGGTCTAAACCAGACTAACTATTTTATTTAAACATACATAATAATCAGATATTTATGTAAGAACGAGGTCATTGATTAAAAACTTGAAACGGTTTTGACATATTGTCCTTGTTAAATGAAAGACAAGCAGTTCACTTTTTATTTTGGTCGAAGAAAATTGAGAAAATCCTTCTGTCTATTCACAGCAGTAAAACTGAATCTAGGTCACTTTTCATGTCAAAACACTTGCTGTATTTAATCGTTTTAATGGAGCAATTAAAATCCTATTTGGTTTACTTTACAGTACAAATCAAGATGAGGTTCTAGTTCTCATGAAAATACAAGAAAACCAGAAAGATTGGAAAAGATGATAACTTTGTGTTGCATCTAACATTTTCTGGAGGAGATTTTAATTTAAAATTTCTATTTTTGTTCTAATTTATTATATTTACTCTTGAATTGTGACCTATCAAAATCAGTCCAGAGCCGCAAATGACCCAAAGGCCCCACTTTGAACACCCTTTTAAATTTTACTAAATTATACCTTGTGAAATTCATATATAAACTTCCTTTCTTGATATGAACTTCTACAAATTTTCTGAACAACGTCAACATCCAGTTTAGATGTATTTCCAAAACTACTCAACGTATCACACTCAGACAAAAACCAGGAAATAAAGATTCAACAGATATTTTAAGGATTCTATATTGGTGCAGACACATAGAAGTAATAAAACATTCTATGACTTAAAATGCATTAAAAATGTGGAGTGACTAATACCTTCTGATTATTCAGAACATTAATTGACCCTAAAACACACATTTCACTAAAGGAACCAGACACTGTGTGTGTATGATCTGTGTTCATTTTGAGCCAAAGCAGTAGAATAAAATCCACACATTCTAAACTGCACAATGCCACGTTGCTGAAGATGGAACGATTTTGTATGTAATGATCCACACAAGCATAAATCAGTACAAACTGTGTCAGGCCACAAAGTGATGACACTTTGTAGCCTTGCATCAGAATTGCAGGTAGCTGTTTTCTTCCACAACAATTTTTAAAACAAGTCTGTAGCAACCACAGCTGCTGGTCACTTAAAAATATTTCAACGTGTAAATTCAGTGTCTTAATATGCGGGAACTGTGAGGAAAAGTGACTTATGTGGCTAACGTTTAGGGCCTCTGAGACCCCCAGGAGACCGATCTTTTCACACAACAAGATGGGATGCATTTCAGCGTACCTGAATCATTTTCTTGTCGCCCTTTTTCCAGCCTATTGTTTACTGATGCGCGATTTGTTATGCCTTTCCTCTCCCCTCTTATGGGGGCTAATGTGTGCACTGTTTCAAGCATGACTGCTCTGGCTCATAACGGGCAAAGGGGACGTAAAACGGAAAAAAGAAGAAGAAAAATAAAAAAGAATGAGATGGCTTTAGCACGGCGGTCTGATGTGAGATAGATGCTGGAGTCTATGATGAAACAGCGAGAGGGATGTGTTTTAAACACCGTCAAAAGCCCAGTGAGAAGAAAATGGGAAACAAACTGTATTTGTGCCACATAACCAAACTGTTTGCAAGGTGACAAAAACAGTCAGGGTTGGAAAGAAGTAAACCTTGCAACTGTTTTTATTGTTTTCTATATTAGGACGTAAAAAAAAAGGAGTCCTCTGATGTTTTCCAAGTAAATACCTCTCATCTAACTGACCATGTAATTTTCTCGCACAGTTGAGGAGAAATTATGGCCAACTTGTTCATTAAAATGTTGCTGAGTGACTTTAAAAAGGACGTAGATAGAGTAGAGGTTTCAGTGAGAGCAGCAACGTGTTTAAATACATACTCACTGGAAACTGTCAATGTCAGTCACGTTTTGCGTAAACATGTATTTCCTTCATTTGTTTATGCAGCAGCTCTCAAAAGTCTCCACATCCCAGCAAAACGAACAAGTTTATGAGACAAACAAAACAAGACCTAATTTTAAGTTCCGTCCAGTCACCTTGGCAAGTTGATGTTAAAACACAGAAATTGAAAAACCACAAAGTGACACTACCGATTAAGAAATGCGTGAAATGACAATAAAATCCTTGCATGTTTACAAACGAGCTGCTTTTCCATTAACCATAAATGTGCGCAAATTAAAAGTACAAACATAAATTTGCTTAACAGAAATATGGCAAGATAAACTCATACTTTGGTCATGCTGACATAATAACTTGCTGCAACTTTGTCAGCTGCATGTTTATCATTTCATGACATCCTTAAGTTTCTCTATCAAACAAAAATCTGATAAATGTTTGTCTTCTGGGAGCAACCATGAGAAGATGGGAAGCGCCTGAGTGTCGGCCAGTGAAGGAATTATGGGAAAACCTGTGGTGAGGTTGAATTGGTCGCCTTTGGTCATTCAGATGCATGAAACCCCAAAATTAATTTTTCCCCAACTAAGGGCAGTCCGTGACGAGAAGGCTTGATGGTTGTCTTCTTTATCCTAACTATGAGTGCTTCAGCTCTCTCCTCTTTCTCTCTTTCCCATCTCCATCTTGTCGGCATCCAACAATAACTGCGTGTGCTCTTGAACTGATATTTTGGTGGAATCTGACTGGGGTGATGTTGAGGTTGCACACTGTGAAATGTTTAAGTCAAAATTCATTTGAGAAATTTAACATGGTGTGCGTCTTACAAGGGTTATAGCAACTGCAACGGCCTGACGTGGATAGATCTATACTTTCATGTTGTTTGCTGCACATATCATGTGAAT
This sequence comes from Poecilia picta, assembly GCA_033032245.1. Classification (NCBI taxonomy): domain Eukaryota; kingdom Metazoa; phylum Chordata; class Actinopteri; order Cyprinodontiformes; family Poeciliidae; genus Poecilia; species Poecilia picta. Next base: position 25,792,787 of record CM065363.1, on the reverse strand, counting down.
GATGCAGCTGAAATCGAGAGTCATTTGTTCAAACAACATTTTTTCAATCTGTTATTGTATGTGCAAACTGTGCTCTCAGCTGTCAGGAGGAGCTCTTGGTGAAATCTTCTGTTTCTGTGTTCTGCTCATCTTGGTAGTAACAAGGGCTTTGAGTTTCTGCTGCTTTTTCTATCAACACGACGTGCTTTTCTCCACATAGCTGACACTCGGAAAGTATTTTCTGTTTTTTGCCATTCTCTACAGACGGTCTCACATGAAACCCCGTATGGTTTAGCAGTTTCTCAAACGGACCGCCCCGATTGGCACCAACAACCATGCTACTTTCAGTCACTTAGAGTTAAAGTCAGAATTATCAGACTCCCTGATGACATCACACACAATTCTTAATATTTCCATAAAAATAACCATAACAAAAAACTGGTGATATTGTGTTACTTCCATGGCAACTTGTTCCAGCTCATCTTGGTTGCGTGGTCTTCGAAAACGAACACTGACCTTAAGAACCTGCCAAAGATTCTCAATGGGATTAAGATCGGGGCTCTGTGAGGTCCACTCCAAAGTCCTTTGGTGTCCCCCCAAAATGGGAACTGCATTATTAGGGTTGAAAGCCTCTCCCTCCCTTCCCCAAACAAAAGCAACATCCCTGTGTCCAAAGAGCTCAAGACGAGTCTCTTCAAACCAAATATCAGACAAAATACCATGATTTATTCTTTAGCAAACTTTGGTTGATGTTTCAGCACTGGACATTTTTTGAACATTGACCTCGGCTCAAAATTCTCAACAATGAAGAGGTTTCATAACTTTTCTTTTACTGGACATCAAGTCCACTAGAGGCCAGCTGAGGAACAACCACCATGGTTGTGTGGTTAATTGACTTCTCATTGTCTTGGAATTACCGTATTTTCCACACTATAAGGCGCACCGAAAAACCTCCAATTTCCTCAAAAGCCGACAGTGCGCCTTATAATCCGGTGCGCCTTATATATGGACCAACACTGAGCCACAATAGGTCTAGCAGCTACTGTAAGCAGCCGCCAACTTCATTTTCCCCCGTAAAAGAAGAAGTGCGCGGTGCCTACTGGATAGTTGTGAGAACGCTGGTTTGTTAATAAAGTTTGATAATACATTTAAAGGGGGTTAGGTAAGTTTAATAATAAAGCACATTTCAGCAACAAGGTAGTTATAAATACATCGTATAGTTGTGAAAACCAGCAGTGGATATTACATTCTGTCAAGTAACATCGACAAAATCATCAATATGCATCAAATATGTTGGTCAGCGCTCCAGTTATTACAGGTAAAAAACAACAGGTGGGTTTTTAGTCTTGATTTAAAGGAATTTGGTGATTCAGCTGTTTTGCAGTTTCCTGGAAGTTTCTGCAAGGTTCTAGATGCCTACAAACATTGACTCACTGCTACATGATTGGCTAATTCACTATGGCCATTACAAGCAATCAGACATTTGTGCCTAAATATGTGGCCAATGAACCATAATTGATTGTCTCCACAACATTCCGTTTATTCTTCCTCTGTGGGCGTGTGGTTGGAAGGTGAACACACAATGTGTCTGGGAACTAGCCGGATGCCCACTGAACTTCGTAAAGTGGCATTTCCTTCCTCAACACACTCCAGACTATGCGTAGAACTGCTGCCTGGCAACCATCTGGGCAGGACCCAACAGCTTTGTGTATGTGTGAGTGTGTGTGTTAGCGGGACAGCTTCAGTGTGGGACTGGCACTCACGTTTGGCTCTAGCTTGCGCTAACGATGGACTCTTGACAGTCATAAATTCTCGCTGTGTACATTATTGTCAGGTACGGCTTGTGTTTGGCTATTGTGCACGTGGGTGTGCGCCATGTTGGTCTGTCTGAATTCAACAACACTCTTGTTAGGAAATTCCACGCCACATTATTGGGTAGTCTTGGTGACGGCATGGCTTCATTCCCAGACTGGATCCCGAGGGATTAATATAAAAGACTCCCCAAAACCACCCCCCTCCAAAAAAAAAAATCAGTCACCTGTTCGCTAACTAGAGTGACGTTTTTAACTATCTGAAGCTGAGAAATTAGGGCCATCACAAGGCTAACAATTTGCTTTTGATAATTCCTGGGGCCTTTTCACTGTCTTGGCTGAGACAAACATATTCATCAAGATCCAAATTCGAAATTCCTTTCCCCTTCTTTTAATCAAATCCTTCCAATTTAGAAAGGATTCCAGAGCAAGGGGGTTGGGGGGCGCGGGAGCCATGGGGGAGGGATGGGTGGATGAAGTTCCAGCAGATGCCTTGGTGATGGCAAAGGAAGCTGCAGCACCAAAGCAGAGGGTGATATATCACAGCCATCCTCGCAGGGAGGCGGTGGTGAGACACAAGTAAACGCTCCTAAATCATCATCCTGGGACAGATGGGGGCAGGTGGGAGGGGCCTGTCACATGACTCCCCCATGCCCTCCTCCTCCTCCTGCCTCCTCTCCTCCATCAAAACAAACTATCAACGGTCAGGGCAAGGGGACAAATGTGACAGCAGACTGACAACTTGTAAAGGAGCTGCTGTCTTTGTTCGAATGATTGCAAAAACTCAGACATACGGTGGACAATTAGGAGATTGGTAACATTTTTTTTCATCTGACCATTTTGTATTTATGCTTTTAATCAACTGGTAACAAACACTTCCAGCTTCAGATATTCATCTTCCTTTTTGTGTGTTTTATCACTCTACAAGCCACAAAAGTGGTGATTTATGACAGACCAACACAAAGTGAAGTGGGGTATAACTTTAATTGGAAGCAAAGTTATTATTCCTTGTGAATAATAATCGTTAAAGTCTGCCATGTTTTACTTCCCCAAAGCATTACCTATTAAAAACTGATTTTGCACCAATTAAAATTTCAGTTTTATTTTGGGGTTCATTTCTCCAAGCTTTGTGTGTCTAGCATCATTTGATGCTAAAGTTCATCAAACTGAGTCAGCCTGGATCTAGAGTATCTTAGTTTTGAGTCTTGCAACAGGTTCTCAATTGCTTTTGGTTTGGACTTTGACTGGGCCATCTGACATTAATCTAAGCCAATCCATTGAAGTTCTGCCCATGTGTTTAGAATCAGGGTGATGCTGAGAAGAAAATCAACCCCATAACATGCTACTGCCACCACCGTGTTTGACAGACCCAACAAGAGAACAACAGAGCACAAATCATTTTGCATGAAGTTGTGCCATACTCTTTTGATTTGGATTTATCAAAGTAAAGTAAGGCAGACTGCAAATACATATGCTTGATTTTTCTGTCACATCTCAGTTCTGCTCTACTTTGTGGTTGGTCTGTCACAAAAACAACAAAAAATAAAATACTATGACAACCAGTTTGTTGTTGCGATATGGAAAATTGTGAAAAGTGAGTACTTTTGCAACTCCCAACACGAAGCTTTGATTTCCAGCTCTCAGCTTTGGGAGTGATGTTATTTCGGGCTGCATGGCTGCTGATAAACCGTTAGCAGGAAGGAGAGTCGCATAAATAAATGCATGGCCCTCCTTGTTGCATGGGAGGTCTTTAGCATCGTGTTCTTGCACTCCCACAGATATTTAACATATGTACTTTACACTTTTAAATCACTCTGCAGCAGGAAGCCACGCAGACATCTGGAAGAGAAAGAAAAAAGCAACAAAAAACTCTTCTTCAAGGTGAGCTCTGAAAATAAAAGCACATTTTGAAGTCTCTTCCAAAATAAGCCAGAGAACAACAGAGCACAGAAACAAGATTTTTGGTGCTCTTTTTAAATGCATGAAAGGGAGAGGAAAACAGACTGCACCCCTTGATAATAAAGAGCAAGTTTATGCTAAAATGAAAAAAGAAGCTCCCTACCCCCCTCCTCTCTTACGACCTTCTATCTGCTAACACACACGCACACACACTCTTAGCCTATATAAGCAGACAGCAGCTGAGCTGGCCCCCTCCGCCCTGCATTCTCTTCCTTCACTAAACATACAAAAGCTACGTGTGCAGCTTTTAACCACACCAGAACATTTCTACTGGTTTATCGGTGCAACTTTTAGGCAAAATGAAAAGATGAGCCGTTTTGCTACTGACAGAGTGAGCGGTGCACGCAGCAAAGCTCTGCAATGTGGAGAGAAAAGGCTGAGCTGAGCAGAGCTGCTGCCTCCCATCCCCCACATTCACATAGCAAAGTTCTGCTGCTTTTGCAAGCGGCGGTGCTGCCTTCACGTGCTCCACCGGAGGCTCGGTTTTTACAGCATTTAGGTGCTCTTGGAGATGAAACGGTCAGCAGCGCGGCTGCAGTTTTTGATGTTCAAAAGTAATTTTAAAAAATGCTTTAAAAAATTGTTCGTGGAGCAATGTGAAATAAGTCACAGAAATCTAAAATAAAACTTGCATTGTAGGCATTTTGTTTTTGTTTCTGTTCAAGTCGCACCTTAAAACACTCAGGCTGCTTTTGCTGACAGATCTAAACATCCCATTTATGAACGCTTATTTGAAATGATCAGAAATTGCAGTTACCTAAATGAAGACTAAATATAAAACTGGTGAACATGATATTCCCCAAAAAGATCTCTGGCTCTGGCCGACGTGCTTTTTAAAGCTTATCTATCTACATTTTAAGCCAATAAAGCTGCAGTGACTTTCATAAAAATGTTTTGGCATATTTGTTAAAACTGTCACCATGTCCTGACAGTGCTATACACAGTAAAAAATGCTGGATTATTTTCATAACCCAATTTCTAGGTTGAAGCTGTTGGGTCATAGATTGGGTTAGTTTGACCAAATATTGGGTCAAAATTCATAACTCAAGAGTTGGGTCAGAAATTTACCGGAAGTCTACAGCTTGAACTCTTCTGTTGGGTCAGGTGTTGGGTAGATTTACCAAAACTGTTGGGTTAAAGACGAAACTTGGAAGAAGCCACGCCCCTCTTCACAAGCCTCCATTTTCAACATGACTGCATTTTGGGCTTCTCCTCTACTTTGAAATAAGACATAATAAGTAAAAAGAAGATAAAGTTTAAACGCGTATGGAATAGGATTCCATAAATGAATAGAATGTATTTTGAACATGTTTCATATTTATTTTTATGGTTATTTAAAATATTTATGACGGTAGGTAAATTCATATTTTTACCCAACTATAGTGGTATAATAATCCTCATGTTGGGATATGTGGCTCTGCAGGTAGAGCAGTGGTCTTGCGATTGCAAGGTTGTAGGTTCACTTCCAGCTTCCTCCTGCCACATGTTGATGTGCCCCTGGCCAAAGCCCTTAACCCCAAATTGCCTACTGAACTGTGTATGAGTGTACAAATTTCTGAGTGTGAATTTGACTCCAGTGTAAAGCACTTTGAGTGGTCAAAATGATTGGAAAAGTGCTATAAATGTTTAATCCTTTTACCATTTATGAGTTTCAACCCAATTTTGGGTCAGTTTAACCCAACGTTTGGTTAGTTGCCATGACCCAGTGTGCTGGGTCAAACCATCCCAACCAACCCAGCGTTGAATCGGTCCATATATGTCCCAGCACTGGGTTACGAATTGGGTTATTTTTAACCCAACACTTTTTACTGTGTATGAGACAGATAATCTGTAAAAGACCGATCTCCTACACCTCCGCCCAGTTCTTCTATTGCTGTCTAAAGAAATGCACTGCTCCTGGTCAAAAGCAGGAGGAGGGGCTCAATGCTGTCAATCATTCTCGTCAAAATGCTGCTAAATGTGCTGATGGCAGAGAAACAATTCACTGCTATAAGAAAACCGTTTATTCAGATAATCTTATTGGTTGTTTATAGTTAGCACTGAAAGCACCGGGAGAAGGCAAAAGGATACCATACTGTCATGGTGACAGCATGGTATGTGTCAACAATTATGTGAAAAAATATTTTTTACATATTTGCAGTTTCAACACTAATACCTCAAAATTGTTTCACTACGAATAACTTTTCTGGTTGTGCCTTTTGTGCTTTTTTTCTAGTAAGTAGTAAATAGATTTAAGGCTTCAAAGCTATGACAGATGACAAATGAAGCAAAGTGACACTACATGGCTTGCTACATACAACTCAGCTCTTCTGTGAAGACCTATCCAGACATTCCCAGGTTACATGGGAACGGGTTATCGTCTAAAATGGGTCAATAGTTTCAAAAGACCAGCATCCACACAGGACCGTTTCTAGAAATGTTTTCACCCAAATATGGAAACACCAAGAGTGGAGAACTACTGTTACTCCTCCAGACCTGTAAGTGGTGCCAAACAAGGTATTTGACATTGTAACCACACGGTTAGTGGTAAACGCAACAAGAAAACAAGAATGTTGAACAGCAAAGCGTGAGTGGAGACTTTTGTGTAGAGTGACAACAAAGTCGGGCCTCTTCTCTTCTTTTCTCTTCTCTTCTCTTCTCTTCTCTTCTCTTCTCTTCTCTTCTCATGTCGTCATTGTCGTTGTTATGTATGATGCGTGCGATGCGTTTGAGTTTATAGGTCAGGCTAGACGTCGCGCTAATACAGATTCCACAAGAACCAAAAAATTTGTTGACATGTTTGACACGGTGAGAACTAGAATGAAGGTCAGTTCTAGCCAAAAACTTTCCTGAGAAATCCAAATGCAAACCTCCTGAGAAATCCATGCCAGCCGGAAGCTGGGGATGACATTACGGCTTTTCTGCAAAACCCACATTCAATTTATGAGCAATAACTCAAGAATTGTGATACTAATGCAATTCTTTCTTCCCAGCCCAAGAGAGGACATCACATGCATAGACCTCAAGAAGAGAGAAAGAAATTATATTAATAGGCGCTAGCATACCAGACTCTCCCCTCATCTATTTCTACCATTTTGCGATATCTCCAGATTCCAAACAGCTCACAGAAATGTAATCTGATAAACCTTTAAACCACCATACTGGCTGTTTGAATATAAATTTGTGGATATTTACCTTATGGTAAATATCCACAAATTTACCATTTGTGGATATTTACCACAAATAAATGGTAAATATCCATTTACCATTATATTGTGGATATAATCCACATAATCCACATAATATTGTGGATATATATAACATCCACAATATATATAATATCCACAATATAAATTTGTGGATGTGGATATTTACTGGCTGGGGATATAAATATCCCCAGCCCCACCATTCCCCCAGTATGGTGGAATCATGTATGTAAAAGACAGTAATATGCAAATGTGACAGTTTAACTTTAAGGCAGGTCTATAAAATAAATAGTCTAAACTGTGAGTTTTGCTTTGATTTTGACCCATTTCAGATTATCTGTTAGCTTACCAGGCAAGTCGGAGCTTTCAACTTCCTGTCCAGGTATGTCCTGTCCTGTATTTTGACTGGTGAGTGTGAATTCATAGAGATATGTAGGTATAACATCACCTAACCCTGAATTTAACTAATCCGTTTGTCTTTTTAACTTTCTATTGTTTTTTTAATTGTGACAACAATCATCCTTCACTGGTCGTTGTTTAGAGTAAGAGTTAGCTTAACTCCCTCATGAGAATTTTCTGAGTTTCAAAACGTGGTTCACATACGCTGGGTGCGATTTTGTTCATGTCATTAGACCTCTTGTGTATTCTTTGACTAACGTTTTGAATGTTTAGTCTGTCTATTGTATATTTCTTGTTCTCCATTGTTTCTTTAAAATGGGTAAGAACTCTGTGTACCATTTGGAAAATCTCATTCTATACCCCATTTATCTTAGAGGTCAGTCTTCTAATGTAATTCTTGTAGAAACAGCGGGACTCGCTCACAGGCTAGGTCAACTATTGTTGATAAGTTTTATTTTTTATATATATTTCAGACACCGAATAATTACATGTCTTACTAGGACATGCGCGCCTTTATATGGAGTTTAACTGGCATGTCTGTTTTCTTTCTCAGTCTAAAATAAATCGTATTCTATGTTGCAGATCAAGCGATTTAGAAAATACCGACAGCACATGAAGTACGCATGAGGGCTGCTGCTAGGAGAGCGTGAGGCAGGCAGGCAGAGAACATGAAGAAAAGGGGTGGGGAGGGAGAGATTGCTGAAGAGCTTTAGAATCCTTTTCTGTATCAACCATACAGAGCGAATTTATGCTTCCTCCAAATCTCCTCTCACTCTCATGCGTGCAGAGGGGAGATTTGAGTCTCAGCAAACATTGTGTTGCCCGTTATATTTTGGTGACCCATACAGTCACTTTTTCACCAGCGCTGTTCTCTTTCTCTGTCTTCACTTCCTGCTCTATTACTGGCTCGGTACATCCCCCATCCTTCTTTCTGCTCTCTCTCACTCTCTCTCGCTCTCTTTTTTTCTCTCTGTCACTCTCTCTCTCTCTCTCTCTCTCTCTCTCTCTCTCTCCACACACACACACACACATACACACACAGGTTGTAATTTCATGCTTTCCTCCACTTTCCTGCGCTGTGCTCACTCCTCTCATTTGCAGCTGCAAGACACATGGAGGCAGTCATTTCCACCCATTAGCCCACTCTCATAGAAGATGACACTGTAACCTATTTTGTTTCACTCTTTTCACCACCTAATAAGATAAGATAGTAAGAATCCTGGATGCTCAGTGATTAGATGAATGTAGGCCAGAACACAATCAGCTTTTTTTTTTTATTCACTCAAAAGGAGCAGATATGGTCAACTTTAAGGCAAGATGGTGAAGAAAAAGACATTTAAATTTGTGTTTAACATAAAACTGATATGAAAAAAGCCTTGCTGTACATAAAACCATTAGTCAGTTTTACATACCAATCATGTGTGTCATGTTTGTTTTTGGGCTTCAGTGATACAATAGAAGTAAAAAAAAAATAATTTTATCAGGGTGATAAAGATTGGTTGCACAATATTCAACTTAGATGAGTTTTTAAAAAGTACAATTTGGATATATGGCCGCTAATATTAGCAGAACTAGCAGAATTAATTTAAATCAGGCGGTTCCTGGTGAAGAGCTTCCTTTTACGTCTGACTTTGATTGGTCCATTTTAAACACAAATCTAGAAGTTTAATTTTAGCCTGCTTTATCTGTCTCAAAACAAGATTCAGTGTGGTTCAAAGTGAACCTTGGTCATTAGGAATCATACTGAAATGTATGGTTCAGTTACACATTTCAACCAGATGTTTATTTTAGACCAAGTTGAAGAATTATGAAGTAATCCTAATTTCTTTAGTGAACTCCCTTTGTACAGTCAAGCCCCACAGCATGAAACCACCACTACCATGCTTGACAGTTTCTACTATTGCAGTTGCTGAATTTTGGTGACAAATTTGAAGATTAGGACTCTTCCTTTTTACGATACTGGTGGTGGATACGATACCACCAGCAGCATGTTTGACAGTTGGTACACTGATCCTAGGTTTGGCCAATGCAAAGCCTTTCCTTGACATCTCCAAGCATTCTTCTCGCCATTATACCAAAAATTGCTGAACTTATCTTGGAAGGTTTTTCAAGGGCCACGAGATTTCCCCATGTATGCATCTCTACTTTTCTTTCTCAGATCATCTCTGTGTTCTTTGGAATTTACCATTATTCTGAATTGTCTCTAGTCTAAGTAGTGCTTTCAAACTAATTACTTTTGTGCTGGAGAAGAGAAACTGCCAGCTGCAGTAAATCATCAACACTAACAAAATGATGATATGCCTACAAGTTGCCAAGTTAAAAGAAAATCTGGAACTGTTAGTCCAAGTCCATTCGGAAAGCATTCACAGCGCTTCCCCTTTTTCTATGTCTCTACCTTACACTTTATTCCAAACTGTATTACATAAATCTTTCTTCAAATTTCTACACCCAACTTTATGACAATGTAGGAACTTTTTTTGAGTGCTTTGCAAATTTACAAAATCAATAAATCACATTCTCATGAGTATTTACAGCCTTTGCTTAAAACGTTGTTGATCCATTTTTGTTGAGTTGTTCAGAACATGCTAGTTAGAATCCATACTAAATTTAAAAAACAGCTTGAGATTATCTGGCCTATTAACTTTGTTTTTTTTAATATCTAATATTTAAAGTAATTTTTTAAAAATGAAAATTATTCAATGTTGATAAACTTTTTCACGAAGGGAACACTTTCCTGCACCCTTTCAGTGAGCCTTCTGCCTCCTCTTTGCTCTATAAAAGTGTAAACACGGAAGCCAGCTCGATCCAGATCCAGATCTCGCGCTGAGCTCCACTCCGTGTTTTAGTTTTCTCGCGACAGGTCAGTAAGATGGCTGTGTCTCGCGGAGCCTCGTGCTGGTCTGGTTGATTTCTAGCTCGCGCTCTCGTTCTGTAACAGACCCCCCACCCGCCCCCCCTCCAACACACACGCACGCAGGAACAGAAAGGCACAGTGACTGGTGTCGGTGAAATTCATTTTCCCGGCTCTGTATTTATACATTCTTTCTTTCACAAACTTTACCCTCTGTGTTTGAAGTTCAAACGCGGTCGCTGTGGATTACCGGACACCGGTGCGACCGGAGGAACAAGGGGGGAATGAACCGGGACGACGGGTATGTTGTTACAAATGTAATTTTATTATTATCCAATGCTTCTTGGGAGTTTAACTGCGAGCGAATCGCCGTGCTGAAAGAGAGGTAAAGAAAGAGTGGAGGCGAGAGAGAGGGGGATATCATGGCCGCTCAGGTCGCCAGCGTCGCTGCTCTCAACACTAGCCGCCATCCGAACTCAAAAAGCCGGACCGGGACCCACAGGACGAGTCGGTACCGGGCGAGAAGCAGCATGAAAACAAGGACACGGGACCTGACGCGGAATCTCCGGTTCAGAAGGAGCTGCAGGACGGGAGCGATGATGGGAACACTGGGGGAGGAGGGGATCCTGACATGAAGAACGGCAACGGGAATCTACCCAGGGTAAATAATAACAGCAGCAATCAGAATGATACAGGCGGGCCCGAAGGAAATAACCTGCCCGGGATGGGCCACCACCACCCCGGACCCTTTCCTCCACCTCCTTACGGCTACAACCAGCCCTACAGCCGGGGCCCTTTTCCTCAACATGGCGGACAACAAAGCCCTGGCATGGCAGCTGCATCGGGGCCGGGCATGATGGACCCTTACCCCGCTAACTCACACGAACACGGCTACCACAACAACTACAACAGCTACAACCCGTTCCAAAACAGGACTTCCTACCAGGGCCAGGGATACGGGCCCATGAGCTCCCCACGGAACAACCAGCCTCCGGCGGCTGGGGGGCAGCCAGGCAAGCAGCAGCAGCAGCCAGCAGGAGGAACCACCGCTATGGCTGCCTCCTACAACAACCAGAGGTACAACATGGGGAACCAGCAGCCTACATCCACGCCAACTTTGAACCAGCTTCTGACATCCCCCAGCTCCGCCAGGAGCTACTCCAACTACCCCCAAGGAGACTACAACAATCAAGAAGGGGCCAACAAGGGAGTAGGAGATATGAGCAGCAGTCAGTTTGGTGGGGTCCATCCGGGTTGGCAACAAAGGACCCACCACCCCTCTCCCATGAGCCCGGGAAACACTGGACAACCAGGCAGCAGGAACCAGGTAAACCCCACCTGCCGCTCTCGCCTCACTTTGACAGGGCAAGTGGTTGAGAAGAGGCAACGTTGAGCTGCATTTTGCATTGGATCAGCCATTGTCTGTAAAGCAAGAGCTCTATAAAATGGCTGCCTCTCTGTTGCTCTCTACACCAGCCCTGCAATGGTTGTTTAAAGGGAGAATCGCGGTGCATATTCCGCGAAAGTCAACGCGGGGTTGTGTGCTCGGTGCGGGGCAGGAGTTTGACTAAGTAGATCAAGAGTTAGCGAGGAGAACTTGTGTGTATTACTGTGTGTGTGTTTGTATGTGTGCGTGTGAATAGAGGAAGGGATGAGGTGATCTTCCCTCTCAAATCTCCTCTAGCTTTCTGTGTTGACATCAGTGCAGCTCCTGCTGTTTTTTTGTGCTTTTTTTTACTGTCAGGATATGCGGTCAAACCGCTTGTCTGTGATCCTGAGCTCCCCTCTGGAGGGTGCGGAGGGGCGCAGGGGGTAAATAAAGTTGTCGCCGTGGCTGTCAGGGCTACAAACAGGATGCAAATGACAGCGATGACCGTTAAAAACATTTGCATAATTACACGGGGGAGAAAAAAAAAAGATCTAAAATAAAGAGAAAGAAAACCGTTTATTTTCCAATTAAATCCTTGCGCACTCTGATCAAAATTGCGATCGGTGACCCGCTAATGACTCATCCCGACCGGGGACGCGGCTCGGTCGGACTCGGTTCGGCTTTCCCCGCCGCCTTTCACGTGGCCTCGCTCGCTTTCGACTTGGCAAAGTGCAGATTGCCTTTGCTTTGGGATTTGAATTATGGAGGTAAAAATCCTGCTGTCAGAGCCAGGAGACAGTTGGTCTTGAGTTGACATGCGAGCTGAGATCTGATTGGCTCCCTGCTCCTCCGCTCTTGGCCATTTATAATTGCCTGTAATGGAAGGGCTGCAGAAAAACAGCACCCCCCTCCAACCCTCTTCTCTGCCCTGGTAATGTGTTCCTCCACATTCGTTGGGTCTCATTTGGCATCTTTTTAGCATCATTTAAACAATATTAACTCCCCCCCTTTTTTTCACAACATTAATTGCATATCATATTTATTTAAAAATCTAACGTGGTCGCTAATATTACCTGCTGTATAAACACCAGAAACGGTACAAATTGATTTGGTTCTATTTATTTTCGAGCACAATTTTGCCCACTTCCTCCCACTGCAGTAATTTGCATGCTGACTGTAGTGTTGTGAGTCTTGTATTATTTTTGTTTATTATCATGCGTTTAGCTGAACCCTCCCTCTCACTACTCCTCTTAGTCATTTCTATAATTTTCAGTGCACTAGGAGTTTCTTGTTTTGTGTTTTTTTGTGTGTGTGTGTGTGTTTTGGTTTTTTTGTCCCTCCAAGTCCACCGACTCCAGCTCAGCAGATCGGGTAGGTGTGGTCACGTAGCCACCGTTTGCAGCGTAGCTCTCTGCTGTTTCCAGATCAGGTGTGCAGAAGGAGGCCCACAAGCTCGAATGTCTTCTCCTCCGCCATGTGACACTCGGACTGGCAGCGGTTCTGTTTACAAGCAAACCCCGAGGTGTCAGCCAAGTGTCACAGCTTTCTTTTTCCTTTCTTTCTTTTTTTTTATCTGTAGGGTTTTCAATTGCCTAATTTACTTCCACTGGCAGGGTTTTCACGTCCCCAGTGATTACCTGCACCTTGGCGCACGTGTGATGTTTTTTACTCTTCTCATGTGTCATGGGCCAGTTCACCATGCTCTGTATAATGTTTAGTTTTTATGTTAGAATATCTGTGGAGTAAAATTGATAGGGGGATTCTGTTCTATTAGGTTGTCCTTATATTTACGTCAAAGGCCCTTCTACTCCTTAACCTATTCCACATTTTGTCATGTCACTGCTAGAAACATCAATATATGTTTTGCAATAGAATAAAGTGATGCGTACTTTGAAGATCTTTTACAAAAACTAAACAAATCTGAAAAGTGTGGCATGCTTTTGAATTCAAAGCTGAATAGAATTATCCTTTATTTGAAGCAAGTGTGTTGGATTATGTCTCTACCAGCTTTGCACATCCAGAAGCGGACACTTTTCCTTGTTCTTTGTAACATGACTTGATTGAATTTAGGTCTGTACTTTGCTTAGGCAATGTTTTAGTATATACTCAGATGAGAGAAATGGCTTGTGTTTTTTTTTTCTTTTTTACAAATAATAGAGAAATCCAAGTACTGCTAAAATTTGATCATTTATTTTTTTGCATTTAGTTTAGGTATTAGTTTATTTATAACAGGGATAATGTGTAAAACCCATTAATTAAAGATGCCTTGCACCTGATTTAGCTTCAGCTAGTTTCTGTCTCTTGACCCATAGTGGTTAGGTTAATAAAGCCATCTGTCATAAAACATACATTTTATAATCCCATATATTTCCTTATACAATCACTGTACAAAGTCATAAAATTACAGCATAAATACTTCTAAATGCTATGGAATCACTAGTGCCAAAGTTACTTGTTATTTTTCTGTTGCTTTTCTAACTCTTTCCTGGCATTATGAGAGAAGTCCTTAAGATGCATTTAAAGTTTAAGACTTTCATGAAAAAGGAAGTTGGACTCGGAGGTTTTTTTATGATGTTTCTTGGTGCAGCGCCACCACATGTGAGGAGGAGAACAAGTTTTTCAGTGCTGCATGAAAGAGAGCTACACCAGCTAAAAACGAAACAAATGTTTCAATTTTGGTCCCCAATTGAACCAAGTATACCAGGTGTGAAAACACCCTGACAGATCTCCTTCCTGGTGTTTGTCTTCCCATTAAGCCAGTGTCTCTGTCTTCTTATGCCCACAACATGATACTTCCACCAGCGTGTTTCACATTTGGAGTCATGTCTTTAAGTTGTCAGTAGTCTTCTAAGCAGCAGTGTGTTGCGTCACAAACAGGAAGATTTGGTCTCAAATAACCAGAACCTCTTCCTCCACATTTATTTGGGTTAGGTGGAAAGTCATGTCTTGGTACGTTAGCAACTCCACCAGACTCATCCTATCTCCAGGTGATTTATTGAACAGAGTTCTGAGAGATGTCCAAAGTGTAGAACAACACCCAACATTCCAGAACTTTCTCCGAGGTAATGCCAACGAGACTAGTGCAGTACAAAAACCTAGACGTCTACTTTGTTGTACTTAATTTCTAACAATCCTGAATCAAACAAGGTAAATAGCCTCCACTTACAGAACTGTGCTGCCCTTTTTATTGCCGCTTAAATGGCTGTAAAGGCATTCAGCTCACAATAATTTAAACCAGATATGCAAATACTTGGGATGTGTTCTTGCCAGAAGCGATTACAAACGCAACACTGCGCAATAATTTATTGATTTCCTGGATTGATCAGTCACAAAAGTTTTAAGCGTTTTAAATGATGTCTTTTGTTCATCATTCAAATCAGTTTGTCTATAAAGTATCAGCTAAAACGTTTTCCAGATTGATGGCTAAGACAAACAGTGGGTATTTCCCAAAAAATCATCTCTGTAGTTTACAGTTGCGTATTTTCATTTACAACTTTAACTTTGGGAAATGAATTCAGTTTGGAATTATAGTTGAATCATTTTTTTTATTTTTCCAGTTCCTTTTGCAACTGCAACTTTTGCAACAAAACTGCATCTGAGGTCAAGTTTTCGGGTCCTGTAATTCTGTTTGTTTTCACCAACGGTCCTGTCATTATGTTCGTACCGAGAGCAATCGATTCAGCTACACTTGGTTTTTTCTGGTTTTACCAGGCTGGAGTCCTCCACTAATGATTGTGTGGGAGCTGAACTTGTGCTAATTGACAAACAAGGTTGTAAATCAGAAAGAGCTGAAATATAAATAAGCATATTTCATTCAGAAGTATGGTGGTGGCTTCAGATTTTTGCCATTTTGATAACGTATTGAGGCTATGTAATAGTTTAAGGGCACTTTTCCAAACTCCTAGTGGCCACTTCCAGTTAAGTCAAGAAAAAAGAAATTGCATGTAGACAACTGAATGAAAACGCATATGACATCGGAAGCGATGTAGTGTGTGTGTGTAGTATTTTGCAACTGTTTTGGGTTTGCCATTACACGGATATAATTCGCATCGTCTGTAACAAGTTTTGCTTTGGAGTCCTTTGTCAAATGTTTGAATTTTTTGTCTACCCAAAACGGTGTTGCCATGTAAATGAGCGACCAAAACATCATTACAGTGTAATCAAGATGCCAAAATGCCATTATGTGCAACATGAGAGTCCAAAACATTATTGCAGTGTAAAGGAGGGGCTACAACTTTATGATGTAAACTGGATGCCAAAATCCATTTACTATGTAAATGGGGGACCAAAACATCTTTACCAAAATAAGAGACCAAAACTCAAAAAAACTTTTGCTTTTGGCCATCCACCAAAAAGGTGGTGTTGTGGAAACAGAACCCTAGATACATCCCTGTTCCAACACTGATGGTCTACTCTCAATGCCTGGAAGTTAAAGACTTTTCCTTTACGGTGTCCAAACGTTATTGAAGGGGAGGAAAAGAAAGCATCAACTATGTTTGTGGATTGTTTTTCGTCCTCTGTGTGTGTAAGATAGACTGGTGACGTATGCAGGGTGTGTACTCTGCCTCTCGCCCACTGCTAGAAATGGGGACCAGCCCCCAACATTGGAAGGGTAATGATTATAGATGATGGAATGTCATGAACAAAAACTGGAAATCTTTTATTAATTCAGCAAATTTGGAGGATTACCATCCAGTACTCTGCAAGAATAAAGCTTAGTTTGTAACCAGTGGGACAATTACACTTGTGGTACTGACATTTGAAGACCAAATGAAAAACTCATTGCTGCCTCTAACTTCTCTGAAGGAATTGTTTCAGAAGTATGGTCCCATAGAGTCAGCTGAAGGAAGACCAATACACTTTTCTATTGCTCTCAAAAACCTCAAATTTGATTGTTTGGAAGTACTTCTGGTTGCGAATGATAGACACTCGTAGTGATCTAGAATTTATGTTGTTATATCACAATACTATTGTATTTTCTTTTTACCAGAGGCTAGCATTAGCACTGTTACCATAACAATAAATTTTGCTGTGCGATAAATTGCCCCAGAAGTTATTGTGATAACCGATAATATTGTTGTTTTGAGACCATTTTCAATGGCTTCATAATGCAAAAGCACATTCTCAAAGATCAATCAAATTTTATTTGTATAGCACATTTCAGCAGCAGGGCATTTCAAATGCTTTACATAATTAAAAGAAAACAGCATGGGACATTGAATAAAAGTAAGAAAGAGAAAGATTTTGAGAAAAAAAAATTAAAAAAGATAAAAACATTAAAGCCTGCACCCTTTCAGTCGGGGGCGATGACAACCGCAACCCTGTCCCTATCTGGGACTCAAACCCGTCTGGGACTTTAGTCAAAAACACCGTTTGACAAGGACTCCAACTCAAGGTTTTTAGTTGAAACGCTGTCAACTGGGACTCTAAACCCTATAGGATTTTAGTTAAATGTCATTTAACTGGAACTCTAACCCACGTTTTACTCAAGGGACTCTAACCCAAATAGGGCTACGAGTGGGGGACAGTACCCGCGCCTCTCCGGGGGGTTGGGGCTGTACATCATTAAAAACTAAACTAATCAATAAACTAAGTTCTAATGAACATTTAACATTAGAACATATAAGTTCTAATGTTCATAGAACTTATAAATGGAACACTTATTCCATTTATAAGTTCTAATGAACATTTAAATGGAATGTCTTCCATTTAACTGGAAGACATTCTAAATATCCAAAATAAACACAACAGGAACAACAAATCAAATAAGTGACGAAGTCTGTAAACAACAGGCTAGTTGAGACAAAAACATCACAGTGACCACTGATGACTTGGTCATCCAGCTTTGGTAAAACGAGAGCAAAAAGAGAAATGATTGAGATTGTTTTAAATGATCATGCCATTAATTGATTTATTGCTTATTCCAACACGCCTGGCTAGCATAATGTGGGAACCTCATAGCGGTCAATGCTTACTCTGTTAACTTGTAGACCAAGGAGTAAAATCCAGTGTGAGACTCTGGGTTGCAATGTAAGTTTTCCACATGCGCTAACTACATTTCAAACACTTCCTGCTTAGATATTCTAAGACGCACTCATATTGTATGGGTGACAGAAGCGTAGGATGGTAATTTCACTATTTGAGCCTGTTAAGCTTACTAAAAGGTGGCAGAGGCTGAAATTTAGACGAAGGCAAAAAGCAGTGTCAATCTTTAGTTTCCCACGGTGACTGTAGATTCGAGTGTTTTCCTACACATCTGAATTGCAGGTGGGGAGGTTGCATTATGATCTTAAACAGTGTTTAAAAACAAAACAAAAAAGCTAGTAGAATGCTGCACAAACTACATCTGGATGTGGGCAGTGCTTCATGCCATTCTTTTGTTAGACATAGTGGCTTCAGTTTAAGTGGTGGCTGGTGTTATTTCGACTACAAGTAAGTGCTCCTGGTTGCATTGTGCGCTTTATTAAATGCTTAAGCTTCTCATTCATCAGCATGATTGGCCTTTTAATTGCTGCAGATGTATCTCCTGTAATAATCCCACAGAGGATGTTTTTATTGTGCCTCTCACCTGCCTTGGGCCACGCGATCGATGATTAATGTGTTAATTGAGTGGCTGCGGAGGGGCTAATAATATTGTGGGTTTTCATCATGACAGGCACATAAGCGGGTTCCTGACACACAGCGGTTGTGAGGGTTGTTTTGGATGGCGGTACGCCAGGTGGTTCCCCCGGCCCGACACACTGTGGGGAGTGAGCCCACAGTGATGCCCCATCCCACACCGAGCATGAACTGAAGCAGCGGTGTACCTGTCAAAGAAGTCCCTGGGTTGACAATATGAAGGGAAACCGTGAACTTCCTTGTTTCATATGCAACGAAGAGAGGAGTTTTACCACAAAGTGCTTGATTAAGCTTGCAGAAAAACATGTAATGGCAGCTTTATGTGGTTAAATTTGGTTTACCTGATTACAGACTAGACTCTGGTTTGTCATTTTTAGGCATTCACACCAGACACGTGTAGTCGACTTTAATTGAACTCTGATGAGTTTGTCTGGAAAGTCCAGTTCGTTTGGGAAGACGTAAATGAGCAATCAAACTCTGGTCCGTCTGAAAATCTTCGTCTGGGTTCTGATGAAGTGAACTCTGGTATGATTCAAATGTACATGTGAACATCAAGCGGACCAGATACAGCTCCAAAAGCAGGAAATGGACAATAGTGCGGGGCACACTGGGTAAATACAACCAAAAGAAACATGTTAGTTTAGAACTAACATGAGAAACAGCTTGTGGTCTTTTGGCAAAGAGAAATCCTACAACCACTAAAATCTGTTTTTGTTTTCATTTTATGAAGTAGGAAGTTGCTGTTGAGTCGTCTTCAGAGGTTTTTGTGCTGTTTTTTTCAGTGGTTCTTGGTGTAGCACCACCACAGGTGAGGAAGGGGAAAAGGTTTTTCCAAAGAGTTTGGTTCATTTGACACAGTGCAGTAAGAAAGAAAAACAACAGCAGCTGAAAATGGAACAAATGTTTAAACCGGACTATGACTTGTGGAAATACCATGGCCTTAAAATGCTAATAATTCATTAATTGCTAAATACATTAATTGATAGAAACAATAACTCTTCTGTGCATGTATATGATCAGTATTTGTAGATCTTTCTGTGGAATGTAACTGCAAATTATTCTCTGGAAGTTGCAGATTCACAGTTTTATTTTATAGAAAGAATAAAATATTTTAAAGAAAATTCAGCTTGGGAAGCTGAAATACCCTGTATGGTGGAGAGCAGATGCTCTAGTGACCGAACTACTAGACACAATATTGTCTGACGTTTCCAAAGCAGCCAATCCAGGCGCAGTCGTTTTTCTTGGCGCTGATTGGCTGACTCCTCAGAGCGAAAAGAAGATGTTAGCTTCTGTGCGCTGGTGCTAAGCTGTTTTCCACTGCATGTATTAATGTATATTTAATTAGTGTCTGAACTGTTAAAATAGGCAGTTCTTCATGTTATGGGGGAATCTGTGAAGATATGATCAGGGATCGCTTAATATGGAGGTTTTGGGTAAAGTTTCTGACAGTGAACCTGAAGAGAAGATTTTGGATTCAGCTAATTATTACTGTATCCCTTTTCTTAGGAAATCTATTGATTGATAAATTAATCAATAAATAATTTGAAAAGCTCTATGGAAAATTTTCCTTTTAATTTTTGCTTAATTCTTTTGGGGGATCAGTTTGTATCCAAGGTCATTGTTTTCTATGAACTGAATCTGACTTTTGATCGAAACTAATATTAAAGTGACACTGATCAAATGGTGGTGGTGTTTTTTGCGCTACGGTTCTATCAAGCTTTGATAAGCAAATACATAATCCTGTGGCTTCTTTACAAATAATTAACTGTTCTGAATATTTATTTCTAGCTTCCCCCGCCTTGAGTAGTTATTTCAAGGTGAAGTCAAAGTATTATGGAGAAAAGATAGTGTATAGCAGGACTTTTTGATCAGTTTTGGAAAAGATATTGAAATTGTAAAGCGACTATCATTTTATGTTGGTGGTTTGTGTTAACAGGATTAGCGATGTTAGCATTAGAAGAACAGCAAAGTTCCCCCCAGAAAACCTGCTAAGGCTAAGAGTGCTGGTGCATTTGTGTTAAAAATGTTAAAAGTTGGCAGGAAATGTAATAACATGACATGTTATTGCAAGACTTTGTTGAGAATACTTGACAGTATCTCAAATTAAAATGGAAAATTGCCCATATCTGTCAAGCTGTAAACATACCATCAACCTCTGACGCATTTTGTTTCAGTTTTAGTAAATATGACATAAAGTTGCAACCTTATAGTTAGATGGAATAACTGTCAAATAAATGAATTGCATCATGTTATAGATTTTTGCTTTAAATGTCTGTATTTTCAGAAGCATGAATGTCCTGTCATGCTTCCATATATTTATTCTAGTAATTGACAAACATTTTCTACAGTATTGTCTCTTTAATGTGCAAAATGACATAAAGGCTCATAGGAAAACCTAAATAATCTAATCTGCTACTGCAGGTTCAGTTGTCCTGACAACCAGAACAGCATTTTTCCAAATAATTTGTGTTCAGCGAACGCACCACAAAGTTCCAGCAAAACACAGAGGAGTTCAGATGTGAAAGAGTTAAAAAGGGGGAAGGTTACTTTCGACTTTTAAGTCTTTACTGCTGAGCAATGATTCTCCACAGGCCACATGGACAGCACGCTGCCTCCTGGCAACTGTGTGTGTGTGTGTGTGAGATACTGGGGTAGTGTTTGCGGAAGAGGGAGAAACGGTGTCAGTGATACCCAGGGGAGGGAGGAGGGGCGGGGGGCGTTTTGTGAATGATCTTCGTCGGCCCCTGACAGCTGTGTGTATTTGTGTATAATGTACGGCAGTTACTTTGTGGTTTGTGTGTGTGTGTGTGCCGCCTCAGGAGCCTCTCCTCTCTGACCTGCTCTTACTCCACGTGTCACCATCCATCCATCTTTGTGTACCAACATCAGCCTTTTTCACGCCGCTGACAACCACAAGGCACAGTCGCGCTTTCAGAGCCCGCCTCTCGTTGTTGTTGTTGTTTTCAGGAACAGACCACTGGGGAAATATTTTTATTTCAAAGATTTAAAAAAAACAAAAAGAGTGCCTCCACGTTTGCTGGGTTTTCAGAATGGTTGAAAACTTTCAGTAATTTGCAGTGTTTTCACACCTGATACAGGGCGCTCATGCATCCTTAAGAAGTCTTAACTTTATGTATCTAAAATCAATGCCTTAAAAAGTCTTGCATTCTAAAGTTAAATCTAAAATAATATCTATAGTTAAGGCATTAAAATTTGGCCTTAAATACAGTAATCAAGGTTTTACATTTTGTCATAGCAAGACAATTCAACCAAGTAGTGTTTTTTTACTTTCTGTCATTGCTTTCTGTGATTCAAGGCAACCACTTCCGTCTGTAACTAGCTGCTAACATGCACTTGCTAGCTAGCCAGCTTTTTACATACGTAAGTGTGAATGCATCACCAGTTGGCAGGACGATGTTTGTTTTTTGCCAGGATCCCCCACTCTCTCTCTCTCTCTCTGTTTATATATATATATATATATATATATATATATATATATTATACACACACTCACTTTTTTTCTGTCTTAAATTTCATTAAGGAGGTCGTGAAGTGTCTCAAATTTGACTTGCTAAAAGCTGCAGAAACCCTGCTGATAGTCCACTAAGCACACTAACTTCCTTTTTCTGATATTAGTGGTTTTAGATAGCGAAGAAATGATTAATCGATTTAATTGTGATAAATTTATTATTGAAATAATTGTCAACTGATTTAGTAATCGACTGATAACTGGAGCAGAGACCCAAAAAAAGGCTATTTTGTGAAAAATGTAACATATTTTAAACCAAAACTGTATTAAATATGCATACTCTTTTTTTATGTTGAAAACACCATTGTCTGTAAATACCTAAAACTCCCCAACTGGCTTAGTTTTAGCTTCACTCAGTTCATTAAAATTCATTAAAGGAATTCTATGTTATTGCATATTAGGCAATAAAGTGTTAGACTTTTTTAAAAAAGGAATTGAAGTTTTTTTTTAAATGTAATTCTAAGATTGTTTTAAGAAGGGCTATGTGGTTAAATAAAAAGCTGTAGAATGGGCGAATTTTTAATCCATTTAATTATTGAATAATCGACTGATCAACTAAAATAATTGTTGCAGCCCAAGTTGTAGGATTTCTCTATTGTCTTTGATAAAAGACTCAGTCATTTCTCCTGCTAGCAATAGGCTAGCTTATTTGTTTTGGCTATATCTACCCACAATGCCTGCGTTGTAGTCCACTTCCTGCTTTTGAAGGGGACCAGAATTTGCTTTGTGGGTCCGCATCAGAGTTTGATTATTCGTTCCCCAAACCAACCGGATTTTTGAGAAAACCAAGTAGAGTTGGATTAGAGCGAACTAAGCAGGGCCGATGTGAATGCACCCTGAGAAGTTAATAAACACATCCAGATAGTGAAAAGGCCGTGATCTGAATAATTGTACGCTCTGCGTTGCATCTGACTGTACAGTGGCAGAACCAAGCACCTCATGGACAAATGTCAGACTCAGGCTATTGCACGAGGGCACGCTGGAATGTAAAAGTAATTTATTTCTTTTGACATTTACCTTCGAAAATGCTCCAGATTAGCATAGTAATATCCTCCTCTGAGCCTGTGCGGGACGACTGGCTCATTTACATGACGTATGGGGGGTTTGGGGGGGTTTTTATGGAATAAAGTGGTTAACCTTTAAATAGGTGCAGTTGTTGATACTCCAAAGGTAGAGACTGATGCTCCTTTCCTTCTCTTATACACATTTCACCTTTGATCTGCACAGGAAAAGGCTAATGGCTTAAATATCGGGCAGAAAGACAGTGACATGAGCAATGCAGGAGCTGCTTCAGGTTTTTCACTCGTATAGGTTAGACTATCACATTTCCTTAAGTCATACGGTGCCAGTTTTAGGGCCTTATGATTTCTGTAAAGTGGAAAACAGACAGAATCGCACAATTTAATCAAATGAAAAGGGATCCACAACAAAGTGGCAGTTTCAGAGGTATTTTGGTCGCTGCATCCTCATGAACCTGTTGTTATCTGGTTAGGTTGGGGTTATCCTTGTTTATAGAAACAGACAATAAAGATTAGTGATGGTGGAAAAGCTCTGCAATACTAGAACTTCTTCAGTGGAGATGTGTGTGACTGATGGAAGAAATAAAAACAGGTTCTGTTCATTATGTAAGAGGTGATGTTTTACTCTTTGTAATTTCTTTTTTCTTTGAGACTCATTTTGCTGAGTTCAGCCCTAAAGTATTTCACAAGAATGTCTATCTTCTCCACATCTCCATCTTCTATATATTTTTTATTTTTTGTATTTAATTTTTCCCCTGCCGAAATCCCACTTTTTCCATTTTATTATTTTTTTAATTGCTCCTTTTCCACTCTAATCATGTTAACCCAAAAAATGTGTAGAGTGAATGGAAACAATTCAACAAGTCAATAGCCAAATAGATGCATATTTGCTGCTGTTCACGTTTCAGCAGAACATCGAGTTCTTTCACAGAATATTTTTGAATTATTTCACCATCATTAAAACTAAACATCTTTTAAAAAATGTCACACTTAAAGGAAAAATCTACTTTTAAAAATGTTTGAGGTGAACTTGACAGAAATAGTTGTCACATAAAGAAATTGCAAACATTAGACATTGTCCCTCTTTCTGTGCTGCTCAACCAAAATCCAAAGTTTTTATACATTTTCCTCCCTACTGGAATATTGAAGTAGTTCAGCAAAATCTCCACAAAACTCAGCTCTATTTTACTGATTTTAGTTAAATGTTGAAGAGTTAGTATGCGTTAACAGCTCCCATTAGCTTGCTTCTTCTCCATGTTTTTGATGTGACTCCAATCTATAAGTCGTCTCATGTATTCTTCCGCCTCCTGTCAACCCAATCCTGAGAAAACACCCCAAAAAGTTCTCCCCTAATTCATAAACATGAACATTGAGCTAAGCTTTGAGGTTTTGTTGTTTTTCCTCCACTAGTTCAATTCTGGTACCGACTTGTGATGGACTGGTCATCTCCTTCTCACCTACTGTACAGGATTAATGTGAAGAATTCTCAATGGATGAACACAGCTTTGTTTCATGCCAACACTTTAGTCAAATCTGGAGGATATTTGGCAGGTTTCTGATCATTCTGAGGGAACAAACTTTATAATCTAAAGCTAATTGATTTCCATTTTTATGATGGTTTGTTTTTCTCGCATCTCTTTCTGTCAAAGTCTGAATGAAAAAAGTCCTCAGACTGGTGCTTTGATCTGAACTGGTCCTGTTTTGGTCTCAACTGGTCCTGTTTTGAAAGATGGTTTTGTTTAGAGACTTTCATTTTATTTGCTGTTTCTGTTGTTTATTTATGTTGAATATTTAAAATGTCTTCCAGTTTGAGTGTTAAATGTTCATTAGAAATTAAAGTTTTATCTTTGAGAGAGTGTGCTTGCATTATTACACCCATTACCATTATGAAGATTGTCTTAACACATTATTTTAAAACATTATTACATGTGTCCTGATACAACTTTTTCACCCACGATACAATATTGATATCGCAGCGTTAAATATCAGCACAAATCATACATAGTTTTCTTACTTATTTTGTAGAGTGGGGTTTTAGAAAAGGCTTCATCAGGTGATGTTACTCAGAGAACAATAGTAACAATTGGTTTGAGAACAACTGAGCCATTTCTTTACTAACCAATGGGTCTTCCAGAAGGATATAAGCGTAGCTGGATAAAAATTGTGGGGCAGAATAGATGATGAAGTGGAGTGCTGCTATTGTGATTAGAGAGTTTAGATGCAGACTGAAAAAATCTCGTTTTTTAGCTGATATCAGACTAGGATAGGGCGTTTATCATTTATCGCGATAAATCTCGTGTCATGGTAGAAACTTGTTTTTGTCGCAATAAATTTCATTAATGATTTTTTTTTAAAGGTTTCGTTGGCTCTAGTGGTCTTTATTTGAAAGTAGTTTGACAGGAAAGACATGTGGCAGATGTCACGAGGCCGGGAATCGAACCTGTGTGTGACCATTGGCATGAGGACTAAGGCCTCAATACGTGGGTTGTGCTTTGCCCCTGCACCACCACAGCACCCCAATTTCATTAATAATGTTTAAAGTCCCTCAAAACCGTCAGTATTGTCTGGATTATTTTTACATACATTCTCTGCTTTTAGGTCAATTAAAGTATTATTAGTGAATTTTAAAGTACAGTTGAATGCAGTCACTGGATGATGACAGTCACACTTCTTTTTTAAGTGACTGGTGTTTTAAAGAAGCGCATTATAAATGGGAGTGTTTTTCAAGTGCCATGTGGTAGCAGCCATAGGGTTACTTGGAAAAGGAGGAATAAACAGTTCTTATCGCCACTTTTATCGTTATCACGATAGCACCACAAAATATTGTGATAAAGCTGTAAGGGGAGAGTTTATGTGAAGTGTGCTGGTATGCCTTCTCACTTCTGATTTGCAGATTTGCATCAGAATGAGCAGGTGTTCTGCAGTATGCAAATAACCAACCTCACTGGTTCTAACGGCCCTACTCCGTTCATCCGTCACGGCCGCTAATGTTGATCCTAACGCCGTTAACCGTATTACTCCTAGATACAGTTATGACAGTCAGCTTTAGATTCTGTTTCCTTCAGATGGTTTGTTTATGTGTGTGTGTGTTGTGTCTCTCACCATGAGACAGTCGGTGACAGAGCCAGGTCCTTAAGTGGTTCTGCCTCATTCAGCAGCGTGTGTATTTTTGGCATTTTAGTGAGTGACACACTTTCCGTAATGGGTCGTCCAGGGTGCCGGTGGTCATCCTGAATAAGCATCCTTCCCAGCAACGCTTTGCCATGACGTAACCACTGTCGCCTCGCCTTGGAGTCACCGCTGCCAAGAGCAAACTGGATAAATTCAGAGGCCTGCTTTTATTCCAGGAGCTGTATCCTTAAAAACTCTGAGTTTTCCAGGGCGACGGAAATCAAACTGCTTGTGTGTGGTGGTGGGTGAAGGGGGAAATAAATACATTTCGTATCGGTTCGAAAGGCTAAAACATAAACCAAACTGAAGAATATAGTACCTATAATTTCAGCATTTCATACACAGTTAGCGATAGTTTTCCCCCATTGCTTACCGCTTTTATTTATTTCAGTTAACAAAAGTGTTGCATTTCATTTCAGTTTTTGTAAATTCGTTAGTTCTAACCATCTAAAATAACCTTGTGTTTTAGTGCTTATTTATTAAAGATATATTCCACATGCTGGTCCTACTCAGAGCCCGTCAGGTAACTCCAAATAAAACAGCAGCCACCTCCACTCACTCCTTGGAATCAGCCGCTGTCACCTGGAAATAGAAGTTTAGGCTGACGGCTTGACAGCTGGCAGTCTGGGTAGATGTTCACTCTTTGGCGTGTGCAGCTGTAATATTGAACTGACAGGCCTGGCAGCAGGGAACCTGCTTTTATTTTTATTGGATGGCCTCGGTGAGCTGTTTTGATCTACCTGATAGGACTGTTTTTCTGCCTTATTTCCCACTCAGTACACAGAATCTTTCAACTGGTACTGATATTTTTATTATTATCCACCAGGCAGTGTTGTGAGCCAGTCAGGGCTGTTAGATTGAAAGTAAGATGAGTTCCTTTTAATGGAAGGGTGTGTGAATTGATTTTTTTTTTCATCCTTTATATGAGGATAGAGTTGTTAAGTTCTTGTGTAGCTTCCTGATCCATCAGAATGTCTGTCTGGTTTGTATTTCGCCCTGTTTTTGTTAAATCTCTCTCCAAAATTGAAGCTTTAGAAAAAAAACTTGTCAGGTTTTTACAAATGTTTTGCTGCCAGCCTAAAATTGAACAGATCTGATGGCGTTTTTGCCTTCACACCCCACACACGATTCTTTGTTCACAAATGTAAATACGTCACATCAGTCTCACTGCATGCTCTGGTTTTTGGCACAAATATAAGGTCATAAGAAGAAGGTTGCTTTTAAAGGCTTAGTGATCAAGCAGTTTGGCTTTTACTTGAGGCATAACATTAGTGCATCATTCTTTGAAAATGAGCCCTTATAGTTGGATTTTATAAAAACTGACACAGGTGAACTTGGTGTTAAGAGAACCTTCCCAATTGTCTGTTTTGAATGATAGGTGGGGTTTGCGATCTGTGCCGAGGAGTATGATGAGATGACACAACAGCGGGGAAGGCACAATTGTTCTTTTTTTGTAAATGCTATCTTTGTGTGAACCTACTTCCAGTGATAGTCACTTTGCTGATTTTGTGTCTTGAATATTCATATTGTAGGGCCATTTGAAACTTGTTTCATCTTCCAAATTCCAAATAACTTCTTTTCCTAATGGAATATCTGATTCTAGAATCACAGCAATAAGCACCTTCAACTCTCACTTCTACTGATTTATTATAAAGTCTAAGAGTTAGTAGACGTGATCAGCTGGAGCCAGCTAGTGTCTTCTCTATGTCTGTGAGTTGTATCTTTGCATCTCCAGTCAGTGGACAGAAAATGTTTGTCTGTTTCATAAAACTTGCTGACCCTGAACTCTCCAAGCTTTGAGTTATTAGTTGTTTTTGTTGTTTTTTTTTTTGCAAAGGACGAAATTGTTTCAAAGATTTTTTTTCACCATGGCTAACCTGTTAGCTGAGCAGATGCTGAGCCACACCTAACCAGGTAACTACAGGAGCTGCAGTGGCCAAAACACTACAGAAACTACCCTTTAGCCTTACCTTACCCATCAGATATCATCTAATTTTGTAAAATTCCACATTTTAGTGTGGATTCCATTTTGTTTATTAAATTCCATGAGTCCATGTGTTTTCTGTATCATGGAAATCATACTGCCCTAGTTGTGGGATAATGAAGTTTTATGTGCCTGCTCCTCCTCACGCCAGGTTCAATGTGTCAACTATCTTTGCTATCACTGTTACTGGTGTATTAAAAAAAATCTATTTAAAACTAAGAAACAAATGAAACTTAGCCCGGTGGGAGGGCAACTCAAGCCTGGCGGGCTGCCAGGCTCATAGCACACTCGGGGAAACCCTGAATTCCAGTTTTTGTATTTTAGTTTTTGGTGTTCTCATTCCTCTCATCCCAGAGTGTCAGATCCCATCCTTCTCTCTCCAACTGAGCATCTCTGGAAGTTGTTGTGAACAGCTGGGTGAACATCTGGGTGAGTGAGGTGCCGGTGCCTCTGCTCTGCGTGGATGACGTCGTCGGCACCACCTTCTCTACTCTATCGTAATCTTCACTTTTATTCCGAGTCATGGAGCGGTCAGAAGGGAGGTGGGAGTTTTTTTTTTCTTCTTTTTTTAAATCGGTTCTGATTAATCTCTTAATTAAGAATACAACCTTTTATTTGTCTTGCTCATTGCAGACAGCTGTTTCAGGCTCATAGTTTGGACATAACAGTAAGATAAATGTAATTTTCTTTCTTGTGATATTGTTGCCTTTAGACCTTAAATGTACACATCCACCGCAGCTTTTCTTCCTGTTAAAGCTTATTAAACAGTCACCGCCATGAGAGTTTGGAGTGCGTTTCTGTGAAAGTACAACTGATTGTATCAGCTGAACAAAATCTTGATTCATATCAGCCTTCCAACCGCACTGCAGCGCGGCGAGCTGAGCCATGATGAATGGAGCGGATGAAGCTGCTGCTGCTAACCCGTCTCCGCTGCACAGCCAGCAAACATGATTTGGACTTGGTTTTTTTAGCTGATTTTCTTTACAAGACATAAATACATTCAGAAATAGAAATGTTTTTTCACATCATCAGTTGTTCATGTTGCTAATTACCATATTCTCAATCAGGTGCTTTTATTTATCGGATAGGACAGAGGCCGCCAACTGGTGGACCTCCAGATTAAAATCAAAGTGGAATTTGGCCAACTGCTAGAAGTTAATGTAGGGATAGGGACCGCATTACTTCAGCTTTAAAACAGCACTTACATGTTTTAACATTCACACTCCGAATTGAGCACAAGTGCTACTGTTCCACTGTTTTATTTTCAGGTATTTTACTGCTCCAAAATGTCAATGTTAAAGTAATGCTTTCCACTAAGGCAGTTCAAAATGTTGTCTCAAGGCATTTTAGGAGTCATTTCAATACAATCATATACACATTCTAAGTAGAAACTGGTTACAAGGTTTTCTAACTAAGATTGCATTGAGCATTCAGCATTCACTCCTCCTGGATGAGCACGTAGAACAGCAGACAGTTTCTAGCATTGTGCTGTTGACTTTACAGCGAGCTCTCATACAAAGCATGCATGCAGCCATAGTAGAGAGAAAAAACTGCCCTTTATCAAGATGAAACCTCCAGCAGAACCAGAACCTGTCTCAGTGTTCTGCTGGGAGAAAACCAGGGGGTTTGAGGACACGAAACATGGGAGAGTGGAAGTGAAAAGATTCAAAGAGAAATCGAAGAGATTGTTTACCTTCAACTCACCTGAGTTATAGGTTAGAAACTTTGTAACAAATTAAAATGATAAAAGGATGGAGGTCGAAATAGATCTCTGAGTAACATGATTAGAATATTCCAAAACTGTTTTTATCTTTTTTTTTAAGAAAAAAAAAAGCTCAACAATTAACTGAAGATGGAATTTTTTTGTCGATTTTCAGCAATAACCTCTGTATTTAGCCAAGTTAAATGCATGTTCGTACCAAGTTGGAGCTATTTATTACACCATTATTTGGTGTAATAAAGAATTTTTAAAAGGCAGATTTTCTCTTATGTTATAAACAAGGCCATTAGTTCTGCACATAATGTTTGAGTTCTTCAAAAAATGAGGGGGAAGCACTTTATAGCACCTTAAACCACAGCAATCTGCCTCATTTGTGACGCAGAGTAACAGGAAATGTTGACCTCTAGCTGTTGATTTGTTAAAAAGAAATTCAGTCACGCTATAATTGCATACTTTTTGGATTAATAAATGCGTTTAGAATTCAGAAAATTTTAAACAATTTAAAAAGGTGGAATTTGGAGGAAAAGCAAAACGAAATTTAAGGAACTAATAAAGCATATTTCATAGGACTGCAGTTCCGGTGCTGCTGTAAGAGTGACATCCCCCGGTGTTGAAGTAGAGTCTGTAGCTGAAGAGTGTGTGTGTGTGTGTGTGTGTGTGTGTGTGTGTGTGGGGTGGGCGGGGGGGTGCGGGGGGCTACAGACAGCGGGATATCCCATGTCACAGTGACACGGTGCGTATGACTCCACCGGCGGTCTTAGACGGCTCGCGTTGTAGCCGGTGTGTTTGTGGGGCTCCCAGGCAGGACAATGTCGTGTGCGCGCGCGCCAAGCCGAGGCCATGTGGCGGATTAAATTGGCAGCAGTTGTTTATCGTCTCTCCCCTCGTGGTCCATCTGCTACACTCGGCCCTGCCGACTCGAGCTTTTCTGTCAGGCGCCGCCTCGCCGCCTTCCCGCTCCACCCTCACCTTCAGTCATCGTGTGCGTCTGACGCTCGCACGCGCGCGCGCGCACACGGTTTTGAATTGTTGCAATATCCACGGTGTGGCCCGGGCCATGACACAATATTCTCAGTTCAGCATCCTCTGCCAGCTGGCTTCCCTTTATGCAGATTAGCCATGTGCTAATGTTGGTCATTTATTTATTGTTTAACTACGAAGGAGGAGGAGGAGAAGGAGAGAAAAAAAGTGAGGAGAGATTTCTCTTGAAGTGATTGATGACTGGGCAGAAACACTTGTTTAGTGCACAGAGAGACTCGAGGTTAGAAGTTGAATGCTTACATTTTTTATTTTCCTTTTTAAACAGAGGAGACGTATCAACAACAACACTACAACTAAAACGGTTTTCATGTCAAACGTTTTTATTGTTTTTCCAAAGTCACCAACAGCATTCTTTTTATTTGGATTTATCTGATAAATCAAGATGATTGTCATTGTAAAAGTTGAAATTATTATTATTTTAGTTGAGTGTTGTGTATTTGTTTGCACTTCACCTTAAAGCAGCAAGTTTCTGAGGTCTCAAGCAACTTCAGACTTAGAGATTCTGAATTAGATATAGGTCTGGACTTTGACTGGGCCATTCTGATATACAAATATGCTTTGATCTAAATCCTTTCATTGGAACTCCACCTGTTTGCTAAAGGTGATTACATTCTCCACAAGAGCAGAGAAATTTTTTTGTTAAGGCTGTGAAATCTAGAACAAGGTTGTGGGGGGTTATGACGTTATATGTGTGCCAAAAACCAGATCATGCAGTGAGACTGATGTGACCTTTCACACTTCACAAAAAATCTGCTGCTTTGTAAATGTAAGCCAGTAGTGTGGCCAGTAGCTTTGTGCCCAGATTCCCAAACTGTACTTTTGTTTTTCAAATACTTTAGATATGCTTTACAGAAAAAAGAAAGTCAGCGAATAGGTGAATTTACCCCGAACAAAAATCTGCGAATTTTAAAATGTGATTCGGTGGGGGTCTCCTGCATCCCCAGAGCATGATGCTGCCACTACAAAGTTTCATGGTGTGTTCAAAGTGTTATAGTTCAGCTTTTTGAATATGAAACAGTTTCAGTTAGTCATAGCAAACAGGAGTTTGATGAGATTTTTTTTAGGCTTCTTGCTTTTCTTGTGCGTTTATATGAATGCTTCCTCACTGGATCAGCATCATTTAATCTAAAAAGTATATTTTGAATTTTATTTTGAACCAAGTTTGTAATGAGAAACTTCTTGTTTACTTTTTGTTTGGATGAGACGCAAAATAGTAAAAGTGTAATTTGACTGTAAAATGACAAACTCTATAACACCGCAAGCTTTTCAAAAGTAGCAGCAGAACCGATAGGCGGATCATTTGTCTTGTCAAAGTTTCTCACAGCTTTGAAAGTTTTGTTTTTCTGAGTCTGATTGTTATATTCCTTAGGAGAGAGGAGTGAGTTGCTCACCTCCAGCCTCTGACATTTCCCTGTGATCTCTGGCTTCCTGTTCAATACCAGCTTAGATGTTCAACATATTAATATCGGGCTGCAGCTAACGATTAATTTAGTAATCAATTATTCTGGCGATTTAATCAGATAAAAACAGTTGACACATTCTGCAGATTTTTTATTCAACCACTTAAGCCTATTTATACAATATTAGAAATGCACTTAAGGCTTTTTGCCTTTCTTTTGTGTTTATATGAATGTTCAATAATCAAAAACTAGTTCAACAACATTTTTACATAAGAACATAAACATTTCATTGCATAAATGTAATATTTCTTTTGCTTACGCTTGATCTGTTGACTATTTTTTCGATTAACCAATTAACAGCAAGAGGTCTTAATAGTTGTTTTTTTTTAACCAGGTGAAGCTCAAACTGCCACTTGTCCAAATGTACATCTTAACTGCAAGATGTATATACTTTCCTATAGTTTTGGCTTCATTACAGGAGATGACGTCTCTTCTTCTGCCTTATTTCAGAAAATGGTATGTTTTCATTTAGAGCAGTGGTTCCCAAACTTTTTCTCCTGGGCCCCCCAGTGGTTTCCAAACTATTTCTGCCCCCCATGACTTACAAATAGCTGCCTGGTTGAACGATGTGTGTAAGCGAAGGGGTGGGGGGCGGATTCTTAGAGACAACCTGTTATACTCGGCTTCGGCTCCAGACAAACAAGGGGGGAGGGAATCGTAGCTGAACATAGACAACAACACCAGTAGCCTACAAGCTTAAGGTGATGTATTGATATTAGTTAGTCATCTGTTAGCTAACTGTACCTTCATCCAACAACTTTACTCAACTCAGTCGGTTAGTTTGGGGGAAAAACTGAAAAGTTCTTTGTGTTTTGCTGGTTTGCTGCCATGATTCTAACACACCTGCAAGCAGCAGGTCTCCTTCACTGCCGCACAGGTGTAAACCCAGCGCAAGCGTTGTAGCGCTCATGTTGCGTTTAAAGGCGGCTTGGAAAAATCAGGTTACGACATGTTAACAATGGATTTAACAGTTTTAACTGCTGATAAAGGTGACAGAGGACAAGGATATGGGATGTGTGGAAGCCCCTACTATATCAGATGAACAACAGAGAGTTGGCCATTCTATGGTAAAAATCCAGCGCATACAGCGTTCATGTTTGGGTTTTTCTTCGTCCAAACGGTTTCCCGCACCCCCCCTGCAATGACACGGCGCCCCCTTTAGTTTAATTATCTGTCCATCCAGGAAGTTGTGATCACTTTATTAAGCTCCAAACATTTGACCAATCCCATCAGCCTCCCTCTAATTTAACTTCCCGTTTCACGTCTTGGAAGCTGAACCTTCACCGATGAGATGAATTAATGCGACTCTAATAATAAACATTTAGCCTTTTCTTTCTGTATGATTTGCTCCTAAAGGTACAATCAGTTCATGTTGACTTGAACTACCAACACGAAGGTCCTGTTTTGCAGTTTGACCTCTCCACAAGACATGATTTTACTTACATTAAGGGTGATACTTCAAGAACTTGAAAATGTTATCTACATGTCAAATATTAACTATGTCAAAAACCTGACATTTTGGGAGGGAAGGTTATGTGCAGCAATTTAGACTTCTTATTTTGTAGGACCATCTTATGGCAAAAATAAAGCTCGAAAAGGATTTCTCAAAATGTGGTCAATAATATTAGTTTACAATAATAATAAAAAAAACGTGTTACCATCCTCACTTAACAGTGAAGCTTCAGTTCTTGTTTCTCTTCTGCTTCAGTGACCAAACTAAAGAGGAGCAGAGCCTGGGACCGCAGCCAATAACCTTTGTTCTAGATGTGGTGGGATTCAACAATCTTTAATGCAATTCTCTGGGAATCTGAAGAATTTCTACTAGTGAGTTAGGTAAAAAATCAAAAGACATGCCAGGAAAGTGGATCTTTTGTTAGGTGGCTCTGGCAACAGGTCGGACCTGCCTGGGGGGAAATAAACGCCCCCAAGAAGAAAAGATGGAAGACACAGTTACTGACAAAGTTTGCGATCAGGAGTCGAACTGTTCCACCATTTGGCTATTTAAAGTTGGACCAAAAATCAAAGTGCTGTGTGCTTCAAGAACGTAAAGCTTCACTATCCCAGACCAGTGAGTCCTACGCCTGTGCAGCCCAACGGAGATGGTGCTCACATAATTGGAATTTTTTTCTTTCTTGAGTGAAGACAATGTATTTTTTTCATTTAATTCATGTCTTTGGAAGCTGCTGATGTTTGCAAAAAGTATATAAAGAACTGAAATGTATTTTCTTTCTGAGCATAGATGTCTATTTTATTGTTTTTTTCCCCCTTAAATTTTCACTGAGCAATATTTTTTTAGTCTCTGTATGCTGCTTTTTCTCTGTTTATACTTTAAAAAAGCAATATTTAAAATGAGGTAGACAAAGGAGAGATTTTGAGAATTTATATTTCAATTCCTATTTTATTTCCTATTTCAACAAAAGTTTGTTCATTTCTGTTCTATTCTCCTGTAATGCTTGACAATTTCAGTTGAAATTGTGTTGAAATGACCTTCTAAGAACAGGTGCATAATATTTTGTGTCATGTTCGACTTTTAAAAATAAAGCTTTTAAAATCAAGTTTTTTTTCCATTGACATCTCACTTACAATACATTTTACTGGATGATGAATTGTCCCAGAAATTATCATGATAAATGATAATATTGTTGACTTGGAGACCATTTTCACTTCATATAGTGATAGTAGTACAACAATGCAAAAACACATTCTCACAAGCTTTAAATTCTAACAAACATTTCAAATCAGAACATTTTAAATATCCAGTATAACAAATAAAATACATTTTGAAGTCTGTAAAACAAATGAAAGTTCCAAAAGAACTAGATGAGACCAAGGCGCCTGACTGAAAACTTGGTCATCCATTTCTTGGTCAAGAGAGAGAAAAGAAAAAAACTATAAATCATGGAAATTATTGAGCTTGTTTTAGTTTAGCATGCGATTAATTGATTTGCGTATTGCAACATGCCTGTATATAGATTTGCATACATATGTATCCACACATGTAAAAGCACAAGTATGCAACATTAGCTGTGAGGTATGAATTGTGTTCAGCAGAGAGGAGGACTGGGGACAGAAAGTCTTAATGTCAGCTAGTGTTTTCCATTAGCACTCTGTAGCGCCACACTGAGTTTAAAAGTCTCAAATTGACTTCTCACCTGACAGTCCAGTAGACTCGGTTTGATTGGGGACCAAATTTTGCGACATTTGTTGCATTTACAAAAATGGGAGTGGCGTCAGATTTTAGATAAAAAATGGAAAAC
This sequence comes from Poecilia picta, assembly GCA_033032245.1. NCBI lineage: Eukaryota > Metazoa > Chordata > Actinopteri > Cyprinodontiformes > Poeciliidae > Poecilia > Poecilia picta. The sequence continues at coordinate 25,757,435 of CM065363.1, read as the reverse complement.
GGTATCTTTGTTTCGAGGCTCCACAGCATATATAAATGCTTTGCAGAAAGTAAATCGTTTTTTCAAATTCCAGTGTTGTGTTTTTCCGTGTGCCGTAGATTCTCTCCAGGTACTCCGGCTTCCGTCTGCTGGTCAAAAACCTGACTGTTAGGTTTAGGGATGCACAATATTAGATTTTCGGTCAAAATCCAATATGCCAATATACTAAAACTCATTTGGCCCATAACCAATACCAATACCGATGTTTTTATCCTACACCTACTTACTGAAACTATGACATTTTTACTGTAGAATCAAAAGACTGCAGTATCTTTGTAAATTTAGCCTTTTACCAAGTGCAAAGGCTAAAAAGGAGGCTGAAAATGATGCAACACTTTCAACTTGCATTATGTTTAACATTAAATTTATTCATGACATCTGCTCTGTCTAAGACAATGACAACACTCAAACAGTGCAAATTTGATATTGTGCTGTGCTGCAGGCATCATTGTCACTTGTCATATAAAAAAACTTTGTGAATTATTTTGACAGAATGAGTGTTGTCCGAAATATTTTACAGCTACGTTGTGTTTGTCTCACGTATAGTTGGGTTTGTAATTTTTGCACATAGCAAAATGTGTAGCGGTGATGAATGCTTCCCGCTGTAACACTCTCGAAGTTTCCGCTGCACAGGACTAAACTCATATTTTGTGTTTGGGAATAACATTTGCAATTCCTTCCTGTTTAAATGCAAACTTTGAAACCCTGACCATAGATGTATCTGACTCTTTCCCTGCTGAGCCTCAATGCCGCGACAGGCACATAAAGCTGCTGTAAAAATATTCTCGCTGCCAGAAGAATATCGACCCAAGTTGTATTTAGGGAGGGTGTTTGGAAATTATACGGCCACTGTGATCTCCAGGAGGTTTTGTCTGAATGAGAAATAGATTTTTTTTTCTGTTTCCTCTCCCCAATTTTCTTTTTTTTCATTGTTTGTCCTTTATAATTAGTTCTCGTATTGCCTGTTTTTTCACATGGCATCAGAGGACGGTACGCAGCTGATCCGTGCCTCTGTGCCACATTTTACCAATGACACCGGAGGCTCTGTCCAAGCAGCTCATTAGAAAGACTGATTGTGTGTTTTTGCTCACTTATGAAGGGGGAAAAAAGTTGCTTTAGAGTGTGAGGCGATCATTGCCTCAGTTGGACATGTGCACCTGTCTGAAGCACTCTGCTCTCCAGCGCTCAGCTGAGCTGCTGTATTGTTTGGCATGGTGTCAGATGGGGGTGGTGGGTGGGGTGTGTGTGTGTGGTGAGGGGTTATGGTGTCCTTCCTTCCAGACTGGGGTTAAAAGTGCAACAGAGGTCACCAGTGATTTCCTAGCAGGGCCTGCTACCTCTTCCTCCCCCTTTTTTCCCCACAGAGTGGTCCGTAATGACCCCAGGGACCAGAGTAACACATATACACACACCCCAAGCCTTCTCTTTCCTGGACATGCTCACACATGCATGCATTCTCCTAAACCTGGAGGAGCTCAGGAGAGTGTGGCCTGGGGGAGGCTAGAGGTAAAATGTGGAGTGGAATACGTTATCTTGGATAATGTTGTTTGACTGCACTTACAGCTTTTTGATTTATGCCAACACCTAGAGTGTTTCCCAATACACGGTTCTCCTGCTGCGATCCCCTCCACCCTTCCAACCCCTTCCACTCCCCCCCTCTCATCGCTGCTCTGTCATTCATAAGGTGCCAAGGCCTGCTGCTTTCTGAAAGCCCAGGAAGAGCAGGGCCTGGCCCGGGTTCAAACAGCAGCACAGCTGGGACCTGTTACATTTTCGGCAGGCTGCCCTCTCTTCCCCAGCCCCATCCCTACACACCCCCCAGCTATAAATAGCAACAGCGGTTGTCTCCCTCAACCAAGGCAAAGAGGTTTTTTTGGGGGGGAAAAGAGGAGAAGGAGGAGGAGGAGGAAAAACACTCACAGATTAATAACCGTGGGAAGCAATGAAAGCTTTGTGTCTGCTACCCGAGGTCAGCGGGCCGGGAGGTGTCGCTACTTCAAAGCCTCCCTTTGTGGCTCGTAGCTTCAGATGGTTCTGCGGTGGGTTTGATGGGAACATGTGGGGGCTGCCAGGGATGCGATGAGCTGACATTAGATTTCAGATTCCTGGTTCATTTTCACGAGAACTTCAAGGGTCTTTAGTACTTTTGTGTCTACTGGAGGAGGGGTGTTTTTTTTGGGTTTTTTTGTGTTTTTTTTAGGCTTTTCTTTAAAGTCCCTCAAATGTAACACACTTTATAGTCCTTTACTCCAGCTGTTTACAGATGAGAGGTTGCATCATCCAGCTCAGTCACGCTGGCTGCCGAAACCTCGCAGCGCTCCAACCCGACCCGGCTCCAGCTGAGAGTCGGCGGGCCCGACTCCAGACGCCGCAGACAACTTCCACTTCCCTAACAATATTTTCACAGAAACTCTCCCCAACGTGTCTGCTGTAACAGTATCCACCCACTGGCACAATGATCTCCTGGGCAGGAAAAATGCTCCTGGCGGATGTAGTGGGCTCGTTCATTCATTCTTAGCCAGTTTTTTTCCCCCTTTCTACTGGGAAAGTAAATCCACTTGTGTTTTGTTTTTCTTTTTTTATTCCCCTTCGGCATTTTGTTCTATTTTTGTTTGATTATACTGTGATGGGCTTATGAGATGATCCTCACAAGACACTTGCTTGTCATGCCATTGCCTGTATTTGTCAATGAGGAGTTTAAGAATGTGAAATGGAAATGATTCCAGAAGTAGGCTTTAAAACCTTGTTTTCAGGGTCTGTTGTATCAATGCTTGTTGACTGTAAAGTCTTATGGTGACAGTAGATGCTGTAAAATCCAATAGTGACATGAGACACTGTAACCATCTGACACTGATGGTAGATTCTGTTAAGCCTGATACTTTATATACTTTACAGAGTCTATACAGTGTATACTGTAAAGATTAAAAGTGTTGGTAGATACTGCAAAGTCTGATAGTGACAGTAGACGCATTAATATCTGAAAGACAGTAGACGCTGTAAAATCTGAAAGTGACAGCAGACGCTGTAAAGTCTGAAAGTGACAGCAGACGCTGTAAAGTCTGATAGTGACAGCAGACGCTGTAAAGTCTGAAAGTGACAGCAGACGCTGTAAAGTCTGAAAGTGACAGCAGACGCTGTAAAGTCTGATAGTGACAGCAGACGCTGTAAAGTCTGAAAGTGACAGCAGACGCTGTAAAGTCTGATAGTGACAGCAGACGCTGTAAAGTCTGATAGTGACAGCAGACGCTGTAAAGTCTGATAGTGACAGCAGACGCTGTAAAGTCTGACAGCAGACGCTGTAAAGTCTGATAGTGACAGAAGACGCTGTAAAGTCTGATAGTGACAGCAGACGCTGTAAAGTCTGATAGTGACAGCAGACGCTGTAAGTTGATAGTCCCTGTAAAGTGACAGCAGACGCTGTAAAGTCTGATAGTGACAGCAGACGCTGTAAAGTCTGATAGTGACAGCAGACGCTGTAAAGTCTGATAGTGACAGCAGACGCTGTAAAGTCTGAAAGTGACAGAAGACGCTGTAAAGTCTGATAGTGACAGCAGACGCTGTAAAGTCTGATAGTGACAGCAGACGCTGTAAAGTCTGATAGAGACAGCAGACGCTGTAAAGTCTGATAGTGACTGTAAACACCAACCACCCAGAGTTTTTTCTTTACACTCTTAACATCATACTAACATGTTTTCTTCATGTGTCCTCCAGCCTCCCAGCCCGATGGACCAGGTAGGGAAGATGCGAGGCCAGCCGTACGGAGGGCCTAACCCCTACTCCCAGCATCAGCAAGGCCCTTCTTCTGGTCCAGGACCCCAACAGGCAGGCTCATACCCAGCCCAGAGCTATGGACCTCCAGGTCCCCAGAGATACCCCATGGGGATGCAGAGCCGTACACCGGGCACCATGGGTGGTATGCAGTATGGGCAGCAGGTCAGTATTGCACCAAAACCATCCTTTTGAAACGGCGCAAATCTGTTATTTGCGCCGTTTCAGATAACAGATTTGTACGATACAGGCACATTTTAAATGTCATCTCAAAGCGTTTTACAAGACAAACTGATCCAAATATATATTTAATTATATAGAACCCAATTTGGTCTAAATTCAATATAAATTAATTTGATTTGTTCCTGTGCAGCCCAAACTAACGTTTGGGTTTGTCGCAAGAATTCCTACAAACTGTGTGGGCTGTTTGTTTGGAACTTAATGAGGAAGATTAAATGATGCTCACAATGTTACTGTAATTTGCAGAATTTGAGATTAGACTGTCAGAATACTGTTTGAGAGTTTAATCCTGTCCTGCTGACAGTGGTTGCTATTTCATGAAAACCACTGCATAAAAATGTATTTGTGGATTTGCACATTTTTTTGTGGAACATAACTCCAAATAACTAGTTGAAAATTGGAGGATCCATGGATAATTTCATAGAGTATATCTAATAAATTCTAAAGGAAAGTTCAGCTCAGAAAGCTGGAATACTAAGGAGCTACTTTCGATCGTTTTTTTAAAGCAGCCAATCCAGGAACCCCATTTTTTTTCTTTGGCTTGGATTGGTTGAAGCCCCAAAAGTGGAGCTAAGAAAAACTGCAGATATTATCTTATGTGTTAATGCAGTCTCCACTGTGAGGATTAATGCATATTAGAGTATATTTAGTGTTTGAACTATTAAAATAAGTAGCTACAAGTGTTTTAAGAGTGATGCTATCTTTTTGTGAGGGACTCTTGCTTGTCCATAAGCCCCACAAATCTTGGGAGTCAATTCTGCCCACATTTGTTTGGGGGAATACCAAATATAATAATATATAACTTGTAATATACTAAAGTCAATGCAAACATACACAACATGTTGTCCAGCTTCTAAAACATTTTTATGCCTCAATAAACAACAAGACTCACCAAAGATATTACCAGCATAAAAGTCTTGATGGTATTGAGCTTCAATAACTGGGCAGTGTTTATTGCAATGCCTGCAAATTTTTATTTATTTATCTTTTTTTCTTTTCTTTTTTGCGATATTGATATCGGAATAACAGATTTGAGATATATTTTACCGCTCTAGCATTTTTTTTATAACCTATACATGATGTGTGTAAAAACCAACCCAAGAGTGACCAGAAAACACCTGAAAATTCAGGAAGCAATCAGGTCTTTTTTTTGTTTTTTTTTACAGTCAACTCTATTTTCACGCATGAAACAAAAAATAAAACAAAAAGAAAATAAAATGGAGAACATTCCCGCTGTGCTGCCAGGCACAGTGGGGCAGCACCTTCATCCAATTGAACACTGTAAACATCCAGTTTGCACTTGCTACTGCCACATAGCCAGGAAACAGACCCTTGTTGAACTCTTCCCAGCCAGACAGTCGTCTGAACAGAGAAACGCACGCAGGGAATCCCACCGAGCGAAGGCTTTTCTTCTACGTCCGCCGCCGGTGGTCTCGTGCCCATTGTGCGCTATGATTATCTCATACTGGCCTGGCTGGTGTCTGACCATGAACTCGATAAGTGCCCTGCGGAGAAGAAAACAGCCTCCCTGCCTCTGTCGGTGTGATACAATACAGCCACTTGATGTTGATTTAACGCGCCGCAAATTCTTTATTACCATCTTCTATTTTCTTTGAATCCTTGAGTAGTTTAGTTCCACCATCCCTCATCCGTCTCACAAAGCAGACAAGCCTCTTTTTCTTTCTCTCTCCGTTTTTTTATATGCAAGTGTTTCTTCACAAGGTCAGAGTTTTCTCCTTGCGTGCTTTTTGAGCGTAATGAAATGAAAATGCAGAATATAAAAAGGTTCATTTTATAGTTGGAAGAGATGAAGTCCACATGCGGTTTTTATTTTCCTGGCACTAATTTAAAACGCCACACTTGAAATACTTTGACAATTCTCACCTCTGTGAGTTGCTTACTCTACACTCAGCCATATAAACAGCTTCTGACTATCAAAGTCTGAAGAAGCATTGTTATAATGAAACAATGATGCTTTGCTGCAACCTGTCATCTGGCTACAAACTCATGCTTTTCATGTACGGTGGCCCAGAAGGGTAAACAAAATGCAAAATGCCACCACAATGGAAAAAAGTCACAATGTCAGTTAAATCAGCTAAAACACAACTAATGCTAAAACTGAATTTAAGCTAAAACATTTTTTTTTTCTAAATCAGAATTTATGCTCAAACAGAACTCGTGCTAAAACCAAATGTATGCTCAAACAATTTTTGCTAACAAAGAAATTTATGCTGAATCTGAAGAAATGCTTAAAAAGAATTTTGTGCATCTTTTTCCCACATTGGAAGTTATGCTAAAGCTGAAGTTCTAGCATAATTCTGCTTTATACCTCAAGCACAGTTCATCATAACTGTGCTTGAGGTATAAATTCCTTTTTAGAAAAAACTTTGATTTAGCATAAATTTTGGTTTAGCATGACTTATGTTCTATTACTAGTCTCATTTTAGCAGAAATTCTGTTTTAATACATTGGTTTTATCGCACATCTGGATATAATATATAGTATAGAACAGTCTTCAAAATCTCACAAGTTTTAACATTTAGAGATGCCCTGATTTCAAAAGCTTTGACCTCCTGAAATGAATTGTAGCTAGTTAACTACAAGATACTTGAAAGATAACCTTAAAAATGAGAATTACATTGCAAAAACATAAAATCTCACCAATTAATTTTGGTCTAGTTTGTAGTGCAAATATCTTAGTACACTTGAAATAACACAAAATTACTTAAAAGTAACTTTTCAGCAAACATAGTAGCTTGTTTTAAGTCAATAATTCCATAATATTGATGAACAGATTCTAGTTTCATTGGCACATTATTTCACTTCTAATATTTTGTTACAGGCGAAATAATCCACCAACATAATTTAAAATGAGCTTGACCATTTCCATTATGATGATTACTATTTTTCGAAGGTTAATTTTGTTTCCAGAAATATCATAACCCATTTCATTTATAGTTTTGGTTGTATGTGAAGCTTTGTTTTATTTTTTTTAGTTTTATGTATTTATTTGTTTGTGTATTTTTTTGTGTGTTTATGGATATTACTAAAACATCTTCCAGTTTCATTAAGTGTTCTTTACAAAATTAAAAGTTATTGGTCTATGAGAGAGCGAAGTTGCACTATTATGCCACTATCAGTTTTAAATGGTCTCAAAACAACTATTAGCTTTTATCCAATAGTTACTGGCACAATTTATAGTCATAAAACATTTGTCATTGTGACAGGCCTAACAACGATAGAGCTGAATTCTTATCATACTGAGAAATCGCGGTAGATGCTATCCGATACGATGCTATCCTGTAACCTAGATTATGAGTACACTCCTAAATGCCTTATTTTAAATCTTGTATTGAAATGGTTTGAATAGTTAGAAGTTTGTATTTAAACACTTATTGAGCCTTACTGGACCTGAACTGTTTCTTGTCTAGATGTCTGCATATGGACAGCAGGGTCCAGGAGGTTACGGCCAGCAGAACCAGGGCTACTACAGCCAGCATGGCCCATCGCCTCACCCCGGCCAGCAGCAGCCTCCATACTCTGGCCAGACCCAGGGCAGCTCTACTGCTCCCTACTCTCAGCAGGGTCACCCTTCTCAACCACCGGGCCAACACACCCAGTCTGGGCCCCCATATCAACAATCCCAAGGGCCCCATGGACCTGCTGCAGGACAGCCTTCCTACAGCCAGCCCCCACAGTCCCATTCAGGACAGCCGCCGTATGTCTCTCCTCAGCAGCAGCAGACTCAACAGCAGCAGCAGCAACAGGGTCCCAGTCCCCAGAGTCAGCAGGGGCCTCAGGGCCAACCTGGTTACCAACAAGCCACCGGACCAGGTCAGGCACCCCAGCAGCAGACCCCACCGCAGCAGCAAGGACCACCGCAGCAACCAGGAGGTCCTCCACCCCAAGCCCAGCAGCCTCCAGGTCACGGCCAGCAGAGCCAGCAGTCACCTTACTCCCAGACACCCCCACTGCAGCAACCTCCACAGCAACAGCAGCAACAACCACAGCAGCAACAGCAACAGTCTCCATATCAGAGGTTCCCGCCTCCTCCACAGGTACGACCTTCACCTTCAGGACATGAGAGTATAGCTTTGCTCTTTAGAATGTTTATAGGGGCAGTATTATGTAAAATCAACTTGTTTGTGTTTTACATCATGTCATATACAAACCTGGAGTGTTGCTTTGATTCTTTTATGCATTTTTGAGAAATCTTTTAATCTCCTATAGAGGTTAAAAGCTGTACAAAATGGCTGGTTGGACCTGGCCCTGCCTTCCAGGATGAAGCTCCTTCTCTGAGCTGCAGTTTCCAAGCTTCCACCTCACAGAGCAGCCCTCCCTCACAACCCCACCCCCTCCCCCACTCAGCTCCTTCAGACTAATGGCAGCAATTAGCAACAACTACACATCTTCTGAGCTCATTATAGGAGCTACTTCTCAGTGCAATTGCTGGTATAATGTAAAGAGCAGGAGTTTCTTAAAGTGACAGAGACCCAATTTCAAGGCGTTAAACTATAAATATATTTTATATGGATAAATTCTTGTTTAAAGTTAACACAGTTACCTCATTGTTCTATAGATGACACTATGTGCCTGGAAAACACACAATACCGTCCCTTTAAAAACTGCTAGTTATCACTAACTGCTCATCTGCTTCCTGTTTCTCTAACCAGGAGCTTTCCCAGGATTCCTTCAGCTCCCAGTCCAGTGCTCCTCCTTCTAACCAGCCCAACAAGAGTGGTCAGGAAGACAGCATGCAGGGCCGGCCGTCCAGTCTGCCGGTGAGCTCCCCACTCTCTAGCTTTTATGGGTTTTGAAGAGCTGGACCAGCACTAGCATATTCTTTGATTGTTTGACTTGTTGATTGTGTGCTAACTACATTTTCTGGAATAAGGTTGCTTATTTACACTTTGCTTTGAACGATGTGTTTCTACACTTTTTGCCAAAACTCAAATCTGTTTGTGCAATAAAATGCGCTGTACCTAGAACTGTTTTTCAAGCTGTGATTTTTTAGGAATTTATTTGCAAATTGCTGCTTCACATCTCGCTTGGGGTTCTGGCTGACACAGATGGCAGACGAACAGGGGGTTGAGTTTCATCAGAGTTCAGTTATGACAGTGATTTAAAAATGCCTTGATTGGAGTAATAACCTGAAATAAGCCATGACCCGAGTGCTGGTGGTGAATCAGTGGGGTTGTTTTTTTTCCCCCATTGTTTACCCACCTAGACGTTTTCTTGAGCAGCACACAGCTTTAGTTGATGATGGGTTGCTTATTTTGTTTGAAGTTTAGTTTTCTCTGTGTCTGAGCCTGAATGAACAGCAGATATCAGTCATTCTAGGATGTCATAATATTTTTTTGTGATTGTGAAATGGCTGATTTTGTGGCACCTTTTACAAAAAACTGGCAGCCAAACTTATTTCTTTTTTTTTTTTTTTTACATTATTACTCTTGTCATGAGAGGGAAATGTGGAAATTGCTTCACATAACTTTCCTTCAGAAAAGTATTCTAACATGGTGAATATTTAAAGTTCAAGCAGCAATAGACTTAATTCTATTCTGGAAATTTGATGGAAATTGGAAGTTGGTGCAAAATATGAGTGAATTTACGTTAATAGTTAGGATTGCTATATCTCAACTTCCTGAACGGAAAGAGATATGTAGACAACACTGTTCCCTTTTTAGATCCAACTGAAAGTCATCCCAGTCTGTTGCATTTTAGTTGTTAATCTGTCCTCAATATGCATCAGTAAACCATGTTTGTTGACGTTAGTTGTTTAATGCGTTGACATTAGAGATGCACCAATCCGATACTTATATCAGATTGGTATTGTAATGTAATTAGTCCAATTCTATACTTTGTGCTCTGATTGACATAATTCTTTATTTATTTATTTTACATTACATTTAGAATTCCTAATTGCACTTTCTTAACCATTTGAAAGAAGGTTTGTGGTGGTTTACTTTTGCATATTTGACCCAGGTAGCCAATCTATTATTTTTTGTCAGTTTCAGTTGCTTTATTATTTGTTTTTATTGGCTCTTATACTGAACAAATAAAAGTTGTGGATTTTACATGTTCAGATGTGAAAAAGTGGATCGGTGAATCCCTAGTTGACTTAGTTGCTAATTTCCAGCCAGGAGTGAGGTGGTTTTAAAATCAAAGATTTTAATGCTTTATTTTGACTTTGACTTTGATTTGAACAACACTATTCCTCTCGGTGGGCGGGGGGGTCTTCCTCCAAAGATTCTTTCTCCGAGTCTTTCTGGTCGGACCACCAGCCTCGGCTCGAGCCTCTACTCAGTCGTTTTTGTGTCAAAATGTCAAAGAAACGGCGCGATGCGTACCAATCCTCACAGTGCCGTCGGAGCAGACATCTCTGGAGGTGGCAGCAGAGCCAGCGGATCTTTCTAGAATTAACTCTGAGGTACCAGATTTGGTTCGGATCAAAACAGAGAGAATAGAGAGTGCTCTCGCCGAGAGGTGATTGACGTGAAGACAAGCATGCAGGTTTTTGCTCGACTTCCAGGGACAAAATACCCTGAGTGCGAACCCAAAGTAAAGAGAAAGCGTTTGGCGACGGCCCCTCTGGCTGAGGTAAAGGTGAGAGAAGCCCCTAGCCTTCCTTCCCTCCTCACTGAAACAAGCTGCAGTTTCCATGGCAGTGTTTATAGGTCAGACTGTAGCGCTAACCTCATTCTGGGCCTCGGGGAAGGAGAGTGAGAAATGAGATCATTAATGCGAGAGAATGAAAGTGAGCGAGGAAGGAAAGAGGGGGCAGTGGGGGGGTTGAGGGACTGCAGGCAAATAACTTTAAATAGTGTGAATGATTGGTCGGAGTCAGAGATGTTTGAGACAGAGGGAGGGAGGCAGAGCTGTCTACGCCATTAGGGGATGCCCTCAGGATGTGTTTCCCTTCTCTTTTATTTATTTCTCTTATTTATTTATACATCTCTCTGTGGGCCAAGCTCATTGGGCTAGTGCTATTTTTATTTAGCTTTCCTATGTTCCCCACACCCTCCTGACTTCTCAGGGATTCCCTATTAGTGCCGTGTGATTGGCTGAGAGAGACATTAATCTTCCTAAGGAAGACGTAAACCAATCCTTTTTCCTCTCCTCCCATCCATCCCTGCGGAGCGCACACATTTGGGTGCAGATTAGAGCAGAGTGCCTGGGAACAGACCCCCGACAGCCTTGGTTTAAAAAAAACCAAAACAAAAAAAACCAGCTGGCTTGATTCCTACAGGTGTTTTCAGTTCATGTTCACCTGGGATAACTGCTGCACCTGGCATTCAGCTGATTCAGGAACGCTGTCAAGAATGTGAAAACTGCAAATATTTCTGAAGAAGAGATGGTTCATTGAACTGAAAGATATATTTGAAAATAGTAAAGAACATGTTTATCTAAAAGAAAAAAAACAGTTTCATTCAGATTATTCATTAGCAACCACTGAGTTGAACACAGTGACATTACCAAAGAGCCTGAGTGTGTAGCGTAGCCAACGCCGGGAGTGAGAGAAAACACTAATATGAGTGGTTTTAGATTGTTTAGGGTTTTTTTCATGTTTTTTGCGTTATTTTCCATTTGCTGTGGAGTGATACTCTGGATAACACCTGTATCTCCAAGTTTCATTTTAACGGGATTGTTCTACGGCAGCAGCGCGTCTATGGCATGTACAAGAATCGTCTTTTTGCCACTAGAAAAAATGAAGAGAGCACTTAAAATGATCAGTTTCTCTGATTTTACTTTTTATAGATATATGTTTGAGTAAGATGAACATTCTTCTGTTATTCTATGAACTTCTAACAATGTGTCTCCAAAATTCCAAGCTAGAATTTTGTATTTATTTGCAGAAAATAAGAAACGGTCAAAATAACGAAAAAGATGCAGAGCTTTCAGACCTCAAGTAATGCAAAGAAAACAAGCTCACATTAATTTAGAAACAACAATACTGATGTTTTACCTCAGGAAGAGTTCAAAAATCAAGATTTGGTGGAATAACCAGGAATTTTTCAATGGAGTTCAGTGCAGTGGTCTCTTGTGTTTTTCTAGAGCTGTAAATGGTTCTAACCCTTAAAATCTTTCAAGTTCCTGTCATTTTAACGGAACCAACGTCTGTCTTGAGCGTACTCTGCCTTTTACATTGAATCCCTTGAGATGATAAACCAGAGTAAACCACTTTTAAAACAATGTCTAAAAGTTATAGCTTTATACTTTGTTTCTAAGCAGATGTCCAGCAAACTCTAGTTGAATCAATATAATGCTCCTAAGATTCCACTGTTTGAATGAGAAACTGCTACTTTGTTTGTTGCTGAAACGCTACTTAGAATATAGTTGATAGTCGACAGCATTTTGTCTAGTATCCTATTTCACATCTTTGCTTTATTCTTTCTTATTACCTGACTTCTACGTTCATTAGAAGCTTCCCCTGAGAGTTAAAGAAATAGAATCTTTGACCTTCACAAAGGCTGATGAGCTATAGATTAGAACCACGTTAAAATATTAAGTCAAATTTTTTTCCCCCCCTGTTTATGATCTTAATATTGAAGGACAAATATCCACCAAAAGCATGGACAAGTTTCAGATTGTTGCTTAAAGCAGCTAAATGGGGTAAGTAGCATTTAGCTTCTCCTTAGCCTCGTCCAGCCTAGTTGGCTAGCAGAGAAAGCTAGCATCACATAGGCTGTGGAAGAGTTTCGTTTTTTTCTAGAAGTTGCTGGTTAGGAAAACAAACCGAGTCTGACAGAGGAGCTGTGGATAGAGGGGGAGGAAGTTAAAAAAACAACAACAAAAAGAACAGGCAGCAGTCGTGGAACTAGCTGAGCAGGCTGAACTGGTTCCTGGTTTGTTTGCACCTTGGTACTGGGACACATGTACGGTGCAACAGTTGACCGTTTCCCACACAGAGCTGCTGTTGTGTGAACTAAAATCTTTTTACGTTTTTTTTTAAAGTCACTACAATGCATTAAGCTAACATAGAGCAACACGTAATGAAACCTGGACCCAAAGCAACGCGGCTATATGGTAGAAGTCCCCGTGGTTTTCAGATCTTCTTGTGACCTACAAACGTTTGCACTGTTTCTAGGAAAGAAAGTGAATACAGTGCTGTGAGGAGGGGAAAAAAGGACATTTTTGTCCTCTTGAATGAGTCACATTATTGACTTAGTTTGTAATGAATAACCCTAGTTGCTGATTAAAAGGGCTCTCCACCAGTTTTCCTCATGAAGGGTTTTGCTCTTCACAAGGAGTGCTGCACAGCTTGTGAAAACAGTTGGTTAATGTCTCCTGCAGGTCCCGTGGGAGCTTTCAGAGCAATCAGCCGTGTTTTCAACAAATATTCTCTGGAAGCTTTGTTATGAACGTAGAAATGGCTTTTCTTTCTTTTCATAACTTTACAGAGACTGATAAGAAAACCTTGAACTTTTTCACACTTTTTGTAATGTCACAACCAAAAAACTTACAGTGAAATCTGTTTGGAGTCCATGTGATGGACCAACACAAAGTAACACTACATTGCAACATTCAGTCAGGTGGGGAAAAAAAACAACTACATACACACGATTTACAAATAAAAATCTGAAATATGTGGCTTATGTCTTTGTTCAGGCTCCTTAACTCAGACGCTTCTAAATAAAACTCAGTACAGCCTGTTGTCAATAGAAGAGTGGAAGCAGGCGAATTGGGGGTTAAATGGAATCATGAGCCAAAGAAGAAAAACAACATTGATGTTTTGCTTTTTTCTTGAGAAATACAGTGAGGAGGGATCTGTTGTTTTGTCAGTGTGGATCATTTAGCTGTCAGGAATAGCAAGCCTTCTAAAACTGAACTCTGTATTCAGGTGAGAAATCACTTCTTGGTGGTTTTTTTATTATTCTCCTCTAAACAGGGCTGACTCCATTAACCGCGATTAATCAATTATTGGAAGAACCGTTAACTAATTTGATTAATTATTAACTAGAGTATACAGTCTTAAAAAAAAAGGCCAATTTCTGAAAGGACAACAGTGCCAGAGAAGTAATAAAGTCAAAAATGTATACATTTTGCATATAAACTTGCAATAAATTTTGTCTGTAAATATGTGCTACCCAGAGCTCCTCAAGTGGCCTAGCTTTACCTTCACCTGGTTCAAATAATGTTTAAAAAAGATCTCAAGCACCTTTTGAAATCCAAATTAATCTGTTAATCCAACAGATAATCAGCAGATCAATCCTACACTGTGTTGATGTTAAGTCGAGCAGAAAGAGCCGAGCTATTCACATGTTGATGTCAGAAGTATTTATTTAGCTGCAGAGGTTTCCTTTGCTCAAATGACCCGACGCTGAAGGAACACTGTTATTGTATTTTAGGCTATAAAATATTTACTTTCTAATTTGGAAAGGAATAGAATTATTTGGTAATTTGCACATTTTTTTTATTTCTAATTAAATAAATAAAAAATCTGCAGAATGTGCCAATTTTTTACCTGATTAATTGCCAGAAAAATAGATTAATCATCAGAACAATTGATTAATCGTCAGAACAATCTATTAATCGTTAGAATAATTGATAGATTAATCAATAATTAAAATAATTTGCAGTCTTACCTCACAGAAATCTTTTATCAATTAACCAAATGGCAGTGATATAGCACAGCTGCAAGCATAAAAAGGTAAAGTAAGACTTTACCTATGCCCCCAAATCCCCGAGCAGCTGAAAGGGAGGCTGAATGAAGAGAAGGACCAAAGAGCAGAGAGGGGGGGAAGAAGTTTAAACCATCTGTCATAACGGGCAATGCTGCCCGATTTTTCTGACCAAAAGTCCAAGACAGAGGTTTTAAGAAGAGTGGTGAAAGTAGATGAGGTTGATTAGTGGTGCTGGCTGAAAACCCTTTGTATCATCCCAGACATGTTGCTGTGGACTATTGTTTCTACTGCCTGAAAACTGAGCTGTCAGCAGGCCGCAGGTCTTCAGTCAGAGGCTTCTTCTGATTCATTGCAAGACTTACTGCTACCAGAGACAGCGTCACTATCCGCAATGAGTTTTAAACTTATTTGGATAAAAAAATTTTTATATACAAGTATTTTTGAACTTGTTGAGTAACTGTTGTTCAACTGAAACTCTGGAGCAGCTGCTACTTTGATATTATTTCAGATGAGTTTCATTAAGCTCCATTGAAGTCTGTGTCTGGAGCAAACTGTGTAAATGTTTAAGGGGTTTTGGAAGGCAGACCCGGAGCAGATGGAAAGCAGAGCTGCCTTTTGTCGTCTCCGTCGGCCTTTTCTATTCTCTGGATGTGACACTTCCTCTTGTCAGCCTCTAGGAAGGGAACTAACTACCAGACCACCATTAACTTCTTTTCACTCCTTCCCTCTCTGCTCCACCACTCACCCCCTACAAAATTTCCTTCTTGTCGTCTCTCTGGTCTTTTGTGCACCCTGAGGGGCTAATCCCAGGCAGCACCGCCCTCCTCTTGTAGTGCTCCGCTCTTCTGACATGCCTGAAAGTGCTTCAGATTTGAGAGGAAGGTCACATGTTGGTCACACTCTCAGGCCAAAGTTGGTTTTTCGGTCTTCCCGTGTCCTGCCCTTCGTTTCTCGGGATTACTCTGGCCTTAACAACTTCATCGTGACAGGTTTTAACTTTTAAGTTGAGTGTTTGTATGTAGATTTTACACTTCTGTCTGACTAATGATGGACCTCATTTAGCTGAGATATCGCCAGTTGACTTCCTATCTTTGTAGTTGTGCTGCATCTGTCATTCATCCAGTTTTTTCCCTTCACCAACTTTAAAGCTGACATTTTTACATGATTTCATCAGAATCGAACACAGTTAGAGTAATAAGGCCGTCTGATAATGCCTGTGAGTGTAGTTAGAGCTCTGACACTCAACTTTCTCACAAAGAAAACTGTTTTATTTTTAGTATTTCTAGCAGTTAGCCATTTGGGGAACATGTGATCACCAAACAATCAGTAATGAAGACGTAGTATTTAGATTTCAGTGCGTTATATCTGATCTCTGGTCTCTGTTAGGGATGCAACAATTTTTTTCACTTTTTTCACTTTTGATACCGAGACAGATATGAGGTTTAGTATCAGCTGGTCCAATACAGAAAGTCATCTGAGTTCACTCAAACATTTCCTTTTCTTCTTTTTTTTTTTGAAACACAGACAAATAACTGAATAACAAATTTATTTGCTATCTCTGCACCAACACAGCAAATCCACAAGTAGATTCACAAGTTTGGTCAAATATCTAAAAACAACACAACTTTAATTTCTTCAGTCAGTGCAATTAGGAATAGAACAGTCAACGTAAAATAAATAGTAATAAAATATTTAATGTAAATACCACAATTGTAAAATAGTGTTTTTTTCCAGCATTAGTAGAATATAGACAAAGATTTGCACTCATTTGTAATGCTACTGTCTTCCTTTACTCTTTAGAGTCCAGCCAATCAACACCAAGGAAAATAAGTTCTATTCCTGGATTGTTAGCTTTACAAAGGCTAACTAATATTATGTCAAGTAGCATTGCACTTAAGTATTTCAGCCTCCCAAACTGAATTTCTTTCCCAAGTATTTTAGACGCGCATCACAAAAGAAAATCTACAAATAAGTGAATTTTCTGAAAATACAAGCCTAAATGAAAAGCCAACATTCTTTAGTAGAAAATATAGTTTCTTTTAAAAAGCTTCTTGAGGCTGTTGTTTCCTCTTAAACAACTTCTGCAACAAAAAGTGTTGTGATCAACTCAAACTGTTGAGGTTTAGCAATGAAGAAGTTGGGATTATTGAGTTTATAATAATCTGATAAAGCTGAGCTCAGAGTAACCAAGGTTAAAAAGTTCCCTGAAGGAGACGATGCCAAGTATTTTTCTCCAGGTACATTTGCATCTCAAACATTTCTAAGGTTACTGTGAGCAGGATGCACCAAGGCATGGTGCAGTCACTTTCCAAAGAATAAAAAATGACTATTGGATTTCCTAACCAGACAATTTGTTGTTGCATCTCAAATTTTCATTACGTATTGAGTTTTTCCTTTTCATTATAATGGTTTCCATCCAGCCTGGTCTTGTTATTAGTGGCTGCTTAACGGTGCATTCAGGAGCATAGGAAATAAGACTTTGATTGTGAATCTGAATAAAGACTAACTCAGTGGCTGGACTAGAAAGCAAAAGTGTTGATGCTTGCTGGCGGTTAATAACTTGAATACATCTCCTGGAAGCATAAATATGATCCAAACTTTCCTACAATATTTGTATAATTGAGTTTCTAGTGAGCATTGGGGGGGGAGAGGCAGGGGCAGCTTTTGCTTCATTTTTATTTTCATACGTTAAAGACAAAACGCCTGTTGGGTTAATGCAGATTGTTCCCTTTAATTTTCTGACTGAATCATTTACCATTTGCCCCCCCAGAGAAACGCTGTTATTCTGTGCAGTTGCAATAGACCACCTACTTCCCAGCAGCAGGTCCCCCTGCCTTAATGACCTTTAATTTTATGTACCAAGCCTCCTGATGTGAAACTAAATGATCTTCTATTTTTCCTGTTACACTTTTAAACCCTCCACCCCAAACCCCTTCTCCATCCTGCGCTCCCTGCTCAGCCCTGCCCAGTTCGGCTCTTCTGCGGCAGCTAAGCTTGTTTTTGCGACATAGCTCTGGAGCAATCAGCCCGACAAGGCCCGGCCCACTTTGATTTTTTTTCTTCTTTTTTTTCTTCCTCCTCGTGTCCCTTTTCCTTCCAGCCCCTGCCCCCTCTGTAGCTTTCCCTACATTACCATCATCCTATTTTTCCTGCATTTCTCTTTCTCTCCACATTTAACACACCTATATCCCTTCTCTCCCTCATTCCTCTTTCGTCTAAATTCTCATTTTCTCTTTTCCTCGCCCGTGCCCTCTGCCGGTCGCCTCCTCCCCTCCTTCCTCTCTCTCTTTCCCTCTCCTCTCTCAGTAAATCAGCTTTCATAACGCCGTGCAGCACAGCCCTGCTTTGCGAAGCCTCTGACGCTGACAGAATTCAGAGTCCGGGGCCAGCTTCCTGTTGCTATTCTGGGGCCCTGGCTTCCTGTGTGGACGTGTCTCATTCAGGTTCCAGGGTGCCTCTTGCTCCCTCCCCTTCTCTCTCTTTCTGTTTCTCCCCCCTCCACCTCCTTGCCCTCTCTCTTCTTTCCTCTGTATGATTTTTAATTAACGTGCTTGAGGAAATTCAATCTGCTGACGGGAGTGCGGCGTTTCGGACTGTTTCTCGGCTGCAGAAAACCGCGCTTCGCTCTCTGCAAGATACTCCACACACCCAGAACACACTCTTTTCGTTTAGCTCTCTCCGTTCACTCTCTCGCTCTCTCTCTCTCTCTCTCTCTCTCTCTCTCTCTCTCTCACACACACACACACACACACTCACATGCCCCTCCCCTCTGCCTCCATTTCTGCTGGGCTGAGCTAGTTTTGCAGCACAAAGACTGTGGCTGACTGCAGCACTGTCTGTCCTCTGCTTTCTCCTGTGTGAGCTGGGAAAAAAAGCTGCTGAGGCTGGATGGATGAAAGCAGCTTCATGATGAAATCAACTCCTGCTACCCCTATCCCTAATATCTTAACCCTAATAGCTTACCCATTCCTATCCCTAATATCCTATGTCTAGTATCCTACCCCTAATATCTTAACCCTAATCTCCTAAACCTACTCTAACCCTCACTCATGTTGTATACATAGAAAAATCTTCCCTCTTTCTACTTAGTTCACTAACAGCATGTGCTTCGGTATAGCATATGCTGTTAGTCATGTGCTAACAGCATCTTACTCTAACACATCAAGTTGTTTGTGTTAGAGTAAGAGGGGAGGGGCCCTGTTGGTCCAGGAGAGCAGTCAATCTGGCTCTAGGGGTTTGGAGTCTCCCCACAGACCACCGTCCTCCTCCTCCTCTGCTTGGTCCTCTGTATCCCAGCAGCCTTCACCTCGGGCTGGGCAGCTGCCTGCCTCACTCGGGGCATCTGTGCGCTGCCCTGGGACTTCTTGCTGCTATTGTCATCTCCACAAAAGGCCCCCAACACAACACACACACCACACACACACACACAACACACACACACACACACACACACACACACACACACACACACACATACACCATCTCCTCATTATTCACAGCCATTGCCCCCCTCCACCCTTCTCTTCTTCACCATCTCTGCTGAAGTGTTACCCCACTTTTTTTCTCCCCCACACAGAGAAGCTCAATTAAGCAAATGAGAAGCCTTAAAAAACCCTCCCTCCTCATTGATTAAAAGTCATACTTCATATCCTTCAGTTTTTCTCTCCCAGGTAGAAATCTAAGCATAGTACAGACACTGAATTCAATTTCTGCTTTTATACATTCCTGGTTCCTTGTGGGTGTCGTCCTCCTCCTTAGCACTAACCCACCAGTCGTCATGTTTGACATCATTTCAGTTGTGTTTGGAGACCCCTGATGGGCCCAGGAGTCCCTCTACATCCTGTGTGAATGCCTGTAATGGCTGCTGCTGCTGTTCCAGGCAGGGGAACTGCCTTGCCTCCTTCCTCAGTTCCTTTCCCTCATAGTAGTAGGGTGGGAGTGCCCCCTTATGGTTGTGCTCAATCCTGCAAACCTTGAGCTATGGTGTTGATGGTGGGGGGATGTTGGGTTGGGTTAGAGCTGCCTCCCTCCTCCGTCGATCCCTCGGTGGACTTGCGAGGCCTTTGTGCATCAGCAGGTCAGCTGGCCGAGGCGCATTCAGGTCCACTTTTCCCATCCGGACTCTGGATTTTGTCCCTACTGACGTTTGACACCAGAGTCACAGAGTTGTTCAGGACCAAATGGGCTCCACTCTGATCGCACTCTGATGACAATATGTCATGTCAGCACTTTCCCCTGCTGGAGCGTGGAGTCTCATTTGACGTTGTGCTTACCAGAGAAGAAGAGGGGACTCTTCCAGTGACCCGTCTCTGATTTCAAAAGCTGACCCTGAGCAGGAAAAGCCAGTCAGGAAATAAACAGAAACGTGAAAGATGCTGGATGTTTTGGTGTCTCATGTTTGTCCACTGATGGTCTCAGGCCTCCTGAGCATAAGAGGACCAGCGGCTGTGTGTGTAATTAAAGTGCAGGCAGTGATGATGATGATGAGGATGATGAGGATGATGATGATGATGATGATGATGATGATGATGACAGTGGTGGAAGAGGAGGAGGAGCAGCAGCGCCGCTTTGGTGCTTCTGCGTTTCCTGTAACAATGACAGGCTTCTTCTTTTGTAGTCGCTGACTGCACCGTGACCCTGCCAGGCACGCAGGGAGGCCTCACAGAGACAGACAGGGGGGTGGAGGGGGGCTCTAATGTGTCAACCACATGGATCACAGTAACCATGGTAGCACTTGGGATGCAGCCAGGTTTTTTTCCCCTCCCCTAATAAGGCATGTGTCTACAATGAAGGGAGTGAGCTCAGGCTTTAATGTGCACAGAGCCTCACTGAAGGATTCCCGTCTACAACTTTTTCATTTTTGTTTTTCCAACAACCACAAACCTTAATGTGTTTATTGTTGAGATTTTATTTTATTTTTATTTCTTGCACAATTTGAAAGTGGGGTCTTGTATTAAGACCCCTGCATCTGTACTTGGTAGAAATCTTCACTTCAGTGTGTCTCTAACAGCGTTTTCAAAATGGGTGAAGCTGCATCAGATTGGATCCATCATCTTCTGTGTCTTTGCCAGAGAAAGTATCTCCAAGCCATGATTCTGTAACATGCTGGACTCTGAAGGCACTTGTTTCTCCTACATTTTGTTTGGTGGTATCAGAGTAAAGTGGTTGAATGTAAGGTTGTTTTCAGAGCTTCTGGTCCAGTAGACTCGGTTCGATTGGGGACCAAAATGGCATAGTTTGTTCCATTTTCTGCTGCTGCAGTTCACTTTCATACTGCACCTTGCCAACCAAAGAAACCCTTTGAGCAGCCTGTTCCCCTCCTTGCCTGTGGGGGCGCTGCACCAAGAACCACTAAAGAAAACAACACAAAAAGCTTTGACGAAGAAGTCCAACTTCCTTCTTCACAAAATGTAAACAAAAATGGAGTTGCTTTAAATTTTAGAGGTTGGTAAAAGACCATGAAAGACCATTTCTTCCGCTAGCGCTGGCTGTTTTGGTTGTATCTACCCAGAAAGCCTTGCACTGTAGTCCTCTTCCTGAATTTGGAGTGCTTTCTGGTGCACTTGGCGTTCACATATGCATTCAAACCAAACCACAGTTCATTTCAACAGTAGTTCATTTCAGTTTTGTTTGGTGAGATGCATTCACACCTCACCAAACAAAACTAAAGTTCAATTAAACAGAGATGGTGTGAATGAAACGTAAATGTGTGTTACACAAAAAACACACACAAAAAACAAATACTAAAACAGTGTGTACAATTTATTTTTTGTAACTATAACTTGTGAAGCTCAAAATCCAAATAAGACGATTTTTTGCACTTTGTGGTTGCAACACGATGAATATGAAAGTGTTGAAGTTTACAAGGTTTAGCTTTTTGTCGAGCTTCGGTTGAAACCTTGACCTCTGAACACGGACGCCACCAGCGGCACCCGCTCTGGCCACAGTCAGATGTTCAAGATACGTTCCATTACTGCCTCTTTGCTCCTACTTTCTGCTTCTCACACTTTGGAATGGAGAAAAAAGGGAGGGGGTGGAGTGGAGGGTAGGCAGGGCAGACTAATGGCTCTGTTCAGGCTTGATTGATTCAGTGAAGTAATCTGCAAATGGAATATATTAGGACAACGGAGAGCTGAGGAGATGACTCAGAAACGGCACAGGCTCGCTGAGAAGGAGCAGCGGAGAACGTCGGAATAGTGGGAAACACTAAACACCATCTGCTGTTTTCCAAAATTTCACCAACGAATCGCCTTCCCAGGACGTTTGACTGACACCTCTTAGATTTTATTAAGTCTTCAGCATGCAGGCATCGTCTTTTGGAGTGGGGTTCATAACTAACATCTCTCAGATGTTAAGATGATGATGGATCCTGTTTAGCAGTTCTCAGCCCTGTAGTTCCATGTTAGGCAGTGCTGGGAAAGGCACAAAATGGCTGCCATAGAGTGAGCCTCCTGCAGAATAGACCTGCAGCTCTCTCCTTCTCTCCACAACTCAGCTTCCACATTTTCCCTGAATGGTAAAAAACAAAAAAACACATTTTCAGACTAAACTCCCATCATCAGTTGCTGTAATAACCATAGATGATGCTGCTGTGACTGTCCTCAGAGCTCATTATTACCACACACACACACATTTATATATTTGTATCAGTCCTACTTAGCAGCCCTCAGCTCATGCCTGCTCCACGTTTTCCTCATCATTTGCCTTTTAATAATGACTGTTGAATAGCAGAGCCTCAGCAACAGCATCAACTGCCAGCCCCCCACCTCTCCACCTCTCTCTCTCTCCCCCGTTGCTTGCTCGCTCTCTGTCCGGCTTGTGCAGTCAGCAGAACAGGCTGGTGCTGTGCAGTATTGAGTTAGGAAAAATCAATGACTGCAGAGTGGGAGTAGGTAGGAGCTTGTGTGTGTGTGTGTGTGTGTGTGTGTGTGTGTGTGTGTGTGTGTGTGTGTGTGTGTGTGTGTGTGTGTGTGTGTGTGTGTGTGTGTGTGTGTGTGTGTGTGTGTGTGTGTGTGTGGTATACAATGCTTCTGCCAAGCCAGGCTGAGGAATCAGAGCTGTCAGATATTTACAGAATGTCAGAGAGCTCACTTTGTAAGCCATGCATACTATATGTGCCGCTGTAGGCTCTTGGATAGGTTTGTTGGTAGCTGTTGTTTTCGCATTGAAGAAGGAAACCTCCACCCTTTTTTTCTTTTTGGATTAGATTTAGTTGTGTTGCCATTGAATTATGTATTATTACTCCTATAAAACCTTGATGTTTGCATTAAACAGGAGAGGCCAGGCTTCTCAGACGGTGTCCCTGATCTGATTCTGGTCCCTCGTGAAAAGTTCTCACTAGCTGCTTCTTCTTCTTTTTCTTCTTCTTCTGAGTCAAATCTAAAAGGTGGAGTGAAGTGAAAACCTTTGGATAGAAAGTCTGCTTCTTGACTCTCGCCCTTTTAAATCCTTTATGAAGTTCTTCATATGTTGCTTTAGGCTATGTTCACACAGCAGGCGGCTGCGATCCATATCCAACTTTTTCATGACGGTCTGAACGGACCAATTGCAATCTTTTCATGCCCCAAAAGATCCGATCTGTGTCACATCCATATGGGCTCATGTTATTGAAATTTGACGCATGCGCATAACGCCAGAGGGCAAAAAGACAATTTTTTTACATATCCCCCATAGCCGCGCTGTCGTGGTAGAACAGTTCCGTTAACTAAATGAAATTTAGAGATGTAGGTATAAATAATGTATTGATATGCACCACGACGGGAAAATTAACGGAGAAATATCTTTGAGGAATAACTCAAAAACACACTTTTTTTCTTTAGCAGCTGACATCAACACCACTTTGTTTCAGGATTCAGCACCTAAACACTCAAACATTTCCCACACAGAACATTCAATCCGTTACAGTTTTATGTTTTTAGGTTTTGATGTTTATTTTGCAATTATTGCAATCGCTGTAGATTAGCTGCCGCTAAACACCTGCTCTACTGACCATCTGTCAGAGTTGGTGTGTGGGTTGTCTTTTTTAAAAATGTTTGTAACTGAACCGAAACACCGAATTCCACAGCATGTCCACATGTTAAGATTGACAACGTCAAACTAGCATAACTGAACTACTTCCCTCTCCCTCACAATTTTTTTTTTCTTAATTAAAACTTTTTTGTGACCTGGTTATCTGATTGTCGTACTGTTGAAAATATGTGCTGTCTAAAGTTATTCTGCCGTTTCTTATAACACTGGCCAAAGCGATTGTGAACAAACTTTCCTGGATAACAGCCGTTAGCCAGGCTAGTTAAGAGCACAGAACAACCTGCTAATCTGGCTCGGTCTCAGTTCCTGTCTTCCTATTTGAGGCTCTTTTTAAGGATAACAGGGAGGTTTGTTTATGCCTGCAAGTTTGTCACGTTTGTCTGCACTATATGGACTATTATGGATCTCTGAGCTGAACTCAGAATCTGTTCTTTAACGTTGCCACAAAACTCAGCAGCACATCATTTTAGGACATTTCCAACAACACAAACAAGCAAGCAACCGAAAAAACAAAGCTAAAGAGAATCAAGCCTTTTATTATCTAACGACATGATTTTCTATGATGCCCATTTTCTACATCTGATTCAAAGTCTGATTAAAAACGTTATATTTGTCTGAAATTCTTCAACATTTTCAATGTCTTAATTTTATTCCTCCTCATTTATGTTTGTGTTGTAGTGCAGATGGTTACATAACTGATGGTGGATGATCAGCAGATTTTTTTTTCTCAGACTTTCATACTCTCTTCCTGATTTCTCAGTGGATTTGTTCACCGTTCAACCGGCCAACTTACATAGTCTGTCATTTTATATTGAGAACCTGCCTGGTTCTGACTTGAGTAGAGTAAAAGCAGCTCTGAGTACTGAGCTACTGAGTGCTCACTATTTGCTTTAAGTGAGTCCTCATCCGTACTGTCAAACAATGTAGTACACCTAGAATAACGTTTGGATGAACTGTGGAAACACGATTTGGAAGATTTGAATAGTATTCGTTCGGTCACTGTCAAAGCACGAGAGAAACAAAAGTTATGTTGGTGTAGGCGGTTATGTTGACCAGAACTGAAACTGACAACTGAGAAATTCCCTGAAAAGCAATTTTACAGACATGTGAACGTGTTCACTCTTTTCCCCGAATGCCAACATTTCACTTTCTAAGGTTTTTGTTGTTTTTTTTGTTGAAAAACAAAATATTAACGTGAGGAATGTTGAGCATCTCTACTTTAGTACAAGTTTTATAGAAATACTTGCTGTAATTTACGTCGACTCTATGATATAATGTTAGGGCCAGGCTAAGAATTAGTTTTATTAATAATATTATTTATGAGAATAAAACATAACATTAACAGAACAATGTAGTAATTTTATAAAAAAAAAACCTTTCAATTACAAAAATTAAAAAGAGTAATGTTGGGCATGTTGTGAAGTTATGCTTTTGTGTACGTTTTACAGATCTGGAAATAAATAATCTTTTAACACATCAGCATCAAATTATCATCAGTAGCTGGACTTTTATGCAGCGAGTCCGTTTGGAGGAAACAGCCACACTGCTTGAGCTGCTTACATCAGATCCCAATAACTGCCTTTTTTCCCTAATTATAAGTGTCTCTTTTTCTGCTAATATTATGAGTATATTCTCATAATTGAACCATAGCTTCTCGTAACCTTGCCTTTATCACAAACAGCTCGTTGAAATAAAACCCGCCCTTTGAACATGTTTCCTGTCGTTTCTTAGAAAAGAAAGCGAGCCAAACAACAACAACAAAAAAACACAATTAAAATCATATCAGGTATGAATTTATTTAATTTTAAAAATATATTATTAGCCCCAGCCATAGTCTCTGTCTATAAGAAAGTGAGCTGAAGTGTTTGCAGGCGGGGAGGTGGAGGCCTCTGTCAGATGACTGGTCTTGTGATGTCTCCTTAGAGGTGGGTGGCTGCTGGATGGAAACAAACTGAGGGGTGGGTGGTAGTCAGCTGACCAGGCTGCTGCTGCTGCTGCAAAGTGGGCTCAGATCTCCTGCTACACAGAAAACTCTTGTTTTTCTTTTCTTTTTATCCCTTCATGAAGATTTGTTGGAACCACCTTGGAGTGCGACTGTTCCTTTAATCCCCCCTCTGTGTTATTCTCCTGGGTTTTACAGGAGCCACGTTCCCAGCGCCGACCAGGAAAGCATGAGCTTGTGCTTTCTTAGAAGGGAGGGAGGGCAGAGGCAACTGGGTGGCGGTGGGGAGGAGGAGGGCGTATTCTGAATCAGCGTTCTCCTCCTGTCACTCCCTCTGGGGTTCCTCCATCAGGTCACGTCCCAAAAATAGCAACGGGCGCCGTTTCAAGTGCAAAACCGCCGGCTTCAGGGCTGCAGCCAGCATGCGAGTGTGAGATTTCTATGGGAATACTTGGCCACTTTCCAAAGCATGCTTCTTTTTTTTTTTTTTTCCTCCTTTCCTTCCTCCGTCGGATTTCTCTCTCCCCCCATCTCCCCTCCCCTCTCCTCCTCTGGTGTGACTGGCAGATGAGCTTGCATTTCAGAGTGAGCACATGTTCTCCACGTGACGGGCCGATGTGTAAACACTCACCTTCCCGCTAACACAATCACCGCCGGCTGCCTTCCCTGCCTCCCTCCATGCTTCTGCGTCCCAGCCAGCGAGGCTCAATAACAACACCACATGGCAGCAGAGTCTGTGGCCAGCACCACTTATTTCTGCTGCCTCCTGAGATGACTTGCTTCAAAAAGCCCCCCCACATCCCTCCCAAACCCCCTTGTTTCATATAGATGCAGTTCTCTTTGCCAACATGGATCATTATCAGAGTTCCAGGAGGAATGTGGAGCTTTTTTTTTTTGTTGCTTTTTTTAAAACGGAAACTAGAGATGCTGCTGATATTTTAGCACATCAAAACTCAGTTGTCTGTGCTTTTTATTGTGATCCACTGGGTTTGCTTTAGTTTCTCTCCAATAGATGTGGATGTTATGTGTGTGTATGTTGCTCCAGGTTTGAGCAAAACTGCAGTGTCAGGTCAGGTGACCTGGGTTTCCCTCAGAAAACCTTCTGAGTCCGGTGTTAGGGACGTTAGAGCCGTCATCCAGCGACCCGTTGTGTTTTTGACTTAAAAAATATTTCAATATGACAGGAAATTTGAAAATATTACTAGTTAATTATGTCATTGGAAGATTTCTAAACACCAACTGTAGCCTTAACATAAAAAATTCAATACATTTTTTTTTCAATTTTTTCTCTTCAGTTGTTTCATCCTACTTAAAGTTAGGATGAAACAATTAGTATGATCTCTGTCACTTTATTTGCTGAAGTTGTTCGAGTTTAGAGTGGAAAAGACAGGAAGTGGTTATGGAGTTCCAGTCAATGAAACAAGCACCTGACCTCAGGTCAGATCATAATCAATGAAACATAATCAACAATGTGACATGTAATGACAGCAAAATATAATGTTTGAATTGCTGACTGTGTGTTTTATGACTGTATAAAATTAAAGCATGAGCTTGTGCTTTTTTAGACGGCACAAGCCTTGTTGTGGTTTTAAGATGTAACGCATTGTTGCTAAAATATGCTCTATACATATATATATATATATATATATATATATATATATATATATATATATATATATATTTTTTTTTTTAATTTTTTGAATATACTCTATTACTATTGTTCTTCCGCTTGTTTTAATAAGGAGACTTTTTAACCTGTCTTTGCTGTTACTGGTGTATGAAAAAAAAGCATAACCAAGCAAACAGTGTTTAGCCTGTTGGGGGCACAAGTAAATAAAACACAGTGGGGGGAAACCCTGGATCATGAAATAAAACATCCTCTGTTTTATGAACCTTACCCGTGTCTGTTACCCGTGTCTGAACACTGTTACACTGTGTTCTTCTGAGTATAATTCTTGCTTTTTTCTCCATAATTTGGCTGATTATCCAGAGCAACTTATATATGTTTTTTCTGTTTGTAACTGATTTTTTCGATAGATGCGTTAAATGTTAATTCAGATGTGAAGCAAGGATTAAACATTACCGTCTGCAGGCTCAAAGACAGCTAGTCATGGGATTAAAGGAAGTTGAAAAGCAGGAAACTGAACACAGAAAAAATCATGATTTTAACTTATTTAATATTTAAAATGCAAATAACAAATTGGAAGTACCTTCTTGAAATGTTACCCTTAATTCAGATAAAATCACGTCCTGATCATGGGTCAAAAGGATCAATTCCAAGTTAAAATCAAAACCTACAGAACATGAAAAAATAAAACATTTAGCGTCACACATACTTTCATCTTTCATATTCAACTTACAGGAGATAGATTGAAATAGGAAGTTAAATTAAAAGGGGGCAAAAGGGATTGATCAAAATTCAGCAGCTCTGATTGGTCAGAAAAGAAGGAATCACAGGTGATTGGTCAGATTGATGGAAAACTTATGATAATCGGTGAACTCAGTGGTAGAAGTGATTTTCCTCTGCACCCCCTCCTGAACTGCAGCACTCTCTCGTCCTCTCAGGATCTGTCCGGCTCCATCGATGACCTGCCCACCGGCACCGAGGCCGTCCTGAGTCCGGGCGTCAGCACCTCCGGTGTGTCCAGCAGTCAGGGCGAGCAGAGCAACCCGGCCCAGTCGCCCTTTTCCCCTCACACGCCGCCCCACCTGCCAGGCATCCGCGGACCCTCGCCATCTCCCGTGGGCTCCCCGGCCAGCGTGACTGCGTCTCGCAGCGGCCCGCTGTCCCCCGCTGCTGTGCCAGGTAGAAGCTGCAGACGTCTTAGGAACAAGAAATCTTGCAGACTGAAATTTTGTTTTGTTTTGTTTGTCTTGAGCCGGTGTGTCTCTCCTGTTGCCCAGGTAACCAGATGCCGCCGCGGCCGCCCAGCGTCCAGTCAGATAGCATGATGCATTCGTCCATGAACCAGTCACCCATGGGCCCAGACAGAGGTGAGCGCCTCTGGAAGGACAAACTGTTAATCAGCATCAGTTTGTATCTGTAAACACACTGAGCTACAAACGTCCTTTAGCATTTATACAACATATAAGCAATGAGGGAGAATTTATTTATCGATGAATTATGAGATTCCACTATAAATAGGTGACAGTGTGTTGACCTTTAACCCCAGACTGCCAGGTTTCTACACAGTTTTAAACCAAAGTCTTGGAAAAAAGCCTGGTGTTTTTCAACTCTTTGGTTTTCTAGAATCTAAAAATGTGTCTAAAATAAGTTGGTCAAAATCATGAGAAATGTTCAGGGTGATTGTACAAAATCTGAGAAAAGATGCAACATCAACTTACTGAACATATTTTTCTAAGATAATTGTTTTGTTGTTAGGGCTGAAACAATTAATCACGATTAATCGATTATTGAAATAATGGTCAACTGATGTAGTAATTGATTAATCTAAAACTGAAGTAAGGCATTTTGAAACAGACTTTTTGCTGAAAGAACAACACATTCAGACAGGAAATTAAGCAAAAATTGTACAAAACATACATACAGTTTGCATTTAAGATAAGAAAAAACTTTTGGATATAAATATGTTTTATCTGTAACTCAAGTGGCAGTCTTAGCTTCATCTAATTCAAATTCTGTAAAATAAAAGTGTCTTCAGCTTCTTTTGTGATCCAGTAGCAATTGTCAGAATAATTGATTACTAAAATAATCAATAGTTGCAGCTCTTTGTGATACACTTCATTCTTGTGAAATACTTCATTACTGCTATTTCATAACTGTAATGGATTGATCTGTGATAATTTGAGAGTAAACAAGCTGCAAGCATCACTGTCGACTTTTCTTGATTAAATTCATCGTATTTACATCAAATCACAGGAATTTCAGCTTCGATAACTAAAATAGTCAAGAGATATTGTCGTGATGTAATATTCGCATAGTGAATCTTATGTCAAAATGAGCTTGAAACATTTTAAGATGGCAAGATAGGAAAATGTTCTCAAAACAAAAATGAGCTGATTACATTCCATCCACATATCAAGACAAAAAATACTCTTCTAGAGAATAAACTTATATTATCTGAAGGTGAATACATTCTGAAAAAGTCCTGTATGACATCCAGCCATCTCGACATGGTTTTGTGTAATTGCTCTTGAGTTATAATCATCTCGCCATCTCAAGATGAGATAACATAAATATCAAAACACGCCTGAACTCTCGCTGTACATTGATAACTCCAGCTTGTTTTGCTCTGACATCGGTCCATAATGTGACTGTGGCTCAGGTGTTAAAATTGGTTTTCTTCATGTTTTGGAGGCTTTTGAAGCCTAACCCCAAAATCTCTGCACAAAAGTAATCCATGATAAATAAACTGAAATGCTTCAAAACATCCAAAATTAGCCGAGAATCAACAGAGAATATGTCAGTTGGTCAAAAGGGAAAATGTGCTGCAGCCTTCAGACCGAGACAATTAAGGAGTAATTTCACAGAAGCCATCATGTCCAGCTGCAAATGGGAGCGCTTTATAGTTTTGTTTATTAGAAACACTGAAGGCGTTTGGATCTGTGCTGCTCTGTAGGAATATCTTGTTACTGAGCGTTACATACCGCCTTCATGATTTACCTCAGTCAGATCCCACAGTGACAGTCTGTGGGCGAAGCACAGAGAGCAGAGGCTAGTTTGAGTCTAATCTGTTGGATCTATACAGACTTTGATCTAAATTAGCTGGATTTAATCATCCAGCTTTGCCTTGCAGTTTCAGTCCAGCTAAATCTCTGTTTACATGAACAAAATAATTGTGGACTGTTCCTTTAAATGGGATTGTTTGTTATCTCTTGCCAGGTTAAATGAGGGTAGCAGACACATTATTAGTTTGTGTTTAGTCTGAGGGAAGCAATACTCTAAGCCACACTGTGACCTACTGTGCAAAAGTCTTGAACCATGCTTCTTTTCTTTCTGCTTTCAATTGATTGGACTGTTAAGTGGTCTTAATTAGTACTTGTCTAAGCTTGTAGCATCTCACTTTGGACACTGGATGCATTTGCACCAGGGCTGAAACGATTAATCATAATGAATCGATTATTAGAATAATCGTCACTTAATTTAGTCATCCATTAATTGTTAACTGCAGTGGATAGACTCAATGAAAGACGAACACAGTCAGAGCAGTAACTACACAAAAATATATACATTTTGCATTAAAGATTTTTTGTCTGTGAATATGTTCTACCCAGATCTTCTCAAGCTTTGTTTGATATTAGCCCTGATGTTAGAAGTATATAAGTAGCTGCAGATGCATCTTCAGCTACCGGCGTTATGTTGTTCCTTTCAGGCAAAAACATGCTGATTTTCTTATTTAAGAAAGAATTTAATTATTTGTTTATTTGCATTTTCTGATGTATTTCTAATATTGCATAAATTGAGCTTAATTGGTTAACTGAAACGTCAACAGAATGTACCTAATAATTTTTATGCCAATTTTTAATCGCCAGGATAACCGATTAACCGGGGCGATCAATTAATCGTCGTAATAACCAATTGACAGTCAAAATGTGTGATAGAATTATTGCTTATTAGCTGCAATCCTAATTTGCACTCATTCTTGGCTTCCATAAACTGCTTCTGTCCCTCCCTGTTCCTGTGGAAGGTTTGATGCTAAACCAACTGCAGACTTGCGTTTTTGATGCTGCTTGAAGTTGTTTTCATGGGCTCTGTCCTGAGTGACTATTCCCTCTGAATCTCTTCCAGTGTACATGCGAAACCCTCAGATGCCTCCGTATGGGTCCCCTGGACAGCCTGGCTCTGCCTTATCCCCACGCCAGTCTGCAGGAGGCCAGATACATAGTGGAATGGGACCTTATCCCCAGAACAATACTATGGGAAACTATGGGCCTCAGGGGGGCCAGTATGGCCCACAAGGTGAGGCTTGATTCTTTTGCAGGATTTCTTTTTGTTTTCATAAAAATGATTTCCAGTCATCACAGAACAGCTGTAGCGTTTTTCTGTGATTGACAACATCCAAAAAAAAAAAAAGAAACACTTTGAAATTCCTTCCTACTTGATGTAAATTATTAGATATCGCTTTACTTTGAAGTCTGAAGAAGTTCTGCCATGAGTCACAGCAGCAAGCAGAGCAAGCCGGATAGAGGCCACTACAGTCAGACGGCCTGTCGGAACAGGCAGCACAGATTTAAATTCAGCCGAGTCGGAGAAGCATTCCCGTCACAGAAAATGTTTTTATAGAAGATAACCTTGTTTTACAACAGTTACTACCTTCTTAATGAGGTGTCTGATCCTTCCAGGCTATCCCAGGCAACCGGGCTACACAGGTATGCCCAACACTAACTACCCCAGTGGGCCTGGAATGGGCGGCTCCATGAACCCCATGCCGGCTCAGGGCAGCGGGGGTCCGTACGGAAGCATGCCACCCGGCAGGATAGGCCCGGGGCAGATGGGTACTCGGCCCTACGGTCCTGGCATGGGCCCCAACATGGGAAGCATGCCTCCTCAGGTGGGGTCCGGCATGTGCCCGCCTCCAGGCATGAACAGGAAGGATGGGGGGGCCACCATGCACCACGGCCCTGCAAACTCCATACACAACAGGTACGTGCTTTTTTACTTTCCTTTTATTTTATTTTTTATTTTTTCTAAGACCAGAGTATGTATTTGCAGTCATAGTTACACGATTGGACAATTAACTCCATTTTTTTGTTGTTTGTTTGTTTGTAATGCAATATAATTCCCATCCATTACCTTTACTTTTATATAAATATATTAATGTAAGGCATCAAAATGGTCTTGAAGTCTTGAGATAATGAAAACCTGATAAGGTAAACTGTCCTTTCCCGGAAAATAATCTATAAACTCTGTGAAAGTAACGAGGAAGAAGCGATTTGTTGAGAATGCCAGTCTGAAGTGTTCTACATGTAGTTGTACTAATGAGCAAATTGTCCTTTCTAAAGAAAAAGCCATTTTTCTTCCTCCAGGCCCCCTGGTTATCCTAACATGTCCCAAGGTATGATGGGATCAGCGCCTCCCTATGGCCCAGGCATGAACAGCATGCATGGTGTGATGAACCAGGGAGCACCGGGACCTTACCCAGTGGGTGGAAACATGGCCAACAACACCCCTGGTGAGTCCTACGTACTCTGATGGTGACGCTGCTGCTGTAACATCTCCTCTTATATGGCTGGATTTTTTTCTCTCCCAAACACTAAGGGATGGCACCTGGTCCTGAGTTTGGCGTGGACAAAATGAACCCTGCCCAAAAGATCAACAACAAAGTTGATGGGACTCCAAAACCTGAATCCAAAAAGGTAAATGTCATCATCTGAAAGGTTTTTTGTTTTGTATTCTTGTTTGTACTTGATCTTCCATCTTACTGGTTATCTGTGCCGCCCTTTAGAAGTCGAGCTCTTCCACCATCACCAATGAGAAGATCACCCGACTGTATGAACTCGGCCCGGAGCCAGAGAGGAAAATGTGGGTGGACCGGTACCTGGCCTTTGCCGAGGAGAAGGCCATGGGGATGAGCAACCTGCCCGCCGTGGGCCGCAAGCCTCTCGACCTCTTCCGCCTCTACGTGTCCGTCAAAGAGATCGGCGGCCTCACCCAGGTCAGACAGCAGTTTTGCACAAACTTATCGGTTTGGTCTGTGTAAATCTAACTTGGTGTTTTTCTTTTCTTCCCTTCGTTCTTTCTCTCAATCCAGGTAAACAAGAACAAGAAGTGGAGGGAACTGGCCACCAGTCTGAACGTGGGCACGTCGAGCAGCGCGGCCAGCTCGCTCAAGAAGCAGTACATCCAGTGTCTGTACGCCTTCGAATGTAAGATCGAGCGCGGCGAGGACCCGCCCCCGGACTTCTTCAACACGGACACAAAGAAGAACCAACCCAAGATCCAGCCTCCAAGCCCAGGTGAGACCTGCTGTCAGGCTTTTCCACATAGGACCAAGTTTTTCACATTTTTCATGTGACATTGACAAAACTTTCGTTCATCTTCTTTTGTGGAAGCTACTGCACACTTTTCAGATTTTAATGAAAAAAATCACAAGTTAATAATTCAATAATTATATGATGCACAACAATTAAGTCATTAAAAAAGAAAAAACCTACATTCAATACTCTGTTGATGTAAAGCTGAAATAGCCCCAGGCATCACTAACAACTGTACAAGAATTAACATTTCAAAAGATTTCAGAGACACCATGAAAATAACTAAGTGGGTCAATGGCAGTTTAGCCTAAGAAACCGTAAGACGTTAACAAAGAACAACCAATAGTTATTTGGTTATTTGGATATTTATCACAAATTATCAAACTCCTCTGTGGTTGTAACAGTGTGACTGGTGGAACGAACAGGTTACCGGCTTGGTGAAGTTAGCTAAATGTCCACACTTTTGTTTTCTTGTTTTGCTTTTCTTGTCCCCCACACTTTGAAGATCCCTGCTGAAGCACAGATAATGCATGTGGTTCATATGTGACAACCGGTAGCTTCTTTTGTAGCTCTTTTTCTCCTTCATCTTGGGCGACATTGGAGGTCTTCTGCGTTATCCGACTGTAAATGCCTCCATACTGTGTCTGTGTTGGGTAGAAGTTGGGTCAGAAAGGGCATCGCTCTGCTCCGGGGTGCGGCGTGTTGCCCCGGAGCTGTTTGTTTTGGATGGATGTGTGTCGTAACTGCCAGGAGCAACACCACCAGGAGTGACCGCGTGCTGCCATTGCCTCCGTTTGGCCGGAACCCAGGCCCGTCAGACTCTGGGCTCCGAATCTGCACAAGAGGCAACAGGGAGGGGAGGGGGAAGGAGAGATGATCAGCTGGCACCGTGAGGGAGATGTGGGCACAGAGGTTGGGGTGGCAGGGGGAACACGTGGGGGCCGTTAGGTGAACTGGTGATAGCCTGTGATGGCTCTGTGATTGGCCCAGAGCCGCGGCAGCAGAGCAACACTCCCTAGAGATCAGGACGATGATGAATGAGGTCTCAGCGCATTGTGTGTTTTGTGTGTGTGTGTGTGTGTGTATGTGGAAAAGTCACACAATTCAGCGTCTTTCTTTCTGTTTCTGCCATGCTACATTTTTTATGTCCTTACAAGACCCCCCCACCCCCCTTCATCTGTAGTGGAGGGAAATCCCTGCCCAGAGGGAGGGGGAGGGGTGGAGAGGCAGTGTGAGAACTGAAGAGGCTGATGTGAGAAAATGTGAATAAATGTGACCTGCCAGTGACCCCGACTGTGTGTGTGTGTATGCCAGCCAATTTAATGAATGGGAACCTGTGACTCATCAGACTGTTAATAGTGAGAAGTCCTGGGCTCAAGTTAAGGATGAGCGATGCTATGTCACACACACTCGCAACACAAACAAACCATCACTCACTCTTTCGCACACACACGCACACACATGCACACACACACTGTGTCAGATGGCAGACTGCCGTCTTCTACACTCAGGATCAGTAACGGGTCAGAGTCAGGAGGTAGAACAGTGAATTCCTGCGTCTATAATTAGTTAATCTCATTTGAATTGAAAAGTATACATGGACACAATAAGCAACATTTTTAATTCAAAAACTCTTTTTGCTGTCAAATTATGGATTGTAGACGTATAAGCTCAGCATCAAATATATTTCTTGTTTTTAATCTGTTATTGAGGTTCTTCAACCATAAGATTGGAACAAAGTGTTGTTCTATCCATTCAGCTTTCCAGTGTTCCAGGAACTCCTCATCATTCATGGAACTTCTTTAGAAGTGTGGACTGTGGACGCTGACATTAGCATTGGGGACGTCTGTGCTGCTGCTACATGTTTACCACTGAGATGCTATTTTACTGTAGGGTTGAATAACTTAACTCATAGGCTAACTCATGTTTGCACAACTTGAACACAAAAAGTATTTTCCAGCCCCCAACAGATTGTTTTTTGGATCAAAAATGAAATCCCAGTGGGCAATCTGCATTGCCGTCGATCGCTGTTGTTAGAGGATGTTGTGCGTCAGATTTACGAGTGTACCAGAAATGCGTAACAAAGGTTCTGGGCTGGATTTTTTCTTTTTATGCATTAGAATCTATGCAGTTGATTTCCACTGAGACACAGAGACTAAAACTAAAATTCTCAGATTTATCCAGAGTCTTTGCTCCTGCCAAAGTGCTTATTGTTGTTGTATCGTTGTTCTTTCAGCTGGTTCAGGGTCCCTTCAAGGGCCCCAAACTCCCCAATCTACCACCAGTTCAATGGCAGAAGGAGGAGACCTGAAGCCTCCCACCCCAGCCTCCACCCCACACTCACAGATGCCTCCGATGCCTGGAGTCAGGTATGATGTCAAAGATACAAAATTGTGATTTGGGAAACCTAATTTTGTCTGGAAGCTGCCGTAACATTAAACCTGCCCCTTGTGGTTAAACTGCAGCATTACATCAACAACTAGAATGCAGTAATCAGAGTTTAGGTGGACTCCTGCCTATTTGCGGTTGACCATTCGCAGATTTTTTTTTGTAAAACATATCTAAAATATGCATTGCTACTTGACCCACTATTGGCTGGCACTTAGAAAGCAGCCAGTCTAGGAGTGTTATTCATTTTCCTTGCCACCGATTGGCTGCAGCAATAAGATTTTGCAATTTAAATGAACATTTTGACAACTCTTATGTCATTTTGCAGGAGCAGTGTGAATCTGCAGGATCCGTTTGCTGATGGTGGAGACCCAGCGTTTTCCAGAAGGAACACCATGACTCCCAACTCTCAGGGCTACCAGCCAGGCATGGGCGGTCCAGAGATGATGAGTCGCATGGCTCCCTACGAGTCAAACAAAGACCCATTCGGGGGCATGAGGAAAGGTAGGAGCAATAATAAGTAGGAATGAGCCAATCCACCTTTTTCACCTCCAATACAAATTTGGATATCTGGGGTTTAGTACCAACTGATACCAATCCAATACAGAAAAACATTTAAACAGACATAAATGCACTAAACTACACTTTTATTTGCTCATTCTTCACCGGTGCAGCACACTTAAATTCACCAATAGCTTCATAAGCTTGGTCAAACATGTAAAAAATAAATTCCAACAAAGCTCCAAGTGGGCGAACTGACAGGCACCCATTCCCAGATTGCAAGTGTTGGAGCTGAAAACTAACAAAATGGTAATTTTCCTTGTGTTTCTAAGCTGGAGAACAGTTCATGCCCCCTAACCCTAACAGTGGAATGGGCGAACAGTACAACCGAGGACCTCCAGGTCCCATGGGTAACATGCCGATGGGTCAAAGGCAGCAGTATCCTTATGGATATGACCGAAGGTAAGAACACTAGAGGATGCTTATCTTCAGTCATTTTCTGTATCTTTATGAAAGCTGATGACGGATGCTACTTCGTTTTTACAGGCAGGAACCAGGCATGGGCCTGAAGGCAACATGGGGCCCGGAGCGCCTCAGCCCAATATGATGCCTTCTGGTGCTGATGCAGGGATGTACTCACCCAGCCGTCCCCCACCTCAGCAACGGTCAGTACCGTTAAGCTCAAATTGGCCTGTCTTACAGCCAATTGAAAACATCAATTTTTCCTTTAAGGCATTTGTGATCATGACTGCAATATCAATCTCTCTAACATCCCAGGTTACAGATTTACTGTGGACATGAAACGCAATTTTATAAAATTTATCCTTGTTTTCAGGCATGATTCCTACACAAATCAATACCCTGGCCAAGGGGCTCCCCCTGGTGGCCCTTACCCAAATCAACAGCCAGGAATGTATCCACAGCAGCAACCTGTAAGGACATTTTGTTTAGCATTTCCAGCTGTTTTACTGTTTTGTTAAATCAATACTCAATCATGTATTACTGGATGTTCCTTTTATATCTGTTTTGTTTAAATAGAACACTATGGTTTATACAGATGTGAGAGCAGAAATAATGACGCTCATTGTTTTTGCTGACAGAACTACAAGCGGCCTGTAGATGCAGGGTACGGCCCTCCAGCCAAGCGCCACGAGGGGGAAATGTACAACGTTCCCTACAGTGGTCAGCAGCAGCCTGGACCCCAGTCCTCCGGGCATCAGGGCCAGCAAGACATGTATAACCAGTACAACACATATCCAGGAGGAGAGCGCAGACCACCAGGCCCACAGGGCCAGTTCCCCTTCCCTTTTGGGAGAGATAGAGGACCTTCATCTGCAGGGCCAAACTCCCAGTCTCACATGCCTCCTCAGATGATGACGAGCTCGATGCCTTCTGGTCCTGACGGCCCACAGGGCCCGGTATGGCAGGGCCGCAACGAGATGGGCTATCCCAATTATCCCAACCGACAGGGACCTCCTGTACCAGGCCAGGGTCCCGGGTATCACGGTATGAACCGTTCAGGAGAGGAGATGATGCCATCAGACCAACGCATTAATCACGAGGGGCAGTGGCCCGGCCACGTAAACCAGAGGCAGCCTCCGTTTGGACCTGCTAGTTCTGGACCACCTATGACCAGACCTTTACCTTCAACCTACCAGACTTCTCAGAACCACATTCCTCAGGTGTCAAGCCCAGCTCCCATGTCCCGGTCCCTGGAAACCAGGACATCCCCCAGCAAGTCTCCCTACATGCATCCTGGTATTAAGGTGCAGAAAGCCGGCCCTCCAGTTCCTGCATCGCATATCGGCCAGGCCCCTGTGCAGCAACCCATGATTCGACGAGATGTGGCCTTCCCTCCCGGCTCTGTGGAAGCTACCCAGCCCCACCTTAAACCCAGAAGGCGGCTCACCATGAAAGACATTGGTAAATAACTTCTTATGTCTTAGGCTCAATAAATTAAAATCACACATAGGCATGTAGGGTTTAGGTCATTTTGACTCATGGGCAATTTGTTTTTTTCTCTTCAAAGGCACTCCTGAGGCTTGGAGAGTTATGATGTCCCTAAAGTCAGGGTTATTAGCTGAAAGCACCTGGGCCTTGGACACCATTAACATTTTACTGTATGATGATGGCAGCATTACTACTTTTAATCTTTGCCAGGTAAATAAAGTACCTTTCCTCTGGCAGGAGCCTTACATCAGCTACACACCTTAACTAGGTGGTCTTTTCTCTTGGATCTGTCATATTAATTTACGTTTTTTTGTTTGGTTTTGCAGCTACCTGGGTTCCTGGAGCTGATAGTGGAGTACTTCAGACGTTGCCTCATTGAGATCTTTGGCATCCTAAAGGAGTATGAAGTGGGAGACCCTGGTCAGCGCACCCTGATAGATCCCAATGCAGCTGAGGACACCGATGATGAAATTCCCATACCTGAGTGTGAGGACATGGACACCGATGAGGAAGAGGATGAAGATGAGGAGAACCAAGAGAAAAAGACCAATCATGATGCCTCCTCACAGGTGAAGGTTAAAGAAGAGGAAGAAGAAAGCTCAATGAAAGACAAGTCCTCAGAAGAAGATGATGAGGAAGAGAAAAAGGAGTCTTCTACCAAGGAAGCCAGTAGCTCTACCTCAGGGTCTTCTCAGGACCCCAACGTCCACTTGGAAAAGCCAAAGCAGGCTAGCAAGTTTGATAAACTCCCTATCAAGGTAGTGCGTAAGAAGAACCCTTTCCGCTTAAACCACTTATCCAAGCTTGGGCAGCGACAGAGTTTTGACAGTGGCCTGATACACTGGAGTATTGGCGGTGGTGACACTACTGAACACATCCAGACCCACTTCGAAAGTCAGATGGATCTCCTTAAGCAGCGGAAACGCACGTTACCTGCCACTGAAGGCCGCAAGAAGGTCAAGCTGCTTGGGACGACGGAAAACCCAGAGAAATCCAAGTTCTGTTTGGAAGAAAAGTTTCAGCAGCAGCAAGCCCAGTGTTCTGATCCCAACAAGGCTTCAACAGAGAAGAGTCCTTCCTCTCTTCCCCTCTGTGCACCAGTCACTGCCACCATTGATGACGTACTTTCGGCCCGACCCGGGTCGGTCACAATGGAAGTGGTCCGTGGAGGTGCAGAGGAGCAGAAGGAGAATGGCAAGTATCTATTTAGCATCAACCCTGATCCTCAGAGTCGACGCAACGTCAAGATCCTGGAAGACGAGCCCCACAGCAAGGACGAAACTCCTCTCAGCACTCTGTCGGACTGGCAAGACTCTTTGGCCCGCCGCTGCATCTGTGTTTCCAACATCATCAGGAGCCTCTCCTTTGTCCCCGGCAACGACCTGGAAATGTCTAAACACCCGGGCCTCCTCCTGCTTTTGGGCCGTCTGGTGCTGCTCCACCACAGACACCCTGAGCGCAAACAGGCACCAGTCACCTATGAGAAGGAGGAAGAAGAAGACGAGGGAGTGAGCTGCGACCGAGACGAGTGGTGGTGGGACTGCCTTGAGGTGTTGAGGGAGAACTGCTTGGTCACTCTGGCCAACATCTCAGGCCAGTTGGACCTTTCTATCTACCCAGAGAGTATATGCTTACCACTGCTGGATGGCCTGCTCCATTGGGCGGTGTGTCCCTCGGCAGAGGCCTTGGATCCCTTCCCCACACTCGGCCCACACAGCTCACTTTCACCCCAGAGACTGGTCCTCGAGACCCTCAGCAAGCTCAGCATCCAGGACAACAACGTCGACCTCATTTTGGCCACACCACCGTTCAGCCGCTTGGAGAAGCTCTACGGCTCACTCGTACGCCTTGTCGGTGAACGTAAGGTGGCTGTTTGCCGGGAAATGGCGGTCGTTTTGCTAGCTAACTTAGCTCAGGGTGACAGCTTAGCAGCGCGGGCCATCGCTGTCCAGAAAGGCAGTGTGGGTAATCTGCTGGGTTTCCTGGAGGACAGCCTAGCTGCCACACAGTACCAACAGAGCCAAAGCTCCTTGCTTCAAATGCAGGGCGGTCCCCATTTCGAGCCTACGAGCGTGGACATGATGCGGCGAGCAGCCCGGGCGCTGCACGCCTTGGCCAAAGTGGAGGAGAACCACTCAGAGTTCACTTTGTACGAGTCGCGCCTACTAGACATCTCTGTGTCTCCACTTATGAACCCTCTGGTGTCCCAAGTCATCTGTGACGTACTCTTTCTGATTGGCCAGTCATGACAGCCGCCAGGGGCTTTCAGCTCTGCCTCTTTCTGTTCCCCACCCCTCCAGCCCCAGACCTCCTTTTTTTGTGTGTGCGTATGTATGTGTCGTATGCGCGTGAGTGAAATGAGTAAAAACTGACTGTCCTTTGTTTTTAATTTATGCAAAAATCACCTCGGACTCTGCTGTCTTTTTACCCTGCTTCTCACTAAAAGGAAGGAATATCATGAAGTAGTTGTGGATTTTAACCATGGAGCGATACCGGCAGGAAAGAGCAGATCGGGACCCAGGCATAGGACAGAGTGCACTGCCCTGCGGACTGGACTTGTTTTTTAATGAAAAAGAAAAACTCCATTCAAAAAAAAAAAGAAAAAAAAACAGAAGAAAAAAACTGTAACCAAAGTTGCTGTCCCGTTTACAGTGAGTTTGGGGGATACTTGTGCTTGTGTTCTCCCTCAGAGGGGTCTGCAGGGCACAAAGGAAACAATATTATGGTTCATGTTTGGAGGCTACGTAGACTCATGGACTGTGGTGTGGTATAATTGCTGTAATTTTGGATGCTATATACTCAGCCTCACAGGAACCACATTATTGGCTGTGAACAGACGTCTGTCATGGGAGGCCTGTGCAGTAGATTGTAGGACTTTTTTCTGTACTGTACACCTTAAAAACTGTAAACATACTGTAATAATACTGTTTCACACTGAGATATGCTGGCTTGGCAGCAAACTGTAGTTTTTAAAAACAGTTTTAGTTCATGTCGAGAGAAAACGGCTTTCCCCCCAAAGTATGGTGAACCTACAACACCCCGACCTCTTCTCTTTGTCCCTTGATTGTATGACCTGACCCTCTTATATTAAAAAGTCACCTATAGGACTGGTCCTCAACGCTAGACGCAGTCCAGGCTGCAGTGTAAATATCACGTTGTACATTACACTTCTCTCTTTCTCAGCTTCTGTTGCT
The DNA here is from genome assembly GCA_033032245.1 of Poecilia picta. NCBI lineage: Eukaryota > Metazoa > Chordata > Actinopteri > Cyprinodontiformes > Poeciliidae > Poecilia > Poecilia picta. Next base: position 25,715,829 of record CM065363.1, on the reverse strand, counting down.
CTTTATCATTTTTAATCCTTTATTGAGTCCCCCCACCCCCGGCGCCCCACCACCCCTCTCCTCTCATCAAGTATGCCATGTGATTTACTTGATGGCCTGCTCTCCGCTCCGTTATTCCGGCGCCCCAGTCCCTGCTCCATTCAGCGCTCCAGGGAGGGTGTTCAGCTGCTGTCCGATGCCACATCTAAACAAACGTCAAGTTTCAGTTTGTCTCCGGGGCGAGTGTAGAGCTTATTAACAAGAAACGTCTGCAGTGTCATTAGAGCTCCCTCATAAAGACAAGCTAAATCTTGATGGAGAAACCAGTTTTCTTTTCTTTTATTTTATTTTCCAGTGATGCGGATTCTGCATATTTGTATCTCAGATGATGTAGCTAAAGACTTGATGTAAATTCCTTTTTTCCCCTTTTTTGGCTTAATGAATATCATTTATTCAGTATGAAATCTTTATACTATATGTTCCACGTGTTAAGAATAAATGTACATTAAATCTTCATAAGATGTTTGCTGTGCTCTTATTTCTGATTTGCTCTGAAAAAGTATTAACAGACTTTAATTGGGTTTGTTGTAGCCTTGTTCTGTACTTCACTTCCTCCAGCGGGTCTTTTATTTTCATGATCTTTTTTCTTTATTTTACAAATTTGTTTATATTTGGCATCAAATTCCAGCAGGTGCAACAAAACATTGCCTGCTATCTACAATTAAAAAAACTGAGACCACAGACAGGTAGGACACAGAACTCAAGTTTTTCACAGATTATCCGTCTCATATTACACCGTCCTGACTTCTGGCATAGTGACAATTTTAAATGACATATTAAGAAAACATATTTATAAAAGTTACATCAGCAGTTGTAAATGGCTTGTTCACCCACTTCGCTGAGTAGTTACTTTAGCATCAGTTACTTTTGAAATGCAACAAAAATGAAAGGTTTTACATCACATGTCTGTTTAACCTTTCAAGAGTTTTCTGACATTTTATAACTCTACAAATGTTGATGTCCACGCTTCCTTTGGTTCTCTGATTCTGACTTGATTTTTGGAAACCTCTGTGTGGTTTGTGAACAACCAGCAACTCAATCTTTGCAGGTTTTTGACAGAAATGTTACGAGATGCACCCAAGAGTCCATGATAACTCTTGAGTAGCTGCAGATATTGACAACATGGGTGGGGAAATTACAAGACATGTACTAGTTGTGCACTCTGAAAATTTAGTCTGAATTAAAAAATAATTATTATTTATCTGAAAGAGAAATTAAATGTTGCCATAACTCATATCAAATATTTACCGAGTTGTCATGGAAGGTGATGCTGTGGGTCAGGAAGGATCTGTCTTGAAACTCGTCAGAAGAGGCCTCTGACCAAAGACCGTTGCTGTATGACAGACAGGTGACATGCTAGCAGCTCAAATTACTTGAAAATTACTGCTCAGACTCTCTAGCCAGACTGAGCAAACATTTCAGTCTGCTTGTGTGTTACTTGAGGAAGCTGAATTCAGATTTCACATTTCAGAGATTAATTGTTAAAAAAAAAAAGGTTGGAAACTCATTCATGAACTATGAATCATTTTGCAAAAATGCATCAGAATCTTTGGTTGTAGAAGCTGAACAACCTACATTCTTCATGCGGCTTGTTCATCTCAGACACTGAAGCAGTTTTTTTTTTTTTTGTTTTTTTTTTTTGGCTGACATTTCTGAAATCAAATCACTCTGCAGGCACACCACTCAGCGGAGTTTGCTGCGCATGACATGACTGACATGCCAACACGACGATGCACCGCCGTCTTTGTACCTGGATCAAAAACTGCTGATCCTGTCATACATATTTATGTGGGCGTGTTACAAACCCCCCCACTGATAAGACAGCTGTGGAAAAATTGTTCCTGCTTGAAGTCTTGACAGATGACGGCTGTAAAATAACCCATCAGAAACATGGCAGCAGGTTTAACTTAGAACATGCAATGTTAGAGGAAACGAAGCAGTGACAGTCGGCATTAAAAAATGTGCAAATATTTATTTCCACTGTGGTCCGAAAGGAAAGGAAAGGAACAAAATAACATCCATTAGAGCAAAAACAGTCAGCATGGGCTAAATATAGCACCCGCTGGGTGTTCAAAGGTACCTGCATCTTCTTCATGTGGCTCCACTGAAGTTCTGTTCATTTAGGAAGTCTCACTGAGATCAAGATGCCCTCAGAATAAATCCCCAAAAAACTAAGTGAAGTCCTTGTTTTAGTTGCCAGGATTTAGTCTGAAAGAGCTGGACTCTGAAGTGTCAGTGTGATGGAAATAAACTGGACACCAGAAACGTCAGTAGATTCTGTTGAGTTTTTGTGTGAGAGAAAAACAAAAAATAGCAAATAACTGGCAACTGGAAGGACCAAGGTTTTCAATATTTTTAAAGCTAAAAGTTACACAAAATCTTACCAAGTATTTTTGGTCTAGTTTCTATGCAAATATCTTCGTACACTTGAAATAATACGAAACTAAGATACAAGTGGCTTTTCAGCAAGATACAGGCGCTTAAGTCAATTTCTATATTTTTTTGACAGCAGTCCTGTAAACAGATCCACCTACCTGAGCTGGAGACCCCTGCAGCTTCTCCAGAGTTTCCTTGAGCCCAGTCTCATGAAATCCCAGCAAAATACTTAACATTTTGTAGCTGCAGCAAGGTTCAAGAGGCTTGAAGAGCTACCGTAGTTTGCGATTCATCATATTGGCCCTTTAGATTTATGTTTTCCATCCACCTGAATAATGTGTAGTTGCGCCACTGCTAACCACCAGTTACCAAGGAAATAGTGCCCCATCGTGATGTAGCCTAGCATACTGAAAAAACTGTTTTGCGTCTAGTCTTACATTTCTAATGCTGCTCTGGTTTAAGGGACGTAGTTGCAAAGGGTCAGTAGTGACCACTGGAAGGACTTTTTCTGTCCGGAGCTCCAGACCACAACTGAAATAATTTGATGCCATGGAAACGGCTGCCAACCCGTCCATGTTTTAAAACTTCCTTCAAACCTGTCACCTGAAGAATAGAGAGCGCTAAGGACATCTGTCATGGATTCTTTATTGAGCCATGACAGACAATCGTCACGCGCTGCCAGAGCTTCCCCGGCTCTGTAACCAGATTGTCGAGCTGTTCTAATCCCATCAAGACGGTACTGAACAAATCCCTCACAGCTCAGTCCCACTCATCCGCACACGCTTCCAACAGGCTGATTATATATACACAACAAAAAACTCTGAATTTTTGAGGAACTTCCAGACGTCACCTTTCATATCAGCGGGCTCTTCCTCTGTCTCTGACGCTGTGGCGCCCTCGTCTGGTTAGAACTCGAAACGCATCAGTTCTCAGAGAACGAGATGAGTCCTGTTGGAAAATAAATGGTTACCATGGTTTTCAGTCAGAACCGCTGCGTCATGTCTTCTTTAGAGATGCATCGCTGTTTTTATGGTTTTCTCATGAAGATGGAAGTATTTTTGAGGTCATATTTTAGTCTGCTTCATTTACATCAAACCAGTTACACTTAGCATTCAGGCTGAGTCACAAATTAAAATCATACAATAGAAATGTTGACTGTAACACAGTTATAGTAATAGATGTATGACATCTCCCTGAATTTGATTCATTCAGGAAGAAAAACAACCATGATGGACTATAATAAGGATTAAGTTAGTTGTTAAAATGCTGGCTTCGGTTGGACAACAACTTCAGATATTCTCTACCGTTTGCATCCATATTTGCTTCTGCAAACTCTGAGCTCTTCTTTTTATGGTAGTTGGCAAAACACCTAGAACGCTGATGTTACTGTGTCTGATGGCCGAGCCACCAAAGTGTTCTGGAAGGTCATGGACCATTACTAGAGCAAACCCCGGAGCGGACTCTCCCTCTCTACTGCTTCTTGGACCAGCCAGGCCAGCGAAAACTGACTCCTTGGCCTGTAGCCGCCGGTATTTAAGCGAACTGTGAGCGGGGATAAAACCTCCCAGCGTCAGTGTGAGGCGAGAAACTCGTCCTGAGCTTGGCACCTTGAGATGCACGGCCTGATGGAACTTTTCTTGAGGGTGCTTGAGTGGACATCTGCATCAGGACAGAACTACATGGACTCAGAGCAACTGGACCATACTAGAAAGCTGGTGAGGCAGTCCTGTGGCTCTTGGATTTTGATTCAATTTTGTTCTTCACTAGTTTCCCCGAACCTTGGACTGGTTGAGGCAGAGCTTGTCTGAAGCTATTGGAGGAAAACCTCTGACCAGAACCACTCTTGACTGCACGGTTAGTTTTGAAGCTGCTGGTCTGGACTGGACTTAAAGAGGAGAAGCTGGTTCTGGAAACTGCTGCTGAATTTTCTTAGTCTGTCATCTGGTAGAGAGAAGCCAGCATGTGTGTTGCTGTTCTGGTTGTATTGAATGTGTTTATAAGTTAAGTGAATGTACTATTCCTGCCCCAACCCTGTTTTTTTTTTTTTTTAAATTAAACAATCCTTATCTTCTTCAACCCAGAAGCCATCACCAAGCTCTATTTGAACTAAGTAAATCAACAAGATTCTGTTTAAGAAGAATATATATATATATATACTGTATATATATATGTATATCAGACACATTGAACACTTCGATAAATGCAGCTGCAGAAACTCACTGCATGGAGTTTCTTCATGTTCTTTAGGCAGGGAAATGACTGAAAAGTCATTCTACAGAAGATGCTTGCTCGGCATGTGAAGCTGAGTTGGTGTTTATTGCTGCTTTCAGCCAATCACTGCTTGATGAACTGATTGTAGTCACGCAGCTCATCCGAGTCATCTGATTTCTTGCTTTTCTATCATGTTATTCTCACCACAACATGGTAACAGTTTTAACAAATATGTAAAAATAAAAATGTATTATTTATAAAAGCTGCATACTACAGGCTTTATATGTATTTAGTTTCCAAGTGTCCAAATGGAGTCCTAATCATTTAGATGATAAAAGCTGTACTTTTCACAAGATGATGCAGTCAATTCTTGTAGTTACTTTAAAAAAGAGCTTACTTCATAGCTAAACATAATAGAATGAATTTCTGACCAAAACTAAATAATGTCAGTGAATGTTGCAAAAAACAGACTAAAATTCTCATGTTATCAGAACAACATCCATCGTTGGTTTGGGGTGATGACTAAACCCAGGCGTTTGAATCAAAAAACAAAGACTGTAAAACTACCTTAGATATCTTTGATTTTATCTGCGGAGTATTTCTGGGGTGTTTTAGAAGGTAGAAAATGATACAGCAACTCTTCAATGAACCCTGCTATGTTATCTTTTGAATTTCTTTTAAGAATGCTTCTTGATTCTTAGATGTAATATTAACTTTATTTCCTCTGTTGAGAAGGAATCAACGAACTTCATGAGGGGTTGTTTAAGCTTGTGCCCTGAGCTCGGTTTGTCTTTTTTTAATCCAGTTCAAGTAAATATTACATGTAACAAATCCACTGTACTAAAATAAGAGTTTCTCTGGTGTTTGCAAAATACTTAACAGTGCAGTGTCTTGCAGCAAGATGATCCTTGGTTTTAGCCTTGTCCAAACAGTCCAGAGCCATGCATACATACATACTGGGTAACTGACCTCCAGTCTGAGTGAGTGAATGCAACATTTTTTGTCCTTTTTACTCATCTTTTTGAACAGTGAAGATAGTGACAATAGTGACAGACGAGCCTTCATGGAAATATAAAACACAGTCAATTGTTTTACCAAGATCTCATTCCTCTGTGGGAGTTTGGAAAGAAAAAAAATAAAACAGTTTTATTTCCCAAGATAATCCACAAGGTTGCACAACACACTTTTGCAATCTCACACTGCACTGCAGGAAGTAGTCTTCCCCTTTAGCACATTGGCCTATTTTCTGTCAACACAAGTCTAGTAGAAAAATAACATTTGCTTGCATGTTTGAGCCCAAAGATGTTTTGTCAATTTTTTTAAGCATTTTATTTAGATTTTAAAAATGTAAGTTTAAAACTATAAATGAGACAAGTCTCAAAGAGATTGTTCCTGTGTAAATAAAGGATTATATACAACAAAAGACTTAGGGATTTTTAAACGTCTCTACATACTGGAAACAAGCTACATTTGAATTCTTATATTCTCTGTCTGAGAAAACAAAACTTTTATAGCTGCTCCCTAAAAATAATGTTATTGCTTCAAAGCTGACTTCAGTCTTGCTACTATTATCTATTAGACATCTCAAAATACAAACTGGTTCCACCGAGTTATGCTAGTGACCCAAGTTTTTGATTCAGATGTGTTTGAGCAAATGGAATAAGACACTTGTGGTACATTTGATTCACAGAGATTACTGTATGAGAAGCACCTGAAATACTGTGTCCTGTAAAGTGTCTTTGTTCCTAAAGTTGTTTGATCTTAAACTTCAACTGAAATTTAAAAGAAAAACACACACAAGAGCTTAAAAACAACAAAACAATTTTTGTTTTATTTCAGCACACTATTTTTAAGATTAGCGTCTATAGTGGTTGAACTTAGACCATTTGGAGGCTGGATGAACACTGGGGAGGTCAGGATTGGACACCGCTGCCCTCTGAGGTCGTGGTGGTGTATCGATCCAATATGGCTTCTGGACTGGACCTTGGTACGGCATCTTCCTTCTCCAGTCATATCCTGAATGGCTGCTTGTTTGTTCAGGTTTGTAAAGTGGTACCCTCTGTGGAGGCCGATAGACCTGCTGTTGCTTCTGGACACGTACCGCCTCCTGCTCAGTAGGTCTTTTCAGCCGTCTGATGGCCGACCCGCCGAAGGGTTCTGGAAGGTCATAGACCATTACTGGAGCAAACCTCAGAGCGGACTCTCCCTCTCTGCCACCTGTGGGAGCAGCCAGGCCAGTGAGTAGACTCCTTGGCCTGTAGCCTCTGGTATTTAGAGCGAACTGTGGGCTGGGATAAAACCTCCCAGCTGCAGCGTGAGGCAAGAAACTCCTGATGTTTTCATCTTGAGATGCACGGCCTGAAGGGACTTTTCTTGCACGACCCTGAGCAGACGTCTGCATCTGAATAGAACTATGTGGACCAGGACCAACCAGACCGAACAAGGTGGCTGATGAGCCCATTTGCCCATAAGAAGGGTCCATGTAGGAAGCTGGCCTGAAGGAGTAGCCTTCCCTTTGGCTCACCCCTGGACTCGGCTCAGCAGGCATAGTGGTCTGGCTCTTGGGTTTTGACCCAACAGCGTTCTTCACCAGCCTCCCTGAGCTTTGAACCGGTTGAGAGTGGGATTGTGTTATCCCGCTGGTGGAGGGCTTCCAATTGTAACCACTTTTCACTGCTGGCTTAGTGTTGAAGCTATTGGTCTGGACCTGAACTGAGGGAGGCGAGAAGAAGCTTGGTTGAAGTTGGTTCTGGAAATAGCTGCTGAATTTTCTCTGTATGCCATCTGGTGGAGAGAAGCCAGAGTTTGTGTTCTCCGGTCTCTGTGCTGCAGGACAGAGAGACAAATTTTATTTAGAGAGATGGAGAGAGTTGGGGCAAAATGTGACTGATTTGCGATTCTTACCGTCTTTAGGCCAAGAACAACCAGCAAGTTCTGCTTGAACTAAGCAAATCAGCAAGATCCTGTTCAGGGAATAAACATTGAAGAAATTAATACTGTAACAAAAAAATTCATCTTTAAACCCTGATTAAAATAAAATAAAAAAGTTCACTTACCCAAAACCAAGTCCACAAGTCATTTCCATGCCTCTTCAGTCTGGTCACTGCAAAAGCAGCCCAACTCCCCAGCAGCTACTTGCTCTGCATGTATGCAGCAGTGAGTTGGTATTTATTGCAACCTTCAACCAATCACAGGGTGATGTACTGATTATCTACAGTTGCTGCGGTGGTGGAGTCACACAGCTCCTCTCCTCTGATTTGTGCTTTCTTGTCTTCCTCTGCACTGATGATTAAATACGTCAAAAAAATAATGTATGAATCTTAAAAATTGTGGCATTTTCTGCAATTAGTTTGGAAAATAAAGAAGCCGAGAAGAGAAATGTTTAACTGCTGCATCATGCCAGCCACATGTAATCAAAACAAATATACACACATCATGACATGCATGTTTGTCACCTAGATGCACTGTTATCGCTGTCAGTCAACCTCGTATATGTGCTTTTTAATGTGCTATCGGCAGAGAAACAGTTCACTTGTTACAGGTAAACCATTTATCCACTGACATCGGTGGTCATGCTAATTAGCTTTAGCATTCACAGCAGGCTCTCCTAGCTGCAAAGTAGCGGAGAGTAAGGGGGCCTGGGGGGAGAAGAGGATGAGGAGCGCTACATAGAGGGTGATTGACAGCACTAAGACCTCCTCTTGGCTCTGATTGGTTATTAATAGTTAGCTTGATTTTTTTTCACAGATTATCTGTCTAATACCGTACTGTCACAACATGGTGACAGTTTCAACATATATGTAAAAAAATATATATGAGCAACTTGCTACCTCTTTAAAGTACAGTCTCAGAATATTTGAGATAATAAATCTTAAATATCAATATTTAATAAAAGATAGATCAACAACAAAGGCGGCACCCTGCTGCCATTTTCTCCGCATTTTTGACCCATTTTAAATTTACCCTAAAGAATTAGATCAGAGTTCAGTTCTTTTCCAAGGTGATTCCTCAGTGACGGTGCAGAGTAAGAGGAGGCTGCTGTCCCTAAATCTGCACAAACTGAGTAACGACATGGGTTCGGGGGCCACATAGGAAGAGAAATATGAGGGCAACAAGCCAAGAATTGATTTAGAAATAAAAATGTACCACTGAGAAAGTGTATGTGGAACAAGATGGCCATTTAACTACAGCTGTTTATATCCAGTGATAAACCCTGATGCCTTTAGTGAGTCTAATAAGCAGAGGCAATATTTCACAGTATCATGTCCTGGGTGACAGCATCAGTTTTTGGCAAGCACTTGATCCATCTCTTTTGCCACTCCTTTTTAAATCTCTGCCTGGCTGAACGGTTAAAACACTGAGAAGAGAAATACATTAGTGTGAAAAATGTTTGTCACATTTCAGTGTTTCAGAACATCAAACCATTTCAAGAGACAACACAAGTAAAGACAAAATGTAGTTTTTTAATGGAGGTGTTGTATTGAGGGAGAGAAAAATCAAAACTCACATGTGTTTGTGTGAAAAAGTGATTGACCCCTGAACCTAACATCTCCAGTCAGGCGTTTGTGATAACTTGTAGTGATGTTTTTCCAGCTGTGGAGGAATTTTGGTTTCTCGTCTTTGTAGATTTGTTGTAATTCAGCCACATTGCAGGATTTTCCAGCATCAGCAACTTTTTAAGGTCACAGCATCTCAATAGGATTTAGGTCTGGACTTTATCTTGGCCATTCTAAAGTCTTTTTTTGTGGTTCTTAAGTCATTCAGAGGTAGACTTGCTGGTGTGTTTTGGATCATTGTCTGAATGCAGGAATGGTTTCATCTGGAGGTCACCAAAAGATGACCAGATGTTCTTCAGGATGTTTTGATCAGTACCAGAATTTAAGGTTCCATTTATCACAGAAAGTCTTCATTAAGCTGCAAAACAGGCTCAGAGCGTCACATTACCAACAGGAAGGAGCATGTACTTTTTCACACCACTGTATGATTCTTGCCCATTATAGCAGCATTTTCATTGACCATAAAGTTGCTTAAATTGAATTGACAAAATCAATTTTGCTTAATGTAAACTCAAGTTTATATGTTTTTTTTTCAATACAACTTCTAGAATGAGGTTGTATTGAAATAGATGCAATTTGCAAAACTACAATGAAAACATCATCACAGGAGTCACATGATCAACAGCTGGTTGTTCCTACTGGTGGAAAAGATGAAGAAGACGACAGGAAGTGGTAGGAGGATGATGATTTGTTTTTTGGGGGGGGGGTTCAGACAATATACATCTGGCTCCACCAGAGCTCTCACAGCATCACAGTTTATAAAAAGTTGTGTGTCATTCTTAAGTGCTGAAATCAAAGTTCTTTTGTTAAATCATTAACTACAATTTCCCGAAAACGCTGCATACATTGCCGCTCCAAACGCCTGAATGAGATGCCAACATCTCCTCTGATAGATGGTGAGCTCATACTCATCTAAATCTCATGCAAATGTTTACATCTGTTGCTGCCATGAATTTTAATGACTTACCATGCGAACAAATTTATTTACGTGTGATTTTAATTTAATTTCTTAAACATTTCAATTGCAAAATTTTAGTTTTTCAACAAACAGCTACTGCTCTGACCTGGGCCTTTCACCGTCACCAGCAGGCAGGGCAGGTGTAGCCTGTTGCCCAAGGATACAACAGCTGAGACGGACGGAGCCTGGGTTTGAATTGGCATCCCACCAGTTGCCGGGCGAACTTCTGCCTCCTGAGTTGTTGTAGTTGTAAGTGGATGTGGTCTGGTGACTACTACAGATACTCAAAGACTCAAAGAGAACTACGTCATGAACTGACCTGGCCTAGTTTTTTTTTAAATCTAGAATCACTCATGAATACTTCAAGTAAAATAATATTCTGAAAGTTATTACCTCAGATGAACTAGCATTCTAACTTCTCTGTCACAGAACAAGTCACAGGTCATCTTTTGGTTTGCGTGAGAATCATTCAGAAATCAGAGATTTTGCAAACATATCACTCTCCGACCAGGAAATGTGCCTTCCACATGACATGAGATTAAGATAAAGTAATCTTTTACTTTGCAGAAACATGCATCGGCATGTTCACTAGATTATTAAACTATAAAATGTAATTTTTATTAAGAACTGTTTATTTAGATGCACGTCGATACATTTGATAAATGCTCTGTGAGGTGATCTTCTGCTAGTGTGAAACCATACAAACACCAAAATCAGCTCTAACTTTTACTCTGTTAAACTGAATGAACAAACTCTCCGGATGTCAGTAACCTTCAGTTGGAAAGATTAGTTTTATCTTTGTTATGGAATTCTGTCTCCTCTCAAATGGAAACCAAAACAGTTTAGAAGAAAAATAGATTGTTTTTCGGCCTTGTCCGGTAACTGGCCTTGAACACAAGTTCCAATCACCCCCACTAATCAGCACCTGAAAACATGCAGCATTTCTGTTTGCTCTAATGCTGACCTTAGAAGTGTTGGGAGAATAAGCGACACACTTGTTTCAATTATTTTATTAACCATAAACTTAAGTTACCCTCAGGCCCTTCACAAAACTACTTGGCTGTTGGTAAAATGATTCACAGCTTGGTTCAGAAACAAAAATGTCACCATCTTCTTAATGTAAATAATGGCCTAAGTCTCTCTTTTTTTTTTTTTGCCTTTTTTGTTGCCTAAATCCTATTTTGGCCAAAACAAAAGGGGAAAAAAAATCACTGTTTCCAAAATCACTAATGGCAAAAAAAATGACTAAGGCCATTATTTTAGGAAGGTGACAATGTAGAAAATGAGGAAAAGTAGTAATAAAATAAAGAAGCTTGTTATCTTTCACCAGGACATATCATTCAAATATTTTATAAAAACAGCTTTATAGAATTTCCTCCTTTAACCTCAGCAATATCACTAAATACATTTTGCTTAGAAATATCCTCTGTCTATCGCAAAGTGATCATGAAAAACTAATCCATTAATTTGTGACACCAGGACAGGATTCTTTATTAATTCTTTACTATCAGGAAGTTAAAAAAATTGTAAAAAGTCTTCAGCTTCAGCAGAAATTATGGTGAGATTGAAAAGAATAGATCATACTTTTGATCATGTTCTTCAGGTAGAATGTGAGGCAGGTCCTTTAGTCATCAGGCTCCTCTCTAGAAACACTTCCCAGTTTGAGTCCTTGAGGCAGACAGACACACTGTCTACCTTTCAGACTGGAATTAAAACGTTGCTTTTTGATTATGTTTACAGTGAGTTATACTAATCCATTTCTGTTGTCATGTTGCTGGATGTTCACTGCTACATGCTGCTGTTGTTCCTTGTCACAATTAATCATCAAATTACAATATTAACAATCAATACAAAGAGGTATTTTATTTTTTCTCTCATATTCAGATTTCTGCCCCCTTTTTTAGCTTATATATGTTATTTTTATTTTCTGTACCACAGTTATATTTTGTTATGTTCTAGCAATTACATATATTATGTCATTGTCTTCATTCTGTGATCAGTATCACATCATGAGTCACATTTATAAACAGATCAGTAATTCAAGAAGGACATAATGATATTAATGTGGTCTTTAAGTTATTTGTTTAATTCCTCTCTGTGGGAGCACGGCAAGGGTTGTTATTTAACTTCTTGGTTTGGCCACAGGGTGGCAGCAGACTTATAACATTCACAATCTCAACTGAAGCCGTCTGGTTGCTTGTAATCACCAACGGCGTATTGGGGCCATTGTAGATATAAATAAAGGAGGACATTTCAGACAGACTAGAAAAAAAGACTTGGAAATGTCCATTGTAATCACTGAGATTGTGATGACAAATGCAATTTTATGTAATTCCGCTACAAGGCTAATGGCCTGCTACACTCCACATGGAATTTTTTTCTACTGAGGAAACTTTACAAATAGTGTTGGAAAACACAAAACAGTAGATGGAGCACTGCTTCTATGTAATGGCCCCCAAAAATGAGAACATCAGATCAACCACATGGGGGCACACCACACTTTCTAATTACCTTCTTTCCATTCAGTCCCGTTATATAAAACCGTCTGTTACTGATGGTCTCTTCTCTTTAAAATATAGTCATTGAGGGTGTATCTATAAAGACAAAGTCCTCTCAACATCACTCACTAGGATCTATTATCTCTGTGTGATCACTGAAATGACTTCTTTTGGTGAAGTGACTGGCCGAACTGGTGCTATAAAAATTATTTATTGGAATTTTGTGATAGACCATCCCAAAGTAGCAGGCAACTGGGAACTGGATGGAATTTTTTAAGCAACATTTTGAAAGATATGTCATTACTTTGTAAAAAAAAAATAAAGAAGGAAAAAAAAACAGAAAAATCAATGGTGTCTCTAGCTTTTTAGGAAATCTAGATACTTAGATTTTCCCTGTTACTCTTTGCAAGGTTTAATCAGTATTTTTAAGTCTTACCAAAGAGTCTCAATTTAATTTATTCTCATTAACTTTGAGAATAAATCCAACACACCTGAATTTGATTCTGTGTTGTGTGTTGGAGCAGGGATGCATCTGAAAGTTGCAGGATGGTAGCTTTCGAGAACTGGACTTGGGCTCCCCTGCCTTACGGGGACTAAAAAGTCCCAGTTCAGTCAAATTAATACTGCTGTCACCATAGTAGAATTGAGTTTGCTCAGGTGACAAAGCAACAACAACGGTCTCTTGTGAAACTGTAGATATTTACATATTTTAATAGTGAAAATCATGTAAATGTAACCCACCTTCTTCTACCTCAAGTATTTTTCTTGTAATTCTTAAAATAGACTACTCAAATTTGTATTTTATACTCAAAATCTTCCTGGCTGTTTCTTTTTTTCCCAAATGTCCTTACCGTTTGACTCCCAGATTTACATCCTTTCAGGGTTTTTAATCATTTTCGGTGTAATAAGCCATAAATATGTTCATATTTATAGTAAATGTCTCCTCATAGTGTGGTTTCACCCATTAATTTTGGTAGAATTTCTGTTTCCTTTTCCTTTGTGGGAGCTCAACAGAAAAAAATGAGCATGCCGTTGAATGTTTATCTGCCCTTTTCTGTTGCTTTCTGTCATCGCAAGTCCAAACAATATCAGTCAAGTGGAACCAAAGATGCACAAAAACAGAATATATTCTGAGCACAAATAGATGCATGTTTAACGTTTTGTAAATCACTTTACTGATGGCCATGGAGAAATGCATAATACATTAAAATTTTCTACTTTAAAATGGAAATACATGATGTTCTCGAATTTCAGAAGTGTGACAGAGGTTGTGTGTATCTGGAAGCAGAGAGTCTCTGATCATAACCGCTGTTCACTGTAGGGTCAGTGTTGAATGTGGAGAAACAAGTGCCGGATGTAGAGATCGCTGCTGAACTTGCTTCCTCTGCTGTCAGGTGGAGGGAGGCCATCGTGTGTTTGTTGCTGTTCTTGGGTTTCAGTCTCAAGCATTCACCCCAAAAACCAAACCGCAACTCATTCCTCAATTTCTTCAGCATGGTTGAAGCGAAAAGCCAGCCCATCTTCTCTGTCGCTGCTTGTTTTGCATGCATGCTGCAGCAGTGGACTGGTATTTATTGCAGCCTGTAATCAATCACTGCTTTATGAACTGATTGTCTGCAGGTGCTGCTATAGTAAAGTCAAAATATGAGAAAGCAAATGAAGGAGGATTTGCTCGCACAGCTAAGACGTTACTCTGGCTCGTATTAGTCGTGATTCTCTGGCAAACGTCGGCGATGATGTAATATCTGAACCTGATCAGACCCAGCTGTCACTGACAGGAGTCAGAGACGTGACTTTATGCCGGCTTGTGAGTGTGGCGTCAACTTCCTGTGCTGGCCTGACCCATCTTTGGCCATGTGGGACTCTCCACAGGCAGATGAACTTTTCCACCTCTTCTGTAACTAACACACACACACACTAAGAGAACACACTCCCTGGTTTTCTGACAGGTGTGAGGTTTTGTCCCTCACTGTGCCCGGTCAGTCGTGTTCTATCATGAAATTTCCCCTGCAGAGGAGGCACAATGCATGACATGTGATGTCCGGATAACTGTGTTGCTTGGTCCAGCTTTACAAACTATTTCCCTTCATCATGCGTCTCTTAAACCCAGGTTTATTCAAATTCGCCATCATATTATTTCCCGTTTTTCAGAAGAGGCTACTCTGTGAGTGATAACAGAAGATATTCTCTCTGTTGGAGGAAGGAGTGGCAGTTCTCCCACAATAACCAGATCAGTGTCGTGGTTTAGATCAGAGACACAATTTCCCGTCAAAAGGAATCCTAAGTAAGACTTAAAAAAAAATCTCCTCTAAGAGCATTTATCCACGTTTCTGAATTATTTCCATCTCTGCCATTCGACCTTTATGCCAGCCTCCTCTGGAATCTCCACAGGACACTGTCATTGAGGCAGGAGAGTGCTAAATTAAACTCATCACAGAGGGTTGAACGTTTCCTTTTCGGAGAAAAAAAACCCAAACCTCATTCATATTCAAATTATACCTGCATCATGTTTCTTTCTTTTAGCTTGGTGTTCGGCCTCTGTGCTGATTTCAGCAGAGCAGGGAAGTTTTTCTGCAGGAGAAACAGATTGTTCCACATGCACAGATGGAAGTACCCACATGGAAGTACCCGTTCTATTTAAGGATTCCACCGAGCCAGGTACCAGTGTAAGACAGGGTTATGTCAGTGTGTGCCGGCTGTGGTGGTGAGATCCTACGGCACCAGCTGACAAAGCATCTAGTATTTTGTAGCTTAGGCATTCATTTGTTGAGGGCTAATGAGTTTTTGAGCAAAGGTACCCAGACTGAGGTGTTATAGACATTTGTTTTTTACACATAAACTTGTATGACAAAAAGCAACCCAGTCTGGGTTATCTTGCTAACCCAGACATGCGTCAAGTACGACGTGACCCATGCCTGGTTGACTTAACACAGATCTATGGATAACACAAACCCCAAATTCAGTTAATATTACAGAAGATTATAAAAAAAGATATTTAAAACAGAAATGTCAGCCTTCTGAAAAGTGTAATTTCTATGTACTCAATACTTGGTTTGCAAGAACTACTGCGTTGATGCAGTGTGGCAGGAAGGCCATCAGCCTGTGGTTCTGCTGAGGTGAAATGGAAGTTCAGGTTGCTATGGCAGATCCGTTCAGGTCTTCTGTGTTCTTGGATCTGGTGTCCCTCGTCTTCCTCTTGACAATATTCCCTTGCTGATCGAGCACAGAAACAACATGGCCATTGAAGCAGCTTTTTGTACCCTTGACAGTATGGGCAGGGCCCAAGTCCTGCTGCAAACTGAAATCAGCATCTCCATGAAGCTTGTTAGTAGATGGGAAGCTGGAATGTCCTGGTAGACAGCTGCAGTGACTGTGGACTTGAGAAAACCCGGAGGACCAACAGGAGCAGATAACGTGGCACCCCAAACCATCACTGAGTGCAACCGTCCCACTGGACTTCAAGTGCCTCTCCACTTTTCCTCCAGAATCTGAGACCTTGATTTCCAAGTGAAATGCAAACTTTATTTTCATCTAAAGAGAGAAATTTGGACCACTGAGCAAAAGACCAGATCATTTCTCCCTTACCTCAGGTAAGACTTCAGGCATTAACCCTAGTTCAGGAGCAGCTTGATACCTGGGAAGTGACACCTTTAACCCATTCATGCCTCTCTGTTCGCTAACGTCTTTTAGTTTCTGTGTGTTTTATCAAAGATTGCATATTCCTTGGTTCAAGCAAATCTAGAATATATAACTTTATTTTTAAAGTTTTTGTATTTCCAAACCACATTGTGCCCTTTTATAGCAATTTTATAGTCACTATAAAAATACTGTGTATATGAAATATGACTTAAAAGAACTTTGACTTCATAATTTACTGCCTTAAATTTGGGTTTCTGTCTCTTTAAGAAACTCCTGCTCTTTCTGAAACACTGCCTTCAGGAAGTCATCACAACACGAGTCCTTTGTTAACTCCGTAACAACGTTTTTACTGGTATGTTGATTTGCGATCCAAAAATCAGACAAAATCCAGCAATGTTGAGCTCTGAATTTTTTCTTTATGTAATTTCTTCAAGCACTTAATTCCAGTTCACAGCATGGCATGCATTCACTTCACACAACAGGAGAGAGAGTCTCCTTCTGATCTCGACCACCTGACTTTTAAAGGATTGGATCCTACCAAGACTAATTAAGGGGTGGAGACAACAGTTAAATTTCCAGAAAGGAAAAAGTCTCATTTGTACTAAATTATATTCTTACAAAAATATTTACACAATTACAGTTAACTAACAACTTCAAAACTAAAACAAAAACAATCTGGGCCCAACAAAATCCACAAACATCTCCCCTCCCTTTCAAACAATGGGTATTCCAAGTGAAGCTGATTGAAAACACCAGGTCCTTATTAGCACTGCTCATGGGCGTGCTTCCATGGCAACACATGACCAGGTGATCTCAAAGAAAAAAGAATGATTACAACAAAATATTAAATAAAGCAAGTTACTTCTGTCAAACAAACAATACATTTACCAGATAAATTAGAATATACAAAGTACAAAAAACAGTACCTGCTATTGAGGGCGTAAATTCCTCATGTAATATTGCACTGAGAAGGAGTGTTTGCTAATTGCTGCTGGCTAGTCTGAAGGAACTGAGTGTGGGAGTTGGAGGGGAAGGGCTGCTCTGTGAGACAGAAGCTCTGAGGAGGAGCTGTGTCTTACAGGCAGCACTCAGTCCCGACCAGGCATTTTGCACAGCTCAATGGTTGCCATGGAGATTAAAGGGCTTCTCAAACATGCATGAAAGAATCAAGGCAACAGTCCAGGTGTGTTTTTGATGAGGGAACATTATAATGATGTAAATCTCAAAAAAGTCAATTTTACATAATACTGCCCCTTTAAAACGCTGCAAAAGAGGTTGTAGAAAATGTCTCTGTCAAAGTCCATAACATAGTTAAAATGATCTAATCAGACTTAAAGAATAAGCAGATGGCATCTCCTCTCAGGAAGAATCTTCACTTTGGCCTCTGAACTTTTCCTCCCTCCCAGACCAATCAGGTGCCTCCGTTTCCCATAGGGTGCGTAATGCCCCCTCCTGCTCAGGCATCTGGTCCAAAATTAGAAAAAAAAAAGAAAAAGGAAAAATGAAGGCAATAATAATGAGCTTAAGTCTCCTCTCTTCGGGGAGGGTGAGAGGTCAAAGGGCCTGCTGAGAGTTTACACCCAGCACATTCCTCAAGCAGCTTGGAAGAATACAGAAGCTGCTCTCTGATCTTGTTTATAGGGATTCAGATGATGCAGACACCATGAGCTCTGCTCAGATAATCCTTCCAGTTTGCTGCTGATTCAAACTGGAATCAGGTGCAGAAACACTTTAGTTTTCTAGATCAGCGGGTAAATAAGGTATTTGTTTGTAAAAATTAGCATTTTAGTCATATTTTTATTTTTTTTGGGTATGTTTGCTCAATTTTTATTCTTCTTTCATTTACCATACATATTGTATTTTGATTCATTTTTGATATCTGTGGTTTTATGACTTAGAATTGGCTTTGTGGTACTGTCTATTTTCAAATATATTTTTCCTCTCTTGAAAAATAGATTTTTAAACTCAGTGAGATCTATACTGTACATGGACACAGATGTGAGGTCCTGTTTGTCTGAATGTCCTTCTGACATCCAGCTATGACTGAAATGCCTATAAAAGCATTCACCCCTTTGGAAGACTTTCCCTTTTTTATTGCTTTTCTATACGAGTCATGATCAACAAATTTTGGCATTTATAACAAAAAGACATTTGCCACAGTTTGTTGTGCACTAGGATAAGGTGGGGGGGTTTTGTTCAAATCGAAAGTGACATATTCACAAACTGTAATGTTTTTTGCAAAACACCAGTCACATGTTGTTGCCATTGGTGCAAAAATCAAAGAAGATCATGGCAGGAAGTAGTTGGAGAATCATGGCTGCCATGTTTTATAATTACTCATCACGTGAACAAGTTCATGTGTGAGTTTGTGTTTCTTATTTAACAGGAACACTGTAATTGTCAAATTTCTATTTTTTCCACATTAGCTTCTGCTAATGTGAAAAAAATTTGACAATTACAATTACAAAATTTGACAATTACAATATCTATTTTTTCCACATTAGCAGAAGCTAATGTGGAAAAAATAGAAATTTGACAATGACTGAGTTTAACATTCTATTTGGTAACTAGGATAAATTGGAATGGAGGTGGGATTCAACTGAAATTACTTCTTTCTTTTTGAGACATTTTATCATGAATGTAAATAAACTGTGTTAAAAATAAGGTTGTTGGCATGTAAAAATGTGGTTTTACATGCTAACACGCGAGGTTGGTAGGTTTTCGGTGCCTTTGAAAGTCTTCATTTCCAACCCAGTGGACAGTATTTACCCTGTCCTCTGCTCAGTTCCAGCTCTCATTGAGCCCCCTAGTGCGTGAAATAAATGATGAAGTAGCACTGGAGTGGTGAGTATCTCGTCCTTTCTATAAAATGGGTCAAGGCCATTTATAATCAACCATATCACAGGCCTTATTTGGAGAGGAGTGGAGCTTCCATGAATCATAGTGAAGCTTATTCCACTGCTAAGTCTAATCAATCGAACCGATTGATTAAGAATGGGCGCGCTGAGACAATTCATCTTCATACCACAATGTTTTGTTGGTGGATCCTTGAAGATCCTTTTTCCAGACTGGAAAGCACTCTTGTCTTCTCCTCCTTTTAAACTCGGCAACGTGAAACGAGCCTCAGCTGCAGAAGATCATTCAGACGCAGGGATAACGAGGCTGGATGGGACTCACAGGGAAATACGTCTCTTTAATTGAAAAGCCCCTGACCTCATTTCTCCTACAACAACCGCAGCAACAACAAAACAAACAAACAAAAAAAACAACAACTTCTGAACGGCCACAAGGACGGAGAGACCGAGTTGTCGCCAGCTGGAGGACAACGGATCCCACAACAAGGCAACGGGACTCGCCGCTCTCCGCTCAGCAGCCTGGAGGGACCGGAGCGGGACAGGGGCCGAGTGGCTGCAAAGGGCCTGGCGTCGCTGAGCTCCTTCCAGTTGGCGTCCAGTCAGAGATCCACAGTAACACGGCCGTGAAGACTCCCCGGGCCAAGCTGCATTGTTGTGGTGTCGTGTTTTACAGGAGGGCTTGTTGGTCATACGAGATGAAGCTTTGTTTGAAGCCATTTGTTTCTCATTTTCCACAACTCCGTGGAACCATCTGCGGTTGGGCACCAAAAGGGGTTTTTGTGTAAATTTCAGGCTTAAAACAAAAAAAATGTCATTATGACATTGGGCCGACATTTGCTCACATTCCTTGGTGGGTGTATTGTGTGAGACGGATAGTCTGGATTACATGATTAAATGAAAATCAGGCGCACTTGTGCTGTGAGTTTTGAATAACATAAACTGAGATAGAGTAGATACTGCCTCCCAAACGTATTCACACCCATTATGCTTTTTCCCATCTTATCATAGGACAATCACAAACTCTTGCTCTACACTGCAAAAGCAAAACATTTTGCATTCACAAGTAACTTCTCAACAAGCTTTACAAGGCATACCTTTACTTTAAACAATGCTTTTTAAAAGTAAGCCAGTGGAATTAGTGTGTTTATGCCAATATTAAGGATTTATTGACTTAAATCAAGCTTATATATCTACCTGAAGAGTTACTTGTAAGTTTTTTGTCTTATTTTAAGTGTTCTAAGATATCTACACCAGTAACTAGACCAAAAATACTGGTAATACGAAACAAAAACATCACATTTTTCTTTTTTTTAAGAAATAAAAATCTTTCAGTTGAGCTGCATTTTCAACAAGTCTTTCAGGGAATGTTTCTTCCACCTTTCTACATCTAAAGATTGCAATTCATGCTCAATATTAGTCAGGCTGCATCTGTGCAAAGCCATCATGAAGCTTTACATATTTATTTTGCCAGTCTTCCACAAATCTGGTATTTGTGGAAGATTATATTCATTCTCTGACCTGTGCTGTGGATCTCTACAGCTCCTCCAGTGGGAGCTAGCACAAGGCTAACAGCTCATGCTAACTTGTAACTCATTCAGCCTGTTAGTTCACATGGATATGCATGTTTTGTTGGACAACGCTCTTAAAAAAATGAAAATCGTGATTTCTGCTTTGTGTTGGTCTGTGACATAAATCCTCCCACAAAGTACAGCTTTTGTTGTAACTGGACAAATGTGGAAAAATTTAATAAATCCTTGCACTTATTCACAATCACTTAAGAACTCATGACTGACACTTTAACATTAAAATCATTCAATCATGCCATGAGGTTATCAGATACAAGGTCGTCCCAGAAACTGAATGTTTTATTTTTTCCAAGCACATAATTGTCAGGATTCTCATACTGTAAATGTCCTTATTATGTTTCTAGCATTGCACAAAATAGAATTATGCTGCACTACCTAATGTGATGCTGGAAATGCTTAGGGGCAGAAAAATACCAACATTTACAGCACCCTCCACGTTTTATGAGTCACAAACTCTTACAATAAATATATTTAACCATACTATCAATAAAAGCTCACCCTTTAATTTGAATATGTATTGAGTGAGAGAGAAAATTCCACTATAACTGATTGTCTACTGCAAAACTACTGTGGCACATTTAATGACACTCATTACAAATCCTAAATTATATAAAAAAAATAACAGTAAAACTTTAATTTTGACACTGATCACAAAAATTTTAAACAATATTTCATTACCTCCTGTTTTCATGGCATCTAAATAAGGCATGCTGCAGACACCCAGTTTACTTAGCACCTCTTCAGAGTAGGAAAGATGGAGATTTTGATTCAAATTTTCAACAAACTGAAGCTCAATTATCATTGGATGATTTTTATATGTTGTGCAAAGACAAATAATCAAAGATCCTTGTGGCTTTCTGGAGTTGCAAACCCTGAGAAATGTTCTCAGAGCGGTAGAGTAGCTGTCTCAATGTAGAAAGCAGGAGTACCACTCATAATTTGATATCCTTGATTTTGTTATAAACAATTATTTCTCAGAGTAGTATTTTCCCTGCTGGATAACAGTAGCCATTATGAACAAGAAAACACTTTTTGTGGCAGTCCATTTGCAATTAGGTTCTCCAAACCTCCTGCTTGTAGACAAGTCTAACTAGAAATTCACAAAGTTTCCATTTTCAAAACTTTGCAGTCCACAGCTAGACGTCACAGTTCCCTATAGTGTTGTTTTTAGACAATATGAATGACAAAGCCCATGACAGGAACTGAGAATGGGATTAAAAGGGTTCAGTTTTGAGGTTGAGGTTTCTGCCCGGTCCTGACAAACATGTTTATGTTCTGTTTCTGTCATGTTTCCAGGTGAAGTCAGACATAAAAAATTACCAAATGCTTTCTGTAAGTGCAGCACTTTTCAAAATAATGATATTTTTTTCCTTTTTTTTACATTTGAAATACAAAAAACTTTATTTGTTGCTGTTTTAATCAGAATAAACTTTGAACACATGCATAGTGCTAACGATCAGAGTAATTCAGCCATGCATATGTGTGTGTGTACGCTGGAGATGTGTTCAGGTGTTTAGTTTGGCTCCCGCCATTATGGAAGTGATGAATGAGAGGCCGGTTGGCTTTAATGGCCGGCTGGGCCAGCTGGACCAACTCCTCTTCACTTGCATCCAGTGGCAAACACAATTGGTCACATTGATCAAGTGAGCAGCAGAACAATGGCTACTGCCCCACTGGGGTCCCGTCTGTGGTTAAGCCTCCCCTCCTTCACTGAGGAGACTTGTTAGAGATGATGGATAAAAGACAGGGGAGCTATTGAATCACAGTGCTGCGCACAAGTACTCACACCTTTTTCTGGACATTACGGCCGTAACTCCATGGATTTTTCTGAGAACACAGAGAGATGAAGTGGAAGAAAAATGGTAAATGCTTTCCGAAATTCTTCAAAATCAAAAGCTAAATATGGTGGTTTGCATTTGTTCCACTTTACGTTGGTACTGTTTATTAAAACCTGCTGTCTTCAGACCAATCAGTTGAACCAATTTGTTGAGAATGGGGTACCAGTTGTCTTCAAACAGTATCACGAAGACCAGGAGCACAGTGGACAGTTCGGGGGTGGACATTTATTATAGGGTTAGGTTGTAAAGCAATAACAAATCCATCTAAACTGACAGGCAGAGCAAGGACAGCATTAATCAGAGAAGCAGCCAAGTGACCATTGATAAGTCTGGTGGAGCTGCAATCTGTCGATATGGCAACTAAAAGGGTGGCGCATTCCACAAATCTGGATATTTTCAAAGGCTGGCAAAAAGAAATCCATTGGTAAAAGTAAAAAAAAGTAAAAAAAAAAGAAATCTGTCCTGTTTTCAGTTTGTTACAGGACATGTAGGGACAAATACAAAAGTGTTCTGGTCAGACGAGAGATGGTGGCAGAAAGTAGCCTAAACATGTAACCTGAGCTAAAATGGAATGGTTTAGCTCAAAGAAAGTGTAGATTTTGATTAAATTGTTTGTATCATTCGGTTAATGATGGTACTAACTAACCCCTTCACTTCACCTGAAACAATTACTTAGAAAAGTGATTCTACAAAAATATGCACACTTAGTAAACATATGTCTGTAACATTTGAAAACCAAGTATGATTTTTCTTCTCTCTACCTCTCCTCAGTCTGCTTCCTGCTCCCCCCACTCACACCTGCAACCCATTAGTTCATCAGCTCAGGTCTTTCATTCAGCATTCAACCTGCTCAGTATTTTAGCACTTCATTCTCGTTCACCCCTTGCCGTTCCTTTCGTCTGCACCCCTTACTTCCTTGCTCAACCCCATGTTGTGCTTGTGTTTCCTTGCTGGTTTCGTACTGAAACTGCTTCAGGGGAGAAAATATTTATATGCCCTCTATATGTATACTTTTGGAATTCTGTTGAAAATAATTTATTATTTTCTTCCTGGTTCACAATTGGGTACTACCTTGTATGTCTGCCACTTAGAATCCCTATAAAATACATGGAAGTTTAATTCCACCAAGAGTTTTTTGGGTTGTTGCCAGGTATCTGAAAGTGAAACTAACAGCATGTAAAATCCACACCTTTGATCCCAACACACATCCACTATTCAAGGCTAGAGGTGCATCCTTAAAAAAACACAGACATCAAAGACATGACATCCCTTGAATTCTCACAAAATTCAAATTCAAAATTCACACACACACATTTTGTTTGACAAAATGTGTGTGTGTGTGTGTGTGTGGGGGGGATAATCAAGGATAAAGAATGGCACACACATTACCTCTAGGATTACTATGTAAATAAGGCAACCTAAGATTGAAGGGTTTGGAGTGAGTACAGTTTGAGTTTTATCACTAAATTAAAGGAAGAAGTATGTGAAGCAATACCAGATGTGAATGATGACATGAGTCGTTAGCTGGAGGCAGAGACAGCTGTATTTGTCATAAACTGTCAGCGGTGGGGGCAAAGGCGGTTGGGGGGTCGATGCCACTTTGTCTCTGTCGTCATGCCGCTGACTGTTGCGGTCTCCTTTTAACATGTACAATTCCTCACAGATGTGGCGCTGACTTTTAAGTCATATTTCCTATCTTAGCCATTAAACCCGTGTAATGGCGCCAAGATGTTCCCAGAGACGGGGAGGCACATAAAATCAAAAGCCTGCTGTGCTGCAGAGCATAGCTGGGAAAAGACACACGTTCTCTGTGTGTGTTTTGCTCAAAGCCACATGTTGCACACAACACAGCGACATCAAGCTGTTAGGAGTTTTTAAAACTGCTTCCTGGGACAAACCCTCGGCCGAACAAATGGCTCGCAGTGAAAGAGTGGAGAGAAAAAGCCGTGAAATCTTTCACTCAAAAAATGAGCAGAAAGCAGCCTAATGGTGGAGGGTTATTCAAGGAATTGCTTTTGCTTTTAACAAGCATATGTTTTGCACAGGGAGTAATAGTGTCTGCTTGTATTTCATTGTTTCCTCGCAGAGGCAGCCTATAGAAACAGCCCATATATCCCCCCTGCAGCAGCCCCACTCATAAAAACACTAGAAAAGACATGGTTTTAATACACACTTTAATGAGTAAAAAAGGGAAGTAATGACATGCCAGGGAACATTTTTCGTCTTTCTGCTCCGCAAATTGACACCAATGACCCGCAGTCAGCTTAATGTCGTGGGTGTGACTTGTCGAGGAACAGGCCAATGAAAGTTACTCTTGGGATTTTCCTTCAAAATGCAATTATTAAGAATTATGCGAGTTTAACAATAGCCGGATCAGATGCTTAACTTTGTCATCATGAATGAATCCTGTTGCACTGCGGATTCAGAGACAATGAGTATCATAAGGCATCCTTTTCTTCTCTTCTCTTTTTTTTTGCGCTGGAAAACAAAGCTTCTTTGAACCGCCTCGCCATCCGGGCCGCGGAGCTCAATTGTTTTCTCCTTCGGTGACTAAATGTCCAGCTTAATGTGGCGCTGCGGCTCAGGGGGAAATGATACCCCAACTCGGTCCCGAGCATTAAGATCACATTCATTTGCGTTGCTTTTCTAAACACACAAGATTACATTTGGGCTAAATGAGTATGCACAGACATCAAGAGCTCCTCGTGTTTCTTTTTTGTCATTTCACATCCACTAAAAAGGCTCCGTGGCGTAAACAGTTTGGGATCGCCGCTGGAGAGGTTTGGACATATTGATAGGATGAAGATGCTGTTCTGGCTTCGAACAAAGGGAGGCTGTTTTACTTAATTCCAGGCCTCCTCCTCTCTCTCTCTCTCTCTCTCTCTCTCTCTCTCTCTCTCTCTCTCTCTCTTCTAAATACCTTGATAGCTAGCAATTTGGGCAATAAACACATTGAGGAATGGCAGCTCGCCATTTCTTCTTCTGGTCTGTGTTGGGAGCATCAAAAGTCCACAGAGAATTACTTTTGTCATTTGGAAAAACAAGGATGACACACATGACACCGTCTGGAATTCATTCTCTGCTTCAGTTTGAACATGTGCATCCCATTTGGGACTGTTAGGTTCCAGTGTGGCTAAAGGAGTTGGGTAAAAATTCTCACACAAGTTCCTTAGGCTGCGTCTGATTTGTTTCGGAAGTCAAGGTGCAGCTGTTCCAATTGGAAGTCCAAATCAGTAGAAGCTGCTAATGGCTGTGGTGCTAATTGTTATTCTCCCATCTTAATATTGCACACTTTCTTCGTATTTCCGAAGGAAGGTACACTGTCTCAGGTAAACAAACTTTCTTAACAGCTATGTAATTTACACAATCAGCATTTCCACTGATTATATAACTGTGCAGTTTGACATTTCAAAAATAAATTTGCTCAATGGAAACATGCCAAAACTTTGCTACGATGAGCAAAATTGGTGTATTTAGCAAAACTGGAACAGAAACACTTTTTCACATCACGATAGTTACGTGACAACAAGCAGAGGTTTCCCCAGCTGCAGTAGTAGTTGAAGGAGCATGCTGATATTTTTTAATGTCTTATAGAGAGAACAAACATTTTCACCTGTCATTTTAACTGTTTCTTATTTAAAGGAAACATGAAACATAGCTAAATTGTGTTTTTTCGACATCAGCAGAATATCGACAATTTCTTGCACACATTCGTAATGGAAATGCAGTTCCAGTTTAATTGATGGCTAAACTGACTAGCCTCGGATTTTTTGACATCTTATAATCTGCACCATGAATCCTCTAATAATACACACAAATTTAGCATTAACACAAATGCTAACATATATCTGAAAGAACCAAACAAATATTCTTTAATCTTTATGATACATTATACAAACTTTGTGCTGATAAAGATTCCTTCTTTTTGGGATGACTGAAAGTGAAAGTGAAACTGAAAGCATGACCAATTATCTGATCACAACTGACCACTGTAAAATCCACACCCTTCATCCCAGTTCTCATCCACTATTCATGGCCGGGGGGTCAGCCATACTTCAAACATGACATCCTTTGAATTTTCACAAAATCCACTTCGTGTTCTGATGCTTTAATCTGCCTAACAATACTTTTTAATGTGCTAACATACATGGCAATACAGAACACATTGTCATGGCACTTTAACAAACACAAGATAACACAGTAATGTCCATTCAAGCTCTTAAAATAGCATGTTTACAAATAAATAATGTACAGTGCTATGAGCCCCACTGGTTTAATGAAGTTCCTAACACCAGAGGTTTACATAAAAAGTTCTTATCTGCCGCATTTAAGACTTTTTTTTCTCACTCATCCTTAGTACTAAACTTGGACTTTTCTCATAGGAATTCCCACTGGAAACTGGAAAAATCTGATCACCACTTGGTGATCAGATTTTTCCAGTTTGTACTTACAAACCTGTTTGTACTTACAAACTGTTTGTACTTACAAATAGGATATACACAGTTAACATTTCTCCAGTAGTAAGAGGTAATGGTAGCAGGGAAAATTCCTCAGGTTCTGATTTTTAAAATGTGTTTTTTACTGGTAGTTCCTGTAGTTACATGTAGCAGAAAAAATGTTATATTGCAGCATGTAGAAAAGGGAATAAAAGTCACAGGAAACTAAGATGGGCTAACAGCTAGCCAGGAATCTGTAGAACACAAAGCTGTGTTAGCCCATAATAATGACTTAGCGATGTTGTCACAGTTGAAGCAGTCAGTGACGTAAATACAAGTAATTATTATAGCAATAAAAAGACTGGTTAGATGCAGTATGTGGTAGGATATTGTAAATAAAGTATTTCAAGATGGCTGACTGACTTTGTTCAATTGTACATTGAATTTTCATTCTTATTTGTTGTGAGCACAAAGTTTATAATTTGTGCACAAAATCTTGTCCAATTAATCTGATTATGATTTGTGCGTGCAATAAGATAAAAGGCAAGTTTGATAATCTGCCATTGATATGTTGCAGTCCTGGTTTGTGTTTTTGCATGTGTTATGATTGTTGTGAAATCAACGGAGGTGAATATAGTACATGCTTAAAGGTGCAGTACTTGGCTTTCATTAAAATAAATCATTTTGTGACATTTGTCAAAACTGTCACCATGTTGTGACAGTATGCTATGAGACAGATAATCTGTGAAAAATCAAGCTTCTCTGCCTTCTCCCACTGCGAACTAGAAACAATCAATCAGAACCAGGAGGCGGGACTTAGTCAATCACCCTTAGTTTGGCGCTGCTCATTCTCTGATTTCCATCCCTTCCTTTCTCTCTGCTACCATACAGCTTATTCCTGTTAGCAGAACCCGTAGAGAATGCTAAGGCTAGTTAGCATGGCCACTTCATGTTGCGGTGAGTTGTACGTGAGGGTGATTGACAGTGCTAAGGCTGGTTCTGATTGGTTGTTTTTGACTGGGATTGGTAAATTTCTTTATATTGCATTAGAAGTCACATCAATCTTTTCTCAGATTATCTCTCATATTATTACACAAACACAACATAGTTACAGTTTTAACAAATATATTAAAAAAAACATTTTTTTAAATGCGCATACTGCAAGTTTAAAGTAATATTTTAATTTTATCTACATTTGTTTTTCTGAAGAGAAGTGATAAACAGTTTTTGCAGTGACCCAGCCAGAGCTCCAACTTGAATGTGATATCATACACAAATGATATAATCCATTACTTGAATAAATAGCATTCAAGTAATACAATATGGGATTTTTTTACCTGTTAGCTTCACCATATTATGATCATTTTTTAAAATTGTTCAGACAGAAAAGGCTTCTGAGTGCTGCTTACTGTTGTTAAGATGCTCTCTACTTGTAACACAGCTTCAAAAAGAAGACTCCCCCATCCCCCCCGAAATACTCTATGGTCCCACATTGAAGCTTGTGAAGCCCTGACTTTGTTGATCCAGCTGTTAGCGTTCCGCCGCTCTGACAATTTTGTTTCTTCTCTCCAAACTGGCTGCAATATGACATCTTTTCTATGATAGGTAAGAATGCTGTCACTGACAACAACATCGTAGAACGTCGCTTTTTAGGAAATCTATACTAACCCTTTAAAGCACATATAGCTCTGTCTTCACCAAGCCGCTTGAAAAGACCTTGTGAATGAAACAATGTGGCTGGTGTTTCAGAATCATCTGTATCTTATCATTGCAGGGAGGAAAAGCCCCTTAAACAGAAAAACGTGGAGAGCCAGACCTTTTTTTCTTCTTCTTTTTTTCCTTCAAAGCGCCTCCAGAGCGAGGGCTGTTGTCTTTAAGGAGGAGGGAAAGAAAGAGGAGTGGGCGGGGGGGTTACTTTCAGCGGCTTCAGCTCGGGGCTGGTTCTCATCATTTTGACAATAAAACTCAAGGAGTTGAAACAAAGCAAAGTTTCACAAAAAAGAGAAAGGGGGAAGGAGGGAGGGAAGGGGCAGGGAGATTTCCGCTGGCCTGTGCTGAATTGTCTTCTCCACTTCTAATCCAACAGCTAAAGAGGGGCAGAGTGGTGATTTTAAGAAGAGCTTTGGGGGGTGGAGGGGGAGAAAAAAGCTTTTGGTGGCTTAATTCCTCCTGGCACCCTGGGGCAAGAGGCCAGAGGGACCAAAGGGCTTCAAAGGGATCAAAGATGAATGAGTGATTGTGCTTTAAATTCCCAAAGGTTTGTTTTCATAGTGTCAGAATTTTATTGCAGTTCTGTTACTCCCACCTCCCCCTTCCCTTCCTTTTCCATGAGATCTGTTTGATTCACAAATTTTAAAAAAACAATACTGAGCTCACTTCAGGCACTTACTTTTGCTTCTTGAAAGTGTCAAACATCTCCATTTGACTGATGAGGGCATGCTTCAATGAAAGTGTTGTTTTAAGATATATTTACAGGCACATCTGTACATTATTATT
The DNA here is from genome assembly GCA_033032245.1 of Poecilia picta. Lineage (NCBI taxonomy): Eukaryota > Metazoa > Chordata > Actinopteri > Cyprinodontiformes > Poeciliidae > Poecilia > Poecilia picta. The sequence goes on along the minus strand of CM065363.1, from coordinate 25,686,341 downwards.
TGTGTTTACATTCTGCAACTGATAAACAAATTAGGAGAAAGAGTTTCTTGCGGATACAGCGCAGCGATTGTCCTCTCATGCGTCAGCGCTTGTGGAGACTTGTGATAACCTGGGGTCAGAATCTATCTCGAAGCGGTAGTGGTAGCCCTCCCAGACCTCCCTGCAGGCGTCCCGCATGTCATACACACGCTTCTTGATTCCCTTGCGATTGAGGTAAAGTACTAAGAGGAAAATGAGGCCTATAAAGCCCAGAACAATCCCCAAGAAGACATAAGAGGTCTGCAAAGCAAGATCTGCCCCCACGTCCCTTTGCTGGCATTCCAGAGTCAGCATGCCCACTGCGAGAATGGATGTGTTCCTCATGCTGGGAGGGAAGGCGCACAGGAGGCCCTCAGCATCCCTGACGCGATCCTGGGATCTGTTGAGCCATTGCGCAAAGGGTTCAATGCCGCAGGTGCACGTGAACGGGTTCTTCCCCAGAAGCAGAGAGGCTCGGGGAAGGGAGTCCAACTCTTGCAAGCCTTCGTTGGTGAAGGTCTTGAGGGCATTGAGCGTGAGGTCAAGCTCCTCCAGGCTCTCCAGACCTGAGAGGGCGAGGCTGCGGATGGCCACCAGAGAGTTGTTGGAGAGCTGGAGCCGGCGTAGGCCGTACATGTGGGAGAAGGTGTGCGAGGGCAGGTAGATGAGGCTGTTGTCAGACAAGTCCAGGACCTGTAGGTTTGCCATGGAGATCCTTTGGAGGGAGGCAGCCAGGTCCATCACCGACGAGTAGTTGTAGAGGGCTCGACTGAGGTTGAGCTCTCGCAGGGACTGGCTGATGTTGCTGAAGGCTTCAGGGTGAATGACAGTCAGCTGGTTGTTGCTCAGATCCAGAGAGCGAAGGCGGAGAAGTCTGAAGAAGGTGTGGAATTCCATCTCTGAAATTCTGGGTCGGAAGAAAAGCATGACGTACAGGTCAAACTTCAAAGCACAGTTCCAGAGGAGGTCTGGATGAAAGAATGCCTTTACACAAAGAAGTACCCTGAGTCATGGATTCAACACTCTTGACTCTTCAACTTGTGAAGAGTCAAGAGTGTTCTAATGCCACAGAGAAAAATGATAATCCACTACTTTAGATTACTTTGCGCAGTTCAATAAAAATGTTTGCATATTGTTCTAATTGACAGCAAATGTTAACTTGAGACACTTTAAAAGCCAATTACAATGTTCAGTTATGCAGAAATACACAAACCAGATTTATACGTTACAATCCAATCATATAGACATATTAGATTAAATAGCCCACACAGCCTTTTCTAATCTCAAATGTATGACAACACAGACTAATTCAATTCATAATACCAACTTAAAAGTTGTCTATGTAAGAACGTTCAGCCATTTGCATTGAATCGGTAGTTTTATAGCAGTATCTTACCTGTTGTTGCTCAGGGAGAGGTTGGTCACATTATCCAGACCTCTGAAAGACTCCGGACCGATTCGGCTGATCTGATTCCCAGTTATAAACAAATTCCTGGTGTATCCCGGGATCCCGGTCGGGATACTCCTCAGGTCTTTGGAGACGCACTTGACAGTTTGCGCCGCTTCCGAGCACTCACAGCGCGGAGGGCACGACGCGTAAACGGAGGCGAGGAGCGCGCAGAAAACAAAGCGGCTCGTCAGGTGCAGCATGTTGGAGTGAAGTCAAAAAGTAACGGGAGCGAACAAGACGAAATCAGGAGGAAAATAGATTACTGGGGGTAAGAGGGAAAGAATGAATGAATCAGCTTCTCCGACACGCCAACATCGCGAGTTCAGTTGTCCCGACTGGGAATGCGCCTTCAACTTCGCATGTCTGCAGAAAGTGCGGTCCGAAGGCTGGGTCTGATTTCCGTGAAAACAGAACTGGGGGTCGTGCGGATCACAGGGGAGGGGGGGCTGTGTGATCCTCAGAGCGGGGCGTCGCTTCTTCCCCCAACAATGCAGTTAAAAGGACCATCGACTGGTGCGGGGAGGGGCTTCTCTCTCTCCCGCCTGACTGGATCCACAAGGAAGGAGAGCGGCTGGAGATGCCAGGGTTCCGGTTGTCTCTTTCCCCCAGAACGTGACACGTGGTCCGGCACCGTTACATTAGGCCAACAGTATGACTGCCGGAGCCTAAATCTGGATTTTTAAATGTGGACATACATTTGCATTATAGTCAGGGCCGGATTTCCAAGGATGTGGGGCCCTGGGCTGGAGCGAGATTTGGTGTCTTTTCCACAACATAAAGATTCTCCTTCTAATACAAATTCCAATAGAACAATAGTTCTACAGATAAGTGGGTTTGAATTAATATATGGTATATTTATTACATCTGCAAAGTGGCTCCATGTTGTCCTTCGAATCATTACTATAACTTCAGACTTCATACTTGAGTAGTCCCATAAATATTAATGCAGTTCACCTGATATGGACCTTTGAGATTTATATCAAAAGTGATGCAAAACATGTATTCATTTAAAAAAAAAGAAAAAGAAAAAAACATCTTTGGCTCCCCCTTAAAATTGTGGCCCTGGGATATTTTCCTTTTAAAGCTACAGTGTGTAATTTTTACAAAAATGTTTTTCCCCTATTCACTACGTTGTGACGGTATGGTATGAGATAAACAATTAGATTTTAAAAAAAATCAAGCTACTATTTCTACCATTACTAATTCTCAGCTTCCAGTCAAAAAGAACCAATCAGAGCCAGGAGGAGGGTCTTAATGATATCAACCTCCTGCGTTTGCTGCTCAGTGGTATATGGTGTAAAAACAATTTACCATCAAAGAAAAACCTCTTACTCGCAGTCATTGTTGGCTATGCTAACTAGCATTAGCATTCATGGCAGGCTATGCTGTGGTGAATCAGCTGTGGCTCAGCAAAGAGCAAGTGGGAGGGGGTGAGCATGAGAGTGATTGACAGTGCTAAGGACCTCCTCCCAGCTCTGATTGGCTGTTTCTGACTGAGTGGTCTATTTCTGTAATTAGTACTAGGAGAATCAGGAGCTATTTTATCCCACAGATTATCTGTCTTATGTTGTTACAATAGAACTTAAACAAATATGTAAGAAATGTAACTTTTTTAACAAAACTTTCCAAAGCCTGGCCCAATATGTAGGATAATCTCCTGTGAACAGGAGATTATCCCTGTTGGCCATTTACAAAGGCTACAAATACGTCCTCATGGTTGATGTGTATTCTGACAGCTTCTAACCATTTTTTATCGGGAATCACTCCTGAGCGTATAAATAGAAACTCGAAGAGGAGGAAGAGAAGTTGTCATCCTCCAAGCTGACAGCCCTGATGAAACACAGCGCTCATAATTCAATGATGGAAACCCAAAAGGAGGGAGGAAAAAAAGAAAAAGCCCACACATTGCTAGAATAATAGACATCTTTATTGGTGTTATAGCTGTTTACACAGTCACTTTCAGAATTTTGGAGAATTACCAGCAGCAAGAAAGATATCTGGAGGATCGGAACAACACAAGAGTTTGAGTCAACAGACTCGTGTTAACTGTGTAACAAGTGAATGGCGGCACTAGTAACGCCGTCCCGACTGTCTTTTGTCTGTAGACTGGAACGGCGGGACAGCAGGTCCCCACATTCCTGGACCTAGCTCCTGGATACGGAAAGGCACCACAGCAGGCAACACCTAAGACCCCCTTCAATGATCTCCACACAGTACTGCATTCCTGTGAAGGACTTAATACAAAGAAGACACCTCTCCTCTGTTTTATGCACAAGTAAGCTCCTATATAACAGGCAGTTATTATAAGGCAATCTCAAAAGAGCTGGATATTTATTTCCTCTAACAGCAACGAATGAGCATTTTTTCTAATCCAGCTAATAGAAACAAGAAACCACATTTTGACCTAAGCGTAAATGAAAGTGCTAGATATTTGAAAAAGGTGACATTTCTTTCAATAATGTTTCCCAAAATGACCAGACCCTGAAAGCAAGATGTCTCAGAACTTAAGAGTGTATCTTGTATAAATATTGGGAAAGATTCTTAACTGCTTTCCAAATGATCTTGTTAATCAACGTAGGATGGATGATATGATTTAAAAATAAAACATGATTTTATATTTTTATCCAAAACTCGATCTCCGATTTTAATTTTTTCTCCTTTGTTTTTTTAATCACATAAAAAGAAATAAATGACAGAAGATGTATTGAAAATATCTAAAAAAAAACATTGTTATTGTTATTTAATTCAAAGTCGAAACAAACAGAAGTTGTAAAACATGTTTGTCAAAATTATCACTCTGAACCAGGGTGAAAAAAGTATTTTCCATAAATTACATCTTAAAAACCAGAAAATTCAATCAAATTGATAAAAATCAACTTACTGCCCAGCCCTAAAGCAACATAATAAATGCAAGAGTGGAAATGTGTTTTTCTTTTTTATCCTGAAATTGATTACTTGGACTCTACAACAGCGTGTCTTTTTCTGTGTTTTTCTGCTTTGATCTAAGCAGCACTAATAGAGACGGTCTGCAGCTGCAGATGATGAAACATTACTGCTGTCTCCGCTTAAGTGCGGACGATTAACTCAAATTTGTCATCAACTCTGATTAAAGATAATTAGCTATTCCATATCCACAAGAAACTATGAGAAATATACAGCACTAAATTAAAAGCACTACAAAAGTATTTACACACCTTGAATGTTTTCCACATTTTTTTTCCCACATTAAAAATCATAAAAGACCGAGTATTCAATAGAGCAAAGGGTCTGCAATTTGTGGCTTTTTGAAGCTTCCACAATTTCTCTCAACCATTTGGCTGAAAAAGTGGAAAAAAAACACAAATAAAAAACACCACTTTTTAAAAATGTATATATGTGACAAATGCAAATAGAGAACTTTAGGGGCTTTTTTGCAGACAGAAAGAGTGAAGTATCAGTAATATTTAATTATTTGTCTTCATCATTGTGTGGTAAACTGTTTTTGTTTAAATAATTAATTCTGTAACATTTGTGGCTATAAACGAGTTTCATTCAGATGGACTGGGGGCAAAAACGGTTCTTTGGTTTGTAAAGGTTGCTGACTCCTTGAATAGACCAGATGGTGAGACACGCCGCAGCACTATGCTGCCATCACTGTGTTCCTCCTCTCTAGTGTTGTCTATTGCATACAAGCCAACTGAAGATCCTGCTTGGAATGTGGGAAGATTCAAGACGTGTGAATACTTTTCACAAGGTTGAAGAGGCAGAGACGATTATGAAAGACGACTTTCAATTTCAAACCTTTATCCTGCATGCATGCGATACACACATGCAGCCATGCAAGTGCATGCTCTTCCTGATAAAATATGTAAAAAGTAGCACACAGTCTGTTTTAGGCATGGCTCTGCTGCAGCCCTCAGCAGATGATAAACACAAACATGGAATATAAAGTACAATTTTACTGTAAATTATTAAGGTTTAAAAAGTCAAGGTCATGTTTTTACAAAATCCCCATAAAATGGGGAGTCAAATATTTACAGGCAAGAGAGGCGAATTGTACACTTGAATGTAGGACGGAGCGTTAGGGCCAGGCATAGAAAAAAACGTTAATTATGAGGAAAAGTCGCATAATATGAGAACAATGTCACAATATTGCAAGAATAAAGACATACAGCAGCGAGTCGGAATAATGTAAGAAGAAAGTTGCAATAACACAAAGACAGTATATGGTAGCATATAAAAAAGGCGGAATAGCACAAAAAATTAATTTGCATATTACCAGAATAAAGTGAGAATAACGTCTAAATTTTCTGACAAGAAAGTTGTAATACGAGACAAAAGTCGTAATGATAAGAAAAAAAAAGTCATGACAATCAAACCAGAGTGAAATGGAAATATCCATCCATCCATTTTCTAACACCCTTGTCCCTTAGTGGGGTCAGGAGGGTTGCTGGTGCCTATCTCCAGCTAACGTTCTGGGCGAGAGGCGGGGTCACCCTGGACAGGTGGCCAGTCTGTCGCAGGATATGGGAATAAAAAAAAAACAACAAAAAGGCAGAAGTTGCAATAATACAAAGAAATCGTAGTATTAGACAAATCTCGTACAACAAAGTCCAAACGATATGAGAATAAACTCATATTATCTGAATAAAATTATATTAGTAGTAGTAATGTTATAACTCCTATCGGAAAAAATAATTTAAAAATAAATAAAATGAGCAACGCTGAGCATTTTGTGAAGTCATACTTTGGATTTACAAAGACGACATACTTAATGTCTGAACACATCAGCATTAAAATATCATCAGGAGCACAACTTTGACACAATTGTCATTTTAAGACTTCCTTCTGATAATATTGCATCTTTATTCCACTAATATGACTTCATTGTCAAAATGTTAAGAAAATATACATCAGGTATTCTGGCCCCAATACTCCGTCATATGACTCAAGGTCATGTGAGCCACATGATGTTTAGAAACAGGTATCTCTCATCGTCTGTCTCGACCTTTACAGGATATTGGTCGTGTTGAATTTAAACTTTAAAAAGGTGGTGCGGATATTTCCCAACGACTTTCACCTCTGAACCGCTGAGCCGGGAAAGCAGCAGGAAGTGGCGGCGCTCGCTGAAACACTGAGCGATGGTTAGCGAGCGTGAAAAACCTGAGAGTCCTGGCTACCTGCTGCTGCTGGGAGAGAGGGAGAGAGAGCTCTACGCTCCTTTGTCTCCGTTTGCAAACAATGACGGGATTTGAGTCTGCCCCCTCTAACAGCCATGGCAACGGATTTGTAGTGCCAACCGTCATGAAGACCGAACATTTAATAGGGAGAAAAAAAAGAAGAATTCTGAAAATGCCACAATGTGGAAAAGATCTGTGATACCGGTCATGAATCAGGCACTGACTCTGATTTCTGTGTGAAAAATCAGTAATGAGCAGAAAGAAAACATCTGAGTGGTTGTGGAGGTCAGCCCAGAGATATCTATCACAGCCACATTCACCAAGGTTGCTACAATCGTCGCACCAATGAGCTGTTGCCAACAGCACCGTGAGGTTAGACGTGTTCAAGGAATCTTTAAGAAAATATCTCTCTCAGAAGATGCCGACTGCTCGGTGTGTTGTGTACAGATAGGAAAATACACTCACGTTGCAGTGGAAGAGCTACATTAGATCAAGTATGAAATGCTAGAAAGTCGCGATAAGGCAGCTAATGACGTCTGTGCTCCACGTATAAAAATGGCTTTCTGGAAGTACTGAAGATATCAGGTAAACACCCCCCATCAGTCTGAAAGCAAGGCATGAACTCTACTACACCAGAACTTCTTTACAATTAGTGTGAAGCTGTTATTGTCGAATGTACAATAGCTGGAATTCATAAAAATGCATATGTGTGAATGGATATAATTGTTGAGGTATTACAGCTTCGGCACTGCAGTGAGAAAAATAAAATAAACCCGTTTCCTGTGTGGAAGTCCTCTCCCAGAGGTAGGCAGGCTTTAGGTCCTCTGTTACTGTAGCTCGACGCGGCGATGGCGTTCTTCAAAAGGTGGTTCATGTTTGGTCGTGGCGCCGCAGTATGGAGGGCGGGGCGGATCGTGTGGATGTCGCACGCCACGTCCGCCGCCTTTCCAGGCCCCCTGCCTGGCCCCCTGCCCGGCCCTCCACCCCGGTCATCGGATGTTGATGGCGAGAGCAACTGTGAGGACGATGCCCATGAGCAACAAGAACGGCAGCCAGGTCTTCAGAACACCCGCGCAGCTGGACGGAGCACAAAGAACAAGCAGAGGACAGCAGAGTTTATGTTGCTGCAGAAAGATCACACAGTGTAAACATCGCAGAGGGATGATAAGATTGATGGACACACACTGCGCTTTCATTTCAATTCTCATTGTAACGAGTTGATATGAAACCAACCGCTGTTACCGAGTGAAGTTGTCCCCCTGCCTTCTTCAAATCTAAAAAAATTTATGTCAAACGTTTCTGCTACATTTGCGCAGCAAAAAAATTGATTTATACTGGTTTACTTTGAAGATGTTAATCAAAGTTCGTATTTTACCTAAAAAATCTAATACAAACGAGTCAAAAACATTTCATGTTTTTATTATGAGAAACGATTTTGAATTGACAAAATCATTTTTAGATTATGTTGTCATGCAATCTGATTGGTCATTCCTTAAATAAGGCACTTTTCTATCCATGTTATTTTTTAGATCTTCCATCTATATTATATGCAGTAAAAACAATTTTGCTGCTCAGTTGTTCTGGTTGCTGCTGTATGGCAAAGTTGCTATGAAATGTAGTTTAAAAAAAAACAGAACTCTACTAGAGGTGTAGCAGTTTCTTCCAAAGGTTTGCCCTATATAACTCATTATGCATCTTTAGAATCAGGGCGCCTTCCTCTCCTTTGCATCGTGGGACCCAGCAGGTTCAGACCCAGTGAAATCATGCCTAGCCCCTCGGGATCCCACTGAGGAACAGCGTTTATTTTCTCCTGCTGGCTGTAAAGAAGCCAGCTGGACATTGTGGGCTTCTTGAGTGAAAAAAAAAATGGTTCTGGCATTTTAAGACACTGTTACTTTCCCTAATATGATTAAAGCTGACATAATTTCCTGATGAATTCAGGAAAGAAGTAGTTTTACTTCTCAGTTTTTCACATTTTGTCAAGTTGTGCCCACAAAAGTTTCTGTATCTTGTTGGGTTTCTAATAGACCAATGTGACCCAACAATGGATAAATATGACCAAACGTAAAGTACTCAGAAAATGTCAATGCTTATAAATAGAATTTATTGACATGTTTGTTATTTTTACATGGATAACGACAAACTAATATTTGGATAAAACGAATAAGGTAGATTAATTTAGAAGCGCTTTTTGAATAGGTTGACACAAAGCAGACCAAACTTTGTACATTAACACAAAACCACAACACACTTTTCAAATTTTTCTCTTGAAAAGATTTTGAAAACCACATCATTTTCTTTCTTTTCTACTACCACACACTTCTTTGTGTTGGTTTACAGTTTGATGCATGTAAATGGGGCTGCACAACATCCAAAAACATGCGATTAAGACTCAATTGTCGACCAATGAGTTTAATCTCTGCTGTTATGTTGTCTCATAACAGCTTCTGTCAAAACTGTTAGCCGGACGCTAAAACTACAACACACACTGTTAAATCCTGACCAGACAGGCTTTATTTATAGATGCTACTGTCTAACAGAGACATGTTCACAGTTCTGGGAAAATTTAATTTGGGGTTCAGTTTTCCTTAGAATGATTCAAACATTGAATAATTCATCAATAAATTGACGCCAATTAGATCCCTTCCCAATTGCAAGAGGTGTCCCCCCAGGACGTCCCCTCAGGCCACTCCTCTTTGCCTTAGTGCTGGAACCCGTTTGATGGCAAACGGGTTGTAAAGCGTAAACGCGTTTAACAATCGCCTTATACGCAGATGATATCCTCATATTCCTTTCGTTCTGTCAACTATCAGTTTCTGTTAGGACGGGAATTCTTTAGTTAGATTTAGTTACATTTCAGACTACGACTACGATGCTGTACATCACAATGACAATATTTATTGTGATTAATACACCTTTTTCTGATGCGTTTATTTGTTCCTTCAGGAGTTTTCTGAACTTTAGCACGTCGAACACATCAGGTTTGACCACAAACTGCAGGAAATGTTTATCCAGAAAATATATCTGACCAAAAAATGCATCGAAGTAGTTTGTTGTAATTGAAATACTGTGATGATGATGATGATGATGGAAGACCTCTGTCTTACCCGACATATTTTCCGTGGATGAATGAGAGAAGGCAGAGGTTCACCATGTTCCATGAGGTACTGTTCTCGTATCGCATCAGATTCAGAGCCATGGCCACATGGGAATGACAGTTGTCACAGCACAGGTTGTGCTTTAGAGAAAGAAAAACATTTCACCATTTTATATTCCTCCCAGCGACCCGTAAATTAGATTAGAACCATAAAAGCAGCCTTTAGTTACCATCCTGTGCTTGTACTCCTCTGAGGCGTCATGCACGGCCGTGTCCCAAGCGTTGGAGCCGCTGGCGTAGACTTTACTCACGTCGAGCATCCAGTACCTGTAGATCCAAAGAGGCGAGTTTGGATTTCATCATTCCCATTAAGCGTTAGATATTGCTGAAGGACATGCTTACTTTGTAGGTCTCCCAAAAGCCATGTTGTCTTCCTGCAAAATGGAAACATTATTCATCTTTAACCCTTTTTTCTGATTTTACAAAAAAGTGTTCAGGCAAATGGAAGTAATTTTGAATTATACTACAGTACTTAAATACACATAATACACCTATTTGTTCAGTCAGTGCAATTAGGAGTATAACAGTCTATGTGAAACAAATAATAAAGAATCTGAAACTGACAAAAGATTGACTAATTTGGTCACATGTGAAAAAAAAAACAACCCCGCAACAAACCTTCTTTCAAATGGTTCAGGTAGTGCAATTAGGATTCAAAATATAATGTAAAATAAAAAATAAAGAATTAGACTGAGAATTAGAATGAGTAGATCTGCTCTTATGGATCAAACACATTGTTATCGACACTTGATCTGAAATTTTTTTCAATGTTGGGGTCGATACAGTTATTAATATCAGATTTGCCAATAACACCTGACTCATTACTCACTGAGACGAAGTATGGTCCGGCAAAGTCCCGGATGACTCCAGTGGAAGTGCAGATTCCCATGTGACCAATGAAAGGAAACAGCCATCTGGACGAGAAATGGGAGGGGGAAAGAAAAAAAAAAGAGAAATCCACAGGTTTATATGCAGATTGATATTTGTGGAAGGATCTGGAGTCCTCATATTCCAGCGGATCTGGAGTCCACGCCTGAGACACTGAGGAAGAACCAGGATGTTGTTGTTGTAGGATGTTCACAGGAAAAGAACCCACATGTACCACTTACACTTTGGAAAACATCCAAAGGTAATTCTAAATAACCTTTATGACTAATTTTCTTTAGTCATAGAAAATTATCAGGGGGTTTTTGTTGCAAATTTATGACCATTCGACAGAAAAAAAATCAAAATTTTTTTCCTAGTAAATATGTAAAATTAATGTAGATGTTTCTACGTTTACTCATATGTAGCAGTTTTCTTTATCCTTGATTTACAATGATCCTTATACTCCATTGTAGCTTTATTAGACAATAGTAACTTAAAATGCTCATCAGAGATATGCCTGAAGTGTACAAAATATGGATATGGTGACTGACTTTATAGCAGTTTTGTCCAACCTTTATAGAAAATCGGCTTAAACATTATAGTCTGAGTGACTTAATATAGGAAATGCAGGAAATAAAGTATGTATATAGAAAACTTTCCATACTTTATTCAATAATAATGAAAACCTGAACACTTTCATAAAATAAGCTTTTAGACATTTCTATAAGAAACTGTATAATACACTCCTTAGTAAGAAAAAAGCCATTAGATGTGGAAATAAACGGCTTACATGGTTCCCATACATTTTTCATTCCTATTCATATTCCAGACTCAAATTTCCAGAGGTAACAATCCCATTGTAGCCAATTTGTAAAACATAAACTTTACTGGAAATATGTCTATTATTTCGTAGCTTTAAACATTAAACGAGCAAAAATTAACAAGAGCTGATATTTTGCTTTTATCTATTCAAATCCTGGTTCTTCTTCTTTAAACGCTATTGTTTTATAACGTTCATATGCGTTATCGTTGCCATTTTTGGTATTTAGTTTATTCTGTCAACACCTCAAACTTACATATTTGTGGCCCTAGTAGGGTCCCGACCCCAACTTTTGTCCGAGATTATTTTTCTCTTTTCAACCCAGAACTTCCACACTGCCATTTCTGAGTAGAAATAGAAAGTAGCATGAAATACCCTTAAGTCTTTCGGATTTCCAAGTTGCTCACTTCCTGTTTATCATACTTTTAATTTACTGTTTAATTATTTATGTACTGGACCCATTATCTCATATATGGCAATAAGAACAGTCAAAGCGGCAGTAATGAGACTTTCTTTATTAATAAAGCGCAACAAACAGCAACAGGATGGTGCTGTTGTCCGATTTGTTAGCAGGCTAAGCTAATAAAGCTGTCACTTTCCTACAAGATGCAGAGGTTTCCTTCAATTAAAACAGACAGACGCTTACGACCGGAACTCACGATAGCACGGGGATGGGTGTCCACACTATGCAGTAGGGAAAACGGCTGATCTCCGGGGTGATTTTCTCTGACGCTATATGATAATTCTTCATGCTTTCATTTTCAACAATATCCGCCATAGCCAGCTGTGGTGTACGAACTTCATTTGTCTCGTAGCAACTGCGTCAAGTTACCGCCCAAGTCCAGGTCAGAAACCGGGATTCAGGATTTCACAATAAATGTTTTCTGTAGTTCATGTAGTTCATATGAAAGCTTATTTAAAGCTTATTTATGTTTTAGTTTTAGCAACTTAAATAGTTTATATAACACTTAGCTTATTTTTACTTGTCTACATGAAAATAGTTTAGTATTTCTATTACAATAAATGCAAAAATGTTCTATTTTGAAAGGTGCAGTCAGGCGAGCTAATGAGTACTTTCATTCACTAAAGGGGGCTTGATGCACGATGATACTGGGGTCCAATAGACACAAAAGAATATCACTACGCTGCAAAGACACCGTGTTAATTCTTTTGCAAGACAGTTAAAAAAGACGAATTAAAATAATTACAATTAAATTTAACAAGTGTATTCCAAAGGAAATAAGTGGTTTAAATGCAAAGAACAAAAGTCGGGTAGAATTATTTTACTCTAACAAGAGGAGCACTACTTGAGCATGTTCTTACTTAAATGAAAGTAAAAAGTAGTCATCCAAAAAAAAAACCTTAAGTAAAAGAATGAAAATATTTGTTAAAAATGCTACTTAAGTAGTGAGTTTAATATTTTAAAATGATGTAATCATATAGACAAAAATATAAATGTATGTGCAGAAAAATATATATATATATATATATATATATATATATATATATATATATATATATATATATATATATATATTCTCCAAATATATCGCTTTTTCAACATTAAACTTGTGAAACCAGTACCTACAACTGGTAATAAATATATATCAAAGTATCCACTTCCTGTCTACTGTATTTGCACAGCAGGCTCAGCCAATAGAAAATGACAATTAAACAATGAAGCTTATGTTTAAAAAAAAAAGCAAGAAACCTTACTTAAACACAAACCTTTGGTGTCTGCCTGGAATGGCTCTTGTTTAATGAAAAGCCTTAGTACAAATATAACACAAAATGAAAAGACAAGCAATAAATCCAATTATCAATCTAGAGATAATGACCAACTGACTGCTACATTTCACAAGTTTGTATTTGTTGTTTTAAAAGCTAAACATCCATCTATATATATATTAGGGATGTGCCAATCAGGTTTTTTCTGCCGATGCCGATACCGATACCGATCACCCCTGAGGGATGATCGGCGATACCAATCACCAATATCGATCACATAATTGTTATTTATTTATTTTTTATCATAAACACTACTGTTACATTATGTGGAAAAAGGAACCATGAATTCACCTTAACTTAGACAAAAACTTGTTTTTAATAACTTTTTTCAAGAAGAAAACTAAACAAAACAGGCATTGTGCAAATTGTACTGCCATCAATAATACTATCTTTAACAGACTGATAACATATGAAGGTTGTGAAGAGGCTAAATAATGCAAAGAGCCAAAATAAAACCTCTCAACATTGACAAAAGATTCAAGTATAAAACTTAACATTCAAAAGAAAATACAGGATCCATTGCGAAAACAATCCAGAGTTACTGAATGAAAACTTCCTGTTAGCATGGCGGCTAGCTGGTTACTGCTAGTTCTGATTGGCTGTTTCTGACTGAGCGGAGTAACAGGGAGGAGATGATTATTTTTTTTTAGAGATTATCTGTCTCATGTTAGGACAGAGAAAGTTTTAATACGCAAGTAAAATGTATTTTTAAGTTAGATGCTGCAGCTTTAAACAGGTTCGGTGTGAGAGTCTCTACCAGGTGGAGCAGAAGCGGCTCCGTCTGTCAAATATTACTAAATATTAAATATTACTACCTGTAGCGGAGCAGCGGTTCAACAGCAGAACCAGCGTCTTACATCGCAGCTCGAAGACTTAAATCATTTTCCAGGTAATTAGTTTAGCTTTCTGACCGTCATGCTAATCCGGGTGAGTGTTTTCTAGCTCTGCTGCTTTACCTGCTGTCTGATCCTCGATTTCTTTTTTACTGTAGTGAGCGTTGATGTAGCCAAACTCCGTCATTGTTTTTATGTCTATTAGCTTCGTTGTGTTGATGGATTTTGACCTGCTTCAATTTTCCGCCGCAAACGTCCTCATTCACTCAGTGCGTTATAGTTACACATTGCTTAGGATTTGTTGCTGCGCGTTTGCGCCATTTGAAGGAAAGACGAGACCAGCTGGACAGACAGGCTGGGAAATGAGATGCAGGTGATCGGTATCGGTAACAGAGCCAATGATCGCCGATCCCGATCATCACCGATTTCATGGAAATCGGCCGATTATGTAACCGATTATGGTTACCGATCGGCACACCTCTAATATATATATATTTTGAGAGTTTGGTAAATTAAGTTGTAAGTTCACATTTTAACTTTTAACAGCTAGCAAAGTATGCAGAGCCTCTTAAACTACTGTAAACTGGCATCACTTATTGTAATCCTACTACAGGACTACTGTAATTCCATCATTTTAAAAATACAATAAAATTGTGGTATCCATGTAACATAATTACTGTGCCAGAGTCATGAAATTACAGTAAAACTAATAAATTGACAATAAGATTGTAATAAAAATCACAGTAAAATTGTATGGCAATAAAATTACAGTAAAACTGTAAGAAATCTACAGTAAGGTTACTGTAAAAATAAAAATTGCAGTCACTGGCTGGCAACCCTGCTGCCAGTAATTTACTGTAAATTCTACAGTGACTTTTTTAACAGTGTAGAAGGTGGAGGATGGGAGGGTGGAGGAAAACCATCTTCACCAAGGTTGTCTGTAACATGGCCCCCTAGGAACTAACATTTTAAGATTTTGTAATCATTTACTGATTACTTTCTAAACTATCTTGATTAAAATAATTAATAGGTTTTAGATTAAAGTCAGAACTGAAGTCAACAGTGAATTTTAACAGTTCATCTAGTATTTTGTTTTCACTCATCTCCGTTTGCCGGCCAACTTTTTAGCTACAGTTTGCACATATCTATTTTTACCATCAAAAGCTCAATATGGAGAGCTCCAATCGGATCCCCATCCAGCAGAGCACAAAAGTGTGTTTTCACGCCAGCACAGTGAGCAGTCTGCAGTGAAGTGGAGGATCTCCCGCTATCGAGCTATCTGTGACAAATGGAAACTGGAAGCAGAGATGAACCCAAGGGATCTGCTGTGGCCCCATGTACTCCACAGTGGGCCCCATTAGATGTGACAGGTGATAAAGTGTGCAAAGAGCAAAAACAAGCCACTCAGCAAAAGTTGGGAGACATTGATAAACGAAGTCGGGGCGAGCTCATCAGGCGGGGAACCTGGGGGAATTCTCCTGCAAAATGCCACCTCGATATCTTGCTGAGCCATCCAACCCAATTAGGCCAGAGGATGGGCTGCTTTGTGGAGTCTAACTTAGATACATCTTCTTCTTTTCAGTCAAAAGGGTTTGAAAAGCAAAATGCCAAGTGTCTGCGGACCCCCCAGTTTGGCTCCGTTGTTACTGAGCCTCGCAAGTGGAACAGGAGGTCGAATTCTGAACTTTCGCAAGCATGTCTCGAACGTAATTGTCGAAAAGTTACCGTTTGTGTTGTTAGAGGGAGCCAACAGAACTATCGTTTTAAAGCTGAGCAGAACTTTATCTGCCAAACGTTTCTACAGGAACGTTTGTAGAATAAAAATGCTGATTTATTTACAGAATTGATGCAATAATTCCATGAAATAAAGCAATGTCCAAAGACTTTACACATTTGCTTCCTGATCAAACCTTGTCCTCATCTTTGTAATGACATGTTTTAACTCAAACAGTAAAGCTTCTTATTGTGCTTCATAGAGAAACAATGCAGGACATTATGTTTTCAAATTCTTTAAACAAAATCTTGATCTGTTTAAATGCAGAGATCTTTTTGTGAATATTTTTTCAATATGATTTTTTTTACAGAAAGTGTCAATGAATTGAATTTGCTTAATGATTTTAAAACATTAACGTTTTATAGATTGAAAAAATTAGAACTGTATCTAATACTTATTTTGACCATTATTTATACACAGTTAATAATATAACCATCTGGAAAAAATATGTGGTTTGTGTTAAGTCTTAATTTAAAAGACGTGGTTATGTGAGGTACTTAGGGGTAGTCAATAGCCTTTTCTCAATGGTAGTGGCTTTAATATTTTGACCATTATTTATACACAGTTAATAATATAACCATCTGGAAAAAATATGTGGTTTGTGTTAAGTCTTAATTTAAAAGACATGGTTATGTGAGGTACTTAGGGGTAGTCAATAGCCTTTTCTCAATGGTAGTGGCTTTAATAAGTTCTTCCCCAGTCAGTCTGACCAGATTCTTCTCCATTTGGAAATGCTTCACAGTTCTTCCCTGTTTTTTGGAGCCATCTCAGGTGTGGTGTAAGTCAGACCAGGCCGGATATTGTGTGCTAGCGACTTGATTGGCAGCAGACTGTATTTGCTGATTTGCCCATGAATTTACATCAATAACATCTCAACCATGCTTTTCACTTTGCAAAACACTTTCATTATTTTTTTATTTTATTTTATTTTTATTTCTCTATTATTATTTCTTGTCTTTTATCTGCCGAGTGTCTACTGGGAAGCAAAGATTAGGAACAAGTTTGTAAATTTAAATAAGACAGTGCCAGCTTTAAAGCTGCAGTAAGCCACTTTTATTTAAAAAGAAAAAATATGTGACATATTTGTTAAAACTGTCACCATGTTTTACTTAAATCATCTTCTAGCAATAAACACATTTTGCAACAAAGACAATCCCAGAAGAATCTTTTCCCTCCAGGTGAACATGTGCTATTCTTTAGCATGAACAGAAAAATATCATAAAAAATTGCTACATCCCAGTGTTAACCCAATTACTATGTTAAATGGAGTCCAAATAAAACAGCCTTTTGCAAGAGGAAGCACTGCCCCTATGTGAACACTCTGAAGATGACACTAGGAACATTGCATTGACCTTAAAACAGGTTAAGCAAGTTTAGGACCCAGACCTTCATGCAGTTTATCTGTTCTGACATGTCCACCTTTCTGTTCTACATGTCCTCAGTCTGTATGTGTGTGTTTTTGTTCAGGAAAAGCCGTTCAGAACGGTACAAATTTGACGGCTGATAAGGTGCAGCAAACACCCATATCCTGTTTTTGTGGCTTATAATAACCGCCTCAAAATGCTCAGAAATTGTGAGCTTTTCTTCTAAAAAGGGAAATGTGTGAGATACTTTTTTGTATCTTAACTTTTTTGGATCAAACATAAGCTACAGATCCATTTTCTACAAAAATCAGATTGAAATATTTAAGGTTCTCTTCTCTCTTACGCACGTAAATGTTTAAAAATAAAATATAGAATCACAATTAAAATAGTTTTTGCACTGTATGCAAGAGTCAATTTGTGTCACCGACAAGTAACTTCCACTTTACAATGTTAGCCAAAGTGGCAATATATATGGACACCACTGATCTAAGCTATACATGCACGTGTGGGCATAATTGTTGGTACCCTGCTGCTAAAAACCACAAAACACAAAACGATCACTGAAATGTCTTGAAACTGACAAAAGGACCAATCCAAATGAAAAATAGCTGAAAATGAACCAGTGAAAATCAGTCATTGCTGTTGGAATAAGGTTCAATAGAATCAGTAAAAGAGATGAGCTAATGAACCAGGCCTGGACGAGATTGAAAATAATGAAGTCCAACTACTGTGGCTTCAATACTTCTACTCCTTCTATCCATTTCTCTCTCATATACATCTATTTTGGGTAAATATATTGTGCTGCTTTTTGAGCTTTATGAGCAGCCCAATACCCAGCGCAATCTTACTATGCAAGCGCGGTTGGTAACAGGAAGTGTCAAAATGTTTAAGTGAGATAAACAGGGGAGGAGGGATGAACTGAAACCTGAAAGCTCTGGGTTTAAACAGAGACAAATAATGTTTTTTCAGTGAGCTCATAGTTCATGCTGTCACACTTCTTATGTCCAGTTGGCTGGATGATGTTTGGTTTTGCCATTAGCTCACCAATGGCAAAACCAATGGTTATTTAACCAACCCATGGAAGGTTAGGTAACGCTTATTTTAAAGCATCTTTGAGAACTTTTTGAGGGTTGAAAAGCATTGTGTCAATCTGATGTCATTCTGTGGGTTAAGGCTGTAGAGAACATAGCAACATACTGTATGCAATTTTCTTCTGTACATTTTTGTTGAGATACAGGCCTTAAATTTAATTATGGTCATAAAAAGGTATTAAAAAGTCTTGCATTTGAGTTGGTGAAACCCACAGAAATGTATGATGATTACATGTCATAAAAACAAATCTGAGTGTATTATCAATGTCAATGAGCATGAAATGTAAAGATTTAAGTAAGAGAACACTGCAAAAATTAATGTGGTGCTCGGTCAATCACCTTCCATGAGTTATCGTTACAGCAGAAATAATTTCCTAAACTTAAAAATTTATTTCTGCTAAAACATCAATGTCACATTAGAAGTTTCCTTGTTAAGCAGAAAGCATATCATTTTCTGGAGGGCCTGAGATAATCTTTTACAGAGTCTTTACCTGTTAACCAATTAAACGCCTATGTTTTGATTTATAGGTATATTTGTTACTTTTTCAGCCAAATTTTTCATGTCATTGTAAGAACTTTATGTTTATTTCAGTCACATGCTCAGAGCAGGAGTCTGTGTCTCTCTCTCTCTGGGGATGAAGCATCCAGGGCATGTCCAAACTGATTAATCTCTTCTGGTGGAATGCCAATCACAACAACAAAATGCACCAGTTTTCTAGCCGGCAGGTAAATGGTGCCAACTCATAAAAGTTCTTAACAGACAAAAGCAAAGCATATTAAATGAATAAATAGTTGTTGTACCTCATCAGAGCCTACTCTGTCCTATCTTAACATATGCAGCCAAACCATTATTGTGTAAATTATCAAGTGGATGCCTCCACTTGTCTTCAATCAGTAGAGCCTCATTTCACAATCACATCAGGCATAAATATTTACACACCAAGTCTTTCCTGTAGTTTGGACGGATTCCAAACTACTGGAAAGATGTTGGAGAGGAAACCAAACCTGTACTGGGGTGGGACATGGAATTCAAAAATTCTGAGCCATTTCCTGTTTTCAGAATCATAAGCAAAACCAATATCATATTTTGTTTATGCAATATGGTGTTTGGGGTTTGTGTCTTGGTGCCTGTATGATGTACTCTATTTCATGTGTAAACTGTAGACAACATGACAGCACATAGTCACTCACAAAGAATGTTAGCAGCACTCCACACCCACACAGACTGGATGTTTTCACTTGCTTTGCTGAAATGCCCTGAACCACAGACAGCAGCTGGGACTTTGATTTTGAATGTTATTTGTAATTTTACTGAAGATTTAAAAACTTGAATTAGTTGGTTAGGTAAACTTTAAATGGTAGCTGAATTATTTTTAGGCTTCAGAAACAGCACTAAATAGTCAATTCAGAGGTAGAATGTTTTGGTATATATATTTTTTATGAATCAAAAAGTATGTTTTATTTTGAGTTGGAGTTTTTTAGTTGTGATTTAATTTCGTATCCTTCTTCCTGCTTCTCCCGCTACTCAAGTAGATTATCTTTTCCGGTATGTTTTTCAAAATCAAACACTTTTCTCGAAAAAAAATGTAATACGGTGTAACAATTTCCACAACTGAATTAAATTTACTCTCCCGCTGTTTAAAAACGTCAATATGGCATAATAACGCTAAAAGACGAGGTTGTTTAACAAACAGACCGAGAACGAACGACAGAAAAACAAGGGAGAAATTTGTGCTTTTATCGTTGAAGAAAGGTAGGGAAACTTCCGGGAGTAGGTTGAAAGCAGCTTGGCGCACAATTCTCACTTAAACGACCTAATCTGTTGAATGTCTTCTGTCTACCCCTGGCCGAAGGCGAAAAAAAAGGAGTCTGCTGCGGAAATAAGCACAACAAGGTAAAAATGTCGTTATTAAATTAGCTCTGTTAAACAGAACCTGCCGTTTTAGTAGCTGTTATAATCTACCGAGTGGGTTATGGCTGAACTTCACAGGTCTTTACTCGACTGTCATTAAAGTGCCATTAATGTGATGGCACACCTCGCACGGGTTAATGTGTTTCACTCGGTCTCTTTTATCACGCACGAGCATGCTCCTGACTGTAAAGTAAGAAAACAAATCAATAAAATGCGAAGTAGCGGCCATACGGAGGGGCTTGTTTGCAATTTTCTTGTTTCTTTAACTGAAATAATTTATTTTTTCAACATCTACCTAAAAGATGCGATTCTCTTTTCAGTTTAAAGTTTGAATCGATTGGTAGCTATGTTGTCAAGGTTGAAAAACTTAATTTTCTGTCCAATTTTGAGGCATGTGGATTCCGAGAACCTAAATTTTGCGTGCAACACTAGCAATCTCTAAGCCGCCGTTACGACAGACAATTCTATCACAAAATTCTCTTATGAGCAAAAATAATAACAAAGCACCCGGAAGGAAAGTCTGATCCTAATCTGGTAACCATGGAGATCGCAGTGATGGGTATGTAAGTGATCGACTTCCATCACCTGAGGTCTCTAGCAGGGGTTAAGTGGTGGCATTAGAGGTAAAGGGTTATCAGACAGTTTCCAGAGTGTCTGACAGCCAATTAAAATGGGGAATGACGTCAGAAGATACCCAGGATGCTTTGTATACTCATTAGACAGCATTCAATAATGGTTTTAGACAATTAGAGCACTGTGTCAAAGTTTTCACGCCATCTTTTTTATGATGTTACAACCACACATTTGAATGTTAAATGGGATTTAATGTGATAAATCTATACTAACAGTGTCCAAAGTCCAGACCTAAATCCAACAAAGAATCTTTGACAAAGGATTGACTCGGGACTGAATATACTTTTTTTGCCACAAGTTTTACTTTTTTCTTTGTAAATAAATTTGAAAACCATGTCTTGTTTCTATTCCACTGCACAAATATGTGTGAGTCATTCACAAAGAATTCCAATATATTACAATAAAAAGATTAATTATAGTTTGAATAAAGTTGAGAGGGTAGAATAGCTTTCAAATACAAAGTCATAAATATCTTAAATGATAATTAACTTTATGTAACATATGTCGCAGGAAATAAAGTCTAGGAAATAAAGTCTAGGGCAGGGCTCGGCCACCTTTCAAATCCAGGACCCATATTTGAGTTCAGTGTAGCTAAATAAAGCTTATTTTTAAAAAGGCAATGTAATTTTTGCTTGATAAATGTCTACTTTAGGGAATTTGTCCTTTTTAAAGTCCCTCATTTTATGTCTACATTTAGATTTTAAGATAAAGAAAACCTAAAAATTTTGCAGAACAGAAGATGGGTACATTTCCTTCTGTGGGATGTTGACATTTATTGAAAATGAAATTGAAAAAAGGACAGAGTTTCTAACTGAATAAAAAAAATTAGATAAAAAAACAATACCACTAGTATTTTTATGTGATCCTGTCATGGAATACCAAGTTAAGTGAAAAAATATGCTTATACTAGTATTTGTTATTAAAGTTTTATTAAAATCATCAGCCGATTATTATTTTAAACCAGAGTTTTTCAGAGCCACTTGTGACTCTGGAGCCGCAGGTTGCAGACATCAGTATGTTAAATGACATTGACTCCCATTTCTGCAGCGTCCACCTGTTGTCATCAGGACAAGCAGCCATGGCAACCATGGTGATGGAAAGCATTGGGCGAGTGTTCATCAGCCGACAGCAGATCCGGCAGGTACCCCGACTATTGACTGAGGCGGCGCCCTCCATGCCCGGCACCGTCACAGACTCCGAGGTTCCTGCTTACTTCAGGGAACGCTACATCTCCACGGGTTATAGACCGCTCAAGCAGAGCTGGCGCTACTACTTCCTGTCCCTGTTCCAGCGCCATAATGAGACCCTAAATGTCTGGACTCACCTGCTTGCCTTTTTATTGCTTCTAGTCGAGCTTCGCCAACTTGCAGACGTGGTGGATTTTGTCAACGACCGTCATTCGTGGCCCTTGCTTATTCTTGTGCTGTCTTCCCTGACTTACTCAGGATTCAGTGTATTAGCTCACCTGCTGGTGGAAAATCCGAGCTGTGTCACTACTTGTTCTACTTTCTCGACTATGTTGGGGTAGCGCAGTACCAGTACGGCAGTGCTGTGGTTCATTTTTACTATGCAGTAGATGAGACCATGCACAGAAGCATGCAAGGACTCTTCATGCCTACTGCCACCATCCTTAGCTGTCTGTCTTGTCTAGGATGTTGCTATGGGAAATATTGCAACCACAACCAACCTTGTTGGGTGCGTAAGGTGTGCCAGATAGTCCCCTCAGCGCTGGCCTATATGTGGGATAATAGCCCCGTGGCTAAGAGACTCTTGCTGTGGTCCAACGATGATCTGGCAGTCGCCTACCATTTCGGTCAGGTGGCGTTCTTTCTCAGCTGCTCTTTCTTCTTCACCTTCCCCCTGCTGGAGCGCTACCTCCCTGGACGGTGTGATTTTGTGGGCCAAAGTCACCAGGTGTTCCATGTTTTGCTCTCTTGCTGCACCTTCTGTCAGATCCACGCCTCCTACTTGGACTATGTGCACCGCAGGCAACTTTATTTACGTCTGCATGAGAGTGGTGATGCTGCTCTCTTTGTGGGATTGTATGTGTTCACACTGGTTGGATGTGCACTGATCACTGCCTTCATGCTGAAGAAAGTTAGACATGTTCTCGACTTCAAGATGAAGTTAAAATAAAGAAGTAGCCAGCTTGGTATCGTAGTGCCTTTCCTAACAGAACACAGCACACCTGGAGGGATTTCCTTGTACTAATAAACTGGACTAGAATGCTTTGTTGTGTGTGCATTTCTATTGTGATTCCTTTAACTTATTTCTGAAACAGTGATATCACTGCCTCATTACATCACCACTGTACTGTACTGTACTGCTATGACTAAACATAGGAACTGTGTAGATGCCATTGTTGAGTTTTTAGCTTGTTTAATGCTCTGAAGTAATGGTCCTATGTGGACATAATTTGGTGCACATTCAGAAAAGCGATGGGTGGCATCACTATCTAGTCACCAGAATGTCTGTTCAAAGCAGCAATGGAAGGTCACCAAACACAGAGCATGTATCATAGAAAGATTTTGTTACAGGATCAAAATGGAGTCTAATGGGTTTTTTCCACCAACACTTTCTCAGCAAGACTCAACTTGGCTCCACTAGGTTTTCCAATAGTAATGGTTATGTGATACCAACCCTTTTTTCAATACTTACTTTGCTGGGGATGCTAAGTGTGTGGAGTCGTACTGAAAACACATCAGAACACTGTTTGCCTCTGATTGAAAGGTGACACACGTGATCCGCACAAAACTTTAGGCAGGAGGCCAAGTCACGGGGCGGGAACGATGCAATTGGTCCGCACTCCGGGCTTCAATCCAAGTTCAGTGCATCAATTGTAAACCTGTGTTAGCCTACAATACACTGGGTGAAACCCTGGGGAGTCACTGGTTGTGTCACAAGAGTGATTCCCTTTCAATAATCAGACCTGCCATTTGTAAAGACCCACAATGCAACTGAGCGTAACGTCAAGGAACTTTAGGGAAAATGGCAACATTGAAAGCAACACCATAGATCGTGATTTTAGGTACAGATTGTTTTTCTGCTCGTGTTGTGTTGGTATCACATACAGATGCTACTTTCAGACTTTAATACTCATTACTAATGTCGAGTAGATCTAAGCTGAGTCAAGTCAAGTTGTGCATACCAGTGGAAAAGATTTGAACATAGGGTTGCATAACACTGTTTGCATGACTCGCCTAGTTTAATCTCCTACCATGAGCAGATGAAGGAGAGACAAATGTTAATCATTCAATGCAACCACCAACCCTGTATGTGACTCCTTTAAGCCACCATCAGTTTATGTTCTTAAATAATATTCAATGCAGCCTCTATAGTGACCTTCATATTCTGTTTTTAATGACTGATTCTACTGTGCAACTGACTGATTACATTTTGATTCCAGTCATGATGCCGCCCACTCTGCCTCTGGAGCCTGAGGTGTTTGGACTGAAATCATTTAGAAACTGGTATGCGCACCAAAATTAAGTCTTCATAGACTAATCCAGTTTGGTCCTTAGCATATCTAGCATATTAAATGTAAAAGTTTTTATTTTTTTAACAATAGGAGACACTATATTGTAGTTTTTATGTTGATCAGTTTAAATATAGCTTATGATCAAATGATAGCAGAGATACAACATTCCTCTTGAAAAAGATGGAGCTGTAAATATAAATTGTTTAGCTCTGAGAAGTTAATGCTCTGTTTTTTTGTCAGTCTTAATAAGGCAGCACTGATTGAATGTTGCTTTTAAAAAGGCATTTCCCCTGTTTTCCACAAAACTTCATCAGATGATGTGCGGTGCGCAATCACTTGAAGCTGAAGCTTTAGGATTTAAGCTCTCATTGTTTCATCGATGTAGGTTTTAAATCCCTGAAATAGCACCTTAAAATGTTTTCCACTGCCAATCTGAGGTGTTTGTATGTTGTTCCATGAAGATTACAATTTCATATCATTTAGATGGAATTTTCTTTCTGCCAACATTGAATGTATTTGCCATGGAGGGGATGGTTGAGGCATTTTGAAGTCAGATCTGGTAAGAAGTTAAAAAGCTTATATCTTCAGTAGATGAAATCTACTAAATAAAATTGGTGTCCTCATTCAGTAGAAGTTACAGTGGACCCCGGCGTATTCGCAATTCAGAAGTTGCAGATTTTTCCATGGAACTCCAAATTGTTATGTTATCTTCAGCCTCCAGAAGCAACTCGTCAGTATCGACAGTAAATCAAGACAACAGTTGCATTCTGCAGGGCAGACAGTGAAAACAACTTTAAAATTCCTGAACTATCTCCTCTCGTGGTCATGAGGGATTTATTGTATTATAAAATAAACGTGCCTTTTTTTGTTAACATATTGCAACCTGTATAGTGTCTAAAGAGCTGTACTGTGCCTTTTGTATTTTCTTTGTTTCCCTTGAGTGCTTAGTAAAACTCAGATACACTGTGGTGCTTTGTGTTGACTCTGCATCTGTTTTACAAACGTGAGGTTTCATCTGACTTTTAAGGGCTCAACTCTTCACCACCAGCTCCTGTTTCTCAATCACTATGCAACTCTTTGGTTCTTTTCTCCTCTGAGATCATAAGACATGTCTGGACTAGTTACCTGACTGCCTGATGGATTCTTTTGTTTTGCTCCTGTAGCTTGCGGTGTACAATGAATAGGCCAAGAAAATAATGAATAGCCATGATAACACATAATATTATAGAAAATAATATTATCAGATGTAGAAAGCTGCATGTTCAGTATTAAGTTAAGACATCTCTCTAGGTATAGCAGACCTTCACCATAGCCCTGGTGAGATAAGACATAGCATCCTTTCAACACACCATTGTCACTGCAATCTTTAAAATGCAATATAACACACATGCAGCCTTGTTCTAGAAACTTAACTTGACTCATTTGTTTGGAAAATGAAACAGTAATTATCATTTGACACAAATCAAATACCAAACCTCATATATTTTTCTAAATTAATCAGTTGCTGGTTAATTGCTCTCAATGGTAACCTCAAACAGAAAATGTTACTGTAAGCAGCGTTTCAGTTATTTGCATATTTTACAGAGAGCTTTTGAAAGTGATGTGATGGACCTGATAATGGTTGAAAGTCTGTTACATTTGAGCGGTTAGGTGGCTTTCCATTTGTGTCAAGGTTCCTTTGGAAAAATAGAGGGAAGGGGGGGATCAGGAATACAATGTTTGTATCCATCACCCAGGTGATTTCCTCTAAAAGCAATGTTTTCTGATCCCTCCCTGATTCCCTTGGCAACTTTGTAGCAGGCTATTTGTATGGCTGCTGACTCGTCAACTGATCTAGCTTTTCTCCTCAGCTGTGTGTGATGCAACAATAAAACATCAAAACCCAGGCAGCAGGTTTAGCCTTCTGTGAACAGCTGGAAAGGCTTCACATCAGGTTCCAGTGGACCATTAAAGAAGGTGTTGCCTTTTTCCACACGTTTGATTGCACTTTATTTACAGCCTCATCATTACATTGATTTGTCAGTGTTGATGTGGACGCTCAGCTGTCTGCAATCCACTGATTACCTACTTGTATAAGATTGTTTAGTCTGGAAAAATGGCCAACATAAAATGAGGAAGGAAAACCAAACAGGACAGAGGAACAGTGCCTGCTGTTGGAACATATCTGTCCACTTTAAGGAAAATATCAATTTTCTGTCAGACTTTTGTGCTCAGGACACTCATAAGGTGTGTCCTGATACACCGGTAGACTTGGTTCGATTGGGGACCAAATGTGTAACATTTGTTACATTTTCAACTGGTGCAATTAGCTTTCACACTGAACTGCGTCCCACAGACCAAATCCTTCAAAAAACCTGCTCATCCCCTCGCCTGTGGTGGCGCTGCTCCATGAACCTGACAGAATCAACACAAAAATCTGAATTACGATCAGTGCAATTTCCTTCCTTACAGAATGTGAACAAAAATGGAGGGGCATCAGATTTTAGCGGTTGTGAGATTGCTCTTTTGTCTTTGACAAAAAAAAGAAAAACAAAACCAAAAAAACACTAGCCATTTCTTCTGCTAGTCCTCAACATGTTAACTCTGGTTGTACTTCACCAGAATGTCTTGCACCATTACCCACTTTCTGCTTTCGGACCGCACCAATGTTGACTTCAACCGAACTGAGGCCTAATTCGGTAGATGCATCAGAGTTCACTTTTTGGTCCGCGTCAGAGTTTGGTTGCTTTTTCACACCTCCCCAATCAAACTGGACCTTCTAGGCAAAGCACAGCGGACTGGACAGGGCTGACTTTAGGAGCTCTCTTGAGACCTAAAGGTTTTTGTGAAGAACATTTATCTAATCAAGATGAATTTCTAAGAAAAATCTTAGAATTCTCTAACATTTTCCAAGAGTTTTCTTAAAATTACTTCACTATGAGCTACTTTTGTTCTCCAGATTCTTTGAGACTATGGGCTTTTTAAACTCTTCCTACTCCAGAAGCAGAAGCTCACTCTTCACTATACAGAATGTTAAGAGCAAATACAACAACTTGGTCACAGTTTCAAAGGTTTGTAAAGTCAACTCTCAAACAGAAAGAAATATGCTTTTTTTAACTAAAAGGGTTCTGGTTTTGTAAGTTGTAGCTCCAGTGTGGAAACTGCAGCTGCCTGAGTAACTTGGAGTTAAAGGCAGAACTGAACTGGAGACAGACTCACCGTCTCTTTCTAGCAGGTTACCTCCCAACGCCCAAGTAGTTGAGTGAACTCTATCCATATCAAACGATGGCAGGGTCCAACTTGGTAAATATTTAACAAGAGGGTATCCACTGGCTATTATGCAGCATTTGTAAAGGCGGATTGTTGCTTGAAGGATATATTACAGGGCATGTTGAATTGTTCCTGCTACATTCTGAATTTGTGAACATAAGTTGTGGGAAGGAAAGTTCTAGAACTGAAATTGGTTCCTTTTGTTCGATGTCCAGTTTAGACTAAATCTCTGTTTTTACTACTAAATGGTTTTGTTTTCTGTGAAATGCTTATCTAAAGTTTTCTAAGATCACCATTCAGAGGTGGTCTTGTTGGTGTGTTTTGGAGCAACATAACTAAAGTGTGCTTGAGGTAAGCACAATGATGACCAATTTCTCCATGATGGGAGCACAGCTCTTGGTTCCAATTGCAGCCAATTTTTTTTCAGGTTTAAGAACTTTTCATAAAATGCTAAGTAAGTGTTCAGTCACATGTAAAACACCTGTCAAGTTTCCCGATTTAGCCTGGAAACGACTGTTTTCTACCCATCTTTCCCGACATGCTCCCGTGTTATAGGACTATTATTTTCTGACTAATGAATATTTGGGATTATCAAGATGTCATTCTGGAAAATGTGACAAAAGGATTTTGTGACTTTTAGTTTTGGCCAACTGTGTGTTTATGTGTGAAGAATCTGGACTAATGAGCTACAACAGCGTTTAATTTCCCATAGGAATCAATAAAATATTTTTGAATTTGAATTGAATTTGAATTTATGGTGTGAAAACCTTCCATAGATGGGATTTTTGTCCTGTCCCAGACCGAGTGAGGCCTTCAGCCTCCTGATTGGGTCGTGGGCGCTTTCTTGGAATAATTTCTCCACTTTACTTCTGAAGGTTCTCTATTGTTTGTTGTTTTCTCATTTGTGAGTAACGGCTCTCAGGTTCACTGCAGTCTAAAAGCTGTAAAGGCAAGAAAATTCTTTCCACGCTGATAAATATCTATGTCTTTGTTTCTCATCTGATCTTGAATTTCTGTAAACTGACCTTTGAACTGTTGCTTTTTGGACCTTTTCACCTACTTCATTTTGTCAATGATGATTTTGCAACTTTTATATATAGTCAGATTGATTTGAGATTGTTGTTTTTTTTACCCCTCAGTAAATAAATTCTGAATTTATCAGTAGTTTGTAGATCTTAGTCTTAAAAAAAGGCGCAAAAGAAGTCTTCTGCTGCCCCCTAGTGTATGATGAGAATATTACTACACTGGACACAGCATTGTCTTATTGGTCTCCATGTGTTTTGCATTGTTAAAGGTAGACCTGAAGCAATGCATTTATTGAAAATGGTCAGTTTTTGCGGTCTATAGTAATTGTCCTTCTGTTTACTGGCGTGACCCGACCCATACAGGCTAGGCTCTGCTATATACCTAAATCCCTGAATCAGCTGAATTACAGGAACATTGGACTCTATCTCAGATTCTTCCTGTGTGACTCACAGTGGGAGTCAGACCGCCTGCCTCACCTCTGATCATTACATTTCATTTCAGCTCAGCAAATGAATGAGGGGGAAAAAAATCAGCAAAACATTAAACCAAGAAAACACTTCATGGATATCTGTCACTGTGTTGATGCGGCGCCTGAAACACTTATGTGTGCAATTACAGTTCAAATGTCTGGAAAAGGTCAGGCTGGGGGATTCATTAGGCAGGATCATGTTTACTCGTAAATTTCACGCTGAATTGTTGAGCAATTTTAAGCCTCACTTGGTTTTTGATTTGTTTAATCTGTTTGCAGAGGAACTGTTCTTCTAAAAGTTCACATTGTAAGAACACTTGGAAAAAGTCATGTAGTAGACAGGAGGTGGAATATGATGCTAAACTTGGTATGCTATCTATTTAGCATTAATTTATTATATTCACCTACATCACATAAACTTAATATTTTATCCTTTTATATTACACAATGTTTAGTGGCAAAATCCAACTAAATTCATATATTCACAAATATATGAATATTCACTTAAATAAGAACATAAATATTTGAATTAAATAACTAATAAATTAATTAATCAATTAATTTAATATGTCTTTAGTTGAACAGATATTTAATTTCTAAACAAAAAGTATATACACAAATTTTCCTCCTAAAAAATCTGATGGCTGTAGACAGTAAGATATTATGGATGAATAATCTCAGTACGGTATTCCTGTAAATACTGATTCTGAACCTTATCGATCAAAGATTGAAATTAATACCAAATAATTATTATTTTAACATATAATTACTTAAAATGTCAATTAATGGAAAGTACAACTATTTAATTTTCCTGTCTTTTATCTGTCTTTTTTTTCTAATAAAAAAAGACAGTATAATTGAACCATTATTTTGAAAGAGGTCGTGGCATTGCTGTAATCCGGTTTGCGCTATCCGGGTTCAGCTTGACGCGAGCGAGTGCAAGCTATCTGCAAGCAGCGGACACACAAAGGAAGAGTCACTCAGAACCTGCAGCGATGACCGTCAAAGTGTATTATACCACCGTCACTGCCTCGCGGACGGTAAGTCAGACACGCTGTAATGTCCCCGTTTACTGCTGAATGCGGGTATTGAGCTCCGATGGGAGCTGCTAACCATGGTTCAGTCTAACGGACACACCCAGCACCCTGTCTGGAATAGCTTCCTCCTGACTAACAGTGCAGCGGGCCTATGCGCTTAAACGCTTTTTGCATCATTCATTTAATGTCAGCTTTATGTATCGTATCGGCACTCTTGTTGTTCCTTAACACCTAATTATAATGGCAACACGAGCGGCAGGCGTCTTTATTTTTCTACCTGAATTCATGAGCTTGGTTGGGCTGTTTGTTTCTCCCCTAACAAATTAGCAAGCAGTATTTGTTCACTATTGACCACAAAACTTTGTTCAAACAGTGGTTGTGAAACGCGATCATTCAGGTTCGCGTGACTTGACTAAATAACTGACTCGTGAGCACATGTATCCGTGTCCCGCACGCTGTGAGCTCTGCGCCAAACCTCGTTCAAAAAATAGTCACCAAGTTCCATGTCTAGCTCAACTTGACAGTAACACGATTCTGTCCAAAAATCATGTGTACTATGAATTATGACACGTGAAACACACTGAGCAGCATTAAGCTATGAGAACTGCCGACTGCATAAAAAGCAGAAATACTATCAATATGTATGTTCCAGCTAGTTAAGTATGATCATAAAATCATTCACTTGGCATTTCCTGTAAATTTACGTAGCCGAATTAGGCTGCAGTTTTTGTTGCAAAAAAAAACCAAACGTATTCTTTCTACTCTTGCCTGTGTATTTTTGTCAGAAGAGCAACATACAAGCAAATTCTTTAATTTGTGTTGTAGAAATTTGCAAGGAATGTTGGCACTACATGTGTTGGACATGTCAATAATTTAAATTGCTAAGACCTTGTATCAGCAAATAAAACAGGTCATGATGATGTGAAAACAGCTTGACTTTATGTAGCCAAACAACGCTCAATAATTATTACACTACACATTGACAAGTTTTAATAAGACTGCTGAGCAGGGGTGTGTCCAGGAAGTTTTTAAAGAGGGCTAAATGGGGACCAGTGATGATCTGGGGTGTTGCATAAAAATAAAACCCATAAGTAGGTTGTAATAAACTTTATTAAAAGTGTGTGACTCACAACACGGCTGCCACACTGACATAACCATAAATGCATAAAAAGCAAATATAAAAGTCTGACCTATTGAAGCTATGTCTTTTCTCAAAAGTTGTACTCAAATATCTTGTCAAACACTGCATACAGCTAAAATCTTCAGTCAGACATTTCTTCAGAATAGTTGCATGACTGACTGCTAGTGGAGATGCTTCCTACTTACAGCATCACTTTCCACAACATCTCTTTGAGGATCCTTGGATCATAGTTTCCCTTTGGCATAAATAAATTATCATTGAATTAAAAGGCTTTGTGTTGGTAACATCTGTAATTTCTGGATGTTGGCTTTGATTCCTTGCCAGGCGTCACTGTTGATAACAAGAGATTTGTGCGATTAAATTGGTCGTCATTAAACATTACTGCTATAATCTTTTCATATGCAGCAGCAACGTTAAAAAAGAAAAACGCTGTACAGCTTTCAGACTGTCTGCCATCTGGTATCTATTAGCTCATTACTTTTTAACCCTCTCCTGTGCTTTAAGGCATCTACCCAACCGTCATGTTTCTGGAAGTTCCTTTTTCTCTACCACTCTTGATATCCAGAACCTTAAAAAAATAGTAGTTTGCTGAGCTAACAACCATTTAGATTTACTCATTAGCCAGAGTAGATTTTTTTCTGGAACTTCTTGGATAAAGTGACAAACAGTTCTGCTTCTCTCTTCCCTCTCATCTGCCTGTAGAGGATGTAACGCTAAATAAAAGACATAGCAGCTTGACCTTTTTGCAGTTTGTTCCGCTTTTTGAGGTGTGGTCACATTTGCAGCATCCAACTTCCTTAGTGTCACAGAGTGACAGCGGACTGTTCATAGAGGAACCAAACAAACAATGTTTGAAAATTGTTGAAAGTGCTTTTAGTTGAGACTTTTCCCTGAAACTTATTAGATAGAAGAGAAAGACATCTCAGTTCACTTTGATATTTAAATGCTTGTTTCAGAATTGAAAATTGGCATAATGGTTGGTTTACCCTGGTTTTGTTTGACATTCTAGACATTAAGAGTGAGAAAGTTGCAGCTTTTTCAGCCAAATCTTGGGTATTGTTTACATCACTTTTACAGTTTGTTTTAACTGAGGACCTGTGACCGCATCGCATTTGAAGTCTCTCCATCCTTCCTTACTGAAGACGGGTGGGTACCAGATGGTGCTGGTGGTGGTGCTTTTGACTAAAGCTCCTGCTTTTTGTTTTCCAGGTCAAGTCCCAACAAGCGGAGGTCATCCGGGTCCTGGAAAGTAAAAGCATCCGGTATGAGCTCATCGACATCTCCGTGGGTGGCGAACTCCGGGACGAAATGAGAAGCAAAGCAGGGGACCCCACTGCGGCCCCTCCCCAGTTCTTCAATGAAGACCAGTACTGTGGGGTGAGGAAAGCACACACCAGTATAAAAACCTGCACATGTACATGATACATATACCTGTATCTCTATGACCTCAGGCTTTAAACATGGCCAGTGTTTTACTGTTCACGTTTCTGATTTGCCTTTTTGAGATCCTTTCTTCTCTCCTCCACAGAACTACGAGATGTTTTCAGAGGCAGTGGAAGCCGATACAGTGGAACAGTTTCTGAAACTGGCATGAGGACAGTGGGACGTCGACCTGCCTCCTCCCCCTTCTAAACCTACATCACCTCCAACCACTTCCCTTTCCTCCCCACATCATGTTGGAGGTCCTCCAGTATGTCACTGTCCACCACTGACGCCGTCTGCCCACTTTTTACGCCATAACAAAGAATGCCAAATATCTCCAATCCAACCAATCAGAAGTCACACGTTCCCCCTTTTCTGCAAAGTTGGTCTTAATCCGATTTCCTTTGTTGTTGTTTTCAGGTCTTTATATATGTTAGACTACTATTATGAAGGAACTCCAAACCTTGAAGGAATCAGTGTGCAGTAATCGGGTAGACTAATGAATCCAATCCACTGGATGACAACAATCAAATGAGAAACTATCTATTCCATCTGTAATTAAAACACAATCATGTTTGCACTCAGAAGTCTTTGTAAGTACTGAAGCTTAGTTGGTTAGAAGTGAAAGGACTACAAGGTATTATAATAATAATGATTTTGATTTGTTAGGAATTGATGGAGTCAATTTAGCTTGAAGTCCAATTCTAACCCAACAAGACAAATATGGAATTTGCAGCATCTGAGTCTGTATAATTATAAGTACTTGTTTTGTACTTTTAAAAATGTACCAGTTTTTAGACCAATCATCTTCAGCCACATCCACGTTAATACATCATACTCGTAATACAGACCATTGAGTGATGCAACTCCTCAACCAACCAAAAATGGTAAATCCCTGTTTTTCTTAACTCAGTTTCCTAACCAGATCCAAAGGTTCTACTTTTAAAAGATGGCCTCTGGTTTGACATCTCAAACGTTTGCTTAAAGTTTGCATCCGGCTTCCACTCTTGGTGCCAATAGACCAGTTCTCTATCGCGGGTCGTGTCTGCAGTGTTAGCATTGACTCGCCTTCTTGTCCTTCTGTTATCTTCCTGGTTTCTGTAGGTGCTGCGTATTACTGACTGGGCAAAAGATGCCAATAACAAGAAGGGAGTATTTCATGCTGAAGGTTTACATTTTATCATAACTTACTCTTATCAAACTTTGGGAACATTAACCACATTCCATTTGTGGTTTTGCATTCATTCCATGAATCACTTGGTTGAAATAATAAAAAAGCACATTTTGCAGGATTTCTTCAAGATGTTTGCATCCCCTGCCTTCATTGCATCTGTTAAGCTATCCCTTGTGATTTCCTCTCACAATGATTGTGTATTGTTTTGTAGATGTTTGCCTGTTATCGATGTATACTCACTATGAATCATTCTTTAGACATTCCATTCTGAGCTCCTGGTTGCTTTTTGGACCAATTCCTCTTGGCCAAAACGAAAAAATGAAGAAAATACAGACTTAAAAGCGGTTGTCTTCCAAGAAGATTGTGAAAAGTGATTTATGCATTAAAATAAGAGTTAAATCAATCTGTTTGGATTGTTTGTTGATTATATGGGATTTTGATTTATTTAAATGTGCAGTTTGGTTGGATGCTTCTAACTGAAAGGAAAATGCTACATCTCAGTTTCATTTTTAATTAGCTTGTAAGGGAAAACTTATGTAGTTTTACTGTGTTTTCATTCAGTGGTTGTATAACACATTACACCAGAAAACTGGGTCCAAATTTAAACTTTGTACTTGTTCAAATCTTAACTCTGAAGGAAGTCATAAAAACTTATTGTGCATTCAAGGATATTGACTTTGAGATTAAAAATACATTATGAAATAATTTCTGAGAACAAATACAACAGTATGGAACACAGGTTCATCTCAAATGAGAACATTACATCTAATTCAGCTCAAAAGGTGAAACTTTTGAATCCAACTGATCCTAGACTTTTACATACTCTCCTAAAAAGTCGTTTTTTGTATATCAGATTTGAGCAACAAGGCAATTCAAAGTGTTTTACACTATAAAAAGCAAAGTAACAAAAATGTGCAATAGGCATTGCATTTGATCAAATCACTTGTTTTAAAATGAACAGAACTCAGCACGTATTTTTTACACATATCCCACAAAAGAAGCATCAGCCATCTTCCTGGTGTCCATTGTCCCTTTTTGATATAATTGTCTGCCCGATATACACAAAATCCACTGACAAAACCTTCGACTGTGTTTGATGCTTTTAGTCTGAAAATATTCCCGGATGTTTGCTACTGCTTCACCGGATGTTAGTAATCTGTGGCTCGAAGACGGAAGCTGTAAATTTTGACAGACAACAGCTGAGGTAATATCAGTTAATAAATACTATTGCTTATCTAAACCGATGCATGTGGCCAGACTTATATTCGCATACATGTCCTGCTTTTCTTCCTTGTGTAATGTTGCTTTTTAACAGCGGTTTGCGGCGTCTGCTTTTATTAAGCAGCTAAGCTAAGCTAGTTGAGTCTTGTAATTGGTACCAGAATATTACTGAATGGATGCTGTTTGCTGACATAATACAAAAGCTCACAAAATGACATCCTGTGCCTGGTTATTTTTAATGGCCCTTGGCCGGCGCAATATGTTTCCAGCTGTCACTTTTAGCAGTTACGTTACATTTTTAACAGAAAAAGACAGCAGCAGGTGTATAATCAGGGAGTTTCAAAGGGAACTCTGGGATTTCTTCCTTGGTGCGATGCGCAGCTCCTGGTTCAGCAAACCTGCATAGGACTCTTTCTCTTTCATTACTTTTAAAGACTGAACTTTAGGTTATAATTCTAAGGCGTGTCAAATCTAAACTAGACTAAAAACATGTAATTAAAACAGTTGTAATTTGAGAAACCACAAAAAAAGATAAAAGGAATGGAAATGATCTTTACAAATGCCATGTTAAAGAGTGATTAAGGTTTCGGTTGGTTAAAACGAAAGAGTTTTGCTGTCTCTCCCAGGTGAAGCTCAGTCTGACGATGAGCGTCCCAGACTACATGCAGTGTGCCGAGGACCACCAGACGGTGCTGGTGGTGGTCCAGCCGGTGGGCATCGTGCCCGAGGACCAGTTCTTCAAGATCTACAAGCGCATCGCCAGCGTGAGCCAGGTGAACATTCGCGACTCCCAGCGGCTCCTCTACATTCGCTACCGCCACCACTACCTGCCCGAGAACAACGAGTGGGGCGACTTCCAGACGCATCGCAAAGTGGTGGGCCTCATCTGCATCACCACGTGCAACTCGGCCAAGGACTGGCCGCAGACCGCCGAGCGCTTCCACGGCCAGAAGGAGGTGTACAGCTCCACCCTGTACGACTCGCGCCTGCTGGTGTTCGGCCTGCAGGGGGAGATCGCCGAGCAGCAGCGCACCGACGTGGCCTTCTATCCGGGCTTCGAGGAGTGCTGCGACGTGGAGCGGAGGGTCGAGGACTTCGTGGAGTCCATATTTATCGTCCTGGAGTCCAAGCGGCTGGACCGGGCCACAGATAAGTCCGGTGACAAGATCCAGCTGCTCTGCGTGCCTTTTGAAAAGAAGGATTTTGTGGGTTTGGACACAGACAGCAGGTGAGCGTTTCCCTCCAGCATCCCGATTTCTCAGCATTTCATGGAACTTTCACCTAGGGGTGTCCCGATGCGATATTTATATCAAATATTAAAAACATGAGCATCGGATTATGTGGGCCTGCATGTACAATTTCCCATATCATATATTACAGCGCTCCGCTCCAGAATTCTCCTCTGGCATTTAGTCCGACCCATCTTGGGGCTTTATACACAGTAAAAAGTGCTGGGTTAAAAATAACCCAATTCGTAACCCAGCGCTGGGTCATATATGGACCGACCCAATGCTGGGTTGTTTTAACCCAACAGGGTTGGGTTGATGGTTTGACCCAGCACATCGGGTCATGTCAACAAACCAAACGTTGGGTTAAATTGACCCAAAATTGGGTTGAAACTCATAAATGGTAAAAGGATTAAGCTTTTATAGCGCTTTATCCAATTATTTTGGCCACTCAAAGTGCTTTACACTGGAGTCACATTCACCCTCACAAATTTGTACACTCATACACAGTTCAGTAGGCAATTTGGGGTTAAGGGCTTTGGCCAGGGGCACATCAACATGTGGCAGAAGAAAGTTGAACTTACAACCTTCTGATCGCAAGACCACTGCTCTACCCACAGAGCCACAGTCGCCACATATCCCAACACAAGGATTATTATATCACTATAGTTGGGTGAAAATATGTATTTACCTGCCTTCATAAATATTTTGAATAACCATAAAAATAAATATGAAATGTGTTTGAAATACATTCTATTCATTTATGAAGTCCTACTCACGTTGAAACTTTATCTTCTTTTTACTTATCATGTCTTATTTCAAAGTAGAGGAGAAGCCCAAAATGCAGTCATGTTGAAAATGGAGGCTTGTGAAGAGGGGCGTGGCTTCTTCCAAGTTTCGTCTTTAACCCAACAGTTTTGGTAAATCTACCCAACACCTGACCCAACAGAAGAGTTCAAGCTGTAGACTTTCGGTAAATTTCTGACCCAACTCTTGAGTTATGAATTTTGATCCAATATTTGGTCAAACTAACCCAATCTATGACCCAACAGCTTCAACCCAGAAATTGGGTTATGAAAATAACCCAGCATTTTTTACTGTGTAGTTAAAGGCCTGTCATCATAACAAGTTTTACTAGATGATAATTTGTCCCAGAAATTATTGTGATACACAATAATATTGTTTGAGACAATTTTCAAGTAATATTATGGTAATGGCATAATA
The DNA here is from genome assembly GCA_033032245.1 of Poecilia picta. NCBI lineage: Eukaryota > Metazoa > Chordata > Actinopteri > Cyprinodontiformes > Poeciliidae > Poecilia > Poecilia picta. The sequence continues at coordinate 25,648,808 of CM065363.1, read as the reverse complement.
ATGCAAGAGCACATTTTCAGAGATCAATAAACTTTAAATTCAAATTAACATTTTATACTGGAACTGGAAGACATTTAAAATGTCCAAATATAATTAAACAAAACAACAGAAACAACAAATAAAACAAATTATAAATAAACAAAATTGTCCTACAAAAAAAGGGCTAGTTGACGAGCCTTTTCTAATATTCCACACTGCAAAATTAAGTAATAAAATCGGTTATGATTCATATTGGCTCAATCTCTGTATTGGCCAATATTCAAAGCTGTGATATCTATATCATATTGGAAGTGGAAAATTGCATCAGGACGCCCCAACTTTCAGCTGGATGTCTGTTGTCTGTGTTTTATGTCAGCCTCATATTTTCAAAAATCCTCAGGCATCTTTGCTCATATTTTAAAAAAAATTACCTTTTTTGTTTGTTTTTTCTACATTTGTTTTTGTTTATCCTGGTTTACTCTTCTTTTTTCTTTTCTTCCATACTGTCCTGTGAGTTTATTGTTGGGTGTGAAAAGGTGAGATCTTAGACTCCATAGGTGAATCACTTTCCCCACAGATGTTAGCTCTGCCGAGGCATGGGCTGGTATGAGGTCTCAGGGCGCCATGGACTTATGTAAGAAATCCAGCAATTTTATGTTACTTGTGTAAAAATATGAACCGAAATGCAGTTCCTATGAAATTTATTCACCTTCTTGGATGCTTTACTCCTTCTACTGCTTTTACAAAACAACCAGGATCAACAAAAGTTTGGCTATGGTAAAAAAAAATAATAATACAAACCCTTTAATATCAAAGTGAAAACCAATTTTATTGCAGTCATTCCACTCATTGTGAGACCACTAGCGCCATTTGGTTGGATCTGTTGAATTAGGTCAGTCACTTACTTTGTGTTGCATATTTTCATTCAGTTGTGATTACTTTATAGAAATCTGTTTTTACTTTGACATAAAAGGTTTTCCTTTGTAATTTGTTTTGGCAAAATCACCTAATTTTGTTGATCATGATTGATATGTAAAGCAATAAAAGTAAAGCAACTGAGGGGTGAATAGCTTTTCTAGGAGCCGTGTAGATCACAATCTAGATATTTTTGCTAGTAGAGCAAAATATACACCATAAATTGCTTTTAAAATAATACATCTTGTTGGTTATCACAGTTATAAAACTTCTATTAAACATTTTATATATTGTTATTTTGATATGATACATGAACTAAAGTTATCAAATCGACAACCTCTATATTTTTTCAGGCGATTGTATGGATGTACACCTGTTTGGTTTGGCAGTGTAGTCGTCTCCTGTTAAGCTAGCTGATTAGCATGGCGCAGCAATAGGTGAGGGAGGGTCAGTACTTCATCACTGCATGATCCATACAGCCAGAAAAAACTCCAGTCACTTGCATAGTTTCCCTAGAAATGGTATGGTGAACATTTTATTTATTTATTACATTTTTGAAAGTTGAATTGTCAACTTTTGAAAACGGGTCCATGCCTTGAACCGGTCCATGCCTGGCTCTACCCTGAAGATGCTTTCTCCCTGCTCCTCCCTGACTCCAGAGCAAAAATACCTCTTTTATTCATGCGCAGCATCTTGCAAAAATGAGTACACACAGAAGATGTGACACTTTGACACGACATAAAACACCTTGATTGTCTCATGCAAATACGTCTTACATTATGCATATTTTTTACATCGAAATTTTACTTTGTGTCACAATTTCTTTCAAATCTGTATGATTTCTTTATTGGCATGCACAAGGGCGTAGGAACAAGTCTGTCATTGGGGGGGACGCATCAGAAACCTGACATATCAGTAAATAGCAAAGTAGAAAACATCTCATAAATTAGGACTAGGCAGTTTTAATCTCAATACAGCAGTTTGACCAACAAAAATAAAATCTAAAAACCAAGTTTTGTTCTTCTTGAACAACACTCTACATCGGTGCAACAGTTTGATCTACAAAATAAATAAAAATGATACTTTTCACGTCTAACAGACCCTTTACTCCTCACTGTTAACTTGGTCTCACTTTCCAGCTCTGCATTCAGTAACTTACCAAAGAGCCATGAAAAACACTGAAGCAAAAAGCCTAAATGTTTTTGTTGTTGTTTATTTTCAGCCGCAAACATTTAACTGAAATATCTACGGATATGTGTTTCTGTCTCTACCTCCCTCTGACTCTCTGCAGCCTGAAGTTCCTGCATGAATTAATGTATTTACAACAGACACTACAGTAACAGTGTCAGAATGTGAACTAAATATAAAAAGTATGTTGTTATCATACAGAACTTAATTTTTGGATTTATACATTGAAAATCACTTCAACTCTATCTACTGTGTAGCAAAAAAATTAACTAATTTATTTTTAAACTTCTCCTCAAGCACTTTTCTTATCGTCTCCTAACCATTAACCTTCTAGTGTGGAAATAATGAAAAAAATATTGAAACGTTGAAAGAAATCACCCTGACATCAGTCTTCACCTGTTCTCCTTTCTGGTTTTATTGAAATTAATATATTTTTTATATCTTCACACTCTGAAACTCCACCTGTCTCTCCTATGTCTTCCCTGACCTGCTCCTCTCATAATAAAATAGTTTAGTTTATTTAAAAATTAAAAACAGTTAATACATATTTCAATAACCTAAGTGAAGATCTCACCAGAGCTTCTTCACCTTTCAACATCATTCTAGCACTGCTGTTCTCCTAAATATCTAAATAATATAATATATAATGATAATATATAATAATTATTATTATAATATATATTAATATAATGATATATGATAATATATATAACATAATATAATATAAATACATGTTAAATGGTGAGTATGATCAGGTGTTGCTCACTGTAAATAATAAGTCTCACTTCGTTGCTGTTTCAGTTTCATTCTAAATCATTGTGACTAGACTAGTTTTACTGCTAACTTTTAAACAAAGTTAGCAGTAAAATTTTGGACATGTGACTATTGCAGAATTAAAATGGCTTAACCAAAAAGATTAAGCTCTATACATGAAAAAACCTGACAACAAGATGTTATAAATGAGCGATATTCATGGAAACATTCCTGACAGATTGTTTACCTCAGTCAACCTGAGTTTCTCTGACTCTGTCTGCTGCTGCCTTTATTTGTTTCAGGGGGAGGAAGCGCGATGCTGAATGCGTTGAAGTGCGCCTTCAAAATAAAAGCATGCGAGTGGAAGATTTTAAAATTCTTCGCAACTGCGGTGAAATTATTGGGGGGACAAATGTGGCTCTCTCCAATATTGGGGGGGACATGTCCCCCCCGCCCCCCGCTTCCTACGCCTATGGGCATGCATAATAACAGGCAGACTCTGCTTGTCTTCAGCAAGCTGTCCATCTTTAGAAGAAATTTTGGACATTTTCACTTAGTTCTGCAGAATTCCTCTGCACTATGAGGCCATTTTGATTAAAAAAACAAAACGATAAAATACTACAGGATTTTCTTTACGGCTATATTTTATTAATTAGTCTGGTAATTAGAGCTGCACCTGTACTGATGATAGAAACACACTCAAATGAAGTTAGTTGATGGCTTTTTGCCATTATGTTAACTTTTCAAGCTTGCACAGCATTTTGAAATGAATAAAATGCATCACATAAGTTTATAATCTAAAATGATGTCAACAAAAAACAAAAGCTGCGTCATTTGTGTCACTGCCAACACTTTTTCCTGAAGCAGTGTTCTGGCTCCATGTGGAAACACCATGAGGCCCAAGAGAAAAAAAAGGAAAGCCTTATTTTATTTTGGTAAGATCAAAAAGTTTTTGAAAAAGTCTTTGACCTCAAATGGTCAGAGTATGACAATTACTAGCATCTAGTGGCTAAGTTTAAAAATAGCTGCAATTTTAGACGCTATCCTCCTTCTATCTACTAGTAAATTTCTATAATCTGTATCCATTTACAATCAGCTTGAACAAAGTTGAAAATGTATTTTTCTTTAAATAAACAGGCTTTTTACTTTCTCTTGCGAGGTTTATACTATGACTTTTACCTAGAAACAAACTTTTCTCCATCAAAATGTGTTTTTCATTTATAAAGTTTTCCTAAATGCACGCAGTGCTTTCTAAGAGATATTAAAAAGAAAAAATCTTTTCTAAAATAATTGAAAAATGGATGCCTTTCTTTGAATGAAGCATTCCTGTAAAATCTTTTAACATTTTTGAGTCTACAATTATTTACATGCCCCTTTCCACCAAAAAAAATCAGACTACTGTATTTGGTTAGCTAAAAGAAGGAAAAAGAATGTTCTTTGTCCCACTAGTCCTTTTGACCCACGTGACAAAATGTCCAGCTCATACTTTATTCTGCTCACATTGTTCCTGTCTTATGAGGATGTTCTAGTTCGTGAAACTGCATTTGAATGGGTGGATCTCTATATGTGTAAACCTGTAGCTGCACTGACCTCTGAAAATGTAAACTCATGATCTAACATAACTCATCACTATTTAATTTCATTTTTAAAACACATGTATTGTTTTAATTATCCAGCTGGGCCTGTTTGAAATTGAAAGCTTTTTGTTTGGAGTCTGTGCTGTAGTACTCCTGCTTCCCTATTATGTATTTCCTCTTAAGCTCTTGGCCACCTGCTGAGTCACTTCATTTTCTTCCATTGACCTTCCTGGTGTTTGTGAAGAGCTTACACATCCTGCATAATTTCATACATATTTTATGAAAGTAGTTCCATTTCCCTTGTATCCTGGTGAAGCTACTCCCATTTTCCTCCCTCCATCAAAAACCGACGAGTCACAGAATACCTCGATGCCGTGTCTTGTCACCCAGATCACATTTTAGCTGACAGACGAGACCCCTGTCCTGTCTCCAACCAACTCATTTTACCTATACAAACTCAGAGTATCGTTTCTAGAGTAACCGAGAGCCAAAAGAAGTACTTTTGTTAAAGATGTCGATGCACCTTGTTCATCTGGCAGTGGTTCTAAAAATGTTTCCCCTCCTCATTCATGTCACTTCGGTCGCCAGGCATTACAAAAAGCGTTGCCAGGGGCGGATGAGGAAGCATGTTGGGGACCTGTGCCTGCAGGCAGGGATGCTGCAGGATGCGCTGGTCCACTACCACATGGCTGTGGAGCTGCTCAGGGGAGTCAACGATTTCCTCTGGCTTGGTGGTAAGCATCAGCCTAAACTTTTTTTTTTTTTTTTTTTTTTGTTATAGTTATATTTACAGAGTGTCCTCACATCCTAAGAAAGTGTTAAAATATCTTATACTTATAAAATAGTAATTTGGCCTTAAACATATTAACTTCCGGTTCCTACATTTCGCTGTGGCAGGACTATCTAATCTTGTTTATTCAGTTTTTTGACAGGGAACCTTTCTGTCAGACTAAAGCTGCTAAAATACCTACCATGCTTGGTAGCAAGGATATTTTAGGATACATTTAACTAGCTTCCTTTTTCTCCTTTTTTCCAAATTTATTTCCAGCAAAATATTGTAAGAAAAAACGCAGGCTGCTTGAAAAGGAAACTAGCTACCCTTTTGCACTTTCATCGATTTTATTCTGGATGAAGTTTGTTTCCCCACCTGCTCGCTTTTGTTACCCACTCATATGAGGCTTCTTGTATTCTGTGCAAAAAAAGCTCAACACTTAAGCTTGGCGCTAAAGGGGGGGGGTAAAGTTATAGAGCATGAGAAACGCAAATCTGCTGTCACAAACACACACCAGAAATGTCCATTTTTTGCTGTGATTGATTGTAGACACCAGACCAGCTATCCAGTCTTAAATTGGAGTTTTTTGTTTTTTTAATGAGCAATGAATATTAGCCTGCAAAAATGTGACATCGTAGCTGGTTGACTTGGTTGCATTTGTCAAACTCATAAAATATATCCATATATTTTGACCCATGCCATCTTTTAAAGGAAATTCAGTGTCAGATAATCTTTACTTACTACAGATGTGCACAGTTAAAACAAATAGTTATCTTTTCTTATTATAAGGTTTGTTGTCCAAAGGATGCCTTTGTTGGACACCAACATGCTCTTCACATACAGTGGCTTGCAAAAGTACTCGTACTCTTCAGATGTTTTTTTTCATACTTTGTCACTTTACAACCAAAAAAACGATGGTCAGATCCCAGAATCTGTGCACCTGTGGTTTTGTTTGCAGCTGCGTTGGAAGGCTTATGTTCAGCCTCTGTCATCTTCCACTACCCGGGAGGCACAGCGGGAAAGATGGCTGCACGCAAACCCAGCATCTCCCAGCCGGCCGACGCGGGCAAACGCCACAGACCAGGTAACCACTGGGCTGCAAACAGGAAACAGAAATGGCGGCTCTCCTGAGCGAACTCAAATAAACAGAATGGATCTGCTGGCTGTCCAAGCTTTGCTCAGCTAAACTGCTTGGTTTCACTTTAAGCTTTCTTAAATGCTGAAATGTGTGTATTTTCTCCTACTGATTGCTAATTGAACCTTTAACAATGTTGTACCATTTTCCCCTTTTAATTAACTTGCTATTAACTCTGCTATCTTTAACGCTAATCATGTACATATTTTAAGCAAAAGTAAGAAGTTAGAGGAAAACTGATATTGAACCGATAGTATTTTTCTTTGTTCACAGTAATATCAGAATAATGTGTATCAGATCGCTGTTGAGTTTAAGTTTATTTGTACACAGGATTTCTACGCGGTATGAAATTTTAAATTTGACCTCAGTATTTTCCAGGTCTGGATTGGTGTAGACAAAGAAATTGGATAAAAATATGTTTCCAGAGTTCCACTGTCTAAATCCATCCATCGGTCGTTTGTTTGTTCGTTCCTTCCTTCATTTATTCTTTCCATTCTTTCTTTTTGTTTGTTCTTCCTTCATTTTTTCCTTTGTTCATTTCTTCCTTCATTTTTTCATAGTTTTTCACTCTTTCTGTTCCTTCCTTTGTTCTTTCCTTTATTTTTTCCAGTTGTTCTTCCTATTCCTTCGTTCATTTGTTCTGTCCTTTCTGTGTTCTTTTGTTCTGTCTGTTCTTTCCCCAGCTTTTCTGGAATTTTCCATTGTAGTTATGACTTGCATAGTTTTAAAAAGATGGGGGTTGGGGTGGGTTTCAGCACGATGTGCCATCTCATTAAAATAGTTGATCATCAAAGAGTAGTAATATTCAGTAAAATTCAATAAAATTTGCTAATTATATTGAAGAAATTTTAGACCGGACAAGTTAACGTGAGGATAGAATCGTCTTCTGTGAGTTTACCTTAAGCTATGATATTAAAAACATTATGAATATGGTGCAGCTAGCAAGCAGCAGCAGGCATAAAGCAGAATGTGGCTGTTAACTCTGCTAACTCCGCTAACGCTGCGCCTTGTGTCATGGAGTGAATCTGCATTCTCTCTCTCTGTCTGTAGGGGCTCAGGAGGTTCTCATTGATCCAGGTATGGACTGACTGTTTAACCACTGTAGCCCTTCTAGACACTGTAGTCCTTCGGTTTGCACGCACTCACATGCTTTTTGTTTTCAACAGCTCTTGTGTTTTGGTTGATATTCAGTGTCACTTCATTGCTTCTTTGTATTCTGCTTCACAGTTCTGAGTGTATTTTAAGCAGACACTTTATTGATTATTTTCATATTTTACATTCTTCTTTGACTAAAAGAAAAAACAAAAACCTGCAAATTTCTTGCATTTAAACATCATTTTCTGAAATCTTTAGGTTACAAAACTTTTTTAAACACCCAGAGTTGATGGTTCAACACCTGTGGTGCATACTCTTAAGTGTCTTTTTAAATGTTGCTTGCTGTTGAGGTTAAAAATATTGGTGTGGTGCGACATAGCAATGCCACCCGGTTGCTATGGACACACCTTCTGTCTGAAGTGTTGCAATCTAGTCGTTTTACTTTATTTACTTTGACTTAGCTGGATGTTTTTTTTGACAAACATTAGCCATTTTCTAAAAGGTACTGTTAGTCTTACATTCTTTCCTTTTTTATTCAGAGTTAGAATTGGTTCAGATTTAGTGGTAAATCCTCATTTTAAATAGTTTCTAAGCTGGTTCTGGTTACCTTATTCTGTAGGATTGCGTGTGTGGTGTGGTGGGTCTTAATTTTACTGGGATAGGTTTTTTGGGGTTTTTTTGCAGTCATTTGATTGGTTTTAATATGTTCGCTATGCATGTCACTCTGGCAGTTGTGCTCTCAATTCTTCTCTTTGCTTTTATTGTTTTATCCTTGGTGTTAACGCAGCAGATTAACTGAGATTGTAAACTTTTTTTCTTCAAATAATCTTATTACGTCTCATTTTGCAGGTGCCCTGACGGCCAATGGCATCAGCGCCGACACCAGCACAGAGATCGGACGAGCAAAGAACTGCCTGAGTCCGGAGGACATCATCGAGAAATACAAAGAGGCCATCTCTTACTACGGAAAGGTAAATAAAACACAACATGTTTTATTTGGGAATAAATATGACAGATTAACGCAAACCTTCCAAATAAGAAAATGCAATAAAAACAGTGTCTAGAATTGCAGACTGCAGCTTTGACTTCAGTGAAAATTGTTTTGTAGAGTTTTGACTCAAGCGGACTGAATACAAAACCATCCTGCTGTTCAGATTTTTATTTGTAGAAAAATGTTGAAAACATTTCATTTTATGTCATTTTTCTTCCAGTGGAAAATTGGACATTACCTTGTGTTGCTTTATCACATAAAAACTCCTGAAAATGCCTTGAAGTTTGTGCTCATAATGTAAAATATGAAATGTTTAAATTAGAGGTAATCAAATGCTACTATAAAATAAATATTGTATATAGCTGAAAAAAGATAAATGGATATGAACTAGTGAAATGTTTGCTTTTGAGCTCTAATAAAATGAAAAGAAAAATGTATTATTCTATTTTCAGGTTTTAGAATAGAATGAATCATAAATTTAACAAAGGAAAGAAAAAACATAAATTTTCTGAATAAGTTCAGCTGAGTGAGCTCTTCCCTTAAATAAGACTTGTAAAACTGGTGACCTTTTGTTATCTGCAGATATTAAATGAAAACATACACAATCACAAGCATCTTATAACATTTATATTAAAATAAAGAAATGGCTCTTATTTGGTTTCATAAGAGCCACAGTTAACCCCTGGTTTAAGTGATATTAAGAAATTTGGAAAGAATATCGTCTATTACTACCATAAAAATGAGTTTTCTGCATTCTTATGAAAACTCAGCCTCTGCAGAATTAATTTTAAAATCCCAGGTTTGTTATAATCTATAGGCTTTGATATAAAACTCTCAGCGATCCCTCATTATGCAGATAAATTTCCTTGATTCCTTGCAGCCATGCTGCATCGTGTCAGCATGGCTGTCTGTATTCATCCTTCCCAGTAGGGGGCAGTATTGGATGATGTAAATTTGCATTAGCAGACGTGGACAGATTTTGACTGGCTCAGGCCGAATGGGACACATAGATGTGACTTTCTATGAACCATTAGCGCTTGTAAACCGAAGCTTTCATGCCGATAATCTGTTAAATCAGTGCTTTGTGTCTACAAACCATATATATTATTACTAATAATTTAAATTAAATAGTTCCCAACTTGCTGGAAGTGGGTTACTTTTCAGAAGCAGTTGTTAGTCTTATAATAATTCATTTCCTTTTTGTGTTGATCTCCTCTGCCTTCATCCCGTCTACCTGAATCCAATTCCTTCTGGATTAAATTACGCTTCAACACGAAGACATTTAATATTAATTGAATTTCAATAGGAGAGGTGGTGAGGATGTAAGTGGAAGAAAGAAATGGGACTGAGATAAACTGCTGCTGTTTTTTCTCTCCCAACACACTGAAGCTAAAATCCACTGAGAGGTGATTGACAGCAACCGCTTGCATCTCTGTGTTCTGCCATGTTGACCAAGAGCGGACAAGTTTGATCACCTGGTAAAATGACAAGTTTTAGGGACTTGCAAAATCAGACCATAACATATAAATCAAAAGACTTTCCCTGCCTTTGGGGAGACGGATACCGTTAATAATCCACCTAAAAAACAAACGAATCTGAGGAAAAATGTTGTAAGCAAAAAGCTGCTATGGTCTGGTAGTGATAAATTCAGTCTCAGAATTCATTCCCAAGTTCAGATTTACCATCAGTAATCCAGATGTCTTAGTAGGAGTTCCCTTAAATTTGCACTGTAGTCATTTTTGACTAAAGAGTGCTTTTAGAGCTTTCAGCAGATACAAGGAATCTAAATGATGGTATTTTAGAAAAATATATATGGAAGCCCATTTCTGCCATGAAATGGCACCCATTTCTTTAGTTTTGAGTGTTACAATGATAATTCTGAGATTCATAATTTCTGAGTTGAAGTCATAATTTTGATAGAGAAAGTCATAATTATGAGATTTTAAGTTATTATTATGAGATACCAGAATAGTATGTTAACTCTTCTTAGCTTTGTGAATACATGGTGAATTGTGGTAGCAGAGCAGAAGTTGACCAAATTAGGCGAAAAGGCAAATTTGTGACTTTGAATCTTATAATAATGGATGTGAAAGTCAATATTGTGACTTTCTATCTAATAATTATGGCTTTAAATCTCATAATTACAACTTTGTCTCATAATTATGACTTCATGTTAGGCTTTAATGTTTTCTTTCAAATTGTCTTCCATAAGTATCAGTCAGGAGAAGGGTGAGAAAAATTCCTCAGCATATATTGCTGTGAAATACTGCTTTTTGAATGATAAGTGTGTTAAGGACAAAACTAAATTCTGGTGATTTCTTTTGTAGCAGCACTAAGCAAGTCCTCCTTTAATGCCCTACAGTACAAGAATGCAGGTGTGATTGAGCTGGAGGCCTGCGTTAAAGCCGTCAGGGTGTTGGCCATCCAGAAGAGAGCAAGGGAGGCCTCAGAGTTCCTGCAGAACGCTGTCTACATCAACCTGGGACAGGTATGATCACTGACTGGGAACACACACAGCATGGTAAACCCAACCAGTTCTGGTGGGTTGTCCAAAACAGTAGCAGTGAACTCACTCCTGTGAGAAAACCCATTCTACCCTGAATTATGTAACTGGATTCACTAATTATCTAAATGGCTGGATTGTTGAGGATAATTTAGGATGTTTTCACACCTGACAGTGACTCTGTTTGACTGGGGACCAAAGTTGTAACATTTGTTTTATCTTCAGTTGGTGTGGTTCTCTAACACTGCAATGTGTCAAACGAACCAAACATTTTGAAAAATCTCCTTCTCACCTGTGGGGGCGCTGCACCAAGAACCACAGAAGAAAACGACACAAAAACCTCCGAAGAAGACCCCGAGCGCATCTTCCTCCTTCATGAAATGTAAACAAAAATAGAGTGGCGTTAGAGTTTAGTGGTTGTAGGATTTCTCTTTGGTCTTTGGCATAAGACAACAAATAATTTCTCCCGCTAGCGCTAGACTTGCACCTTTATTGTGGTTATATTTACCAAGAATGCCCTGTGCTATAATATACATTCACATGATCATTAGAAGTTCACCCGAGTTCACTTCAACCAAACTGAAACCTAGGCTTTTAGGTAGACCACGGTTTGTTTTTTCTGGTCCACTTCAGAATTCGATTGCCCTGCTTGCTCTACTTTAATTGCACTCTTGTTGTTTGCCTTGAGGTTTTTCGAAGGGTTTGATTTGTTTTGTTTTTCTCTTCTTCTTTTCCCTGTTTTTTTCCATCTAACAAAAGATAAAAACATAAACGTCCAAAACAAAGGTTCGAAAAAATCCAAATACCCATCAGTCCAGTGGTGGCAGCAAAGCAGAGTCCAACTTTGCTGGATCCGGGTTAACTTCTTGTCTGTGTGCCTGCTCCATTTGACAGACATTCATCCACTCCTCAAGTGACAAGTTGACTTAATGAGTCAGCGTAGAGTTTCTGGAAAGACGTTGTAACTATTCTACACTCCCAAGAAGAGTCAAACAGTTTATAGAGGGTAGGGAATCAACGGACTGGATTGTTTAAACCCGAGTTTTTTCAAATAGAATGACGCTTCAGTGCGCTCAGCCTCCACCATGACTCAAAAGATGGCATACGGGTGTAGTTTGCAGCTGCTAAATGCTAATTATCTCCATATAATTGCAGCTGTCGGAGGAGGAGAAGATCCAGCGCTACAGCATCCTGTCTGAGCTCTACGAACTCATCGGCTTCCACCGCAAGTCTGCTTTCTTCAAGCGCGTGGCAGCCATGCAGTGCGTGGCCCCCACCATCTCCGAGCCGGGCTGGAGGGCCTGCTACAAGCTGCTGCTGGAGACTCTGCCAGGATACAGCCTGTCTCTCGACCCCAAGGACTTCAGCAAAGGTAGGGGGGCAGAGGTCGTAAACGACGACTTGAGAAGCTTCGTTTCGTGAGGTGTTCTCCTGCAGTGCGCCGTGCGTTCTGGCCCCCGCTTCACTCTGAGAGAGGCACAGCTGAGATCCGCTGTCAGCGTTCGAAGGGCTCTCGGTTTTAAGGCCTTTGTGATGCAGCTTCAGGACTCTACAGACTCTTGTCCTCGGCTCATTGCGGTCAAAACGTTGAAAGCATTAGCTATAAAAGACGGCACTCGCATTGAAAAGAGGCACTCAGAAACATTTGCATCTTATCAAGAGAACCATCTGAGCGAGGTTTGTCTTTCAGATGCACTTTGAATCTTTGGCCTTGTTTGCTTTTTGAGCAGGGAATGGAATCTGAGGGAAAATATTGGAGTTCATTCTGAAAAATGAAAAAATATATATAATATTGGGCATTCACAAAAGATTCCGATAGCCTTTTACTCATGCTGTCCTTTCATGTTGTAATACACTTCCTCCTCAAAAATCAACAAGAATCCTTCCCTTGACGCTAAAAGAAAATGAGACAGATTTTCACTGCAGAAAACATTCACACGCTTAAAAGCAAACAGGCTCCAGTGGCTTTTTATGGGGATGTTGAAAAGGATGAAGATGCTGAAGTGAGGAAAAAATGTAGCAGTGTAATTAGGCAAGTACAGAAATCAATCACCTCATATAAACCTTCCACTCAGTTTTTTTCATCATGTCATCACCTGAAAAATAGAATATTACTTTTTTTATTATAACAATTAGTTTTTGCATTAGTCTGCCAATTAACTGATTACTCGGATAAAAAAAACAACTGCACATTGTGCACATTTTTCATTCAATCACTTCAGGTTTTTCTACAATATTAGAACTACATTAAAAATACAAATGAACAAATAATTAATCTGCTTGACTTAACATCAATACAGTGCAGTATTCTGTTTATTTATCATTAGTAACCAAATAATAAATGGACAGCAGAAGGTGCTTAATATGAGAATTTTTGAACCAAGTGAAGCTAAAGTTGCCACTTGAGGAGTTCTGATAGAACATATTTATAGACAAAGAAGTTTTCAATCTCAAATTCAAACTCTCTCTCTCGCTATATATATAGTATATATATATATATATATATATATATATATATATAATGTATACACATACACGTACATTTTGGACTTAATTACTGATCTGACTGTGCTGTTCTTTCAAGAATTGACCTGTTTTGAGTCTGTATGTCCAGTTAACAATTAATCGATTTCTAAATTGGTTTAGAAGGATTATTTCAATAATCAATTCATGTCCATAAATCCTATGAATCATTTCAGCTCTGTTCTAGAGGAGTAACTTGTTGGCTGTTTGTCTCTTTGCCGCAGATCAGAGGCAGCCTGAGGAGTCAGTAGCATTTGACTGAGGTTTGCATGACAGTGCAGCCACTAGGCTGTGGCAGCACAGTCATTATCTTGGCAGTGTGTTCATTGGATTTCCAGACGTCTCTCATTCAGGGCTGGAAATGCAGCGAATCAAGCTGTTTTTTTTGTGTTTGAGCGAGAGCGACAACCTTCGAAAAGCCAGCATCCCATGGATTACTGTGCTGGATAAACACTGGTTCTGGCAGATAGGTAGAAGTCAGCTATTTTTAGCCTGCTGAGTGGGTGCAGTTTCTCACTATAATCAGGGGGCGGGGGGGGGAATGCTTATAAAGGAACTACATGTGCAGTTTGTTCAGATAGTAAAGAAGTCAGAGAGAATAACAACCGTGGGGATAAAAGTGCTGATAATGGCAGAGCAGCAGTATGATTTGATGTTATTTGAAATGGTGGTTAAGCTGAGGAAATATTTATGGCTTTATCAAATACCCCTCCTCCCCTCTCTGTACCCTCTGGCCTTCCCACCAAATCTTTTCCTCTGGTTTTTCTTTCTTTCCCTTTCTGTGAGTCAGCAGTCAGCAAAACGGAGCAGAGCAGGGCATCTTTTAGAGCAGTGGTCCCCAACCTTTTTTGTGCCGCGGACCGGTTGAGACTTTAAAATTTTTCGGTGGACCGGGGGGTGCGGGAAGGAGTGATAGAGACTCCGATATTTTTCTGCTGACAGGGGGGAGGGGAGGGAAGGGGGGGGGGCGCGATCCGTATAGAGTCCGACAATTCTGCTGACGGGGGCTTTACGCAGAGCGGATTGTAACGTAGGGCTCACCTACCGGGCTGCGATGTGTCTCTTTTCCCCCTTTGCTGCTTGTGGCTCAATGTTGGCGCACAAGTAACCGAGAGAATCCGGTTACAGGATTTTCAAAATAAAAGATGCTCCAGACTCAAACAATACGTAAAACGGAAATATTTAATTATTTCTTGCGCCGCGGACCGGTACCAATTGGTCCACGGACCGGTACCAGTCCGTGTACCGGGGGTTGGGGACCACTGTTTTAGAGGGTACGGGGGGCATTGTTGATGTCAGGTTAGAAAGATAAAGGACTTCAGCACCAGCTGAGTTAATAACATATTTAATCTGTTTGGTAGAGATGTGATATGGAATATATGTATATATATTTGTAATTGACTTAAGCAGTGCTTACCTTGAACTTCCCCACATTACCAAACATTTGTTGCAAATAGGAAACTTGTTGATGTCAGAAGATGCTAATTATCTGCCAAAGATTTGATAAGAATCAAACATAAAGCTCCCGTTCTCCTCCAGGGCTGGGAAATACCAGAACCCAAGGCAAACCAGCTAGAGTTCAGTTAAAGAGGACTAGATGAGGCTAGTGTGAATGCACCCTAAAACACAGAGAAAACTATGATGAGTCAAATAAATAGTTCATTAAAGAGTGTCGGTAATAATCTTTGGCAGCCCTGTGAATGTGTTCCCCTCTTTCTCTCTCTGTCCCAGGCACCCACAGAGGCTGGGCAGCCGTACAGATGCGCCTGCTACATGAGCTGGTGTACGCCTCCCGCCGCATGGGCAACCCGGGCCTGTCTGTGCGCCACCTGTCCTTCCTGTTGCAGACCATGCTGGACTTCCTGTCTGATCAAGGTCAGTAAACAGCAAAGCACAGTGTGATATTTCAGAATCTCCAGTCCTCTGAGGTTCTTCCAGCTTCATGCCCAACCTTCAAAGGAAACAATTCTGCCTGATTGTGGCAATTGGTGTATGGCAGCTTACTTAATCCTGAGCAATGGTTGCTAAAGCTTGTGTTTACTTGGCTTGCAGAGCATTGTACTCTGTGCATACAGATATGTTTTTTTCTAATGCAAGCTCCACTGGCCACACAATAGATGAAAGTTAAATCCATGTTGAATGATTAAGAAAGAGATGTGTAAGGGAGAGAGAAGTAATAGGAGAAAGAGACTTACCTAGTAAATATCACACACAAGCAAACTCTGCTTAGGCTGTACTAACGGTCTTTATAAATAATACAGAATGAAAATGATTCCCCACACCATTTAAACACACATCCTAAAACAAATACCTGTGGCGACTGCTTTGCTCCTGGCAAAACTATTTTCTTTCCAACAAACTCAATGCCAAGAAATCTTGTTTGTTATAAAACACAACCATTTTGTAGGGATGTGCCGATCAGGTTTTTTTCTGCCGATACCGATCACCCCTGGGGGATGATCGGCGATACCGATCCCTGATACCGATCACATAGTTATGATTTATTTATTATCATAAACACTACCGTTACATTATGTGAAAAAAGGAACCATGAATTCACCTAATTTAAAAAAAACTTGTTTTTAATAACTTTTTCCAAGAAGAAAACTAAACAAAACAGGCATTGTGCAAATTGAACTGCTATCAATAATACTATCTTTAACAGACTGATAACATATGAAGGCTCTGAAGAGGCTAAATAATGCAAAGAGCCAAAATAAAACCTCTCAACATTGACAAAAAATTCAAGTATAAAACTTAACATTCAAAGGAAAATACAGGATCCATTGCGAAAACAATCCTGAGTTACTGAATGAAAACTTCCTGTTAGCATGGTGGCTAGCTGGTTACTGCTAGTTCTGATTGGCTGTTTCTGACTGAGAGGAGTAACAGGGAGGAAGGAGATCGATTATTTTTTAAAGATTATCTGTCACATGTTAGGACAGCGAAAGTTTTAATACGTATGTAAAATGTATTTTTTTAAGTTAGATGCTGCAGCTTTAAACAGGTTCGGTGTGAGTCTCTACCAGGTGGAGCAGAAGTGGCTCCGTGTCAAATATTACTAAATATTAAATATTACTACATGTAGCGTAGCAGTGGCTCAACAGGAGAGCAGAACCAGCGTCTTACATCGCAGCTCGAAGACTTAAATCATTTTCCAAGTTATTTGTTTAGCTATCTGACCGTCATGCTAATCCGGGTGAGTGTTTGTAGCTGTGCTGCTTTACCTGCTGTCTGATCCTCCGTGTCTTTTTACTGCAGTGAGCCTCGATGTAGCCAAACCCCGTCATTGTTTTTATGTTGTATTAGCTTCGTTGTGTTGATGCATTTTGACCTGCTTCAATTTTCCGCCGCAACACGCAAACGTCCTCATTCACTCAGTGCGTTATACAGTAGTTACACATTGCTTAGGATTTGTTGCTGCGCGTTTGCGCCATGTGAAGGAAAGACGAGACCAGCTGGACAGACAGGCTGGGAAATGAGATGCAGGTGATCGGTATCGGTAACAGAGCCAATGATCGCCGATCCCGATCATCACCGATTTCACGGAAATCGGACGATTATGATCGGTTACTGATCGATCGGCACACCTCTACCATTTTGTGTTTAAATCTGTTGGCTCAGAGCACTTAGCCAACAAATTACTGTTGGCTCAGTAAACCAATTCTCCTTTTCCAACAATTTGTAGTGTCGTGTTACAAATCAATCACAGATTATTATTAGAATGAATAATAATCTGTGGGTTATGTGGGTGGGAGATAGTGCAGGTATATGTCTAGCTCTTGATTACTTATGAACACAAAGAAGTCAAGTAAGAATGAGTTGACTTACTGAGTTAACCAGCTTTGTATCACCACATAAATAGGACTATGTTATTGTTAGCTTAGCCAGCTCTCTTTAAGGAAATGTGATTTGTTGAACCTACTTTTTTGTGGAAAGTGTTTATTTCTAAGAGATTATTTTAGTAATTCCCTATTTAGACTAAGATGTATGGTAACCTTTAGATCTAAAAGTAAAATTGAAAATTAAGTTCTTGCATATAAATGTGCTTCAGTTATATCTAGAGTTGTTAGTTTTTCTAACTAATTAACCTTCACAATTGAAAGAAGTGTAACTACTAAGCTGAGCCGTCTGGGCACATTCATTTGTTAGTGTGGCCTTTATGGTAGCTGATGATGAAATTTATGTAATACTTAAAAATCCTTACTATAAAGTACTGAAAGTATTTAACCATCATTAGCAATTTTTTTTATTTGAAATTAAATTATTGATGAGATCCTATAGGTAATGTTATACACAGTAAAAGCTACTTGAAGGGGAAACAAACATATTCAGGGTTTAGCCCAGAAAAGCTGCCCAGCCTGGCGGTCGGGGGCGGGGGGATGGGGGGGGAGTGGGGAGTGTGCGCGCGAGCGATCCGTACAGAGTCCGACAATTCTGTTACCGGGGGGACCGGCGGCCAATCGGAAAGCGCGGACTCTGCACCTGCTTTGCTTTCCGAGGGGGAATTGGGAATCCCAAACAGCTGAAACGCTAAGCCTAGCGGCAGGACTAGCAAAGCATGGCAGCCGCCATGCTTATAATACACTGGGGGAAACGCTGATATTTATATAGGTGTATCAAATCCAAATCTCTTTATTGATTGCCAGTAACATGATTTAAAGGAATCAAATCTACAAACCATCCAAAATGCAGCAGCTGGTCTTTTAACAAGTACTAAAAAATGTGAACGCACATCTCCAGTTCTGGCTTCTCTGTATGGGCTTAATGGTTTTGGCTTAGGACTGATTTCCAGATTTTATTGCCTTAGTTTTAAAGTTGTAAAAGGCTGAGCGCCATCATGTCTCTGTAATCTGCTTAACATCCACACTCCAGTGAGAGGACTGTGGTAAGCCAAGCAGTTTCTCTTAAATTTTCTGGACCCATGCTAAAATCCAGAGGTGCTCAGCCTTTTGCAATTTTTCTAGCGGAGTTTGAGATTTCTCAATAATGATAGTTATTTATGCGTCAAATAACTATCATTAGTTATTTAACTAATGATAGTTAAATAACTTTGGATCTTTGTTCTCTTATTCTTATTGGTGCTTGTCTTGTTTCACTTTATTGAACAGTAAAGCATTTTTGTTGGTGTCTGTTATTTTTATGTACATGGATAAATTAACATTGACACTGACAAAAGTCCAAACCGTTGTCATACTTTGGTCCACAGACCAGAATATTTAAGCGATAGAAAACAATGGCTATCAATGCTCTGTAGAATCACCACATGTTCTTGGTGAGAGCTCTGCTTTCTGAAACATTAGTGATGACTTTTCCATGACAAATTGCCCTCAGGAGAGAGTTTTGTGGAGGAAAAAATGATAACAGAATATAAAGCAGAGTTATTATTCATCCCCTAAGGTAAGCTGATGGGGGACAACTGTTTGGTTATTTACTGGTCTTTGGATACAAAATAATTCCATTGCAGCAGCAATGACAGATGTACATGAAAAAATGTGAAGTTTCAAGTTCCACATGTGAAACCATGAGATTAAGTGAAGTCCAGAAATACTGTCATTTTGTGTAAGTGTCAAACAGTGCCAGTCACCTTTCTGGTCATCCTTGACAAGGGTTTGTAAAAAAAACTCTTTAAAAAAAGAAGTGGAAGCACATTGAACTAAAATGTTCAGAGTTCAGAACGTAGGACTCTTGATTCTAGGACTTGTGAGAGAGAAACCATCCCACAGCATCCCAGACCTTTAACCATACTTACTTTGTTTCACACCAAATCAACTTGAAGTAAAATGCAATAAGTTACATGCAATAAGTTACACGCAATAGCAAAAGCCACAATGGTAGTTATGCTAAAATTGAAGTCGTGCTTGCATGTTTATTATAACTGTTCTTGTAGTATAAATTTATTTTTAGGAAATACTTTGATTTAGCTTAAATGTTGGCCTTAGCATAAAGTTTGGTTTAGCATAACTTCTGTTCTATTATACTTATATTTTAGCATAAATGCCCCCCATCCCCCTTTTTCAGCAATTCAGCAAAAATTCAGCTTTAGCAAAACGTTTAAGTATAAATTTCTGTGGTAGCGAAATTATATCTTAGCATACCTTTGGTTTTAGCAAAAGTTCTGATTTAGCAGAAAATTATGTTTTAGCTTAGCTTCAGTTTTAATTGAACTTATGTTGTGATTTTTTTCAATTGTTGTGGCATTTTGCTTACCCTTTCGGGCCACCGTACATTTTAGGATCATCTGACCAAAATGCAACATTTCTGTTCAACTCTGAGTTTAGTTCAGGCATAACGCAATAAAGGTGAACTTATTTTGTGAAATATTACATATTAAAACATTTTGAATAAAATGATAAAAGTCATAAATGTATAATAAAAATGTTCTATTTGTGCTGAAAACATTCCCTCCCACAATATAGATGCATAGTGAATATACCCTGTTGGGTTCATGCTATAAACAGATCCAAATATTCAGCGGCCGATTATTACTGAAGCGATTGTCTCCCCTCATGTCTTAAAGCTGATAGCTGAGAATATAAGATATTTCTGTCTGAGGCATTTTGCATTTGAAGCATTGTCTTTAAAGAGGTGTGGATTATTGTGTCATTTTCCCCACTGCATCGTAGCCTCGATGCAATTTACAGCAAATCCCCCCTGCTGCTGAATCATGGCTTTGTGTGCCTCCTTAATGATAATCAGAGAGCCTCATTTCAAGCTGCAGTGTTCTTTTGTAACATCATTGCCAAGCTCCAGATGCAAACTCGCCTGCCGTCATGAAGCTCATCTTGTGTTTTCTCCTGTCACTCACATGTTTAAATAGAACATGATCGGCAGCAGAGGCTTAAAGTCTGAAGGTTTTGAATTGGTACAGGAATTTCTCGTGACTTCCTCCTGTTTCACAGAGGCAGAAATTGAAGCGTTTTTTTTTTTTTTTTTTTTTAAAACAGCTTATTTCTGTATATACCTTCAGTTTGAAACCCTTGTTTTACTGAACTTTGGAATCAACTCTGCGGTTTCATCCATCACAATGTATTATACTCTCAAGAAAACGATAATGCTGAACTTTCCTTCTTCCACAG
This sequence comes from Poecilia picta, assembly GCA_033032245.1. Lineage (NCBI taxonomy): Eukaryota > Metazoa > Chordata > Actinopteri > Cyprinodontiformes > Poeciliidae > Poecilia > Poecilia picta. The sequence goes on along the minus strand of CM065363.1, from coordinate 25,628,298 downwards.
AAGACTCGGTAAACAGAATTTGCGTTCTCAGCAAAAAAAAGCTGGTGCAGCTTTTAGTGCATTTACTGAATTTAAAGAGACATAGTGAGATTTTTACTTTTTGTGAATTTTATACTGGAGAGATTAATGTCACTCCTCTTTCTGCTCAGGTTTTTATTATTTTAGTTTTTATTGTTTGGATTATTTATCTCTCTTGTGCTGTTTTTTTCCATGCTGGCATTTTGCTTCCAATACTATTCAGAAAAGTCTTAATAATTCATAAAGATGGTGACAAATCTGTTTGTGGTGTGCCAGTTGTTTTCATTTCACACCATGATATCTTTCCTTTTTATAAAACACTTTCATTTTCTTCACTGTCAATAGTTATTTGAGACCTCAGCATGGCGTTGGGTCTGAATACAGAATTTATAAAGTTAATAAAACTGTGTAGTCAGATATTGCCTAATTTTTCTGTCTGGTTATGACTCCATTTCTCAGTCTCAACCTTTTTTGTTTTTTTTTGTTCTTCAAGGTTCCTTTGCGCTGAAAACATTGTCGGGTCTTCCTCTTCATCTGGAGGCTGATGCTGTTCGCCATTTAAACTGACCATTGCTTTTAAACCATTACATATGATGATGTAAAATCACAAATGGCTTTTAAAACTTGTATACTAATGCTAATCAATGTTGTAGAAAGGCTTACCCCTCTGTCTTTGTATAATTATAGATTTTTCTTTTCCACTAGAAATCTCTCGACTTCTTCTTCTGTATCAGTATGCAGCTGGGAAGTCATAGTCACGGAGTCAAGTCACCTTTTGGTCTCGGTTTCATCAGTAACTCTGAGTGGGTGTGTCCCTAAAGAAAGAGTTTGACCTGACTCACTGTATTTCTGTTCCAAACAGTGAGTGGGTGAGGTAAGATGGAGCACATTTACGCTGAAACCTTGAAGCTTCTTTACGCAAAGAAGGGATACATTTACCTACTCCCATCCACTGCAGTCTCCTGTTGCTTAAATGAGCAAACTGGTGGTTAAACTGAAGACCACTTACTTTTTTGTTCAGACTACACCTTGTACATCTGTAAAATTTTCAAAGATGTTGAATTTGTGCTTGTTTAATTAAAATCTTGGGATTAGATTTAGGTGAACTGGGCGTTATGCAATCCAGGCGTTTTAGCGCTCATAGTGGAAATAACACAAGAATAACCGAAGGAATTGTCGGACATCAGGAATACCCTAGGGTTCTGAAAACAATAGTCTTGGCTGAAAATTCAATTTCTTTCTATCAAATGAGAAATGGAAAGGAAGGCAGTAGATCAGAAATGAGGGCTTTAGATAGCAAATCTGGTAAAACCTTTCAAAGTATATTCAGCATTCCATAAAGATTATCAAGATTAAAGATTTACAATCAGGAAACCCCAATCATACTCAATGATTATATTGCACATTACATTGAAAGTCTAACGTCAGATTTGGAAATGACAGCCACTTAATCATATTTCAGTTCCAAGATGCATGGTGTTTTTTCTAGTCAGTTGTTGAAAACAACACTTCATATGTGCAGAGTTTTAGGAGAAAATAATGGAGACTGGCCTTTGAACATTTTTCTGCAACCCTTTCTGTGGTGAATCCTTGTAGAACAAATGTAGCAAAGAGGTCCACTCTTTTCAAAATACCTAAATGGCCAAAATCGGACTGTCCAGGTCAAAATTCAGATCTTTGGGACTATTCCAATTGACTTATTTTTTCAACTTTCAATCCAAAATTGCTGAATTTGAAATAAAAAATGGAAGGTAGAACCTTAACATGAGGTGATAAGGTCTTACAAAAGAATGTATGGATGCTTAATGTAGTCCTTACGGACACTAAGCCTTATCCCCAGTGTCAATGCTACTTATTACCAAAAAACTATAATTAAACAATGCTTAGCCTGGTGGGGGTGCAATAATTAGAAAAAGTTCAAATTAACATTAGTCACACATTACAAATAAATAGAACTTTGTATTTTCCTAGTGGCTTTTGTTGCTTTCAGATATTTTCATCACTAACAAACAAGCAAACTGTGCCTGCATGTTTGTGTGCTTGGTGCTCATCTCCATCCCAGTGACTCACAGGTTTCTGCTCTCATAGCTGCATGTCAGGTCATGTGCTTTGTCTGCAGCGTGTCCCACATTATTGGCTGTCATTTTCAGCTGAAATTCTGTTAGTGGAACAATAACAATCATTTACTTGACCTGCTTATCGGGCAATAATGCACACCGCCAAGCAGCACTGGCATTTTGCTGCTCTCTAATCCTTCTGCTTGACTCATCGCTGTTCGTAAAAATATCTATGTAGCAATAACTCGCACACGTCCCACACTAATCCCACTGAACCAAAAATATCCCACATGCAAAAATGTAAAACTTGTTTTGTGATGGCTAAATGTCTATTTAATATGTAGAAACTTCAGTCGTTTCTTACATGCAACAGCGATGAAAGCAAAGTTGTTTTTTTGTGGGGAATCTGATTCACGGCAATCTTTTACCCTGCCCTTCCTCCTCCTCCTGACAGTCGACACTCGCAGATGAGAGCCTTTCACTTGGAGAAAGATGTGGAGTGTTATAAGCTGCACCCCTTGTCTCACCTACCTGTTAAGCTGTCTCTTTGCTTTTTCTGGACTGTGTGTTCCAGCTGTCAGCCTCATAACAAACCGCACCGGGTTTGTCTGGACAGGAAGCAAGCAAGAAGCACTGCTGGAACAATAATCTTCCACTTCGGTCTTCTTGATATGTTTAATATGCTAAAGCAGCAAGCTCAACCGATCCTATAGTTGTACCATAATGAGTAAATCCTTCAACTTGATGGAGCAGTGTTACTTTTGATGGCCAGTTTTTAATCAATCTTTTTTGGGCCAATCGTAAACTTCTGACCTCAAATTAGTGTTGCAGCGACATGTAGTTTTAATTACAGTATTCTCTGAGGTTAACCCACAGCCACCTATGAATCATTAAAATCAGCCTGTTTTAATAGTCTAGACACCAAATATTCCCTAATATGCATCAACACACACAGTGGAAACATCATCTTAGCACTGAGTCAGAACCTAAGATCTACAGTGTTCAGTCGGCGCCAAGGAAAATAAATCATGCTGCTGGATCGGCTGCTTTGCAAATGCCACCAAAAGCGTGTTAATTAGCATTGTGCCTGGGTGTTTCAGCTTCCCAAGCTGTGCTTTCTTTTCAATATCTTTTAAGTTTGCCAATCAGCGTCCAGGTGGGTTTTCAGCGAATAATTTGGAGTTACTTTCCTCAGACAAATCTGGAAGTACTGAACCGTGACTGGGCAGAGGCTTGCTGTGCTTGCATCAGTGTGTGACTGAGCAAAAGCCTGTATAAAATAAAGCGGAAGACGACAACAAATGTTCTTTAAAATGTAATCAAAGTGCAATTTATTGGACACCCGCTACATTTATTCACTCTTGAAAGGGCTAACATCAAACACAAGCTCATCACATCAGGCGTGTATGATTGCAAAAGGGTTACTCAGCATTTTTAAGGAGGTTTGCCCTATTTAAAGGTCATGTGTTTAATTCTTATTAACAAGGAAACATGAACGCTAGATTAAAGGTATCCACAGAGAATGCTGTCTGGTGAAATTAGTCTGAATTTGAATTATTAGAACACCAGGACACATGGCATATTTTGTATAAAATTTGCCATTAAAATTGTATGCAAAATTTTAACGCCAATTGCAGAGTTCCATGAGAGGAGCTGTGAGTGTTCTGGGTGCTTTGCTGCAGCAGGACGTGTTTGGCTCACTATTATAGAATCTATCAAATCTTACATTTGACTGCTTATCTGAAGGTTTCTGAGGAAAATGCACAGTGGCATAAGCTCTTCCAACATCTAACAGCTAAAAACATGAAAAGTGGGAATATTTTTCCTCAGACCAATGTCAAAGACATGTAGGAACAAGAACTTTAGTTCTTAAATCAAAAATCCACTTGGAAATCACATTGGAACGTGTGGAATTGAATCTGTCTATATGGTTGGATTGAAGTCACTTTTTTGTAAAGTGCCTCAAAATTATATTTGACGTGGTGCTATATAAAACGATCTGTATTGATTTGAGAACATTATTACTTATAACAGCAGTTTTGACCAGTTATTCTCACTGTTAACCAAGTTGTATGGAACCAGTTTTTTTTTAGCTCATTAATTTAATTAGCGTTTTAAGTTTACTATGCCTATTTTTTGATACAAGATGCCATGCATCTTTAACATGGAGTGAAAACCTTCACTTTATGGAAACTCTGTACTGGCTTCAGTCGTGATGACTTACAGCCACAGCAGTCGTTTCCATGCAGTCTGGATCAATCACATTCTGGTCGGTATGAATGGTGTCAGAGTCATTTACCTGTGGATGATTTGACAGCAGGATGCACAGCGGGTGACCGGATGAAGCCTGGGGCTGTGGATTCTGCTGGGAAACAATGTGTTGTGTCATTCACATCACCACTTCCTGGACACCCATCGTAGCAAACAGTGAGACAGAGAAGCTCCTTTTTCAAGCAATGTTTTGATTGAGCTCTGATCTGTTGATGCCAGTTTTGCACTATTCAGTTTTTTTTCCCTCAAGAACATTAATTGTTGAATCATTTTTTCTTAATCCGAGATCTACGTACTGAAATTACGCTTTGACTCTTTACATTTGTTTTATTCTGAAACATTTTACCTAAATTGATGAGCTGTCAGAAGGGTTTCTTTTCCGACCTATAATTGTTTCTGTGAATTTGCAGCAAGGTACATCCCTAAGAAGTGTTACATTTGTGTGTCTAAAATTACGACCTTAATATGTCTTAAATAGATACGTTAATGCATTAATCGTAGGTATTAATTTAGTGTTGTTAAGCATCAATTACTGCTAAAAATAAAGAAAACAAGGCCGTGAATAAAAAAAAATCCTTTGAGCTGGGATTACAATTCAAGTGTCTCTTCATCCATCTCTGACTGCTTTTACTTTCTACCTTTATCTTTTCTCTCTCCTTTCCTCCCTTCGCCCCGTTGTTTATTACCTTCTCCCTGAACTGGGGTCGTGCCTTCCAGGCCCCCAATTCATATTTTTCCAAAGGATTTAGTGTCTCTGCTAGCAGCAGTTGTATTTGTTTGCTTGAACCACTGTTCCTGTTGGCGAGAGATATGAAAACACTTCGATTTATCCTATTAGATCATCCCTTGTGTGGAACAACCAGCTCATACATAACGCAGGTGCATTTCTTTTTCTTATGAAAGGGCTGCAATTTCCAAATATGCTCTTACAAACAATTGTAGTGCAGTAGTGTTTTTCTTTTTTTTTCAGTCAGTGACCTTTTCATTGATGGACATGGTTAAACCCTGCACAGCTAAAGCAAATTATATGGCTGGTTGAACAGTAATGTTCTCTCAAAAGGTATTGATGATGCGATAAAAACCGGACTTTCCCTCCGAGGCCGGAGCTCTCTTTGCTGAGAGTCGAACGCCTTACCCATCATCAAGCTCCCATTAATTTCACAAGAAGCGGAGTCTTCTTTGCTTTCCAGAGTCACTTTTAAAGACATTTGTGTTGTAATCGGCATGCCAGATGAGTCAGGGTTCTGGCCGGCTTTGCTGATTTTGCCGTTTGTGCTTTACAGAAAAGAAAGAGGTGACCCAGAGTCTGGAGAACTACACCTCCAAGTGTCCAGGAGGGATGGAGGTCATCACTCTCTCTGATGGACTCAAGCTCCCACCAGTTCCCTTCACGAAGCTCCCAATGGTCCGGTAAGATTGTGTTAAGAAAATATATTTAAAATATGCTAGTTGTAAAATGTAACCTGATTTAATGGAAAATGGTCTAATAATAGTTTTGGAATTAGAAACTTATTCTGGCTTATTGACCTTTACTTTTTGGTCTAGAGTGAATTGTCGTATAAGGTTTCAAATTAGGTTTTTATGTCAGGATATCACCAGTGGAAGTTCCAGCTGTTTCACAGTAATTTACGAAAAGCCATAACCCAACAGGGGATCGGAGACATCCTGCTTCTAACTTATTTAAAACAAAAGGAGAAGCCACGTTTTTGTTTCTGAAGGAACTCTAGGGATTTTCTGAATTTGAAAAGGGTCAGAGACAGCTTTTGGTTGGTCGAGAGGTGTTGCACCTTATTTGAATAGAACACACCTACTAGTATAAAACCTCTTGCACAAAGAAAATGAGCCAGAAATAGCCAATTTTTAGCTCCTTTTGGGCTGACTATTTCTCCGAAGACGTCGTCTTTTCCTCTATCTGTCTCATTCTCTCAGGTGACTAATGTGTGACTGTGTTATCTTTAATTTTTCTGTCTTGTGTTATACTGTCCACTGGTTGGATTAAACTCTGAGCTCCTGTGACGTCAACACGTAGCGTGCGTCTCTGTTTTGTGCCACACGGCTGCGGCTCCGGTTTCGGATACAAGAAAGAGCCTGGGACCAGGAGGAAAAGCCCGAGCCTAGTTGTTTTTTTAATAGTTAATTTGGTTTTCCTCAACCAAATGTCAAAAGTACATCTTTCTAAGTACTTTTAGAAAGTACTTTTAGACATCTTCACCTATGGTGAAGATGTCTAAATGTCTAGACATTTAGACATTTAGATGTCTAAATGAAGATGTCTAAATGTCTAGATGTTTTTTAGACATCTTCACCATAGGTGAAGATGTCTAAAAAACCCTTCAATTAAAATGAATGTTGTTGAAGCAGCATTGAAAATATTTGTAAAAGGCCTTTAATTTGGACATTGAGCAAACAATTGTCGAATGATCCATTTAAAATAAAATTTTCAATAATTTCAGTGAACTCCGATCCAGAATCGCACAGCATTCTGGGGGATGTAGGCAGAGGAGATGCTTTAGTCGCTCAACCTCTCAGAAAGATTGATGGGATCAACTAACTATGTCGGTCTTTGGTTACCTAGCAAGAACCTGTTGAGTATATTGCACAGCAGCAGTTTCAAGTTTTGTGCCTCAAAGCTGCTTAAAAATAAGAAACAGTGATATAACAATAATATTAACAATAATAAATAATTAATAATTAACAATAATAAATAACAATAATATTACTAATGGATTTGGTGTTAAGAACTTATCGATTTTTTTGGTAACGAATCTTACGTTTTGAACAATAACAATATTTGTTGTTAATCTGTTGCTAAGAGATGAACTCGTTTCCTGGTAGCCAAGTGCCAGAAAGTAAAAATTAGATATTTAGTTTTGCAAAGTTTACCAACTCTAAATTTGTTATCTAAGTAGATGAGTAGTATTTAAGAAATAACTTATGTTTTATAAAATATAGTCCTTGTTACACAGTCCAGTCACATTAATGTGACCACCACGTACTTTCCACTTCAGAGTTAAATAACCAATCACAGAAGGCAGGTGGCAGCACAGTGCAGTTGAGCGTATATAAAGGGTGTGTGTGGGCTTCGGAAAACATTTCAATCGTTGGCGTAATGCAGAAACGAAGCGATTTATCCGACGTCCAAAAGGGCATGATCATTGGCTTTCGGGCCAAGGGTGGAAGCATTTCCGAAACGGCTGAGTTTGTGAACTGTTCGCGTGCCGCCGTGGTAAAAGTGTACCGTGCATGGCAAAATGGGACTGTCCAAAATCAACGACGTGGCAAATGTGGTGCACCACGGGCCATAGATGACAGAGGCGAACGACGGTTGCGGAGATGCGTTCGGGCAGATAGACGGGCTACCGTTGAGCAACTGACCACTAAAATGAACCAAGGGCTACCACAAGTGTCTCCCAAACCACTATTCAGCGAACATTGCTGCGTCTGGGCCTCCGAAGCGGACGCCTGGTTCGTGCACCTATGCTGACTGGTGTTCATCGACGACGAAGGCTAGAATTTGCACGCCAGTACAGCAGCTGGACGTCCACTGAGTGGCGACAGGTAGCGTTTTCAGATGAATCGCGTTTTATGCTCCATCGGACAGATGGACGTTGGCGTATAAGGCGTGAAACCTCTGAAAGGAACCACCCTGCAACCATTGCAGGAACGGTCCAAGCTGGAGGCGGGAGCATTATGGTCTGGGGAATGTTTTCCTGGCATTCTCTGGGTTCACTGATTATTGTGGAAGGCACGATGGATCAATACAAGTACGCATCTGTCCTTGCGGACCATGTCCACCCCTACATGCGCATTGTTTTTCCTCAGGATGATGGCATCTTCCAGCAGGACAATGCGAGGTGCCATACAGCTGCCAGTGTACGTGCGTGGTTCGAAGAGCACCAGGATGAGTTTACCGTCCTCCCCTGGCCAGCAAACTCACCTGACTTAAACCCAATCGAGCATCTGTGGGACCATCTCGATCGAGTTGTTCGCGCCATGGATCCTCAACCGCGTAATCTAGCGCAGCTGGCCACGGCATTAGAGTCGGCATGGCTCAACATCCCAGAGAAGACCTTCAGGGACCTAAGTGACTCTCTTCCTGCACGTCTCGTAGCAGTTCGCTCTGCGAAAGGTGGTTATTCTGGCTTTTGACAGATGGTCACATTAATGTGACTGGACTGTGTATTAATTTTGATAGAAGATGAGCTTTTTTTTTCTGGTAACGAACTGACATGAAGTATAAATCAGAGTTTTAGTTTTGTGTTGAAAGTCTGTTTTACAGTATATTTACCACCAATGACAAAACAAAAATCACATTTCTACATTCACTAACAGCAGAATTGTTAAGTAGGATAAGACGAGTAGTATTTCAAAAGAACTTATGTTTTATACACAATAATATAACTAATTGATTTGGTGTTAAGAAATTAATGATTTTTCTGGTAACGAACTGCCACGAAGTATAAATCAGAATTTTACTTTTGTGTTGAATATGGTCTATAATATATTTACTATCAATGACAAAAAAATACATTTTCACTTTTCTGCAAGATTCACCAGCTGCAGAATTCTTCGTATAAGATGGGTAGTATTTCAAAAGAGATGAGCGCATTTTCTGGGAACCAAGTGCCACAAAGTAAATATCAGATATTTAGTTTTGCAAAGTTTGCCAACTCTAAATTTGTTGTCTAAGCAGATGAGTAGTATTTAAGAAACAACCTATGTTTTATACAATATAGTCCTTGTTATTAATTTTGTTAGAAGATGAGCTTTTTTTTCTGGTAACGAACTGCAACGAAGAATAAATAAGAGTTTTACTTTTGTGTTGAAAGTCTGTTTTACAGTATATTTACCACCAATATAAAAAAAACCCTGTAACTTTTCTACATTCACCAACTGCAGAATTGTTAAGTAGAATAAGATGAGTAGTATTTAAAAATAACTTATGTTTTATAAACAATAATATAACTGATTGATATGGTGTTAAGAAATTATCGATTTTTCTGGTGAGGAACTGCCACGACGTATAAATCAGATTTTTACTTTTGTGTTGAATATCTGTTTTATAGTATATTTACCATCAATAACAAAAAAATACATTTCACTTTCCTGCAAGATTAAAAGCTGCAGAATTCTTTGTATAAGATGAGTAGTATTTGAAAAGAGCAGAGAAAATATTATGTTTTTTTGAACAATAACAATATTTGTTGCTAATCTGTTGCTAAGAGATGAGCGCATTTTCTGGTAACCAAGTGCCACAAAGGAAACATCAGATATTTAGTTTTGCAAAGTTTGCCAACTCTAAATTTGTTGGGTCTAACACGATGAGCAGTATTTCAAAAGAACTTATGTTTTACAAACAATAATATTGCTTATTAATTTGGCATTATGAGATAAGCGTTTTTTTTCTTTCTGGTAACAAACTGCAATGACAATAAATCAGATTTTTACTTTTGTGTTGAATGTCTGTTTTACAGTATATTCACCACCAATGGAAAAAAACATCTAATTTCTACATTCACCAACTGCAGAATTGTTTTTTTGAACAGTAAGAATATTTGTTGTTAATCTGTTGCTAAGAGATGAGTGCATTTTCTGGTAACCAAGTGCTACAAAGTAAACATCAGATATTTAGGTTTTGCAAAGTTTGCCAACTCTAAATTTGTTGTCTAAGCAGATGAGAAGTATTTAAAAATAACTTATGTTTTACAAACAATAATAGTCCTTGTTATTAATTTTGTTAGAAGATGAGCGGGTTTTTTTTTTCTGGTAACGAACTGCCACGAGGAATAAATCAGAGTTTTACTTTTGTGTTGAAAGTCTGTTTTACAGTATATTTACTACCAATGGAAAACAAAATTAACTTTTCTCCATTCACCAACTGCAGAATTGTTAAGTAGAATAAGACAAGTAGTATTTCAAAAGAGCAGAGAAAATCTTATTTTTTGAACAATAACAATATTTGTTGTTTATCTGTTGCTAAGAGATTAACTCGTTTTCTGGTAGCCAAGTACCACAAATTAAGCATCTGATGTTTTAGTTTAGCAATACTAAAAATCAGAAGGCAGTGCATTAACATTAGTTCAGACATTAGCAAAAGCCTTTTCCCTAAAATAAGCTTTTTAGCTATTGTTTTCATTTTTTAGCCATGTTCCGCACACTGAATGGAGGAAGTCAAATAATGTAAGACAACATACTAGTTATACCCCACTCCACTGGCAGCATTTACGCTAACATTAGTATTTTTCATGTATCCACATACTTTATGCTTCAAGGGACTTTGAGGGCGCCATAAAAACCATAAGACCCTTTTTTTTTGTCTTACCATCCCAACTATCACTTTAACTGTGCCATCACCAAAATGTTTTGAATTTGTCCTGCCCCTGCTTTACTCACTCTCAAATTGCTGTAGTATTTTTTCATTGTTTGCTGCCATACAGATGAGCAGCCCTGGAACACTTCACTAAAGACAGGGGCTGTAATGTGATGTGCTTTGTTGTCGCCTGACACTTTTATTACCAAAAGGTGTTCCCAGATCTCCACATCTGAGGTACTTCTAATAACATGGGCCGTTTGCCATGGTCATCATTCTTCTGCATGAGTGCCAGTGTTTCTCTTGGCTGGCACACTGGAGGTCGGGCTGTTCAATGCAGAATTTAGCAAACTAACTAGACTCAGTTGCCCAATTTTAATACTATGAAGAAACATAAAAATCTGAATGTTTACGGCCCATCTGACCGAAAAATCTGCAACGTAACTCATTAAAGATATGTTTCCAAAAACTAGACTCTGATGCCTGCAATAAGCTGTGATGGACAGAACATGCATGCAGAGTTTTAAGTTTTAAGCCTTCCAGGAACTAGTTAATGTGAAAGGACACTGGAAAACAACCAAGTTAAGCAGAAGCAATGAGATAATTAAAGGCTGATGTGATTATACATTACTTTGAGTTTTTTCTTAAAGTCCATTGTTTGTGGAAGTTTTGGGTAAACACTGCTTAAAAGTTGCCTGTGTCTTTGTGTTTTACTGCTTGCTGAGTTTGTAACCTTTCCCAGAAAACCCAACCATAAATCTCAAGCTTTGTTCTGTAATATTCATGAGTATTCTGCAATCTGATCTGAATTTCATGCAACCCAAGCAAATTCAAACTAACTTCCTGTGAATAGTAACCCAAAGTTTATCTCAGTTCAAATTAGCTTAAATGCAAAGCTAACACATATTTCTGTGCTTCAACCCAGATCGGTTAAGCTGCTCAATCTGCCCACCAGTCTGCGGCCCCACAAAGTGAAAAGCCTGCTGGGACAGAGTGCGTCTACTGCCAGTCCCTTCATCTACTCACCCATAATCATGCACAACAGAGGAGAGGAGCGCTGTAAGAAGATAGGTGAGTCCAAACAAAGTCAACACAGTCTACAGTTGTTTGTCTTTTCCAGTTCAAGCTAACATTTAAGTTCTGACCCTTTTTGAAATCATTATGAAAATAAATTTAATCTTACGCCATTGACTTCTATAGATCACATCTGTAAGATAGAGAAAATAATATTAATAAGAAAATAATTTATCTGTTTGTATTTGCATTCAGAGATTCTCCATATTCTTCTCAATAATCAATGGAAAAATCTTTAACAATACAGCAAACAGATCCTTCGACCTGCATTTCCTTGAACTTTGAAAATATTTTGCCATTAAAATTTTTTTTGAAATCCCCAAACTAGGAATTGTAAAGTTGTTAATTTACACTTCCATTTTTTTTCAATAAAATGTAAGAGATCATCACTGATTGGCTGGCTATTGTAATGCCTTCTTTCAAGCATTTTGATTGGTCAAGGCAAGGACTCATTGGGGACGCTATTAGGCTGGTTCAAACAAGAGCTGAGCTCATTTCTTAAAATGTCAGAATATTTGGGGCCTGCTATGCAATGCATGGCAGGAACCCACCTGGCAGGTTGACATTTCTTTAGAAATTAACAATTACCCACTGTCTTTCTGTTTTTAATATGGACCGTGAGTGAGAACCACATGTGCGAAGCTTATAGTCGTCAGTCTTGGAAAGAACGTCACTGGACACGGGGTTCAGCCATCTTAATGTAGGGGTGAACTAGGTCAGCATAGCACTCCAGTGATGGACCATGTCAAGCATGCCAGATCTGCATGGATGTACCCTCAGGGCAAGTCCAGCTGTGGGAGCTGTAGCTAAAACGCTGGGTCCATAGTGATGGGCACATTTCTCCAGGCCCCATTTAAATTTCTTCAGGGATTTTCTAGTTTCAGATGCTATGCTTCTGATGGTGCTTCATGATAGTTACATAGATAACTTTCTGATAATTTCTAATCAAATCTGCTGTTTTATTTTACTTTTTAAGCACTCACACTGTCCTAACCTCATGGTAGAAAAATGTTTTTGCACTTTGAAAAAAAGAAAACATCAATGTTTTGAAAATTATTCCAACAGATCACAGTTGCAATACTTGCAATACAGATGGAAGTGCGACCTCAAATCTCTTTATTGGCAGGCGACATCTATATCATCAATGAAAATGATGCTAAATATAACTAAACTAACTTAACTACATTAACTTTTACAGTCTTTGTCATCTACCTTCCATCCCCAAGCCCCAATGTACTGCTGTCATCAGTGCTCATATGTATTTTTGTATTCTAATCGCACTGTAAAAATACAAATCAGTTTGTTGGCTGGAAGATTAGATTGGAGCCTGCTGCGATTTCAACAAACCATTTAAAACCAAGAGAAAAGTCTTCTTCAGCAGCAAAACAAGAAAAGTAAACTCATTTAGCCTAAAATAAAGGGATTACACCTGCTGTGTGACTGTATGGTTTAACATGTTCAAACAGTCCACTTAGCAACCAATCTGCGCACAAGTGTTTCTACAGTCAACTTGATTAACTGCTAATGATTACAAAAACCTAACCTGGATCAGCCTTAATGTTTCATAGCCTCTGGAGCTGCTTCTCATTTGATGAAAAGCTGCTGAGAAGAAATTCATTCTTTTAGTGACTGTGGTGATTGAGTGATCTGGTGAGGCAACTGGCAGCTTCTGAAGTCTTTGAACAGGTGACTCAGACTTATGCAGCTCTTCCGTATCTATAACACGTAGCTGGCAGTAAAGCTTCATGGCTTCACACTAATCATCTTTCCTCTTTCATCGGTTCAATTTGGCAACTTTGGTCCGTCGGTGCAGGAACAATCTGTTGTTGTTCTTCTTTAAGTCATTCAGAATGAGTCAGATTGATGCGCAGCCATAAAACGGGAAATTTTTTTTTTTATCTGTAATTGCTCTGAGACTGCTTTAAGAACTGTTTACAGCGAGCCGTTTACTCTGACCTGGATGAGAGGTTATATGTTACAGAGCTGAATGGGCACACAGGGATGTGACTTTTACTTTATGTGCCCTTTGAGTGTTTGGGTGCTTTTTTATACACACACACACACACACACACACACACACACAACACACACACACACACACACACACATATACATATATATATATATATATATATATATATATATAATATATATATATGTATGTTTGGCTTTCTGCTCTGCTTGACGCAGCTACAACTATTAGTTCAAAGTGGTGACTTACTGTATATTTTTATGGTCACTTAGTGCTGTTTACATCTGTAATAACTTTGCAGTGTCCCTTAATTTTAGTAGCACTAAGCATGGCAATGATACAACATACATTATTTGGCTTGATGAAAATGAGTGTGGTCATATACTGGGATTTGTGAGGCTAAATTTCTCTGTTTGTATTGCTTTGCTCTCAAAGCTGACATATGAACACCTGCAGTGAATTTGCTAACTTAACTGAGAAAACCTTGAAAATTAGGTTACTAGCTTGTACATCAATGTCCAATCCAGTTCCAGTGTTGAATCTGGAGAAAATTGCACAATTCTATCAACTCATCCACAAAGGCTTCAAAAAATTACACATCAATTATCCCCTTCCCCTTGTTCCTCTTCATATCTTGGTCACAACTTTCTTCAAGAAAGTTTAGCCTGTCGTTGCGTCTGATCGGGTCGACATTGTAAATCCATCGCTCTTGTCAGGTGTTTTCTCCCAGGCTTTAAAAACGGTAGTTATCAAACCACTGCTGAAAAGGCAATCTGGACAAGTTGGTGTTGGAAAATTACAGGCCACTCTTCAACCTCCTAATCAGCAAAGTGAATGAAAAAGGCAGTGTTTCAACAGTTAAATAGCTTCTTAACAATGAGCAGAGATGGGTCTGTCAGTCACATCAATACAGACTGTGGAAGAAGCTGGTTCTGTTGGACCTCAATGCAGCATTTCATATTGTTGACCATGAAATATTGTCAAATACTAGAAGTCTTCTGGTACTTGACTGGTTGGAGTTGGTAACTTCTCATTAGAGTAGACAAAAATCACCCCCAAGGTTTCATCCTGGGGCTCTTTGTTATTTAATATCTATATTCTCCCAGTAGCTCAGATTACTGCAGATAATAACTTGAAGTTGCCACAGCTGTGCAGATGATACACATTACTTGTCACCATCTCAGATCTGAACATTGAGAAACGCATAAACACAGTTACAAAGTTGGTCTTTTATCATCTAAAGAACATTTCTGGGATTATCTTTTGTCAAACTGATTACACAGTTTTCAAAGAACCAGACTCGAACATGGATGATCAGCATTCAGCTTTTATGTTACTAAACTACACAGTCCAGTCACATTAATGTGACCACCACGTACTTTCCACTTCAGAGTTAAATAACCAATCACAGAAGGCAGGTGGCAGCACAATGCAGTTGAGCGTATATAAAGGGTGTGTGTGGGCTTCGGAAAACATTTCAATCGTTGGCGTAATGCAGAAACGAAGCGATTTATCCGACGTCCAAAAGGGCATGATCATTGGCTTTCGGGCCAAGGGTGGAAGCATTTCCGAAACGGCTGAGTTTGTGAACTGTTCGCGTGCCGCCGTGGTAAAAGTGTACCGTGCATGGCAAAATGGGACTGTCCAAAATCAACGACGTGGCAAATGTGGTGCACCACGGGCCATAGATGACAGAGGCGAACGACGGTTGCGGAGATGCGTTCGGGCAGATAGACGGGCTACCGTTGAGCAACTGACCACTAAAATGAACCAAGGGGCTACCACAAGTGTCTCCCAAACCACTATTCAGCGAACATTGCTGCGTCTGGGCCTCCGAAGCGGACGCCTGGTTCGTGCACCTATGCTGACTGGTGTTCATCGACGACGAAGGCTAGAATTTGCACGCCAGTACAGCAGCTGGACGTCCACTGAGTGGCGACAGGTAGCGTTTTCAGATGAATCGCGTTTTATGCTCCATCGGACAGATGGACGTTGGCGTATAAGGCGTGAAACCTCTGAAAGGAACCACCCTGCAACCATTGCAGGAACGGTCCAAGCTGGAGGCGGGAGCATTATGGTCTGGGGAATGTTTTCCTGGCATTCTCTGGGTTCACTGATTATTGTGGAAGGCACGATGGATCAATACAAGTACGCATCTGTCCTTGCGGACCATGTCCACCCCTACATGCGCATTGTTTTTCCTCAGGATGATGGCATCTTCCAGCAGGACAATGCGAGGTGCCATACAGCTGCCAGTGTACGTGCGTGGTTCGAAGAGCACCAGGATGAGTTTACCGTCCTCCCCTGGCCAGCAAACTCACCTGACTTAAACCCAATCGAGCATCTGTGGGACCATCTCGATCGAGTTGTTCGCGCCATGGATCCTCAACCGCGTAATCTAGCGCAGCTGGCCACGGCATTAGAGTCGGCATGGCTCAACATCCCAGAGAAGACCTTCAGGGACCTAAGTGACTCTCTTCCTGCACGTCTCGTAGCAGTTCGCTCTGCGAAAGGTGGTTATTCTGGCTTTTGACAGATGGTCACATTAATGTGACTGGACTGTGTATTAAACCGCTGAAACATCAATTTCCTTTAAATCAATTTTTACAACCCATTTGTTTAGAGCTGTCTTTGATTAATAACAACTGGAACATCATTAATTGTAGTTTTCATTCCAACTTTTTATTACTTTCCTTTGTTATACCACTGCAATGCAATGCAAAGCTTTCTCTGATGTTTTTATCATGTAAAGTACTTTGAATTGTCTTGTTTTTCACATACTATTCAAATAATCTTGCCTTATCTTGGCATGAATATGTGCTTGAAAAGTCACTTCTGAAACATTTCTGAAAGTGTGTTGTAACAAATATTTCTGAATTGGAGAACAATTTTAACGTTTTTTAAATTCTGCAGATTTTCATTGGCGTTCCGTCATTCCTAGTGTTGTGGCCATTTTCCAATCTCCAATGTAACATTGAAATCTCTTTTGGCCATTTGCAAAATGAGCTGAATATTTCTTTCTAATCTTCCCAACTTAAATTTTTCATGACTCTATAGAGTCAACCAGGCCCAAGCGCTGGCGTTTTGGTTTGTTTACCAGATATTTGTTGTATTGTGGAGCCACTTTGTTTTCCACGCGTGGGTTTTACGTCGGTCTCTGTGCCCTATGTGCATAAACGATAAATTATTCAGATGGGCACATTAATACTGCTGATAGTTTTACAGAACATTTCTCTGCAGGGTCCAGTAGCTTCAGTAAACACCCCCCACTTCACTCTCTCACCATAAACATCATTTTAAGATTGTGTTAAGACAAAATGATTCGCTCTTTAAGGAATCCCAAGCAAACAGCCCTGATGGATGGCTACCATTATCACTCTCTGTGATAATGTTTCATGAAGCTGAAGCCTTTTGAAGATTATTGCTTAATATTAGTTCTAACTTGGAGAATTATGATGCACAAATGAGATGCCAGCAAAATACTTTTTTTTTTTTGAGGTGCATTTCACACTTAATTGGCCAGCTGCTAGAGCATGCCTGCAAGCTAGACCTGCGGTAATATGGAGCTTTCCAGACAGTCATATTATAGATATCTTTCTTTGAACTGGCCTAATTTCCCTGGGGCCACGGCTGCGGCTCCCCTCCATAAATCCCCTTCCCTTCCAGGGTTTGAGATGGGATATTTTTTTAAGGCCCTCTTTGCAAGTCTGATTACTGCAAACGGAGTGTCCAACTGTACGAGAATGTGGAACATTTACAAATGGCGGAAAACTTACAGCGGGGCTTAATGTCATCTTTGTACAACAAAAGTTTTCAATTTACCTTCAAAGAATTGTAAATACAATACAGTTGAACGGTGCTTCCTTGGATTTCTATTTTTCTGTTGCAAGTGAAAATCAGTATAGTTTCATCATTTTGTGATCTGCATTTTTCATACAGAAGTATAATAACTGAATGAACACCTCTGTGTTTCAACTCAACACATTTAGTAGAAAGCACTTGAGTAGAGGTATGCTGCAGAAAAACTACTTAGTTTCTTTTTCAAAAAGTTACCCAAGTCATTTTAACTGAGTCAGTAAAGAAGACTTGAGGCTTTTGGTTGGTTTATGTTTGTTCTGGAGCAACAAGATAAATAAAAATAAAAATTGAAATCTGTATAAAATCGCATAATGGTAATTATTAAAACTGAAAACAGTTTCATCCCTGTAACAAAAAGTCAGAAGAGCAACATAAGCTGAAATATTGACACCTTTGTTTTACACTTCAAAATTGTTGAGCCTAGTTTTTTAGTGGAATGTTTTAGTTGAAATGAAATCTAACCATTTGTCTTGTCGTCTCTTCATAGATTTCCAGTGGGTTCAAGGAGACGTTTGTGAAGTCCAGCTGATGGTGTACAACCCGATGCCCTATGAGCTTCGTGTGGAGAACATGGTAGATCAAAGCAGAACACAAACACTATACATGTACCATTACACACCCTATAATAAGATATTATAAAAACAAACATAACACAAAGTGTAAACTAAACTACAAAACTATTTATTTACAGAGCACTTTAAACGTCTTAATTGTGTGAAAGACCGAAGAAAAGAGATGGGTCTTAAGAATGGAGAATGGTGAAAACCACCTCATTGTATCTTTTTCTTTAAATCAAAAAACTGTCTGGCGTGTTTCCATTTAAGCAAATTTTCATCCATCTGTCCCATCCATTTTCTTTACAAGCTTGTCCCTTAGTGGGGTCAGGAAGGTTTCTGGTGCCCATCTCTAGGTAAGTTCCAGGCGAGAGGAGGGGTCACCCTGGACAGGTCGCCAGTCTGTCGCAGGGCAACACAGAGACAGACAGGACAAACAACCATGCACACACACATTCACAACTAGGGAGAATTTAGACAGGCCGATTAACCTGACAGTCATGTTTTTGGACTGTGGGAGGAAACCGGAGTACCCAGAGAAAACCCACTCATGCACAGGGAGAACATGCAAACTCCATGCGGAAAGACCGGGAATCGAACCCAGAACCTTCTTGCTGCAAGGCAACAGCTCTACCACTGTGCAGCCCACCCATTAAGCAAATGTATTTTTCAAAATATGAAATTGTGCAGTTATAGTATGTACAGTGGAAACGCAGCTAATGTGGTGAGTCCAACATAGAAATTGGTTTCTGTGACTCCTCATTGCTTAGCTAGTTCTGCATAAGTTTCTCTTTATAAATGTCAGATATTTTAGCCTTCTGACACTGAGAAAGCAGCTCATGCAAATGAAGGACGTCCATTCAAAAACATTCCATTCATCATTTCATGCATTTTCCAGTTTGAAAAAATAGAATTCATATTGTGTGAAAAAGGTAGGGTCACTCTATTTCATTTGAAGAGCAAAACAGAGGTGTAAAAGAGCCACGAGACATCAGGGCATCTAGTTTAATCAATTCTGAAAGCTGCTTGGTGACAGCAGCTGTTTGAGCTCCGAACATTTTGTTGTTATTAAAGGACGTCCAGCCGAGGCACAAACCAACACCTCAGTGACATCTATTTTTCACTAACATACTCCGTTACTCCTGTACCGCTGCTTTGGAGAAGTAGACGCAAGGGCAAGGCCACCGTTTGATTTGTGTTTGCAAAAGATTAGACAGTAATTCTTTTCTTTACCGCTGCGTCTGTTTACACATGCAGTGATGTAAAGCCTGACTGTAGAAAGGGTTTATCTGTCTGATATCCGTCACACAGAAACGTCCACAGTGTAATACTTGTCAAAAGTGATGGTTCTTTAATTAACGGGGAAGTAGAGAACAAATAACTGAATGAAGCTTTGTGAGTAAAGCTCCTGGGCTCATCATCTCAACAGCTGTCTCAGTTGATCCAAAAAAAATTGGACTTGTCTGGTTGGCTGATTCATCTAATAACAGCATAAACCAAGTGAAGTTTATCTTATAGCACATTTCAGCAACAAGGCATTACAAAGTGCTTTACATCAACAAAACATCATACAATCACCACATTATGAAACAAGCAATAAACATTGCATTATGCCAAATATACAGTATTCACTTTTGATATTGATATAGATATCTATGTTTTTTTGGCCGATGCCTATAAGATACAGAAAACTGTGCTGAATTGACTCAAAATGCATCTTTTCTTAAGAAAAAAAATTATTTTGATAACTCGGTGCCAATAAAGCAAACTTAAATCCACCGACCGCTTCATAAACCAGATCAACATATAAAAATACCATAACTTTAATTTGTTCAGCCAGTACAATTAGAAGCAGAACAGTCAGTGTAAAGCAAAATAATAAGAAAACTGAAACTGATGAAAACTGTAAGTTAACTTCTTTGCTTAAATGTAAAATTAAACTCCAATAAATCTTCTTTTAAATGGTTGAGAAAGTGCAACTAGGAACTCTAAATATAATGTAAAATAAATAATTAGCATTATGTCGCTCAGAGCACAAAGCATAGAATTAGACTGAATGGACCTGCCCTTATGGGTCCGGGTACATTGTTACCAATACCAAATATAGAACTTTTGTCAATATTGATACCAATACCGATATTAATATCAGATTGGTGCAGCTCTAATGCACAGCAAGTCAATATCCCAGTCACTACTAATCAAAAGCAACTTTCAACAAGTGGATTTTAGTCTTGATTTAAAGGAAATCAGCGTTTCAGCATCTTTGCAGTTATCTGTAATTTTGTTCCATCTTAGTGGCTGCTAGTTTTCTTTCTGGTTCTGGGGCTACAACCAGAAGACAGAAACAGTTTGATAAGACTGCAATGTTGACAAAAAAATCCATATAGGTGTCAAAGGCTTTTAATAAAATGAATACATTATATCTATCTGAAGAGTCAACAATAACAATCTTCGTCCCTTTTTTCCCACTTTAGTTCCTCATACTTGATGCTATTCTAACATTTTCAGACATTACAAAGAGCTCTTTCCAGTGTATTAATATCCACTGAAGCACACATTACATTTCTGCAGGAAGCTCTTGCTTATTTGTCTGTAAGTTGGACCAACATAATGGCCATAGTAAGGCTGTAATGACGTAGCCATCAGTTCCTTCCACTGAGCGGTGGATTGATCAGATTGCAGATGCAGGCTGAAGCCCTTTACATCTCCATGGCAGTCGGGATCCTCAGGTGGTCCTGTAGAGTCCTGCACGCCGAGACAAATAGGTTTATGTAAGCCATCTAGAGCTAATTTGCAACTGGTGGAAGACTGCATCAACCAACTCAGCAAAACACAAGGTTACACACACACACACACACACACACACACACACACACACACACACACACACACACACACACACACAACACACACACACACACACACACACACACACACACACACACAGTTTTCCCTTCCCCCTTCCATCATCTCTTGCCAAGGTGACCGCTCAGTTTGACAAAACAGACCCCCATTGTCAGTCACTACACGATTTCACCTCTAATACTTAGCTCAGCTTTATAGATTTTTGTTTAAGTGCTTCTTTTTATTATTTTTTTTACTACTGCACAGCCTCTTTAACTTTCAATTTTGGGGCCACCGTAAGCGACTTTGACTCATTCAGAGTCAACCCAACGCTACGCTATTAGAAAGACAAGTCATTTGTACTTTCTCCTACTTTATGTACTCAACTTAGTCTGGCCAGGACATTTACAGAAAGGATGGATTTGCTCTGCTTTTAAAAGAAAGTGGTAAATGATGCATTTCCATTTAAATAGAAGACTTTGTTATATGGGAAATGCAAATAGAAAAGACAGTGCAAACTGTGCAGAAGAACTCTTCTGCACTACCTAACTTCAAGTCTTTTGATATAATCGCTGCCAAAAGACAAGTCACTATTGGTGCGCACACTTTGGCTAATGTGTTAATATTGGAGCTAAATTTTTGATTAGCAGTGTTGGTAACCGTGAAAACATCTAGTGCATTTAGCCTTTTTTAGATAAATTCTAAAGTCAGGATGATTTAAATAAACACTTAAGGTATTTTAGTGCATAAAATGCAAGGGCTTGTGTTGATCTGCGGGTCTCATTCTTCACTTTCTGTTGGAATGAGACGCAAATAGAGTTGGATAGAATAGAAAAGGATTTACTTTGAGAAACATTTTTGCGTTTCAGCTGAGAGCAGAGTGAGATAATGACCGAAGCTGTTGTGTGACTGGTCTGAGTTTTGTGGGTGTGTTTGTTTTTGTGGAAAACAGCTCAATCTACTTAACTTTCAGAAGTTGTTGCTTTTAGCCGAAGAGCAGAATGGGTAGATTTGAGGAAGCACATGCTGTTGGACCAAAACACTGAACTTCTGATAACATGGAAAACAAAATGAGATTATACAGCTTGTCGTTCTTTCCTCCTTCTCCTCCAGCAGTGTGAACTCATAATAGTAGTTCCTCTCTGCACTTAAGGACAGAGAATCTGCTGCCAAACCTGCAGAGTAAAAAAACACAACCTAGACAAACGCATGCATTAAACTAGACAACAGCAATGCCACTCAAAAAATTTTAGTGGTTAATGTAGCCCAAACAGTATATCTGTACGTTATTCCATACCTGAGTGAATAATTTACACTTAGTTGACTTGCAATAGCAATTTTTTCAGTCAAAATGTCGTATTAGCTACTGTTAATTACTACGTTTTTATCATTAAAAGTATGAAAAGTGTTTAATCAAAAACATTTGGCCCGCATTTCTATTTGGACTTTGGCAACCCTGTGCTATAAATTTGTAAGCATGTTGTCAACCTTAGGTTTAGAATTGCAATTGTCATTTTGCAAAAAGCTTTGATTAACAGTGTCTTCTCCATCTTGGGAAGCCGTTCTTTTATGTCTTCAATTCTCTTCATTGCCCATTAGCTCTGACCATACAGACAGTTACGAGCAAAGAAAAAGAAATAATAACCCCAGATAGTAATTACGCCATTATCACGGCACCACTTGAGGGAAAACAAAAGGTTAACTGCGTACTGTCAAAAAGGACCAAACAAAACCATTTTCTCTGCACATGCTTTTGCCATTATTGTTACTAAAACAAGGCAATTAACCTTTTCGAGTCCAAACGAAAAAGAAGCGTCTCTAATATGTCAACATTGAGATTTGAGCCGTTTAAGAGAAGCACACCATGTCCCGATGTGAAGGCAAGGAGTGCTTAAATCACACCGAGGGCACCTTACAGGCTCAGCCCTTGAACAGCTTTCTCTCCAGTGAGGTAGTGTCTGCAGTAAGGGATTGATGTAATCATTACATCACCTCTGTCTGCCTTGTTGCACACAGCTCGGTGTTTGTGGAATGTAAATACTGTATAGTTATTCTGAGAGAGTGTCATTACAGATTGATTACTGCTTTGACGTACGCTGCATTTCTGACATCTGAGTTTATTACACATTTTATTAGGAAGAGATTGGGAGAAAAAAAAAACGAAGCCCTGAAAACTTAGTTACTTCTCCTGTCACGATTACAAATTTTGCTGGACGATAAATTGTCCACAGAAGTTATCGCGATAAACGATATATTGTTGTCTAAGAATGTTTTTGAGTAACGACATCATAATAATACAAGAACACACTCTCAAAGATCAATAAACTTTAAATTCTAATGAACATTTAACACTGGAACAGGAAGACATTTTAAACATCCAAAACAAATAAACAAAACAACAGAAAAAACAAATAAAATGAATAATAGTCTCTATAAGTAAAACTGTAATTCCAAAAAAAGGGTTAGTAGAAGCCAAACCACCAGACTGCAGACTTTTGTCATCCTGTTTTTTGTGGAGAAAAGAGCATAAATAAAAGAAAAAAACAATAAATCATTCTAATGGGAATTTTTGGGTTTGTTTAAATTTATCATGCGATTAATTGAGGAATTGATTTGTTGCTTATTGCGACTAGCCTAAAAGTTACAAACTATTTCTAAGCCTTGAACAAAACTAACTTACAAGCAACTCTTCAGAAACGTATAGGAGTTTGTTTTATGTCAATAATTCCTAAATAATGGTGAAAAGGTTCCAGTTCCAATGGCAGATTATTTCACTTAACATGGAAAAAATGTCTCTTTAGTAAAATTATCTGCCACTGGAACAAAATTAAGAAACTAACTTGCAAGTTAGTTTCATCTTATTTCTTATTATACTAGAAACTAGACCAACATTACTTAGACCAAAATGTTCCTCCCCTTCACAATCACAGTTTTCTGTTCTGCCACATGGGATCCAGGTAAAAATAATTTTGTGGTTTTAATGAGATTAAATGTGGAGAAAGTTCCAGGCATGTGAATACTTGCACAAGGTACTGTATAATAAGCAGAAATTTCACGCATCGATTCCTTTTATTTGTGCAGATTTAAATTCAGTCCACATACTTTTATTTAATTGTTTGAAAATTATCTTCAGGGTGGCCAGTGTACACTCTGATGCATTAAAAAACATTGGCTGTGGATGTGTTGCTGTCTGTAAAACCCAGCTGGAATTTGGATGCCGAATTTTAAAGCTTTCCGATTCCTCCTCCTCCTCCTACATTCTGATCTGTACAGCTTATTTTCAGTTGCCTCTCAGGCATGCAGTGATTTTCTGCTGTTGGAATTGGCCACCAGATTTTTATCAGTAGGACAGCACACAGGTGCTCAGAATCGCTCAGCCACACTCGATTCTCTGTCCACGGAGGAACAACAAAAACAAATGCGAATCATGTTGGCAACAGAATGCTGAACGTGTCAAAATAAGACAAATCTGGTTAGCTTTATTTTAGTTGCTGCTCTCTGAGATAATTCCCCTCTTCATCGGTGGTATTAGCAGTTAGATTTTCGATGAAAATGACACTATTTTACATCTGGAGCATCTGCTGATGATCACTGGTTCTGTGTTGCTTTCAGGGTCTGCTGACTTCTGGAGTGGAGTTTGAATCTCTGCCAGCTGCTCTGTCCCTGCCCGCTGAGTCCGGGCTGTACCCCGTCACTCTGGTCGGAGTCCCGCGACAGCTGGCAACATCACGGTGAATGGTCAGTGCTGCATATGTTGCACGGATTATTCACATCGTGTGGCTCTGGCCCAAAGACACCAGTTGTTTAATCCGCTGCTCTAAACAGCTGGACCACTTTCCCGTCTGTCCGCAGGTTACCACACGTCCGTATTCGGCGTGAGCAGCGACTGCCTTCTGGAAGGCCAGCCTAGTGTGAAGACAAGCGGCTGTTTAGTGGAAGTCATTCCCTCCCTTCCTCGGCTTCAGCTCAGCACATCACTTCCACGGTTAGATAACAGAAAATTATTTTTGTGTCACTGCTTCTCCTTAAATCGACAATCTTTTGTTTTTGTTCACAGTCAAGATGAAAGGCTTTTTCTCATCTGATGTAACAAAACAGGCCAACCAGCTCTTTGTGCCCTGGTGTTTTCAGCCACATTGGGGGGATTTTGACTAAAACTTTTATTTTGTATGCTTTGATCAATTGTGGACTTGCTCTTGGTCTTCAGATGGCCACACATTCTCCACCTTAACGGCCGATTCAAGATTCAATCCAAGATTCAAGAAATTATTTTGTCCAAATAGCACAAAAATAATAAAAATATAGAGTAAAAACAAAATAAAACAAATGCTGGCAGGGTTTCCCCCAGAAAAGCTGCTAAGCTTGGGGGGGAGGAGGTGGCGCGTTGGGGGTATGCCGTCTGTAAGAGTCCTACAATTCTGTTGACGGGGGGAGAGGGGGTGCGCGCGTGAGCGCTGAATGTGACAGGCAGCCAATCAAAGAGCGCGGACTCTGCACCTGCTTTGCTTTCTGAGGGGAAATTACCGAGGGGAATCCCAAACAGCTGAAACGCTAAGCCTGGCGGCAGGGCTAGCAAAGCATGGCAGGCCGCCATGCTTATAATACACTGGGGGAAACCCTGGCTGGAAAGCACAAGATGTGCAATATTTAGCAAACAGTACAATAAAATCGGCCAAGTCATTAGTTACTGACAGAGTTGTGTAGACTGATGTGATTAGACTCATAGCAAACCTCCTGAACTGCTCAGTCCTACTGCCCACTGAACCTTGGTCTATGGCTGCTCTCTTGCCCAACCAGGATGGATGAAGGGTGGCTGTTATAGGCAGGGTTGCTCTGTGCCTGCCTGAGTCCAGAGTCAAACTGCAGATGGATTTCTTCAGTCGCTTCCAGTTTCTCCCTGTCAAAGCCCCGCCCCAGGAAATAACAGAATATCGCTGAGCACTTTGAACCATTGACTAGCATAACATCTCACAGCACACATTGAAAGACGTTAACCTCCAAAGAAAGTGTAATGACTCTGTCCCTTATGAAACAAAGCGACAAAGTTTGTTGATCAAACCAGATTGCCATTAAGGTGAATTCGCAGATACTTGCAGGTATTTGTAGGTCCCAACCACCTCTATGTCAACCCCATCAGTGTTCACTGGTAGTGCGGGGTTGGAGTTAAACCTCCGGAAATCAATAACCACATGGTGGTGTTCAGTTGGAGGTGGTTTCTATAATGGCAAGTTATCCATATCGTTAAGCAGCCCCAGCCCCCCCCTTGTCTAACTGTAGGTATGATGGGTCTTGTTAGGAAATGCTATTAGTTTTATTCCAGATGTAACAGAATGCACACCTTCCAGGAGTTGTTTTATGTCTCTAGTTAATCCACAGATTATTTTCTCAAAACACTTGGGTTCCATTAAGATATGTTCTTGACACCCACTGAACTAAGTGTGGTCAACTCTTCTGCTACTACATTTGGCTGCTTGGTTACTGGTAAATGTGGAGTTGTATTACTATGTTTACATAACTTTACTAATGCAAAGTCTGTCTTTATTTACTTAAAGCACAAGTAACCAAAGACAAATTTGTTTCAGCTTGTTAAATTGTTGAAAAAGAGGTAAACGTCACTTTGACCTTGAGATTTCCAGTTTTGTATTTCCACCTTGGAGAGTTGCCCAGTGGTTGGCATACAGTCTACAGAGATGAAATATAAAAGTGGGTTTGTGGACTTTCTACCAAATGAACACTTATCAATTTAGACACTTTGGAAGCGCTGCCATAGATGTTTCTTTGTCTTGCTGAAGGTCAACCGTTGTAACATCTCTGTTTTTCATTTTCCATACAGATCAGCTCACACCCCTCAGCATATGTCCAAAGAAGAACTGTCCAGCTCTGTGTCCGTCCAGCTTTTTAATGGAGAGAGGCAGCAGCTGACAATCACCTTGGAGAACATTGGCACAGAAGACATTGAGAGTCTGGAGCTGACCTCTAAGACTGTCAACACTAAAGGTGAGAATTTTACAGTTTGGATTCCAGATGACATGCCTAAGAAATTGAAAGGTTTTTCTTTTCATTAAAGCAAAAACACATAAGACTTTTGACTTTTTATTTAATATACAAGCTCAGAACTACAGCAGCCACAGCAGGGGACTCTGTGCTGCGTCAGTGTGGACGGCCTTTGATGTTCTTCACCACACATTGGATTGGGGCTCCAGTCTCTTCCATTGTCTGTGGCCATGGTGCTGCTTGGGGTCACCACCCTATTTTCTCTGGTTCTGGATCTGTTATGCCCCTGTGGCTTTTTAGTTTGTGTTTCATCTCTTTGTTCAGCACCTGTTCACACCTCCTATCTCTGCAGTCCTGCTCACTGGAACTTCTAATGCAACTCTTTTTTTTGTCTTCATCCCGCTGTCTGTTACAGAAGCTTTTTTCTCCAATGGTCAGCATAAACTTATTGTACTTTCTTACAAGTGATTAGAATTTTGTCATTCAGAAGATGTTAGTTTATAATGCAAAGGTTTTGCAGGATTTGATCATTTAAAGTGCTATTATTCTCATTGTCATTCTGGGAATTTTATGATGCATTTAGATAGAGTTGGGTGATAAAACTTAAAAATTAAATGTCTTTATCATACCAAATCCAATTTCTGACTTATTTTTTTTTTCTTAATTTCTTTGCTTAAATTGGATACATCATGGAACAAAAAACACATTTTTTACCCCTTAAATACATTTTGTCATATACCTGGAGTTCAGAACAGTTGAAATGACTTTCTTATAGGCTTGTGTATATTTATTTATATTCTGTTTGGGTCTTATTTTTTAATCCATTCAGTTTCCTCTATTCTCCACAATGCTATTTGAAGACTTCTACGACAGTATTTGCTGGGGAATGACTAAACAAGGTCAGGGACCTCTGGCTAACCAGTTTTGCAAATCCACCAATTATTTTTCTCACAAAGATCTTGTAATCCAAGTTCAGTAATGCCAAAGCTGCAAGTGGATAAGTCAAAATGTTCTTTTGTGTTATTAACCTACACAATTAATTACACTGTCCTGCAGCCTCAGGTAACCTACTGGTGAAGTGCACAGCAGAGCGGAGCACAGCAAAAACACCCACAGTCTGGGGTTAATGGTGTTAAAAAATACCCTTTTAAAAATAAAACAATATAATGCTTAACATTATAAACACTGTGGAGAAAACCGGAGAAGATGACCTTGGTCTTGGTTCATCGATAAATATTTCTGTTTCCCCTAAAAAGCACACCATTAGTTGTGATTTCTGCTAGTATTATATTATGAAATAATCCCGTATTAACAATGCTGCCACTGCAACGATATCATTTCCCTGCGAGTTTTAAAAAATATTAATGAATGTATTTCTGCTTAGCTTAATATAAACTGAACTAAACAGAGCTCTGTTGCAGATTTCAAGTACCTTGGTATGTTTTAGATAATCCAAAAAAGTAAACATTATATAATCCTGCTTCTCTGTTTTCTTTTATTCCTTTTTGTTGAGGGAAAAAAAAACCCTGATTTTTTTTTTTTTTTTTTAATCCAGGTCAAAGTTTGTGTGACCTGTCCACTTAGTAATCCTTCATTTTTTTCTCGCATACATATCTGGCCCACATGAAAAATATTCTTAAGGCAACTTTAAGGAAACAGACTAGGAACATTTCGTCTCTCTTTGTGTTCAGCAGTTGCTTGATCACATTGTGACAAGCAAACCAGGAGACACAGGAAGCTGGTATTTTTGGAACCGATCCGAACCGGTCGGCCTCGTCATATCAGGCAACTTTTGTTCAATTCCACGGGTCACTTTTTTACTTGTTCGCACTTTACGTGAACGCTTGCTTTCAAAAAATGCTTGAAAACAGGAAAAGCCTGTGGTGACCCACGCTGATGGAGAATTCATGACTCACTGATAACATGGTGAGAAAAGGACTCTTTACGTCCCCAGCAACTTGGGGGTTCTCTAGAAATGATCGGCTTAGGTGGATTGAAATCCTCCTGTTGGCGTGTGCTGAGACAATGTTCTCATTAATGTTGTTTTACCTTTTAAAAGACACATTTGAATAATATCTACATCTAAGAAGCTCTGTACTTTGCATTTCTATTCCTGGTGGCCACACTCAAAATAAGTTGTGACCTTACTTGTTAAATTTTGAAATAGAACTTTTCCCAAAAAGCTTGTAGATTAAAGAAAAATCACTACACTGGTATTTATTTTTAAACTCTGAGCTCTCTTTGGGAAATTTACATGTTGCTGTGTGTCCAAATGATAATTCTGAAAATTGAATTTTCTAGTTGTCATAAAACCATATACAGAGCCAAGGAGCAGGTTGTATCATCCTTTTTTTAATTGCACTTACATCTCTGCTTTAGACATACTTAGAAAGTCATGTCATCATTTTAAACTTGACATAATGGTTACCATCTCCAAGAGGATGTGACTTTTCTGTTATTGCTGAAACATTATTCATTATCATCCTCTTTTTTGCTCAGTTTTATCCTCATTTATTCAATGTAGCTTTTTCTTCAAAGACTACTCTTTCTACTTTTAGGGTCTTTCATTCATGTTCATGTTCTGTACTTTTCAGCAATTCCTGGCATTAGTTTTTTCAGGTGGAATTTGGGGAAAAATACCCCTGGTGAATATCTGGACTCTTAAACTGTAATTATTCTCCATGATTACCAACCAGAAAGTTGAGATTTATGTTGCAGTTTGAACAGTCAGCATGAAATTACTCTTTTTTTATTATTATTATTGTTATTATTATTATTTTGGTCAATGATCTTATCTTGGTTCAATGAGAGCTTCACATTGTTTCTTCGGTTTTTCTTAATGGCTGTTTAATGTAGAACCAACATGGAAAACGCAAAACAGATTTTTTATTGTTTTGATGATTATTTTGTATTTTGTCAATTCTAATTGTATTTTTTTCCACAATCTTAGGAGCTAGTTTGATTCTCTGCTAAAACATTGTAATTAAATAATAAAATTTACAAATTTATGTAAAGTTAATTACATTAACATTAATGTAAAAAAATTGTCACTAGAGGTATGAGGAGTAAGTAAACATTGCGACATAGTTGCTAAGATGGCAACAGTGCATGACCACGACCCCTATTAACCCCGAACCTTCGAAGGACTGGTCTACGTAGGACGGGCCATTCGAAGGCCAGGAATAAACTAAGACCGGAAGAAAATTATCTGTGGATTCGGACAGGTGTAGCCTTCACCAACTGTCCCCGCCCCCACCTCAGCGTAACTCATTTTGCCAAGCAACCGTGACAGGTGAAGCAGAGGAGAAGAAAAAAACAAAACAAACAACGGAGCCGAAGTTTGTTTTTCAGTCATGTATTACTGATTTCTATATTATTCTTCACCTTTTATATTAAAGGATGTTCCATAGTAAAAAGGAAATCTCTTAATTTGATTCTAAGTTGTTCAAATGTGTACTGCACTTTCCTACAAGGAATACAAATTATTAATTTACAAATATAATACTCTCCACATGGCATATGGGACATTATGGTTAAATAAGCTTATTATGTTTGAAGGCTTAATTATAATTAGTCTATCAAACCGATGTGCTCTGCTTTGAAATACTTTATAAACCAAACATTTTTCAACCAGACCTGTCTGATTAATATCGATGTTTAACTATCACTCATTGGGCAAAGCTAGCTTATAACAATGTGTCAGGAGTTAGGTATACCAAACCTGGTGCGCCCGGCCAGCTGACAGGTGGCGAGGGGAGCTGGCTGTTAACGCAGCAGTAGCAGACAGGTCTGAAAATGTCAGAGCAATATTGCAATTAGGTGATGTATTGATGAACCGATCAGATATTTGAGATTTACACACTTACATTCTCACCTAAAAACGTTGTACCAAATCACGTGTCATTTAAAGTGTTATATAGCTAAATAATTTGTTGCTATTCGCTGCCATTGATGCTCTGCCTTAACGCCCAGTTGGAACCCGCAATGAATTATGGGATATCGTGGGCCGTGAAGGATACATTGGACCCATCCTTCAAATTTGGGGAAAAGAAGGACGCATTTGAAGGAGTCTTTGCATTTGGACAGGCCTTGTCGCCACCCTATGACATAATTGGCCTATAAAGCCGTCCTTTGAAGGATGCAGATCCTGAATTCGGACACAGCTTAGGTTTAGTTCTACTTTAAAAAATTTTCTTCGTCTTGCCAAAAAAAACAAAACAAACTAATGCTATACTGCCACATTGTGGTTGTAGCAGCACATTACAGGTATTTTACATCAAAAAACGATATTGTCATATAGTGAAACTGAAATACTCAATGGCGGTTGGTGTATTAACTCTTAACAAGCTGATCAAATCAGTGTTGAACATGTTTTTCTGTTTCTAAAACGCCACACCATTCCACAGCGACAATTGAGTTCCCCATTTTAAACTGTATATAATATTCCAAATTCCTGTGTAGCAAAGCAAAAGCCTCAGGGGTGACATCTTATAGATGACGATAATGTCAGCTCAGCTAAAGTTTGGTGTGTATGTCACAAGAACTTTCTGATTCATTTAGGCTAATGTGTCTCTGCAGCCTATCGCTGCTTTCTTGTTGGTGTTCAGAAGATGGCAACCAATCTCACAGTCTGACTCCTTTTAAAAACAACAAGTAAAACTACTTATTCAGATTTTTTTTAGTGTAACTTCTTTTAAAACTTAGGTGTAGTCATAGTGGCAGCTGCCTATAAGTTTAACTTCTTATTTATTCTAATCAGTTTCAGATAATTTTAGAGCAAGTGTTTCTCTGAGTAATTAATCTCTTGCATTAAATTGTGTCAAATTAAGAAAATGTTGGCCTAACAAATGGATGCAACACACTAATTATGAAACGATAAAGAGAAAAATATCTTTTGGAAAGGCTCTTGAGCTACGTAGTTGAATCCTACTTTCATCATCAGTGGACAGTTCTTTTAAAGAACTGCTGAGTCACAACCAACACTGAGGAAGACTCGCTGACTGGCTTTCACTCGCTCTAAGGTTAGAGAAAGCGATTCTTTAAGGCAAGCAGAAAAAGACAAGGTTTTCCTAAAGAAGACGGTGAAACTCCGGATGAATCAGTGATAGAATTAAAAAGGACATCAGCAAATCAAGCAAAAGGGTACGGTTACTGAAACCTCATGAGATTTTACAGAAAACCGTCTGTGTTTTTGTCCAAAGTACTTCCAAAAGAAACACTTTTCTTAGAATACAAATTGACAGGAATTCATTCAGAAGTCTTTGATTGCTGTTCTCCGCAACTTCTCTTTAAGAACTATGGTAGAGGAACATGTAATAACAATATTAATATAGTTTTTATCTTTCCTTTGTTGCTAAGTGTAATCATTAACTCTTCAAATTAGGAACAGATGCAGCGTTAACGACAGTGTGAGCCAGCAGTCGCTCTAAACTTTTTAAATGTTTTAAAATCAAGACAAAATGATTGTGGAGTCAACTTTTTAAGTCTTATCATGAAAGATGTGTTTCTTTCTTTTACATCTTGAGATCTTGTAGAAAATGTCCCTTTTGATAGCGCCTTGCATATCGGTACTTGTTTTTAAAATCAGCAACAAATCTTATTTTTCCCACAGTTTAACCAGAAGAGAATATTATTTTTTGAAGTTTTGTTAACACTAACTCGGTCACCGGGGTGAGTTTTCCCAAGTTTTAGTAGCTTAAAGGGAAGTTTTTGTTTCATGTACCGGCCCTGGAAGCTACTATGACTAAGACGCTAAATACATTTTTACATTTCACCATAAAATGGAAGATGGCAATTAACCAGCAGCAAATTTTCAGTTTTTATGCAAAGTAAGGAAAATATTTAGTTTTTTTGCTATCTCATTTTGAACATAAAAAAGAAAATCTTACGTACTGATGACTTTTGTCACTTTGTTAGTCAGCAGGAAATAGAGTTCAGTCAAAGCACACTCATTTCCTCAGGGAAAGACCAGCCTAGCTTGTTGTATGTGAACTCCAAAGTGCTAAGTGCTTTACTTGATCCATTTCTTCTTTCTTTTGTTGTTGCTGTGAATTCATCTAAAGTGCCATAAGAAAAAAATTGAGAAAGATGTAAAACACTTTACTTTTGAAGATTCAGTCAAACAACCTTAAGGTCTTTATTTTCTAGCTTTACTGCAGTTCTACAAGAATTTTGTCTGTTTTGCAAAAGCAAACACTTTCTGTACTCTGTTGGTTTTGAAGATCTGCATTTAAAAAGTGATGAGATTAGAAAGGATTCTTTGACCGCACCAAAGTCTACAAACATAAAGACATAGTGTTGACAAGCCTGGATTGTAATCTCAAAAGTTGAATGAATGAAATGAAATGAAAACCGATATGCATATTGTTTTTCTGTTGTTGTTTTTTGTCTTTATTCAAACATTGTTAGTTGCTAAAGCTGACAATGTGTCAGAATGACCAGTGGTCCCCAAGCCCCAGGCTTGGGGACCACTTGGTACCGGGCCACGCAAGAAATAATATTTCCGTTTTATGTATTATTTGAGTCTGGAGGATCATTTATTTTGAAAATCCTTTAACCGGATTCTCTCGGTTACTTGCGCGCCAACACTGAGCCCACAAACAGCAAAATGAGTAAGAAACAGATCAAATGTCTTTGGAACGTTTCTTTGCAAAGGGGAACAGGCCCAGAGAAGAGACAGGAGAACGAATTCATCCCGGACTGGTAGGTGAGACGCAATTACAAGCCTGCTCTGTGTAACATGTGGCGACCGGCTGCTAATGAGGCAATGAAGCTTCAAACTGCCTCACCATGTAGAGACCAAGCAGGCTGTGCTCAACAACAAGAATTGTTGGCTGATTTTCCAAACCTCTGTGACCACAGAGCTGATAATACAACAGGTTTGATCGGTTTGTGATCAGCCACAAGAGGATCAGAGGATAATCCAGTAAAACCCACAACATAGGCATACGGGAATTTAGAATGGCCAAACACGGATGACGATGTAGAAGCAATAGTGACAGTTTGTGGAGTTATTTTAAGAGATAAGACGTAACCTTATCCACCTCCATATCCAAGGAGGTGGATAAAAGAGCAGCCACTCTATTTGCTGCACTATGATTTCTCATAGTTAACATTTTTAACTGAATAAACATATATAGTAATGACCTATACATATAATAATAAATATTTTCACATTTCTCCATATCCACTAGATTCTCAGTTGCGTGATATGTCAGCTGTTTGGGATTCCCCTCTGTTCTTACATCACTGAGCTTTCTGATTGGCTACCTGTCTCATTCAACAGGTTGTATTCTCGTTCCCAGTCAGGGAAAACCCCTCAGGCTGAGATAGAAGGGCCAAGACAACCCAAATTGTGCATATTCAGGCTTCAGCGGGAACACCAACATGCAGGAGCCTTATCTGACGGTTTGTGCAGCGAACGGTCAGAAAGAGCAGGTGCTTCGTAAAGAGACAGAAGCCAGATTTCAAGGCATTAAGTTGTAAAGTCAAATTTCTTTTAAGTAATGTTTATATGTACAGCATTTTATAACCACTGAAGGTAACAATTACCTTCAGTGGTTATAAAATGACACTATGTGCCTGGGAAACGCATAATACGGCCCCTTAAAGAGCTCACATAATGCTCCAATTTACAGAAATTCAAAAACTTGTGAGAAACGGTCAAGTCATTGATATCTGTCAGTCAGGAAATGGCCATTTCTAAGCTTTTGGGACATGAGAACCATTATTCACACATAGGAAAAATAATAGAAAATGACGAGTCTCTTCTGCCAAAATAATTTTGTTAAAATGACAGGACTTCACGTCCAAGGTTTGGAACCACAAAACCTGGAACCGATTGGAAAGCAAACTTTACTCTGTTATTTGGACTCTCCGTTGGAAGCTGTAGCATGTTTGGTGGTAATCATTTTTGATTTTTGATTTTTCAGATTTTAATTTAAAACTTAACATACAGGGACGTTTTGTTGCTAACTTTGCCCAAAGCTGCTGGTTAATTGCTAGCCATCTGGAAGCTCATAAGTTTATTCATTAATTTATTTTCCTCTTCGGGGGGTTACCACCTTTTGAATTTTCTCTTTGCTCTGAGTGCTTGGGTGTCTCCTTTCTCTCTGGACCAGCTTTTCTTGCTTCCACTTCCAATTTGTTTTTGAGCTCTGATGGTTGCTGATAATGATTTTGATATTCATGTTTTTTAATGCACCTCTATTTATTTGGAGCTTTGCATACGAACAGTATCCCCTGCTCAACACCTGTCGGTGAAAAGAAAAGCTGTTATTTACAATCTGCAATTGTGTGAGTGGGAGCAGATGTAAACAGCCTGGTCTATTCATAGTGCATATATTATTGATTTGACACATGCTCATGGAAACCATCAGGATGGTTTCTCACTTATTACAAAGCTGCACAAACACAGTTGTTTGAAGCAAAGCCCACCTAGGAGGAGATAGATTTGTTTTTGCAGAAAAGGTGAAACGAGTGCGATAAGGATTGTTCTTTTGCTGTCATCTGTTTGGAAACTGTTTGGGTAAATAATAATAAAACTTTGTAGAAATTCAAAGCACAGACCACATCATTTTATTTTTTAATTACCGTTGTCCTATTCATTTTTTTTTAAATTGCCAAAAAAAGGCCTTGCCTGAGAATTCATTTTCCATGTGCCATCTGGTAATATAATATAATTTTAGTCCTAAAGAATTAAATTTTCATGCGTTGTATACGAGTTTGGTCAAATGTTTACATACACTTGGCAGCTTACGCTTTCATTTGAACTCATATTTTTTCCAGGATAAAATGATCATATAACAAACAATTTGAGTCATTTTTTCCCTAGTTTATATTTAATGGTGACCCTGCGTACCAGTCCATACACGGCAGCTATTTTTGGGTAAATGTCCCGTAGCAAGTTGGCAGGGAATCTAGATGCTTTTATTAGCCATCAATGGGCTTCTGGCATAATTCTGATTGGATACTTTCTGTCAGAATTGGTGGAGCTTATTTAAGTTGATGTTTCATGAGAGCTCATACATGCAAGACGAGGCAAGGCAAGGTCGTTTATCTAGCACCAGTCATACAAGTTCAAGTCTAAAGGGGTTTATAGGACATCAAAAATAAAATAACTAAGCATAATTATTATCAAACAGTTCATTAGTCAGGTTCTGGTTTTTACGCCTCACCATGACTCTTTAAACAAATATCTTGTCATCGAGACAAATAGTTCTATCTGTGTCTCTTTTCTTTCTGCCTCTATGTTGTTTGACTTCTGATTCTTGAATTCTAACAGTGAACAACTAAATCATACTTTACCTATTATTATTAGATTGAGTTGAGTTAGACTTTAATTAGGGCTTTTAAAAGATAAAAAAATGCATTAAAGGCAACATTTAAAGTATTGAAACAGAATATTTAGGACACTATTCTTATTGGTCTGTGTGTCAAATATCTTTTATAGATGCACAAAAGCAAGATCTTAAAATTGTTGGGACTGCCTGATGAAATACTTTTTAGAGGGCATATTCCAGAAAAAAAACCCATGTCATAACAAATCGGGTTCCCCAAGGGTGTCACTGACCCACATACATTTTTTTTTTCTTACATGAGAAATGTTTATCTCAACATTCCTGTCAAATTTATACCCTTCTGATATGTTGAAATGCAAAAAATATTAATATAAAAAAAGTATCTTCATGTTATTTGCCAGTTTCTTTCTTTCTGATTATGTCTCTCTCATTATGAGTAGTTTGAAATTTTCACTGATAACTAACTTCTTGATTTTTCAGTTTGTAGTGAAGGACAAAAATCTCTTAAAGTCTTGGTTTTGATTTTGTTACCATAAAAACTTGTTGGTGTCCACTTTTTGACTTGCGTTGCTGTGTGACATCAAAGTTTGAATAAAATGAAGTAGAGAGGGAGAGGGAAGTGTACCTGAGTTATGCTAGCTTGACTTTGACAACCTTAACATGTAGATGTGCTGTGGAACTCTGTATTTTGATTCAGTTTAATTAAAACCAAAAACTAGGCGACCCACACACCAACTCTCTGACATCTCATCCGCAGAGCAGGTGTTTAAATTAGGATATCAGGTTAGCTACCAAAGTGATCACTTATTACTCATTTCAATAATTATTCATTTCAATAATTACTAATTATTGAAATGAATAATTATTGATTATCAGTTTGTTACTGATGTTACAGATGTAAGTTTGGGCTGCACAGTGGCGCAGTTGGTAGAACTGTTGCCTTTCAGCAAGAAGGTTCTGGGTTCGATTCTGCACCCTGGTCTTTCTGCATGGAGTTTGCATGTTCTTCCTGTGCATGCATGGGTCCTCTCCAGGCACCCTGGTTTCCCCCCACAGTCCAAATTGTCCCTAGGTGTGAGTGTGTGTGTGTGTGCATGGTTGTTTGTCTCTGTGTTGGCCTGCGACAGACTGGTGACCTGTCCAGGGTGACCCCACCCCTCGCCCGGAACGTCAGCTGGAGATAGGCACCAGCAAGGGACAAGGGTGTAAAGAAAATGGATGGATGGATGGAGTTTGTTACAGGTAATACTGTAACAAACTCAATGTTCTGCTCTTTGTGTAAGAAATGTTTGTGTGTTTTTTAATGTTGATTCCTGATAATTAGTGGGATTGTTATCAGTTGCTATAACAACAACTCTGTGTGTAGTGTAGCTGGCACAGAGTGAGATAAAAAGAATAGAAGTGGTTTGAGTTGTTCTGATGTTTTTTCTGCGTCACTTTCCCTTCTATTCAGGCCTTTTATGTATTTACTTTCTACATCTTGCTGAACTGTGGCCTATATCATAAACCTTGCATACAGTGGGATGACATTCTTCTCCCTTTTATGTTGTGAGACACTGATTTATTTCTACCGACGTTATTCTACATCAGGCACAGAGCTAGGTGTTGTTAGTTTTGTTTGGACGCAGCTTTCATCTACCATGCTCTGGTCCTGCTCACCTTTCCTGGTCCTCCTTCCTTCTCAGATGTTATCCAGTGCAAGTTTTAGACCAGCAACAGTTGAGCATCTTTCTCTGGCGCTGAGTTCTCTTTGGAAACTGAATGAATAAAAGATGAGAAGAGCCTAAACAGGAAGACATCTGTTGTGAAACAAACAAAACATTACTCTTTCTGCCACCATGCAGACGCAGCCATCTTTTAATATATGACAGCTCCCCATTTCTCTCAAATACATGTGTATTTAAAAAAATAAAAAGAATACTTGATGGATGACAAACGCCTTCTCCTAATACAATAATGGATTATGTGACATTTAATAGGTGTAAAAATAAAGTGATCTGTCTTTGATTCACTGAAGACTGAACACCTTTTTACCCTTGCAGCCCTGCTTCCTGTAAACACATCACTTTACTCAGGTTTCCTGTTAAATACTTGGACATATCCAAATATATAAGCAGAGGAAACAGCTGATAGAACATTGAGTATAGATAAGACAAGATACGCTAATCCTTTATTTTTAATTTCTCTAAAGGATTTTTCTCATCAGCCACTTTAGTTGCTTTAACCCATTTTGCGTAATTAATTGCTGCGATAATTGTAATGACATCCACTATCCAAGCTTTTCTGCTTGTTAAGTTCCAACGCCTGATGCTGCTCAGCTGAGTAAATGACTGTCTGTCCCAGAGATGTATTTTAAATCCTCCTCCTGCTTTCCTGGCTGCTCTGTCTCTCACTTCTTCACTTTTAATTCAACCCAAGCGCTCTGGCTTTATGAATAATTAAGGCAGAGAGTTATTCCCGTGAATGTTTATTTAATGGCTTCCGCATTCACATCCTCTCTGAGGATTTTTACGGGTTTTGGAGATGAATTGAGCTGGGACGTGTAAACCGTTGTTCCCACCGTAGAAGCTGCTGTCTGCAGCTCGGCCCGGGTTTGTGTGCGGAGCGCGCCTTCCTCGCCGTTCCCGTGGCGTCTCCTCCATCAGGATCGGCTCACCTGCACAGGCAGACCGTATGCTTTATTCAGCTGATGTTTGATTCATTCGCTGCTCCTGACTAAAGTGGGTGCAGCTGAGTCATTCATCTCCGTCAGAAGGGATGGAAGGCATACGTTACAGTCTGGTGACGGGCGTGGAGGACGTCACAGAAACACACAGGCGTGCTTTGTATTGTTCATGTGCAATTAACACCCTGCCATCACCTCTCCCATTTCTAAATGTATCATTTTTGTTTGTTCATTTCTGTGTTCCTGCAGACAAAGTGTTTGGCAAATTTCTGAGTTGGGATATAGAGGAAGCAGTTCATCAACTTCCGCTTAAGCCGGGCCAGACTGTAACTCTCACTATCAGCATCAAAGTCAAGCTGGACTTCTCCGGTCAGGAGAACCTGCTGCAGGACCTGAATGATGGTGAGTGGACACCTTTGATGCTTCTGCCTCATTTCGCATCGCAATCACCAATTTGAATGTTTTTATTGGGATTTTCTGTGATATGATAAATTCTGCTGCACAATGGATTGTCCCAGAAATGATTGAAATGAATGATAATATTGCCATTTGGAGACCATTTTCAACTAATATAATAAGGGAAAAATAATGCAAGATATTTTTTCCAAAATAACTTGCTCGCGCTTTCAAAAATTAATACAGAAAAGGTTAAAAAAAAAAACAAACAGAAAAAGAAGCAAAAGAACCTTTAACACTGAAACTGATAAACACTTTAAATATCCAAAATAAAACAAAGCAAATAGAACATTGACAGATAAAATGGATTATGAAGCATCTATAACCAAATTTGTATTTAAAAAAAAAAAATCTCTCTGCATAGACAGGGAAAACAGGCAAAAGTGACAGGTAGCCCAGACTTGCTACTTTGTACTGGGTGTCAAATGTTTGCAGCTTTTCTTAAAATGGTGACTTTTCAACAGTGTCTCTTTGACGACTGTCGTTCAAATGGAAATGATCACCCTCATTTTAATTTATCATATGATTAATTTATTTACTGCTCATGGTGACAAGCCTATCATAACACATTTTGTTGGGCAATAAATTGTCCCAAGAGTTCTTGCAATAAACGATAATAATGTTGTTTTTAGAACATTTTCAAGTAATGTATTGATACCAGCATAGTAATGTAAGTTTGCAGTTTAATTCCATAAAGAGCACTGGAACTGTAAGACATTTTAAGTATCCAAAATAAAAACACAACAACCAAAAGCAACAAATACCAAAGGATATAAAAACCAGACATAACCATAAAACCATAAATAAAATTGATTATGACGTCTCTGTAACAAAATTTCCCTTCAAAAATAAATGACCATCAAGGAAGGGCATTTTAATTCATCGTGCAATTCATTGATTATTTGCTTGTTGCGACAAGGTTAATTGTGGGAGGGTTAGTGTTAAGTCACACAAAATCCCAATAAAAGATGTGAGTCTTTTTGGCCATAATATAAATAAATGAAATAAATAAAAACAATTAAAGGAACTTGGATGCATCTGTACAGCACTGTGCACTGGACAAAGAAGAGCTGATAATTATGCATTCCATCATCTTTTGTGACCCATTTTTATTTAATATAAGCAAAGTCAAGTTTATTACACAACAAGACAGTTCAAAACACAATGCAGTCATCAGTTATGAAACATTACATTCTGTCAAATGTCATCATCAAAATCATCAAGCAAATGCATATCAGATATAACGATCAAAGTTCTACTTACTATTAATCACAGGCAGCTCTAAACAGCCAGTGTTTCAGCATAGATCTATAGTAATAAATATTTAGCTGCAGTTCTTTTAATATACGTCCTCTAATCATACATACTGGAAACAGAAACATTTCCTCTTTTGCTATGGATTATTATTGTTATTTTTGCAAAGTAACAGTCCATGTGCTCCTATTAGCTGAATGTGCTGTTCTAAATGGACCCGGCTCGTTAAAGAGTCTGCCTCCTCTTATTTAGGATTCAAGCAGCGATAGCAGGAAGGTGAAGGTCTGTGCATCCGACTTTCCCCTCCTCGCCCGTACACTAGCTTCCTCACTTCAGAGTTAGATTTTATCAGTTTGAATTAAAAAAAAACCCCACCTAGCCAAGCCTCCTTCCCTACCTCAGAGCCCATTCAGTGCGTTCTCCCACAATCCTCTGCCACAGTTCATTCTCTAACCTCCCCTGCCCGTATTTGCAGCTGTCTTCTTCCTCCCTCTTCATGCTGTCGAGTGTCTTTATTACAGATGCTTACGGGATGATGAATATTAATGTGAGACTGACCCGCTCCCGCCGAGTTTACTTTAGAGGGCATTTGCATGTGGATTCAGACGCCTGGGAAGGCAGACGCAGGCGACGCCACAGCGCCACGGTAGACATGACGTTGTCGGAGCGATACAGTTTGAGCGTTTTAATTAGCCCCATGATTATCCAGGCCCTGAATTAATGAGATAAGATGTGTTTCCTCCAAATACAACAGCTCTGAATGCAGCTATTCCGGCAACTTTATTGGTTTGCAGTTTCATCCAAAGACATTTGATGCTATCTGTCATACAATATGTAAAGCGGTCATGGTAATTATGTCGGGTTGGGCTACTGATTAACCAATTTGCATAAACTTGTTGTTCA
The DNA here is from genome assembly GCA_033032245.1 of Poecilia picta. NCBI lineage: Eukaryota > Metazoa > Chordata > Actinopteri > Cyprinodontiformes > Poeciliidae > Poecilia > Poecilia picta. Next base: position 25,586,769 of record CM065363.1, on the reverse strand, counting down.
ACTTTGTTTTCTGCACGCCTCTGTACAGGAAGATTACAAAGTTTGCTGTATTTGCTAATTGAGCACCAGCTTATTATTATTAGCATTTTTTTATGGCATAATTAAAAATGTTAAAATAACAAACTGTAGCATTGGTGCAGCCCCTTACAAAGCTATATTCATTCAACAAAAATGTCAATATTTTAATTTTACTAACATAGCACACCAACACAGTGTGGAGCAGAGTGATGAGGAAGTACAATTTTCAACTTTTTCTACAAATGAAGAAAGTGTGCTGTGCTATGAAGCAATCCAGAGAAGCTTGCATTTCTCAAATAGAAATTACCTGTAAGTCAGCTTTGTCCTAATCCAAGTGTATTGAGACATTTTCACTTTTAAACTATACAAAAATATTTAAGATTTTATTTTTGCATTGATAGTCAGAGGGTCTAAAGTTGGATTAAGATCTAATCACAAATTGCGTAACTATATATTGACAAAATAAGCAGCATTTCAATTCAGAAACTCCTTCTGCTCCTCAAACATTAGGTAAATAGACATATGAGCTGCTCAAGCACACAGATGTTGTTTGTAATGTATTATTTAGTTTATTCAAACATCAGATGGGTCCAAAGTCCTGTGACACCTATTCAGCCTTCAGGTGTTTCAGGAAGTTCTTTTGAAATGAGGACAGTGGATGCTAACATTCGCATTGGGGATATCTGTGCTGCTGCTACATGGTTAGCATTAAGATGCTATTTTTGGTTTGAAGAGCTATGCCAATGAGCTAAGTACATTCTATTTTTTACGATACAAAAAAAAGTCATATTGTCAAGCATTTTAATAAATTTTCTCCCTATGATTGATTTATTAAGAGAAAACGTATGTGAATCTTGGTCGTTGTTGTTGGACTTGTCAAACCTAATCTTCGTTGACATTTTCAAGACAACACTGCCCAGGTTTCTTTCTGCTGATTCAGAAAGTTGCCCTGCTCTTTAAGCAGCAAAGCAAAATGGACTCAGCCAAGTGTTGATTGTCATTGTTCAGTTTGGCAGCTGCCAGCATTTTACCGAGCTGAGAGAAGAGAGTTGGACATGCTATGGTACAGTGGATCCCAACCTCTTCTCTAATGAGAGCTTACCTTCTCTCACCCCGTTAGCAGAACAGTCATGTGCTCACTGACATACATATGTCCACACTCATTATTATCATCATTAGCAGGTTTTTATCGCATCCATTCCACCTGACGTCTTGGTAGCTCATGTCTACAGTAGGTGAAAGCATCGAGTGCTATTTTTTTAATTGTTGTTTAGGTAGACAAAATGAGAAAGATAAATCTTAAGATTTTCAATAGTTTTCAAAATTATTTTACTTTTTGATCAATTTGTTAACAATGATCTTATTTTTTCATCCCAAAAAAATATAAAGAGAGATTTGCACTTTAAATCATGAATTGCATACTAAGTTCAACCTCCAGCGTGGCTAAAATATATAAAACAACTTTTTACTAACTAAAAGTCACAAGTCTTCAGAATATCAAAGGCTGGACTGGAATAAACACTAATAGGTCAGATTGCAACAGAGTGACACGTTTTAGTTCCAATCTAATATTTTTGATTACAAATTTGAAATGAGAATTTGGCTGTTATGTGCGTGTATTATTTAGGAGTTTGTCTGAATTAAATCAGATAAAATTAGATGTCTGATCATTAAAATGTGATTAAATAATTTAATTCTCAAAAACTGCACTGCCCTTTTGCACTTATAGTTGCTCGTTATGATGCATAACCATGGTAGCGGCTTTATTTACAACAGGAAGCGGCTGATTAGCATCTTAAATCACAAACCTGGAACTATGCGCCCAAATCCCTTTTTCATCACACAGCCAGTCAGAGATTTATAAAGCAGCGGCAAAAGCAAATGATGTGGATTAGGAGTGCTTGCCAACAACTGACGGAGTCATTCTGGACATGTTACTTTGACAAATTCTCTGCTTTAATTGAGCTGTTAGCATAACAGTCAGGTATGACAACAGTGTCTAAACCCAGACTTTTTCAGATTTCTCCGCAATGTCTTTACGTTAGCACATGAAGGCTCCTTGGCAGCCTTCATGTGCTACATGAAGGCTGCCAAGGACACATTCAGCGTGTCCTTGCATCCCTAAAAAGTCTTAAATACTTCTATCAAGAATAAAGGCCTTAAACTGTCTTAAACTTGTTAAAAAATGTACGTTTCCCTTAAATATTAAAAATAAAACGTCTTAAACTTTGTCACGACAGCGTTATTTAATCTCATATATTCTCAGATTTTTTTTTTTCTCTCGCAGGACTTTACTGTCACTCGAGGCTACCTTTAACTAGCTGCTAACATACTTTTGCTTGCTAGCTAGCTTTTTAGCATCTTTCATGAGTAAATGCTCTTTTACTTGCTTGGACCTGCAGATACGCTGACATTTGACTGAGCTCAGGGAGCTTTTAGTGGCTTTAGCAAAAATATCTGGAAAACATCAGCAGCCTCTAGCTGTTTGTTGTTGCGTATGGCCGTACTGTAGAGATCTTAGGCCTTAAAAAATCATGTTGATAACCCATCTCATCTGGCAGTTTTCAGATGTTTTGTTTTGAAAGAATAGACAGACAGAGGTAAGGTGATTTCAAAGTGCTGTAAATAAATTAAAGTAAATGCTAACAAAATATTTAAAAAAGAAAAGCAAAAAAAAGAAAAACTGAAAAAAACATAACCTAATAAGACAGAACCAGCACCCAGCTGCAGACCACAAAGGACATTTGCCACATTCTTCCACAAATTACATTTTTCAACTTGTATTTAAATTTTAAGAAAAAAACAAAAAACAACCGTTAGTCATTAAACAGGCATAATGAATAAAAGTTTTAATGTTGACTCATCCTTATAGTAGACATCAACACGTCTCGATAGTCTACATTACTCATTGACTTCTTGGATATTTAAAGTTCCCACCATTTTGAATGAATGGTGGGAAGAAACTTAAGGTCTTCATTTTAGATACATGAATTTAAGAATGTTAGGGTGTTTCAAGGATGCAGGGACACACTGTTCAGCTCAACAACATAGAATGCCAAACATATCCTCTTCTGTTGCCCAAATTATTCAACTTAAGACTTAGCTGTCCAAAAAAACCCCAAAAAATAACACTTGAGGAGTCTGATTTTTTTGTTCCATTTTCTCTAGCAATCTTTAGTCGGGCCTTTACAATTATGTCCTACTTTTATCACAAAAAAAAATTAAACTGCCCCAAAAGTTCCAGTTGTAACATAACAAAATGTGGAAAGATTCATGGGAAATGAATTTCTTCGCAGTGCACTGTATGTGTCACACTGGTCACACTTCTTTATGAGCAAAAACTGAGATTAAATGAGAGTTTTGGCATCTAAAAGTCTAAACTCAACTCTGAACTAATTCTATCCAGTGAAAAAATATCTAACTTTTAATTGCTAATGGCAGCTGAAGGAAGCACAGTGGTCTACTGCTTGAGAACACCTGACAATAGTCTCACCTTAATGCCCGTGAAACACAGAAGGAGGTAAAAATCCTGTTAGGCACAGAATGCTAACAGAATAACTAGTATTCCGCCTCCAGCTATTCTCCCCCTTTAAAAGCCTCTCCAGTCTGAGATAAAACTCAGTGTTGTTACACTTCATTTCTGTTTTCACTTTTCTGTCTTTTAGAACTTTGCTTTAGGAATCCCAATTTGTCGCTGTACAAAACAAATGATAACTCAATGTGAAGCTTAGTAACTCTAGAAGCCTTTCACCTCCTGGCCACCCATTGGACTAATGGCTAAACAATTAGCTAGTCTGAAATAGGTACGAGTTCAGATTTTCCTTTAACAAAACAGATACACAGTCCAGTCACATTAATGTGACCATCTGTCAAAAGCCAGAATAACCACCTTTCGCAGAGCGAACTGCTACGAGACGTGCAGGAAGAGAGTCACTTAGGTCCCTGAAGGTCTTCTCTGGGATGTTGAGCCATGCCGACTCTAATGCCGTGGCCAGCTGCGCTAGATTACGCGGTTGAGGATCCATGGCGCGAACAACTCGATCGAGATGGTCCCACAGATGCTCGATTGGGTTTAAGTCAGGTGAGTTTGCTGGCCAGGGGAGGACGGTAAACTCATCCTGGTGCTCTTCGAACCACGCACGTACACTGGCAGCTGTATGGCACCTCGCATTGTCCTGCTGGAAGATGCCATCATCCTGAGGAAAAACAATGCGCATGTAGGGGTGGACATGGTCCGCAAGGACAGATGCGTACTTGTATTGATCCATCGTGCCTTCCACAATAATCAGTGAACCCAGAGAATGCCAGGAAAACATTCCCCAGACCATAATGCTCCCGCCTCCAGCTTGGACCGTTCCTGCAATGGTTGCAGGGTGGTTCCTTTCAGAGGTTTCACGCCTTATACGCCAACGTCCATCTGTCCGATGGAGCATAAAACGCGATTCATCTGAAAACGCTACCTGTCGCCACTCAGTGGACGTCCAGCTGCTGTACTGGCGTGCAAATTCTAGCCTTCGTCGTCGATGAACACCAGTCAGCATAGGTGCACGAACCAGGCGTCCGCTTCGGAGGCCCAGACGCAGCAATGTTCGCTGAATAGTGGTTTGGGAGACACTTGTGGTAGCCCCTTGGTTCATTTTAGTGGTCAGTTGCTCAACGGTAGCCCGTCTATCTGCCCGAACGCATCTCCGCAACCGTCGTTCGCCTCTGTCATCTATGGCCCGTGGTGCACCACATTTGCCACGTCGTTGATTTTGGACAGTCCCATTTTGCCATGCACGGTACACTTTTACCACGGCGGCACGCGAACAGTTCACAAACTCAGCCGTTTCGGAAATGCTTCCACCCTTGGCCCGAAAGCCAATGATCATGCCCTTTTGGACGTCGGATAAATCGCTTCGTTTCTGCATTACGCCAACGATTGAAATGTTTTCCGAAGCCCACACACACCCTTTATATACGCTCAACTGCACTGTGCTGCCACCTGCCTTCTGTGATTGGTTATTTAACTCTGAAGTGGAAAGTACGTGGTGGTCACATTAATGTGACTGGACTGTGTATATACGTTGATGAGTTCTGTCTGGAGGTAGAGCATGGACTGTTTACCTTCTCTCGAACTGGTAGCCAGCTGATGAATCAGGTCCAGTGGCATGGGTGCATATGAATATATCCATATTAATATTTTTTTATTTATCTTAAATTGCTGCTTATGGCTAAATAAATCGTGCTATATTCAATTTGGATGTGTTTGTCTAATAAGGCGAAGTGTTCAGAATACTATAACATATTTCTATAAACTATATTAATATTGACATGTATTTATACACGTAAAATATACAATTTTCTGAATACAATAAAGTCACAATGTGAACCTAAATGACCCCACAGTTTTTTCATCCACTTACAAGTCAAAACTGGGACTTTCTACAGCTCCTGTGAATACTTCCAGTGATTAATTTTTAGAGTATTTACAGATGTACAAATGAATTTACAAAGACATTTGGAGGGGGACATTTTTATGTAGTGCTTACAAAAAAGTGTTTACAATACATGTGACAATAATCTAGCAAATTAAATGGAGAAAGGGAATAAGAGTGATAAAAAAATATACAGTTTATGATCTGAATCCTTTATGAGTGGCGGCCTGTTTCAGGAGGTACACATGACTGCATGTCCTGTGACACAGGGGCTCTGAGTAATGGGAGCTGTGATTAACTATGGCACTGCCTTGCTATCACCCTCCATTCCCAAACCTCCCTCCTTTACACCCACCTCCCAATCAGTATCTGTCTCGTTGTGTGTCTGATGACCTCAGGGAGATTTGGGTGAACTCAGCATTTCTATCACAGACCGCCTTGCTGCCAGCTCTTCATAACAGCGAAGATTGAGATTTTCTCATTAGAGATAATGGTAAGGTTTTTACCACAGCTCCGAATTACAGTGAATTACCAAGAATCATTTTTTGCTGTTTTCTGACCTATCTGAAGGATTGATGTGTTGGATGATACAGGCTGCACTTGGTTTACAATTATCCGCATATTAAAGCCCATTTACAAATATGCCTGCATGTACAGAAAATTTTATTAGGTTATATCAAAATTAGGTCAGCAAAGGATAAATATATGGAAAAGCACTTCATGTGCAATAAGTATGGTGGAGGATCTATGATGCTGGGGGCTTCTCTGCCAGAAAAGTATAAATGGTTCGTCCCTGGATTCTTGGGCGAGATAGTAACTCAAAACATACGGCCAAATTGATAAAGAAATGCTTCACCACACACAAAATGAAATGTCTTCTGTCTTGCTGGCGCATTTAAGTCTCCAGATCTAAAAGTGTTTTCACCTGATTGTCCGGTAGACTTGGTTCAATTGGGGATCAAAGTTGCAACATTTTGTTATATTTTCAGCTGCTGTGTTTCACTTTCACACTGCACTGTGTCAAATGTACCAAACCTTTGGTCAAATCTGTTCCCTCCCTCGCCTGTGGAGGCGCTGAAGGAAATGACATAAAAACCTCTAAAGAAGACAAGAGTACAACTTCCTTCTTCACAAAATGTTAAATATGGAGGGCTGTCAGATTTTAGAAGATGTAGAATTTCTCTTTTGTCTTTAGCAAAAGACCACCAGCAATTTTTCCCAATAGCACTAAACTTGGATGTTTGCTTTGCATGGTTTCCCCCAGTGTATTATAAGCATGGCGACCCGCCATGCTTTGCTAGCCCTGCCGCCAGGCTTAGCGTTGCGCCGTTTCAGCTGTTTTGGATTCCCCTCGGTAATTTCCCCTCAGAAGGCAGGCGGAGAATCCGCGCTTTCTGAATGGCTGCCTGTCACATTCCTGAAAGACCAGAAAGACCAATAAATGTGGTCAGTCCAGTAGAAACTTATCTTCAGACTGAGTTTATTCTGCTCCTTATATTCCTACGGTTGATACACAGTCCAGTCACATTAATGTGACCACCACGTACTTTCCACTTCAGAGTTAAATAACCAATCACAGAAGGCAGGTGGCAGCACAGTGCAGTTGAGCGTATATAAAGGGTGTGTGTGGGCTTCGGAAAACATTTCAATCGTTGGCGTAATGCAGAAACGAAGCGATTTATCCGACGTCCAAAAGGGCATGATCATTGGCTTTCGGGCCAAGGGTGGAAGCATTTCCGAAACGGCTGAGTTTGTGAACTGTTCGCGTGCCGCCGTGGTAAAAGTGTACCGTGCATGGCAAAATGGGACTGTCCAAAATCAACGACGTGGCAAATGTGGTGCACCACGGGCCATAGATGACAGAGGCGAACGACGGTTGCGGAGATGCGTTCGGGCAGATAGACGGGCTACCGTTGAGCAACTGACCACTAAAATGAACCAAGGGGCTACCACAAGTGTCTCCCAAACCACTATTCAGCGAACATTGCTGCGTCTGGGCCTCCGAAGCGGACGCCTGGTTCGTGCACCTATGCTGACTGGTGTTCATCGACGACGAAGGCTAGAATTTGCACGCCAGTACAGCAGCTGGACGTCCACTGAGTGGCGACAGGTAGCGTTTTCAGATGAATCGCGTTTTATGCTCCATCGGACAGATGGACGTTGGCGTATAAGGCGTGAAACCTCTGAAAGGAACCACCCTGCAACCATTGCAGGAACGGTCCAAGCTGGAGGCGGGAGCATTATGGTCTGGGGAATGTTTTCCTGGCATTCTCTGGGTTCACTGATTATTGTGGAAGGCACGATGGATCAATACAAGTACGCATCTGTCCTTGCGGACCATGTCCACCCCTACATGCGCATTGTTTTTCCTCAGGATGATGGCATCTTCCAGCAGGACAATGCGAGGTGCCATACAACTGCCAGTGTACGTGCGTGGTTCGAAGAGCACCAGGATGAGTTTACCGTCCTCCGCTGGCCAGCAAACTCACCTGACTTAAACCCAATCGAGCATCTGTGGGACCATCTCGATCGAGTTGTTCGCGCCATGGATCCTCAACCGCGTAATCTAGCGCAGCTGGCCACGGCATTAGAGTCGGCATGGCTCAACATCCCAGAGAAGACCTTCAGGGACCTAAGTGACTCTCTTCCTGCACGTCTCGTAGCAGTTCGCTCTGTGAAAGGTGGTTATTCTGGCTTTTGACAGATGGTCACATTAATGTGACTGGACTGTGTATAAGGCCACCTTGAAAATGAGATGACCCATCTCATGGGTGAATCTCTCTGATGAAATAGACTTAGTAAATCTAATGACCTTCTTTGACATCATATTTCCAACACATAAGAATGCCAAAAAGTAGAATTGTTATTCACAGTTGTAAAGATATAAAAACTGTTTAGTTCAAGAGTTATTGTATGATAACAGCTCAAGTAATGCCTTCAGGGTGAATTTTTTTTCTCCGTCTTTCCGTGACTTTCCTTTGACCCTTCAGGCACTCTGATTTGACAGAACACTGAACAATGAAATAGAGCAGATATTTTCTCTCTTCAAAATGTTGCGCTAGCTTGCAGTCCCGTGAGGATGGCCACTGGCACACTTGTCTGCGGTCTTTTTCCACTCCATTTTGTATATGGAAGGCAGCTCTCATCTGCCGTGAAGTCTGCTGCAGGCAGCTGAAGGTGTACTCAAACACACAGCCATAGCTGGAGGAAAGTAGAGCCCTGCATGTATTTTTCAAGAGTCAATTTTGCTCCGGATATTTATTTCTCCCTTTTCAGGCGCAAACTTCCTTGACGAGCAGTTTGGTGTGACAAGTCCAGCTCCCGATTACATACCAGGTGTCTTCCAAAAACAGAGTTCCTCTAATCCACGATATGTTCCTTAAATGTTAAGTACATTCTTAATTGTTTTTCCAGAACTACTCATGGGCTTTTTGCTGTTTGTTTCTTGCGTGTCTGCAGAGTGCGGCAACCTCTTCCCTCGTGCTGTCATTAGCTTCCATACTCACACCATTTAACACAATAAAGCGCGCTGGAAGTCAAGGTCCATTAGTCCTGAGTGATGATATCAGTGCCATCACGTCATGAGTTATGGTGTGGTGGGGTCTTCAAGCAGGATGAGGAATGAGAGATAAACTGTGTCTGGGGATAAATTGGGAAGGACCAGCCTCTCCGTTCCATGCCTGCTGAAACCCAGAGAGCACTGTGGACCAGCCAGGGATTATCAGCATAAACCAGACATGCATACGCCAACAAAACTACCAACAAACTTATGCGCTGGGCTGCAAAGGTTTTCATACTACGTTCCGTCAAGTTGCAACAGTAAACAACTTTTTTTTTTTTTTTTAATCACTGTCTTTTTATTAAGTTTTTTCCTTTTATACATACAGTTTGTGAATACAAAAAGGTGTTTATCCAATACAGATACAAAAAAAAAATAATATACAGAAAATCAATCCCTACAAAGTAATCCCATTTAGCCCACCCAGGTCACTACTCAGTAGATCCACGCACTACATTCCTATCCCTGACAGAAATGCAACATATTCTAATAAAAAGAATTCACTTCATTAATCTGGATCATCATTTAATGTTTTGAAATGAGTCAAGAAAAGGCCCCCATGTTTTTTCAAATTTACTGCTTGAGTGTTGAAGAGAGCATCTAATTCTTTCCAATTTCAGACACGACATAAGGTCACATAACCACTGCTTGTGAATCGGAGGAGCAGCCCCCTTCCACCTGGTCAGAACTGTACGCCTCGCCAACAGCGAACAAAATGCCAGTGCCTGTTGTTTAAAGGCTGGCAAAGGCAACCCCTCACCACTGAAGCCAAAAAGAGCCAAGAGAAGGGCCAGGTGTAATTGCCACTCCGGCCAGCCTGGACCTTGTATGGAAAACATCTGTCCAGAACTGACCAAGTGCAGGGCAGGACCAGTACATATGAACCAGTGTGGCCACAGCAGTTTTGCATTTGTCGCAGTATGGGGTGACTTCAGGATAGAAACGGGATAGCTTGCTTTTGGAGAGATGGACTCTATGTACTATTTTGAACTGAATGAGACAATGGCGTGCACACAGAGATGTTGTATTCACCAGTTTGAGTATAGAGGCCCATGTCTCATCCAGTATAGCCATATTTAAGTCTTCCTCCCATGAGGTTTTAAGTTCAGGTGAGGAGGTCTCTTTCATAGTCAACATTTTATTATAAAGCCGCGAAACCAAGCCTTTACGCGTTGGGTCCAATAATAGGATAGTTTCTAACAGTGAATGCTCTGGCAGAGAGACTGAGCCTGAGAGGTGAGACTGAAGAAAGTTTCTGGCTTGCAAATATCTGAAAAAATGGGACTTAGGTAAACCATATTTATTGCTAAGTTCCTCAAAGGATGCTAACTTCTTCTCTAGGAAAAGGTCCTTAAAATGAATAAGCCCCCTGCGGTGCCAGTCTAGGAAAACCCCATCCTGAACAGATGGTTTAAAAAGGTGGTTAAGTGCAATTGGACTTAAGAGAGACAAATCATGAAGTTTAAAGTATTTCCTAAATTGGCCCCATATTTTCAGTGAGTGTTTCACTACAGGGTTTAAAATAGGCTTAGCTGAAGCAAGCGAGAGTGGGGAGCAAAGCACGGCTGGGATGGATATGTTGTCGCCACTGTATAGCTCCATAGCCACCCAGTCAGGGCACCCACCCAGATTATGGTAGAAATACCAGAACACTAAACATCTAAGGTTGGCGGCCCAGTAATAGAACTGGAAATTGGGAAAGGCAAACCCCCCCCGCTGTTTAGGTTTTTGGAGTTGCAATTTTTTAAGCCTTGGGCGTTTACCCTGCCAAATGAAGGATGAGAAAATTGAGTCCAGTTCATTAAAAAAAGTATTAGGAATAAAGATGGGTAATGCCTGAAAGAGGTATAAAAATTTGGGTAGTATATTCATTTTAATTGAATTGATACGTCCCACCAAGGACATGGAAAAGGGCGTCCATTTTGTGAGAGATCCCTTCACTTGGTTCAGCAGTCGAATCAAATTCTCTTTGAACAAGTTTTTGTGGTTTTTGGTCACTATGATACCAAGGTATGTGAATTTTTGTCTTTCAATTCTGAGTGGTAAGTTAGCAAAATGTGACAAATTAGCTTTATTGCCTATGGGGAAAACCTAGCTATTGGTAAGGTTCAACTTATACCCAGAAATCTGACCAAATTGACTGAATATATCAAGAGCAAAAGGCAGTGAGGTTGATGGTTTTGAAATAAAAAGTAAAAGGTCATCTGCATAAAGTGACACTTTATGTTCCATGTCATTCCTCCAGATACCAGATATCTCTTTACTCGTCCTAAGTGCAATGGCAAGGGGCTCTATGGCCAGATCAAACAGCAGGGGGCTAAGAGGACAGCCCTGACGGGCGCCTCTTTGTAGATTAAATGGCTTTGAAGTCTGAAAATTAGTACGAACCGTGGCAGACGGTTGATGGTATAATAATTTAATCCACGAAATGAAATGTCCCCCAAAGCCAAATCTACTAAGGACCGCAAAAAGGTAGTCAAACTCAACCCGGTCAAAGGCTTTTTCAGCGTCCAAAGAGACAACACACTCAGCCGAATCTGTGGCACCGGAATAAACAATATTAAGCAGCCTTCTCACATTAAAATATGAGTGCCGACCTTTAATGAAACCTGTTTGGTCTTTTGAAATAACCGATGGTAGAACAGTTTCAAGTCTGCGGGCAAGGATTTTGGATAAAATTTCGGCATCTGTATTTAGGAGAGAGATGGGTCTGTATGAGGTGCATTCCACTGGATCTTTGCCCTTTTTTGAAATAAGTGTGATGCAAGCTTCGTAAAATGATTGAGGAAGGGATCCTTGTTTAAAACAATCAGTAAGGGTGGAGCTGAGCTGCACAGAGAGTAGGTCTGAGAATTGTTTGAAAAATTCTGAGGGGAGACCATCCGGACATGGGCATTTGCCAGATTGCATTGAGGCAATTGCTAGGGAGACTTCTGTCTGGGAAATGGGTTCATCTAACTTGTTCTTAAGTTCTGGTGAAATTGAAGGAAGCTGAAGCTTATCTAGGAAGTTATCAATTGTGTTAGAATTGGTTTGTGATTGTGAGCTATAGAGCTTCTCGTAAAAGTCCCTAAATGCATCATTAATTTGTCCATGATCTGTGACTATACTGCCGTCTTGTTTTTGAATTCTTGAAATAGTTTGCCTTGCCCTAGAGCCCTTGAGCATGGTTGCTAAAAGTTTATCGGCTTTATCGCCATGTACGTAGAATTTGGATTTGTTATGTAAAAGCAGGCGTTCAGCTGAGTGTGTTGTCAATAGGTCAAGCCTTGTTTTAAGTTCAACACGCTTTTTGAACAGTTCGGGACACTAATTCACAGCATATTTTACATCAAACTCTTTGATTTGTTGAATTAGGTTGTTCTGTTCATAGGTGGACTGTTTTTTAATTTTTGCTGAATAGGCAATGATCTGGCCTCTGATGTAAGCCTTAAAGGTATCCCATACTACAAGGCTGAAGAAAAAACGTATCTCATCTTGAATAAACTTTACAAACTTGTCATCCGACAGCAGGGTTGAATTGAGACGCCATGATCCAGTTCTTAGGGGTAAGTGAGAAAAGGACAGGGAAAAAGTGAGTGGGGCGTGGTCCGAAATAACTATGCTTTGATAGTTACAAGAGCGGATCTGCTGCAGCCATTCAGTATCTGTGATAAAATAATCGATTCTAGAATAAGTTTTATGTACATGTGAGAAGTATGAGTACTCTTTCTTGTCGGGATTTAAAGCTCGCCACACATCACACAGCCTGTACTCCGATAAAAATGTTTGGATGACTGATGCAGATTTGCCTATGACATTACTTTGGAGGGATGAACGGTCTAAAACTGGGTCCAGCCAACAGTTGAAGTCTCCCCCTAGGACCAGTGAGTATTTATTGAGGTCAGGTAGGGAGGAAAATAGTTGTTTAAAAAAGTTCTCGTCATCTATATTAGGAGCGTAAACATTGACCAGGGCGACCAGAGTGCTATACAATTTCCCACTCACTATAATAAACCTGCCATGTTTGTCAGCCACCACATTCTCAGCCTCAAACGGTGTATTCTGGCTGATCAGTATGGAGACCCCTCGTGCCTTAACCTGAAAATGGGAGTGGAAACATTGTCCCTTCCAGCATGTCAAGAGACGACCCCCGTCCGAGCTCCTGATGCGAGTCTCCTGCAGAAACGCCACATCAGTATTGAATTGTTTAATATGGGAGAAAACCTTCTTTCTCTTCACTGGGTGATTTAAACCCTTGACGTTCCAACTTAAAAAATTTAAATGCTGACTCATGGTTACAGACTTTGTGCGTTAGCTTATTCTGATAAGTATGGTATTGATGTGGCAGGCAGAGATTGAAACTGAAAAGGTGAAGAAAAATGACGGTACCCTGCGAGAACCACCGGCAGTGACCTTAACCGCGCCCCAAAATCCCCCCAAACATAAACAGCTGCCAAACAGAAAAAACAACAATAATATGGCAGCAAGCTCTTCAAAATTAACATTCTCAGAGATCCAATCTTCCAGTAACTAACAACCTTGAGATCAGAAAAACAGAGCTACCTATAGCAAACTAACCACTGCTCCTAGTGGGCATGAAATAGATGTAAAACCCCCACAGTGACAAATTTTGAGACATGGTTTACTGGCCTCCGCAAACCCTCTAGAAAAATAGTAATGTAATAAAATTCAAAGCAACCACAAGAAAAAACATAAAGAGAGGCTCCAGACACTGTTAGGACAAAGCAAACGGGTATTAAAGCAGCTACCTTCCCTTCATAGAGTCCAGTCCCAGCCAAAAAAATGAGGTGAATTAGTCCATTGAAAATAAGGTAATATGACGACAGGCCATCTTTACAGTACCTGCTGCGCCCTGAGGAAGAGCCGCCCGCCTGTGTTTCTGGAGTAAACCCTCTGTAAAACGTCGTTTCTTTATTGGTTTTCCTGTGGTTTTGGAAGCCTCTTGATGAACTGTTGAGCTTCCTCCATGGAACCGAAAAATTTTTTGGCACCACTGGATTGGGTTATGCGAAGACGGGCTGGGAAGAGAAGAGCTGGCTTCAAGCCCCTCTTGTAGAGCTCCGCCATGATGTCCTTATAGTCCGCACGTTGGGCCAAGACGTCTGGACTATAGTTCTCCACAATACGAAGAGACGCACCTTTGTAGTCGAGCTTTCCTCTCTTCCTGGCTTCCCGATTGATAAGGTCTTTGGTCAGGTATCGGTGCATGCGGAGGATCACCGGGCGAGGAGGACGTCCTGCGGGCCGTTTAGCTGCCAGGGAGCGGTGCGCTCTGTCGAGCTCTGGTGGGGTCGGGAGCAGCTCCTTCCCAAATAGCTCACACAGAAGGTTGGAGAAAAAGTGAGTAGGGCGCCCACTTTCAGTGTCTTCGGGCAGACCGAGGATGCGAATGTTTTGCCTTCTGCTGCGGCTCTCCAAGTCCGTCACTTTGTCTTTTAGCTTAGTATTGTCTACACGGAGAGCAGCACATGAGTCTTCCAGGCTAACCACTCGTTGGCCCAAATCTTCTGTTGCGAGCTCCAAAGAGGAGACTCTCTCTGCCTGTTCCTCCAGGCTCTGCTTCACCTGGTCTAGCTTGGAGCTCAGCATGTTGGCAGAAGACTTGAATTCAGATTTAAGGTCCTCACCATGCTGCCGAAGCAGTGCGGTGATGGCCTCCAGCGTTAGGCCAGCGTCCTCCTTCTTGCTTCCTTTCGCGCTCTTACAGGCCATAACTTAGTGGGTAAATATCCAAAATACTGTTTTTATATCGGTGGGTGGTATAAAATCAAGTTTCTGCGGGGTGAATTTAGTTAAAATGCTGAATTTTTCCGGAGCAGTCCGTTGCTACGTCTACCCTGTCCGCATGGCAAACCGGAAGTCTCCAACTTTATTTTTAAATGGGATTTTAAATGACTGACCGACACAATAGAAAGGATTTTATTTCTTAAAACTCTTGACCCTGAAATCAAGTCAGCATCAGTATCGCCTTGATATTAGTGTGTTAAGATAAATACTTTAGTTTCAGATTCCCTTGTATTATGAGTGTAATTAGGTACACTAATTACAAAATGCGAAGTATCAACTTCACATTTTTATGCAAAGTTGATGCTTTTAATGGACTTTTAAAGCAAGTTTTAACAGAATTTTGTGTTAAAAGGGTCATTATATACTGAATGACACTTCATGACAACAAATGTATACTTTCATGAAGACTCCTTCATGTTCATGACTGTTGCTATGACATGTTTATGACAGTGTCATGCCAGTCTTATGCACACCTCTTCAAATTAAGTTTTAACTAGTTTCTCAACTCCTGTAAAATTATTTTTGCTTTCATTTGCTTGTAAATTTCTTTTTTTTAACTTTATTTAGAAAACAGTTGGCAAAAAAGAATGTTTTTCTATTGCTGCTGATTGTGCAGCTGCTCCTTTGCCTGCACTGCTTCTCTCAAGGTTGGGAATGAAAATGTAGCCATGTGTTCTTTGTGCACGGCACCCGTCATACCTCTGTGATCTCAAATGTTTTATTTATTTATTTTTGAAAAAGGGAACTTTTAATTGCTTTACCAAAGCTAGAGTGAAAATAGGTTCGATATGTTAATAGTATTTTGCAGACACCTTTAAACTTTACCCAAATTATGCCCTTCATTTCAACAAAATAATTCAAAAGAAATTTAAAAAACACCTAAATATAGTTTGATATATAAACCTTAAATCCTAAGTACCCTAATGGGCAACACTTTATTTGAAGGGGGGGTGAATAAGACTAACATGACACTGTCATTAACACCTGTCATGAACAGCCTTCATGAATATTTATGACTATTGTCATAAAGCGTCAATTGGTAAATTATGACACTTTAAATACAAAGTTGACATTATTCAAAATGTCTTTGTTATGACAACTTGACATTAACCAAGAAATCATGACTGATATAAATTTGTTATAAAAGTATTACTGATTGCACTTTAAAAATTAGGTATCTTTATGTTATTAAAGGTAAAGTTTAAACAGTAATGATTTGTTGGTTAATGTCAAGTTGTCATAAAGACATTTTGAATAATGTCAACTTTACCGAATGATGCTTTTTGACAACAGTCAAATATTCATAAAGGCTTATGTTCATAACATGAGTTATGTCATGTTTATGAAAGTGTCATGACAGTCTTATTCACCCCCTTTCAAATAAAGTGTTACTCACTAATGTTCTCTTATAGAGCTTTGAAGTTATTAGAACTGGTGAAATGACTGCAAAATATGGAAAGATTTTCAGTTTTAACTGTTAAAAATATAGAAAAACTTGTAAAATTTCATCTCCTGGAATGGTGGGTCCCACTTTCTGTGGTCTAATAAAATTCATTGTGGTTTATTGGTATAACCGGCAGAATGTGAACATGTTTAAAGGTTAGTAGTATATATGCGAGGCTCTATATTTCAGAACAAAAACCACGTGGACATTCAGAAGTGTGCAAATAAAAAGACAACAGCCTCCAACGCAGTACAGCGGATAGCAAGAGCCGAACTGGCCAGAACAGCCATCCAGATATCTGAGCTTACAGTTCTATTAAATATAGTATTATGGAAGCTGTTGCAAACACACATACACACATGCACGCACGCACACACACGCACACACACACACCAGCAGGACTGCAGCGCAGGGAGGCGCGCAAGATGTGAACTCTGGTTTCCCCTCAGGCTGCTCAGCTACAGAAAGGCAGAGCTGAAGAAGAGACGAGACCTTTCCACCTGAGCTGAGCTGAGGAATTCATTCATATGCACCATCTTCCATATTCATCCACATGCTCTCAGTCGTCTCCAGATGCTGTTATTGCAGCTGTTCTTTGTTCTCGACATTTCTATTCATGACTTATCGTTTGACTTAGCTACCATTTCCCTGCCTAATAAATATTTATACAGATAAAAAAATAAATAAATAAAATCAATTACCCATTTCGTTCACAATAGGTTTTTAAAATGCTGATTTCACTCCCCTCAAAATAATGTTTTCAAAATGTTTAATTCGAGACTGTGGAACTTTAACATCAAGATCTCCAGTCCTAGCTGTTAAAAATATTATTTTGCTGTAAAAAATATCCCTATTTGTTTAGAGCTGGAGCTTTGAAAGCAACTAATTTAACTTCCTTCCCACCAAGGAAGTTAAAATGTCTTAAATTTATTTAGAAAAGATGTTGACCTTAAATTTGTTTGTCACAGATCTTATTTTTTTTAACTACTTAATCTCATATTTCCTATGTAGTTCTTTGTTTTTCCATGTTTGACATTTTTGGCAAAGGTTTGAGTCATACACTGATATCGTTATTTGTGGCTTCAGGGTGTTGAGGTTACTAAAATAAAATTGGCTAATGGCTAAACTAGCTAGCTTTTTTTGGATCTATTATGGGTTGAGCGCAAATTTATTGCGGTTGGCTGACTGACTTTGCTTCTTGCTGACTAACTTCTGTTGCCAACTATATGCATATTGTTTATATGTTTTATTCTTCATTTCACACATTCTTGTTTTCTTAACATTATTGTTTAGTTTTGTTTTTTAAAAAATATATTTAATTACAAAAATACTCACAGCAGTATACTTCCAAGTGAAGATAGCTTGCTCTGAATGAGTTTGCTAATTGTGACTAAGTGGTCAACTCTTTGGAGCCAGAGTCTTTTTTAAATCAAAAACCATTGTGATGATCATTTTGTATTTCACCGATGTTCCAGCACTGACTTCACTTGTTAACACTGTTTTGATAGGAATTACACCTCTTGTTTTTCCCCACTTTTTCTTTGTCAGACTTTCTTCAAACTCAGTCGGTTCTACAAGTAAAGTTTTCCCTCAGCCTTTTCAGTTTTCTGCCTTTGAGTTTGTCTGAACGAAGCTGAAGTTGCGTGAGCTGCTGCAGAGTCTGGTAATGTCTGCTATCCGGCGGGAGGGAAATTGTGCTGACGTCAGAGAGCGATATGATTCCTTTGACGTCAGAGCTTAGGCTGTGGGCTTCACATTTTCAGTATTGTTTGAGTGGGTTGAAAGCTGCAGCCCCCATGGTGGTGCCGAACGCAGCTGCTGATTGTGCAGCTGCTCCTTTGCCTGCACTGCTTCTCTCAAGGTCGGGAATGAAAATGTAGCCATGTATTCTTTGTGCACGGCACCCGTCATACCTCTGTGATCTCAAATGTTTTATTTATTTATTTATTTTTGAAAAAGGGAACTTTTAATTGCTTTACCAAAGCTAGAGTGAAAATAGGTTCGATATCATTCCTAGGGCCTAGTTGGCTATAGAATAATAGAAGCCAATGTCATTTCTCCAAAGTTACATTTTGATTTCAGTTGATTCTCTGACACAGTGATGTCAAACTCATTTTCATTTTTGGGCCACATTTGGGCCACACTTGTGAATGTTCTCTAAGTGAAAACAAAATTAAGCTGAAATATTTACTGTAACTTTTACAAAAATGTTTTTTGTTCATATATTTTAAATTATCCATGGCTCTAAGGCTGCTCAATTTGTTAATGGTCTGTCTTATGCAGTTTTTAAAAAAATAAAAGTTACCTTCTGTAGCTTTAATGGACTGTTAATTTATTAATATATAAATAACTTCTTAAAGATAAATAATCTTGAACATCTTTTCATATTAATGCAATATGGCATTGTGTAGATAAAAACTGATCAATAAAATAATAGTTAAGCACATAAACATTATCTTGAGATTCTGCATTAAAGGGTCACATTATATAAAAAGCTATGAAGGCCTTGAGTTTGAAACATATGCTCTAACACCTCCAGGTCTCTTATTGTGCTATTTTTGTTTTACATCAAGATTATATAAAGGCCATAATCTGTTGTTAAAGTTGCACGTACAGTTTTTTAGGAGATTAATACTAATAGTTTGTTCAGTGTCTGAGAAGCAGGTAGACATCTACAACTTTCTGTTGAATTCAAAGCAAACACTATGGGATGGATTTCTTATGCATTATGGAGTTAATCATTATGGGGGCGGAGGGGGGGAAAAAATAAAGCTTTTGAGAGAAAAGATGGATAGCTGAAAGTGACTAAATTCAATAAATAATGAAAGTGATTCATCATGAAAAGCTCCTATAAAAGCATCATAGACAGCTGATATACTTGTGGGAATACCTGCGGGGTGCTGAATAATGATAATCCTTATCTTTATGCTGTTTTTTTATTTTGCTTTGTCTCTTCTTCTGTGGTTTGTGCTGTACGTTCAGATGGGATCAGCGTGACGGGTTTGCCGATCACCAGTCCTCTTCGACAAGTCCTGAAGCCCAGGGCCGAGACCAAGGCGTTGAGCAGCGAGTCCGGCAAGACTGAATACAGCCACGTCAAGGTAGGCAGAAACAACAATGCATGCTTCCTTTTCCTGGAGAGCTGCAAAGTCTAATCCTGCTCCAGTTCTATCTACTTTGGCAAATGATGAATATCTCGGCTTAGAATTTTCCAGAGAACTTTTTGTACCTTCTTGTATAAAGGGTGATGAGCTTATTTTGATGGTAATTTTCAATTGGCTCCAAGCAGCATTCTGTTCCTTCAATCAGAGCTCTGTGAACAGGGCGTCTGCACAACCTTAAAAAGTCTAAAATTCCCGTATCTAAAATTAAGGCCTTAAAATGTCTTAAATTCATTTAAAAAAGTAATTCCACTGCTACATTTTTTTACTATTGGTCTTAAATTTGGTCTTGGTCAGTCTGTTTAATTTTGTATATTTTATGTATTTTGTTTTTTCTCGCTTAAATTTTTTGTCAGGTGGAAGTTTGAGTCACATACAGGCATCTTCATTGCATTTTGCTAAGGCAACTGCTGTCTTTCTAAGTTTCCAATATGTCCTTCCTAGCTAGCTAGCTTTTTGTGTCCATCACGGGTAAGTGCAAATTTACCATCAGCCGGTGGGGTGGAATTTGTATGTTAGATTCAGATCTTAAATTTCACTCATAAAGGCCTTTAAATGGTCTTAAATTTGAGTTGGTGAAACTTGCAGAAACCCTTCGCGAAAGCATGGAGGCAAGATAGAACTGTGTTTCACTACATGGAGCAGATCTGAAGGGTTGGAAGATGATTCATCATGTGGCACCCAAACGCCAAACCACCTGCAGTGATGAAACCGGCAATGTTTTACCTTTCAAAGCCGGAGGGAGCTTTTTATTTCCACAATGAATCATCATGAGAGAAAACAGAAGTAAGATTTTCTGTTAAGATGTGCTGTCAAACAGCGTCTTTTCTGGACAGTTTGACAGAACGATGACTAATAGATGAGAAAAAGACTGTAGGTTGTTGCTCGTTCAAGGTCAAAAAAACAACAAACAAAAAAAATTATATAACTTCAATTAAGAGCAGATTTATATCTTTTGAAATCCTAAATATTTTTCCAAAAGTCATTTTAATTGAGACTATTTCCTGCAAATAAACAATATAATTTATGATAAATGCCATTTCTAGTCTTTGAGACTTCTTTGTGGCATTTTTGAACGTTATATATCCTTATCTAATATATAGATATGAGGTAAGTGTAATTACAGGTAAATCATATTTTAAAAATCATTTAATACAGTTCTTAAATTTAAGTGGTAAAACCCAAATTATGTAGTTCAATTACATACAGACGAATACATTTCAGGAGTTCATATCTGTTTATTTTTGATGAATATGGTTCATAGCTAATAGATCAAAATATGGTATTTGCAAAAATTCTAACATCATGTAAGACCAACTAGAAAGAACTTTTCAGACAGAAATGCTGTACTATTGCCATTTTCACCATGATGGTGAAGACTGTGGACTTGGTAGAATGATGCTGATCAGCTGGATGGATGAAAAGCAGCCCGACATGCAACACGCTCAACATTACTCCGGTCGTCGTCACCAGAGTTTGCAGAACCTCTTTGCTAAAATACTTCAGCAAAACAGAGCCTGAACATGATTGTGCCACCCCATACTTTTAAAGTCGGGATGATTTCCTTTTACTTCCCCATCATGTCAAACCATGGAATGTCTTAGGTAACCTATCAGAAGTTTCCAAAACCATGACATTGTTATCTTAGCTTTCCATTATTTTTTTTAAAGAGATGGTAGCCATTTTCTATGTAAACATCAGATTTTAAAGCCATTAATAAATAAATACTTATTAGCAAAAATAAGTATTTTTTTGTAATTCTAAAACAAAAGAAGTTTGGCCAGATTTAACTTGGTGTGACTTTTTATTTGGTGTATTTAAACGTCTGGCTGATTTATACATTTTATAAATGCAGAAGAAGCCCAAAAAATATGTTCATTATGAAGCTTGATACAAGTAGAAAACCACTCATTATGTTGTGATATTAAGTTCACAAACTTAATATCACAGTTTGGCAATGTTCATAGCACCAGTTTCGTGAGAAACAAAATCAGAAAATGCAAATTAATGCATCTCACTTCGTATTAAACACAACAAAGCCACATTTAATTACTCAGGTTAAGACCATCAATCCAGTTTAGTGGACCACTGCAGTTGTTGTTTCCCAGAAATTCAATACAACTTTTGTAAACGGTGCCAATTCATAACTAAGCTCATCTGCAGGCTGCTTCCAGAGAAAACATCCAAGTCACTTTTAATGAAGGTAAAACAGAAAGAGACATTTTCTTTTGGCTAGACTTTCCAATTTTTTCCCTTCATTTTTTGGCCATGCTAATTCACATTGACTTTTAATCTCTTCCCTGTTTTGATGACACAGACTCGAAAGCAATTATTTAATGTCCTCAGATTAATAATTTTTCATCTCCAAACTTCTCCAAAGACTTTTTGAAACAATTACATTCCTTTTCTCCTCCCCCACACCCCCTTCATTTGAGCAAACGTTTCATATATATGCACTGTTTTTTGGGGGAAATAAAATAGCTTTTCTGCCGGACAGTTTAATACATTTTTGTTTCACTGTAGCAAAAATAAAATAGATTTTTTTAAGCAAAGTAAAAGCAACTTGAATGTAGTTTTTGACTGTAAAACAGAATATTGCTTTAGACATTTGCTGTTGATATTCAATTCAGTTGAAAAAAACCCAAAGGGAAATCAGAAACCTAAATGATTTTGACTATTGATTATTTAATGATTGATTGTAAATTAGACCATTACGGTCCTGGTGTTTCAAATGTTTTCACTATTGTTTGGAAAAAAAAAAGTCAATAATAAAAGTAAAATGCAACACATGTTATGTATTGTAAATGTAAAATGACATTCCAAGTTGTAAGTGTGTGTCCTGGTCTTTTTCTTAAGATGGACTTAATTCTGCTCTTGGGTTAATTGTAGTTTGACATCAATCTGCTTGGAAAAAGAAAGTTTACGCAGATCCTCTCTATGCAATGTAGTTTATAATACAGTAAATTCACTTCTCCCCTGTGGATGTATTATATAACATGCTTGGCATCCACCACCTATGCTGTGAAAAACGTAGCCTTTGTTAGAGGCAAACAAGGCATTTTAATGAGTTCTTAAGCTTACTAGAGGCAGCGTTTGACTGGCAGCGGGGCTTTTCAGAGCAGAGTGCAGCGCTGCAGCCTCGGCTAGAATCAAGCCAATTCTGTAAAGACTCTAAAATCTACCCGAAAGCTGCTTATAAGAACATGAACACCTTCTCTTTTAATGTTGTTTTCTGTTGTGGAAAGAGTTTTCTTCTCGTGTCCTGATTACTGCAGTAAATACTCTGGGTTTCACTACAGCCTACCGGACTAGTGTTGGCATTTACTGGACAGAAAGCCACAACACTTAGACATATTGTGAAGAAATATCTTCAATATAGTATTCATAGTATATTCTATGGCATATTTTTTGTAGATATCTTGTTCTAATTTTTTAATCTTGTATATTCTAACTTTGATTAAAAAATAGCTCAATTTTCATTCTAGAGGTAGAATGAAAATGGAGGTTTTAATTTAGTTTCTCATTGCTACCTCACTTGCAAAAACAACTGGTCAAATGGCTGATCCCTACCCTGCTGTTATATGGAGACTAAACACCAGGGATCAGATTTTTTTCCACTTAAACCTCTCATTTTCTCCACAAATAAAAATTCCCAACATGATTTATTCTGTGACCAATTTCCCCATATTTATCAAATGTAATTATGTGTTTATTGCTGGCCTTTCCTTGTAAAGCACCGTTGGAGACTATCAGTATGTATAATCAATCAAGAGTTATCTGCAATCAGCACAGGAGGAGGCAACATGTTTATGTCCCTGACCTTTTCATCGCTCAACCTGAGCGCCTGTTTCTCAGTTCTCCCACAAGCACAGCGCACCAGTGGGCTTGAGAAATGCGGATGCTGTCAGAATGGGATGGATTTGCCTCAGGTGAAAGGAGTCTGGCTGTTCCGATTTGTTAGGTTTTCCAGTTATTATTCACCATTTTTCAGTTGCTCACGTCTTAGGAGACGACCATAGCTTCCTTTAAGAGCTTTTTTTTTTTACCTCTTCACCATAGCTGTATTGTATGTCACTTTTCATTTCCCTGACCTCAGTTGGAGAACATTTGGGCCTCAGGGTCTTTGGCGGTTATATTGGGGCTCCAGTAGCTTCATTACAAGCATCGTCTTAATCTTGAATACCTCTCATTGTGGTATCATAGTAGGGTTTCCATTGACCACACAGCTATGCAAAATGGAATTCCAAAATAAATAAATAAATAAATACCAATTTTGAAAAAAAACCCTCATATTTTTCGATAAAAAGTTTTTGCTACGATGAGGTGGTTTTTCAGCTGTTTTGAAGTTACCATATTTTGCATAACTACAATGGAAACACTTTTTATCACACGAGTCACATGATGAATACCTGGATGTTAGTTCTGGCGGAAAAGTCGAGGTCGATGACCAGAAGAGATAGGAGGATGATAGAGCGGCATGTTTTTTTTAAATCTAATTATTAAACTTATGCATGTATTAATTTAAATTCTTTGTGAGATTGCATTTTTTTCTACATTAGCTGAATAGCGACAAAGCTTTGGTCACATTTGTGACGGAAATGCAGCTAGTGAGTGTTGTGGGTATTTTTCTACCTCGAAATCTATCATCATAGGATTTGTGAGTGAGAGTAAAAGTAACCATAATCCTACCATTGTAATTTCCCTCCTCACACCTGTATGTAGACGGTCAGTTTTCAGTCTGGCTCATTCACTTATTCCACTGTGGACTGAGTATCTTCACCAGACACTGACTTTTGTTTGGGCGAGTTTCAGCGGAACCCATTATATGGAACAGGCAGGCTTATTAAAACATTCACAGTGATTATCTTTAAAACACCAAGTGTCCCTGGTGCTGTAAAGTTGCTTCTAGTTCTGTTTTACCTTCCCCTTTTGTAAGCCCTTAGTTTTACATGGTGGAGATCGCTGTCAGAATGTGGAAGTGCACATTCCTCTGAGGTAAACAGAGTGAGAGAGACGAGGCTTTTACTGGCCATTCCCCTGGTACCAGCTCTTAGAATGGACCATTCTCTACCTGACCAGCAAAACCCTACATAAAATACTCTCCCCAGCTCCTGAACTCATTTTATCAACCACAAAATGTTATGTGTTATATGTTATGTTTATTGGAATGTAATGTGACAGCAGAACACAACATGGTTTGTGAAGTGGGATGCAAGTACTTCTTGTGTTTTAACAGATTTCTTTTTTTCCGGAGTGTTAATTTGTATTAAACTGAGCCAGTTGTCAGTTAAACTGTACCCTTTTTGTTTGATCTAGACACCCATTTACGTGACACCATTTACACCCCCCACAGGTGTGAAAGCACATATGTGCAGAATGCATAGATGACAAAACCAGTCATGTGTAGTATAGTGCTTTGTTGTGCAGCTTCATCTGTTCAGTTCAACACAATTTATATTTAAAATATATGTTTTGCATGAGAACATTGTTCATTTGGAAACAGAGACAGGTTAATGTTCACAGTGAGGTGGAAGCTCAGGGTAAAAAACAC
This sequence comes from Poecilia picta, assembly GCA_033032245.1. Classification (NCBI taxonomy): domain Eukaryota; kingdom Metazoa; phylum Chordata; class Actinopteri; order Cyprinodontiformes; family Poeciliidae; genus Poecilia; species Poecilia picta. The sequence goes on along the minus strand of CM065363.1, from coordinate 25,561,829 downwards.
ATGCACATTAGATGACATGTTAAAATCACAGCGCTCTCCAGTGGCCTGGCATGACCACAACAACTCTCCGTAGGCGTCTCGGCGGTTCCATCCAATCAGTAAAACCTTTCTTCAATTAACATCTGAAAATACTGCCAGTTCCCAGGCAACGGTCTCATATAAACATAGCCTGAGTCAACCAGGCTATGTTTACTTTTTTTCATTTGGGGAAAAAAGTGTTTTTTGAATTGAAATGAATGGGTCATATGGAGTGTGAACAAATTTGTTAGGAATTGTTTTAGATTTTTTAACAATCCCAAAATATTCAAGTAAAAAAAAAAAGACAGAAACTAAACAAAAGATCTTTTGAAATTTCTTTCGACTGTAATTAAAAGAAGAAAAAGAAATCAGGTTTTTGATGTGGAATAAATGACCAAAGCCACACATTTATTCCCACTTAGAATTGAGAAAAGCAGCATTTTGCAGAGCGTGTTTGGAACTCAAACATTTCATTTATGCCAATGTCTTGGCTGTTGAAGCAAGGTCACCCTGGGGTCAAACCATATATGCTGGAAGAAATCTCCAAGCCTATGTGGGTTTTCACAGTTAAAACTGACATGTTTGTTTACGCAGTATGTCTGGTTTAATGACTTAAAAAGTGTTTTTTTTTAACCTACAATCAAATTGCGTTCTTTCAATAAGATAATAAATAGATTAGACTTCAGTGTCTGCACATTTGAAGACTGAATATCTGTATTCATGACTTCAAAAAAGGACAAAAAAAGTATGAGATAAAAACAGAGAGATCTCACTTTAGAAAAAAATCCTCAATAAGCAAATTTGGATCCATAAATCCTCCCACTGTGTGCAGAAAGGGAGGATGTGTGTTACACCGATTGAAGCTGCTCACACATAGAGCACATGCAGGCAGAGTGTTGAGAGAGTGTTGTTGGAGGGGAGAGAGGATGGAGCAGGGCAGAGCTTCTTGAGGCCTAATCAAATCCAGTGGAGACAGAGGCAGAGTCGGCTGCCTGCCTTGCTGCTATTTTTAGCCTCAGTTCTGCCGGTGGCACTTCAGCTCTCTTCACACATGCACATCCAGACTCGTGGTGCAGATATTTATAACTGCCACAGCTGTGGGCACAGAGTGTGAAACTCCAGCCAAACAGCCCCACGATTTTCTTATTCTTGGCTCAGGGCTGAAGCTGTTTATTCTTTTCTCTCTGCTTTGTATTTTTCTTTTTGTTTCACCTCCAACTGTACATTCCAGTTTAAGTATTGATTTGTAAGGGGATGTTCTTTAACAATTCAGCTGCTGATGCTCTGCCTCAAGAACAAGGACAACTTTGAAGTTGAAAAACACTTTTGTTTTTGACTTTTCCTGCCAGCGGCGGTGGCATGTTTGCCGCAGGCCGCCAGAAACACATTCAGTAAGATTGATTGTGTGTTAAAGGCAGAAAAAGTTTGCCATGTTATCAGTGGATTGAGATTCTTGCCCAGTTTTAGGTTAACATATGGAATCAGTAGTTTTGTTGAACCTAAATGCTTTTCAGATTCATAGTTAATCACAGTTAAATGAAAATTTACACTTTCTTTATAATGTAGAAAACTGAAGCTTTCCTCTGTTAGTTAGAGCCACTGCAGACTTTATATGAGGTAGTTAAATACATGGGGCCTTTAAAAATCCACATATTGTATTAAATCTTTATTTACACAGTGAAGTCCATAATCAGAATCTTGGCTTGTGTTTTGATTAGTATTAAAAGTATTATTAATCAGTATTTCTGAGTAATGTGTTGGTAACAGGAGATTATTTCACTGGAGGTTACTGACCTTCATTCATCATTCAAGCCAATACAATCCACATATAGTCAATAAATGAGAATATACATCCCAATGAACCTTGTTTGTTTGTTTTATTTCCAAAGGGACTATGCACTTTACATGACAGAGTTAGCTGCTAAAGCTAGTTCTCCTCTGTAGTAACTCAGGGTCCAATCAGTGAAAATACACTTCATCAAAAATGAGTAATAACCAAAAAGTGTTTTTTAATCTTAAAATAAACAGTGACAAATTTAAAAGGAATAGTCATTTAAGCCTTAAAGCGGGTATTAGAACAAACCTTTCATTAAGCCCTCTTTTCTGTTTTTGAAAATAATTTTTGGTTTTATCTGTCTGAAGTAATATGGTCATTTTAAGTGTTCTAGAAAAACTGTGTAATTAATAGAAATAAAGGCTTTCAATCGTCCATTTGTGTATAATCTGTGAATAATCTATCTTTCTGTCTCTCTCTCCCTATATATATATATATTAGGGATGTGCTGATCAGGTTTTTTTATCCCGATACCGATCACCCCTGAGGGCCAATCGCCGATTCCGATCCCCGATGCCGATCACTATAATTTATTTAATTTATTTATATTTTTTACTTCATAAACACCTATATTGTTACATTATGTGAAAAAAGGAACCATGAATTCACCTTAATTTAGACAAAAACTTGTTTTTAATAACTTTTTCCAAGAAGAAAACTAAACAGGCATTGTGCAAATTGAACTGCTATCAATAATACCATCTTTAACAGACTGATAATATATGAAGGTTGTGAAGAGGCTAAATAATGCAAAGAGCCAAAATAAAACCTCTCAACATTGACAAAAAATTCAAGTATAAAACTTAACATTCAAAGGAAAATAAAGGATCCATTGCGAAAGCAATCCAGAGTTACTGAATGAAAACTTCCTGTTAGCATGGCGGCTAGCTGGTTACTGCTAGTTCTGATTGGCTGTTTCTGACTGAGAGGAGTAACAGGGAGGAGATTGATTATTTTTTAGAGATTATCTGTCTCATGTTAGGACAGAGAAAGTTTTAATACGTATGTAAAATGTATTTTTTTAAGTTAGATGCTGCAGCTTTAATCAGGTTCGATGTGAGAGTCTCTACCAGGTGGAGCAGAAGCAGCTCCGTGTCAAATATTACTAAATATTAAATATTACTACCTGTAGCGGAGCAGCGGTTCAACAGCAGAACCAGCGTCTTGCATCGCAGCTCGAAGACTTAAATCATTTTCCAGGTTATTTGTTTAGCTTTCTGACTGTCATGCTAATCCGGGTGAGTGTTTGTAGCTGTGCTGCTTTACCTGCTGTCTGATCCTCCGTGTCTTTTTACTGCAGTGAGCCTCGATGTAGCCAAACTCCGTCATTGTTTTTATGTTGTATTAGCTTCGTGGTGTTGATGCATTTTGACCTGCTTCTATTTTCCGCCGCAACACGCAAACGTCCTCATTCACTCAGTGCGATATAGTTACACATCGCTTAGAATTTGTTGCTGCGCGTTTGCGCAGTGAAGGAAAGACAAGACCAGCTGGACAGACAGGCTGGGAAATGAGATGCAGGTGATCGGTATCGGTTCAAGAGCCAATGATCGGCCGATCCCGATCATCACCGATTTCACGGAAATCGGCCGATTATGATCGGTGACCGATCGATCGGCACACCTCTAATATATATATATAATCTCCAACCTTCCATTCATCAACAAAATTATTGAAAAAGCTGTTTGAACGGTTGAATTGCTTCCTGACAATAACCAAGCGCACAGTTTCATATGAAAGGCAATATTGGAGTGTTTTTTTACTCAAAACAGTCCAAAAGTTGACAAAGATTAAATTACTTTTCTGAATTAATTAAGACCATATTATCAGGGTTTTGATCATGCCTGATAGTTTAGAAAGGGCCTGTACAATCAAGGTATAAAAAAGCTACACTATTTATCAAATCAAATCAAGTGTTTAGCAAAACATGTTACCAACATGATGCTGTAATTTTAGCTTAACCAGGACATATAATTCTAACAGTCACTACTTTCCATCCAGTATCGGTGATCTGTCGGCTACAGAGATTAGATGCTGTGGTTATAAAGGGATTGACATACACAACAACACAATCTCCACATCATTACCCAACCACCAACAACCTGACCTAGTGATACAAGGCATGGCATGTCTGTGCTTAATGCTGATTGAGCCAAACTTACCGTCTGAATGTTGCGGCAGAATTCGAAAGATATCAGACAAGCTAATGTTTCTTTATGACCTGATAGTGCCCTGTTTTCATTAGCCTGTGTGTATTGTAGTCTCAGGTTCCTGTTCTAAACTGATGGAAATTCTCTTTCACTGCAGTAAGGTCTGATGTGTTTTGCTCTCAGACATGGTATTCCTGACTCCTTTGTTATAATTAGCGACTATTTTAGGGGAGATGCTTTTTTTTATAGACCATTTTATCAAAACATTAGCACACCATGTTCAAAGTGTCTTAATTCCCCTTCCTTCTCCGTTCTGGTGCTCTTGTGAACTTTAAGTCGTCTTCGCCACATTTAGACGTATTGATTGGCGCCCCATGTTGGTAAGTGCTCCAACAATAAAACTGGCAATTAGTGTAAATTTGTATTGGAGTTCTTTTATTCATGTCTTCATGTGCTGTAAACGGCCTCCATTTTGTTGTAGATTCTCTCTGTAAATCAAGTGGAAACAGAGTAAAAATCAGTTTGCTGAGTGAGACCTCCCTGACTTCTGGATGTTTATCAGGTTGCCTGTTGGTGCCAAAGCTCACTTTAGTTGTAAACAAATCAGCTGTGTTTTACTGTTGCTTTCTTCTGTTTTATCCCCAGAGTGAGGCGCACACACGCATTCATGCACAGAGAAAGGCTGGAATAAAAGTGATGATTCAGTTCACCTGTGATTAGGCTTGTTGTACGTCTGGCCTTATGGCTTTGACTGGTCTGTCTTGATCGATAGTTTCAGTCTCCAGAAGCTCAATTCAACTTTTACTACAACAAAGGCTTTGCTAATGTTTTTTTAGAAGGTTGTAGGTCTGTGATCTTCTTCCTTTATGACCCCGTGCTGAAGAACCCACCAGTGCATTATGACTTCTCAAGACCTGTAAGACATCTATCAAGACCTTACAGAAACAAATAAAGTGAGTAGAATGTTTGCTCTGCCAAGGTCACCTCGGTACAGTTCTCCGCAGTGCTATTTGGAAACCTTTTTGAACGTAGATGGACGGCTGCTTCTGTGAAAGATACGGCCTTATTTAACATAAGTGTCTGCACAGATGCCACGGATGGGACAACAAATGGACTTAATGTCTCATCCATCCTGTCTGAGTAGCGCAGCATGCGGGTATCTGTCGGACTCTGTTGTTTTGGCATCCAGACCGAGTGTCTTTGTCTGGACTTGGCTGAGGAGAGAGAGAGAGAGAAGATGGAATGTGGGATAATTGAGGGAAATCAAAATGCATCACCACTGTTGTGATGTACATCAACATATTTTAAAGTATGATGTTTGTTTCTTTCAATCTCTTTAATCAGATTTTTAAATTTACTTGCTTGTCTTAGACAGTCAACAGAAAACGTGGGCCAGTGAAGCCGTAATGTTACTGCTTCGCTGTTTGTCGGATTAGTTTATTTTTTTTAACATGAGAAATGAAGTGAGGTTTGGAGAGGACAGCGTTCCCTTTGTCCTTACTGTTGCTACAGTTTTATTTGAGAAGCACATTTCTTCATCCCTCATCTATCCCTGATGTCTTTGCAGGATCATGAAGGGGATTGTGCCTACCCCTAGTGGTGATTGGGGTGAAAGGTGGGGTACATGCCGGAAAGGTCACCAGTCCATCAGAGGGCAACAACCATTTACACACACATCCACCCACACCAGATCATTTAAAGGTTTAAATTAGCCTATCAGTGGATCTCCTTATATTGCGATGTTTAAATAAATTGATAGCTAGCCTCTCCAAAATCAGCTGCTGTTTATCTATTTTTATCAGTGCCTGATCCAAATGACTGAGGGATTGTTTCAGTATTTTGTCTTCTCTTCCATTTGCTTCATTTGTTACTTATTTGGGCCAAACACCATCTTGTTGAGGAAAATCTGACTCGCAGTGTTTGAGTGGCATGATAGACAATGGCCTTGAAACATTTTCACATTATCAAGTTAAACTCTTCTAAGTGTCCTAATCTGATTATCATGAGTTCATCTATTGACACCAGAGGAAAAGTACTGTGTGATACACTTGCGCATTAGAGTTATGGAGCAATAGGATTTGTTTATTTAATTTAATTTTTATCATAAAACTGTCTTTCACCACCACTATGGTTAATCACAGCACACTACATATTCTTGAGTGGAGTGCTGGACTGTTAGGTCTCCAGGCTGTTGCTTCCAACTTCTTTTCTTCATACATCTTTTTCTGTCCTATTTTAAACCCATTGTTTTATAAATCTGCATCTTAATAAATCTTCCTTGCTATTGCTGCTGTGTTCTTAGGAGGCTATTGTGTTACACAATGAAGCCTCTTTTTTTTGTTCTGTAAGGTCTTGTCTTGACTCCGTTGTCAGCTATCTTGTGGCTTACTCATTTTCTTTCACATCATTTAGAATATTTTTTTCAATTTCCAACATGGAAATCAATACAACCGGTGCAAGCTCTAAGCCACGACACATGGAAATTGAAAAAGTTGAAAAATGATGATACGTGTTCTTTAAAGTTTGAGCAAAGACCCTGCTTTGCATTTTTCTTGCAAACCCGGCCCTTTCTGGAATAGTTTATATTTAGCTTGCACTTACGTGCTTTTTACTTCGTCTTGGTAAAGCTGCATGTTTTGCCTCACCTGAGAAATGCTTGGATTAGAGCATGTTTTAAGAGATTTGCTTGATTTGCTTCGGGAGCCAGCAGACCTGGAGGCCTGTCTGGCTTGCTCTTAAAGTTCTGGCAGTGAGTCAGCTTGCTGATTTTTATTTTTATTTTTTGCAAGTTATGTTTTGGATAACAGTCACAACAGGCAGGGAGGAACCTCATCCTGGCAGCAACAACAGCCTGGGCCTTGCTCATACAGTATAGTGCACCAAGTGGACATGTAACCGCAACACAGCTTGCTCCCCACTGACATGTGGAAGTGTTGTCACGGTGCCGGAGCGCTGCAGGCTCATTTCTCTAACTGATGACCAAGTGAGCTGGTCCATTAGGAGCAAATACCCACAGGCATCTTAAACGTATTAGTCCTCCTAATTACCATTTAGGTAAAATGCGCAGCTCGGACGCAGCAATCGGCAAAGCCCATGGAGCACTTTGTTGCTCCATGGGCTTCCAAGATTTCCTTTTGAAAAGCAACAAAAAAAAATTCAGGTTTTTTTTTTTTTTTTTTTTTTAAATGCAAGCCTGGGTTATTCACTCATAATTCTAAATGCTGCTGCCAGAACATGTGCTCAAATATACTGGATGAAGGTATGAAAGAAAACGAAGGTGGAACATAAACCTCTTTAAATGACTACTTGTTTTTTTCCTTTTTGGACTGGTTTTCCTGGGACATCGTTTGGACTGGTAAAGCTTACTGTGGTATTTTTTCCCCATAAAGAGCAAAACTGTAAAAACTTTGATCATTCTCCTCAATAAGCACTTTCTACTCAAACCTATTACTACACCAACACCATCTGTGAAGGTTACACAGCTACTTTATTGTGCTATTCCATATAGCTTTAAGTTTATGAATTTAAATCAAAATTACGGTTGATAAATGTTGGATATCTTAACCTGTAATAAGTTTATTTCAGTAGTAAAAGGAATAATTGTTTTTCACTTACAGCTAAAAGCAATTAAAGTGGCAGTATCCTGTAAAATAAACTATTTTTAGCATTACATTGTTATAATATTTCTCCATCAAAAACGTACATGGAGTGTTGAGTTGATTTATTCATGCATGTTTGAGAAATCCTTCAATCTCCCATGGCAACCATTCAGCTGTGCAAAATGCCTGGGTGGACCTAGCTCCGCCTCTGAGGCACAGCTCCTCCTTGGAGCTGGAGTTTCCAACCATCTGAGCTTCTCCTTCCCCGCAAGACCTCCACTCAGCTCCTTCAGACTAGCCAAGAGCATTTAGCAAACACCTGGAGAACTGTGCATCTCATTATAGGAGCTACTTCTCAGAGCAACGCTGATAGAAACATTGAAGAGTTAACAGAGGAGCCATATTGGTGGAATTTCAGAATGAGCAGGAGTTTCTTAAAGAGACAGGTAAAATATTGAGGTGTTAAATTATTAAATCAAATTTCTTTTAAGTGATATTTGATATATATAGCATTTTTTATAACAACTGAAGGTTGCACAGGTACTTTATTGTGCTATGAAATAGCACTATATGGAAAATGCATGATACTGCCTCTTTAAATTATGTTTCAAGACAAAACAGTAATGCAATGAAACTGCTGTATATTTACCACAGGTTATTAAGACACAAGGATCTAATTTTAATTAACTTCCTATATTTAATGTTTAACTAGATCATTTACATACTAATCTCGCACTTAATTTAGAATCACTTTTTGTACACAGTGCTAAAAATAAAGTCCAGGAAAATTCCAGATGTTCAGAAAGTTTAGTTTGCAGCAACATTTGCGTTGCTGTATGTAAGCTGGCAGGTGAAGCGATCAGAAAATGAAGCATTTCTTATTGCTCTCTGGACCTGGACCCATGTGAGAACCGGGCCGAGCGCCGCACCACATGATTCTGTTAACTCAGCTGGTGTGTGTCCCAGCTTGCTCCAGAACGCAGTGCACCGTCACAGCTAGGTGGTGTTGGAGGTAGGATACGTGTGTAAGTATGTGTCAAAGTGTAAAAAAATGATAATTTACTCGCCCGCTCATGCATCACAATTCAATTTTTCTTTTTTTTTGTTTTTCAGTGTGTGGCTTTCACCTGCGCTTGTTCTGTCTGTTCAGGTCATTTCACTTCTCTGTGCCTGTCTGACTTTTGAGGTACTGTAGGAACCATAGCAGAGCCTGGAAAGTAGCTATTCACCGGACAATTCAAGTACATTATATGCTACTTCTAAAAAAAAAGGGAGGCAAGCAGGGTTCATGCAGGGTTCATGATGGATCCGACCATCTGCTGAATTTTTAAAAGCTACTTAACTTCCATCCTGAACTCCATTGTTCTGTCTGTAAGTCAGTTTATACACTTTTACTTGGACTTAAAAACTGCTTTTTAAGAAAATTAAATTCATATGAAGTACAAAAATCCTGATTTAGCTCTTCTCAAATATCTAAAAGTGCTTTCCAACAAATCAAATCTATTGAAATGACTGTCTAGGGAATACGATGCTGCTCACACGCTGACTTAATTTTAAACACCCTGTTGCCAGCGGAAACATATTAGTTTTATTAATATTTTCTGTTGAGAAACTCCTGCCTATTTTCTTAGCTATATCCTGTTGGTGTTATTTATTTATTTTTTCTTCTCCTGGGTCAGACTAGCCGCAGATCGGAAATTAATCCAATTGCAATGTTGCCATTTTATTTTTTTTCCAACTTATTAAAGCTACAAATAATCCCTATATTCAGCATAATACAACACTGCAGATGTGTGCCTGAGATGATAAGACATTTATTAGTTGAGAATTGTGTCTTGAGGGAACACTGTATTGTTGCATTCAGTATTTGAGAACAATAGCATTAATCCAATCCCTTTTCATTGTTACCAGTCTTCCAATCAGACAGCCTGGATTAAGTTGTAAAGCAGTGATTTTAATAGTAATATTTCATCACTGTGTGAGAAAACTAAGTGTCCCTGTTGTGAATTACGTATTCTAACATTCACTTTACCTGTCGGGAAGTGCAGCTGCAGACATTACCTGCTCACAAGTTACAAGATTTTGACAAAACATCTTTTGAAATTAATCTTAGAAATTCTTCTGGAAAAAACAAATCAATTTCTTGAAAAGCTTGAAAAGTCAAAAATTTGCTGGGGGAAAAAAAAGAAATTTTGAGATTTCCAAAAGTTTACTAGAAAAAATAAGACATTTCTGAGCTTGAAAAGTCAAAAAACTTTCCTAAATTTTTTTTTTGACATTTGGAAATTTGAGTTTCAAAAGTATAAAATCTTCAACTTTTGAAACTCAGAAATTTTATTTCTCTTTCAAGAAAATTTCCGAGATCTAAAAATTTCTATGATTTTAGGCAGAAATGTAGATTTTATGGCCACAATACTGCATTATAGACTTTCACAAGTAAGTATATTGGTCGAAATCTTTCAGGTCAAGCTCTATTAAATTGTTATAATGTTGGCTTACTCTATCCAGGTAGATGAAGTGTTATTGTTCAGAGTTTAAGACATTCATCTTGATAACAAGAGGCTTTTAGAATAATAAAAAAGTATATATAAAAGTGAAGCAAATGAAGTACCATATTTTCCGCACTATAAGGCGCACCTAAAAACCTTAAATTTCCTCAAAAGCCGACAGTGCGCCTTATAACCCGGTGCGCCTAATATATGGACCAATATTGAGCCACAACAGGTCTAGCAACTACGGTAAGCAGCTGCATACTTCATTTTCCCCGTAGAAGTGCGCAGTGCATGCTGGGATGTTGTCAAAAATGTTGTCAAAAAACTGGTTTGTTAATAAAGTTTGACTGACCTATCTACCCATAGACATGTCTATGTATCTACCTACCCACCTAATAATCAGGTCGTCTGCAGGTCATCTAGCATGACGTTCTCCATGAACATGCTGTGCGCGAACGGAGAAGGGTGACCATCGTCTGGCCACGCCCCATTCCAGTCGCAGAAGGCTCCGGAATCGGACTGTTTTGTTGACATTCTTTATGTCAACAAAGTGCTTTGACTAGAGTTACCAAGGGACCAGCACCTACACATTTAAAGCCGTGGGGGTCAGTGGAAGAGAGACAGAGACTGCGGCGGCAGTGTGTCGGTTGGTCTGTGCTAACCAGAAAGCAGTTGGGCACAATTTCGCAACACCAAAACCGTGAGTGAAACAATGACTAGTGCAGACTACTATATATAGTACTCGGGGACCAATTTTTTATTATTAGACATCCATATTCATAGTGAACGGAACAAATCATGTCCCGTTCAATACTGGCCAGGTGGCAACATAAATATGGCATCTATTCTGTGCGCCTTATAATGTGGTGCGCCTTATATATGAAAAAAGTTTTAAAATAGGCCATTCATCGAAGGTGCGCCTTATAATGCGGTGCGCCTTATAGTGCGGAAAATACGGTACTGATATAGATTTACAAACTTACCAACTTCAAAGTGGAGTTAACCTTCTTACTAGAATTTCCACTGTGAAACTTTTTATGTTTCTTGTGTGAAATCTGGCATTGCTTAAGATCTATGTATACCAATCTGAGAAGTGAGTTTGAGCTAATATTTTCGTGCTACACATATCTCAATACGCCAAAGAACGACAGGGGAGATCCAGAAAAGTGGAGCCGGGGTGTTGGCTGTTAGCTGGTGCTCTGAATTCTCCAAATGGACCCATTTTACATTTGAAATACCAAATAAAGTCGCTGCTGCTTCATCTGCTGACATCTTAACTAATTTCAGTTTCCTGATGCAGTGGAACACAATTCAAGTAGGGACATGGTTTAGATCCTACTGTGGACTATTAGTGTATTTTTTCTGTCCGTGACACTAAATACTATGCTATAGTAGTTTAGGCAGACATGTCTAAATGTTCCTCTGGTTCTTTGAAAGCTTTTGGTGCAGGTGAAGATGTTGCACCACGCTGTGAATCAGAGTCCTTCATCGTCAGCAGCTGTTTGCTATTTTGGTCTTCATGCGCCTGCTCGTTACTGAGCATTTTTAGATGCTCTGAGCCTCGTCAGCTGTCACTTCAGCTTGTTCTCCGGCTCTCGTTCTTCAGGACGCAGTAGTTATTGTGAAGTCATTACACCGTGCTGCGGATCTGTCTTCGCTCCTCCTAAAATCTTCTCTCATGAATCATTAACGGCACAGCAGCAGTACGACAATGCCCTGATGCCCAGTTTCACTCGCTTTCTACTGGAAAACACATTCGCTAATGGAACCAACAGAAGCTTTCATCTCTGCTGCAACTTTTTTAATGAAGTGATTATCAATGACTTTGATTTCTTGAATCAGTGGTGCTTTAAATGTCTAATCAATTAATTAATGGCAATCACATTTAATCAAAAGCTATAAATCGACAAAATAAGCAACGATTTCAATTCAAAAACCCTTTTTGTTTCTAAATGACTCAATAAATAGACATAGAAGCTCAACAGCAAAGACGTTAATTTTTAATATGTTATTTAGGTTATTTAACCACCAGATTGGTGAATGTCATCATAATGTAATGTAAAATACACAAAAAAGCTGATTTTACATAATACTGCCCCTTAAAAAAATAAATAAATAAAAAAAGCTTTCATTTTCCTTCTGTTTTGCTGTTTTGGTTTGTCAAATAAAATCCCAATAAATCACATTTAATTGGCGACAGTAACATGATAAAATGTGGTATGAATACTTTTGGAATCTAATTTCCTTGTTAATGTATTTTTCCAAATCCGTCAACCAAGTATGGAACCTCCATCCGAATGGAGAAGAGAGCAGACAGTGTTTGTCTCATCAGCTGATTGACTCTGATGCGATGCAGGCCAAGCCTCGCTCCAAGTGAACACACGGCATCCCACAGTCCTCTGGGTTTTGTCCATGTCCCACTGGAGCCGGCGCTGCCGGCGCTTTAACAACTCTTCTGGTGCGCTGCTCACTTCCCAGCAACAAGGCAAATGCGTCCCAGGAAAGGGTCAAGAGCATTTTATGGACGATTAGACCCACAGAACTTCGTTTCATCTTCTCATCAAAGTATACATCGCTCCTCTGACAAGTTGCTGCTTGGTTAAAGAAAAAAACACTGAATAACATCAATTTATTTTAGAGGGGGAGACAGATTATGTTTCATCTTCAAGGTTGGAAAAAGTTGTGAATAACTGGATAAAAGGGCTAAGCGATAAATCGATTTTATCAATCTAGATTTTTGTTTTCTCTAATGCACTCCTCGGGTTTCCACTATTCAGAGAGATGTCAGCATGCACAAGTGTTTTATAGCTTCTATTTATTTGGACTTTTCATATCAACTCTACTTCAAAATGTAAAGGTCAGGCTAAGTTTTCGTAAAATATATGAGAAGTCCTACGTTTCAAGAGTACAGTTAAATAATACAAGAATAAAGTCATATGATAAAGTCTTTATATCACCAGAATAAAATTGTAATATTAGGCGAATGAAATTACTTTATGAAAAATCCAACACAAAAATAAGAAATTTATTATCCTATTGTTTAATTTTTTTTCTGACAAAATTTAGTCTTTATTCTGCTAATATTGTGACTATGTTTTCGTAATTAAATAAAAAATTATTGGCGCCATTTCCTAATGCTACATTATGCAGAAGGGATGATTAAAAATATTTGTCATGCCATTTACTTTTCTTTTTTAGAAAAGAAAGCGAGAATAAAAAAAAATTAAATCAGAAATCGTATCTGCTATGAAAGTTAAGTTTAAAATAAAATCAATTTTATTCTAAAGCCACATCACCCAGCCCTTCTTGATAATACATAAAAATATTGTAACAAGATATTCTTAAGTTAATTTCAATAAAGTGGTGATGTTTGGTATAGCTGTTTTGATTTTACTAGCATTGTTTTTATTGGTTGATCGTATGAACCAAAGATCATCAGACCATTGTTTGGAATCATTTAATCTCACAGGTTTGCTCCATTTTCAGACCCTCACACCTTCACTTCCTGCCCAGATGTCACTGTGACGTTTTATCTTCGACTCTAGCGAGGAGCCGTGCGGCTCTGCCAAAACCTCCTCAGCGAGATGTGTCCCGATCTTTATCTTGTTGCCATTTGTTCACAAGCCATGGGTGGAAGCAGCAGTACTCACAGCGTCCAGTGGGCCCTTCAGTTGTCAAACATTTGTGCGGGGAAATGTGATAGACAGCCTTTTGTGACATTCTTGAAACGGGCGTGAAAAATGACAATAATGGGCTGTGGCATTTGAGGTAAAGGCCACCGCGTTTCACGTGTCAGGTCTCAGAAAAGCCTCAGAAAAAGGTTTTTCCATTAGCACCTGTTGTTACTTGTAGGCATTTAAAACACCTAAGCTGTGTGTATTTCTCCAGGTTTACATCCATACATAAGCAGATTGCACATCATACTGTTATGGGACTTCTAGGACTTTATTTGATCCATCTTTTGAAATTATGGAATGATTATGCAACATACAAGTTCAAGAATTGGACACATAAGTTTGAATTTATTATGGATTTTCTCAATTCCACACAGATTAACAATTCTGCAGATACTCTCATGCTAAAGTTTGTTTTATAGCCACTAACAAGCTTCTGGCATAATTCTGTGCATTTGACCACTTCTCTTGGCAGAGTTGATGGACTCCATCTAAAGTGGTTGCTTTTCTAGCTATGGAGACTTATTTTGGGCTTTTGTGTTTTCTTTTTTAAGGACCAAGGTATTACTGGTGTTTGAAGTCCTCTGAGCTTCCAAGTTCGGTGTTGACACAAGCAATATTGAACTTATAAAAGAGTTACCCGGATTTGCAACTCCAAGAGATTGGGCAATACGTTTGTCCAACTTGCTATATTTGGAGTTTAAGGCAAAGGCAACGTTAGGTATTCTAATTTAACAAACCATATTGCCATTTTCATACATTGTACATGTAATAGTAAAGTATGCATACTTCAAGGTATGCTGGATGATAAATTGCCAAATTATTGCTATACATAACATTGTCGTTTTGGAGACTATTTTCAATGAATATAATGTATAATAACGCAAGTCTGCTCTTGCAAAGACTTTAATAAACTTTCATTTTGCACATAACGCTTCAAACTGGAACTGAAAGATTGTTTTAAACATCCAAAACACAACAACCAAAAAACGATAAATAAAAAGGATTTTGAAGTCTCTAAACAAAATTGCCTTCCAAAAAATTTTAATCATCAAAATGAAAATTATTGAGCTCATTTTTATTCGTCATGAAATTGATGATCAATTGCTTATTGCGACAGGCTTACTTCAGCCCTGGGTAGAATAAAACTGAGAAGTTGTCTTGTGAAGCCAAAATGTCTGACCCTTTAGAATGAGTAACATCTGATATGAATTTATACATTGGACTGTATAAAGAGCCTGTTGAGTTTCATATGCTTCCTTTAATATTGTCAAACTCACATGTGCACCAAACATCCACTGATGATTGATGAATAACTAGAGGCAGTTTTGAGGAGCTAGTCTTTGTGGAACATCTGAAGAAGACTGTGCATTTACGTGAATTGAATTAACATGGTAAAGAACAGACAACATGATAAACTCCTAAAATCCTTCACACACTTTTTTTTTTTTTAGAGTAATAGATGTGTGTGGTCAGGCGCTGTTTTCCTTCAGCTACTCCAAGCGGTGCCAGCTCATTACAGCAGGAGCTATTTTTAGCTGGGTGTGATTGAAAAAGGCTCCTGAGGGTTGGAGGAGCCACAGAGGTGGGTGGGGGTGTGGGGATCGAAAATAGGGGCCCTCCGGCTTCAGCGGAGGAATCAGGCACGCCTGTGGCATGTGACGGCGTTGCTGAGACAATTCCTCGAGGGGGAGCATGTTTTAAGCTTTCCCTTCCACACCAGCAACCGCACAGTGCCGGTGGACTCCGAAGGAAAATTGAATCCACGTTTATGATACGACATGTCAACAGCCTCAGCAGCAGAAAACACTACTGCAGAGGAAACGCATTCATCCAGCAGGCGTCTTGTGTTTTTGTTTTTGCTAACAGTCGGTGAGAATTAAGCCAGTCTGTTGAAATGAGGCTGGAATCAACACGCCTTTGCTTTCATTCTGCCTCCAGCCCAGCGTGAATTCATCTCTCCGCTGCTGTGGAGGGCAGCTGTCGCAATCTGACTCCACTGCATCCCTCCAGGATCTGCAAATGTTTAGAGTGGGAATTTGTCTTCAACTTCCCATTGCAACCAACAACTTTGATTCACTGGTGTTTCCCACAGCACCTGTTGTCACTTTATGACAGTAAACCTTGTTGTACCAGTGGCTGTTAAGTCGCAGGTTTCCTTGATTGTTTCTCTGTTGGTATTATTTATGTTTTAAACTGTCGAGGTTTTTTTTTTTTTTTTTTTGTCTGACTGAAGAGCTTTTGCTTCTGGAAAAGCAAGATCTCCCACCGGTTCTGACATTCTAGTCGATTAGGCTCTGCGTTCACATGAATTTGGCAATGTTTTTAGAACGACGTTTTCATGTTTCCAAGTGGCATAATATCATAAATGTTGATTCATAGTCATCCGTCCATTGCACTGGATTTCAAAAAAGATATTTTTCTACATTTTTTCACTGTTTTTTTCAACTGAATTAGTTCTATTTTGCACCACTGAATTCAAAAATAACATGCATTTCTCTCAATCAGGTCAGATTTTTATTTTAATTAGAGAAATCAGATCTTCTGATCAGTTCATTTCAGTTAATATTTCTCATACAAAAAAGGTTTTAGGAGAAAAACCTTTTAGTGTATTAATTAAATGTTACAAACTTGGATTTCTGTAAATGATATAATAAACACTGGTAGGGGTAAAAACATGTAGATTGAATATTACGTCTTCACTGTGTAAAATTCTCCGTCTCTTCTCTCTCCTCCTGCTCACCACTCATTGATCATATTCTCAGGAAACTAATCCAGATGTGAGAACAAGTCCTGCATTTTGATGCTCATGTTGCTCATAGTTCAGAAAGTTGAACTGATTGAGCAAAACCTATGTGATTTTTGGATTCAGCTCATCAACATGACCCTGAAACAGTTGAAAAGGAGGGAACCTGCATACAGAGAAAAATCTGACGGAAATCTCTAGTTTCCTCTTGACTGTAACAAATCTTCAAACGTATTGAATTCTTCTTTGTGGCCTTTAGCGTCTCTGTGTCAAATTTCAGGTCATTATAGAGATACTCTGAGACATTTTACTAAATACCAAAAATATCAACCTCGTCTCAGTGCTGGTGGAAAGATCACAGGCGTGTCCCTGGATGGCACTTTCAAATATCAGAGCAAGTTAAAAAAAACAAAACACACACGCACAGAATGTGAAATAAAGCTTTTCACTTACAAATAATGGACATTTTAGAATAGGTTGGTTGACAGTAATAATAACTTCTCTGTGATGTGGCTGTCAGAGTGCTGTGCTCCGTCTCCATTATGTTGTAATCGGCCGTACACCCAGCCAGCAGGCTCAGAGTCGCTTCACCTTGACTCCCGCCTCCTATGAAGAAGTGGACAGGGAATAAAAACAATCAGGAAATAGGTGAAGTGGGTTGTGGGAAGCCACAGCCAGAGCCTCCATCAGCAGTATGCGTGGAGATGATATACGCTGCACTGGAAGAAAAGCTTAACATCTCCTTCCCTGAGTCAGCTAGTGTTCCTCAACATAAACTGCCACTTCTAATTTCCTCCCAGCCTCATACTTTGCCCACTTGACTGCTCATGACATTCCCCCCCTTTTCCATCCCTGCCTCCTCTCCACGGAAACGCCTCGGAGTGCCGCTGAGTGATTCCCCCTTGTCCATTTTCCCTCCATTACGGTGGAACGCAGCCAGAACAATCTCACCTAGGCCACCCAGCTGCCACCCCTCTCCCTTTTAAACCCTTTTAGGATTTTGAATCGTCCATTTCCCATCATTATACTTCCATTTCATTAAGCAGCACAATAGCAGCCTTGCGATGCATTTACTATTTTCGCCTTGATGGCTCCTGTCTGGAGCAAACTTTGTGTAGATTGGACGGCGAGTAGCAACACGCTGCGCACGACCTCTGACCACGACTTGTCGCTTTAATGAGCTGCTTATGCGGTTCTACATCAGCCCTGATGTAACTTCCTTCTCCTTCCTGTTCTCTGTTGCAGACTTTGGAGGCGGTGCTGAACTTCAGGTACTCCGGTGGAGCGGGCAAAGTCGAGGGCTACTACAGGGAGCTGTCTCTGGGCGTCCATGTAGATGTGGAGCCGTCTGTGTTTTTCACCAGAGTTAGCACCCTTCCTGCTACAAGGTAACACACACACATGAACCATGTTGTCTTTTTTGCTATATGACTGAAGCACAGGTAAACAGGGTAAGGCTTCCTAGTTCCTTGTGAAAGAAGAATGCAAACAGCACCGATTTGTTCATTAGCATTAACTTGGGATTTTTGTTTCCATCACATTTACTTATCAGAAGGAGTAGAGTTCATTTTAGGCGGCGTTAACACATTATTTCCAGAAATGTTTTAATTCTATTCAGTTTACAAATAAAAAAAATCACTTGAATTCAATCACACATACGCATACGCAATTAATTATTCCAAGTAATTTATAACGTTTCTACCAAAGGAAATCCAGCAGGTTGCTTAGAGTCACTAGCTGTGTTTCCATTAACTATAAAATTGTTCAAATTTGCTTAATGGAAATACGGCAATTTTGAAGAGCTTTTGATCTAGGATGAGTTGGGGGTTTGGCCTTACCAAAATAGATGTATTTCACAAAACTGCAATGAAAAAACCTTTTTTCTCATCACACAAATCACGTGATCAACAATCAGATGTGTCTTCTGACAAAAATGACGAAGACGACAGGAAGTGGTTGGAGGATGATGGTTTGTTTTTGTTTGCTACAATGGCTCCACCAGAGCTCTCACAGCATCACACAGGTCATGTTATGTATGAAGTTATGTATCATTCAAAAGTGTTGAATATATAGCTCTTTTGTAAAATCTCCCAACTACAATTTCCCCAAAACACTGTATACTTAGCTGCTCTCAAATGAGTTTGGCTTCTCCAGTGCCTGAATGAGACACCGATGTCTCCTCTCATAGATGATGAGGATTAGCGCCTTGACTAAATTATGAATTTATCTCCTTTTCTTTTTAAAGGTTTTGTTGGCTCTATTGGCCTTTATTTGAAAGTAGTTCGACAGGAAAGAGGGTTATGAGAGAGGGGGAGACATGCGGCAAATGTCACCAGGCCAGGAATCGAACCTGCGACCACCACCACGAGGACCAAGGCCTCAATACATGGATTGTGCTTTGCCCCTGTGCCACCACAACATTTGAATATATCTCTTTTAACTGTTTGCATTCTTCACTGTCATCATTTTTAATGAGTTATCGCATGAATAAGCTTGTTGGTGGGATTTTAATTTTGTTTCTATTTTAATGGAAACACCACAATTCTACAATTTTTTTTTAACGTTAGTGGAATATTGACAAAGATTTACTCACATTTGTAATGGAAACTCAGTTAGTTACTTTGTGGCATTTTCTGTCTCCACATGAAAACACAGAAAATGGCTCCAACACGTTGCTATTACTCCCCCTGGCCTGTAGGTGGGGCTAAGTTTAGAGAATGGGATATCCACACTTTGTTGATGAACAACAACATGAGAGTGAAGTATTTTGTACAGAGTCATGACAAAGTCGAGTTTCTTCTCGTTGGCACTTTGGATTATTAAACTAATGAGTTACGAGACAAGCAAGTAATCAGCTGCTGTTGTTATGGGTAACGCATATGGCACATTTGAGGTTATAGGCCATGTTAGAGTTGTGTTAATATGTCTGCGCCATTTTCGCTGCACATATGAATACAGTAGGCTGAAATCTTCACTGAGCAACTTGTTATAGATCCACTAAAACTCTTTCCTGTTTTTCAGAACATGCTTTAATGTCTACACAAATCTGATGTTTCATAATAGATTCTAGATTTTCCAAAAGCAGCTTTGATGCACATTTGAGACCCCAATGTGTCCCAATTTCAATACCCCTAGCAAAGACCTTTGACCCTTTACCCATATCAGCTCAATCACTGTCTGTTTTACAATAACATGTTCTGTGTTTCTCCATGTTGGTAGCTGTAAATTACAATTAATCTTAAACGTTTTACAGGAGGAACTTCGTTCTGGCTTTAGACTCTTAATCCAAGTGAATGTTTAACTCCCTTCACTTTGAGTCATTGGTGTTCCAGCTTCTAGGTTCCAGTCTGTGTTTATTTCTCAACATCATAAATAAGTTTCTTTCACATGAGTGTGACTGTATGGATCCGGTGGTTGAAACTTGGACATAATTGAGAGTCTTAGCATGGTGGTCTTCTATCTATTAGCATCTATCTTGTTTCAGCAATGCTACATCTAAAATGATCTCAGACTTATCTGTTTTTGGAAGAACGTCAGATTGTTTTTATATTGTCAATGCTGTTTTCTTGTTATGATTAGTGAGAAGGGATGTCAAAAGGATCTTGAGATAAGTCTCAAACATACCTCATGCTACAAACTATAAAAGGGCCTTAAAACGTCCAATGTTTACCCTGTGCAGCTGTAGAGATCTGATCGGGTCACACTTATATTTCCTGGCTTTACTCATCTTCTAAACTCCCTGACTTTTATGAAAAACCTTCAAGCAAAAAAGACAGATCATGGGCGAGTAACGGCCTCTTGAGGTGAGTCATTAGCCGAAATAATATCTGAAATTTGAGTCATCCATCTTTACTCGGCGCTAATAGTTATGCTGCTCAGCCCGCTGTACCGTCAAACCTGTCATTGCGTCTCCCTCACCTCCTCTGCTCGCCTGGCATTTTCTGCCTCACTACTTTGACACACAGTATCTGCTGGCGCTCAGCCAAGGCTCAAAACATTTCAGACGTGTTGAAAGTAAAGGCTTCGGGGAGATAAGGGCAGACTACCTGCAGATTTCCAAAACTCTTCCCGATTCGAACAAACTTTGTGTTTTCTCGGTACCATGTCTAGAGTGACTCTCTGGGCTTTACATACCCACAGCAAGAGGTCCTTGACATGCACTGACCTGTATGAGGACAAACTTCTCCAAAAGTCTTTTGCAGTAAAAAACATTTCAGAATATACTTGGCTTTGAGACAGACTTCTCTCTCTGGCGTAGCTGCAGAAACCACTGGAGAATCCAGTGTAGGAACAAGGATCTGTAAAGTAAATGGGATTTTAACTTTACCACCGTGCAAGGGCATGTTTAGTGTGTAAATGTTTCACATTACAGCCCAAAACTTCACCAAATTTCATTGGGATTTTGTGTGATAAACTAGCCTGGCTGTTGATTTGTACCCAATTTCACTTGAATTTGTCTTGGAATACAATAATCCGCAACCATGTGATCGTTTGCAATAGTTCAACTTTGGATGATAGGATCCTTATTATTAGGGACGCACAATATTATTGGCATAGTATGAATATCGGCCGATATTAGCCGTAAAATTTGATATTAGACAATAACTATTCCATCAAAATAACTGACCTATATAAAAGCCATTATTTTTAAATGAGAAACCAATGATAATGATGCTGCATTATCTGCATGTGATGTCATGTCATCACATGACGTTAACCTAATTTGATTATGGCGGGAGAGAAGGACCAATTGAAAATGTCAGCAGTGTTTAAGTGTCGGAAACTTATAAAAATAATTACTATTTGCTGATGTTTTGGGATGCAAGGAGGAACAACAACAAAGTTCTGCAACACTTTGAACCTAATTGACCGTCTCAAGAACCACCATTACGACCATAACAATGAGTTCATGGTGGCCAAAGGGGAGAGCAGGAGAGTGAAGAACTGCAGAGTGTGTATATTTATATGGACAGAAGATATCTTTTATGACAGTAAGTACATGAACAGGGTTGGCAAATATAAGCTTTGGCTTCAGCCTATTCCTTTTTTGGTAAATGATGGGTTTGTTTATTATTATTATTGTTTTTGTTTCCTTTGTTTAATGTTGATAATTTACAAAAATAAAGTGAACTGAACTCAACTGATAAAAAAAACAACTACTCACCACTACTTCTACAAGCCTTGGATAAATATCGGTTATCGGTTGTTGGTTAACGGCCAAATGAGTTGTAGTATATCGACATTTCGGATATCAACCAAAAACCCAATCCCTACTTATTATAGAGTGCTGGTGAGTTTACTTGGCCACAGTTCCTTTCATGCTAATCTTGATTTGTGATGTTGTTACGACCAGAAAACAATGAGAACATTCGGAAGAAAGTCTTTTTTTTTTCAGTTTGACTATTTGTGCATAGCTCAGTAGTGAGCTCTCCTACTTTCCCCTTTTTAATTCCATCTGAAAGCAGTGCGTTTCAAATGTTGCCCCAGCTTTGGCCTCAAGATGAAAATCCAAGGCTAAATATTGCTATCAAAGTGCAACACTACATGCAGATTTACTGTGCAGGTTATTAATCCAGATTGTGCCCTTTGCTTGAAAACCCCATCGTCTTGTTTATTTAGCGATGGCTCAAGACTTTTGCTCTGTACCTTTTCTATTAATAGTTACTTTGGTTTATTTCAGTAAGAAGGTGTCTTTGCTTTGGGTGAGCAGACTGTCCTTCTGTTTTTTTTTTTTTACGTATTCCCGCCTCCCCTCAGCCAGACGGTCGGCTTGTGTGTAACGGAAACATCTGAACGAAAAAAAAATTCATGTGCATCAGCTGCAAAGGTAAAATTCAGTCTTAATCTTTTCCCCCTGCATCCCCGCAATCTGTTTTTGCAATTACAGAGTGCTTTATGTATCCGGCTCTAAACCAATTACAGAGGCATTTGCAGCACTGAACACAGGTGTCGGTGTAAAAACATCGAACGTGAATTGCAGCAGCAACATTTTATATGCAACAATCTTGCTGCTGCTTCAGTTTTTATATTGCTCGTCTGATCATTGAATGATCTTTAATTCTGTAGTATCCCTTAATGCTACAGAATTAAGGGATGAAGGGATAAACGACCAGTTTAATTCACATCAGTGGCTTTCAAGACGGAACTGTTACAGGTTTTAAGTAGGAAATATGACATCGGGTTTCTCTAATAAATGTTTCACTTTTTCTGCTTCGATGTTTCATTATTGACCGACAAATTCAGCTGAGTGGGTGTATGTAACATTCCCTAACCACCTACATAATTTCATATTTATTACATGTATAATCTATAACAACTGAACCTAATAGTTAACCCATCAATATAGTATCTATTCAACTTTCACTGCAGTGGATGAATAATTTCTTCTTTAAATTTGACCAAAAAGAAACACCAACATCAATAACAAAAACACCAACAATAATTTATAAATAATATGATAATTATATCCCACTATAATTATCTATGTATAAGATCATTTGAATGGTTTTATGTTCAGTCATTGTCCAAATTAATATTCCACAGTTTGACTCCACTTACTGATTCACAAGTGTTTTTGAATTTGCATATTTTTAACCATGATGTCCCTCCATAATTTTTTAATTTGCTCACTAGCCTCAAGCAACTTCTAAATTGCTTCCATTAGTTGTTCATATATGGTTTTGTCTGTCTGTAGTTTCACTTTGTCAATGAAGTTTGATCATTTAGATTTTACAAATAGTGTGTTGGTGCTTTTTAAACAGCAGACATTATGTAGCTAAATGTTCCAGAATGTTGTCTATCATTTCCTTTGTTTTAGTTTTAGATCAACGTTTACGGTTTGCTCCATCTTTGATGTTACACCCAGATGCATAATGATCCATCCAGCATTGGTTTCGGAGGCTAAAAATGTCCCCGTCATTGGCAGCAGCCTAAATCCTCCGCTGCTGATTAAGCCCAAAGCATTTTGCGTGTCGGGAATATGTCGATGTGTTATTGTACTGTGGTCGGGTTGCAAAATCAGCACTTATCGATCATGTTTTGCAGAATTGATTTAGGCGTGGGCCTAGGACCCATCGATGTTGCTATTTTTAGAAATTCAACTACTGCGTCAGATATTTATGGCCCTTAAACAATGGCATCCTGATTGATTCCCATCGATTTGCTGTGCAGACCCAGACCACAATCAGAATAGAGGTAGAAATACTTTGTGTTCGATTAGCTATTGAACATTGAGTTTGTCAGATGTTCATTCCTAAACAGGACTCAGTATCTAATATTCAGAGCTTCATTGGAGGTACATTAAGTACTGATATATCATTGATGGATGACTTGCTATTTCACTGAACGATCATAAAATCTGCTTCAATATGTGTTCTACTGAAGATAATTTGGCTCCTTCTCCTCCTCTCTCCGTTATCAGAGAGTAATGTAAAAGTTGAGGCTGTAATGGAGACAAATAGCGTGAAGCGCTATTGGCGGTTTAGAATTATTTAGTTAGCTTAGATCTCTGCCTTGCTTTGTAGCCAGATAGAATACTTATCAAAATGATTCAGTGCCGTGATTCGGTTAATACCGACTCGAACGGCGCAATGAGCTTTCATCTCTGGCCTCTCTGCTGCAGTTCTGGACTTCACGCTCCTTTCAACTTAACTTACCTTATTAAGGTCTTTTTAATTTAAAACCCTTATCTAAAACAGTGCAGTCCATAATGCCCAGGTCCAGTTTCTGTGTCTGCTCCTTCAGTTTATCTCGGGAACTCGACGCATGAGTAATGATGCCCTGTTTCCTAACTTTGTGCTCTGATTGATCGCCTCTACTAAACTGCCCAGACAATAAATTAGCAGCTCGCCCCGTTCTCGCCTGTTAATCAGGCCTTTCGACAAAGTCACTAAGACGGCTTGGAAAATGCGCACAGCCCTTTAATGATATTCTATTTTAATTGCTGAAGCAGTTTATTAGAGGTTTGTGCATGCTAAAACCACCAGCAACCCCGAGGTTTAGGAGCTTGTTAGGAAAGAGATCAATGAACGAAGAAAACATTTGATTTCACTTTACCCAGCTGCTGCTTTTTAGTTCATTGATCACTTTAATTTTGATACTGGAGCTTATTTTTGACTTGATTCGGGCCAGTTAACAGTGTTAAAATATGTTTTAAGTAGGGGTGCACCAATTGCAGTTTTCTGGCCGTTCGCCGATTACCGATCTTTTAAAAAGCTTAACCTGTTGATTCTGATTTTGGCCAATGCCAATTGTTTTTGTTTGAAATGTTGCTTACTGTAGCAAGAAAGTTGTTGAATTGGTAACAGTGTGATCAGTATTTTTAATTGTAAACGTGGAGACATAACTTGGGCTGGTCTGTCTGTCAAACCTTTCTCACCACAGAGCAAAAGAGAGCAGTGGTTGATTCTGAGACCTTTGCCAAGCTAGATAAGATTGGTGAATGAGATCGGCTTCACATGTAAAAATCTGCCGCTCACCGATCTCCCAAAATCAAGGAAATTGGCACCGATAAATTGGCTGTCCGATAAATCGATGCAGCCCTAGTTTTAAGGGTTTATAAAACTGTTTTAAAACCACCAATTTTTTTTTTTCAAAACAAATCATTATAAAACCTTAGTAAGGTCATGATTTAAAGTCCTTTCATGAAATACAAGATAAAATGCCGACAACTAGAGTTAGCTTAGATCTGCAGCATATGGTGCTTTTTTCCCAATTTTGTCTGTTTGCTATACTTTTACTTTAATTTGAGTAAAGGTATAATACCTTTATTTGTATTTAGATATGGTGGTTTTCTTACTGGTTGGCGTTCCCCACAATTACCAGCCAATTCACTGTCCCCACCTGTAGAGAAGTCCCCTGCCCCTTTAAATCATTTTCAATTATTACAAACCATACAAACCTTGACTGACGACATAAATGTAAAACCAAATAAATACAAACATTAATACTAACTAAAAATACAATGCACAGTTATTTACTATCACTAGGACATTCACTTTGGTGTGCCAGCCTAAAATTTCCACTGGCCCCATCTGACCACTCCTGTAAGAATTTACAGCAAACTGGGATGAACCCCAACATTGATCAATCAAGTTTATTTGTATGAAACATTTCAGTAACAAAGCAGTTCAAAGTTCTTTACATCATTAAAACATGGTGCCATAATTAAAATCAATATATTGAAAACAGAATAATAAATTAAAGTTGTAGCTGACATGACTATAAGTTTGTTAATTTGTTGGATATGCTATTTTAGCAGCACTCACAATTTAGATTTTTTCTTCTCTGTGAAAAAAAAGAAAATTTTGATCATGTTAAAAAAAATTTTTCTTTTTTTTTTTTAGATTTTAGATTTTTTAACTTTAATGACTGCTCAAGGGACTTGAGCAGAAAGAAAGTATGGAGGAAAATATACAGCAAAGCTTCCAAGGTCATTAATCGGCATTGAGGGCCGTTCGCTCCTCCTCTGTAACGCTACATCGCAGGTTGCCCCACACCTTGGTTGTGATTTTTTTGTGTGTGTGTGCTTTATATGATTAAAAGTTTGACATCAGTACCTCTGCAGTATGAAATGATAAAGGTTTTAAAATGTCTTGTTGGCTACATTATTTTTGCAGAACCATCACAGCGTGCGACATGCATAGAACTTCAATTGAGCATAGAAATGTAAACGTATTCCAGACTTCTTATTGACTAAGTATAGGAAGCAAATTTGTTCACATTTCTGCAAAATAACTGTGAATGCAGCAGAAATGTTTCCAGACCTAATGAAAGTGCTAGAAAACAGCTTTGTTGTACGATTTTCTTTAATCGTATTCCTTATTTCTTCCGTTTTGGACCTGCATGTAGTGTGCGTATTAGCAAAAAGGTGTCTACCATTTAACATAGGAAGGGAGAAAAAAATGCAGAGCTGTCTCCGCAGTGTAGCTTTTTAGCTCTCTTCCTTTTCCCAATGCTGAGGAGTGTTCCCCGGTGAGAGCAAACATCTCTCAGAAAAGTTCCCACTGTGAGCAGCCAATGGTAAGGAAGGTCTGACTAATGAGAGAAAGCCTCAAAAGGTCGTTGAAAACAAGATGTCCATTTTCCTTCAGACGGAGCCTGAGCCGTAGGCAAAGGCTAAAGCAACAGACTGTTATTGGAAGAAAGGCACAAAGAGGTCGATTTGAAAAACCGTCTTTGATCAACTCCGCCATCCTCAGACAGTAAAGCTCTTGGACTTTACAACTGGTCAGAACCCTTCACAGGCAGCCAACGGAACATGGTAGGAGACAGATATAAAACCCCACTTTGACTTTATTGGAGCTTGACGTTCTCATACTTAAGTTCTGTGTGTAGAGCGAAATAGGTTGCCCATGGTGCCGATCACAAACTGAGTGATAGCAACAGCCTACTTTGTTTTGCTAATTCACTTATTGAAGTGATCAAATTAACTTTTCTCTTTTAAGCTGACAGCAGTGAAACAGAGAAATTAATCTCTGCAGCATTGCTCTTAAAATTTGTGTTGGAAATTTTCTGTTAACAGTTTTCAGAGTGCAATCCTCCCTTCACTCCCCTCACATTCAACAATTAGGAAACAATTGTTCTGTTTTTTAACTATAAGCTTTATCAAAAAGGATATATTTAAGCAGAGTGTGAAAATTAGACAAGGTGTCTACCTCACAAACTAAACTGGCTCCTCATGAGAGAAACCTGGTAACTAAAAGATCTGGCTTTATATGTGTGAAGCAGAATCTTAAATGTTTCTTTGGATTTAACAGGGAGCTGATGAAGGGAAGCTAACATAGAAATAAGATTTCTCTTTTTCATTTTCATCAAAACTCCTGCTGCAGTGTTTGGGATCAGATGAGTGTTTTAAACAGCATTTTTTGAACTTCCTGGTGTTAACACCTTGAACATAACATCCTGGTTGTTTCTATTTGTTTTGATTTGTTTCCCCCAAAGAATTCAGATTTTTCTTTCAAAATTCTGACTTTTTTCAAAGAATTCTGACTCCTCTTCACCCACCCCCTCAAAAATCTGACTTTAATCTTTAGATATTAAAGTCAGAATTATTTGACAGTAGTCAGAATTATTACTTTCTTTTTTTAGTGACCCTAATCCTCCTCCATGAAAGAATTATAGTAGTCCTGACTTCAAATAACAAATGACTAGTTTTCCAGCATCTCTCCTGGACAGGATGCCTCTGATTTTGACAATCTTCTGGAAAGGGCCTGCCGACAGCAGAGCCATTCTGAGTGTCTCAACCGACTAAAAATTGGGGTAATAACAATAAATGGTGATAACAGTGCACCCCACTTCCCTTTCCTACATAAATAAGTTAAGAAAAATATGATACGGCAGCATAAATACTTCCCAGCCAGTTTTATTGTGGCTATAATTCCCCAGGACAATTATTTTTGTGAACTTTAAGGGACTTTAAATCTACAGCATCTGCAAATAAATTAAGAAAGTCTTTACTTTTAGTTTTATTTAAGAGTTATTAAACAAATAAGCAGAACTGAACAAGTTTAGAAGTATAAAATAACTTCCTTCCAACATCTTTGGATTTTTAAAAATCTTTTTCAGAATGAGCTGTTCCTCTTCGACCTGCCGACGCTTCAACTATTAAAATTTTCTCAACCTCACAGTCTCTTTTACTTCTTCTCTTACGGACTGTACATGCAACACAGTGTCTTAAAGGAACATGAACATAGTCTACCTACACACAGCCAAAAAGAGGACAAAAACAACTTTAATTTTCATTTGTCTTTTAAATGCCAAACTCCCAAAATGGGCAAAAAATGATGTTGGTCATCACCAAGAAATTCTGGTGTTGGTTACGTTTTCGATTTGTCGCCCAGGCCTAATGTTCATAACTTTTCTAAGTTAACTTTATCTCAAGATGACTTCAGTTTTGTCTCCTAAGCGCCAACATTTCTGAGGCGACTCTTGTCTAATGTGAAGAACTGTTGTAGCACAAGCTGCTGTTTTGCAACAATGAAAATCTTGCCATTATTCACTCTTTATCTGGGTTTATGAATTTAGTGTATGTTCAAAACGTTTCTTAAGAAATCCCAGCCCAGATCATGAAACACTTTTTATTGTTCTTCTTAAAACCCTAACCGTAGCCCTTTCCTGCTCCAGACATTATTCCTGTGAAGCAGGACTTAATTTTGTTACCTGGTTCTGTTTCCAGACAAGCAGGCCTTTCATCCACCTACTTTGGGGGCTAAAATTAACTCTTTGAACACTCAACATGTTGATCTGAATCACAAATTGCTCCTCTTGTGATCTACATGAGAAAAGCAGGCGCGGGATGATGCGCAGATGACCTGCTCCACATAGGTCTTCAGATTTAATGAAAGCACAGCCACCTTTGATGTTCTGACAAGCACTGAGAGTACTTTACACTCCGTCTTCTCTTGATCTCACCGACCCGCTGTGTGCCACGCTGCTGTTTATTTTTAGCAAAGTAATTAGGACCAGACGCATAAACACAGTCCAAGGACAGGCCAGTCATGTTTTTTTTTTTTTGTTGGGCGGGGGGTGTAGGGGGGTCATGTTAAAGTTGTGTTGAATTTGATGCATTGTATTGGCTTTTTTGGCTGAAGTGTTCCTGTCTGTG
This sequence comes from Poecilia picta, assembly GCA_033032245.1. Classification (NCBI taxonomy): domain Eukaryota; kingdom Metazoa; phylum Chordata; class Actinopteri; order Cyprinodontiformes; family Poeciliidae; genus Poecilia; species Poecilia picta. The sequence continues at coordinate 25,532,712 of CM065363.1, read as the reverse complement.
CCCGCAGCACCCGGCAGTGCCACCTTCTGCTCGACATCTTCAACCCGACGGAACACGAGCTCACAGTCAGCGCCAAGAACAGCGAGGACCTGGTGCTGCATCCCAGCGAGTGTCAGAGGTGAGCTGCAAGTTTATGTGGAAACCTGCAAACATATTACGAAATGTTTCCAGAGGTCATCAAAGGTCAACCAGCCAGTGCACATCTGCAAAAATCAAAACAAAATAGAACTTCAATCAACTGTTCTACATTTGTGCAGTAAAAATTATTTTCCTTTGTACCGCTAACATTTTGTCACTTTCCTAAAATAATGGCTTAAGTCATTATTTTTTTGCAAATATTATTTGGGCCACTTTTTCATTAAGAAGATGATCTTAAACACATTAAGAATTGTTTCCTGAGGTCATCAAAGGTTAACCAGTCAGTCCACATTTACGAAATCAAAGGAAACATAGTGTCAATTGTGTTAAATGTTTAGTTGCACAATTTTCACAATGTTTGTTTGATGTTGTAATTGTTGACTGGTTGACGCTTTGATGACCTCTGAAGGCTTCTGAAAACGTATATTAATATCTTTAAAGTTATAGGAGTACAAACCAAAATTGGGGTTGTCACTGGTGATAAATTGTTGTCAATAAGACAAATTTGCTGTTTACAAAGATTTAATGTTTTGAAAATCAAACAGAATATTTTCATACCAAGCAGCATAATTATTCAATAAAACTATTAGGAAATAGAGTAACTGAATGGATTGGAAAATGTAAGTCAAAAAGATTATAAAGATATGTACGCATCACCAGGAGAGACTAAATGAAACTTTTCTACATAGAAGGTAAACGACAGAATGTATTTAAGGGATAAAACGTGGATTTTGCATGATATATCCTCTTTAAGAAAAGAATGGGAGTGGAAAACAAGTCACTTGAAATCGAATCTGGTATTAAAAATTCTGAAATTTTATTTTGAAGCCATATCAACCAACTGTAGAATCCAGTCCGACAGAGTTCAAGGTTCGGTGATGTGCTCCATAAATAATTTGATTTCAATGCGGATGCAGTAAACAACATGAATCTGAAAGTACCTGCAATGCTTCCATATTCGATAAGTCAGTCATGATAAAATCATAGCACTGATCAACCCTCAGCTCTGTCCATTAACACAATGAGTTAAGTTGTCCAGCTGCAGCTGGTCAGATATCAAATGTTAAATGACTTTGATCAGGTTGTTTGCTGGGAAACACAATGACATTTAAAAGTTTAAAATGCGACCGCAGCGTTTTCTCCTTAAAACTAGCGACTCCCTGGACCAGCCATTTTAAAGGTACACCTGTTCGATTGCATGTTGGCAAGGCAACAAAAAGTAGCATTTGTAGGCCCACAGTCCCTCTAGACCAGTGGTTCTTAACCTTTTTTGAGGTACCGAACCCACCAGTTTCATATGCACATTCACTGAACCCTTCTGTAGTGACAAAATATGATTTTGGCAGAGTGGCAGAGGCTCCGTCAAACCCCTGAGACCAACTCATCAAACCCCTGCGGTTCGGTCGAACCCAGGCTAAGAACCACTGCTCTAGAGTTTAGAAAACTGGGATAGTTACTTCAAAGTCTGACTTTTTTTCCTGTTGCGGTTTGACTTTGTCCATTCGTCATTACTTGGCTGAAAAGTCTTGTTACTTCCCAAATTAAACTTCCACACAGATGATTGCTTTTTGACCGTCAGTATTTCTCAGAACATTCCTGGAATCCATTTAGACTGGTTACACTTGTGGACTGCCCTCATGTTGTCCATCTATTCCGCCCTCTTCACTTTCAATACCTTCATTCCAGAAGTAGTTGGTCTCTTTCTCAGAACTGGTCGGTACATCCTAAGTGTTATGTTTTAGTGACGATTGATTGAAGATGTAATAGAATGTCTTCCGGCTGTCGGGCAGAGTTAATACTGGTTCAAGAACCTCCTTATTGCAGACCTTTAACTGTCACGCTGCTTTTTTCCAGTAAAGACTGAATTCAAGTGTGTTAGTTTTTTTTTTCGTTCTTTTCTGGCAGTTCTCTCTAAAATCTCGCTTTTTGATATCAAAATTGATTTGATAGCAATCAATTTTTCAACTTTACCAGAAACAGAACGGCGCCACCTACCTTTTTTCAGCATCATATATGTTAAAATATTTTATACAGTTTGAAGTCCCTTTGTTTTTGAAAACCTTCATTAAATATAATATTGGTTTTGATTCAGTTTATTTCATAGTTTCTTTTTTTTATAAATTGTGTGGAGACTAGGGATGCACAATAGTGAATTTTTGGTCAATGTCCAGAAACTAATTTGGCTGATAACCAATACCGATGTTGTTTTCCTACTTACTGAAACTATATGACTGTCTACTGTGGAGTTAAAATATTGCATTATCTTTGTCAGCTTAGCCTCCTACCAAATGCTAATGCTAAATAGGAGGCAGAAAATTATGTAACACTTTAAACTTGCATTAAGCTTAACATCAAATTTATTCATGACATCTGCTCTCTAAGACAATGACAACACTCAAACAGTGCAAATTTGACATTGTGCTTTGCTGTAGGCATCACAGTCACTGCATTTGTTTTATATGACAAATGCATTTGTCATATAAAACAATGCATTTTATATCGGTGAATTACTTTGACAGAATTGGCAATGCCCAATATTAAACTTTACAGTTAATAACGATACTATGCCGATACTTTCATCCATCCCTATTGGAGATAGAATCATTGCCTTATATTGCCTTACTAAAATAATGACAATTTGTCACATTACAGCCACAGATTTTAAAATACATACATGAACATAAAAACATTACTCTACATGACAACTTGTTTCCATCAAGGTTCTGTATGTAAATTTTGAAGCATTGCATTAGAAATTGCTGATTAAAATGGGAAAATTTGAAAAAGCGGATTTGATTTTGCAAAAAAGTTTATTTCGCTAGCTTGAGGTAGTTTTTGGCGACTGCAGCAAGCTTCCCTATCCAGTGGTTATTTTGTGCACGAAACCTGAAAAACATTTCCAAACCTCCAGCATGGTGGAGAGGGCTGTCAGCTCCAGGTTGACTGGAGAAAAGCGCTCCAGACTGACTGGAGAAAAGCGCTCCAGGCTGGGATGCGAGCGGAGCAGCCAGCGGTCGCGTTAACCAAATATTTTCCATCTTTGGCTTTTTTTTGGGGGGTGCTTTTACTGTGATGGGAAAAGCTGGAGACCATCAGTCATTTTGACAGACTGCATTTCACAGATTTGACTACTTGCTGCAGACGCACAAACATTTTCAACTTTACACACAGACTACATCGCTTAGGTAACCAAATCCATCAATAATAATAATAAAAAAAAATCCCATTTGAGTATCATCTCTGACTTGAACTTTGAACTACATGCGTCTCCCATCTGGAGTTGACAGCACGTTGAAGAGTTATGGACTGTTTGATAATGGACAGCAGTCTTTGGAGCGAATCCTCTCTCACTCAGAGAGTCTTACTGATTTCTGAGAAGTTCCCTCATTTCAGACTCCAGAGTTTGGATTCAGCCTCAATATGAACCCTGAAACATTTTCATTACACACAAACGGGTTCACAGTTTATGTCCATTTTTACAATTTAAGTGTTTAATTTCATTGTAGATTTTGTCACTGCAGAGAAAATGTAATATTGATGTGTGAAGAGGCGTTGTGGATTATCTGTAATTAAAATGTGACTATTTTAATTTTAAAGGGGCAGTGTTGTATAAAATCAACTTTTTTTTTAACTTTACATCATGGTATCAAGTTATTTCCTCATCAACAACATGCCTGGAGTTTTGCCTTCTACTTGTCTGAGAAATCCTTTGATCCCCAAGACAACCATTCAGTTTTGTCAAACACCATTTTGGACCTAGCTTCTCCTAAGAACTTCCGCCTCACAGATCACCCCTTTCTCACAACTTCACCATTCAGCTCCTTCAGACTAGCCAGCAGCAATTAGCAAACACCTGGTGGAACTGAGCATCTGCTGAGCTCATTATAGCAATGCTGGTAAAAATGTTGCTAAAGGGTTAAAATAGGAATTATGTTGTGATGACTTCCTGAAGGCAGAGTTTCAGAAAGAGCAGGAATTTTTAAAAAGGCATAGGCCCAATTCCAAGGCATTAAATTTCAAAGTAATTTTTTTAAGTCCTATTTGATATATATGGTTTTTTTTTTTTTTTTTTTTACAACAACTGAAGGTGACAGTTATTTTATTTTGCTATAAAATGGCACTATGTGGCTGGAAAATACATAAAGCTGTCCATTTAACAAATGACAGGTAAAAGTAGATTATGACGTTTCTGGGTTTGTTTTATTGTGACAAAGGAAAACCCCACCACCACCTCTGGACAGGACGCTCTCATCTACTGAGAGATGAGGACATGAGCTACTTAGATGTTTGTGTCTTAGATGACACAAACATCATCTAAGACAGGAACTTAGATGTTTGTGTCATCTAAGACACAAACTTAGATGTTTGTGTCTTAGATGACACAAACATCTAAGTTCCTGTCTTATATGTTATGCTGCTGAAGGCTGAGTTCAGAAACGGCTTCTTTAAATTCCACCTGACTTAAACAATCTGACACAATCAAAGTTTGTCTCTCAGTGAACCGGGCCTTTAAAGAGACAGACTCGCAAAACACTTGAATTTAGGAACGCAAGCGATCGACAAAATGAACACAATCCTGTGAGCATCATTGTGGTTCCATTCGACTCTGTTGCCAGGTTGTAAAACCTCCAACAGCATTTTGCCACTCCTCGTTAAGAAGTGTCAGCTTCCTGTAAAACAACTTCATTAGCTTGTTTTTCACTCTTATTGGAGCTTTTCTGGGAGGGTAACAATGGATGCTTGTCTGAAAATATTCTAATCTTTGAATTATTAGTAGTTAATCAGCCATTAGCCCCTCCTATTTCATTTGCCAGAGACATGCCTGCATAGTCTCAGTCTTTTATTGTTTCTGTAATCCCTCCTACCCTTCCCTCTCACTCAACTTATCATCGCACTGGAAATGGCAAATTATGATTCCAGTCAGCACTGTCTCTGCAATGGATCGTTGGCCACGAGCGGAGGTGCACCGATGGTGACTCACAGGCATTTCTCCACAGGGGCGGGCGGGTATTATTTGAGTGGAATTAGGGGGTGGAAAGGCATCTTTTCAGACAGAGCCAAGCAGCTCATCACTCAGCTCTCCGAAAATAACCTTTTCCTGAGCAGAAATTAGTCGCTCAGATCAACAAGCTTGCCAGCGATTTATTACAGTAATCGTCTAAAACGGGTCGAGTTAATAAGTCTCTCAAAAAAATTGTATTCAGAACAGTTCTTTATTTTATTATGCGCAGCAGTTATATGAGTTTATTAGGGATCACCTACCAACCTGTAATTCTGCTGCAGGTAATTTAAAAGCTTGTCAGTGCATATAAATTCCTATAAGCTGCAAGTGCCAAATTATGATGCCCTGAAAATGTAACCGGCAGAATGCAGGGAAGACATAATACTGATGGACAAACTGCCTGCATCCATCGAGCTCTTTGATTTTTTTTTTCATTTCCCTTTGTGATCAATAAAGTAGCTTTGGATTTGAATTTGAATTTGATATGATAATTTTTCCCATCCAAAAATGATTGTCTGTTGTATTAATTTTTCCATTATTCTGATGACAAAATTATTTGATATACTCAGTGATGGAATTCATTGCAGGGTCTGTATTTAATTAATCACACCATATATTGTCAAAATAAGGAACAAAAGAACTTTTTGGTGCTAAATTATTTACTAAAAACATAGCTCCACAATAAAGATATTTATAGTTTTTATTTAGGTTATTTAACCATCAGATTGGAGTAAACTGTTATTTTATTCGTCCTGCTTTCCATTGTTTCAGGAAGAACTGGTGGTTCATGGACCTTTAGAAATATGGACTGTAAACGCTTACGTTAGCGTTGGAGACATCATGGTTAGCCCTGTTATTTTATGCTTGAATAGCTTCGCTGATAGGCTAAGCTAGTTGTGCTAGTAATGTAGCATAACTTGAACACAATAGTCATTCCAGCGTCCAATTAGATCGTTTTTGAAGTAAAAACGAATCCTCAGTGGGCAAAGAGAAGCAGTTTGTTGTCCATCTTTGTTGTTTGTGGATGTCACCTGTGCGTCAGGCTTGCAGGCCTACCAGAAACACGGGAAACATGGGTTCTGCTTGGAACTGTTATGTTAAAAAAAATAAAAAATGTTGGCGCATTAGTGCAGTTTTATGTGGTTAATTAATCCAAACACTTTTTAAAGACCTAGCTGTATTCCGAGGAGGTGTGGGGTAGCATCATTACAATTATGCTTTTAATTGTTTTTAAAGTATGAATTATTAATACAGACATCATTAACATAAATTTTAAAGTTATTATTAACTATAACATGCTTTTTATTTTAAAACATGAACCTGCAGTCTTTTTTGTAAATATTTCTATTGGTCTTATAGATTACCAACATGAAAATGCATTTATAATAAACACATAACAGTTAACAGGTGGTATTACAAAGTCTGTGCATAAAATACATAGAGTGAATATTATATAAATGTATCCATCAAACTGGTTGCATACTATCATGAAATACACTGTCTAGGTGCATCGAGGCAAATCCATCAGGATTTGTTTTCCCGATGGATTCATTTAATACAGTGTTGAGTTGGTGAGACATTGGTGATGTTTTTAAAGCTCCAGCTAAGTCTTGGAGTCTATCTCAAGTCTTTATTTTGTGGCTTCAGTGTGACTCAATTCTACATTTTAAACTCCTTTCGCTATCTGATGATAAATGATTTTCTGATATTTTCTGAATTATTGGATCTTACCATCCTGGATTCAATTCTCATTGATTGGATGTTAAAGTGTTCTCCATTTAACCTTCTTTATTATGTAAATGTAGATTTTCTTCTCAGTATTTATTACAAAATGAACCAAACCAGGTAGTTAGTAGATGTCTGCCAAAGACAATCACAGTTATACTGTTTTTAAATTTCTTTTAACACTATTTCCAACGGGTTTCAGAACAGATTTTGATTCTAAGGTCTCCCGCTGCGTTTCCATTTACCACCCACTGTTCCTCCTGTGAAACACATTGAACTACTTTACTCAAGTACCATCGAAAGCTGAAGTAAATATGAACACAGCATATGTTTTGCACCTCTGTCCTGGTTCTTTTAGATTTGCGATCAAACGTAAGTAACATCATTTATGGAAACTGATCTAGTCAGCTGAACAGGTCGTTTTTCTGCTTTTAAAAATCATTTTTAAGAGATATTTGGCTTAATTTAGGTCATGTAAAATACAACAAAAAGTGACCGGAGAACATTTTACATTAAAACCAACAGGTCCAGTTAATTAAAGTCACAACAGTCATGTCCCTATCCAATCCAGGAGCTTAGAGAACAGGTTAGTTAGTCCAGTTATAACATAACTCCAATTCATCTTTGTTGTCTAGATACAATATTTTGAAGTGCTTTGCGTTTTAGCACATCACTGCCTGTGAACTTCATGCTCTGCTCTCATGACCTTTGCTAAGGCAAAGCAAAGTCCCCAAAATTAAGTCAGTACTTGCAGTTCTTCATTTTTTATATACATTACTGATGTTCTTCTTGGCCAGGTCTTGATAGAAAACTGATTTTATCATAAGCAAAGGGATTCCTGGTAAGTTGAAGGTTAAATAAGAAAAAATACAGAAAATCAGATTCCAAGAACCATGTCGTTCCAGTTAGTAAAACATTGTCTCAAATGCCAAATTTAATCTAATCTTTACTTTCAATTAGTGTTTTCTCCTTCACAAGCACACGAGGAAGGTGGAAAAGAAGAACCATTTTTGCCTGTTTGTATACAGTATGTTGGGATCATATATTACTCTCTTGTTTTCTCATAGTTGGGTTCTGGTCTGTACCTCAGGATTATAATAATCATGTTAGAAGTCAAGACATGTTTGAAAAGGACAACAAAAAGGCAAAAGAAACAGAGGTTAAGATGGCTCTAAATGCAGTCAAGATTGAAGAACGACGATGACGATACATACAGTACCTGAGAAAATTTATAGTCACAAATAATCACCCCTGGTTACTGTAAAGGCCTTACAGCTTGTAGCCATCTTTTATAGTTGTCACATATCCATTGCGTCTTCCTCTTTTAGTTTTGAATTTTTTTCAAATACTTCATAACTCTGGGGCAGAAGGTATTTCCACCTTAGACTCTTTTCTTCGCCCACACTTCTAGCACAGGAAATTAAGATAACTTTATTTTCTTTGGTACCAAAAACTGACCTCATAATATTACATATTCCTGATGGACAGGGTTTAGTTTCCCATTGTCATTTTTAGGTTGCATATTGTTAAATATTGTCATTATCCATAGTATGATGGTGCATTTTACCTTATAGAGGCTTTTTGTGTCAGAAACGTGTTTTAAAATGACTTTTCTGCTTTGAAAAATAACTGAGTCAGTTTGTAATTTCTTTCATATTTCCAAAATTTCCATTTTTGTTTTTTTTGCTGTAAAATACCATGACATTTTGTTCTTTAGCTCAGTGGTAGAGTGATCCTCAACCAAATATCATTTTGATTGCTAAACCCCACATTGCCTTCAGTGTTAACCTTTGTTACTCTGTGTGTGTGTGATGGAGATAGAAGAGCTCTGTGGGCACATTTTGTGCCAAAGCACTAAGGAATGTTGTTTTCCTCCCCCTCAAGTGGCTGAGAAATTATTTTAGTCCATGTCCTGTTTGATTTTCACTGAGGTCCGAGGTGCAGAGTTGGTCAGGCAGATGAAGTTTGTTAACATTTGAAACTCTTAGTGGAGTTTTGGGACTGAGATGTCAAAATCAGAATTTGAATGAAATTAAAATGATTGAGAAATAAAAAATAAAAATGGACTTGACTTATATAGCGCTTTTCCAGTCATTTTGACCACTCAAAGCACGTTACACTAGCGTAACATTCACCCATTCGCACTCACAAACGCTCACACATTTATACACCAATACGCAGCTCGGTAGGCAATTTGAGGTTAAGTGCTTTGTCCAGGGGCACATCAACATGTGACAGGAGGAAGCTGGAATTGAACCTGCAACCTTCTGATCGCAAGACGACTACTCTACCCACACACAGCCACAGTCGCCCCTAAAAAAATCAATAAACAATAAAGAAAACTTCTAAAAGTTACATACTGCAGCTTTAAAACCACTGCATTGCTTTGTGTTAGTTCCGACATAAAAACACCAATAAAACACACTGACTCTGATACATGCGTCTGTAATGTGACAAACTGTTAAACTTTCGAGGAACATGGAAACTTCCTCAAAGTTCTGTTTGTGACTGTTTCTATTATCCAACCCACACATCCAGTGTCGGCATCCACTGTCCAGTTACAGCAGAATGCAGTGCCACCAACTCTGATGCCCACTCAGCGCAGGCACCCCTGGTTCTGATTGCACTCGGATCTCGGAGTGCACCCGAACTAACGCTACTGTCTCTTTAAACGGCCCTCTGTCGACATCAAGCCGTCCTGTCATTTCCTATTTCCTTCTTCTTCTGTGATGAATGAGATGTCAAGTGCGAGATGTTATTTTTTTTTTAGTCTTCATCCAGGACCAGTCAAACCAACGTTTCAATCTGACAGATGCAGAAATGACTCTGTCAGTCATTCGTTTTTTCTGCTTGCGACAAATATTTTTTAATTGTCTTTGCTAAGTTTTTTTTTTATTGTGCTACACAAACAGAATATAAAATGAAAAGCTTTCATGTGTGGAGAGGGGTAAAATATTTCTCTTTAGTCTGCTCAACACGGAAAGCTGTTTTAATCTGCCTCTGCATTTTACATGATTTAGAGGATTTGGTGAATACCTCCGTCTCTCACTGGTTGTCCTCCAAAAGTAAGTTTAGTTTGAGTTTCTGTCATGTTGCTGTAAAAGCAGCTTGCGGGATGAGTGAGTGAGTGAGTGAGTGAGTGAGTGAGTGAGTGAGTGACGGAGCTCTTCTTTCATCTCCTCCTATTTTTACAAGGTCCTTATCTTGCTCATGATGGCCTTTAATGGCATCTGACAGCGCAAATGACCACTTTGATGTTCAGGAGAGCGACAGTGTTCCTAAAGACCGCTGCCACGCGACCGCAGTGTCCGAGCTGCTTTCTTCCATCTTTCCTTTGAACAGAGCAGGACACAGGAGACAATGCTTGCCTGTGTTTTTTTCTCCTCTTGTAGCAATACCCTGCAAAATATTAAATGTTATATGTTTTGCCATTGAAATATTTTTACTATCTTAAATGTCAGATATCCTTATTTGTGCAATTGTTCCTTTACTTGTAGCTTATAGATGTATTTATTTTTCAAGACCGAATTAGAGAAAAAAGGAAAGAAGAAAAGGCAACTGAACCTGAAGCCAAATGAGTGACAATGCTACACATGTACTTTGGATGAGGTGTTTCTTCAGCCATGTCCAAATGTGTATATTTCTCAAAACTGCAACGGAAACACTTTCTTCACAACACATGAGTCACATGATCAACAACCGGATGTTACCACTGACAGAAAAAACAAAGAAGACGACAGGAAGTGGTAGGATGATTATGGCATTGCTTGTTTTTTTAATGACTTATGTGAACAAATTTATTCATGTGTAATTTTAGTCGTCTTTCTTGTGCAATGGAAACACTGCAGTTGCAAAATTGTGTTTTTTTTCCACATTAGTGGAATATTGTCAAAGTTTTGTGCACATTGTGTAACGGAAACACAGCTATTGAGCGGACGAGGCTGAAAACCTCGCTTTTCTAAGACATAAGTCCTTGTACTTGTAAGGGTTTATCAATCTACAGCAACACAGTAGTTAAACTGTTATTGTAAACCATTTGTTTCTCTGTTTTAGTTAGACATAACTCCAAAGGCTTTTCTTCATGTCAAAAATATTTTTTTAAATTAACATACCTGCTTCAAAAAACAGTGAGTTTGTGCACGTTTCATACATTTTAGGCTTTGAAAAATAATGACTCATCCTTTGATCTGTTATTTGTGTGTCGCTGTGATTTGATCTGCTTGGAAGAGTTTTCTTTTATGCCCCTATTAAGAGAAACAATTATATAAAAAAGGAAAATTATTCATAAAGTCTGACTTCTCTAACTATTGTTGGTTATTATGTAATCAACAATACGTTTTTCCTTGACTGGTTAATGATGTTAACTGTTAAACATAAAAAAGTGTTCATGTTGTCTTCATGTTGTCTGTCTACACACTTAAAGTGACGGATTCACCAGGCAGAACAGCTGGTTGTGCTTCCCTTGCGATTTATAGCCTTATTTGTGATAATCTTTATTTCAGCAGATTAAAGAATCTTAAAAACTCAGTTTGCATAAAAAGACGAAGTTTGATCACATTTTCTTTCAGCCTCTTTGTGTATCCTGCCAAACAACAAATTGAAGCTGCGGGGAAGCAGCTGCTCATGTGGAACAGTTGTTCCAGAGATAAATGAGGGGACAAGTGGCATTATGACTTTAATAAACTGACAGTTATAAAACACAGTTTTTTTAAGAACAGTAATAACGGCAACAATCACTTTTTGACAAAAAAAAAGAAAATCATATTTCTGGATGGGAAAATAATATATTTGGAAGGTGGAAGGCGACCCTTAAGACATGACATTTGTTGCATTTCCATTACAAATCAAAACTTTGCCAATATTTCCAAACTATCAAATAAATATGACTTTGCAATAGCAGAGTTTCCATTTAAACAAGAAGCACAATTAAAATCACATATGAATAAGTTTGTTCACTCGATAAGTCATTAAAAACACACAGCGCCTTCATCCTCCTACCACTTCCTGTTTATTTGTAGTTTGCACCAATGGCTTCATCCGGTTGTTGATCATGTGACTCGTGTTTCCCTTGCAGTTTTGCGAGATAAACTAACTTTGATGCATTTATGAAAGCCCTTCATCTTAGCAGCAAAACGTTTCATCGACAAATACGTTTTTTTGAAATTGGTGTGCTTTTATTTTAAGCAAATTTATTTTTGAAATGCACAATTATATGATCAGTGGAAACACAAGCAGTGATCAGGAGAAAGTGGGAGGCAGATTCCTGTAAGTCCTGTCAGAATCAGAGGACGTTTTCCTCTTTTCCTATAGAGTAATAATACATTTTGTGACTTTATTCTTTATTTTTCAGATTAGAACTGAATATACTGTGACCAGTACATTTATCCATAGGCATATAAAAGTTATTTTCAGAATTTTGAGCTTTGTTTACTGTGATGAACACACGGCTGCTGTTTTTATCAAAATTAGATTTGGGATGCATCTTGTCGTGCATAGTGTCTCCACTACTGATATAGTAAAGAATTACTTGTAAGTGTAGCATAAGTGTCATCAGTTCACATATTGCCTGCCACTGTAACATTCAGCATGTCTCATTGACAAATTAATGTCTCCAATCTTCTTGAGAGTGAGAAAAATGTGGATTTATTGCAGCTGATGTCGTCTTTGCAGTATTTTCCTTTTAAACGGCCATATCATTTCTCCATCATGGAGCAGCCATCAGCTGTGTAACAACTGAACTTACAGAAATAAGGAGGTTTCAGTCTCTGACTTTCTCTGTGTAGTTATCTGAAATGCCAGAGTTCAGCCTTTTTTCCAAGGGTGACTTTATGCGCAAAGGGACTCATTAGGCGGCCGCTCCTGATGGTCTCTATCTATCCATCAGGATGTTTCCCAGTGAGCAGAAACAACTGCAGCCAGGTGCGCTTGTATTTTTCTATTGTTTTTTTTTTTTTTTTTTGGCACAGCACGACTCAGAAAAGCAGCTCTACTACAGGCTGTCGCACTCATTAAAAAGGCCACCCTACGACAACACAGGAGCTCCTCCAGAACCGTGGTGAACTCTCCCTCCTCCTCTCTTGTGCTGCCAGTGCAAACATTTCACATGGAAACTAGAAACATTATTCAGAACAACGATGACACGCATAACTGATCCTTCTGACTTTGAACTAAAAAAACCTGATGAAGTTTTTCCTCAGTTTGCAGGCTGGTGGACCCAGGAAGACTTGATAGAGGAACAAACATGTGGTTTCTTACAATAGTGAGGGAACGGCACAGGACTACACTTTTTATCTTCATTTCCAAAAACAAATACCTGCACAAGTCTGACTGCAGAGACTGGGCTTGTGGTGAGCAGGTATAATTGGTTTCAAGAAAGGCACAGTCCACTGAGTGACAAGGACAGGATTACTGTACTTGGTCAAATATTTAAAACAAAAACGTAGAACATTATTAAAATGCTATAATGGAACGCAGAAGGCTCTAGTACAGCGGTTCATTTTATAGGAGTCAGAAATTTGGCTTCATTGTTTTCAAGGTCAAAGCATGGGGAAATAAAATACAGGCTTTGGAAAAAGGAAATCTTTACGTTTACTGACTACACTGCCTACTCCATTGTTTAAATAGAACAGGAGACAGAACCTGCTGATACTTCTTGACAAGTCTCCATCTTGGAAAGCTGACACTCAGGAATGTCAGAACCTGACTCACAAATCATATTGTAGAGAAATCCTTGAAATATAACAGGTGATTGTGATGTTTAGTGGCTCATTTAGTATTGTTTCGTCTTCTTACTCTGATCAGGATCTGTAGGAAAATCTATTTAGCTGGTTTATTAGGGAAGACACGTCTGGCTTCTGATGACTGTCCCACCTTGATTATATCTCTGAATTAATCAGACTGAGTAATCGGCTTAAATTCACAGACCACGCCCATTTTTGAACAGTCATTCTCCATCTTGCTCTTGACTCTGAGCCAGGTATTATTCAGTGATTCGTATGGAGGCCCAGCAATGTTGTTTTACTAATTTTGGGCTTAAGGCACCTTTACAAACCTCCCATAAGACTGTAAACCACACACACCAAGACAGTTTTACCATCACTGAAGAACCTAAGATTATGGTGGCTCAAATAAAATCCACAACTTTTCAAAACCATTTTAGTAATGTTACAGCTTATTTTAACAGTGCAGAATATTGAAATCAGTCATTTTAACCTAACATGTCTTTCCATTCTAAGAGGAGACTTTTGGACACAGAATGACTTTCATATGTCAGTCAGATAAAATCTTCTGCAAAATAGCATTTCTTGTGCTGAAGTCAGGCTGTGGCAGCCTGCCTCTCCTTTCTTCCTCTCGCTGGGTCGATTAGCTTTATGCTCTTTGTAGTCTTGGGGCTTTGATTCACTGATCAGTGTCAAAAGTCACAACTCATGTAACTGAAACTCTTTCCATGTACTGTGCAATCCTTAGCATGTCAGCTGAGGAATTATTAGTTGAATTCCAATCATAATAATCCCAGTTTGATGTAACAGGTAAAATAAAACAGAGATTATGTATTATTTCAATTATTTTGGAGTTACAATCTTAGTAGCTCATTTCTGTATGGCTTTTACTCAAATATACAAAGTACTTATACTGGTTATTATTTAAAGAAACCAACATTTTATGCATGGAAATATGGAATATTCTCATTCTCATGTATTTTTGACGGGGTGGACGATTTATTTCTGATGCTGTTAAGAAACAAATATTTGTGTCTTAAAATAAATAGAAATCTGAATAGCAAGTGAACCAATAAAGGTGAACATCAGCAGAACTTTAGCTTCCAATTTACTTCTTACAATGGATTTTTTTTTTTTACTTAAAATGCCTTTTCTTTTCCCCTGCGAATAAAATTCAGTATAGGAAATCATTTATTGATGCCTACACTCTCCTTACAATCATCAGCAGTTTTCTCTGAATTCCCATGTGGTGCCCCCCCTTCTCACCTTCCCCCCAAAACCACACACACACACACACACGCCCCTCTCTGAGTCATCACCACAGCTGTGTTCCTCAGGACTTAAATGAGTCTTATATGGGAATGTAAGGTTTTTATCAGGGGTGGGATTACATATGACATATGACCTCCACCATCCACTCACCCAGCACCATCCACTGTCTCCATCACCATGCTGGTCGACCCGAGACGATCAGTCGTTCTGCTCTGCTGAATCAAATGTGCACAAGGACACACGCACGCCTCATTTTCAAACAAAGCTTGTTGCCATGGTGACTCCCCCCCCCCTCCTCCCACCTCTCCTTGTAGTACTTTTTTTTTTTATGGCAGCAAAGCACATTATAACCAGCAGTAAGACATCCCATCGTCGACTCTCAGCGTTGTGGGGATGTTATGTAATTGTAGCAACTGGAAGCGTCTCAGCCTGTCGAGCAAAATGAAAGCTAAAAACTGTAGCTGGATGCTGAGGTGTACATCTGTACCCCCTCACACACACACCTCTCCTCCACCCCCAGTTAAACTTTCCTTCTCTTCCACTTTCTCCTCCTCTCTGCTTCTTCTTGTAGGAAAGATTTGTCTTTCCTCTTCTCACGTTTCGTTTAGAAATAATACGATCCCTAGGGGGCGTCTCAGCCCGTCTCCTCACTACAGAGGGGTTAGTTAAGGTCTCAAAGTAAGAGAACTGAAATCCATTTTCTCCTGCTCTGATGGATTTAAAGCAAAACCTCACTGTTTAGTTGCGATTTCACGCTTTCGATTCATTTTATTGATATTAGCTGCTGAATTTGCGACAAACAGGAGGCTAAATTCCAGATTTAAGCAAATGTGAGATAAAAATAGCTCACCATGACAACCCCTGATAATATTGTAGGACTTTTTTTCTTTCTTTCTTTATTTTGTTGTTTCATAATCACCCAAAAGGCTCCACACTTACAGAAGCTCAACATTACCAAAGACGGCATTAACAGACGGCATTAACAGACGGCAGTGTTTTCGCCGCTGCTGCAGCTGGAGCTGCAGCAAACGAAGGGTTACTGCTGCGAGTCAGCCACAGTCTAAAAATAGCCGCCTCCTCTCCCTGGCTCTGTGCAGAGCTCCGTGGATCTCCACCCTTAAGCTCCTGCACGTGAGCTAAAAATAGCCTGCCTTTAAAAAACACACACACACACACAGACATGCCTGCACACATTCATGTTACGATCTCCACTCACTATTTCTTGCCCGCTGCCAGGATATGAGAGGAAAATAATTTGCAACATGCAGTTCGAGTTCATGAGAGAAATCTTGCACGCCGTGAATAAAAATGACAAATCGTTTTCCTAAAAAGGAGGAACAAACATATTTTGTCTGCATCTGTGTGTAACACTGCAGCAGTAGCTGGAGATTGGAAGCAAACCAGAAAAAATCAAAAGAACATCCTCACATTTTTTTTATTTTGATTTTGATTCCTGTTCCTAAAGTCACCGTCTGTAATCAGATTTCTCTGTCTGCTCGCCTCTGAGGTGTCTCTGAAGCACAGATGAGTTTTTCTAACGACTCATGGCTCTGCGGTGATCCGATGAAAGCGTATGCTTTAATGTGATTATCATGTGCTTTTGGTCTGAGGCAATTAATTAGGACGGGGTCGTCTCTGCAGCGAGCCCCTCATCCCAGGCCGCCGCTGAAAGTGGCTTGACTACCACAGCTCAGTGCAGGACGGTGGTAATTAAACACCAACAGTGTCACAAGTCACATCCTGCGGTCAGGATGACATTTTGGCCACACGGTATTGTGTTGCTTTTCAGCATGTTTGGGTAAGAAAAATAAACTTTAAGTTGACTGACCAAGTTTTCATGAACCTCAGCTCTGCTTGAAAACTTCCTGTCCAGCCTTTGAAGAGGCTCTTTCTACTTGAGAAATGATTTTCACTAAAATAACTTTAGTTTGGATAGTTACTAAATTTAACAGCTCAGCTTGGTTGCTGTTTCTAAGTATAGACTGAATGAGCATTTATTTCTGCTTTACTAAAATAAAGTTTTTTTAAATGTCCTTCCACTGCAAAAAACCCCAAATCATATAAAGTTTTTTTTTGTCCAGTTTCTAATGCAAATGTCTTCATAAACTTGAAATCAGACCAAACTAACTTACAAGTCACTTTTCAGCAACATCATCTTTTAAGTCAATAATTCCTTAATATTAATGAAAATTATTAGTTCTACCGGCAGATTATTTCACTTATAACATGGAAAAAATATCTTGTTAGAAGTGAAATAGTCAAACTAAAACTTTTTCATCTACATCAATGATTATTGATTTTAAACAAGCTTCTATATCTTGTAGAAAAGTTACTTTTAAGTTTTGTCTTATTTATAGTGAACTAAGATGTTTGTATTAGAAACTGGACCAAAACATTTGGAAAGAGTTTTTGTTTTTTTCCAGTGTTCTTGACAAAAGCCAACATAACATCACAGAACAGGCATGAGTCCAACGCTGTGTGTCTCATTAAATCTTCCAGCAGCAGTACACCTCTGCTCTGCCTCTTCCAGCGCTGAGAGGCCAATCCATCGTGAGTCATCAGGAACTCTGAGGCAGGTTGAGGCAAGAAAATAAATTTGGTCATGAAAAACTGAAAACAAAAAAACATTTGGAAAAAAAAATTTGGATTGTGTAAACACTGTAAACATTTATTTCCATTTCAAAACTGCAGCTATTTTTTTAGCATTTATTTTTATACCCCAATTTTTTTTTGGCCAACTTTTTAATATTTTTGTCTTTGATGGTTCTGCGTTCTTCGTTCACTCATTAACATTTTCAGGTTGAACGCATTGAAGGAGATCATCTTAATTTAATTGAGTTCAAAAATACTTGAAAATATAAGTTGTTGCAACTCATATTATCTCGGGTTTAAAAAAGATGGGTATCACTTTATTTGACGCAGTGTGCATAAGGCTATCATGACATGGTCATAAACATGACATTACACCTGTCAACATGAAGGAGTCTTTATGAATGTCTGTTGTCTTGCATAGGTGCTCTAAAAGTTGCATTAAAAGTGCCAACAGGTACTGCATTATTAGGTACATAATGACACTTTAATGCAACTTTCAAAGCAACTTTGCATTAAAAGTGTCATTATTTACCAAATGACAGTCATAAACATTCATAAAGACTACTTCATCCTCATAACAGGTGTTATGTCATATTTCTGATAGTTTTTTTCTTTACTTGTACTTTGCAGAAACTAAGTTGAAGTAGAAATTGAAACTTGGGTAGAAACCGTAACACCTTAACAAAGCATTACTTGAAAACACATATTAGCACAGTGACTCTGTATTGTTGGTCCTGCCTTCTCTACTCCTGTCATTTAAAGTGTAAATTTGAACGCGATCGTCTGCCTTTTATTAATCACTTCTGTGAAGAGGAGCGGCTTTACGGCTCGCCACACTGCATCCACAGACTGATTTGCATTGTTGCAAGGCGGTATTTTTAGGCCCAGTGTGTAATGCGGGCTTTTGAAGATGACTGAATGAAATGCAGCGCCCATTTGAAGACGGGACTTCAAGTCAGTGACATAAGCCTTGTGCCACTAATCTTCAAAGGCGGATGTATTAAGTAGAGGGAAAAGCAAGAAGCAGAAGCTTTCCCTTTTTTTTTTTGTCTGCTGCATGTTTTGAAGTCTTAATTGTTATTTAATTTGTGCTGTGGCTTTGTTGTAAAGGCTGTGAAATGCTAATTGCATTGCCTTTCCTTCTCCTCATATCACTTTGATGTACGCGTGTCTGGATTTATCCAGAGATTTTTTTCTCTTCTTTTCCTTCTCGTGTAATTTCATTTACGATTTGCAGAAGCATAAATGCGACAGGTGGGATCAAGCTGTGTGATGCTTTGCTGAAGAAGGTATTGTGAAAAGAATGCATCACGATAACAAATTGTCCCAGAAATTATGGTGAAGAATATTATTGTCATTTCTGAGACCATTTTTGAGTAAAATAATAATTGGTTAATAATGACAGAACACCTAGGCCTCCTGTCTCAATGAAACTTTTCCTGGATAAAAAAAAATTATTGCAATAAACAATAATAAACACTAACATCGTCATTTTGATATAGTAATATACTGATAATAACCTAATTGTAGAAATTTGTCCTTACAAAAACAATAGTTTAATCTTATAAAGAACACACAGGAAGTAGAGGACATTTTAAATATCCAAAATAAAACAGCAAAAACAATTAAAAAAAAAATAACAGCCAAACCATAAACCAAATTGATTATGAAATCTATGTAAATAATTTTGTCCTTCAAAGACTATCAATCCTGAGAATATAATTATCAAACTCATTTTAATTTATCATGGGGACAGATGATTAATTGCTCATTGCAACAGGCTCACTTCACAGTGTCAGATTTATTGCTTTGATGCACTTAAAAACAAGTTGACCAAAATTGTTAACCATTGAGCCTAAATAAATAAGTACTCCATTTTGAACGCCAACACAGTTGTATTTGTTGTTTATGATTATGTAGTGTCATGAAGACGCACCAAAAACAACCCAGTGTATCAAATCAGTCCTCAGGAGTTCCTCACTGCAAAGCTGTGATTTAGTTGCTAAACCTCTGGATCTCTGGCTTCAATCAAACGTTCCACTTTTGGGAATCCTTTATTATAGTTGGCTTTTTGTGGAGATGCCTGGCCAGGTTATTTATAGCGTAATGGAGGATACAGAGTATCCTGTACTCTGTACACTTTCTTTCTTCTTATTTAAAGATAAATCACAATTTTGAGCTCCATTTTGGGTGATTCTGTCCTTTTGTAGTCATCTGACTGATTAAAACACATAATATACTGGCTAAGTAGCTTTTGTCATGTAGCTAGGACAGCTAAGACCACTCCATTAAGTATTTTAGAAAAAATATACAAGGTGTTATGTTCTTTTAATCGTCTAAAAGGGGAAGTGAAGGTAATCTATGGAGCTAAATAGAGACCATAAAGTTTTTTAAGAAGAAAAAGAAAAATGGAAACAGAAAAATAAAGATTTTAAGTTGGAAAAAAAAAAACATTGAATCTGTAAAGTAGCTTTGGACTTTTTGTCAGTTTCAAAATTTTTCAGTTTCAAAGTTTTTTTTCTCTTGAACAAATTTTAAAGTTCTAATTTAGCTCCATAGTGATCTAATTCTGGAAAATCACCAGAAGTTACTGTTTCACTTCCAGATAATCATGATATCAGCAATAACAGGTATTCTGGCTAGGAGTTGGTCTCTCCTATTGGCTGTCATAACTTCAATTAGCTGCTGCTTGTTGCCTTCAACCAGTCTGACATCAGTCTGCAAAAAGAGAAGAATCACTTCACTCTCAGTTCAGTAGTCAGCAGCACACTAAAACAAACATCTGGTTTAAACATGGCAGATGTAATGCTCTACCTTTCACCTGATGTGAAATGTAATTTTAGCCATTACAGAATAAACGTGGCCGTGTCCTAATTTACTCCTCATTAGAAGTTGCATAATTTTTTAAAAATATTTTATACACAGTCCAGTCACATTAATGTGACCATCTGTCAAAAGCCAGAATAACCACCTTTCGCAGAGCGAACTGCTACGAGACGTGCAGGAAGAGAGTCACTTAGGTCCCTGAAGGTCTTCTCTGGGATGTTGAGCCATGCCGACTCTAATGCTGTGGCCAGCTGCGCTAGATTACGCGGTTGAGGATCCATGGCGCGAACAACTCGATCGAGATGGTCCCACAGATGCTCGATTGGGTTTAAGTCAGGTGAGTTTGCTGGCCAGGGGAGGACGGTAAACTCATCCTGGTGCTCTTCGAACCACGCACGTACACTGGCAGCTGTATGGCACCTCGCATTGTCCTGCTGGAAGATGCCATCATCCTGAGGAAAAACAATGCGCATGTAGGGGTGGACATGGTCCGCAAGGACAGATGCGTACTTGTATTGATCCATCGTGCCTTCCACAATAATCAGTGAACCCAGAGAATGCCAGGAAAACATTCCCCAGACCATAATGCTCCCGCCTCCAGCTTGGACCGTTCCTGCAATGGTTGCAGGGTGGTTCCTTTCAGAGGTTTCACGCCTTATACGCCAACGTCCATCTGTCCGATGGAGCATAAAACGCGATTCATCTGAAAACGCTACCTGTCGCCACTCAGTGGACGTCCAGCTGCTGTACTGGCGTGCAAATTCTAGCCTTCGTCGTCGATGAACACCAGTCAGCATAGGTGCACGAACCAGGCGTCTGCTTCGGAGGCCCAGACGCAGCAATGTTCGCTGAATAGTGGTTTGGGAGACACTTGTGGTAGCCCCTTGGTTCATTTTAGTGGTCAGTTGCTCAACGGTAGCCCGTCTATCTGCCCGAACGCATCTCCGCAACCGTCGTTCGCCTCTGTCATCTATGGCCCGTGGTGCACCACATTTGCCACGTCGTTGATTTTGGACAGTCCCATTTTGCCATGCATGGTACACTTTTACCACGGCGGCACGCGAACAGTTCACAAACTCAGCCGTTTCGGAAATGCTTCCACCCTTGGCCCGAAAGCCAATGATCATGCCCTTTTGGACGTCGGATAAATCGCTTCGTTTCTGCATTACGCCAACGATTGAAATGTTTTCCGAAGCCCACACACACCCTTTATATACGCTCAACTGCACTGTGCTGCCACCTGCCTTCTGTGATTGGTTATTTAACTCTGAAGTGGAAAGTACGTGGTGGTCACATTAATGTGACTGGACTGTGTAGAAATTCCTCAGTTTCTATTACTTATGTACATTACTCCATTTTTTCCTGTATTGTAAAAACTGATATTAGCTATATTTGTGTCCAAATATACTAGAAAAACACAGGCTGAGGCAGAGTGTCCAATCTTTCCACCTGACTGCATGTGGCAAAATAGGAGATTCTGACGATGGCTTTATGTTGTGAGGCTGCGGGTTGTAATCCCTATAGATTGGTTTTGCTTTCAATAAGCTCTCGGCAGCTTGATATCTGGGGAAATGAGAGGAAGAAGAAGAACTTGATGTTTCACACGTTGCCCTCCTGAGGTTACAGTCAGTTCTCTGGGGATTCGGCTGAGTGGCAAGAGTCACAGCGATAACAAAACGCCCCAAATGTCCCCACTGTGGGACAATAAAGGACATTTCAATTCTATTCTATTATATTCTATTTGATTGCCAAAGTCCAGTCATCCAGTCCATTAGATAGGATGAGTATTATAATCCATCCATCCATCCATCCATCCATCCATCCATCCATCTTTGCTTTTTTCCTTCACTTCTTTCTATTTCTTCTGTCCTTCTTTTGCTTGTCTCTCTCTCTCCTTTCTTTGTTTTAATTTGTCAATTTTAATGGAACTGAACAGAATTTTGACATAAAAATGTGGAACAACCCTACAATCTTGTTACTAGTGACTGAGTGATAATGATAATAACATATTTTATTCCTAAGCACCTTTTAGGACACCCAACGTCAGGTTGCAATAAAAGCAAATGCAATAAATGAGTCATCCATCCATCCATCCATCCATCCATCCACCTGTACATAAAATAACCATTTGATGACCTTCCAGACAAGGATCTTTGTAAGCAGTCTAATTATCTCAGTTGATCATTTTCCTTGCCAAGTTAATCCCCAAACCAGTACGTTCAATTAATAACAACATCCTTGAATGAAGGCCCTGCATGCTGTGGAGCAATGAGAAGTGATATTTTGGGTCATTCTGATGCGCATAACTCAGGTGAAACCACAGTGTAGTAAGAGTTGATGTAACCTCAGGCAAATAACAAGCAGAGTCTGCCTTCTGTTAATATATAACTTAGCAACACCAGCAGTTTAGAAGCAGACTCCAACCTGGAGCTGTTTGTTCAGAGTAGATGAATAATTTATGACTCGTCTCGGCACACAAGGCAGCTGGAACTGGTTGTCATCAAACGGGTAAGAATGGACAGTAACGGCGCTGGTTTTCCAGTTAGAAAACCTGCAGAGCTAAATATGCCTTTCGTATCATTTTTCTTCATACACTTCATTAGTGGATTGTATAACTCCGGTTGTTTTCATTTACTTTCTCCCATTCCTTTTTTTCATTGGTTTTCAAAATCACGTTTGGGTTCACTATAGACTGTAATTTTAATCCAATCGATGTTTATATTAATGCAAACTGGTGTATATTCTGCATTATTTTGGACTGCAGTAACCACACTTTGTGTGTGTGCGTGCGTGTGTATGTTTTATTTACCTTGAAAACATTGAGGTAAAGTTGCTCCAGTTGCGTGTTGAGGAACCAGTGGGATTTGTGAAATGTGCTCAGTTATGTAACCAGCTGAAGTCAGCAGAGAAAGTAAATGACAATGCAGCAACATTTTTACTAAAATATGTTGGTCAGTATTCTATCTGGTTTTTTGAGACACAAGTCATCCAACGTTTCAATCAGTTTATTAGCTGTGTTGGATTGAGAGCCTACACAATAATGTTGATTGGGATTCCTTTTGTTCAGGTCAATAAACGGCCATGCAGGTAATCACTGCGCCAACAGTGACTGGCATGGCCTGTAGAGACTCATATTCCCCAGAATTTTCTTTTAAACTTTATATATCATTAGTAAATTCATTACCCACTCTTACCTTTGTCCATTTGCCTCCCATTTTGATGGCGTACGCAGATATGGTGCTTTAAGCAATCAATACTGCAACATTGCCTTCCATTGCTGCCAATGTCGTAGCATTTTTTTGGTCATGAAAACAGTTCTTGATAAAAAATTCCAAAATTGAAGATCCGTCATAGGGATATCCCATGACTATGGCTATGTTAATGCTGCAGCAATGACCTGTTTTCTACTGTTCATCCCAATCCACATACAGTAATAATGTCACCAGTCAAGTACTGACACCACTTGACTGGTGACATTAAACAACAATGATTTTTGCTTTATTTTATTGTAGCTAAAAGTTTGAATTCCATGCCACAGGAAGAACAAGTAGAGGAAGAATTTTCATGTATTGTCTTCAGGTTATTAATTGACATTATCTTAAATAATTAACCAGTAGCACTACAATGTTGTCAAAGGTGAAAATAGCAGAACTGTGTTATTTTAGTATGTAATCCAGAGCAAATGTTCATCAGCTAGTTGGCAGTTAAATTAGTGAGTTTTTTTCTCAAACCCACTCTTACAGGATGGCCATCCAGGTCGACAAGTTTGACTTTGATAGTCTGCCCCAGCTGGACCAGGAGGCGGCCCGCTTCAGCAGCCCCAAACAGCTGGAGGAGGAGCGACAGCAAGCCCAGGGCTGCCAGATCAACAGCAAGCTGGACATCTGTTGGAGCATAATATCCTTGCAGAGGTTACTGATCAGACAGGATTCTAGTGTCTTAACAGTGGTTGTCCTGAAAAAAAGACTGAGAGTTACAATCCTCAGTGTCTTCATAAGATCCTATGGGTTTTGCCAATGTTACAGCTACAGAATGTTGCAGCTATGTTACAGCTTGTTGACAGCATTTTGTGCAGCCATTTTGCACATCTGTGTGGTTTACCCAGAATGCCCTCTGGCCACCGGAGAACCTGCGTAAACTGACAGATGGAAAAGCAAATGTCCAAAGTTTTTCTGCTTCTTTCAGTCTCTAAAGAGGCATTTTACTGTTCAGTGATGCAAGTTTAAGTCGGCTTCCGATTAATTTTTAATGGGTAAACATATCATGCATGGAAACAACTGTGAATTAAGAATAGTTTTTTATCTCTGTGCCAGAGCACAAACTTAAAACTGTTGATGCAAATGTTGTAGCCTCCAGAGTTCTCTTTGACCACAATGAAGCTTTCCTCCACTCCACATGTGTCAAGACTATACCTCTGGGTATCAATCAGAGCTGTTTTATTGAGCAACTAGGAAAAAGTTAGGAAACAGTCCACTTTTCTTCTTTATTTGTTCCAGAGACCAAAATTATTTTTTGTTATATTTTATCTGTTAAATGTTAATAATAGTTCCAGTAATTTTATGAGTAGTTTTAATGCCTCTGGTTATAGAAAAGTCTCCAAATGTCAAACAGACAACCAAACAACCAAATGATACCATTTGGTTGTTTGAATTCTAATACTTTCCCCATTTGGGCTACTAATGGCATGCTGCTTTTAATGCTAAATTGTAGTTTGATTAAGATTTTTTTTGTAATTTAACTGGATAAGCATAAGTGTCGTATCTCTTAGACTCCCTAAATTGCTTTTTAAAAAAACTCCTGAACAAAATAGAAACGGGGGATAGTTTTATCAGAGGGGTGTTTATTTTTCCAAATCTGTTCTCTCCCAATCTAACATCTTAGGGGAAAACATATGAAAACCATCTGCTTCACAAAATCTGTTTTACTTCCATAAATCTTCATTAAGTCCATATGTTTCAATTACCTTCGTAGCACCTTGCCAACCGTGCTCTGGCATATCACACACTATGCATTGCCAGCTTGATGCATTATTTTTCTTTTCCCCCGCTGGATGAAAATCGACTTCCACAACGTGATCAAGCTTTTCTGAAAACAAAGCAAGAAATCCAAACAAAGACCAAAGAAGTGTTGTTGTAGTTTAGTGTTACAACTAACATCAGAATAATATCCACATTTACATTTTCAGACAGTGTAGACATGTCCAGCTCCACTCTATTGATGGTAGTTGGCATGACTCTGGTCCATAGAGGTAAAGGTCTGAGGTGAAAAACACAAAACATTTACGTCTACGTTTCAACCCTCATCCAGAACATGACCAAATCTAGGAGATCCTGCTTACAAGCAGCTGAAATGATATTCTTCTGGGTTGAGAAGGAAACTGGAATAGAACTGTTCCTTGGCATCTAATGGAGTCTGATAAGGTGCTTCCAGGAAGTATTCTTGGCATCTTCCCTATGAGCTTTCCTAGGCATGTCCTCTTGGGAGGAAACCCTGGACCTGCTTTAGGATCTCAATATATCTTCTGGTTTGGTTCAGAATGAACTGGAGAGTGTCTGTTTGTAGAAGTGTTCCTGGACTGATCGAAGGCTGAAGCAGTCACTTGGTTTGGTAAATAAATAAAGTTTTGTTTCTACCACTGATGTACCCTCAACCTGCTAGAAAAGTTCCATGACTGTATTTTCTGCTTTGCAGCCTTTCTACCGTTTCTGTTGCCTGCTTTCTTGAGGGTCATCACGGCAAACCATCTGCCGCCGATATCTTCCTGTTCCTGTCATTCTCCTCTTTCCGTACATCCACCTGACTTCTCTGTGCTCTTCTTCTTTTCCTATTCCTTGACATCTCCTCATTTAACTCTTATTTGTCCAAGATTTCCAGTAATTCCTATTTGGACAGGTCCAACTAGCTTAACTGTGGTCTCTTCCAACCATATTTTTAGACATCCTGACCTAATTCAGTCAGTCCCCAACACACTTCTTCCAAAGACGAAGTGTTTGGAAGAAACTACGTGACACACAGTCGCATGGTTTCGGCATATTCGTATTTGCACACACCTTTCACACAACGGCGCAGACCAGCTGGCAGACACCTTTTCACTTCAATATACGCCACACCCATATCCATGGGCGTACTCGGCAGTAGTCCTCATGGTTGGCTTGATGCCCCCTAATTTGCATGACTGTATTCTACATTTACCATCTCCTTCTATCTTAAGTGATCTATGTCTAAGCTTTTCTAGACAAATGGTCTCTAAACCAGTTTCAGTTGACTAGTACTGCAGATTATCATAAACTCCAGTCTTAATGCAGACATTTCCTGCATTACGACTGGATAAATGGTAGGAGTTGCCCTTCTAAACAGATAAAGCTCAGCTGTCTGTAACCTTTGAAACAGCGTAATGTAAGTTCTGCTGCAGGCTGGGTTTTACTTCCTAACATGAAAAACAAGACAAGTGAGAGCTTTAATCACTCTGCCTGTACTAGTTCACTGAAGCACTCGCTTGGCCTTTAGCAAAGTAACGTCTACTTGAATCTGTAATTTATGTGCTGTCCAACACAATATTGCTCCTGTTATTTGGAAGTTTTTTTTCAAGTCGTGATTTTTCAGAGCAAATAGGCTTTCTATGTCATTGTCTCCTGAGACATTTACATGGGATAACAGGAAATGGTATTTGTTTGAGTGTACGGTCTCCTTGTGCAGGTCACACTGTAAACTAACAGTATGGACATTTATTTCTCTTTAGCTGATCTAAGCTGGTACTAAAGATCTGCTTCATGGTTAGTTATTGTTGAACCTCTGTAAAACTGCCACAGCCAGAGTAATGCTTGCAGTTAGTCTAAAATACTGGAAGTGGCAGCGTGTACTCTTGACCTAAGTGAACACCATTGGAGTGTTTGGACCCATTTCAGAGTCTCCAGATCACCTTGGAGGCTCTGAGCTCAGCTGCACTCCTTCTGCTGGGTCTATTTGTTTTATTTCTAAACTTAGATGTCAAGATCCTCCTGTCTGTTTAACCGCTTCGGCTCTTCTTCTTCTCTCTGTGTCTGCATGAGCCAGAACTCTTGGTTGGAGCACAAACTAATGATGTGAGAGCCTAAGTCTGTTGTTTCAGTCCAAAGTCGGCAGAAAATAAATAAATTAAAAATTATCTGCATACTGAGAGACATGAGTTTAGTTTAAAACACTTGTCTCAAAGAACTTAAAAATCACGAAAAATACAAGCCTATTAAATCAATAAGAATTTCATTGGAAAGTGTATTTATTTTACTAACTTAATTTAATAAAAAAGCACATTGTGTAGATTTGTAACACATATTTGTTTTGTGATTTCTGTCACATGCACTATTTGCTGTATACTTTATATGAAGTGTAGGGATGGTTTGGTAACATAGCTAGGTAAAACAACACTCAAGTCACAAATCAGACACAAAACAGTACAATTTATATCGCTAAGTCTACATTTAACTCCATAATCTCTAATAAAAGTTAAAAATAGGAGAAAATGTGATTATTTTTTCATAACTCTTGTTAGTCATTAAGTCTTAATGATCTCAAAATAGTATTAAATTGCTTAAGTAATCTTTAATAAAGCTTGAAGAAACCAGGCACTGACAGGTAGAGTTGTAATGAGTTGTAATGTAACTCTCAAGACAAGAAAGTACAGGATTTACAAGAACAATAAGACTTAAAATTTGTGAAATAGTTTTGGAAAAAACTGCAGATTTTGTGAGAGACATTTCTGTAGAACTTCTGAAGATGCAATGATGAGGCGACATTTTGAGCTGTCTTTAGCATCTCATATTAGCAAGTACCATTGCACCTATTTTGCACATGCCAGCTGTTTTGTGTCTATTCCAAGATAAAATAAATCTTTACCATTCACTCTGCAATTTCCAAAAATCCAGCGTGTTTCAAAGTAGAGCATGGCTGTTATTCATTCAGCCTTCCTGTCATCTTTCAAAGTTTTGCTCTCTCTCGCTCTTTCTCAGCCTTAAGAAACTAAATATTTGCCTCGACTTGTAGTATCTACAGTTTTATGTTGCGTTTTTAAACATCCCACTGACGATTAAGGCAGATGTAGTAAAGATATTTGAGTTTGCTATCAGCCCCAAGTTATTTAAGCTAGTCTGGCTAAAGACCATTCAGTCCCGCTCACACTTTTTTTTCACAGCCCTGTTTTTCCACTCCCCCCCCCCCCCCCCCCCCCCCCCCCCTTGGCTCTCTAATTTGCATCAGAAGTATTAAATGTTGATAATATCATTGATCAAAATGGACACTGCTCTCTTAGATCAGACCCTTGCAAATTGTAAGATGTGATTTTGCTCCTGAATTAGTCAATTATATTTTTGAAAGCTTCTCACAAGAAGCAGAACCTTCCGGCACGATCTTGTCTGCGCGTCGATAGCTCCTTGGCTTTCTGTCTTTTGCTCACTGGGCACATTGTACTCTCTCCTCAAAGGTTAATAGACACGGGTCCTTCATGCTTAACCTATTATTCCAAATGTCAGCTGTGTAAATGATGAGCGCTGTCCTTATCATCACACATTATCTGGGTAATTGCTCCCTGACAGTCGTATTTGTTTTGATGCAGTATTCATGCGTTGATAGCCCTCCCTGCGATCAGCTTAACAGTGTGTGTTTATTGCATCGTATTAGTTTTATACCCGTGTCTTACTAACATATTGACATCTTTAATGGCTTCTATAAGTTAGGGAAGGGATTTGTGCTCTATTGTGCAAATGACTAAAACTGTGTGCATATATCACAGCTGAAGCACCAAAAGCAAATCTTTTTCCATAGCTAAATGTGAGGCGTTGATGACCTCAAAAGCCGCTATATACAGAGATCAAAATGCTTTGGGCATGTTTGCGGTTTATAGTGAGAATTTCAGAAATGTAGAAGTCTTTCATTATATCCTGCTATGCGGAGATGAGAAGTCAGTACTTGTGTTATACATCAGGAATTTGTTCTCGGCTCTTCAGATTCATAGGACCCTCAGTTCTTCTCTCCTGATCTTATGCTACATTCTTGTATTACTCACTCATTGCTCTGAGTGAACCTGTATTACTCATCTATTAAGGTGACAAAGAAAAGATGGGCTACAAACAAAAACATGTTGCTAAAGTGACACAAGCAAATACTGGCAAAGAACTATATTTCAAAGTAAAAGTTTGAATATCAACAAAGCAACTGAAGACTGTAGTACATAAAGCAGGCAAAGCATTACTAAAAATATTGTATATAGATGTGACTATAAACTTTATGATGGTGCTTCCTATTAGGTGGCTGTTTCTTAAGGTCTCTTGCAAAAGTTTTCATTCCCCTTGAATTTGTTCACACATTCTGTCACATCGCAAGTACTGAGGCCATTGCCTTCCTATGCAATTTTGCTCAATTGTCATCTCCATTTAGGGCTCCATCTGGGATTTCTCCCATTGACTTGGGTTTCTCTGGTAGAATTTCAACCGTGCCAATCAGCAAACAGCAGGAGGAGTTGTGAACAATGACGTTGATTTCCGCGCCATTTCATAATCAGCTTGTAGTTTTAGCGATGGTACCAAAGGAAGTGACTCAAGCTGTTCAGTTCATGTCAGTCACGTTTCCAAATATTGAATTAACATTATCAGCCTACGGTTCAGTGTAGAACTTCTCTCTTTGCAGTATGGGATGGTTGTTTGCAGCGCACACAGTTTCTGGTCATTTTCACACAGGACTTTTTAAAGCTTTCTTTCAACAGTGGCTGACTTCTTCACAGTTTTCCATAAGGTTCTAATTCTAAACTCTGAAAGCCCCTTCGCTAGTAACCTGTTCTTCATCCCCAACTCAGTTTGTCTTCATTAACCTTTGAAGCCACCTCAGGGTGGGTCACGCCAGGTATTGTGCACAATTGATTTATGTAGCAGAATACATATTTTGATTGGCCTGTCACTGGATGAGTGAAGGCAAGTGTATCTGAGTAAAATGACACCATCAAGCTTTCAATCACACTCACTGTCCTACCCATAAAGTCAGGAAAAAGCTGCCAATGCAGACACACCCAACTTGTCTGGAACTAAACCATTAACCGGTTAGAGTGAGTTTACAATAGAGATGGGCTTTAGAGGACAGTAGTCCTGTCAACAGATAATCTTCCCTGAGCTGTGGATTTCAGTGGCCCCTCCAGAGTTACCAAGGGGCTCGTTGTTGCTTCACCTATTTATGTAATATTTGCCTAGCCTGTCAGTATACTTGAATAGACAACTCTTCATAGATTTGTGGTTGTTACATACTCTGGATTAAAGACATACTTGAGTTTGGGAGTTTGTTGTCTACACTACCTCTGCTTTAAACTTTTTCGTAACTCTGACCTGTCAGTTGTGTTCCTTGGTCTTCATGATGCCATTTGTTCTGTGATGTTCCCAAATAAACCTCTCAGGCTTTCACAGAACAGTTCTTTTTCACTAATTAAGTGACTTCCAAGGACATTTGGAGCTACTGGATTGTATTTGGGCTGTCAAACTAGAATAGCGTGGAATAAAACATAAATAAATTTAAAAAAATAAAACATAAATATCATTGTTCTCACCTTTGGGAAATTGGGTGCACATCTGTATTCAACCCCATCCTCTCATTCTTAATTTGCTGCTGGTACACCCAAACAATTATTTGAAAAACTATATGCCCATTCCCTTCCACAACACAATTTTGTTGTGGCTTACATAAAATCTCATTAAAATACATTTAGATTTGGGCTGAACAAGTTGGTGAAAAAGTTCTAGAGGTGGTAATACTTTTTCAAGGTACTGTTGTTTACCTATGATATCTTTTCAGCATTGAATTAATCTTCTCAGGCTCAGAATGTGTAACATGAACATAAACTAAGTTTTGTAGATTTGTCACAATTTCCCTATTCTGTCTAACATAATGTGTTGTTTTAAAAAATTCCAATAATTGTAGAGCTTTACTTTACTCATTGTTAGTAATTGGTAATTACTAACAAGTTGCGCTGTTGTCCTTAACGCTAGCCACCCATCTCTACAGCGGCATGGAGAGGCCAGCGTGGAGGGGGCCCTGAACCAGCTGGTCCTGGAGCACTTGCAGCTCGCTCCTCTGCAGTGGGGTAAGTCCCTCACAAATACGTCTGTGAACTTATCAGCAGTGATTAACCACCAAAACTCCGGTCTCAACAAGTTGGACTAAGTCAAAATGCATTGTGGTGTGTGTGGAAAAAAGAAAAAAACAAACAAAAAAAAGGCAAATGTTCTGTGGCCGTTTCTTCACCTGTCAATTAGTGGCCAAGCCACCAGCGTCTCCAGCCATGTTTTTATCTGCATTTATAATTGGCTCCAGGCTATTTTGGAGAAGTGTAGACAGCAGCTTGGGGAATGTGTGAATCACGGAGGACTCAGAATTTGTACGAGCTCTCTTTGGTCTCACCATCTGTGATCGTCGTCTCAAATCACTTTTGATTTATTGCGGGTGTTTGTTTTTGAGATCGCTGTCCTCTCCACGGTCACTGGCAGCATTTGGATTCGTCACCCGGGGCTGCCCTGCTTTAGCAAAAAAAAAAAAAATAGAAGCAATCTGCAAAATCAATAAATCATGTGTGCAAATGGTAAGGTAGAAACACTACTGGATCATGGCAAAACAGGCCGACAGGCTGTTGACTCAGAGTTCACCAACCACAGCTTTGGTTGGTGAACTCCAGATCTCTGGCGTCAGCAGGTTGGAGCATTTTGTAAAGTTAGACCTGTGAGAAATGCTAAGCAAAAACATAATTTTAGATTGCTTAAATGCTTTTTAAAGTGGACAACATAATTACAAAGCGGACATTTTAAACAGTCTTTTACATTATTGGATTATAAATTACATACATTAGCTCCTGTCTTAACTCTGAGATTATGGTTTCCGTGCCAAAATGATGATTGCTCACCCAGTGTTCCTAGGCTGGTCACCCACTACTCGTACTTTTTTTCTTCAAAGGAAACTTAATCAAGATAAATGATTGGTATACAGTGTTTGTACATTACGTGGATTGACATGTTCTATTGATGCAGTTTACTGTAATCCAACGTGACACCAAGCGTCTAAAGTAGCGGTTCTCAACGTGGGCGGTTCCGCCCCCCAGGGGGCGTTCAGAGAACGGCAGGGGGCGCTGGCGGACATTTTTACAAAAGGGGGGCGCTGGGATGCCTTAGGGGGGCGTTTGGTCGAAGGTAAACTTTACACCTTAAATGCACAACAATGCCAGTTTAGACTTTGAGCAACTTTATTACTGTATTGTGTAACATTAAAACATGCTTGTTGATGGCAGCTCTCCTTCTATTCAGTGTTTGTAGCTTCTGTTAGCTTCTTGGCGCAGCTCCGTTCTCCTGTTACTGGTAGCTAAAAATCACAATACCCTCACTGTGTATCCCTCTGAAAAATGAACCCATGTAAATAAAGAAATCCCTCCATGGGTGATACCACGATAGAGAGTGTTCATTTTATAGCGTTAACACCAGAGCTGTAAGTAGTCCGGTATGAAACGGGGGTGATAGAACAACACAACACTTTTAAATTTCAATAATCAGAATGCAGAAATTGTTTCCGTTTTTAAATGGTTTATGTAAGTCTGCCTTTTCCCCATCTATACGCTTCCCGACCGCCCTGCACCTTAATGGGTTAAAAAAAAACATTGCGAAAACTCAACAGGAGAAGCGGGACATAAAATGGAGCGACGAACTAGATGTGAATTATGGCATAAAAACAGAGAATCCGATGCTGAACAGTGAAAAAATCAACATGATGTGAAACACATGACGATTAGGCGGTGATGAGTGAAGATTACCGATGTGTCAATAAATGATAAAATAAATCTAGCAACAGGAAAGAAACTAAAGTGCCAGTGGTAGCAATAAACAAGAGAGGATAATACTAATCAAATGAAACTAAATGGAAATGAATGAAGAACAAAATGCAAGAATAAACTAAGAAACTAAAGTAAATACAGAAGAATAAACTGGTATGGCAAGACCTTTCAAGCAATAATTAATAAAGAGGACTGTATGGCAAGAATAAAGAGATTCTATTTCCAGATCAAAGGTAAAATAATATTGTTGAAGTGCCATGGGTTTGTTGAGACCACATCTATTTATGTTTTTAATTAAATTTGATATATTTATTTCTTCAATATTATTTTTCATGTCAGTGTTAATGTCATGAGGCTGATGACTCAATGACATTTTCAATTTGACTCATTAGGATTAGATTAAGAATCAGATTTGTTTTTTGTAATTTCTGTCCAGTAAAACTATTAATCTATAATCAATAGACAGGTCTATATAAAGATATAATCCATGTTTCTGTCTCATATTTGTATGGCATTAAAAGTACCTGGAACTTTTGTTTTTCCACTGAAAGCTCTAGTTTGCCCAATAAATGCCATGTGGGTAAAATTTTATGAATGATACTCTGATGTCCCATTCTCCTGAAGGCAGCACAGAGCTGAAGAGAAGAAGAGTTATGATTAATGTAGTTACAGTTCTATCCATGTTTTAGTGTTGCAGAGTTCTGTCATTTTGAAATAGGTCAAAGTTTAAACTGGCATGTTGTACATCTTTTGTCTGGTAATTTTGTGTAATATTTAACAAAAAGAAAATAGCAAAGATTAAGAATATTTTTTCCATTGATTTTAAGTTGAATGTTCATTGCATTTTTCTTAAACACCTGTGAAAATAATTTCTATTCACATGGCTTTTTTGTTCTCTGGGAAATTATTTTTGATGATAAATACAGAAACAAGCATAAAAATCAAAACATCTATGATAGTGATAGTAATATTAATAATAAAATAATAGTCAGTGCAAAGTAGCATGCAAATTTTTTGGTGGGTGCAGTGAGGGACCTGGATAAAGGCTAGGGGGGCGCTGGGCCCAAAAAAGGTTGAGAAACACTGGTCTAAAGGATGATTCCACCTAATTGTACACTACCTTCAACGCCTTTACTTAGCTCTAGTTAAAAACTTCAATGGTCAAACTCTTTAAACACAGAGTAGATTATTCAGCTCTAAAACCGGAACATTATTAACCAGATCAGATAACCGGCTTCAGAATGGAAGCAGACACTGATTGGTGGGTGTTACATGGCGGTAAAAATGCGCCATAGAAAATGGCTAACTCTGAGACTTTAGTAACAACTTCCACATGTACAGACATAACCTGCTGTTAAAAACACCAGACCTCTTCGGGTTTCTGACCCGCCCGTCACCGATCAGGCCGTAAGCTGGAAATCATTTGATTTCGGTCACCAGGTGACTTATCTGTACATATCTACTTGCATGTTATTTTATGATGCTGTTCTTTGTGATGTGTACCAGTTGAATGCAGGGATTTACACCCAGCGTTGTTTAAGGAGGTCTGCAAAAGGAGCTGTGCATTGAGTTGTCGGAAATTGTTGATTCCAAGCCCATTAATTAGCTTAATGATGCTGCCAACACCAGGGTTCACTGTGGGAATACTGTGTTCAAGGTGATTCTGTGTCCAGTATTAGTTTGTATGTAGAATTAGAAATAAAATATACATATATATATATATATATATATATATACACAGTCCAGTCACATTAATGTGACCACCACGTACTTTCCACTTCAGAGTTAAATAACCAATCACAGAAGGCAGGTGGCAGCACAGTGCAGTTGAGCGTATATAAAGGGTGTGTGTGGGCTTCGGAAAACATTTCAATCGTTGGCGTAATGCAGAAACGAAGCGATTTATCCGACGTCCAAAAGGGCATGATCATTGGCTTTCGGGCCAAGGGTGGAAGCATTTCCGAAACGGCTGAGTTTGTGAACTGTTCGCGTGCCGCCGTGGTAAAAGTGTACCGTGCATGGCAAAATGGGACTGTCCAAAATCAACGACGTGGCAAATGTGGTGCACCACGGGCCATAGATGACAGAGGCGAACGACGGTTGCGGAGATGCGTTCGGGCAGATAGACGGGCTACCGTTGAGCAACTGACCACTAAAATGAACCAAGGGGCTACCACAAGTGTCTCCCAAACCACTATTCAGCGAACATTGCTGCGTCTGGGCCTCCGAAGCGGACGCCTGGTTCGTGCACCTATGCTGACTGGTGTTCATCGACGACGAAGGCTAGAATTTGCACGCCAGTACAGCAGCTGGACGTCCACTGAGTGGCGACAGGTAGCGTTTTCAGATGAATCGCGTTTTATGCTCCATCGGACAGATGGACGTTGGCGTATAAGGCATGAAACCTCTGAAAGGAACCACCCTGCAACCATTGCAGGAACGGTCCAAGCTGGAGGCGGGAGCATTATGGTCTGGGGAATGTTTTCCTGGCATTCTCTGGGTTCACTGATTATTGTGGAAGGCACGATGGATCAATACAAGTACGCATCTGTCCTTGCGGACCATGTCCACCCCTACATGCGCATTGTTTTTCCTCAGGAT
Organism: Poecilia picta; assembly: GCA_033032245.1. Lineage (NCBI taxonomy): Eukaryota > Metazoa > Chordata > Actinopteri > Cyprinodontiformes > Poeciliidae > Poecilia > Poecilia picta. Next base: position 25,497,011 of record CM065363.1, on the reverse strand, counting down.
GATGGCATCTTCCAGCAGGACAATGCGAGGTGCCATACAGCTGCCAGTGTACGTGCGTGGTTCGAAGAGCACCAGGATGAGTTTACCGTCCTCCCCTGGCCAGCAAACTCACCTGACTTAAACCCAATCGAGCATCTGTGGGACCATCTCGATCGAGTTGTTCGCGCCATGGATCCTCAACCGCGTAATCTAGCGCAGCTGGCCACGGCATTAGAGTCGGCATGGCTCAACATCCCAGAGAAGACCTTCAGGGACCTAAGTGACTCTCTTCCTGCACGTCTCGTAGCAGTTCGCTCTGCGAAAGGTGGTTATTCTGGCTTTTGACAGATGGTCACATTAATGTGACTGGACTGTGTATATATATATATAATTTTTTTTTTTTTTTTTTTTTTTTGGAGAACATTTTCAATTAAGTTCTGATTAAAGGCACATTGCAAGTTAATCAAGTGGATAATTATTGTTATAGAAAAGTGATTCACGAAGACAAACCATGAAAATAAAAACATAATTAAAACAACAAAAAAAAATACATAAAATGATATTTGAAAATGTGTGAAAGAACATAACGATAACAGACTAAAGCAGAACATGAAATGTTTGAAGATAATTAATAGATTACAAAAAATCTGGTAAAATGTTGATTTTAAAATAATTTTATTACTCAATCTCTTTGATCTGTGCTTAACTAATATTTCTCCATCTGGAGGTCATGAAGCATTTTTCTGATATTCAATAAAAATAATTATGATTACTGCACTTGCAAAATAGCTTGGATAAAAATGGTTAATAATTAGACTAAAAACAAAGTAACAAAAAAAATGTGAAAATGACTTTAAAAAAGATATTCTATTGAACTGGTCAATCAGTGTTGTGTTTTAGGTACATCAATTTTTATTGCTTCTGACAGAAGCTACTTTGGGAGGCTGTGTCTACTCTTACATTAGAGCCATTTTAAAATCAAATCTGTCTACTAAATAATTTAAAGATCTTAAAAATAGGTGTGACACGTGATCCTTGGTGTTGCTGGCCTGCTACAATTTTGCTTATAAACCATATTCTTAGGTAGGCTTTTCATAACTATGTACCTAAAAATATCTTAGACTCAAGGTTGATTAGGGTGGTATGAACACGTAAGTGTAGGTCTGAGGTCTCACATAAATTATGGACAAGGACACAGGGTGCCTTCTTCACACATGGGTTGAACACGAGCAATGCAGCAGCACATGCTGTGATTTTTTTTCCTAAAGGAAATTGAAATGAAATTGAAATTGAAATTGAAATGAAATTTTATTCGAACATGATACAAGTATAAAAATAAGATAGTGCACAGTAACAAGAAGTGCATAAAAAAAAAGAAGAAAGATACAGTTTTTGTCTCAGTTAACATATGATGGTCGAAATGGGGTAGGAAGAAGTGAGAACTTATTAATTCCTACCCCTTAAGCACATGAAAACTTTACAGTCCTACCATCAAAGAAAAAAAAAAATCAAAGTCAAATCAAAGTCTAAGTGGGAGTCAACAGTTACTAATATTTACGTATACATTTTCCCTTATTATGCTGGTTTGTCTTTCCAAACCCTTACACCAAATTGTTATCTTCAATACACACATTATTGCTTTCTCTCACCCATATGTCTATATCTGTTGAAAATGACCTCCTTGTATTTTATTTTGAATTGTATTAAACTATTGCTTTGTTTCAAATATTCATTTAACTTGTTCCATAACTTTACACCTTTAATTGAAATACAGAAGCTTTTTCTTGTTGTTCGCAAACTGCGGATCTTTAAGTTTGAGAGACCCCTTAAGTTATACCCCCCTTCTCTTTCAGAAAACATGCTCTGTATGTGCTCAGGTAGCAACTTTTTAGATACTTTGAACATAAATTGAGCCATTTTAAATTCTACAAGCTCGTCAAATTTAAGAATTCTGGATTTTATGAAGAGTGGGTTTGTGTGCTCATAATAACCAACATTATGGATAATTCTTAATGGCTCGTTTCTGTAGGATGGTTACCGGATGTAAAGTGCTCTTGTAAGTAACTCCCCACACTTCACAGCAATATGATAGATATGGTAAAATCAGAGAGTTATATAGAATATGAAGTGTTTCAGCATTCAGTACATGTCTAGCTCTAGCCAGTATGGATATGCTTCTACTGAGTTTACTCTGTAAATGTTTAATATGAGGTTTCCAACTGATTTTGTCATCTATTATTACACCGAGGAACTTATTAGCAAAAACCCTTTCTAGAGTTACGTCCTCTATTTGAACTTGGATTTCAGTATTTTTGTAACAGTTCCCAAAAACCATGATTTTAGTCTTGTCCAAATTTAGTGATAATTTATTATTGTTAAACCATATCTTTAACTTACTGATCTCTGAGGTGACTGTTGAGAGAAGATGCTCTAAATTTTCGCCAGAGGCTAGAATATTTGTGTCATCAGCGAATAATATAAATTTTAATACATTAGACACTTATATCATTTATATAAAGATTAAATAGAAGTGGTCCAATTACTGATCCTTGTGGTACTCCACAGACAATCTCCAGCCAGTCAGATTCCACATCTCCCAATTTCACAAATTGTTTTCGGCTCTTTAAATAACTCCTCATCCAGTCCAAAACTACTCCCCTAATTCCATAGCGTTCTAATTTTTAAGTAGGATTTCAGGATTTATTGTGTCAAAAGCTTTAGATCTATAAATATCCCTACTGCCAGCTTCTTACTATCTGTTGCATTTCTTCTATTAAGTCAATTACGGCCAGCGATGTTGACTGGTTTGCTCTGAATCCATATTGACTGCTACTGAGTAGCAAATGTTTTTCTATGAATTGTTCCACTCTTTTCTTAAAGAGTTTTTCCAGGATTTTAGAAAATTGTGGGAGAAGAGAGACAGGCCTGTAGTTAGTGAAGAGGTGATTGTTGCCAGTTTTATACATTGGTTTGACCTTAGCTATTTTCATTTTGTTGGGAAATCCACTATTATGCTCAGCTATATGAAGGTGCCAAGTCCATGGTAAATTTAGAGATTTAGAGCAGCTTTTTTCTTCTGAGATGTATTTAGAGTTGGCTGCTTCAAGTCCTGTGGAAGGTTCGACACCATATCTACCACATATCTATCTTTATCTAAGTATGAACAGCTCTACCTAAGCATTGAGAACATTAGTCTTAATAGTGCACATCCAGTCATCTATTTATCAAAAATAAAGATGAATCCCGGACGAGACCCCGTTGTTCTTAAACCCTTAGCTGAATGCAAAGGTCAGTGACAAAATTACCATAAATTTCACACAGAGTGTATTAGTTTATACAGTATCACTTATTTTGCCAGGCTTAAGCAGGACAGTTGATCATGCATGTTTCATTAACATTTTAACATTTTAAAGTATGGTTGGTTTTTGTAGAGGAGAGACATGTTGATTAAAAAAAAAAAGACTTTACTCAAATCAATGAAAGTGTTTAAAATTTATAACTAGAGGGGGGGGGGGGAACATAACGTTTTTGAAGAAAAGTATTTGATGAGTAAAAGGCATGACTGCTTTCTCAGTCAGACCTGTTTGTGCCTCTGGGTGGATTTAAAAGAAAGATGCTCTGACATCTCTGTCTGGGATCAGCCAATTATGCAGCATGAGAAACTTGATGCCTCCTGATTCGTCTCTGTAGAAACTCATATGAATATTTAATCGTTCAGCTTCCACTTTTTTGGGAACATTGAAAGTGCCAGTCTATTTTATGGCTTTGTGTTTGTTTACAAGCTCATTATTATTCCAGACTCTGAGAAAACAAGAGGCCATTACTAAAAAAAATGATACCTTGGAGGGATCAGCTTATACTTACATCAGTGAGGCAGTAATAAAATAAGGTTGTGTGTGATGAAATTCTGTTCAGAGCTACAGATGAATAAGGGAATCATTTTTTTAGTGACTTATCTTACTGGTCAGAGCATATTTTAGAATATACAGCAACAAGTACGTGTTTTAGTTTTATGCAACTTCAACTAACTTGGAACAAACTGAAATTCTGTGCAAATGATTCAATGTATTACTGTCTCTCTACGCAGGGTAAGAATCAGCCATCTTGGTTCAAATATTTACATACACCCTCACTCATTGAAGGTGAAACTTCTCTCACCCACAATTTTATTTTTATTTTTTTTTGCCAGTCATGAAGCCACAATTCTGGATTGAAATGTGTTATAGTTTGACAGGTCCATTTAATTTGGTTGAATTCTTGGCACAGGTCTGGTTTTGTGGCCAAGAAGAATCAGTTTTTGACACAACTGGCCCAAGAAACCTTTCTCCAGAAAGTATTTTGCTTCTAAATGTATGAGTTGATTTAGTTTATTTTGAACCAGGGGCTTCTTTCTTTAATCATTTGGTCATGTAACAGTGGATTGACTCTGGGTTGGTTTTCTAGCACTTTATATCAGATTGTTTCTTGGTTGCTTCTAACCAATTTTCTTTTAATTGAGAGTAACAGTTGTACTCTTCTTACAGCTTATAATTTTACTATAATCTTTCTTACATCTCAAGTTTTTTAGTGTGGGTATATACATGTGAAAAATCCTCTTGAATTTGGCATAAAAATATCAAGTTAAAATTCATCATTGCTGTTAAAATGGAGGCTCACATTGTTTTCCTATATTGGGTTAAGGTGTTCTAGAGTGTTTAGCTAATATATGTTTAACTAATATTTAGGTCAAGTCTCTAAAGTGTGACTGGTTTGATCACAAATGCAACTTAAGCTAAGTTCACAGCAGGCGAATGTGACTCAAATCAACTATTTTTCCCCAGATTATTTCACTTATATGTGGCAAAAATGTCAAGGAAACAAGTATGTTTTCATCAATATTGAGGAATTATTCACTTAAAACAAGTTCCCATAGCTTATTTCAAGATCTTTCCATTAGAAACAAACCTACTTGGTAAGTTTTAATGGTTTTGCAACTCTGAAATAATTCATCATATTAAAATGGCTTGAAGGTTTGAGATTGAAAGCTTTTAAACAATGCCCATTTTAATTGAGTATTTTTTTTTTATCTTACACTGATATTAAACTGTTTAAAATGCAATTATCTCAGGCAGTTAATTTGTTCCATCTCTCATACAGTCCTAAAGAAAAAATTCCCAACAGGTGTTATGGATTGCCTTGTTTTCCTACCTGACATTGTGTAAATATCCCATTGATCGTGGCTCCTTAGCTGTCAGGTTGATTAAAGGCGAACTGCACCTCGTGATTGCAGTCACTATGTCAGCTTAATGGAGTGTTGCTAGATAAACAGTTGCCTGACGAATCAACACGTAGCTCTCTGTAGGTGTGACTCCCATTGGTGGGCTGAGGCAGAGCACGACGGCTGCTCCAGACAGGAAGTGGTTTCAGCTGAGATTTAATTACTGAGAAAAACTGACTTCATGTTACAGAAAAGGTTACGACAGAAGTACCTAACTCTTGGAAAGAAAGGAGTCATTTTTGCACTTTTCCCTCAAGTTGCCTAAAAAAGTTGGTTTATGTAGCAATATCGCAGTTTCACAGAATCATGGTGAAAAAACAAAAAGGCTAAAGCTCTGTGTAAGCTTCCTTTTCACTCCTACGTTTCATTATTTTATTCCCTTAAACGATCATTAAATTATCAGTATGTTTGTTTCTTTGCAGTTGAATATTTTCATTAATTAAGTAGGCTAGCTAAAATCTATTTGTGTTTTTTTTCTGAAAATTTACATTTGTATTATATGACAGGAGTATTTGGACCATACTAAGAAAATTAAAAATAAATAAATAAGATTGTGATAATGAAGACAAAGTATTATGGGAATTAAGTTGTAGCATTGCAAGAATGAAGTTATAAAATTACAAATTTATTCTCGTAACATGACTTAATTCTTGTAATTTTAAGAGTTTATCCTCGAAATTAAATTTTTAAAAATATTTCATGTTTTCTTATTATGGCCCTAATGCTCTGCCTTCGCATTACACACTTTTTTTCCCTGAACAATGAACAACCTCCTGATATTGGAGACTTACTGAAGTCAAAAACAAACTTCCTTACAGTAGCCATTGGGTGCAAATTCTTTCCCTTACTTACTGTTGCTACTCTGCGTTCTTGACCGCAGTAGAAGACCGTGTAACACAACGAGTGACCCTCTGCAGGAGAGAGGCTTTTAGGTCAAAATAGTGACTGAGATTAAACTCCAGTAAGTCATATTAACTCTTAGATTAATTTCATGCATTAGCTTTGACAACCCTATGTACATTTTCCTTTGAAAGCGTGAGCTGCTGTTGGTCCGTGGTGTTGTCTGCCTTTTTATGACTGTACCAAAGCGACGAGGCTGAAAAAACAGTCGGCTTGGACGTGGACTTTGCTCCCACTTACCTCCCCAGGAACACATTTCAATGGAATACAAATTCAGCCATGAATGGAAAGACAAATGTTTAGCCTGGGAGAGCGATGGAAAGAGAAGGGTGGAGGGAGAGTAGTGGTGGTGGGGAGCAGGGTTCACGATAATTTAATAAGACAGCACTTCTAAAGCAACTTACACATTGTCTCCCCTTTCTGCTGTGCGCACACACACACACACCACACACACACACACACACACACACACACACACACACACCCACAGATGGTCTTCCGGCGTGGTGGTTTTCTCCACACACACGAGGGACGCCTCGCGTAATAATCCGCCTTTAAGCTCCCGTCAGGTGCTCGGTTGCTACGAGTACGGCAGATTTGACAAACGATGCTGCCAGAATGGCCCGGCCCGCCCAACGCTCGAGTCCTACGCCGGCGATGATGATTAGGAGCGCCGACCTGAGAGAGAGAGAGGAGGGCTGAGATGACAGAGAAGTGTTTCCACTGCACCTGTAGCTGGTGATATGTCACATCGGTGGGCACATCACTTCCAGCTGCTCGTGCTGTTATCTGCACTGCAGTGATAGCACCTGTGGGAGATGATAGAAAGCCTTTCTACAGCCCAGCTCACTGCGGAGCCAGTCCGGTCCTCCACCAGGTTGTAGGGAAGGGAAAGCATCCATCAGCAGCGGCACGCTTCTGTTATTTCTTACAGATACGACAAGGATGAATTAAAGCACTAACTGCATTTCCATTGACCGTATAATTGCACGATTTGACATTTCGAGAATTAACTCGCTTAATGGAAGCACAGCAATTTCGAAAAATAAAATGTTTTGGCCCCACAATGTTTTTTTTTTTTTTTCACCATATTGAAAGTGATATTTTTAGCAAAATCAATCAATAGATAAACCTTTATTAAATATTGTTTTGGGTTTATTTCAAATGCAATGTACCAGCAGATGGAAAACAAAGGGAGAGAGGGAGACAAAAAGTTTGTAGGGTTAGAAGGAGAAACTCAGATGATGAAATTTTCACTGAACATTACCGTTTCTTTAGTCCCATACACCTTCTGGCATTTCATCAATGTCTGTATCTTATGAGGAAGGGCAACAGTTTACTACATCCCAGTCTGTTACTATACCTTTACCCCCAAAACTTAACAAATTTCCTTTTCTAAGGGAACATGACCAAAGTCATACCCACACATGCAAACCCTACATCTCATTGCTCCCATCAGAATGCCAATAGGTTTAAATTTGCATCAACGTTGTGGCCCATAGAGTCAACCGGTGGGCGCTATGAAGTGCACCACCCTGATTTATCTGTTTCTTTTTCTGCACAGTCCTGAAGCTCTGTCCATCAGCTATCTGGTTTCCTGTTGAAACCAGAGCGAGCTATGACGGCGCTCCTTCCATCTCTAAATCCTCTGATTGTGATTTACAGAGGCAGTGCTGACTCAGATTGGCTCAGTCGGTGCATGGATGGAGACAAAGATAGTTGCGTGTGTGTGACATGTGCGTTATCTTTAGGCAGTGTGGCACCGAGCCAATGCTTCCTCCTAAAGGTAGAGCTACAGATCATCTATTCTCAGATGTTTTTAGCCTGTCGTTTAAGCCATTATGCGACCGATTTAAGGATTTCTACACGTCGCTTCATGAATGATTAGCATAACAGACGACTGTTTAATAAAACACTATAAAGATATTTATTCCACATTAGTGAAAGCAAGGATAAAAGGGTCGTTTGTTCTACTTTGGCTCAAATTACCAGTCTCATCCCCTCAACCTGGTGGCTTTAATGTGGAAATGAGACTACAGAGGAGAGCAACCTGCTCTGATTGCCTTTCTGGCCAGTTCCATTTTCTGCCTGGCCCTGTGTGAATGTAGAGTTAGCACATTTAACAGGCTTGGAGTGTCTGTTTATGGGGCATTTATCATGGCCACAGAACAATACAGACTGTCAATGCGTCAGTTTGGGCGAGCGGTGGAAATAAATCAGAACTCCCCCAGCCTGCCACAGATAGCACACTACATCTGCACCCATTCATTTAAACCTGAGGGATGGGAAACAGAAGTAGCAGAAAGATATAAAAGTTGCTCCAAGTAGATTAAGAGGGGGAAAAAAAACCTCAAACTGTTTTCTGGGTCTTCTCCACAACAGATTGAGAAAAAGCTATGGTGTCTAAAATCAGGCAAGCATTGTCTTTACAGAGACTTCTAGTATTATTACACATGATATAAGTTTAAGAGTTTTGTGCTTTAAAAATGCACAAAACATAAGTTTTAAGTCTATTTTTTTTACACTATAATGGCTGGCCTGTGTGCACGGCGAGTTTACTGTATGCTCTGAAATCCTGACAGAGACATCTGTTTTTAGATCCAAGTCGTGGTAATTGGGGTTTTATGTTGTGGAATCATGATGAGAATTTGATAGGTTTTTGTTGGCCATAGTGAGAGCATTGGCACATAAAAATAGCAAAAAGATAAAAAAAAATGTAGTGACCCTTTTCCACTACTGCCTACTCAGCAACCTTGGTTATAAGGATTTCCAACAGGTAATGGTTAATTCAATTCAATTCAGAAATACTTTAATGATCCCAAAGGGAAATTCAAGACGTGGTACCGGCCCTTTATTAGAACATACTTTGCAGGCGTTTCAAGTGTACTGAGTCAGGCTGGAAACACGTCTGAACACTTTGTCACTGATTGGCTCAAGGATGGAGTCACTGGTTGCGTCACAGAATCACTTCACTTCCAACCCACCATTGATGAAAACATTTCCAGACTGTTTTGACTTGATGTCTGAAGACGTTTGACTCTCTTCTATTTTGAGTCTGACAAAACCAACAGACTGAGCAGAATGTTCGTCAAAGTTTCCATGTCCTCCATAAGTTGCATTGTGTTGTGCGTTCTAAGTTTACGTCATAGAGCAAACAGCAAAGTCTTTGTTTGTTTCCACTGTAAAAGCGGTTCTCACCACTGACTCACTTCCCACCATTCCTAACCCCTGAAGTTATAGGACGTGTCATGGTACGGCTGGGCGAAGCTGCCGACGCTACACAACATAATCCATTAATCAGGGGACAGAAAAATTAGTGTTTCACATTGATCGTCTCGCTAGTCTGACTTGATGCTAGGTGTTTGGATTTCTGCCCAGTAACAACTCAACTGATTGTGGAATCTTTGCTAAATACGCCAGACCAAAAAAATGGCACCAAGAACCGTACCGAGCCATGCTGTACCACTCAGTGCAAACGAGTCTCCATTTCCATGTGTAAAAACAGATTAGTTGACATTTCTGAACACCAGCGATTCTAACCTCTCGTGCGAGTCTGGAGATATTGTTCAAGCCCTGGCCTCCTTAATTTAGATACTACGGAAATTACAAAATATTTTGGTACGACTGAGTCTTGATTTCTTTGTTATAATTTACTGTGTAAAGAAACTGACAAAACACACAAACAGTTCATTAAATGGTTTTAATTTTATTATCATACAGTGTAAGCAACATATTTTATGAAAGCTAATCAGCAATTTATAATGCAGCTTTCATGAGTTTTATGCATGCCCGCCCTTTTTGCTGATGAACACAGTTTCATTTGAAACCTGTAACCCAAGCCCTTCAGTTTCTTAATAGTTGCTTCTAGATGATTTTTGTCATTATCATGAAATCTGTTGGCAATGTTAAAACAAACCTGAGGCAACGGGAACCTAACGAGCTGCGGGACAACTCCAGATCTCCCCAGTCCTCCCTGGTGACTATGTTTAGCTGTCGCGCTCAAGTGACGGTTGTGTCAGAGCAGCTTTTTTCTGAGTCCAGGTTGGAGGCATAACTTTCACACAACGGGCAGAGGCTGCCATTCTTCTTGAGGCTGCAGAGACGTGACAGAGCTCCGTTGAAGCAGAGGTCACTCCTCTGTGCCGTCTGTCGCTATTGATCCTCCTCAGCGATGCTCTGTTGCAACAGGTTCAGTCAGATTTTTTCCCCCACATGACGGGAGCAGCTTTTATTTTTAATTTTATTTGATAGGGACAGACACACATTGACATAGAGAAACTGAATAAAACAGCAGTCCCATGTTTGCATCATGGTGCAATAGCAACAGCTAATTCGCAGCACTTGTCCTTAAATGGGCTTTTTTGTGCACTAATTTCAGCTGATAGATGGCATGACATGTATTTATCCCTCCCACCAGAAGCATAAAGTTTTATTCAGTTTGGTCTTTTGTCCCTTTCGTCTCTCTCTCCTTCTTGCTGCCCAGGATTATACTGAGCCTTTCTTTTAACTGCAGTAACTCATGTAGTCCCTCCTCTGGCTGTAAATACCAGCTAATGTGGTTTAATCTTTCTTTGGTTTTTGTTGCATTCACCTCAAAGTGTAATAAAATCTAGTTTTTATCAGGTTCTAAAATTATATAAACCTAACCTCCAGTTTACCAAGAAATATATAAAACAGCATGACAGCATTATTTATTATTTACTCACCTCAGAGAGCTGTGCGTGACAGACTGAGTACACTCTGGCTGCTTCCTGGAGATTCAACAGGGAATGTCGGATGATTAGGAGGAGGGAAGATTCAATGGGAGAATAAGTTGATACAGTGCAGATTTTTCAAGATTCCCAACATCCAAACAATGGAGAGAACTTCAAGGGACGGTATTATGTAAAATCAACCTTTTTGAGCTTTATCTCATGTCCATGTTATTCTTTCATCAAAAAATTCACAAGGAGTGATGCCTTGATTTTTTTCATGCATGTGCGAGAAATCCTTTTAGTCTCCCGTGGCAACCATTCAGCTTTGAGGACGAAGCTCGTCCTCTGAACTGCGGTTTCCAAGCCCGAGTTTCAGCCTCACAGAACATCGTTCTCCTGTGACTCCTCCTTCAGCTCCTTCAGACTAGCCAGCAGCAATTAGCAAAAACCTGGTGGAACTGCACGTCTTTTGAGCTCATTATAGGAGCTACTTCTCAGAGCAACGCTGGTAAAAATGTTAACTGGTTAATAGAGGAGCCATGTTGTGATGATTTTCTGATTGTGAGGCTCAAGAAAGAACAGGAGTTTCTTAAAGAGACAGAGACCCAATTTCAAGATGTTAAATTACGAAGTTAAATTTCTTTTCAGTCATATTTAACTCGTACATAATTTTTCTACCAACTGAAGGTAACATAATTACTTAATTGTGCTTTAACGTGTAAAAAGTGGCACTATGTGTCTGGAAAATATGTAATCCTGCCCCTTTAAAGGACACTTCTGTTTCTACTCCAGAACTTTCATGTCCTCACATGAAACCCAGACCTGATATGATTCTGATCAAACTTCTTGTATGCTTTTTATTTTTCTCTCCTCTCTCATTGACTTTGACATACTTTTCTGTGCTTGCTTGTCTTTTATTCTCTGCTCTGTGCCTTTTGTGTTCAGTCTCATTGTACGGCCTCTTAGTCAGCCTTGAGTTTCTCAAAGGCCTCAAAGTTTTAAAGAATACAGTGAATTGTTAACTGGGAGACCATAAATTTCTTTACACTGGCCTGAAAATATCGTTGTCGTGTAAAGTCGTGATAGTTGTGGTGAAAAAAGGAATCAGTTGAGGTCGTTCAGTTGAGGATAGGTTTACCTGTATCGATGGTTTGACGAAATGTAGTGTTTATTGCTTGTTTCTCAATTATGTTTTGTGGTGTTCTGATGGTGACATTTGACTAAATGTTATATTTTAACTGTAAGTACTTTGAACTGCCTTGTTGCTGTATTAATAAACTTGACTTGATTTCCCTTGACAGTTTCAGAACCCAATGAGAACAAAATATTTTGTACGATATCCTGAAATGTAAAACCCTAGATTTAAAAAAAATTGCTTGGTTTTTTTTCCTGTAACTGTAGATGAGGTTTATAGTCTAATCTCCATAGAAGCTAAGCATTTATGATTTTATGTTCCAGAAAGGAAGTCAACTTTCATTGCAGATGGCTTGTATGTTTATCTGACTTGATCGCATTGAAAAGAGGCTTTCGTACTTGGATGTCCAAAGTCGTCTTCTCTCTGACTTGCGACTCGTCTTTGCCGAGCAGAAGGCGATCTGTCACCTGTGCAGTTGGTGCACAAGTTGCTTGCCTGCTGCTGAGCTCGTGGCAGCGGATGCCTCCAGCAGGACGGAGTCAACTGTGCGAGGTAACTGACACCTTTAGTATTCAGCGGACTGTTTCCACTCCTCTCTAGCGACAGCTCTTGGGTCCTTACGGGCCACTGCAGAAGCTAAACACCTACCGAGAACTCCATCGCTGTTACCCTGCCGTTCTGCTCTGCGCTGGAACACAAACTGTAACCCTGCAGAGCAAAAGGAGTGTGCATGACCCTCCTGCTCCAAGAAAAAAAAAAGATGAGGTTAGGTGAAAGCAAATTATGTCGAGGCATCTTTGCTCCACAGAGCATCTGTCTGTCCCTGGGAAGCTGTGAAGGTGTATTTCGGAAAACACTTGACAAGAATAAATTGCCACATTGTCACATTATCTTTCCTATTGTTCCCCATCTCCCTGTTGAGACTGTATTTTTTCTTTTTCTCAAGTGCACAAATATGCACACAGAAACAAGTTTAAAGTCTGTCCCTGCTGTGTTTCATGGTGCTTGAAATAACGACAGAGGTCAGATATGCTTATTAAGGACGGCATTATTGCGAGATAAAAGCTTTCCATCACAAGCTATCATTTCAGCACAAAGGAAATAATGCTGGTGGGCGGCACAAATAATCCCCAGTTGATAGTCATGACCGTTGCTGGTTTGTGAGACGCTGAGCGATATAATCGGCTAGCTGCCTTATTGCCACTCATTAGCAGCTTTCAAAGCTGTCAGCTGGGGTACATCATCAGATTTGCACCAGAAAATTAACATTAAATGTCCCAGTAGAATGTAGCTAAATGAGGCACTCAAACAGCAAAAATAACTCCATCCTTGTTTCTAATTGAGCAGACCGTATGGAGCCAGTTAGCAAAGACAGAATATCCAGATTTTCATGTTGTTGGCTCATAGAACCAGGTGAGTTTAGGCATTCAGTAAAGCGCTGTTCTGTTGTCTGACTCTGAAGTTTCTCTAGCAACATGCACTCAGAGGTCTTGATTCATATTGATGTGACAGCATCAAATTGGTGCTACACATCTGCTCTTTATCCAAAACTCAGTGGTGGTCGTTTGGTGACTGATACCTTCCATTAAAAAGGGTTCATTTTCTACAGTTCTCTTCCAGAGCAGGTTCTTCTTATATGATTCCTCTGTGAAGGCCGTCTTTTGTGGGAATACCGTATCTAGTACAGAAGTGCTCTACTTGGCTTGCTCGGCTTTCACACTTGCAACGTAAACCTCTGAGAGTGAGACTTTAAACTCATTCTTTACAGTCGGGCTGTTAGAGGTTTGCATCGAGTGTGCACAGAGACTGATGTGAACGCACATATATTTGTGAACAAAGAATGAGTGTGACATGTGGCAGTATTATGTATGGTTAGAAAGGAACTTCTTGTGTTCATACAGTAATAGAAAACACTGAATGTTTGAAAGAAGGAGATAAGTGGACGTATTTGGCTTGTTACTGTGAAGATGTGGATTTTTCTGTTAGGTTAGTCCCTGTGTTGTCTTCCTCCTGATTGATCCCAGCTGCCTCCCGTTTCCCTGATTAATCCCTGGTGTATTTAATCTCGCCTGCTCCCCGCTGGTTCGTTGTCTTGTCTTTGTTTGGTTATTGTTCCCCTTCCAGAGTCTAAGTTCATTGTTCCGGCGCTCACCTGTGCTTCCTGGTTTTTGTATACTTTAAGGACTTCATTAAACCTTTTTTGAACTTCACCCTGGGCCTGACTGTATCCATCCTCACCACCAACAAAACCCATTTTATCACAGTTAGTTTGGGTTCTACTGAAGCAAGCAGCAGCTGTTAGGAAATCATTCTGATTTTTGGGGGGCAAAATAAAGTTACATCTGGATTATCTGGCACTAGAGAGCTGTTTGAGAAAATGGCCAGCATATTATGTACAACCTGTACTTTTGTGTCTCCCCTGATGGTCCATACACAGAACAATGCAGTCAGCATTCTGCTTCTAAAGCACAGCTTCTCAAAGTCTCTGGCTTTTATTTCATCTTGTTTGTATTACAACCATTTATTTTTCACCCTCGGATGAGATTTTTTTTCTCCTTACATTTATAGTTTCTTTTACTTCTCAATGTTACAGTTAAGGTTTATAGATTTTCAAAACTGAGACTATGTGCTGGAACAGATTGCATTTTTTCCATTCCCAGATGGTTGCTTCTTTAACTTACAGTGAAACTACTTTTGTCATGCGATTTAATTTCTACTATATAATTTCTACTGAGTTCTTGTCAGTCACTGTTTATTGCAAATAGCTTATTTGCAATAAATTAGCTATTTGCAAGGAAGTTTGACTGAATGTTGCACTGAAGAAAAGAGAATGAATCTTGCACTTAAGAAATATAGTTAATTTGTTATATGTAGAGATATTAAGTTTGTCTCACACATTTACTTCTAAGTTAATAAAGTATTGACTTGGATAAACTGACTTTAATTGCTTGTAACAAATTGACTCAGTTTTTTCAAAGTTGTATCGCCTATTTTCTTTTTTACAGTGTATTTAACAAAACCTCTAAAATGATGTGGTATTAATAGAATTATTTACGTTTTGCTGTCTCATATCGGAGGTGACTCACGTTTGTGACTCGGACTCGAATCAAACTAAAGTTGAAAAACGAGACTTTAGATTCATGTTCCAATGACACCTTAAGGCTCAAAAATGTAAATATAGATTTAGAACATGACTTTCCACTTTTATTAAGAACTTCTCTGACTCAGAGTAACGGTGAGAAAACCCTCCATACGCTGTGATGTTGTATAAACCGAAGGAGTGGAGTGTATGATTGAAGCGATTAACAGTTGCTAACTAAGTTGTTGCAAAGACAACAAAATAATCTCTTGTTTGATTCATTTAAAAATGTCCATAATATTATTGTTATCATCATCATTATTTTTATCACCATTTTTAAGACTTTATCTGCCTGCTAAAGCGTAGATCTGTCTCAAACAGCTCTGAGGTTTATCACATGCTCTGTGAACTTTGACCTCTTTGATTCTACTGTACCACTAATCTCTGGTTCTGCATTTTTTAGGGTTCAAAACAATAATTTCTGTCTTATCTGTGTTCAGCTGGGAGAAATTATGGCCCATCCACTTACTGCTGTATAGACACACTGACTCGGTGGGTGTAGTGAGCTGTAAGTAATGGAAGCAGGAAGTGACACCATGGCAACCAATAAATACGAAATAGAGGACTGGACAGGGGAAGGACCAAACTGACCTGAGGTTGACATGCTGACAGCCACTAGATGGAGGTCGATGAGACAAATGTCACCTTAACGAGAAATATTGGAGTGTTTTTGTGACATCTCTTTACTAATATCAAGAGTTATGAAAGTCATACATATTGAAATATTCTGTATCATGAATGAGTGGGTCTAAACTTTGCATTAAGTATGCAACTCAACAAGTCGGTCACTATCTGCGTTTTCATTACAGATGTGTCAAAACGTTGTTGATATTCCACCAATGTCGACAAAACACAACTTTGCAACGCTGGTGCTTTCATTAACTAACATTAACTCATTAACAATTAAAACCGAACATAAATAAGTTATTTTATATAAGTCATATAATTGAAAAACACACTACCGCTTCCTTTCGCCTTCATCTTTTCCTCCATAGTTAAATCCGGTTGTTGGTCACGACCCCATGATGTGAAAAAAACATTTGCATTTCAGTTTTGCATAATACGTTATTTTAAATACACCCAAAAATCCACTTCAACCTATAGCAAAAAACTTTATCGAAAAATGTAAGTTTTTTTTTCCCTTTAGCAAATGTATTTCTGTAAGTCCTAGTTTGTTCATTTATATGGTCAATAGAATCACAGCTTCTCAGTGTTTCCTCACTTCATCTCTTACTTAAAACCGACATGGAGAAACTGTGGCGTGTCTTTCTGCTCTGTTCTTTAGTCAGAACATGACGTTGTTCCTCCCACCTTGTATTTATGCTAAACCCAGTAATTAGCAGAAGAGTTGCCACTGTTTTGTTTTCTTTCCTGGCTGTGTCTGCCAACGGCAACATATCAAAGGAATGTTCTCAGTTGAACTCATCGCGAGAGAATTCGGCAACAACTTGAATCACAGAACTTTTTTTGGTTTGCTTTACATCAAAACGATGACAGGGAACAGGGGAAGCTTCTCTGTGTAATCCTGAATCTCACAAGGTTGCTTTGATTGATTTTTACCTTATTAGCAAAATTATTCAGATTCATCGTTGCCAAATCCCTCAAAGCCTTTTCTCTCCCTCCCCTGTCTAACATGCCTAACCATGCCTAACATGGCACTCACAGCAGAGAGCATTTGGTTGAAATCAAAGAGAGCTGAGTTTTGTTTTGTTCCGTTGTAGCTTTTATGAACAAACTGATTTATGGCATTCCCTAATTACAGAAAAGTCTTCTTTCTGTTGATGAGACGGACAGCATAAATGCTGGTTCCCTTAAAACAAGAACAATGTCTTTCATCTCACTTGCAGCATCCTCAGTGTGTTATGTAATCATAGCGGCTAAAACAAATACTCATTTAAAGTTTCTTTTATGTAAAATTTGCTTCCGATGAAGAACAGAAAAGGTAACACCCTGCATTGTCACCAGATGTAATTATTGCAAATAAAGCAATCAGGGTGTTATTGTTGCACATTTAATTAAGAGTGGGGCTTTTTTAGCTCCCAAAATGCTCCATATAATCAAGCTAATGTGTCCATAGCAACAATTGTGATCATGCTCATTTTGGTTTGTGTGCTACCCTGAAAGCTGCTGTCTTTTCAAGACATTGTAAGGGTTTAAAGTGACTGATGTGTTTGTATGGTATTTATTGGTTTGAGATGCGTTCATACCGGACTCACTGAACCGAAAAAACGCGGTCAGGCTACCTACTAGCCTGTTTTTGGCTAGTACCATTCTTGGACTACAAAATTACACCACAAACCTTTAAGTGAGGCTGCTTTTGCCAAAGTAGAAACAGTGTAAACTTTGGAAAAGACAGCAGCATTCAACTGAGAAAACAGCTATAAATGTAATAATAGTGTGTTGTGAAAATGTAGGCTTCTAATTTCTGCTAATATAGCGGCAATATATAGTTTTTTTGATTGAACTGCTTTAAATGTTAGCTAAAAATGGAAGATCCTGTCTGATGAACTGTTTTTCTTTCACCGTGGCAAGGACTTGTACGATATTTTTTTACAAACTCATCTTTTAATTAAGTTATAAAATCATTACTAGTAATAACTTTACACAGCCTCTCTTTAAATGGACTGAGATAAAACTTGACAGAGTCATATTATTTTTGATATGGACAAAATGGATTCATTTAGATATTAAGTTTTGTGGCAATATCTGGTTGTTCATGTGAAAAATGTGTTTCCATTGCAGTTTTGCGATACACACCATTTTTGATTCAGCCAAAATTTTATTTTTGTGTGTTTTGAATAAGCACATTTATTTTCAAAATGTCAAACGCTGCAATTATATTTTCAGTAGAAATGAAGCTAATGTGGCTTGTCAAACAGGCCCTAAGATCTGATTGGATAGTCTGCACAGCAAGTCATTTGTATTGATTTAGATGGGCAAGTAACAGATAAATTTAATTCAAGTAAATAGATAGAAAGTTAAACATTTGTGTTTTTCTTAACAATTTTTGACATATTTAAGTCATTAGATATTTAGTAAATTATCAATATTTTCATTTCCAAAATTTTTTTTTTTTTAATTGTGGGACTTTTGAACCTCGTGAAAAGCTGCTGCATCTTTCAGCAGCAATGTTTTAAAAGTTGGTTAATTTGTTGCTTAATACAATGGGATGAGATGCATTTACTATTCTTCAGTCAAGTTGATGCATAATTTTAAGTTTTCAAGACATTTGGAATCCATTATGGATTCATCAGATATTCTTGTTCTTGTGTTGATTCTTCTCATTTCCTGAATACATACCAACCATCAGAAGCCTTTTTTTTGTTGAAATGCTCTCACTATTTTCATGCCATATCTTTCTCTTTCTTTCGCTGATTAATTTCTTAACGTGATATTCCCTAAAGAGCTTTTTTTTTCTTTTTACAAAAGAACACCTGAAACTTTGAATACATGTTCAATCCCCCCCTTTTTTCTCTCTCTCTCTTTCAAAAAGCAATTCCGCCCTGAAACGAGATATGAAATTGTAATTCTGCAGGAGACAAATAGTATGAAGCTCTTCTCTGAATGATAAATGAAAGCAGACGGGCCTTAGTTCTGCCCGCCTTGCCCGAGCATGATTCAGACAGACTGGTGTGAGCAGGACATGGGCTCATAACAGGTTAAAACGGGCACGCATGTACACACACACACACACACACACACACACACACACACACACACACACACAACACACACACACACAGTGACATACAAATTGCCCATCCATCTGTGAGGCCCACAGATTCCAGTATATCAGAGTTAATCACTCCTGTCCAGTTACTTACAGTTCGATTTAAATTAGGAATACAGTATTTCAATAACTGGGAAGTATTTAATAACTTTTAAATCCCTACACAATCATCTTTTTGATGCCTGGTTTATGTCCTTTCACGATCACATAGAAAATAGATTCACAATTTTCCAAACTTTGACAGACAAATGATTTTAGTTTGAATAGGTATTGTTGAGAAATGCCATTTTTACTACCTGTTGCTCGCTGCTATCTCGTCTCCCCAGGTCCGTTAATGTGTATAAAAGTGACAAGAGTCACAGTTCAACTTCACAATCATCCAGAATTTTATTCAAATAATCAAGTGCATAAAATCACATCAGCAGCTCAACATGATCATCAGAAACCAAAGCCACAAAGAAGAAATTAATTACCTTAGAAAAATGCAAACATACGAAGACCACTGTGTGCGACAGTTCCACCCCAGTGATCTGACCAGCTGTTTTAACTCAATTACTTTTTTATCAAGGTTTTTTTATATCTAATTTGAGCAGATATTTATATCCATTAATAATGCTGATCATATGGCTAATAAGCAATGCTATTCTTGCCTAAAGATAAAGTATAGAGGCTCTTATTTTGAAGAATATCTGTCATATGTATTTCTGAAAGTACTAAATAATCTGTTTACAACATTCCAATGCGTTGTTTTACTGAAGAACTGGTATCGGTTTATCTCTTGTCTACAGAATGTGTAACCCGTCCCCATCCACATCAACACACAACTGGTTATAGTAAAAAAAAAAAAAAAAAAAGCAAGGCTTTCCACATCTTTAATTTATTTTTTGAAAAGCCGATACAGGCTGCAGCAATCACCTCAAATCTGCTGATAACTGAGTGTGTGTCCTTCGCTGCTTACTGTCCAGGCATGTATGGACGTCCTCCATGTGTGTTGAGTTGACCAGTGGCAGACGTTAATGTGGTTTTGACCTGAGTGGCTGTTTACTGGATGCCCTCTACCGTCTGCCAGTCTGAGTTAATTCTCAAAGCACCTGGAGGTGAAAGGTCGTGCTCCTCATGGAGCGCTGAAAACATGCTAGAACTGAAAACGATCCACGCCGGTCATCACCACAGCGACTGAAGAGGTGAAGCAAATTTTGTGTGTTTGCTTACCCTGCATGCAAATTACAGCAGCATCCGACCGATGAAGTCAGATTTTATCCTAACTAGGTGTTAAATATTCCATTGAGTTGTATTTAAAGCACCATGTTGAAACATCAGTAATAAACTGATATTCATGTTTCTCTCTCTCTCATGTATTGACGGCCAGCAGGCATACAGAATGGTGAAAAAAAAAAAAAATAAAATTCTGTGGGATGTGACTTAATGTGGGTCATTAATACGTTGTGCCCCGACTTAATGCAATGCTAAAACTTTAATGATGAGTTATACTTAGTTGGAACCATATTTCACTAATTAGCAGAAACAGCTGTGGAATCTCCAATCTTCAGGCTAGCCTGCACTGAGAGTCTGATGTGGAGGTCGGACCAGAGCCGCCAAACGACGCGGCAACATGAAACTCCCTGACAGGAAGAAACACAATCAGTCAGGAGTTTAGTTAATATATATATTTATATATATATAAATTCCCTTCTCACCCATTTGTGGTCTCTTTTCATCCTCTGAGCTCGGTCCCCTACCAGAGGCCTGGGAGCTTGAGGGTTCTCCTCCAGTATCATGGCTGAACCTAGAACTGCACATTTCTGAACTGAGATGTTTGATGTTGTTCCTGGGATCTGTTTTAGCCACTGCTCCAGTTTAGGGGTGACTGCCCCGAGGGCCCCGATGACTACAGGCACCACTGTGGTCTTCACCTTCCAGGTCTTTTCCATTTCCTCCCTGAGGCCCTCTTATTTCTCCAGTTTATCATGCTCCTTTTTCCTGATGTTGTAGTCACTTGGTATTGCTACATCCACCACAACGGCTTTCCTCTGTTCTTTATCCACCGCCACAATGTCCAGTTGGTTCTCCATTGCCATTTTGTCTATCTGGATCTGGAAGTTCCACAGGATCTTAGCTCGGTCATTCTCCACCACCTTTGGGGGTGTTCCCCACTTCGATCTCGGGACTTCCAGTCCATATTCTGCACAGATGTTCCTGTACACTATGCCCGCCACTTGGTTATGTCGTTCCATGTACGCTTTCCCTGCCAGCATCTTACACCCTGCTGTTATGTGCTGGACTCTCTCAGGGGCCTCCTTGCACAACCTAGACCTTGGGTTTCGTCTGGTGTGGAAGATCTGAGCCTCTATTGCTCTGGTTTTTAGGTATAAAATATATATATATATATATATAAAATATGCTAGGAATGGATTAAGCGCTGGAGTTGCCTGTGTCTTAAACCTTGACCATCTTCGGGACCCCAGCCACTGTATCGCGATTAAAAAATACGCCCGACTGCAGCCTGGTTTACTTCTTGCCGTGCATTTCAAACATCTGATGGAATATTTTACCCATTTTGTGAGAGCGCTCAGGAAAACACATGAATAATGCAACAGCACTCAGTGGCTGTGGTGGACCTTAATGAGATTTCTTTTTGGGTTGTGAGGTTTTTTGGGGGGGGACATTTTAGCTTACAGAGTCATGGTGGGTGAGAGGAGAATCTGTCAGGTGAGCCAGACCGAGGAGTTTCAGGAAAGTCTTGGCTTAATTCAGATCATTCATGTTGTGATCACACAGCCAAATGGAGAAACTGTAATGAACAGACTTTTTGTTTTTTTATGCTTACAAGTCCTTGTGTAGAATTTCCAGGAAGTCGTGTAATTCCAAATTCATAGCTGTGTTACGACTCAGCAGTACGGCAAAGTATGTGTTTTCTTGATATGTTCAACTTTCTCCTTGACGTTTGGTGACATCTGTGTAAAAACAACTTTTAGATTTTATTATCAGCATATAGCTATTGGATTGGAAATCTGGTAAACATGAATAAACTCCACTTCAGTCAGAGTTTATTGTCCTGCTTTAATATTTTTGTTTCTCTTGATAAAAAAATCACTGATTAGTCAACTTAAGCTCTGATTTTTCATTCACAAACTTTCTGCAAGTCATAAACCTTTGAGCTTTGCAAAATATTAAAGTATAGCTTTGAATGTTGATTTGCAACATTCAAATACCAATCAAATATACACAGTCCAGTCACATTAATGTGACCATCTGTCAAAAGCCAGAATAACCACCTTTCGCAGAGCGAACTGCTACGAGACGTGCAGGAAGAGAGTCACTTAGGTCCCTGAAGGTCTTCTCTGGGATGTTGAGCCATGCCGACTCTAATGCCGTGGCCAGCTGCGCTAGATTACGCGGTTGAGGATCCATGGCGCGAACAACTCGATCGAGATGGTCCCACAGATGCTCGATTGGGTTTAAGTCAGGTGAGTTTGCTGGCCAGGGGAGGACGGTAAACTCATCCTGGTGCTCTTCGAACCACGCACGTACACTGGCAGCTGTATGGCACCTCGCATTGTCCTGCTGGAAGATGCCATCATCCTGAGGAAAAACAATGCGCATGTAGGGGTGGACATGGTCCGCAAGGACAGATGCGTACTTGTATTGATCCATCGTGCCTTCCACAATAATCAGTGAACCCAGAGAATGCCAGGAAAACATTCCCCAGACCATAATGCTCCCGCCTCCAGCTTGGACAGTTCCTGCAATGGTTGCAGGGTGGTTCCTTTCAGAGGTTTCACGCCTTATACGCCAATGTCCATCTGTCCGATGGAGCATAAAACGCGATTCATCTGAAAACGCTACCTGTCGCCACTCAGTGGACGTCCAGCTGCTGTACTGGCGTGCAAATTCTAGCCTTCGTCGTCGATGAACACCAGTCAGCATAGGTGCACGAACCAGGCGTCTGCTTCGGAGGCCCAGACGCAGCAATGTTCGCTGAATAGTGGTTTGGGAGACACTTGTGGTAGCCCCTTGGTTCATTTTAGTGGTCAGTTGCTCAACGGTAGCCCGTCTATCTGCCCGAACGCATCTCCGCAACCGTCGTTCGCCTCTGTCATCTATGGCCCGTGGTGCACCACATTTGCCACGTCGTTGATTTTGGACAGTCCCATTTTGCCATGCACGGTACACTTTTACCACGGCGGCACGCGAACAGTTCACAAACTCAGCCGTTTCGGAAATGCTTCCACCCTTGGCCCGAAAGCCAATGATCATGCCCTTTTGGACGTCGGATAAATCGCTTCGTTTCTGCATTACGCCAACGATTGAAATGTTTTCCGAAGCCCACACACACCCTTTATATACGCTCAACTGCACTGTGCTGCCACCTGCCTTCTGTGATTGGTTATTTAACTCTGAAGTGGAAAGTACGTGGTGGTCACATTAATGTGACTGGACTGTGTATATATATAAGCTTCTGATTTTGAAGACATTAATAAACTAATCTGACATGGTTTCTTTGTCAATATTTTGATATTTAGCAAGGAAAAATATTTTTTGGTGATTGTAACTGACCTAAAACAAGAGACGTTTGGCCTGATTTCATTTCAGAGAGTGAGAAAAAACAGGTCCAAGTCTTTCTAATTGAAACCTCTGGTTTCAACTACATATATTAACACAAACACACATGCATATATGTATCCATAAGGCTATATAGATATAAAGAAAACATTGTCCATCCATCCATCCATTTTCTTCCGCTTATCCGGAGTCGGGTCGCGGGGGCAGCAGCTTCAGAAGGGAGGCCCAGACTTCCCTCTCCCCAGCCACTTCTTCCAGCTCCTCCGGGGGAACCCCAAGGCGTTCCCAGGCCAGCCGAGAGACATAGTCCCTCCAGCGTGCCCTGGGTCTTCCCCGAGGCCTCCTCCCGGTGGGACGTGCCCGGAACACCTCACCAGGGAGGCGTCCAGGAGGCATCCTGACCAGATGCCCGAGCCACCTCAACTGGCTCCTCTCGACGTGGAGGAGCAGCGGCTCTACTTTGAGTCCCTCCCGGATGACCGAGCTTCTCACCCTATCTCTAAGGGAGAGCCCGGCCACCCTGCGGAGGAAACCCATTTCGGCCGCTTGTATCCGTGATCTCGTTCTTTCGGTCATGACCCAAAGCTCATGACCATAGATGAGGGTGGGAACGTAGATCGACCGGTAAATCAAGAGCTTCGCCTTTTGACTCAGCTCTCTCTTCACCACGACGGACCGGTACAGTGCCCGCTTCACGGCAGACGCCGCCCCAATCCGCCTGTCGATCTCCCGCTCCCTTCTTCCCTCATTCGTGAACAAGATCCCCAGATACTTAAACTCCTCCACTTGAGGCAGGACGACCCCCCCTGACCCGGAGAAGGCACTCTACCCTTTTCCGGCTCAAGACCATGGCCTCGGATTTGGAGGCACTGAGCCTCATCCCCGCCGCTTCACACTCGGCCGCAAACCGTTTCAGAAAGAAAGAAAACATTGTGTTGGGGTAAAACTGTTCAAGTAACTCCCACTCTGTTCGATTTCTTGGCTTTGAGATCTACAAAAAATTTCCAATTTAATAAACTAAAACTAAACACAGTCAAAGAAGTTCAGATTATGTCACATCCCACTGAAAATATTAAATAAATTGTGGCAGACAACACTCATGAATCTCTAGGAGTTACACTCTGTAAAAGCGAAGTGGTGAATATTAAAAGTCGAAGCATGATGGACCCATTTTTTGCTCTCTACTACTAAAATGGATAAAACAGGTCATCATTACTGGCCACTGGTCTCTGTTTGGTCTGTAGTACTTTATGTAGTATCCTCATCTCAACATTTTCTTTCTCTTAAAATACATAACGTTAGAGTTACCTCTTGAATGAAAGGACAGAAACATACTTTTTTTTTGTATAAGTAACATCTTTCGACATAAAGTTCCCACCAAACCTTAAATCTAGTAAAGGTTATAATGTCCTTGATCAACTTTGCCTTATCTGCTTGTGAATACAGGAGACAGAAACTGTTATCCAGATAATTGTACAGCTGTGAAATTGGAAAAGACATTATTCATTTTGTTTGTCATCTCTTACGCCTGCAGACTGAGAGGTTACAAGGCGCCACTAATAAACTATACAATGTACTTTGACTGAAGGGCCCGCGCTGGCTCTTTCAACGCATGTCACCTTGATGAACCCACTTTAATTTGGTTTTTCTCTATAATTTGTCACATTCAGATGAACACGGAACATCGAACTGACTCGTCAGCCCTCAAAAGCTACAATTTACCCAGTGTTGTTGTTGGACCTCGTTAAATATAGTGTTCTGAAATTTGTTTGGCCTTTGAAAACGATTTGAAACGCTAGTCGAAATGCCAGCAGAAATAGGTAAATGCATTACGTGATTATTAGATTTTTTTATTTTTTATTTTTGCTGCTTCTCTTGACATAGCTTTTTTATTCATCAAAACAGTGATAGAAAGGTACTAAAGCTGTTCAGGAGGATTTTCACATTACATTTATGTATCAGTTGAACAAAAACTCTAAATACAATTTAGACGTCTGCTTCACAGACACAAAAGGAACACTTAAATGTTTTTTTCTGGCACATTTTCCTGTTTCTCCTCCATACCTTTGTAAATCCTGTAATAGACAGTGATTGGGGGCAAAATGTGTCCCTGACTATCTGTACTGCCATTGTAAATCTACCCATAAAGCAACTTTTTGGTTTTGTGTATGAATTTATTAGTCTTCTCAGACAAGCACAAATATTACTTTCCATCACCAGGCTTCATGGTTGAAATGTTGGATTTACACAAAGTATGATGGTGTGTACTGTGGCCAAACGTCAGTAATTTGATTTCATCCACCAAATGGACGTCCATTCCACCTCATTAGAGACAATGGCTCATCAGCCCAAGTACTGAGTTTATAGAAATAAATTCATTTTCAGAAGTTTGACATTTCAGTTTGATATCCTTTTATGTTGATCAAGTTAGGTCAAGGTTCCTTGTGTAGCATATATTTCAGCAACAAGGCAGTTCAAAGTGCTTTACGTCCTATAAAAATGATAGTCATCAATTATTAACAAGCAGTAAACATTACAGTTTGTAGAACGCCGTCATCAAGATCGTCAAACAAATATTCGTCAAATACGTTGATCAGTTTTCTAGGTAGTACCAACCAAAGGTAACTAAAAGGGTGAGTTTTACTAGTTTTAATGTAAAGGAACTCTGTGTTTCAGCTGTTTTTTGCCGTTTTCTGGATGTTTGCTCCAGATTGGTGATGGATAGAAGCTCAATGCTGGTCTGTTTCTGAAAACAGAACCGTTGGCATTCCATGTAAAGGGAAATGCCCTTTTCCATGAGGACATGAATCAGCTTCATTAAGGTTCAGTATCAGCTTCAGTAAGGTTCTATTTTTAAAACAAGTAGTGAAAATGTTAAACAGCACAGGTTGCACCACTCCAAAAAAGTGACATTCAGACATAAGTAGCCTTTGCCTTCAGGGACCCAGCAGAGAAGTAAACATATTAGTCTTGTAGGACAAACGGAAAGTAGCTTTTGTTGTGACGCCAGACACTGCGGTGATGAAGTTTATGACATTTAGGAGGTTTAGAGATGGCAGATTATTGCATTGAGAATATTAGAAATACATTTCATCATTTCACATGGCTTGCTGCTGCAACCTCCAAATGGTTTTTAGTGTTCGAAGATGGAAAAGAAAACCTGGGTCTACTTATTTATTTATTTTTTCTGTTTATTTCATAAAACCCAAACTACATTCCCAAATGGTCATCCGGCCTCAGTACCGTTGTTATGAGCGATGACAGTGCGCTACAGTAAACTGTGGCCCAGGAGCAGATGAGTCACTGCCCCACCACCATCATCTGATCTGTTTGAGATGTAGGTGTAGAATCATGATCGCCTTTCCCTGGCTGCTAATAAAGACAGAAAAAAAGGAAAAAAAAGCTCTGATTCACTTGAATTGAAGCCGCCATTTAATCTGGAAAAGAGCAATCGATTCGTCTCTGAACTAATTGAATCAGTCACTTAAATCCAACATGAAATGTTCGATAGAGACTGAAAGAAAGACTTGCCAGACATACCCCTGTAATTGTACTACATGATAAATGAACCACAAACGTCCAATAAACTTCTACTCTCCACTGCGGCTTGAAACTCAGATCTGCCCGACTCCCGATAACTCAACATCGTTTGGTTTTTTCCTCATAAGACCGAAAGAGTTGCAACTATTTTCCATTTCATATCTTTTTGCATAATTTAGTGTCTTGACCTTTTCTCC
Source organism: Poecilia picta (assembly GCA_033032245.1). Classification (NCBI taxonomy): domain Eukaryota; kingdom Metazoa; phylum Chordata; class Actinopteri; order Cyprinodontiformes; family Poeciliidae; genus Poecilia; species Poecilia picta. The sequence goes on along the minus strand of CM065363.1, from coordinate 25,469,877 downwards.
CTCTGCGAAGGAGACATTTAATTTTCTTTCACATTGTCTGCCGTACATGCACTCATTCGACCCAGCACACAGGGTTCAGGACCTGATGTTGGTTCTGATCTCCTGTTCTCACTTGAGATCTTTCTCTTCTTAAGCAAAGTCACCTTTCCGTAACCCGTATCTACAATGGCAGTGGATTGGCTTAGATTTAGAAAAGATCACCAACATTTCACCTCCCAGCATCGACTTTGATGTGAGTCTTGTCTGCGACGTTCGTATGTTCTCCCATCAAACTCCTTTATATTTGGTTAATGTTTCTAAGCTTCAATGCACGACTCATGTGCTTTTCACGTGTTGCTTGTGAACAGGTTGAGTTAATTTTATGAAGATTTGCATATTTGCACTGTTTGAGTGTTGTCATTGTCTTAGAGAGCAATGCCATAATAAAATTTGACATTAAACTTAATGTAAGTTGAAAGTGTTACATCATTTTCAGACTCCTTTTTAACATTAGCATTTTGTATCAGGCTAAACTGACAAAGATAATGCTGTATTTTAACACAGTAGATAAAGCCATATAGTTTCAGTAAGTGGGTATAGGAAACAAATATCTGTATTGGTATTGGTTATCGGCCAAATGAGTTTTAGTATATTGGCATACAGGATATCAACCAAAAATCCAGTATCGTGCATACCTACTAAAATCAATCAGTGCCATTCAACTGAATGTCAAACAAATGGTTTGAATTCATCTCAGTTAAAAAAAAAGAGAGACAGAGATTGCTTGGCATAGTTTGTGTTGCATGACATAGATAGTGACTTTCCACACAGTCATACTTGCAAGGTTAAACGTCTACAGACTCTTTTTAATTATGCTGACATGCCCTTATTAATCAAGAGTATTAAAAGCCTTGGTAACCTCTGATAACATTTTGGGGGGTTTTCCTTTTACCATTTTGCTCTCTGCGTTCAAGGTGAACTTGCCTGGACAGCTGGATAATATTAACACTTGTTCTGAATGTCCCCCACTTCTAGACCATTTCCCTCATTTTGTAGGTTGTGTTTGTTATCTGTGCAACAATCAGTAGCTCTCCAAAATAAAGGCTAAAAATAAGTTTTTTTTAACAGGGAAAACCTCCCTGAAAAGACTGAGTAACAATCCTCTAATCATTTATTCCTGTTGTGTTGAGGACTGGGTGTAACTGCAGCTATTCTAAGCAGGGATACATTTGTGGGCTTCTTGATTTATTCCTCCCTAGAAAAGACTTTTTCTAAAAGTTTAAAAGGTTCTTTCTGGACTTTCTGTTTATTTAAAATACACACGTTTTTCGGTATTTTCAAAATTGCTATCAAATATCAACTTATAGCAAAAATATGTCAGAAAAACTCCATGTTCTTCTATCACAACCACTGGAAATTACCTATCTGAAGTTGGCCCCCCCACCTTCTTCAAATCAAACAAAAATGGTGACCAGCGTTTCTGCAGCAAGGCTTCTTTGTTTGTACTGCTTTGGCTTTGAAGATATTAATAAAAGTTTAATGGTCAAAAGGTCAACCCCCTCCACCCCCCCACACACAAACACACACACTTTTACAAAATGAAAATGAAAATATCAAAATTAATATCTTCAAAGCAGCACAAACAAAAGGTCTTTTCTGCAAAAATCAGAACAAATGTAGTCGGGTTGATTGACACCAATTTTGTCTGATTTGCAGAAGGCGGAGGGCAGGGGGCGCAGGTTGACCTTTCATAACCTCTGGAAACATTTCTTAATATCTTTAAAATGATAGTTGGACGAACGCAGCACAAACATTTTTGTCTGATTTGAAGAAGATGTGACTTCTCTCAGGTCTGGAAACTGAGTGACTGTCATTTTGTGGATCCCAGTGACTGTTTTCCGATGCTTTAGAGGTCATCGCACTGACAGCCATGAGTTATTCCTTAAAGATTATTTAACTACAGTATATGTTGAACTCCAAATGTCTTGGCTCTGTTGGTTTTAACTGTAATCTTGACCTCTGTAACATTCTCCAGTGACCTCTGTGTTATTTAAATGCCAGGGTACAAGCAGGACTGGAGAGTTCAAAGCATGCCACTGGTGTGAACAGTGCTGCAGCGACTTAGTGGGAAAAAGCTGCACAACTTCTTCGCATGACATCACCTCGCCCCTGTCACATGCCGCAACTCTCGCTATGTTGAGAATCGCACCGCGATGGTGCTAATGATGATTGCGATCGCAGCAATCCGTAACCAGAGGCGAGCACAGCTATTCTTAGCAGCAGCTCGTTTTTATTTAGAAGGAGAGGAAAGTGTTGTCGTTGGCAGCATCGTGCCTCTTCCCTTCTTTCTCACTTCATTAATCTGTTCATTTATTCAGAGCGCCGCTTCTAATCTCACTCGTGTCTCGTTCATTCATCATGCTGGCTCCGTTGCCGTCTTCATTTTCACTTTTCCTCTCTCTCTGCGGCTGAGCAGGAGTCCCGCATATCAGACGGTGCCGAGAGGAGCGGCCGATCCACAGAACATGGAAAGTGCACTCACTTACATGGTTGCAATAATGCCAGATTCGGGGTAAACTCTATTAGATTGGCTCGTTAGATGTCACACTTCGACAGCAGGCAATATTCCACCGCTTTCTCCAGTTGTTTGTCTTGGACTTATTCCTGAGCTTTGTGTTCTTTTAAAAATAGTATAATAACCTTTTTTTTTTAGCTCAACACAAGGAAGCTGAGGAAAAATAACTGTCAGACGGCTGCAACTATGCTGCAATCCATATTTCCGACTATGGCGGAGGTGGCTTTGACAAGAGTGTTTGTTTCTTTGATCTCTTCATTTCTGTGAAGAGATGGTTAACGCCTGGTGCGCAAAGCTGCCTCCAGCTTCTCCATTCTCCTATAAGGCATATACTACGCCTTACTTCGGCGTAGTATATGCTAGATTCCAAAATGGAGACAGAAAAAGTTGTTGAACAATACCCATTCAGTTTTTGTTGAACAGTACTTCAATTTACTTTTACAAAATGGTATCTTCAGTTGCATATTCACTACCCAATCCATGTATACATAATCACAATATGATACTTTGACCTGTTTGAATTCTGCACCTAAACATGAACCAAAGTCTGAAAAAAACTATAACTATTATTTCTCTACTAAGTTTTAACATATGCCAATTGTTGCTCTTTAACTTTCAGAACTAATTTTTACATAATTTATTAAATCAATCAATTGTTTCCAAAATAAATACATATCCACAGTAAACTATAACAGTGGATCCCCTATATTAGCAACAATAGTTGAACTTTGACCCTTAACATTTATCCAGCAGCCAGTTTTTAACCCACCAGTTAGTGACTGGCATTTCTTTTAATGTTTTAAAACCACCATGATAAAGTTGGGTAAATAGGATGTTGCACTCTTATGTTTGTCTTCGTAACAAGAAAGCTTAGAGCAAGTTAATAGAATTTTCCATATAACATTGTACGATTTATGTTTTTCATTTATGTTCTGTAGTCTGAAAATTATTACAAACAGAAATCAGTGTGTTGGCAGAACCTAATTCTTGTAAATAAACTTGATGTAGCCAATATTATTCCCCAGATTAGATGTGGATCATCTTGTTTAAATACTAATCTCCTCCTCTATGTTGATGACACTCTTACTGCTGCCTGATCAGAAATACTATCAGCTTTACCAACATTTTGCAGCACATTATCTAAACTTTGTGTGATTTCAAACTGGATTTAAATCCTACAAAAGTTATGATGTTCTCCAAATTTATATTTAAATGTCTATTTCACTGTTTTCACTCTCCCTGGCTTTGATTAAATTAATTTTTCTACTTAGGAAAACATAAGTGTTCTGATTAATAATCTTTTAAGTCTCATATTTAGCATCTGGTAAAAAAAACAACTTGTGTCTGTTTTTAATGTCACTTCTTCTCTTTCTTTGGTGGATGGAGATGGAGATGTGTTGTTGCCACGTTTATGCCTGTACTCAGAAAACGGTGTTGATAATATTAATCAATCCCCTTCACAGTCTCTGTTACATAGAGCCCCAGAGACTTGAGGTTAAATATAAACTGTAAAAGTGACTCATGTCTGTATATCACATCTCTGTTTCCTGTTTTGCCTTCGCATACATTAAAACATTGCCGTGTTCATCTCTTCAGAGCCGTTCTTGGCATTCTCCCTTCGTATTTACACAGCCTCATCAAACCAATACGTATGGGAGGCTATTGCGTCCAGAGTTTCGAGTGTGCCAAGAGACTGGGCTGAATTAGTTATATGACTTTGCTGTTGGTCGTATGTGTTTATGTCGCAAATTGGAATCTAATTGAGTAGCCGTCTGCCTTGGAAAGGACACGCTTGACCAACTACGTTTCTAAACAGAAGAGTTTTGTTTCCTGATGGCATATTACACCAACATATGACTTGCAGTAAGTCTAAATATATTAGATGGAAACATTTATCACTGCATGTTATTCCACATATGTCTTCAATTAAATGATCGACCGATACTACAGCTTAAGAGCTTTGATAACACTGGTACATTTTACACTCCAGTCTACCGTGTCATCATGCACAGTGTTATATAAAAGTATTTTCTCCTTTACAGATTTCTTGCTGTTACTTTTCTTTTTTGACACATCCAAATGTTTCAAATCCTGAGACAAATGTTTACTCTAGTTAACAAAGATAACTAGAGTAAACACAAAATTCAGTTGTCAAATTCTGATTTTGTGTCCTGAGGGAATCTGTACAATCAATCATTTTCCTATTTGATAAGTAGTTATTTGCAATTGACCACAACAAAGTGGTTAATTGCACTTGCACAGACAAACCTGATTGCTACCAAACCTGCAGAGCCAAAACCATTGACAACATAAAGTAGGCTAGGGGTGGCAAGGCTCTCGTTTGCCACCCCAGTAGATCCGCCCCTGCTCAGAAGTAGTACTACTTCAACATGTTTTTACTCAAGTAAAGGTAAAAAGTTTCCATCCAAGAAATGACTCAACTTAGAGTAAAAATGTACTTGGTAACTGATCAAATTATCAATCATTTAATAATTAAAAATGACATCATCAGACAGACCAAAATATAAAGTTAAGTGGAAATTCTGGTATTCTAAGAACCAAAATGACAATAATTCATACAAGTAAGAAAAAAATAATCAGGACAAAGAAAAAAAAAATCCTAATCAGTTTCTTTTAATAAAAAAACAAAACAAAAAAAGAACAAATGAAACTTTAACAGAAATTGCAGGTGTGTGTCTGTCTGGTGAATTTTTGGTTAAAACATGTTTGTTCTTCATTCAGTAGGTAGAAAATCCAGAAATTTAATTCAAGTAAGAATACAAATTCTATATAAAATTACTCAAGTAAATGTAAAAAGTACAGCACAATAAAATACTTCTAAAAATACATTTAATAATAAGAAGTAAATAGTTACTACCCAGCTCTGTCTTCAGCCTTATACTGCCTGTCGGAGAACTTTCTCAGCCGATGTACACAAATAGTCAGAACATCTGGAGGAATCCTCCAGCATGTTCTGAAAAGGGGAATCTCTCCTTTGCTGGCAGCCAAGCTGACTGACATCCTGTCAGAAAGTTAAACTCTCCTTGGTCTTGGCTGGCAGCTCTGCAGAAACTCCACATGCCCAGCCCAGGGCATGCTGGGGCTGAAAATCAGCTCAGAGGTTTGGTTTGAAGGGACCTTTTATCCGGTCGCACAATGGACAAAAGTGGAACCATCATTTTAAAACCAAAAATACTTCATTTACAATAGGAAAAATAAAAACACAATTGAAACTACTGAATGTGTATGTATAAATTGACAACATTAGAGACAAAATTATGTCAACAACAATGAGAAACAATGGAACATAACAGCTAACACTACAGCTGACACTGTCCTTGTCAAAAACATCAGTGAAAAACATTTTTAGCATTTTTGCCAAGAGTTCAACACTAAGTGGTAAACAGGAAGTGGTAAACAGGAAGTGAATTTCTGACTTTTCATTTTTCTTAAGTTGGTTCAAAATAAACCAATGTAACCCAATAATAAGAAAAGAGGACAGCACAAGCAGACCTTTTTTGTACCTTGAGCACAGACTTTCTCCTAAAATGTTTTCTGTTGCAATAAAGAGAGAGAAGTAAGAATCCCACCTCTGACACATCGACTTTAGGTGAAAACTGACTTATTCCAGTTTTATTCACTGTGCTACATCAACATCTCTGCTCCAAGATCTTCCTTTGGACCAAAGTGATGACTGGCAGCCCTAAAATATGTCCATTCATAAAGGCAGCTGAAGCAGTCTATTTGAATCCGTTCAACAAATCTACTTTCCCATCCGCATTAAAAACAAACCCATAACTCTGAGCACAGACTCAGATATTTCTCTACCCTAGGACAGAGGACGTTTGGACGGCTGTTTGCTTTTATGGCCGTAGACGCAGTCTGAGAGCTGCTGCCTTTCTCATTCAAAGACAGACACTCGTACTTCTAAAAAGGACAATTGTTGGACAAATGGAAAAATAACCAGACAGGTGTGTGTTACAGAAGGAAATGTTTGTGTGGCTCAGTTCCATCCATGAATGTCGATATTCACGTCATGAAGCTTTTAGCGGTCTCAGGAGAATACAAACCTCGTTTTGAGCTTCTCAAACTAAACACTGCAGTTACGGTTCTGTTTTAAACATCCTCTGAAACGGCTCTCTGCTCTCACCGTGTGTCAGTGTTTCCTTCCAGACTCTCCACATACATCAGCGTCAGTTTATTACCCCAGAAGTCCATCAATTATTTAGAGGACTTTTGCTAAATTTATGCTTTGATTGGCTGATTTTTTTTTTTTCTTTTTTAAAGTCTGAGTCATTTCCAGGCCAGCGCTTACACAGCTTGTAAAAATGAAATAATCATAAGTGAGTGAAGGAATAACGGCACACAGCAGCAGACTAAAGGAAGAAGCTGCTTCTTTAACATCCTGTAACACCTGACTGTACTGCCTCCGCCAGCCACCTGCAGTGTGAGCTCTGCAGAGGTTTCCTACTCGCTGAGCCAACACCAAGCAGGGCGAAACAATGGAACATAAATGATACGTGGTTTTTAAAATGCTCTAATAAAGTAGAGCTTTATTGACCAAAAGTCAGTCAGATTAATCATACTGTATTATTGTGAATGGTCACAATGTTTAACTTTGTAAACTTGAAATGTAAAAATACTGTATATGTTTTTTTAAAAAGATGGTTGTCATCAGTTTCATTTTCTCAAACTAAACAGCTACATTTTCCAGGTTTTCATAGTCAGGATGGTTTGCTGTGGTTGGCCTTCACATTAACTAAGAGATGAAGAACACATGGTGGTTTGAGATGATTTTTGTTTGTCATTAAACAAAAATCATAAAGTCATAAATTATATTGAACTGCTGTCATAACCTCCCGTGTTACTATAGGATTCTATACTATACTATAGTTTCTATTAAAGTGATTTTTGAATTTGTGTGATCAGATTCAGTTAACTTTTGTTTAGACCTAAGTTGTACAAAATCATAAGCTATTTATGTTTTATTTATGTTTTTGATGGAATTTTCAAAAATCAAATCCAATTGGAGGTGCATTCAGAAACACAGCACTTGTTGCTTTTTCTTGGAATTATTCTGTTTCTGGAAGTTAAAAGGTTGTGATGCTCTGTTTGCATCAAGAGGTGGTTTTATTAAATATTGTCGTATGCCGGCAGATAAAAAAAAAGAAACTCACCACACTTTCCAGATGTTTAAACCAGAATATTAAACGGAGAACAGAAATATCTCAACACGATTCGTTGAGGTTAACGGCCTTCAAAATGTGGAAAAGTTTCAGGGGTATTTTTTATTATTTTTTATTTTTTTATGCACCTAATTTAATTTGATCTTAGCTTTAACATTACACCTGACAAACCTGGATCAGGAGCTGGTCATTGACCGATATGTGATCCAGCAGCATATATTAAACAGAGCAAACACTTAAGCTCAGCCATGCTGATTAAAGAGCACATCCTCTAATTTTTACTACAATTATTCTGTGTATGAAATTACTGAGATAATATAGTGAAGTGTTTTTGATTATGGTTCTCATCAAGAGGTGGTGCCTGATGCTCTGATCTCAGTCCTCATCAGCAGTAGAGCCACTTCATTATATTGAACACAAGCAAACCTGCTCTGGATAATTAGGCCTTGACTAAAAAGCACAGAGGGTTTCCTCATGCAGGCTGCAGAACTCAGAACCAGAACCAGATATTCACTCCTTAACAGCTAGCTTCCCGCCAAATCACAGTAATGTTCAGAGGTCAGCAACAGCGACCTCCACTTGACCTGGTAGATCTGCTCAGGTTCAGGTAGCCACCAGGTAACATGGCGTCCGTACTGCTAGGACTGACTAACCTTCTGTGTTCACTGTTCACATGGAGTTATCCCAATGAAGCTTCTCTACAGTTTCCTGGATTGTTTTTTTCTCAAAGTATGCACCCCGAGCGTCCCCTAGTGCTTGGCAAGGCACTGCATGTAAACAGCTGTCTATTTGCTGTGACGTGAGCTCAAAGTGTGATTAGCTTATCGGTCAACCAATCAATTAGGTTTATTTGTATAGAACATTTCATCAGCAAGGCCATTCAAGGTGCTCTACATGGTGAAAACAGAAAATTACAAAGTATAAAGAAAACACCAGTCAACAGTTTTTTGTTTTTTGTGTTTTTATGATGCAAAGCACCTTGAACTGCGCTGTTTATGAAATGTGCCATACAACAGTTTCTTCTTTTTTTGTTCTGCATTTACTCAGGTTATTTTTCTCTGACATTTACAGTTTATCAGCTGATCTCAAAAATTCACAAAAGTGTGACAAAAATCAAAAACAGGAGACATTTTTAAGAGGGAAAATACTTTTTTCATAACTCTGTAACAACTGATTATAAACAGTGATTTGGGTTCATTCTCCTAAAACCACCAAAGAACTGTGACTTCAGAGTCTGTTTCCCATTCAACTCAGAAGTGAGCACAAGCTGTTCAAATGGCTAATTTATTGCATTAGATTGCCTTAAATTGCACAGGTGAGCCTCAAGCTGGCGTTTTGTCCCGACAGCAGTTGGGCCCCAAGTACGCGCTGAATAAACCAGCAGATGTTGACTTGTGCTTGAGAACAGAGAATTTATTCAGCTTGTTTGTTTGGAATCTGTGTGTGTGTGTAGCGAGATTGTTTTCTTGTGACTGAATGCTGTGATCAGGAAAGCCATCACTACCAACAAGCTGAGGGCTGATTGGGGTTCAGGGCATTAGACCTGCTGGCTGAATTGTTTAACTTGTTGCATCAGTTTTTCATCACCCAGTCGGTGCTGACAGCATGTTGGTTTCATTTTATTTTATTCAGATTTTCTCTTTTTTTCTCACTTACTTATTCAGCCGACCTGACGGTATACCAAAAAAGAAAAAACTGAAATCTGATGGGAGACTTCGGTTGTTTTAGATAAAATACACTGATTAGAATTTTTTTCTTACCTTTCACTTAATTTATTTGCTCTAAACATAACTGACAGCCTCAAACTGTAATTTTCCTTTTTTTTACAGTATTTAATTTGGATTAAACTGTCAAAGTACTTCCATCCATCCATTTTCTTGACACCCTTTGTCCCTTAGTGGGGTCGGGAGGGTTGCTGGTGCCTATCTCCAGCTAACGTTCCGGGGTTCACTCTGGACAGGTCGCCAGTCTGTCGCAGGGCAACACAGAGACACACAGGACAAACAACCATGCACACCTAGGGACAATTTGGAGAGACCAATTAACCTAACAGTCATGTTTTTGGACTGTGGGAGGAAACCGGAGTACCCGGAGAAAACCCGCACATGCACAGGGAGAACATGCAAACTCCATGCAGAAAGGCCGGGGCCGGGAATCGAACCCAGAACCTTCTTGCTGCAAGGCAACAGCTCTACCAACTGCGCCACTGTGCAGCCTTCTCAAAGTACTTTTGCAAGGTAATTCGAATCCTCTCTTTGAATTTCTCATATTATTGCTTTTCTATTCTGTTCCGTTACAAGTGAACAAAAAAAAGCCTTATTTTGGATTTCTTAGCCCGGTTGGAGTAAGGTGTCAGGAAAGTAATGTGTTTTCATTTTTCAGCAGCCACAGCAGGCGGTTTATGGCAGTGCAGTACAAACATAGCGCCGCATACAGAGCTTGGCCCGAGAGCTGTTGGAGGGGAAACTGGATTCTGTAGCTTCCTTCACACTACAAATCAAATCATGCTCATTCAGTCAACTGACTATTCGCTTTGCTTCTCTAAAGTCATCGTCTTTCTAACAAAAACAGACTCAGGTTACGGATCCCCGTCTGTCAGAGTCGTGACCACCGTTTTTGTTGTTGTTGTTTTTTCAAAATATATTACGTTCACTTGGAAATAACAACACCGAATGCTAACGCAGAAAATGTTGGGATTGCATGATCAGCAATTTAAGAAACAAAACAAAGAGGACTGGAGCAGGGAATCAAATTTGACTCATGAAGATGGATAACAACAAGCGGGTCCCACAACGCTTAATGAGCAGAAATGATAGAGCTGAGAAGTGACAGAGTGAGAAATTGAGATGGAGTGGCGACTTTGTGCAGGTACGAAGAATGCAAAGAGCTTCCCCGGCTCCCTGAGCGGATCTGGGAGGAGAACAGGATGAGTGATGGAGACGGGGAGTTACTGCTTCAGGAGGCTGATTGATGGAGGACAGGTTAGAGACGTAACGCCGTTCACGCTGATTTAATTTAGAAGCTACCGACTAGGATTGCTCAGCACGGCCTAATTCTGTTTGACCTTTTTCTCTGACTTGTGAAGGGAATTAGTATTATTTTGCCATAAATCATGCCAGAGGAACATTTCCTCTCTGATTTGTAAACTGTAAGATAAAGATGATGTTGATCATGATCCCATCAGGTCAGATGTTTATCTTCTACCACGTTTAGATTTACAGGGACTGGAGAGTAGACGAACCAAACCACTGCGATCATTTAAAAACTTTGTCTGCATATAATGTGATATATGTGATATATACTGTATGTGATATACAATACATGTAAAAAAAATAATAACAAATATACTGGAGAACCACTTATATAAAAACCACAACCTTTTAAAACGGTGAAGCTAATATGTTGTTGAAGAAATTTTTAATTGAGTGTTTTTCTGTGTTTTTCAGTTGGAAACTTAAAGTACTTTATACTTGCTCAAACCTTTGTATCGTATAACATCTGAAATTCACATTTTCAGTGCAAAAATGGCCCATATTTCGAAATAAAAGGCCCTCTGCCTCGTGTGATTTCTCTAGAAAATTTTAGAGATTAATCTCACAATTCAGTTTGAGATTTATCCCAGCAAAGCTTCAAATGTTCAAACTCAGAAATGTCCAAGTTTTTATTTTTTCTAGAAAATTTAAGATTAATCTAAAAATCTCTGGGTTTTTTTTTTTGTAAATTTTCAAATGTACAGTCTCCAAAATTTCTTTCTTTTCAGAAAATTTCTGAAATGAATCTCAAAATTTAAGGGGGGCTTTTTGTAGCAATTTTTGGTGAAAATGTAACACAAAGGCCTTAATAAACTGTGATAAAGCTGAGTATTCATATTTACTGCCAAGTATTACATAAGAAGTTAATTACCTAATAAGAAAAGCTTCACATACAAAAAATGAATTATTTGTTTCCATATGAACTCTGCTGTCCTCCTGATGAGCGTAATGATTAGAGAAACAAATATCTGTGGAGTTGAAGGTGTGAGACAAGTCTGCCATGGCTCCGTTTTCTGAATCAATCCTTGTTGAACTTCTTCTGTTCCTCCAGGTGACTGAAATAACTTTGCTAAGACACTGATTGCTGCTCCTTCTGTTGAAGAAATAACCTTGTAGGTAGCTCTGCTGTCTGCAGTGATTTGCCCCCCTATTGTGGCAGCAGCACCTCATTATATTACTGTCCCTGCTTCACACCAATAATTCAAGCAAAAAAAAGGGAAAAAAAGAGTCACCCGTGTCATGTCATTGTTGTGTTTCTCCTCTTTAAATCTGCGCCTCATCTGCATGCAAGTCGTCACCTGTCCCAGAGTTAATTTTAGGGTTTTGAGGGAACGCTCCAGATAAAAAGTGAGGGATGTTTTACAAGAATAGAGCTGGCAAGGTCATGCCCGCCTTTATTACAACAATATTTTGGATCAAATCATATTAATTCCAATGGAATCACTGCGCTTAATGGATTAGTTCACTGAGGCATAATAAATCCGATTAAAGCTTTCATAAACTAAAGAGTTCAGCCTTGTTGAGCTCATGCATACAAGTTTGCATCACTGACCAACCGTTGAGGTGAAAGTGTTGACTGTGAAGGAATAACAACAACAAAAAAAATAATAAGCAAAATGTTGTTTTCACTTATGAGCTCCAGATCATTTTTTGGGAAATGTAACAGGGATTTCTGTTCAGGCCTTCTTCAGTCACACTGAGGGAATGTGACTGCAGAGTTTGAGGGGAATGTTGCTGATCCCAGCGGTAAAATGTACTGGGCATACCAGCTGAAGTTCTACAACAGTATCATATTTAGATGTCAAGATATTACAAAATTAGTAAGGATTTTTAAAAAATTATTTCGATGTGGTCGATTTTCTGCGCTGTTTCAGAATTGTAGTCTGCCTGTAGTTTGGCCTTCGCACTAGAGGAAGTGAATTTTCTCAGTTTGGTTAATTTTTCTCCAACTGAGATGTTGTTTCTGATCGGAACTTAACCCGAAAGTTGATAGAACAATGTTGAAGCAGAGCCAGCTTTTGAAAAAAAAAAATATATTCTCTATTCCAATTAGAGGAAGGTTGTTGCTAGAGTTAAGAGATTACTTTAAACTTAAAGCATGTCGAAAGGTGTCGAAAGGTGTCTCCACACGTTATGGTTGGAAAATCGACAGTCAAGTGTTTTTTTTTAAATCTGATTAGGGTTGGAGTATATTAGAAAAAGACATGTGGCTGAGTAATGAGGCTGGGAAATGGGAGTTGGAGTCCGCTGCGGCGTATGACAGACCTGACGACAGTCAGATTCTCAGGAGAAAACGGCTAACGACTTTGATTTTTGCTTTAAAAAAAATTGTTAAAATCGAGTCAAAGCAGTTGTCCTTACAGCTGGACTCTGAATCTGTCCTCCTCTAATCAGACCTCTCTGTCGCCTGTCCATGTTGACGCCGCCTCCGGTACGACGGCCTCGTTTGGTTTTGGTGGTACGTTACAGACTGTGGAGCGCACTGTGGAGTGCCGAACCATTCCAGTTGGTAAATATTTGTTTAGGACAAATTCAGACAATTCACACAATTCAGACAAGAGCAGCTCTTTATTTTTTTGCTCCGCTTGTCATTGTCAACACATATCTCCCATTTGTACATTTTTCATCCATCGTTTTCTTTTTCCACTGATGATTTTGGTTTACGACTTTGTTTTTCCAAAGAATTTTCTTTTTGTAAATAATAATTTATCAGACTGTTGCATGCAGTTTAGTTTTTAAACTCTGTGACCCATGATTGACTAAACTTACCTCACCTGTTGCTAGGGTAGAGGACAGTGGAAAGAAAAACAGTTAGCTGTTTTCTTTTGTTGTTAGTTTTCTTTTTGCTAGCTAAGATTAGCTTTGCAGCACAGCTAATCACATCAGGAATTTAGAAAAGTAGCGCTTAGCTTTTTTGTTCGACAGTATGTGATGCAGATCGCATTTCAGGATTGTTTTAAAACGCAAAGCAGTTTAGAGTTTTAACAAGTTCTGTTCAAATTGTTTACTTTTTTTACCTGATTAACAGTAACATATTTCTATGAAGTAAATCAGATATTTGTTGGAAATGGATCACTAAATCAAAATATAAATGGGTTTTCGCATGTATGCTGTTACCAGATAGGCATGACTTTTTCTCTCGCTCTTTTTTTTTTTTTTTTTTTACTGTTTTCTAGGTCTGAGAGCCTAGAATACAGTTTTGTTTTATTTTCAGCGACATAACAGTCTTATTTGGTTTCCTCATTTATTGAATGTTTGCTGTGTTTAGCCAAGTTTAATAAATGGTCATACACTGTTTTTAAGTAAAAGTCACTGGATGCTTCTGGGTCTAGAAAAACGTTTCCCTTTTTTTTACATTTAGTACTTAACATATTTTAAGAAAAACAATGAAAAGGAATATTTCATTTGGTCTCCATCTTGTCTGAAAGACCTCCCGTCATTGAAATGTTCATTTCAATGATGGGTTCACTTCATTCTGGGTATAAAATGATCCTTAGGAATTAATTGAGATAATATCCATTTTGTTTTTCCCTTTCACTAAACCTTAGTGAACAAACTGATTTTCATGTGCTATACCAACAGACATAAACACAGAGATTCACTTTATTATGTTCTGTTCAATCATCAACTCGCTGCTGTTATCACACCAGCTGGTCATGGCCATCTACATCTGTTAGGGGAAGATAGAGGGAATATTTCCCGGCCGTATGTGATCAGCAGGGATCGGGCCGGATCCAGAATGTTTATATCCAAAGGCCTGCTGAACGCTCATCTACTGACCAAAGCTGCTCAGACACGGACCAGTGGCTCCAGACTGGACCCATGAGCTCATGGCTGGCTGCGCTCCAACCTCCATGAGAACACCACCGTGAGCGCAGAACTTTCACCGAATCATTTTCCTTTAATCTTTTTAGAAGAACTCTGAAAGTTAGCAGCTCACATATATTTAATGGTGTGAAAACAATGGCTGCTGTATGGCTTCTTGTATGTGTTGCAGCTATGTAATTGTTGCATCTCAAGCTGAGTGCTTGATTGGCTTTAATTATTCCAAAGTGTTTAGCTCCAAACTAAAGTCTGCAATTAGGAATAAAGGTTTTTAAAGATTTTTTTTTGTCTGATTGAGGCCATTGGGAAAATTTCATAATTAAATCCTGATGGGTAAATTGCTGCTTGTTTACAGGTGAGGATGTGGAAATGGAAGCAGAGAAGAGAAGAAAAAAGCCAAAACTAACAGCTCATATTCAGCTGCTTTGTGGTTCATATTATCTAGAAAGATATGCAAAACAGACAGAATTGCAATTCAAAATGTTGAGCCCTCTATACATCCACAATAAGTATGCAAGTAATAAAGCTGCAGACTTCTTTTTTTGTTGTTGTTAAAATATGTATTTTGTGCTTTTCTGGTTTATTGAGGTTGGTGTGGAGATGAATAACCTCGTTTTCCTGTATTTAAAGTGCAGCAGGGAATGAAGAGCTGGAGTTTATTTAGTTGTTTTTGGCCTTGAAAGCAGATAGTGTCTGTTTATTGGACAGCCACTTTGAGAAACGCAGGAACTATAAAATTGGAATTAATGATGCCATTATCATATTGACTTTTTGGTACATCTTGTTCTTTCAAACTAAATCAACAAGTTTGAATTGCATCAAATAAGTCAAATTACAGACCTGAACTCATAAAAACACATTTTAGTGTTCAAATATGTTGGACTAAATCACAAAGCTTAGCATCAGCAACATGTCTGGCTATTGGAAGGCCAAAACCTGATGTGTTTACACCAGATCAACGTCCTCCAACCTTAGAATTGAACATTTCATTCATATTGATTCATTACAGGTCGATCATGAGCTTAACTAGCTAAACTTCTGCTCTTTGACTAGCTAGATAGCGAGTTATCTCCAATTTTTAGCCCTGGAGTTTTTCCTCTTAAACTTTAGGTCTATAAAAATAAGAGGTGGAGCTGGACCAAGAAAGAAACATAAAGAATTCTTGATATATTTGTAATTAAAAATATGTTTTGAGTTTTTGTGGTAGGTTGGTTATTTTGGCTGAAAACGTGTGAGCACTCCTGATAAAAATAAAATAAAATCTCAATAAAATACAATCAGCTTTGAGGTCAAAATATAACAAAATTAGAAAAAGTTGAAGCGGCGTGAGCACCGCTACGGTGTTTACGCGCTTTGCCATTGATTGACATAAGATTTGAAATCATTACCGGTTTCTATCCGTTCATCTTCTCTCCCTCCATCCAGCCTCTTCACCTCCGCCCGTGTTCGTGTTTTGAACAGTCGCAGAGTGCTCTCCCGTTTCCCCCCTCAGTCGAATGGGTACGGCGCTGAGCAGCACTGTTAAGAGCCTCAATAAGCACATGTAAGCATCTTAACCTCTATTTTGCCCGGTTGTGAGTGCAGCTCGGCAACAACAGGCCAAACAAAAGCTTTACATGCAGACCCCGATCCAACTGGGCGCTCAGCTGCTCAGAAACAGGAAAACACACACAGAGGGAACAAAGGCTGGAGGAAGAGAGGAGAGAGAGAGAGGAGGACAGATTGGAAGTAAAGAGAGGGGAGTGGAATGAGTGAGCAGGAGGGGATGAAAGCGGCAGAGCTTGTTCTGGATGAGTAATACAGGCTGTGGAGCAGAGGTGTCCTGTGTACAGATGAGCTGGGACTGTTGCACCACAACTGTTTGCTTCAACACAACTGTCACTTCCTCCTGCCACAGTCTGCTGCTGACGCCACTGACTCAGGTAGCGGCACGCAGCCGGGTCTGCTGGTTTAGGTGGTGCTCTCGCTGAATACTCTTGCTGAATTTGCTGGAGCCGACAGTAATGTGATTAAATACGGCCTGTAGTGGAGCTTAAGGAGGAACCAGATGGACTTGGATTCCTCTGTCCTGCAGTTTCAAGTTTCAACATCAAGCAGTGAAAACTGTGGATGAAACTAGAAAAGGTTTCATCACCAGTTTGGTTTCAGACGTTTAAAACTAAACAAAAAAGCAATCAATCATTATTAATATCAACTGATACTTAGTGTTTTGACGACTGAGTGTGTCAAAAAATAATTTTGACACACAGATGTGCGGTTTACAACAGTAAAGGCAGCGATGGTGGCAGAGAGAAACGACTATTTGGCTTTCGTCGGACCGGCTCAGCACCTCATTTTATTTTCCATGTTTTCCATGTAAGCCAAAAAACGAACAAAGTGGTCCTGGAACAACACAATGGCAGCATTTCCATGAAATATGAAAACTGGGTTGTCAGTTTTCTGCACGTGAATTTTTCAAATTTTCAGGTCGTTTTGGACGCCTCTTCCGTTATTAAATGGAATAATCATTTTAAAGCTGTGTCCGGTTTGTTTGTTGATCATAGCATCTGAAGTGAGACAGACTTTTGGCGGCCATTTTGGTCCCTGCTGATGCTGATGTAGAAATGTTTCTTTTCTTCTTCATGTGAGCGATTCAAAGTCCCAGTCATGTTCCTGGCCCGTTGTCACCACAGCAGATGGAATCTGGAACCGTTCGCTCACAGAGAATACAACACAGATCATGTGAGCCGTTGTTATGGGGATCAGATGGCTTTGGGGGGTGTTGGAGGCCCGAGGGTTATTTTTAGATGTAGTGCCACACACCTCAACCTTTTAAAGCACATCCTCCATTTATCAGTGACCCTGCACCGCCAGCAGCCACTGGCCCCGAGGAGCTGTTAGACCCCGCTGACCTGGTCACTACTTTTTGTCAGCATTCATCCTGGAGGAAGAGTCATCGTTGGTGTGGCTTGTTTTACACCTCAGCTTTGCTTTTCTCTTTTTTGAAGCTAAAAAAAAATAATTTAAAATTAAATGTCATTTTAGAGTTGTGATTTTCAGCCAGTTCTGCATACAAGCAGGTCTAACTGGTTTGACGTTTGTTTAGAGACGATTACTTCCTGTAGTCTTCGTCGTCTGACATCCGGTTGTTGAACACGTGACTGCTGTGGTGCGACAAAAGTGTTTTCAGTACAGTTTTGCAAATGCACCCAATTTCAACATGGCCAAAAGACTGCCTCACCCCAGCGCAAAAACGTTTTCTTGAAAGACAGGAGTTTCTTTTGAAATTGCCAAAAAAAAATCAGTTAAGCGAATTTGTTTTTGTAATTCCAATTTGTGCAGTTTTAAGGTCAGTGGAAATGCAGCTACTGTCCTCAATACAGCAGAATAAATGTGAAATCCCTTCTCCAGATTTCTACACTACTGGGGTACTGGGCCTGTTGTTAACATCATGCTGCCATCAAGCTAACATCACGCTAACATCAGGCTAACATCAAGCCTCTCAATTGGATCTAGTCCTAATTATTCAATTATCCAATTGAAAATGAAGCTAAAAACATATTTTTATGAAAGTTACCTACTGTGGATTTAAAACTAATTTAAATTTCATGAATTATTAATATTTTTATATTTAATGTTTGTTTTTGTGTATATATGTGACCATAACCAAGGTTATTATAGTTTTCATTGACTGAAGTGAATAGAAATTAATAGGGGAAAACAACAACTTGACTACCACTACACTGTGCAGAGTTGACTGAAATACACTGAAATCATTGTCTTGATGTTTATGAATCAGTTTGTCTTTCAAACTGATGTCAGATTGATTTTTAAATCTTTTAAATTGACTAAAATAAATTTTTAGATTTATTTAAATTTTTTCATTAATTTCCCTCCATACAAGCAGTCTGTATCAGCTACTGTTCAACAATAATTGAATACATTTTTTGAAAATGGTATCTTCTGTTGAGCTTTCAGTACCAAATCAATGTAAACATGATCACAATCCAAAACTCTGACCTGTTTTAGTTCTGCACCTAAAAATGAACCAAAATCTGAGAAAACTAAAGCTACTATTTAAATAATAAAAGGCAATAAAAACTCTCAAACACACTCTAAAAACTGTGACTGAAGTAGAAAAGTCACAAAAAATAAAACGGAACAGTGGAAAACTCTCCTGACCACGACTATAAACATTTTCATCTCCATCATGTTTTACATTTTCATACAGTTTACATAAAGCCATACAGCATAACTCATACAGTCAGTTTGATGTCATACAGTCATTACTCCTGTTGTTCTCTAAGTGCTTGTGTCAGAAATCCAGTCCTCCATAAAGCTGGACATGACATCTTTATTAGAATGGCGCTGATTTATCCGTTCTTCCTGTAACACTGAGGAGCGTCTCCTCACCATCTGACCCGACAGCCGTGGCGACACACCAACACGACCCAGTCGGTGAGCGCCGGCTGCTTTTCCACCTGCAGTCACACGGTTATTCTGAAGGAGGTGCTGAACTCGGTTTGATCCCCAAATTGTCGTTCCAACTTACAGCCAACTCACTTGAGTCCCCTCCCCCAGTTGCCGTGGCGACGTCCTCCTAAGCTCTTTGCCTCTACGGGTTCTGGACAGAGAACAGCATGCTAACACCAAACCAGGCGCTCGTGTTACATAACATGTGGACACAGCTCTTTTACCCACTCCGTCCCGTTGCCCAGACAGCACCCAGTGGAGCAGTGACATTACTGCTCACTGATACTCAGTCACCAGGATTTACTGCCTTGAACTTTTGACTCATTTGTGATTTTATAGCTATTGGTTTTGTGTCACTTTGCAGGATTTTTAATGTGAGATACTGACCTGCAGTAGTGCATAATTGGCAAGTGGAAGGTGAAGTCTACAAATGTTTAACAAGCTAAACTCTAAAGAGTGTAGCGTTCACATAGGACTGATGTACTGACCGGGTCCGCTGTCGTAGTCATGGTTTAATATTTCCAGGTTTTTCTATGGAACGTGATTTGAGGAAAATCTGTCTGAAGAAAAGGGAAACCTTTTGGAGAACATGATGGTCATATTTTTTTCATATGGAATGATGATATTTACTTAGTTTCCAGCCTAACAAATAGAAAAATAGATCTACGTTTAGTGTCATCCCATAAAAAAAAAATTCATAAAAACGATCTTAAGTTGTTTCTTTATCATTTCCAGTCAGTTTTCTAAAGAAAACTGGAAAGTCCAAAGAGCCAGTTGTGGCTCCAGAGTCACAGCAGATCTCTGGTTTAGATCGAAACAGATTCATTTTAGAATGGCCTAGTCAAACTCCAAACCTGTCCAATTTCAAATCTGTGCAAGGATTTTGAGATTGACATTGACTCCCACCAACACTCTCCATTCAGTTTAGTGATCTGAAATATGCAGTGGAGTGTTTTAGATCAGATCGCCTTATATTTTAACTATTTAGAAACCATCAATCAATCAAATTTTATTTGTATAGCACATTTCAGCAGCAAGGGATTTCAAAGCGCTTTACATAATTAACATAAAAACAGCATGTGACATTGAATAAACAGTGAGAAAGAGAGAGATTTTAAAAAAAGGCATTTAACAAGGACTCAAACCTTAAAAACTTCTTTAGTCAAACCGCCATTTGACAAAGACTCAAACCTTTAAAACTTCTTTAAACAAGAAAGAGATTTTGAAAAAGATTAAAAAAGGTAAAAAGATAAAAACATCATTAAAAGTAAGCATAAAAACATTAAAAACATTGATCCACGTGAGGACTTGCCCTTATGGGGTCTCCTCGAACAGAGTTTTAGCAGATCGACATCTTACAAGGATTCTCAAACCTCAGACATTAAAACCCGCAATTTAGCCATAAGCAACTGTAAACAGGTAGGTTTTAATTTGAGACTTAAAGGCAACAAGTGTTTCAGCTGGTTTACAGTTTTCTGGAAGTTTGTTCCAAATTTGTGGTGCGTGGAAGCTGAATGCTGCTTCTCATTTGGACCGGGTTCTGGTCTGTTTGAAGTATTTTTGTTCCACTTGATGAATATGTACCATCTTGTGTGGATCCATCGTATAAAATCCCAATGAATTACAGTAAACTTTTTGATCGTAACATGGCGATAAGGAGAGACATTCATTGGGGTTTGCACACCGTCTTTGTCTCCTCTGACACTTGATTCACTCCCAAACTGCCAAAGTTTGAAGTATTTTAGAATCAGACAGATGTTTGGAGTCATGTAATATAGAGGTGGGTGTGATGACGTTGGATTCAGGTTCTGACTGTATCTAAGCCTCTGGTATGTAACCTGAGTGTTGCCTGTTTGGCCTGCAGTCAGCCAGTTTGCTTTAACATGAGAACCGAGGACGTAGCGGAAACTCTGAGACCTGCTGACACTTGGCTCAACAGAACAGGGAACACACAGCGGATGTCTCTGATGCCATCTTCATCACTCGCGTCCTCTCGGGTCCGCACATGTTCGCCGAGACGCTGAGCCAAAGGCAGAAGTCTTCAACTGCTAGATCCAGCACTGGTCCACCTGTGACGCCTCCACACCAAAATGAGCTCCATGTTTATTTAGCTGAGTGTATTTTTGAACAGTGGTAGATCACGATCGACCACTTTGCCACAGTGCAGCGTTCGGTGAACATCGCCGGCCGCATTTCCCAGCTGATTGCTTCTACCGGCATTCTGGGACGGCAGAGCGAGAGAAACTCTGGAGCGAGTGTTTTTCGGCCTGTGGGTGTGTGTGACTGTGCTGCGTGTGTGTGTGGGAGTTCATCAGCAGACTAACCATCCTCTTTTGTTCACTTTTAATGTGGAAAAAATGTATCTCCGCTTTTAGAACCAATGTAGGCCTACCTATAATTTGCGCATCTCCTAGCAACAAGACTTTGAACAAACTAAATATATCCACTTGCCAAGGTGTCACTAAAGGCTCGACGATGCCAGTTATGAAGTGGTTGTTTTGAACACAGTGTGTGCATCCCGTTGTCTAAGCAGAGGTCTGTTTTATTTCACCAAATGGTTGACGTAGGATGTCATAGGAATGTTAAAGTTTTAGAAGCTGCTAAATTAAGTAACAAAACCTTTATTTTTTTGATTTTGCATTCATAAGCAGAAATTGTTGAGGTCAGAGTATCTCCACCAGTTGAGGCCAGGCAGCATGGATGGAGCAAACCTGTTCACCCCTTAACTATTCACACTGCAAGTTGGTGGGTCTATGAGGACGGGGGGGAGGGGGGTGGGCGTCATCATGATTTTTGTTTGTTTAGAGATTTCTTAATCCTTTTTTTATGGTTTTGATCATGTGTGATTTTTATTTTTGCTTTTTATTGTTTTCATTTGGGTTAGGGTTCCCAGTGTTGGTCATTGACAGAGCAAACTTGTATTATCAAGACATTATTTGAAAATGGTCTCAAGACAACAATATTATTGTTTCTCGCAATAATTACTGGGACAATTTATCATCCAGAAAATTTATTATGACAAGTTGAGTCTATTCCTTAAAGGAGCGGTGTCATGTACTTTCCAGCCACATAATACCATTGTATAGGACAATCAAGCAACTATGATAACTGTGTTACTTTCAGTTGTTATTAAAAGTTGTATGTGTTAAATATGTCCTGAAAGAAATTTGACTTTGTGTTTTAACACCTTGAAATTGGGTCTCTGTCTCTTAAAAACTCCTGCTTTTTCTGAAACTCTGCCTTCAGGAAGTCATCTCAACACGATTCCTCTATTAACTCTTTAACAATGTTTTTACCAGCGTTTCACTGAGAAGTAGCTCCTATAACAAGCTCAGCAGGTGTTTGCTAATTTCTGCAGGCTAGTCTGAAGGAGTGGGGAGTCATGGGAAGGGCTGTGTTTTGCACAGCTGAATTGTTGCCGTGGGAGATTATTTATTTGTCAAACCTGCATGAAAGAATCAACACAACACTCCGTGTGTCTCTGATGAGTGAGGGACATCATGACATGATGCAACGCTAAGAAAATTTTTTATACAGTATAATTCTTCCCCTTTAAACTGAATTTTGTGGCTGTAAAGTGACAAAATGTGACAAAGTTCAATGTCACTGCAGATTATTCATTTTATATAAAACGGGCAGTTCAGTCTGAACTTTAATCCAGTTTAAAACAGAACAAAATGTTTTTAGAAATGAAGTTAGAAAACTCTCATTTAGACTTTTCCTTGTTGAGAGGTGAAGTGTGTTTCATCCGGACATGGAGCTGAATGCCACCAACCTCCTCTCGTCTCTCCTCTGGGGCCCCCAGCTCTCTTGCTGTACTCAGCAGCCCGGCTCACTGGCAGCAGCGAATGCAGCTCCGCTCTGTCATCAGGCTGTCACAGTGCCGGTGACTCATGGTGTTTATCGCAGACGCGGGCGTGACGCTAGAAAGCATACACCAGCCGGCCCCGTGCATCTGCGCTGCGGCCTGAGCGTGTGCCACTGTGAAACCGAAAAGAACCACCATCAGGTGATTGTGGGCTCACCGTTCAGAGCACTGACTCTGTCAAGCTTGTTGTTTGGAGCAGATCGTTGCGTCTCGATCGGCGCCGGAGCCAAACATGGGGCCACTTCAGGAGCCTGGTGGCACACGGCAGGAAAATCCTATTGAAGTCACTCTGTGTTTCCTGATTGGCTGTGACAGCAGGGATGGTGTATGTACTTGACAACGGATGTCTGAATGTGTTTGACACCGTTTTCTAAAACAAACAAGTTCTTCATGCATGAAATTAAAAGGAGGGGAATCAGTTTAATATTTAGAATTAAGCTCTCCATCTCTCTCTCTCTGTCTCTCTCTCCATTTGTCTCTCCGTCTCTGTCGAAAATCTCTGAAGAAAACTCGTTTTGTCTCTGAGGAGCTGTGTGATTTGCTAATCATGGTAAAGATGTGCGCTCTCGTTTTTGTCTCCTGTTTTCAGACGTGCTGGTGAACGGGAAGCCGTGCGACTGCGACGTGGTGGCAGACTGCAGAGTGGGCGACGCCGTGACCCTGGAGGTTAAACTGACCAACCTGAACAAGAACCCGGTGGGCCCGCTGTCTCTGACCGTGATGCCGTATCAGGACTACCAGAATGGGGTCCAAAACTACGACCTGGACGAAGCGGTCACCTTCGTCGGCTCCAACACCTTCTTCATCGATGTGGTCAGTCTGTTTCAGAACAAACCCTGTAGGCGGTTGGGTCAGTCAAGCCACAGGCAGTTTGCAAAACCTATTCTAGTTTAAACGTCAATTTATGTTCTTAAGATTTTAATTGGTGGACCGACATGAATCAGATAATTCAACTCACTTTATTTACAATAACTGCGTTTCTGTTGCAAAACCTTTGTAGTTTTTAATTGGTGTTTATTATTAAGGGAGGAAAAAAATCTAAACACTTGAATGTGACAAACATCCAAAAAATAAAAAAATTAAATCAGGAAGGGTGCAAACACTTTTTCGCTCCATTGTATATAGCCCCAATTTATAACAAATGTTGACTTGAAGCACTTTACAATACACACACACAAGTGAAGGAAGGAAATCTAGAAACATGTTTAAGGGATTCAAATAGAATATCCTGGTCTAAAACAACAGAGGTTCTTAACTGTATTATTGGAGGTCAGTGTAATAACTGTTGATGAAACAGTTTCTTTTTCAGAGGGTCAGAGGTTTTTTCCCAATTGGAATAATTGGAAAATATATCCTAAAAAGAACTGGTCCAAGCACAGAGCCCTGCGGTTCTCCACCAGTAACCCTGAAACAGAATTATTGTTCACCTGAACCAACTGGAGTCTGTCAGACAGACGGGATTTAAACCAGCCTATCGCTGTTCCTTTAATACATAAAACATATTCAATCCCTTCTAAAAGAATATTATGACTGACTATCAAAAGATGAACTGGTTCTACTAAGATACAGGTCCAGTATCTGACACCGAGCCACCAGACTGGACCATGTTGTTACTGTTTAAATGCTCACACACCTGACCAGCTGCCACCTTTTCAGGCATTTTAGATTTTTTTTAAAAGGAAGATCAGATGTAGATCTGTTATTTATTAGTTCATATTGATCGATTGAAGGTTTGCAGTAAGCTTCCTTAAAGCCTCCATTTGCTAAGAATAGGCTGATCGTTTCAAACGTAACGCATCTTTAAATAATTATATCTAGCTATGGTTTAAGTTTTTGAAACACAGAGTAGCCTCTGTAGTTGCATCCTGAGCTGCATCAAGTAACCAGTTTGGAAAACCTTTAATACAATCTTTATTGTCAGACTTGACCAATAAAGATGATATGGTTTTAAAAACACACAACTTATTCCACTCATTTAAAGTTAAAAATGTGCTAAGAGGAAGCCATAACAAAGTTTAATCTTTAAAAAGACACAACAAGATGTCAGTGAATACAGAATGGGTCCGAATTAAGAGCTAACCGCTTCTAATTGGTGTCAGGATGAGGGACTGAGAGCGTTTGTTCATGTTGTGTTTCCAAGCTGAGTTACCATGGTAACGTGCTGAGGAGACAGACACATGCTCCGGTTCAGCCGGGCTCGATGCCGACATGCTGCCTGATGTTGGACAGCTGGCTTGGCGAGGAACCTCGAAATAAATTAGGCTTATTTCAACATGTCTGCACAACACACACACACACACACACACACACACTGTGTGTTTTCACTCAGGGCACACAACTGTTTTTAGAAATAGAGAAACCAGTTAAAGAGCAATAAAAATATTTGTTGGCAGTGAAACTCCTACAGGGTTGCTTAAAATCCTTAAACTAAAAGTTTTCGCACAGAATGGATCCAAGAAGCGAAAGAAAGAAAAAACCTTTTCTGAGTGTCAAACACACTGCAGGCGGATAAAAGAGACTGTTAGAAACAAAACAAAGAGCTTAGAGTCTGAAAAGATGAAAGGATAAAAAATAAGCCCAATGAATGTGTGAGCAGTTTAATTTTGGTGATTGTTCTCACCTTTTTTCTCTTTTTACAGCAACATCTCACTCTTACCATGGAGATGTTGGAGACAGAAGAAAAAAAAGGAGTACATTTCAGCCAAAAACTCAGAAAACTGTATTATTGAAATTCCTAAGGACCTGAAGTCAAAAGTTTACTTTAAAAAAACTCAGAAATGTTGAGATTAATCTCAGCAGTCTTCAGAAAAAAACGTGGAAATCTTTGAGCTCTGAACGTCAAACATTTGTGAGGAAACAAAAAAAACTTTTTGAGGAGAAATTTTGATATTGATCCCAAAAATTTTCTAGAAAGAACTTGGAATATTTTGAGTTTAAGAAGTCATAAAATTTCAACTTTTGAAAGTTTTTTTTTTTTTTTACTAAAAGTCTTTGAGTTTTCAAGCTAAAAAATGTGCAGGTTTTTTCAAGAAAATGTACAAAAATGTTTTTTTTTACAGTGGCCCTGGCGCACTCTCATCCTCTCTGCTGGTGTGCCCAGTTTAATTCAAATTCAAAGTCAAAAATACTTTATGAATCCAAAGGGGAAATGTTGTAACTCATTAATTAAGACCCATCAAAGATTTATTGAAGATCGTTCATATAGAAATGACAGCAGGGTGTCTGCTAACAGCTCTTGTTTCCATCGCAGGTTAAACCCAGGGAGAGCTCGGTGTGTGAGGGCGCCCTGCTCTTCCTCTACACCGGAGACTTCTACCTCAATATGAAGGTTCAGGACGACAGCGCCCGGCGGGAGCTTCCTCTGGCCTGGTTCACCCTGCCTGGCGTCCACGTCAGGGCCCAGGACACGCCGCTGCAGGCCGGGGCCTAACAGACCCAAACAGCTAAACGTAGCACAACGTGGTACAGATGTAACAGCCTGGATGTGACTTTGTTACAGGTTTCTGCTTCTGTTTGAAGGAATCGACACAACCTGCTCACCAGAGGACATGTTTTCAAAAGCTAAACTGATACTGATGATTAAAGTCAAACTGACTTTGTCTTTCATTACAGGAAGCAGGAGTTAGCTTAGCGCTGTGAGCTCTGCTGAACCTCCAGATGCATTTAGCTGTAAGAGTCGGCTTCCTCCCCGAGAGCCCATCCCCTCTGTGAAACTGCTCTGTTTCAACAACTCTATACTTATATATTTTTTTCTTTTGTTTACTGCTGCAGAATCATAAGGCATCGAGATATTGATTTATTTAATTAGCTCTGTGGCTGGACTGATTATGCTGATGATAAACTGCTGTAAATAAATGCTAGAAAAAGCGACATGTTGGTCAGTTTGCTTTTCATCCGTCATAAACAGTCTGTGTTTTTAGTGATCACATCCAGTCAGTCAATCAATCTGTCGGTCAATCAATTGTTATTCCAGACAAAAATAGGAGTAAAACAAACGCATACAAAAAGATAAAATAGATAACAGCTCTTAAAAAACCCACAGCAACCAATACCTGAACCTTTGTCAACTAACTGGCTAGTGGGGAAAAACTAACATTACAAAAGAAACTTAAGCAGTTGATGTTATTCTGAACATATTTATTGGTTTTTAGTGTTTATCTTTCAGGTTTTGGGGTTCAAACTCCTTCAGACTAGCCAGCTGCAATTAGCAAACACCTCGTGGAACTAAGCAACTGCTGAGTTCATAGGAGCTACTGCTCAGTGAGACTGAAAAACATTGTTCAAGTGTCATAGAGGAGCCATGTTGTGATGACTTCCTTAAGGTGGAGTTTCAGAAAGAGCAGAAGTTTCTTAAAGAGACAGAGGCCCAATTTGAAGGTGTTAAATTAGGAACTCAAATTTCGTTTAAGTCATGTTTGAGATACATGGTTTTTATAACAACTGAAGGTAACATAGTGACTTGTCTGTGCTGTAAAATGTCACTTTGTGTCTGGTGAACACACATAACACTGCTACTGTAAAACAACACACAACTCTTCTGCAGCATTTGTCATGATATTAACTTTGGTAATGATGCAGTGGTGGCTGAAAACTGTGTGTATTAAAGACGAAAAGAATAGGTAGATTAGGTTTGATGTCGTTTCTAAATCCTTGGTTCCAGCTTCAGACTCCAGTGGAGCACAGCCAGAAGCCACTTCTTCCTCCTCCTCATCTTCCTTTTGAATTCTCAAAATTTTTCTTCTGTTACTTAAAAAAATTAAATAAAATTTCTTATCAGACATCATTGCTTCTTCATCAGGTACTCAGTGTTTATGTCCTGACCAGAGTCGGTTATCAATCAGTTTTTGATGACAGACATTTTGTGTGTGTTTTTGGGCTGTTTCCACTGAGAGCTGAACCTGGGCAGAAGGAATCCCCCCAGGATTGCAGCTAAAGAGTCCAACATGCTGCAGGAATATTCATGCAAACGAACTTCCAAAGAAAGCAGGGTTCAGTCAAATCCGTCTCTGTTCCGTCTCTTTGTCCCGGTGACCTCGACATGCAGACCATCAGAGGAGCACAGCAGACGGAGTTGTGTGTGCAGAAGGAAGAGGAGCACTCCGACACCTGCAGGGCTCTGACATCCCTGGTTCTGCCAGCAGAGCCTGGCAGAGGACAGAGTAACCACACACGCTTCCTTTCAACAGAATACACACAGATACAGAGTGAGGTTCTTCCAAATGTGAAGAAAACACAACACACTTTCAGTTAAAGTCTCAATAAAAATAAAAATTATTTTTTTTCCCCTTGTTTTCTATATTTGAGTTTATATTTACAGAATATTTTCATGTTCTGTTTTTTTTGGTGGTCATTTTGTAAGCAAGCCTGACTGCTGCCAAGTTTAAATCCTTTCCTGTCCTTGTAAGGATTTCTCTGATTACAATTTTTTTAAATATTTTACATCAAAACCTTAAACCAGGTAGAGAATCCTCCACCATGAGACCAGATGTTAAAGCAGTTCACATCGCCGTCGCTGTGTTCTGACGTACCATACTGTATGTTCAGCGCCATTACCATGGAGACTATCCTGAACAGTTGCCATTATTAAACTTTCTATCTGAGCATCTCCAGAAATATACCAGGAGTCCTGGAGGTGGGAGCTTCAGACCGAAACATGAATCAGCCGTGTTGATGGCCAACCTCCACTTCTTTATTGCAACCCAAACGTTGATAAGATGTCTGCAAAGGAGAAAGAGGGGGAGGAAAAAACAAATCTTTAATGGCTTTAATGGAGTTCTGGAAAAAGGGAGGATGTCGGTGCATTAGCAGGCCTGATAAAGAAAAAGGAAACGGAACATTTAGTGGAGCACAAGTTCATAAAAGCTGCTACACTTCCTGCTCGGGTCGCTCAGTTCACTGTGTTCCAGCAAAGCTTTCCTCATTCTGATAACAGAAAATGCTACTAACATAAATACAGTAATGCTGATGTAATAATTATAGTTATTGTTATTAGACAGTAAATCATTCAGGTAAATATCAAACCTTTCTACCAGAACAGAAAGTTTTGGCATTTATTTTATTATTTGCGTTTTCTCCTCCAGACTAGCACCAGCAGCAGTTAGCGCATCTGCTGAGCTCATTATGCAAACTACTTTTCAGCCCAACTCTCCTTAGATGAGTTATAAATGGAAGTTATCAACTCCACTGAAGGCAGAGCTTCTTAAAGAGACAGAGACCCAATTTCTAGTCATCAAACTGCAAAGTCAAGGTTCTTTTAAGTTGTGTTTGATACTTGATAGTGTTATAAAATGACATAGATGTTCCAAGCACATGATAACACCTCCTGAACCGTCCCTTAAGGGGTTAATAGAGGAGCGGCAAAAACAAACGAGGCGGATTAGCAGAGCTGACCAACAGCTGATGATGTCAACCGGGACAACAAAATTTCATTTCTATTTGAATAAAGTATTTCTGAATGAAATGAAGCACCTATACATAAATGGTCCCTAAGTTATAAAGTAGTAGTTTCAAATATTCCAACAGTTTTTATTTTTTAAAGTTCTTCTTCTGTAATAATAATGAAGATAAACTCAGGTGTTGATTCAATCTTCACCTGCTGAAGACGGTCTCCATCCAGCAGGTGTTCTGCAGCTTTCCATCCCATCTCTTAATCTTTATTTGCATGAAAAATAAATAATTTATTATCCACAACATGAACATGATCAGACTTAATGCTTGTTTAAACAGCTTTCTGCTCCGTCTATTATGGAACATGAAACCATCCATGATGTACAATATCATCATTAATGTTCCAGGTTGGTGATGAGATCATTCTAAACATTTTCCACCTTTAGAGTCATAGTTATATTGTCCAATTCCATTCATATTTTGTAAATTAAAATACATTAAAGTTCTGGGGATCCCTTTAATTCTGCGAGAAGCAAAGAGTAATGTTTTAATTTGTAAAAATACACTTTAAGTACCAGAAACGATAACGAAAAGTGTTCTACATATGCCAAGAAAATTAGTAGATTTCTGAAAGAGCAATAAAACTACACAGCAAAGTCCATAAAGGAACCTGTAAGTTACAAGAAAGTATTGGAAAGTTTAGTGAAAAGCAACATGTGAGATTTAAGTTGATCGCAACTTCATGGATTTAATCAAGCTTAGTTGATTAAATCCATGAAAATATTCTGAGCTTTTTGAGCTGCTTTTATTATGAAGGGTGGTTTATAAATTTGATTGATTGATTGACTGACAGTGGTGCAGTTGGTAGAGCTGTTGCCTTGCAGCAAGAAGGTTCTGGGTTTGATTCCCAGTCTTTCTGCATGGAGTTTGCATGTTCTCCCTGAGCATGCATGGGTTTTCTCCGGGTACTCTGGCTTCCTCCCACAGT
Source organism: Poecilia picta (assembly GCA_033032245.1). Lineage (NCBI taxonomy): Eukaryota > Metazoa > Chordata > Actinopteri > Cyprinodontiformes > Poeciliidae > Poecilia > Poecilia picta. The sequence goes on along the minus strand of CM065363.1, from coordinate 25,439,585 downwards.
CCAAAAACATGACTGTCAGGTTAATTGGCCTTTCCAAATTGTCCCTAGGTGTGAATGTGTGCATGGTTGTGTGTCCTGTCTGTCTCTGTGTTGCCCTGCGACAGACTGGCAACCTGTCCAGGGTGACCCCGTCTCTCGCCCAGAACGTTAGCTGGAGATAGGCACCAGCAACCCTCCCAACCCCACTAAGGGACAAGGGTGTAAAGAAAATGGATGGATGATTGACTGACCTGGAGTTTACAACCACATTCCAAGAAAGACTCAGAAAATGACCCAGAAAGACCCTGGAGGTAGTTTCTAGGAAGAGCAACTCGTAACTTTTGGAGAAGCAATTTGTAAACTCTATGAAAATAAAAGAACTTGTAAAATTCAAAATTGTCTGGCACCATGTTTGTGTCGAGGAAAAAAATGAATTCATAAGTGGAGGATTAGATCCTGGCACAGAAAATCCTTCAGGCTTTACAAAGGTTGAGTCAGTGAAGTTTAACTGAGCTCTGCAAACACAAAGTTCAGGTTTAGATACGAACCGGGTCAATTGGATAAAATTTGTGGGAAATGCATCTATAAGTTCCATAAAAGTCCTTTATGAATGTCATCTAAGTTCAGGTAAAGTAACATGTAAGTTACAGGAAAGTTCCAGAAAAGAACTCATCGCTTGTACGTCATAGGAACAATCGTTTCCTGCAAAACAAAACGCAGACCACAGTGCACATGTGGTTATTTTTTAAGCATCCTATAAGTTCTAGAACATTTCTGTTAGTTCCAGCAAAATTGATTGGAAAATACTCAAGAAAGGCCCAGAAAAGAATCCCAGTGTCATAAGTTTTAATCCTCATACAGACTACTTCTACTAAAGTAGTCTCCATGTTCTATAAAGGGAATAAATAAATCTAAGCTAGAAGTTCACCAAAAATGCCCTGTTAGTTATAAGAAAGGAACGTTTACATTTCTGGACAAAAAGCTCAGTTTTAATGAAGTTCCAGAAAGCTAGTTCAGGAAAACAGACCTTTGAGGGGAGTTTAAAGATATAATGTAAGAAACTATTCTATATATTTTAGGAAAATTCCTGAAAAATATCCTGAAGAACATATTAAGTTTGAGAATATTTGGAAAAGCAGCCTGTAGGTTCTAGTGAAACTATTCTGGTCAGATCTTGGAAAATAAGAAAACGTTTCAGAAAATCTTCCTGAAACTTCAGGGAGAACAAGCTGTACATTCTAAGAAAAATAATATTCAATTTTGTGAAAGTATCCCTCTTTAGTTCCATGAAAATTTAAAAAATAAATAAAAAAACTAATTCCCAATAAAATCTGATTAGATTTTGGGGAAATCAACTTGTAAGGTCCAGAAAGTCTCCTGAAGTCTGCAACTTCTGGGAAGAATAATCTTAAAATTCAGAGAAAACATTTCATGTGTTCAATGAAGGTAAATAAAATTACCCAGTAATATCTGACAGTCTTTGAAACTTGAAAACTTAAAATGTTCAACGCAAGTTCCATCATCTGTAAGTTTTCACTTCTGAGAAACTTAAAAACTATAAATTCCTTTAATTCCTTTAGATTTAATCAAAAATTAAAAAATACAGTCAAGTTTAATATGAATGTTCCAAACAGCACCGCTGCTGCCTGTTGAACTGTTATTCAGCACCGCGGACAGCGCCCGGGCTGCGCGCGCGCTTTCATGGTCTTCACCTGCGGAATCACAACAGCGCGCGACCAATTAGACCCAAGTGGACCCGTCTCCCTGCACGCGACTGGAAGCGGTGGTCACAGTGGGAGGGGTCACGCGCATCCACTGGGGAAAGAAGAAAATTAAATCAGAAAAAAAAAAAAAAAGCCTGAGCTGCTCAGACCTGAAGTGAATCGTGACACTCGAAACAGAAACACAGACGGGAGGAGCGACGCCCACCGACCAGAGCCGATCAGATGGACACGTTCAAGTGTGGAGCTGTGAGCGTGAAAATGTGAGCAGCTCGTGCCGCGTCAGGATTACTAAAGCCATTCATTTTTTTATTTTTTTTATTTTATTTTCCTTTTTGTTTTTTCTGTTTGAGTTGTTTTTTTTTCCTTCCCTTGAACACTCGCCGAGGCGCTCAGCTCAAAGTCCGGACACCGGGAGCTGGTGGATGTGCGCAACAGAGGATGAGTGGCACTGCGGGCGCCGAACGCGCACAACCTCATCCGTCCCGCTTCTTTCCCGAACCTGGAAAGTTCTTTTCTCTTCACTTCCAGCCTGAGCACGTCTTGAAACTCAACACCTCGAAATCCGAGGACGCTTGTCAGCGCGGAACCTGTTGTTCAGTTCGGGTTTTTCTCTCTCCTCTTCTGCTACAACAAAAGTACCTGCTTAAAAAATCGCAATAAACTAAGCTGTACATTTAATCTTCCCCCCCCCCCCCCACTCCATGAAAATCTACATTTTAACATTTTCTCCCACTTGCTGCTCTCTCCTCCACTCTGAGAGCGACTCGCGTCGTTTGGAAGAGTCAGCACGTTTGGGATGAGGATGCTCTCTGGAAGCCGGGAAGATTCGCGGATTTCATGCAGAGTAAACTGATTCCCCCGCTCAGATGGTTGGGGGGGACAGGTTGCGTTCAGGGTAGAGAAGAAATAAAAGACTTAAAGCCGGGAGGGGTGAAAAAATGCCAAGTTTTAGGACATTTTTATTCAGATCACAGACAAAGTAAGCGAGGAGACACGGAGAAAAACAGAAGGAAAGAGAAACAAAAACTCAACGCTGCTTTGTTTTTATTTTATTATTATTATTTATTCATTTATTTATTTTAGTTGGAGAGGTTTTTAAGGATCCACACAGCTTGTTGCGGAGGACAGAGCGACCAACAGGCGATCCGAAAAAGCAGCTTGTTGATGGCACTGCGCACCGGGAGGACTTGGTTCGGGCAGGTCTTGCGCAGGGTCTCTCATCTTCAGGGCTCTTGGTCCAGGCGATCCAGCAGTTTGTTGTGTCTCTCCGCGAACCAGGAGCAGGATCAGGGGTTCTGCCACCGGGACCACTACAAGGCGGGGGACTTCGGCGCCCCCCGTCCCCACGGCGCCCCCGCCTCCGGGCGCTGCCCACGCGGCTTCCCCTACGCCTGCTGCGCCTTCCCGGGTCACCCGAGGGGACATGAGACCCTCGGCCGCCGCTTCCTGTCGGCCATGAAGCGGCAAAACGTGCGGACCCTGTCGCTCATCGTCTGCACGTTCACGTACCTGCTGGTGGGGGCCGCCGTGTTCGACGCCCTGGAGTCCGAGTTCGAGATGCGCGAGAAGGAGCAGCTGGAGGCCGAGGAGAAGCGGCTGCAGGGGAAGTACAACATCAGCGAGGACGATTACCGCAAGCTGGAGAGCATCATCATGGAGGCCGAGCCGCACCGGGCCGGGGTGCAGTGGAAATTTGCGGGCTCTTTTTACTTTGCCATCACGGTCATAACCACCATAGGTAAGTCTGAGTGTGTGTGTGTGTAATATTATCCCAGCTGCTCAGAGGACTTTGCATGAAACTAAATCGAGGCTGCAGGACTTTACGTCACATCACAGAGAACCCAGGCAACAAATCTTTGCGTCAAGTTTTTTTTTTTTGCGAGCAACATGTTGCAGCCACAACCGTCTCAGGTTTGAACGCACCGGACAACGTTTGCGGGCGTAATTGCGGTGGAACATTCAAAGCAAAGGACCGAGAGATTCGTTGACTTCACCGCAGAATCTTAACTTTTTGTTTTTCCCTCCATCCAGCCCGGCGGGTTGTGCTGGTGCTGAACGGACAGCTCATCTGAATTCAGCCCGCAGGCAGCGGCGTCACCAAGGGGGGTCGACGGGGTTGATGTAATAGCTTCTTAATTTGCTGGGTCCCCTCACTGGTTCCCTTCTGACTAGACAGATAGTCACGTGTGTAGTTTATTATATTAATGTGAATTTAAGAAAGGGCGGAACAAGCTTCAGCGATGTGCAACAGTTATTTATTCATTTATTTGTTTATTAACACAGATTACTAATTTATGATCTGTCAGAGATGGAAGTCTGCAACCTCAGAGACTTTTCACACCTGAACGTGGGAAAATTTCAGCCTTTGTTGCATTTTCAGCTGCTGTGGTTTCCTTTCACACTGAACTATCAAATAAACCAAAACCTTAAAAAACCTGTTTCCCTCCTCACCAGTGGTGGCGCTGAAGAACCCACTAAGCTTCCGTCTCTATGAACTGTAAACAATAATGGAGTGGCGTCAGGTTGTAGGATTTCTCTTTTGTCTTTGCTCTTTCATTGGTTTGGGTTGTATTTACCCATCATGCCCTGCGCACCAGTCCACTTCCTGCTTTCAGAGCAGTCTCCAGCCCACTTGGCATTCACATATGCATTTAAACCGCATCATAATTCACTTCAATCAAACCAAACCCTAGGTTTTTAGGCGGACCATAACTCACTTCTTTGGTCCTCATCAGACTTTGATTACGTGGTCATACCTTCTCAAACCAAATAGAGTTTGATGGAAGTGGTCTAGAAAGGGCTGGAGGGGGATACACCTGTAGACTCAAGTCACACTTTATTTTCTTAATATAGATGAGCACAAAATCAAAGTCACTCCTATTATTAACTCAATTTATTTTATTTTTTTTATCCCAGATATTGAGGTGTGCCATAACACCGGTGGATTTTTTGATGCTAGTGAAAAAAATTTAAATGATTATATTTTGTCGTCTAGTGACAGTTTATAAAAGAAAGCAAGAAAACAACAACTCTGTTTCGAAGTTACATATTTGTTTAGCCAAGTTTTTTTTAAAGTGGGATGTCATCTATGTTATAGTTATTGAGGTATTTATAAAAATATATTGTAATTCAATTATTTTTTTTTTTTTGGAGATATCACCCACCAGAAAGAACTCCTGAACCAGATATATTCTTTGTGTCTGCCCTGTGCTCTCCCCTCTTAGCCATGGCAAGATGTCCACTCTTACTTACCGGTTCTACTCTGATTCCGTTGTACTATAACTCAGAGCGAATTGGAATCGATACAATTTTTGACTCGTCGAACCAGCACTAGGTAAATGACTAATTGTAGTTTCAATGCTTTAGAGTTCTCTGGCTTGTTAAAGCGCATGACAAATGGAGGCCATTTACCATATAAGTGTTGTCTTGATTCTTTCATGCATGTTTGAGAAATACTTTAATCTCCCATGGCAACCATTCAGCTGTGTATAACTCCTGGTGGAGCTAGTACTGCCTGCATGCCCAGCTCCTTCTCTGAGCTGCAGTTTCCACGGGAACTTGCACCTCTTAAAGTAGCCCTCCCTCACAACTCCCCCACTCAGCTCCTTCAGACTAACCAGCAGTAATTAGCAAACGCCTGGTGGAACTGCACATCTGCTGAGGTTGTTATGAGCTACTTCTCAGTGAATCGCTGGTAAATCGTTGTTAAAGAGTTAATCAAGGAGCCATGTTGTGATGACTTCCTGAAGGCGGAGTTTCAAAAAGACCAACAGTTTTTAAAAAGACAGCAGCCCAATTTTAAGGAATTAAATGACAAAGTCAAATTTATGAAGTCATGTTTGATATGTAATGAGTTAACATAGCTATTTGATTGTGCAACAAAATGGCATATCAAGGCTGGAAAACACATAATACTGCCTCTTTAAAATAATTATTTTTGTTTTTCTCTTTTTGTTTTCTGTGAGTGACCCCCACCAGGGTTGCCCCTTTGAAAGCTTCCTGGTAGCGGGCCTGACTCCAGGCAGGCTGAGTAGAGCTCAGCATCCGAAACCTGACCTGTTTGCTTTTTCACAGCTGGTGGAGCGTGTTCACGCTTCGTTGTTCCCCGCCACAAACAAGTGGTGTGAGCGGGTTGTAAATGAAAGCTGCTTCACTTGGAGCATTGATCGTGTTACGTCTAGAAAACCTCTCTTTTTTCATTCCTGCATTCCTTCCATGCCTTGTGACATAATTTTTTTTCTTTGATGGATAAAGGTTTTTATCTTTTTCTTTCTTGGTCATCAACTTGTTGTTTTCTTAAAGTGAAGGGATCTAATCCTGATTGTCTGAGCTGATAATAAGGAAATAAAATCCAGATGGAGACATTTAACAGGACATAAGAAGTATCAGCCTTTGGAGAGGGGAGTGGGTGCAGAAGGAAACGGGAAGTGGCGCCGCGGCCTGTCCTCCCCGTTCACCAGGCAACACTTGACGGGGACAACTGTTCAGCACTGCGAAGGCGGATCCTCTGTTGTTTCTAGGTAAAACTTGTTGTAATATTCATATTTTGGGAAGTGTCTAGCTGAGGGCACATGCGGACATTTCCTGGAATAATGTTTATGAACAAGCTCCTGTGTGACAAAAAAAAAACACAAGAGTGAAGTCAAAGAGGTCAGGAGCAGAGCCCCACCGCTACTGAGGAAGCTAGAGCCACTTTCACACTAGCTGTGTTTCCATTGATGATATATATATTTGTGCAATTTGGAATTCCATTAATTCCTTTATAATTCCATTAATGGAAATGTAGCAAGTTAGAAAAAGGCTAATGTTTTTTAAGTTTTAGTGTTTTTGTGGTATTTCAGTCAGATCAAACTTAATGTATTTCAATGTGACTGTGTGCAACTGTGGCTCTGTGGGTAGAATAGTCATCTTGTGATCGGAAGGTTGTAGGTTTGATTCCAGCTTCCTCCTGTCACTTAATCCTACTGATCTGCATTCAGCATATTGGTTTGTGTGAAAGTGACTCTAGTGTAAAGTGCTTTCAGTGGTCAAAATGATTGGTAAAGTGCTTTATAAGTTCAGTCCATTTACTGTTTTGCTAAATTAAAATGGAAACATTTTTTCACATCAACAACCAGATGTTACTACTGGAAGAAATAACGAAGAAGACAACAGGAAGTGGTATGAAGATGACAGGGCAGCATGTTTTTTTAATGATGTATCTCTGAACAAACTTTTTTCACGTAGGATTTTAATAATTGTGTTTAATGGAAACAACACATTTGGAATTATTTTTATTTTTTTACATTAGTGGAATATTGACAACGTTTTGCGCATATTTTTAATGGAAACAATAACTGAAGCTACAGCTTTTTTCTCTGAGCAGTTAAGCATTTATTTTTTAAAAAATCCCTGTGAAATAGAGGGTCCATCTCAAACACAGTGTCTATTTGAAATGGGAGATGGATGTATTACCATTATCTGGAAAGCAGATTTGTTTCTAGGTAAAACTTGTTGTAATATTCATATTTTGGGAAGTGTCTAGCTGAGGGCACATGCGGACATTTCCTGGAATAATGTTTATGAACAAGCTCCTGTGTGACAAAAAAAAAACACAAGAGTGAAGTCAAAGAGGTCAGGAGCAGAGCCCCACCGCTACTGAGGAAGCTAGAGCCACTTTCACACTAGCTGTGTTTCCATTGATGATATATATATTTGTGCAATTTGGAATTCCATTAATTCCTTTATAATTCCATTAATGGAAATGTAGCAAGTTAGAAAAAGGCTAATGTTTTTTAAGTTTTAGTGTTTTTGTGGTATTTCAGTCAGATCAAACTTAATGTATTTCAATGTGACTGTGTGCAACTGTGGCTCTGTGGGTAGAATAGTCATCTTGTGATCGGAAGGTTGTAGGTTTGATTCCAGCTTCCTCCTGTCACTTAATCCTACTGATCTGCATTCAGCATATTGGTTTGTGTGAAAGTGACTCTAGTGTAAAGTGCTTTCAGTGGTCAAAATGATTGGTAAAGTGCTTTATAAGTTCAGTCCATTTACTGTTTTGCTAAATTAAAATGGAAACATTTTTTCACATCAACAACCAGATGTTACTACTGGAAGAAATAACGAAGAAGACAACAGGAAGTGGTATGAAGATGACAGGGCAGCATGTTTTTTTAATGATGTATCTCTGAACAAACTTTTTTCACGTAGGATTTTAATAATTGTGTTTAATGGAAACAACACATTTGGAATTATTTTTATTTTTTTACATTAGTGGAATATTGACAACGTTTTGCGCATATTTTTAATGGAAACAATAACTGAAGCTACAGCTTTTTTCTGAGCAGTTAAGCATTTATTTTTTAAAAAATCCCTGTGAAATAGAGGGTCCATCTCAAACACAGTGTCTATTTGAAATGGGAGATGGATGTATTACCATTATCTGGAAAGCAGATTTGTCCTCTTTTTCTCGATCAGATTTCCCAATCATTATTTTGTGCTCAGTGTGAAAGTGTGAAATGAGGCTTGGAGGCACAGATAAAGAACCAAGCATGCTGAGTGGCATGCTGGCTCTCAGTCTGAGCTCTCCTGTATCTGTGTCTGTCATAAGATCGCTAATAAAAACCTCAAGGGCCTTTTTTTAAAAAAAAATTAATTCGCTGTTCAGTATTTGGCGTAATCAGTCTGTTCCTTGAGTATAGTTACATAACCTACTAATGGGGGGCAAATTAAAGGTCTAACAGGTTGTTGAATACGAGGGATTAGTAGAATATTTATGTGGAAATTTCACAAGAGTACTCCACAGACTCAAATCGAAAGAAGTGTGTTACATCCTGTTTGTTTCATCAGAATGAATGATTGCAGATAATGGCAGGTTAACCTGGAAGCACAGAGATAGAAATAAGTAGGTGTGCTTCAGTTACAAATTTGTGCAAAACTTTGTCTAGATTCCACTTATGTTGAAAATGACACAATTTTGGCATGGCTGTGTTTCCATTAAATAAGAACGCATGAATATGTTCATTCATTTTACTTTAAAAGAACATGCTCCTTCTAGTACTTCCTGTCGTCTTCTTCTTTGTTCACACCAGTAGTAACATCTGGTCACATGACTTGCTTGGCACAAAAGATTTTTCCAATGCAGTTTTGTGAAATATACAAATTTTGATGTGGCCAAAAAAAAAAAACACTTCTTTATAGCGTAAAAACTTTTTGTTTAAAAAGTTTCAGCTTTTTGAGTTTGCCATTTTTCCATTAAGGGGTTTTATTTTGTAATTCCAATTTACACAATTGGAATTCTTATATGCTGTTAAGGAATAATTATTTATGGAAGAATTATTTATGTGATTAAATTTAGAAAATAATCTGGCTCCCCTTCTTCCTGTTTGATCCCGGGTCCTCTCGCGTGGCCAAACACAACAATGCGTGTTGACGTCACAGAATTCAAGAATTTAATCCAAATCGGAATAAAGTATAAGATACAACAGAAAATTACAAAATAATAGAGACACATTCATTACCTGAGACCAAGAGACAGGGACAGCAAAGATAGATACAGCAAGAACGTTTGTGGAGAAATTGCAAAGAGCAAAATCTAATTTGTTAATCTGTGTGGAAAGTTTCTTCTTTTCTTTAATTTATTCAAATAAGGTGTATCTTTGCTCATCCAACCAGGACCTGTCTCTAACCCTTTTTAAAGTTAGAAACTCCCTGCAATTTGTTCACAAGATCAAACACCAGTTTCTCCATTGTCTAAATAAGTTGGAAGCAGAGCTTCTCCAAACTCCTGCTGTTTCATGGCATTCACAGATCAATATGAAAAGCTGGAACTTCCTACTGATTGTCTCCCAGAGAGACAAAGGGCAGATCAGAGATCTTGGCAAACAATCTGCTTTAACTACAGGTAAAATAAAGATCAATAGGCCAGAATAAGTTATACATTTTTAAAACTATAATTAGACTATTTCAATTAAGTCATGTTAAATTTTAAAACTAGCTTATTTTAAATACATTTTCTTAACAATGGTCAATGGAAACACAGCCAGTTTTCCCTTGCAGCTGGGAGGTCCTCAGTTAGAATTCCAGTTAGAATTTTCCTGGAAGAATTGAACTGCCAACAAAGTTGTCGAGGTTTATCATTCCAAATGCTCTGCAGTCATACAGATTTGGTGGAAAGCAATTATAAAAGTTTGTAAAACATTTTCAGTAGGAAACATGCAACTAAGATGTGTGGGAGGTTGTAGGTTCGATTCCAGCTGCCGCGTCTCTCTGTGCGCCTTGATGTGGCTCTTAACTCCAAGTTGCTTGCATAGTGTATTCATGTTCCAGACGAACATCAACCCTCAACATGAGGCTAGAGCTGCAATGGAAGCCTGTATCTGTTAGAGCTGATTAAACAAACATTTGAGATGTTACTCTTTCCAATTCACCACTTTACCATTTTGTTCACTTATTTATCTGCATAAACACTGATTATTTGGGAATAAAATATCTATACTTCATCAGTCCCTCCAAGGTCAAATCATTTTAGCTGAATTCATTACGTAGCACATGATGGCTAAAAGTTTACTTTCACTTCCAGTGACTGCAAACTGAAGTAGTTTTTTGAAATAATTTGGCTTCTGAGTGCAAAACCACATTAATGCAATGATCCAAAATAAATCTAGGATGGTTGGAAAAGCTGTCATTAGAAAAATTGATTGGTTTAACAGCACTTAGGAAATTTTTGAAACAACTTTGAACTTAACTGTACAAGTTATACGAGTCCATGTGATACTATTAGCCTGGCATGCTACCATGCTAAAGGTCTCTGCAGATGATATAAGCATTATTTTTTACATCATAATGTTTTCCAAGAGCACTTTTGTGGAATTTTACCATTATGTACTGCTTTGTGTTGGCCTCTTATATAAAATCTGGCTTGAACACATTGAAGGTTGTAGTTGTAACATGTTTAAATGTGAAAAGTTAAACGGGAATGTATTCATTTGCGTGGCACCTCAATAGGTCTGATCGGATGACTGAAATCAATAGGTTGTGATGGATGTACAGTGAGTGAACGCAGCGTCAACAGGTCTCTGAGACACTAATGGAGATCCTCAGTGAATCACTGTAATAACAGTATTTGAAGCAGTCGTTACTGGCGTGGTGTTAGAGTAAGAAAAAGCTGACTCGTTAACTGAAGCTTCACGTTTACTGAGGAATTAAAACATCTGTCATGTACAGATGGAGGACAGACTCGATGAACGCATGTTGTCATCCTGGATGGAGACAAAACTAAATGATGTGAAATGTTTTCAGGAACTGCGGCGATCCGGCGGTCAGGGTCCTCCTCATTTGGACCGACCTGTGGGTCAACGCTGTTTATTCCTCATGATTAACTACGCCAAATGTGCGACACTTAGTGATGAAAGCATGCAGTGTTCTCACTGAATGCGACGCTCAGAGGGAGAAAAGCAAACCTGGTGCTCTGTGGTGTGTGTGTGTGTGTGAGTGTGCGTGTATGTATGTATAACACACCCCTGCCTCTCTCGTCCCACTGAGCCGTGTTGCCGGGAGACTAAAGACAGCTTAAAAGGTGAAAGTCATCTCTGCTAAATGTCTGGAAATATCAACATGTGGATACACTGCAGATATGTTGAGCTCAGTATATGACCGACTGAAAACCAGCACGTGTGATATTTCTAAGTAGCTTGCAGCTCCACAAGTAAAACCATTACATTTTTCTTTGTGTAATGGAACAATATTTAAAGGCTAGTCAAACTCACTAAGGTTCAGGAGGACAAAGTTATAATTTACTTGTGCTTCAGTGTTCACAGCAACATAACTTTGTAATTTCTAGAAATCTGTCATCTTATGAATGTTTTATATAAAATATCTAAAAAATTCCAAAGAAAATTCAACTTGGTAAGTTGAAATAACTAAGTGGAATTCTACGCAGCCAATCCAGGAGTGGCATTTATTTTCCATGGCGCTGATTGGCTGTACCTCCAAGAGCGGAGGTAGAAGATGGTCAACATTAGCTTCTGCACTGGACAGTTTATAGTGTGTGTTAATCCATATCAAGGTATGTTTAGTGTTTGTCTTGTTAAAATATGAAGTCTTAGAAAGAGTCTCAATTACTCGTGGATTTTATGTGTGGCTGAAATGCTAAAATGTGTAAATATTGGCTGTACAGCTATCAATAGTTTGTATGGAATCAGGGAATGGCGATTCAATTAGCTGTGCTGCCATGTTAATGTTAGCTTGTACAGGAAGGGGACATTCTGGGCAGAGTAGTATCAATTGAGGCCCAGATTATTATTATTTTTGCTGTTTAAATTTAAGAAAATGCCTATAATACACTGGGGGAAACCCTGCACTGGGTCACACTAATATTAGGGACAAAACAAAAATAAACCAAAACTATTTAGCTGACATTATTAGCTCTGTTTTCACTACACATCTGTACAAAACTTTGTCAATATACTGTTTATGTAGAAAAAAACACAATTACTCAATTGTGGCATTCCATAAATTTAGAAATGCAATTAAAATTACTTTTGAATAAGTTCGTTCACTCTAAGTCATAAACAAACAAACAAACAAACAAAAAACATGCTGCGCGAGCCAGTGTTTTCTTGGGTAAACTTTGAAAATCCAGGAGGCTAAACCTCTGCTTGCAAACGGAGCACGATTATGTTTGAGTATTATTACTTATTGCTTTAATTATGCCGTGCTCTGCAAGAGAATGATGCTCTCTCACAGATGAATTCATCACCCGTCCTCTCTACTAGAAGCGCTTTGTGAGGATGAGTCAGCTGTTGAGCCTTTGTTGCAGCTTTTGTGCCAGCACCAGTTTCCATAACACTGCAGAGTGAGTGACTATCACGTCCAGTTCAGCTCTTTCTGCAGGTGTCCATGTCCAGCCTGAATCCAGTTAATGAGGCAGTAACATGTACATGTTTTAACATGTACATGTTTTAACATGTTAAAAAGTAAACAGGTGGGGAAAACGATCCCCTTTAGATCATTTGCCAAAAAGTGTAACAAATATATATGGAAAGACACCATCCCCCTGCAGTCCTGCAAGAATAAGCAGGAAAGACTCCAAATCTATCAATAATTAATATGTATATAAAAGAAATGTGAGTTTATTTAAAGTAATTCATTTAGAATTTATGCTAAAATTTGCCTTTCAACTAAAGCTCATACAAAGTACCAATAAATTCAATATTTAAAAGTATTTTTAAAAAACTCAGATCTACTCAGTAATGATTAATCAAGTGAAATAAACAAACTGTACAAAAATGAACAAAAGAAATCTACAAACTGTGTGGATGAATATGATGAATCTGAATCACCTAGACCTGTCAGCATTCAGAATCAGAACCACAACAGGAAAAAAACAAGTCGATTGGTCCAAACCTGGGTTGGATCACCACTCATATCAGAGTTTTCCACAGTTTATCATAAGCCTGGTGGGCCACCAGACTTTGCTTGTTCCCCCACCAGGCAAAGCATTGCTTGTTTATTTATTACAGGGCTTTATTTCCTCATCAGTAACAGTGACACCAAAGACGAGTCTCTTTGGTGAAACTGTTGGAAGTAGCAACATCGTACGATCCGTATGTGAACACTGAGGTCAGGTGTCTTTTTTAATTTATTCACCTGAACCCTGTAACCACTTCCTGTCTTTACCGGTCTTAAAGCTTCAGTCACTGATAAAAAATAAAAAAGGTTTGATATTTTAATTAGGATGAAACAACTAGTGCAGAACATCTATTTTTATTTTAATTGGTTATATATATATATATATATATATATATACAGTATATATACAGTATATATATATATATATATATATATATATATATATATATATATACATACGAGTATATATATATATATATATATATATATATATATATATATATATATATATATATATATATATATATATATACATTTGCCTTTTCTAAAGCTTTATATTTGGTGTTTAGGAATTGCCAATAATGTCTTCCAATAACATAATTACGTGGTAATATTTTTAATTTCCCATCGACTTTAATATTTTTTAACATACAAACACGGTGGGTCGTTGGATAACTGCTCTAGCACCACTACCACCAGGCTCAACAAGTCTTCTGGGGTAAACCCTGTATACTAGTCATTTTCTAGCCTTGATGGAGCCACATGTGAGGAATTAGAGGTTATTTTTGATCCCAGGCTCAAAAGAACCTGGAACCTGGAAGTTCTTGTATGTTAAATGTTTCTGTGTGAAGTATTTCTATTGATCTCTTTTGAAATAAGAGGGAAAAAAACAGAAGCATTTTGGGTATCATTTAACTGCATAAATTGACATGCAAGCAACTTCAGAAACCTTTTCCTCCGCTCAGTTGATCTTTTCTTATTGGATCAGAAACACAGGATTCCTGACCAGGTTTGTTAGGCAGGTTGTGGACGGTGGTTTTTCCCTGGCTGGTTTATTTGAACATAAGTTGAGTGAGAGAAGAGGAGCACACACAGTCTGCTGTCCATCTGTTCTGAATCCTGACGGTGACTGATCGCGGAGCTAGAAGTACAATATCGCCACCGTTACGGACATTATCCCCTTTTGATTTTTCCTGGAGGGCGGCGGCGCTCATTCACTCCCTCCAACTGTGCCGCTTTGATTTGTTCACGTTCTCATTTGATCATTAGAAAGCACATCCATGCAAGAGGTCAATACGCCTGCTCATTCCCATCACTTAGTATGGATTATACAAATCTCTAAAAGATCACGGACACAGAAGTTCACATCAATTTGCTGCGGACAAAAAGACTGAGCGTGTTTGGAATGCTGGTGATTTTCTCATACAGAGCGACCTTGAGTGGCAGAAGACCTGTAAATGGAATGATTAGTGGCTCATGTTATGGTTTTATGGTCTTATTTAAGGTGCTCTCAATGAAGAAACCTTTTGTAAATGCATGTTCTACTGATCAGGGAAGACATTTGTGATTATCTAGCAAAGCAAATGGCACTATGACCAAAATCACTGCTGTGTGGAAGTGAGCCACTGCAAGCTGCTAAATATTACAAAGCTTTTTTGTTTTGTTATTTTGTAAAATGGATCTCTGGGTGCCAAAAACAACTGTTCCATGGTTAGTTCTTTTTTTTAGGATGCCTCATGAATGTCATGAGGGATATTACTGAAATAATATTTTTGCAAGTGTTTAAGTTTAACGGGGCAGTATCATGTATATTCCAGGTAGATAGTGCCATTTTACACTTCAGTCAAGTAACGATTTTACTTTAAGTTGTCATAAAATTGCTACATATATCAGACATAATTTAAAAGAATTTTGACTTCATTATTTGACACCATAAAATTGGGAGTCTCGTTTTTCCGACACGTCATTAGGACAAGTCTTCTCATACCGTTTACAACTGTTTGTAGGAGTGTTAGAGTGACAAGGAGTTTGTATAACGAGCTGAGCAGACGTGCAATGCCTGCAGGTAATTGCTAATTGCTGCTGGCTAGTTTGTAGGAGCTGAGTTGGGGGGGAGGGGCACTCAGTGAGGCGGAGGTTCAGCTGGAGGTTGCAGCTCAGGGGAGGAGCTTTGTAGAAATAGGCAGAGCTTTGTGAGAGCAAGTGTTTAGGCATCCTTGAACGGTTGCCACAAGAGATTTAAGGACTCCGCAAACATGCATAAACTAATCAAAAACTCCAGGTAAGATTTTGATAAGGGAGTGACGTAACATGACATAAAGCTCAAAAAAGTTGATTTTGTATAATACATCCCCTTTAAACTATTATTATGAGCCCCATACACACCAGTAAGCTATCAGTAGTATATTATGTTTGTCTTTATGGTTGCTTCTACGATATAAACTTTCACCGAAGACAATGTCACAGGTTAACTTGCACCTCACTCCATGTGGGTGTGTTTGTTTGGCTGTGAAACAGCATGATCTTCCTGTTTTCAGGAGCAAGCAGGGGACAACTATTGAACACGGGGATGATAACGGCCTTTTCACTGTGCATGCAGACAAGCAACAAGCATATTCGGGGAACAGCTGACTGGTAAATGATGGACTTTATACTCTTTTTTTAGCATCATTCGAGACTTGTGGTCGACTTTAAGCTAAAGAGATACTCCTCAGCGTGTTAATAAGTCTAGACTGTCTTTCATTATTTAAGAATTATTCAACCTTTATTTGTGAAAACAAGTTCCTACTATGCTTGAACATCTTCTAATAGCCTTATCTCATTTTCTTTTTATGAGCATTATATCATCTTTTTCTCCTTCTTCTCTTCCATCCCTTCATCTTTTGTCTGATCTGTGTCTTTGCCCTTGAGATTATTGTCACAGGTTTCTGCTTACTAGAATCATACAGACCTTTTTGGATAGTTGCCTCCATTTTTACAACCTTACAACCATGTAAGCAAAGGCAGTCATTGAAGTTTTTTTTAATAAGTCGCCATTGCAACATTTCACGTTGAAAAGCAATAAATAAAGAAATTATGTTTTCGGTGATTATTACATGTCACCAAGCATGCTAAAATGCTGTGCTAGTTAGATGCAAAGTTGTTAATAGTGTAAGTTGTGACTGCACCTTACCCACACTTTGCTTGAGTAAACATGAACTCAAGCAAAGTATCAGCATCAGAGCATCAACATCATTAGCTAGATGTGTTTAAATTTGGAAAGAGACTCGACTGAAGATATGCAGTTGGTCTATGGTCTGAAAAAAAAGTCATTAACATTTTGCGGGGAGTTTGATGAGAAAACCAACACCTATTGACATTTTTATTTGTTTGGATTATAAAAAGTGAGCAAGAAGTGATGTGATGTGAGCAAGAAGTCCAAGCTCAGCACTGACTACACCTGTGACCTAACAAGGGCTAAGACCAGTTTCTCCAGAACCTTCACATGAGCTGTGAGGACCACTGGTCATCAGATTTGACATTTTACCTGTACAACTGATTTTCTCCTGAACTTTTCAGATGGTCCTTGTTGGACTTTAGAATGAGTCAAGTTTCCGTAATCCCGTTGTTATGTTTAAATAATGGACACTCATTGTTCTGGTAGTCCTTGGACATTATTTAGGTTTCCTTTTGGTAAAACACTCTTCAGATTCTTTTGCTAACACAGATTTCCTACTCTCATAATTTCTCTCAAAGTTAAACATGCACAGCCACAACAATCGGTCTGTTGCCGGTTCGATTCCCACTCTGTCCGCCTCTGTCATTGTGTCCTTGAGCAAGACTCTTCAGCCGCCCTGCCTACAGGTGGTGGTCAGATGCATGACAGCCTTGCCGCTGTCAGTGTACCCCAGGGCAGCAGTAGCTACTATCAGTAGCTTACCACCGTCACTGTGTGAATAACTCAGGTCCTCTGGACTTGATAAAGTGATGTATATGTACTTACCATTTACAGCCTCTTTCTGATTGAAGACAACAGTCTTACGTTTCCAGCAACAAGAGTCATTTGTAGGTCCTGTTATGAGACTTTAGGTTTTTCGATGACTACATTTAGCATCTTGCTGTATACTTTCATTGACAAAGTATTGGACAGCAATACTGATTTCTCAATCTTTTGAGACGTCTGTTGACCCTTTATCAGACTCACAAGCTGCTATCATCTTCCTGAAAAAATGAAAAACAAACTAAGCAAAGATCATTTAGGTACTGCTAAGGTCGATATTAAATATTCATGTTGAATGAAGTTGCTGTAGACCAAAGCTGTCATAGAGTATCTTAACACTTTCAAGACTAGATTTGTAAATTAGATGAGGATTCCCCTCTTGTCCTCGCTTCAGCACCAGTTTTAGATTACCTTTATGCATCTATCCAGTTTCTCCTGTGATTAATGGAGTGCTTACTGGTTTACCTGTCTTTATATTTTATTTTCAGTTCCCACTTTTCAGATCAGATCTGTGGTGTAAATGAATACTTTGTGCTTTAGTTACCTCTAGGCTATAATTTCTCATAAAGTGGCTCAAACTTGCGCTTGTGTTTCCTCCGAAAATGAGGAAGATTTAATGTTCTGTCTGATTCCTTTTGAAAAATGATTGGAGGCATTCACCCCAGCTGCACCTTGTAGCGAGCAGATTATTTTCACTTTGCTGGAGGGTCCTATGGGGAGCTTGATGAAGGTCTCTACACTGATCGATGGCAGCGTCTTCCTGTGGTGCTCAGGCTCTTTGTGGTAGTCGCTGGCTCTGGAGCCGGCTGGTCTGTTGTCACTGCTCAGAGGGTAAACTGTACACACAAGGTCCCAGCATGCAGCACAGCTTGGCCCTGTGGCTTTACCCAGAAAAAAAACAACAAGTGACACATGATCATATTATCCAAAAGACAGTTATATAAAGTGTATTCGTTTTTCCTGTCTATCCTCATCTTAAAGAGGAACCTTCCTGTTTTACGTTGAAGTCAACTTTTTGGTCATTGGGACTTTTGATCAAATGAAAAAAATAAAGTCTTAATAAAGAATTCAGCTAATATGTTTGAAACCAGACAAGCAGGCATATTCCAGCTGGAAAACTTCAATGATACAGACGAATATTCTGGATGCCTTGTATTTGCTTAGAAGTGCAGTTTCTCTTTATTCCGCCCGCTACCGTATACTCACTTTCTTAAATATATTTATACTCACTTTTTGAAATCATTCATAGCTGGAACAGAGAGGCCGGAACTGCCTGAGTGTTTGAAGTTTTTATGCTAAGCGACTTTTGTCATTTACAATATTATAATAGGAAAGTAGAGCCCTGCTTTCCTCCAGATCATGTAAAAAAATTACATTTCATCAATACCAATAGCATATTTAGTTCAATTGATCAGTCATGGATTTTGAAAAAGCATGTATGTAGATTCTATAGAAAAGGTTTTTTTTGTTTGTTTTTTTACATTTTAACACTGTGACTATGCTGTGATAGTATGGCATGCAATGTATTTATTTATATTTCTTAAAAAATTTACATGCTGCTACCACTACTACTTTAAAGAAAATGTAAGGGGGTTGACATATTCTTAAAAATATTTTTTTACAATTGTATATTATTAAAAAAAATTCTGATCTATTTTTGGATAATATTTAACTTTTTTTAAATCTTATTTCTGCATGCACAGTTGTGGAGTCCATCAAAATAAACAAACATCTAGTAAATATCCTTTATTGGAGTCTCAACCAGATTTCCTTACAGTCGGGTATGAAAGGAAAGCAGCAGATTCCTTAAATCACCAGTGTTCACAGCAGGTTGTGTTTAGTGGTTAAGAGGAAATAATAGGCAGTGATATTCAGCAGTTCAGTGAAAACCCACAACCACACCGGTACTCCTCTGTGCTTGTCTTCTTTTATTAAGCACCTCTACATTACTTTGAGTTAGAGAGATGAAAATGTAAAGTCCATCTTCCTCACACTCCACAGACAGCAGTGGTACACACTTATGTCATAGCTAAGTGTGTACCACTTAGCTATAACATAAGGCAATTTTTCTAAAACGGAACAAATTGTCCACCTATAGGCAACAAACTGCTGCTCGGTACGACTTGCTGTGTGGCAGCAGAGAAAAAGTCACAAAAACTGCAAAGGTGCAAAAAGATGAAAAGACATAATGATCAGCACCAGGTCACATTTTCCTCTATAATTATTCAGTTTAATTTGTAATATTTAGCTTCATACTTTATTAATGTAACTTCATGAAGTTTTAAACGAGACCTGTTATCGCTGCTGTTTCTGTATCAAATTTTGTAGTAACAACAATTACTTTCAGTTTATCTTGACTTTCATAAGGAATGATGCACTTGAAACAGCATGTAGTAATTCTAAGACATTTATTCATTGTATGAATAAATTGAGATTTCTGTATAACCATTGTTGGTCTGACATTTGGCATATAGTTACTGTTACCCCAACAGAATCAACCATAAGGTCAGCTCTGACTGTAAATCCTTTTTTAAAATAGGTTCATCTGGGCCAAGGTGTGCTTTTCCAATCAAACGCTCCCACATAGTGAGTCTACCTTTTTTCTGCTGAAATGCAGTCGCTGATGCTGCTGCCTGTGGAGCTGGTTATTTTCCCTTCTGTCATCTTTTCAGCTTTGTTTGTTTAAAGCTGCAGCATGCAACTTTTATAGAAAAATACATACTTGTTTTACATATTTATCGAAACTGTCACTATGTCGAGACAATCTGTAAAAAAATGAAGCTTCTCTGCCTTCTCCCAGTGCTTACTAGAAACATCCAATCAGAGCCAGGAGGAGGGTCTTAGTGCTGTAAATGACTTAGCACTTTACATTTGGTGCTGCTCATCCCCACCTCTTCCTCCATTTTCTCTCTCTGCTATGCTGCTCCTAGCAGAACAGGTTGTGAATGCTAAGGCTAGTTAGCATAGCCACCGATGATTGTGGATAAACAGTTTTCCTGTCACAGTGAGTTGTTTCTCCACTATTAGCACATTTAGCAGCAAGTTCATGAGCTTGATTAACAGTGCTAAGCCCCTCCTCCTGTTCCTCAAATATCTGTACATTTGCCTCCAAGTTGAAGTTCATAAAAAAGGCCTGACCTCTGCTGCTGCACACATAAATAAATAACCTTTGGTCATTTAACTTTCATGGCTTATGTACATTCAATGTAATGTGCTTTGAATTATGAAAAAATATTAATGCAGTAATCTTCTTTCAAATATGAATAACATTTTCTCTTTGAACTCCCTGCACTACATCACATTTAGTGTTTCACCAGATTCTATGAAAGCTGAAGATTTGACTTTGCAGCTGTAAGCATTTCAATTCATGTCACATGTTGTTTAATGCATAAAATATTCAGCGCCATGTTGGAGACTTCCTGTTTGTTCAGTCTGAGTTGAGATGAGGCAAATAGATCTGATGAAACTCCCTCGTCCTTCAGAGAGCCGCTAGGTGACTCTGGTTTGTACAGTTTCATAGTTTTAGCTCAGTTTCTCACCTGGAGATTAGCTTAGAAGAGGATTCTAGTTTTTGTTGGGGCTAAGAACACAGCCTTCATCAGGTTAGTTTTGGGAATCTGGAAATGTGTTCATACAATTTGAAGAGATCTGTCTGTCAGAATATGCATGGCTCAAAAATTGCTATGGGATACTCAGCTTTTGGGTAAAGTTTCTCAAAGAACTCACAATTAACTTTAACCTCTACAGGTCAACTAAATGTGACCTCTAAACTTTTGAATGCACATGTTGAACCGTTCAATGTTTCAGTACTTTTTGCAAAACTTGCTGTTCTCTAACAAGGAGCCTAACGCTGCAGCAGGTAACTTTTATAAAAAGATACTGTTCAAATTATATCCTGACAGTATGAGACAGATAATCTGTGGAGGAAAAGATCAAGCTCCTCTGTCTCCTCCCTGTAGTTCTACTGCTATCTGAATAAAAACAACCAATCAGAGTGGGGAGGGGCTTAGCGCTATCAATCAAATCATGCTCGTTTCTTTCTCCCAGACCTGTCTGCTGCATCCCTTGGTCTTCATGATGTTTCTTCAGTTTTGCTTTCTAACTAACTTCTGAGATCTTCATAATTCATCTTAATCCATAAGAGGATTAAATTACACATATACTGTATCAGTGCCTTTTTACTAAATAGGTGACATCTAAACACAATTGGTTATGCTTGATCAATATATCAGGTGTGAATATATGAGTTCAATTTCAAATTGAGCCTTATTGACCATTGCAGAGACAAAGAAAAAAAAAATAGCAATCACAAAATGACAACCATTCTTACGAACGTTGGACTGAGATTTAGCTGGTATGAAAAGAAAGTGTTTGATAAATATTTGCTACATGTTTTTATTTTAGAGAATTCAAAATTGTGTAGAATCTAATCCCTTTTCACAAATATTTCCTAATTTGTGTTGGTTTATCTCATAAAATCCCAATACAGTGGATACCCGCCTGTGTGTGGTTCAGTATCTTCTGATTCATCTATTCAAAGACTTTTCTTTGGAACATAATTCCAAATTATTTATGAAATATTTTCTTAACTATCCAAAAGAAAAATGGCAGCTTGAGAAAGTGAAATACCTACTTGACATGCTATTGGCTGGTATTTGCAAAGCACCCAATATGAGCGTCAGTCATCTTCTCTGGCGCTGATTATCTTTTACCCCAAAGATGATGACCTTTATTTTGCCAGATTAAAAACTGGGTGGAGATTTAGAATAATTTTTCCAAAAGGTACTAAAAAGCATAATTATCAAACGCAATGGCAACTAAGGCTCTCTTCTTTCTACTTCTTTCTACATAGAGTCTTTTGAGTGGATGTGAGGATATTAGCTTAAGCAGTAGGGCTCAGCTGCTATGATGTTGATGCAAATTAAGGTATTTTTGGTGTTTGAATTATTAAAAATCACAGGTAAAAGATTTTGATACCTGAAGTCAAGTGTATATATTAAAGTTAATGTTTGCATAATGACAAAATATTAAAGGAGGTAAATAGCAGGGCAGCTTTTGCAAACCACTGTATCTTAAAGCTAAACTCTCCAAACTAAACCTGCCTCACATTTCAAGAGGTGACATTTGCCTCACGTCATCTTTTGGACTCGGGTTGCGGTTCGGTTTTTCTGCAGCCTGAACGTGTGAGTCAGCGCCACAGCCGAACTGCTGGCTGCTTGTTCTCGCTTCTGAAGCACCAAAGAGATTCACAGTTTCATCCTATTATGGACTTTCAGCGTGCTCCTGAACGTACTCGCTCAATTTGTTGATCTCTCAAAGAAGCTACATGTAACACCGCTGGGATGAAATCCTGTAATTTACGTCCTGTACATACAGAACAGCAGCAGCTGATGACCGGTGCTGCTCCGTCGCTACCACCTGCTGCTAATTCAGCCCTGGCAGTGATGTTCTCTCTGTGATACACTCCCACATGTTCTTATCTGTACCACTTTATTCCATCTGCAGTAGGAGTGGGAGTGTGTGGTCCTCCTGTATGAGTTATTGCCGCTGAACAGCAGCATGAAATCAGCGTCGGCGGCTTGTGCTCAGTGTGCGGTCCGCTGCCGTCTCTGATACACAGTAGAGCTTCTGATACTAAATGCGGTATGCCTGGAGGGAGGAAAACAAATACAGGGTGACAGCTCAGTGACAGAAGAATAACATAGTCAAGGCAGCAAAAAAAGCTGGTGGGATGTGGGCTACAGGTCTCTGTGTAGTTTGATGATAAATGTTTATGCACTTGATCTGTTCTGAGTCGTATGGACGACATATTCAGACCGTTGTAGGTGGAGAGGGGAAATAAAAGGAAGAGTCAATTTCTGGCAAAAAGTCGGTAGGTTTGAGATTAGTCTCAGAAATGTTCTAGAAAAAACTTGGAAATTTCAGAGTTTCAAAAGTCCAAAATTTTCAGCTCTTGAAAATTTTGGAGGTTTTGGAAAGTTTCTAAGTTGTTTTTTTTTTCTAGAAAATTTGAGTGTTTCTTTATACTCAGAAATATGGAGATTAATATAAGACATTTTCTTGAAAGACTTGGAAAATTGAGATTTTATTGCAAACTTTCACTTTTTGGTGCCCTCAGAAAATATCTGAGATCTGAAAATTTCTGTTTTTTTCTTGCAAATTTTCGACTTTTGATTCTCAGAAATTTCCAAGATTTTTTTTAGAACATTTCTGAGATTAATCTCAAAACGTCTAGAGTTTTTTGGCTGAATTTTATTCCTTTTTGTCTATCTACAATGGCCCTAATACATCATTGTACAGTTTCTATGACTAGCTAAATCTAACACTTTTGCATACAACCTGCTGGAGGATAGATACGGTGTGCTTTGCTTTGGGTTAGCTTGTGTATGTAGAACAATAACTGCCCCAGTGCTAAAGTTTACAGTGTTAGCTGTCTGCTACAGGAACGCTGTAACATTGAGCCTGAAGGCTCCTAACCCGTCCCAACTTAAACCTGCCTGGTTGTCGTGGGAGTCAACATAATCACAGAGCAGTCGACTCCATGTCTCCATCTTTCAAAAAGAAAGAGAAGGCATCAGCAAGATACGACCTTCTCACCGTGGACAGATAAGCAGAGGGACATGGCAGGCCAAGTGATGTCACTTTTCTCTGGGGAGGCGACGTCATGCATGTGTGTTGCTTAGCAGCACTCAACGGCCGTATTCCTCCACACAGGCCGGCGTGTGTCTTCATTAGATGAGGCCTAATGGGGGGACATGGTGTGACAAACGGGACATCTCACAGTCCAGTCAGATGCGTCTGAGTTGTAACCACACAGTGTTAAATGCGTTTATGCTGATGCTCACTGCAGAGGTTTAATTGACATCACATAGTAGAAGCAGAGGGGTAATTTGTACAACAGAATAGAAAGAAGTTCACTATAATGAGCTGAGCTGGGTACAGCAATGAAATGTTTTCTCTTATTCATAATTTATGCGTTGAAACCCCTTTGCTAGTGAACGTTATGCCTGAGGATGATGGGTAGGATGGAGAAGAAGGGCACTCTGGGGATTTTTCAGAGGAGTTTAGTGTGGCTTCCTTAGTGAACTGGGTAAGTCTGAACCCCATTAGGTAATAATGGATGAGTGTGATGTAATGGAGGTGGAGCGTGTAGTTTTGGTGGTGCATGATGCACCGTGGTGCATCACTGGGAGGGATTTAGGTGTTGTTCTTCACTCAAAATTGTAATTATTTCATAATTTCTGTTCAATAATCCCTTTTCTGTAGGTAAATGAACCTGACAATCGCATTTGGAGTGTTTGGTCCCAGTGCGGCAAAATGGACAAAATAAGCACTCAATACTAAATGCACAACATTCAGTAGTGTCACATTAAAGAGGAATGGGTGAAAATCAGACATTTAAATAGACTGGAAAAAATCTCTGACATTTTTCACCTTTGAGATCAGTTGGGATTACAAAAATGGATTTCAGTTTGCTAACTGTGGTGAGAACATTGAGAGAGAGAGCAAGAAAAGTGTTTTAAAATAGTTTTATTAAGGGACAAATTCAGAAATCTACTGCGTTTCTGTAGTCTTTAAACTCTGACTTGGTGGAGACATTTTGGATATCCTAGTATCCTCCAGCAGTTTCTCCCTCTACCAGTATGTTGCTGTCACCCATAGTCCTAACATTTGGATGGTGCATACTGCATGCTTGCCTCTTTTTTCTCTGAATGTAGCAAGCATTGACGCTAGTTTTATTTTATCATAAGTTATATACTCTCACAAATTAAGATATTTGTTGCAGTAAGCATGCTTAAAGTGGCTTTAAATGTTGATTTTTGACTAAGGCATTCTTCCTGTGAGTGACATTTCAGCTCTAGTAGGGTCACTATTCTTTATTAAAACTATCTGCAAACAGTATGATTTGATGTGTTATAGACTTCAGTTTTAAATTTAAATTCTGTTACATCTGTAATTATAATTAATTATCCAGCTGGAGATAGGCACCAGCATCTCCCGACCCCATTAAGGGAGATGGGTGTAAGAAAATGGATGGATGGTGGATGGATCTGTAATTATAAATAGAAATGTCAGAGGCAGATGTAACTACCAGGCATTACTCATGGACGATGTTACTTTTCTGGAATCACTTCTTGTTTCTGGTTGCTTGTGTTTCTCCAGCTGTCACTGGGCGACAAATCTTTTAAAACTTATATTACTTCTTCAAAGACTTTTGAAAGAATAGAGCAGTTTTAAAAACCCTGTCCTCTGAAAGGACAGCAGCACATCCTGTAACTCTGACCTGTAGATAAGTTACAAGCTATGACGACTCTGGCTATGGGTGAGAATTGAAAAGGCAAGTTCTATCCAGACCACCCAACTGTGCCTGCTATCCATATAAATCTTTCATTGTGGTAGGACAACTCTTTTAAAAAAGAAAAAGTACTGAACATCTTGTGTCTGCCTCCAAAACTCTGGCAGAGGTCTACTTGGTACATTGGTAGTATATTGGCTCTTGATCTTATGCAAACTCTCCCTAAACATTGTCAATCAAATTTTAAATTGTAACTTCTCTATTTTTTTAGGATCTTTTAGTATTTAGTGATTCACTTTACCAATTACTGAAAATAAAAGATAAAGTGCAAGAATTTATAAACATGCAAGAATTTCTACAGCTTGCAGTGTAGAACACTGCAAGCTGTAGTTGATCAAGAGCTGATTGTTAATATTATTTAAACTTGAACATGAAATCTTGCACTGCAAAAACACAGAATCTCACAGTATATTCGGTATACTTTCTTGTACAAATATCTTAGTGTACTTGAAATAAGACAAAACTAAACTTAGAAGTAAGATGCAGGAGCTTGTTTTAAAGTCAATAATTACTGATGAAAACATGCTAGTTCCCCTTGCAGATTATTTCAGTTATAACATGGAGAAAAGATCTTGTCATAAGAGAAATAATCTGGCACTGGTACAAGTACTTTTTAAAGAATATTAAGGGATTATTGACTTAGAAAAAGCTCCTCTATTATGCTGAAAAATTGCTTGTAAATTACTTTTGACTTATTAAGTGTACTGAGATATTTGCACAAGAAATTAGACCAAAATAATTTAGTAAGATGTTGTGTTTTGCAGTTTAACTCTACCAAAAGCCTTGGGTTTTACTGACTTTTGCCTTAGTCGGTCTGTGAGGGTAGTAGTTGTCATGTTTGGCGTTGTAGAGGTTGGATTAAGTTGTATTATGAGGAGAAACACTAGAAACTGTCTAAGATACCAGAAGAATAAACTAATACTGCAAAATTTAACGTGCAAAAAATAAATAAAGGAATGGTGCTAAACAGAAAGCAAAGAACACAAATACCTAAAGATTATGACAGTAGTTGTGTATTATTAAAAGAAAGTGAAAATCACATCTCGTTTTAAAAGCCTTTTGCGAGGTAGATTAAGACACTGTCATATTTTTGACTAATTTCTGTGAACACTCAGTTATTTATTTTTTTTTTTTTTTTTTGCCAAGTTCTAAGTTTCTCTGATTCCTTTTTCGCCAACTTTGCCCCACCATAAACAAAAACTGCCCTAATTTTACCAGAGAAGAAATTTTTAATTTACCTCTAACTTTTATCAAGACTAATAACTCAATAAAACATGTTCAGTTTTGTATTAGTCATTTGTTCACTTCTCAGTGCTAATTAAGTTTTTGAACCAAGAACAGCTGTTGAGCTGTTGAGCTGTTTTTACCAGATTTGTCCCACTAAGCGTGCCGTCATGTCTTGGAGCAAACTGCATTTACTCATCTCTGGGGATGAGGCTGCTGGGGGAGGACACTTTGTCTTTCAATGTAAAACTTCAAAGACGCTTCACAGTGTGCATTTAATAAGGAGAAAATTAGCAAAAGATTCCTTCAAATGAAACACAGAGTTTTGATCGGCCTTTAAGGTTGAAACATGAGTCATCCTTGTTAATACCTATCTACCCCAGGGTGTTTTATCTCTGAAATTAGTCCCAGGCAGCAACGTGCCTGAGAAGACAAAAAAAACAAAAAAACAAAAACTTGAACAGCAGCATTACAAAAGAGTATCTGATAAGCTGCTGGGTGACTCATTGTTGATTAGTAGTTTTCAGAGGATAGGTTGGCTCCTGGGTCTTGTCTGTGAAGCTCTGTGTGTGTGTGTGTGTCTGACTGAATGCATATTACACAGTCAAAAGTAGTAGGAATATAAACAGAGAAGTGGACAGTTCAGTCAGACTTTGCTGAGGACATTTAAAACAGGCTTTATAACACCTCAAAACGGCAGGCGAATCCCCGGGTTCCGTCTGCAGCAGCTTAACTTGGAGACCTCCAGAACAAAGAGAGCAAGAAAACACAGCGAGGAATTGGAAAAATAAATAATTCAGCCAGAGCTTTGAGCTGCAAAACACAACTGACATTCTGAATAAAATTGCATTCAATGACTTTCTGTTGGTGAACAGCAGCAGCACTTTAGAGTGCTATCGCTCTAAATTATAATGCCGGGGCTATCGGAGCCATCTGAACAGGTCCTGGCTGACTGGCCAGTCAATGCTGTTGTGCACTGTGTTGGAAATGTTAATCGGCAGAGTATATGGAAGTGGCATTTATTAACAGTGAAGACATAGAGCATTTTGTTGAATAGCCAGCTATTTCACATTCTCATCTGTCTTGGATTACAATTAGAATTCCCCTCTTGTTTTAACTTCAATGGCATTGAAAGTAGGGGTGTAGTGATACAATAATTTCGCGATACGATATGATATACGATATTCTGGTCACGATACGATATGTATCACAATATTTGTTGAGCGATACGATTCAGTGCATTTTTACGATTTTCTGAAAGATTTTAGAAGGACAGAGTGGTTTTAGTGACATTTTGTGTTCCATAGACTTGAATTTAGTTAACTGAAAACTGATTAAAAGCACCAACTACACAATACCTGACTCTGATTGGACAGTCTAACTCCCTGCAGCTACACAGCGCTGCTATTCTCCTGAGTAGCTCCTCTCAGACTGCCAGGATCTCATAGTACTCTCAGTCTCTGAGACTCTTTGTCTGTTGCTAATAAGAATGATCGATCAGCCATTGTTGTCATGGAAATCCTCACTGGATTCCGGCTGGCGGTTTTTCCTCTTTGTCTTCCTGTTCCAAACACAGCGCCGCTTCGGACGTTATCAACAAATGTTCATTCTTCAGGTAATTCTTTTTAAACAGAATAGAAACCGCTAAGCTAAAAACTAATTACGAAGTGGATGCTACCAGTAGAAATTAGCATTAATTTCGCGATCTCACTGCTTTTGCAGCTGCTCCGTTCGCCGCTGCTCCTTCCCGCTCCTCCTTTCCGCTTCTCTTTCACGGTTACTTGTGCAACTTTCCTTCCTTTCCCAGCAACAAAATACAGCCCATCGTTTACATTTCCAAAAACACAGGAATCTAATGTTTCGTTTCGTTTTGTACATTTGGAAGCTCATTCCCTCTCACATAACCGGAAAAGCCGGGGAATGACGGCGCTTTTGACATTTCTCTGACATTCGGAAAAATATGGTTTACTAATTTCAGCATAACTCCGGTTATACTTGGCCTATTAACAAAATTTAAAAACTGGTGTGTAGTTTATAATGTGCACTTTAAGCTCAAGTTGAAAGTGAGACTGAGGGAGGCGGAGTCTTGCTGCTACGCAGTAACAAACCAGACGTTAATAAGAGCTATAAGGCTATGGATACCTATGGTTTAAAAAAATCGATACTCGCAGATGAAAAATCGATACTTTCCAAGCGCGGAAAATATCTATATATATCGCCGAATCAATTTTTTTTATACAGCCCTAATTGAAAGACACAATGAGAAACTGACTCTACCACATCCTCTTTGTACACATAGTGTCATTGTAGAAGACGACTAGCTTAAAACATAGCTTGTTGTCTTTGTTTAGCCAGACAGCTAGTTAAAACAACTTGCTGATTGTCTAGTGTATTTATCTAAACAACTAGCTAAACACATAAACAACTAGCTATGTGCTTAACTAGTTAACAAAGATAGTTGTCTATGTGTTTAACTAAACAGCTAGCTATGTATTTAGCTGGTTGACATAGGTAGTTGTCTATGTGTTTAGTTAGACAGCTAGCAAAACATATAAAGCTAAATACATTGCTAGTTGTATGTATTTAGCTAGATAACTAAACACATGATAAATAGAGGAGACAGAATCACGAGTGATTTTAAGCTGCTGCTCTCATGCAAGTTTATGGAATGAGACAAACATAATACATACAATACATCCTCTAGTTTTCAAACCATGACCTTAAAAACCTTTTTTTTAACTCGTGTATATTAATGTGTCTGCACTTTGCAGATGGTTTTATCCAAAGCAACTTACAGATGAGAAAATACTTCCTAAGAGGAAGTTCTTAGAAAAGCAACTGCAGCATTAGGTTGTAAAAAATTCAACCAGGTTTTTGTTTGGTCTTAAATTCTATACTGCATTGCTGATTTTATCATGTGATTTGTCTTTTTATAGAACCACAGTCTCCATTCTCATTTATTTGATAACACATGACATTATTGGTGGTAAAATTGGGTTTAAAATAATTGTGGGACTGTTGTTTGGCAGCATAGCAAATGATTGTCATTGTACCAGAAGAGTTGGGGGAATAATTGGCCTTTTTGCATCATTCTGCAAACCACATTGATTTTATGCTGCACACAGCACGGGACTGCAAACAACCTGGCACATTGAGAGGAGCTTGTTACTTTGACGAGAAGCAGGAAGTGCACAGCCTGTTGCCCACGATTCAGCATTTGCCGGCTTGTCATTAATTCTTTATTTCTTTTCCTCCCAAAAAAAAAAATTGTCAATATAATCGACTGATGAAAGATGCCAACAAATTCACCATTTTATTATTATGTAGGCACATTTTTCATAACAAAAGCTTGACGTGTTCAGGTAGGAGGCTGCAGGACGTTGTTGAGAATATCTTAGAAAATGTCAGACCAGCATCTACGACTTCCATATTTGTCTAATTCTAACATGGCCTTTACATAAAAAACAAACAGACAAACAAAAACAACACCCAGAAAACAATGCAAATGCTATCCAAATGTGTTTTTCACAAATGAAATAAACTTTTGTGAATCTCAAGCTACATTTTATTATCAGTCCAGATTTCATCAGTCCATTTATTGCAGTTTTTGAACTATAGATAGTCAGTCCAGACATGTTAAAAAAACAGCTTGGTTATTAAGAAACTCTAGCCTTGTTTCCATTAATATGCTCAAATTTTGTAGGCATTCCACTAATGCAATTGTAGTGTTGCCATTCAATGAGAAACTCATTCAAAATAACACCTTGATAAGTTTGTTCAAGTGATAAGTCATTAAAAAAAGATGTTGCGCCATCACCCTCCTACCACTTCCTGTTTCTTCTTTGTCTTTTCTGCCAGTAGTAACATCCGGTTGTTGATCATGGGACTCGTATGTTTTTCTACTGCAGTTTTGTGAAATACAAAAATGTTGATGCAGTCAAAAAAACAGCCTATCTTCAAATAAATTCACTTAATGGAAACATGCAAGTTTAAAAGAAACCCTTTGTTTTTTGATAAACGTTTTTGGTGCTAGCATGAGGTGGTTTTTCCGAAATTTATACTGAATACTGAAATTACTGAAATTTGTTTATTTTGCAAAACCGCAATGGAAACACTTTTTTTTGTGACATACGAGTCACATGATCAACAACCGGACATCGCCACATGTGCAAACCCTGAAGACAAAAAACAAGACCCTGTTTTCAACGACTTATCACGTGAACAAACTTATTCACATGATTGTAATTGTGTTTCTTATTTAATGTAAACAACACAATTGCAATTTTTTTTACTCTCGCAGAATATTGACAATGTTTTGTGTACATTTGTAATGGAATCACCGCTAAGAATTGCTTCTTTTCTCACTCCAGAATGTCTTTAACGATTATCAAGCTCAAAGCATTTACCTTCATCCAGATCAGACTTTCTTCACTAGAGGGAGCATTTAGCAAACAACCTGACACTCAACACACAGCTACACATTTTTTTAAATGTAAAACTAAGACATAATTGGAGATGCAAAAACTCATTCATGAAGAAAATTATATAAGAAATGATAATTTGAAGGTTTGCAGTGGATTTTATCTTATTCTATGACATTTTGCTATGCTATTCACTGACTTCAGGTCTAAGAATAAAAGCAATGGATAAGGCACTTAATATGTAAATGTGATCTTTTTAAACCTGCTGCCAGGCATGTTTTATATTGCTGGAATTGCCTTATTTGTCAGCATATTTGACATTTGACACCCATTTGACATTTTTCCTTTAACAAAAGAGTTAAGATGACTAGCTGTTGGAACTCCATAACCATTATTGTACTATAACTTTGGAAAATTTGCAGGAAAACATAGATAGTAAAAGGTTGTCTAAGTGCTGCCGCATTAAGATCTTACTGATGATAAAGGTTCAGGTAGAGAGTGAAACAAAACACCTCTGTGCTTCCAGACCTTCATTAAAATGCTCAGACCTGAGGCAATTAATGCCGCCAGGGGCCGCTGGCACAATTTGAAGCCGATTAACCCACGGATCAAACAAGCCAAAGGCGTTGGCTAAGGAAACTGCTCAACACTAGAGCAACTTCCCAGCCTATGCATAGCTGCTAATGAGGGACTACCTTTATATTGTTATGAATTATGGATGATGCATGTTTGTGCAACCAGAAAATAAATGAAGACTACGGGGAGAGTTGATTTACTTGGCTGATTCAGTGTCTGATAATGGTATGTTTGTTAAGTGGTGTGCTTAGAGGATCAAATGATTCGTGTTTTGGTTTAATTCATTCCTTTTTCTATAATTTTCACTCCATAATCACATTCCCAGTTACCACAAGCATTACTTCTGCTCTCAAGTAATTTGTTTTGGACTTTTTTCACACAACATCAACCAATGCACACATGCACAGGATGGATAAAAGAACGTGGGATGCTTTGGTTCCTTTGAGACATTAATTTTGCTAGCTTATGGCAACTTGAAAACAAGTCAGCCAATGCCTTTCTTCTCTTCCACAAAGATTTGTAGTGAACTACCAATAGTTGTCTTGGTAATGGATTATCCCACCATAACTATGGATCTCTCCAGTTTCTTCTGAGCTACCATGAGCCTCTTGAATGCTTTCCTTGCCCAGTGTTTCATTCTAGGTCAGTGGTGTCCAAAGTTGGTCCTCGAGGGCCGGCATCCTGCATGTTTTAGTTCTCGCCCTGGTTTAATGCACCTGGATCCAATGATGGCTCATTAGAAGCCCTAAGGACAACACTGACATGCTGAGTAGGTTATTTCTACCACCACGGAGGAAACTAAGACATGCAGGATGCCGGCCCTCGAGGATCGATTTTGGACACCCCTGTTCTAGGTGGTCAGTCATGTCATGGTATGTTTTGAGTTGTACCTCTCTATTTTTAAATTTTCATCGACTCAAAGGTGCCTCTAAGAGATTTTCTAACTTTATCTTTATCTTGTCTGTCGTATTCATAAGTCTTCATGATGCTGTACCTTTGAAGGCTACTGGTTGAACTGGATTTTACTTGGGGTAAGTGGCCTTGTATTTGGTACATTGTAAGGGCTATTTTCATAACGCATACTTTCATATGCAAATTGTGGGGACCAAAGCCTGTTTCTCACAAGGAGGAGTGCTCTTCTGAGTTGGGGGTTATGCTTAGGGTTAAGTATGTACAAGCCTGGCTATTGCCTTCCTATGCTATTCAGCTCAATTCTCATTCTTCAGTACTCTGTCTAGACTTTCTCCCATTGACTTGGTAGAATTTCTACCAGGCCAATCAGCAAACACCAGGAGAAGTTCTGAACAATGGCGTCGATTTCTGCTCTGTTTTAGAATGGTAGATTGCTTTAGTTTTAGCAATGGCAGGGGAGGAAGTGAATGAAGCCGTTCAGTCCATGTTGGCCAGACTTCTAAATATTAGCATACATTAAATTAACAAACATTTCGCTCAGATTGACACTTCTCTCTTCTCAGAGGAGGATGGTTGTTTACAGCGCAAGGAGTTTCTGGTTAGCTTCTTGGCATCGGACTGCAGTATTACATACGTCACGGACGAACATTGGCGACTGTCCCAAATTGTCCGTGGCTCTGTTGAGGCTTCAACTTAGAAACTTCAAAAGAGTCCAAGCCTCCAGGAAACAACCGGTTCTCAATGGCCAAAGTTCCAGATACTTCGGACGAAGCAAGCATAGAACAAGGGGCTGGTTTCAACCAGGGTAGGTATGTTCTGGTATAATTAATACCAGTACAGGTTAGGCTGTAGAAATGAATGGAAGTCAATGTAAAGTCCCTACAAATGTGTACTGGTTGTTTGTCTGTCTTTCAGTGTTGCTCTGGAATAGACTGGCAACCAATACAGGATGTACTGTGCCTCTCACCCAATAACAACATTAGGGTCCTTAGGGTGCATGAATGCAATCATTTTATTTAGAAAGCATTTTCTGCAAAGTGCGTGGAACCATTTTAGCTCTACCCATGATGTTCACTCTCATGTCAACAGCACAACAAACTAAATATCTGAGGTTATGACAATGACATGATCCTCTTTCCAAATACTGGGTAGTGGTGTTTGTTCTAATGGTACACCAGAATCCATGTGAGTTATGTGTGATTCAGCAATTTTAAGTGAGTGTTATAACTTATTCCCCACCAGAAATAGTGTTTCACATTTTCTTGTTCATTTATATGTGTTAACTTTTCCATTGTTACTGAACTTTATAATGAAGATCTATATTTGTAGATTAATTGGAATTATTAGCATATTAGGAATTGCGTCTCATTAATGGTAGAGATACAGTTACACTTTCTTTACCAATGAAAGAATCAGATTTCGTCATATGTGTGCTAATCACAAATAAGTGTGTACTCTTCTGCATCTGTCAGGTCGTTTTATGTGGCTCCATTTTTGTTGAGATGCAGAAGATATGCAATGTTGATTATCTAACTAGAGAATGAATAAATTAAATTAAAAAAATGGATTTAGGCTACTTGCTGTGTCAGTTTTAAATTGGAGCAACAATGAGTCAATCTTGCACAGACCTATGGAGCTCACACTGTGGATGTGGGCAGCCATTCAAAATAAGTCATAGTAAAGTGGAGTAAAGCCAAACAAAGGCTGATGAGTCATGCAATGCAATTCACAAATGCTCAAGCATTAAAGGACCACTTAGATTAAACTACGAAAAGCTACTGCAGAGTGTGAGTTCTCTACAACCTGGCAGACTGAATCAAAAATAATCAAGACACTTTAATAGGAAAACCTTGATGTGAATCTCCTTTATGTCTTCAGAATTATATTAATCCTTCATGCCATAGATTCAATAGATTGCCACAAAGATTTCTTAGAGATTTTGATCCATTTTATGATTAATATAATGATATCTGAAGTGAGGCATCAGCCGATATGATCAGGTACAGAGAAAAGGCATTGAATTGACTTAAAACTTTTTTTAACACAGACATAACGTAGTGAATTACAAATTTCTTTACTTGTTTACTATATATATATATATATATATATATATATATAATATAATATATTATAATATACTGTAATATATATATATATATATATATATATATAAAAAAATTCCCTTCTCACCCTCTGCGGGTGGTCTCTTTCATCCTCTGAGCTCGGGTCCTCTACCAGAGGCCTGGGAGCTTGAGGGTTCTGCGCAGTATCTTGGCTGTGCCTAGTACTGCACATTTCTGGACTGAGATGTCTGATGTTGTTCCTGGGATCTGTTTTAGCCACTGCTCCAGTTTGGGGGTGACTGCCCCGAGGGCCCCGATGACCACAGGCACCACTGTGGTCTTCACCTTCCAGTTCTTTTCCAGTTCCACCCTGAGGCCCTGGTATTTCTCCAGTTTCTCATGCTCCTTTTTCCTGATGTTGTAGTCACTTGGTATAGCTACATCCACCACAACGGCTTTCCTCTGTTCTTTATCCACCACCACAATGTCGGGTTGGTTCGTCATTATCATCTTGTCTGTCTGGATCTGGAAGTCCCACAGGATCTTAGCTCGGTCATTCTCCACCACCTTTGGGGGTGTTTCCCACTTCAATCTCGGGGCTTCCAGTCCATATTCTGCACAGATGTTCCTGTACACTATGCCCGCCACCTGGTTATGTCGTTCCATGTACGCTTTCCCTGCCAGCATCTTGCACCCTGCTGTTATGTGCTGGACTGTCTCAGGGGCCTCCTTGCACAACCTACACCTTGGGTCTTGTCTGGTGTGGTAGATCTGAGCCTCTATTACTCTGGTGTTTAGGGCCTGTTCCTGTGCAGGCAGGATGAGAGCCTCTGTGCTGTCCTTGAGTCCAGCTTTGTCCAGCCATTGGTAGGATTTCCTGATATCAGCCACTTCAGTTATTTGTCGGTGGTACATCCCATGTAGGAGCTTGTTCTCCCATGATGGAACCTCTAGCCCCTCATCCTGTGTTCCCCATTGCCTGAGACATTCCCTGAGCATATCATCCGTTGAGGCTTTGTCCTTGATGTATTTATGAATCTTGGATGTTTCATCTTGGACAGTGGCTCTCACACTCGCTAGTCCTCTGCCTCCTTCCTTACGGCTCGTGTACAGTCTCAGGGTGCTGGATTTGGGGTGGAACCCTCCATGCATGGTTAGTAACTTCCGAGTCTTAACATCCGTGGCCTTTATCTCTTCTATTGGCCAGCTAATTATTCCGGCAGGGTATCTGATTACTGGTAAGGCATAGCTGTTTATTGCACGGATCTTGTTCTTGCCATTGAGCTGGCTTCTCAGGACTTGCCTTATTCGTTGGAGGTATTTGGCTGTGGCTCCTTTCCTTGTGACCTCGTCGAGGTTGCCATTTGTTTGTGGTATTCCCAGGTACTTGTAACTGTGCTCTATGTCTGCTATTGTTCCTTCTGGGAGTGAGACCCCTTCTGTGCGGACGACCTTCCCTCTCTTTGTAACCATCCGACCACACTTTTCTAGTCCAAATGACATCCCAATGTCAGTGCTGTATATCCTGGTGGTGTGGATCAGTGAGTCGATGTCTCGCTCACTCTTAGCGTACAGCTTGATGTCATCCATGTAGAGGAGGTGACTGATTGTGGCCCCATTCTTCAGTCGGTATCCGTAGCCAGTCTTGTTGATGATTTGGCTGAGGGGGTTCAGGCCTATGCAGAACAGCAGTGGGGACAGAGCATCTCCTTGGTATATGCCACATTTGATGGACACTTGTGCAAGTGGTTTGCAGTTGGCTTCAAGGGTGGTTTTCCACAGCCCCATCGAGTTTGCAATGAAGGCTCTTAGAGTCCTATTGATGTTGTACATCTCTAAGCATTCATTGATCCAAGTGTGTGGCATTGAGTCATAGGCTTTCTTGTAATCTATCCAAGCGGTGCACAGGTTGGTGTGTCGGGTTTTGCAGTCTCGGGCGACTGTGTGGTCTACAAGGAGTTGGTGTTTGGCTCCTCTGCTATTTTTGCCAATGCCCTTCTGTGCCGTACTCATGTATTTATCCATGTGACCACTTAGCCGCTACGATGCCTGATATGAGCTTCCATGTTGTAGAGAGACAGGTTATTGGCCGATAGTTGGATGGGATTGAACCCTTTGAGGGATCCTTCTGTATCAGGATTGTGCGACCTTCAGTTAACCATTCAGGGTGAATCCCATTTTGTAGCAGCTGGTTCATTTGAGCTGCCAGTCGCTCATGGAGGGCAGTGAGTTTCTTTAGCCAGTAGGCATGGATCATGTCAGGTCCTGGTGCTGTCCAGTTTTTCATACCCGAGACTCTTTCTTGGACATCTGCCACAGTGATGGTTACTGGGGCTTGTTCAGGGAGGTTGCTGTGTTCCTCTCGTAGAGAGGTCAGCCACTTTGCATTGCTGTTGTGGGTCGCCTCCCTTTCCCATAAGCCTTTCCAGTATTGTTCAGTCTCCAGCCTTGGTGGGTCTGCTCTGTTGTTAGTACCCTGCCATTGAGAGTACACTTTAGCTGGTTGGGTGTGGAAGAGCCGGTTAATCCTCCTGGCTATATATATATATATACTGTATATATACTGTATATATATACACAGTCCAGTGTATATATATACTATATATATATATATATATATATATATAATATATATATATATATATATATATTTATATATATGCAACTGCAAACCACTTGCACAAGTGTCCATCAAATGTGGCATATACCAAGGAGATGCTCTGTCCCCACTGCTGTTCTGCATAGGCCTGAACCCCCTCAGCCAAATCATCAACAAGACTGGCTACGGATACAGACTCAAGAATGGGGCCACAATCAGTCACCTCCTCTACATGGATGACATCAAGCTGTACGCTAAGAGCGAGCGAGACATCGACTCACTAATCCACACCACCAGGATATACAGCACTGACATTGGGATGTCATTCGGACTAGAGAAGTGTGGTCGGGAGGGAAGGTCGTCCGCACAGAAGGGGTCTCACTCCCAGAAGGAACAATAGCAGACATTGAGGACAGTTACAAGTACCTGGAAATACCCAGGTACCTGGGAATACCACAAGCAAATGGCAACCTCAATGAGGTCACAATCGAGGTTGTGACCTCGATTGTGACCTCAACACAGCCAAATACCTCCAACGAATAAGGCAAGTCCTGAGAAGCCAGCTCAATGGCAAGAACAAGATCCGTGCAATAAACAGCTATGCCTTAGCAGTAATCAGAAACCCTGCCGGAATAATTAGCTGGCCAATGGAAGAGATAAAGGCCACGGATGTTAAGACTCGGAAGGTACTAACCATGCATGGAGGGTTCCACCCCAAATCCAGCACCCTGAGACTGTACACAAGCCGTAAGGAAGGAGGCAGAGGACTAGTGAGTGTGAGAGCCACTGTCCAGGATGAAATGTCCAAGATTCATAAATACATCAAGGACAAAGCCTCAACGGAGGATATGCTCAGCGAATGTCTCAGGCAATGGGGAACAGAGGATGAGGTGCTAGAGGTTCCATCATGGGAGGACAAGCCCCTACATGGGATGTACCACCGACAAATAACTGAAGTGGCTGATATCAGGTAGTCCTACCAATGGCTGGACAAAGCTGGACTCAAGGACAGCACAGAGGCTCTCATCCTGGCTGCACAGGAACAGGCCCTAAACACCAGAGCAATAGAGGCTCAGATCTACCACATCAGACAAGACCCAAGGTGTAGATTGTGCTGTTATGTGCTGGACAGTCCAGCACATAACAGCAGGGTGCAAGATGCTGGCAGGGAAAGCGTACATGAAACGACATAACCAAGTGGCGGGCATAGTGTACAGGAACATCTGTGCAGAATATGGACTGGAAGTCCCGAGATTGAAGTGGGGAACACCCCCAAAGGTGGTGGAGAATGACCTAGCTAAGGTCCTGTGGGACTTCCAAATCCAGACAGACAAGATGGTAATGGCGAACCAACCGGACATTGTGGTGGTGGATAAAGAACAGAGGAAAGCCGTTGTGGTGGATGTAGCAATACCAAGTGACTACAACATCAAGAAAAAGGAGCATGAGAAACTGGAGAAATACCAGGGCCTCAGGGAGAAACTGGAAAAGGCCTGGAAGGTGAAGACCACAGTGGTGCCTGTGGTCATCGGGGCCCTCGGGGCAGTCACCCCCAAACTGGAGCAGTGGCTAAAACAGATCCCAGGAACAACATCAGACATCTCAGTCCAGAAATGTGCAGTACTAGGCAGAGCCTAGTACTGCACATGCGCAGAACCCTCAAGCTCCCAGGCCTCTGGTAGAGGACCCAAGCTCAGAGGATGAAAGAGACCACCCGCGGAGGGTGAGAAGGGAATTTTATATATATATATATATATTTTTTTTTTTCTTTTGCTGAGAGATGCAACACTCATTTAACAAATCGAAATTGTCACATTAAAAGTTTGTAAAGCAACAGATTGTACCTCCTCCTACTTCAAATGATGGCCACACTATTTTCAGGGTCTGCCGCTGTGTGGATGAATTATCACACTTCCCACTTGGGTTTGTTCTAACAGTTAAGCAGATGCATGCTGACACAATAAACTTGCTTAAAGCATTCAGTTCAATTCCGTTTTTAATATAATGCCAAATCAAAATAAACATCGCCTCGAGGCGTTTTACGAGACAAACGGATCCAATTTATTTACTGAAATACATAAACAGTTTAAACCGAGCACACAGTCTGATTCAAATTGGACACATTCCACTGAAGATCAGTTTATTATGTCAACTGAGAAAAAGTTTGTTGTTGAAGCAAATTCAGCAGATTGCAGAGAGTCACTGACTTTACAGCTATCCGTCATTCTGAGCATGCATGTAGCGACTGGCTCAGCATGAGCAGTCATCTGCTGCAACCAAATGGGACGCTGAAAAGACAGAGTAGAAAAAAAAAACAGAATCCAGATCCAGGAGGAATTTTCTACGTTGAACAAAAAAGTGGAGTTAATTGCGTAAGTATCTCCTTTAGCGGCTTCATTTGGAAGAGAAACACAGCTAAACGGGTATGTTTTCACCTGCTACGTTTCCATTACAAACATGAGTAAATATTTGTAAATGCAATGATTTCGAAACAACACAATTTTGTGGTCCCTGTGTTTCCATTAGGTAGAAAATGAAATCATCACAAGTCAATAAGCTTGTTCATGAGATAAGTTATTAAAATCATGGCTACGATGGATGTAACGAGTTATATTAAATATATCCATAATTCAGCCATGGCTCGTCTTCCATTAGCTATTCCTTTGGTGTCTTTTTCAGGGGTTGGAGCGAAAAGCCTTGTATAGTTGGGAGTGGCTACTTATGCGGCCTTTTAAAAAACTGTAATCTTCAGTTTTACAGAAGAGTTAAGGATTCAACACGTTGGATAGACACAACGTTTTATGAACTGAGATGCCAGAAAAAATGCAAACAAACCATCATCCTCCTGCGACTTCCTGTCATCTTCTTTGTGTTTTTTGCCAGTAGCAACTAGGCCTGTCACAATAAAAAGTAAATCAATTAATTGCATGATAAATTAAAATCAGTACAATAATTTCCATTTGCGTGATTCATTGTTTCTCTTTTTCTCTCTCTTTTGGCCAAACACTGGTCTTTAGCCTTAGTGGTCTCAAACAGCCCTTTTTATAAAGGACAATGTTGTTCTTTTACAACATTTGTTGTTGTTTATTTGTTGTTTCTATATTTTTTGTATATTTAGTTTGGATATTTAACATGTTTTCCAGTTCCAGTGTAAAATGTTCATTAAAATTTAAAATGACCCTCTGACGCTGGCTTCTGTTATCCCCTTGTGTTATTCTCACAGCAAAACATTTGTATCTTATCAGTCACTCTGCCACAGCGTCTGTTTTCTACCAAATAATAAGAGAGCTTAATTTAACACAATATTTTATAAGCCATTCTGTTACTGCAGAGTCACTTTGTGGTTCTAACTGCTAAGACTTTTTTTTTAAACCAGTAAGTACATCTTGTTTGTTGGACGCTTCAAACAGAGAATACTTCACATCTTTCTTGGTCTCTTTCTGATTTTGCAGGGTTTTTTGTTTCCCCAAGGATGCGTCTTGAGTCAGAGGTTTCGTCTTGCGCTTTTCATCATTCACCAGGGAGTATTATTCCCTTTCAGCTGCTCTCCACAAACACCAGCATTCACCTGTGCACACATGAGCGCAGAAGCACCTGTGCGTGGCGGGGCTCCGCGTGGAGCAGCAAATATCTCTGTTCCCAAGACAACAGGAGATAATAGAGGCATTATAACCGGGCAAACAGATTACACAGTTCAGCGCTGAGGCAGGAACAACACATCCCATCAATGACATCAAAGGAATACTCCAAAGAGGTGGCACAGTTTACACCACTTTGGGACTTGTAGTTTTCTCCCGTAATCTACTTCTCCGGTGACCAGAGGTGTATAATGTGTCCGAACTCACCAGCTTTTACAGGATAACAACTGAAAAGCTTTTCATGAACGTTTTTATCTCAGTGAATTAGTTCAGTGGTAGTTGGCATGTAAGTGGACATTGTTTGATGCCATAAATGTCACCTGGAATGACATTCAAAAGGTAATTTACAGGTCATGTGAGTGTCCGTGAACCTTCCAGGGAATAATCTCGTATTTATCGTATTGGCAATGTAAGGAACTCTCCCTTTTTTTTCTTTTTGCCATTTATGACTTCCTGCCTGGGTCTCATCAGATACAGGTAACGACTTCTGACTTTAAAATGCTGCCAGAAGTAAATAGCTTCAAAAATCCCAACCAAACTGCTAGACGGAGCCTCATGGTCGTTCTCATAGCAGCTTGTTGAGTAATCATCCAATATATTCTGATGTGATTGTAGCAGTGGAGGTCTGCTCTGGGAAAGCTCAAAATGACCAAAAATCATTTGGTATAATGTCCTGGAGTGGGAAAGGCAATGCTTAAAGACGAGCTGCTGATTAGACCTGGGGTAATCTGTCTGAACAGAGCGGCACTGCAAATAAAATAAAAGCTTTCATCTTATCACAGCTGCGGCTGTAATTCATTGCATTCTAATTACTCGCCAAGAAGAAATTAATGCAATAAGAAAAAAAATATAGATTGACTTGTTCTTTTAGATTATGATGGAAAGATGGAAGGAGATATGGTTATACAAATATGTTCCTAAATGGGAGTATAGTCTGCCTTATTTGATGCTAAGAGCCTTTTTTACGACCCCCTTTGCATGTTGACGTTATCTCTGTAGATGCTAATTCCTGTATTAGAGGAAAATCTAAGAAGAAGCAAAGGTGGAAATCAGCATTTTTTCGCATAACTTTTAAGGTTGTCACAGATTGGAAAGACCAACGTCAGCATTCACAACGATTCTCAGAGTTCTCCCAAAGCATTCCGACCTTAGCCTAAAAATTCCTGCCAATCAGTGCTAGCTTCAGAGGGAATCATTCAGGTGCTGAGTGAGGAAATGACGGAAATTCCCATCTCCGTGAGAAACCACCCCTAGCAACCACGTCGTTTATAGGTGTCGATGACGTCATTGCTAGGTGTGATGCAGTCTTTTACTACTGTGACAGAGAAACAACTTACCGTTATGGGAAAACCGGTGGCTTTGTTGACTAGCCTTAGCATTCTGTTATCAGGAAGAAGCCGCACCATAGCAGAGATAAAGTGGGGAAGCGGAGGGCGGGGTGAGCAACGCCACACAGACGTGTTTGACAGTTCTAAGACACACCTCCTGCCTCTGATTGGTTGTTTCTGGTGGTTAGCGCGGGGAGACAGAAATGGAGCTCAATTTCTTTTTTCACAGATTATCTGTCTCATTTTAAACTGTCAACACTGAGACAATTTCAACAAATACGTAGGATTTTTTTTTTAAATAAAATTTATTTACTGCAGATTTAAGGAGTTGACCTTTAAAGAGTCTTTAGCAACTTTTATGATCCGTTAGCATAGCTAACACTAAACTGGATATTTTCAACAGGCTGCCAGTGTTTCCAACTCTATTATGTTTCATTAAATACAAACTTAAAAACTCAAAAAGATGTGGCAACTTTGTTGCAACTGTTCAGATTTTCTGTTGTCTCCTAAAGGTCTGCTCTCTCTTGCTTTGTGGCAGCCTGAATGAGCTCCATGGATATCTGTACATGTTGTAGAAAATAAAGTTACATTAAATACCTTCTCAAACTGAAAGTAGCTAACACAGAAACTTTTCACTCTCTAGAAGCATCTGTCCTGACTAAAGTTGTTTTCAGTTGCTAGCTCTCTGGTGTGTTTGCTGATTCTCAGTGTCCAGCCGGATGCCCATCAGGACGAATCATGCTGAAAATCCTACGGTCACCTGTTGATTTCTCTGTGCAGCTCTGCCAATATAAAGCTCCATCATATTTATTTGTCTTGCACCAGTGCAGGTCAAAATTCTCGCTATGTTTTGTTAGTGGAGCAGTAGATCACATTGTTTGAGGAAGACACTCTCCCTGTGCAGCATGTTATTTATTCAACATGCTTCAAAAGAATGTATCCTGAATTGGTGGTTTGACAAAGAAAAACAAACTGTACCCTTAATGTGACAGAATCTCTTCTAAAGTGAAACAAAACGGCACACCAAATATGAGTTGTGTTTTCAACTCAATCTTTCAATGTAACATTGACTGTAAAAAAGTCAATGTGTGATAAATACCTTACTTGGTTCAAGAGCATATTTGAAATTTGACAAATTATAGAGAGAGGCATGATGACGTTAGTACAGAATGATTTCACAACCCCTGAGTATTTATCATAGTTTGATTCTTCAGAGACATTATTCCCGTTCCCCAGTTCCAGTACTATTGTTTTCATGATATTTTTCCTGATTTGATCTTTTTTTCTGTTTATGTTGGGAAAATGTGCCGTTGTTGTGTATGACTAATATTCCAGACGGTCATTACAAAACAGAGGAACATTTCCTCTGAGCGTCTATTTGGACTAAATTACATTGAAATTATAATCTCACATCCTGTCCACAGAGATGATTTAGCAAATGTGGCACCATTTAGTGTTTATTGCTTTATTCTCTGGTGGGCTACAGCGCCACCCATGGACCCTGCAGACCTACTACATCAATCTCTGTAGTTCTGCCACCTGTCCTGTGCAGATTTTCTTTTTTTTTTGTTTTTAGTTTACAAAAACATACTGTTCTCGTCTTTATGTGGGTTGTTTCCAGATTTCCTGGTTAAAAGTCTTTAAAAGTGAAAGTTTAGTCATCTCTAAATAGAGCTTGGAAATATGGACTTTAAATTTTAACACAAAGTTTTGTGGAACTAATGCGATGACAATAAAAGTGATGAAAATAACTGTTACTTTTATTTTATGTAATTCCATGGCTGTCAGTGAATAACACAAATACCGCTTTTGAAAAAAAAAGGTACACATGGTAGGACAGTGGTCACAGAATAAAATAACTGTGACTTGTCGCTGAAATGCAGACGGTAACTGCATTTAATCATATTTTCAAATTTATTAATGACCTAAATGAAAAAAACAGAGGAGACCATAGTGAAGCTAGCAATGCAGACATTTTGGGGCTGTTTTAAATATCGTTAATTGGAATTTATTTATGGGCTGCACAGTGGCACAGTTGGTAGAGCTGTTGCCTTGCAGCAAGAAGGTTCTGGGTTTGATACCCGGCCCCGGTCTTTCTCCATGGAGTTTGCATGTTCTCCCTGTGCATGCGTGGGTTTTCTCTGGGTACTCCAGTTTCCTCCCTCAGTCCAAAAACATAACTGTCAGGATAATTGGCCTCTCCAAATTGTCCCTAGGTGTGAGTGGGTGTGTGCATGGTTGTGTGTCTCTGTGTTGCCCTGCGGCAGACTGGTGACCTGTCCAGGGTGGCCCCGCCTCTCACGCAGAACGTTACCTGGAGATAG
The DNA here is from genome assembly GCA_033032245.1 of Poecilia picta. NCBI lineage: Eukaryota > Metazoa > Chordata > Actinopteri > Cyprinodontiformes > Poeciliidae > Poecilia > Poecilia picta. Next base: position 25,395,071 of record CM065363.1, on the reverse strand, counting down.
GCACCAGCAACCCTCCTAAGGGACAAGGGTGTAAAGAAAATGGATGGATGGGATTTATTTACAACCATAAATCAAAATGCTCATAATAACATTATCACAATAGACAATAAGCATTAAGATAAATGCCTACCCCCACCTCCAGATAGAATTTTTAACATCTAAAAGATTTCTAACTTTTAGTTTAAAATAAGTTTAAAATATACAATCTAGTGTAGATATTGTCTGAAGAAAAATACACCTAAATAAATGAGTTCTGAGTTAGTTGTAAAAATCTGAAGTACAATTTGAGTTAACTGGAGCTGCAGAGTTTTTATTATTTACAGGACTTTCCCTTTCCTCAGCCATGTTGTCTTTATTGATTCTACTTGATTAGTTTTATATAATAAAGTAAAAGCACCTGTAGTTTCACAGTAACAACAAAACTGTATGATTTCTGGAAGAGAGAATGGAAAGCGTTGTTCCTGTAATCAGGTTTGGTTCAAACAGCAGCAGGCCTGATTACCTTGGGCTTCGTATTGATGTGTTTTGTCATGTAGATAAGGTTTTTTCCATTTTCATTTGCGCTCTGAGTGGTAAACCAGCACCAGATCTGTGAGGCAGATTGGACAGTGAATTAAGCGCCTTCTTTAGTTCCGAAGTTTGGCCTGAGATACGATCAGTAAGGATAATTGTCCCTTTCCGGCAAAAAAAAAAAAAAAATCTGTCCTGTTGGTTTCCATTTGTCTGATGGTATCAAAGTTTTATCCCTGCTTCAGCCTGACTGTGTAGCATGAAATAATGAACTGCTAATGCAAACCGGGTAATTTAAAAAAATGCAGCACTTCATAAACAGACTAGCAACTTGACATTGTATCATCTTTGGATTAATACCTGATATTGATTTTACAATGCAAATTTGGTCTTTATAAACATTGGTAAGTTTTATTTAAATAGCCTGAGTCCTAAAAACCTTGATTTTGATTGGTTAGCATGCCTGGCAACTCACCTGCTTTTCTACAGCTGCTTACCCTAAAATTATGGAATTTGTTGTGTTAAGGAGAAATATAATATCACAATGTGATGCAGCATACAACCATGAAAGGAAATGTGATGAAATATGATTAAACATTTCTAAAAGAAACCAATAAATTAAACCTAATAGATGAGATCTGGCTTTAACTTGTGTGAATAAATTACAGAAAATATTTATTCATGTTGGGTATAATTCATTGGATGAATGCAATGAACTTTTCCCATGTACAGTGCTTATTAAAACTATTCACCCCCTTTGGTTTTTTTAATCCTTTGTATTGTTTTACATTTCAATCATAACAAACAGCTGCTTTTTTAAGAAAAATATGTACTTGAGACACACTGCACACAGGTGATCTGCTTTCACTCATCGTGAGACGACTACCACCAATTGGCTGGGCCTCTGTTGAGTCACTTTAAAACTGGTGAATACTTATGCAATCATGAGTATATTTTAAATAAAATATTTGTCACTTTGTGAAAATTACTTTTCCTTTTGGCATTAAAGGATATCTTGGTCATTTTTTGTCTTTGTCAAAACTGACAGATTTTGCTGATCATGATTGATATAGAACAGGATAAGACATCCTAAGGGATGAATATTTTTATAATGACATTAGCTACTAAAATCCAGCCTCTTTTTACTTGTCTTAGACAAATTATTGTTCACATTTTAACAGCTGTAAGCTGTCTCAGTAAAGCAGTAGATTAGCTTGTCAGATGCATCTACTTTGGAAATGTTTTAAGAAATAATTCAAACAGCATATTCGACTTCATTAATCTGCCATGCGCATGCAAACATGAATTAAGCGAAGCCGTTCCTGGTCCAGCTCTCTCTTCTGAAAGGGCATAACTAGCATATAGACGAGTGGGCAGAAGGCCCGATGGGAAAAAACAGAATCAATATTTGAGAGCACAAACCACAGATCTTATTCAGGACATTTAAATAAATATGTTTCCTTATATTGCCTCACTGTTTTCCAAAAAAAAATCTGTCTGTCACAGAGTGCTTTCATGGAGCGACGATCCGCCAACTGACAGGTGGCGTTTCTTGGCTTCGACTTGAGTTTTAACGTCGGCAGCAACAGTGTTCCGTAAAGAGAAATGATCGATATGACTGCTTAAGAACCGTAGCTCTTATTCATACTGCAATCTCTCAAGTGACTTTGTACATAAGATGAGATACACACAGAATCACTTGCGTTTCCAAAATTGAATCAAAACATGGTGAATGAGTTCCATGGTTATCCCCACAGGTTGGTTTTCCAAAGTATTGCGTGTGAGTCAGCAGCTTGGGGTCTAAATATAAAGTCTAATTAAGCTAAAAGCTTTACTGGCTTCCCTCTATGACTCTTTCCCAATCCCTGCTCCAAACTCCTCTACCTCACCGGAAACTTCTGACTAATGGGACACCCCTTCACTTTAATGTTGGGCCCCAAATAAGATTAATGAGCAGGCACATTTCTGTGGCGGCCACCTTATTCAATACCTCACCTGGCAGCGCTCACAGACTCTTACTGGGATTTTCTATACAGTCGTGTTTGTAAACAAAAGCTGATTTGGGGTCCGAAAGTAAAGTAGAGGTGACTGCAGCTTCAAAACCAGAAAAAAAAGATTAAAATCCCTTGAATTCTTAGCATTTTGTCACATTGTGACCTTAAATTTCACTGTGTTTTACTTGGATTTGATGTGATAGACCAACAGAAAGTAGTGCATAATATAGTTTTTAAAGTTTTTTACACAGTTAGGTAAAAATCTGTTCAGCCTCCTTTACTGTGATATTACTAAAACATATCCAGGTGTAACCGATTACCTTCATAAGTCGCCAGTTTAGTTGTTAGTGTACAGCTGTGTGTAATTCAAACTTAAATGGGGGAGATTCTGACTATTTTAATGGAGGAAAATCAGAGTGAGGTTGTGAAACATTTTCCTAAACTTTGAATTTGACATTATGGATTGTTTAATAAAACATCCCCAAAATCAAAACTTTGCATAAAACTCAGCTCAGGTGGAAATGTCTGTTCACTGGACAACTGTTACAGTAGTTGGGCTCTGGGTACATGAGAACATACTTATACTTTGTCGCCAACTTGCAACATGTTTGGAAAACCCTAACCGGAATAAACCGGGGCTATAATCACCTTGAAACATCGTCCATGTATTTCCATGTAAACACACTATGTACTGACTGTGATTTTAGAGTGCAGTTGGTGACTCTATATGTGGTTTTATTGAAGGGTAAAGACATTTGAGGTTTTAGGTCTTTATGTGTTTAAAATAAAGAAATGGGGGTTACAGGTTAGGATTAGGATTAGGGGCCAGTAACTATTTGGGTGAGAAGTCCCATTCATTTGCCCTCTGTCACATTTTTCCCAAATGGAAAGACATGAAATTTCTGTGAACTGACAGTGGATGTCAATCTCTCCTTGATTTTTGCTCAATGCCAGTTTTTCATCAGCTGGGTTTGCCATTTCGCCTCCCTCTGGTTTTCTGGACCAGGGAATTTTTGACCTCTGACATAAAGACTTTATGTCCACCTGGTGGTTCAACTTTCTTTCCTACTTTCTAGACAAAGAAAGTTGAAAGTCATGTTTTCTTTTCCTAGTTGTGTGTTTTCTGTTTCTATTGGTCGGTCATGGAAAATCCTGAAAGCATCTGTGGTTCTCCAAAGGGCTATAAATTCCTTTGCAAGATGTGGCAAGTTAACTCTGTTTGCAGTGTTAATTTTTCTCTTTTTTTTGTTGTTGTTGTCCTCAGGCTATGGGCATGCAGCGCCTGGGACCGATGCGGGGAAGGCCTTCTGCATGTTTTACGCTGTCCTTGGAATCCCTTTGACCCTCGTCATGTTCCAGAGCCTGGGCGAGAGGATGAACACGTTCGTCAAGTACCTCCTGAAACGCATCAAGAAGTGTTGCGGAATGCGCATCACGGACGTGTCTATGGAGAACATGGTGACGGTGGGATTTTTCTCCTGCATTGGCACGCTGTGCATCGGCGCTGCCGCGTTCTCCCACTATGAGGACTGGAGCTTCTTCCAATCGTACTATTACTGTTTCATCACGCTAACGACAATAGGCTTCGGAGACTTCGTGGCCCTTCAAAAGAACCGGGCCCTCCAGAAGAAGCCCCTGTATGTGGCCTTTAGCTTCATGTACATCCTGGTGGGCCTGACAGTCATCGGAGCGTTCCTCAACCTGGTGGTGCTCCGTTTCCTGACTATGAACAGTGAGGATGAGCGGCGGGATGCCGAGGAACGTGCCTCACTCGCTGGCAATCGCAACAGCATGATCATCCACATCCAGGACGAGTCGCTGCAGAGGAGCCGGCGGCGACGGGAGCCGTACAGGACGGAGGTGACGGACCTGCAGTCGGTGTGCCCGTGCATGCACTACCGTTCGCACGACTATGGCAGCTCTAGCGGCGGGATTGGAGGTCTGGGTTGTGCCTTTTCGCATCAGAACTCCTTCGGCTCGCAGCTGAACCCCAGTCAGTACTTTTGCTCGGTCTCCTACAGGATTGAGGAGATCTCGCCCAGCACCTTGAAGAACAGCCTCCTCCCATCGCCCGTCAGTTCAGTTTCTCCCGGCCTTCACAGCTTCACGGACAATCACCAGCTCATGAGGAGGAGGAAGTCTATCTGAGACTCGGTGCTCACCGGACCAGTGAGTGGTCACATTTTATACACAAGGTCAAACATTTTCAATGCTGCTCTTCACCAAGATTTTTATTTTAGCACCTTTTACCTCCCTGCCCCCCAACTTCCACAAGTTTGGTTGTATGTACTTGCTGCGAACGGATAAGAGAGACTGGGCAGAACAGCAAGACTGGACCCAAACAGGATGCAAAGCATGAAGCATGGATGTCTATTTTTTCAAGAATTGCTTAATTTAAAGAGACGCGACACAAACTACAAACTTACTTATTACAGATTTACATAATAAAATGAATACATGAACTTTGGTTACGTACTCGATGAATGCACACTGAGAGAAATGCTATTTTTCAAAGGGAGTTTGCTTGTTTCACTTTAACTTGAAGAGATATTTGTTATGTATTATCCCATTGCCTCGCTGCAGACAGAGAATTCAAGAATGATCTAAAGCATCAGGTATTATTTTCTATAAGCAATCATTTACTCTGATGGTTTCACCTCACGTTAAGCCAAAATATTGTTGCCAATATTAGCATGTGACTTGGATGTCATTTACTTAGTAGTGTGCCATGGGTTTGTGACCTTCTTTAGTCTTTTTCTTCCCCCCATGGTTTCTGTGTAAGTGTCTTTTGTGTGTGAATCAAAGGATCATACTGCTGGTATTGATACTTCCTGCTGATCTACAAACACTGGGTTGAAACTCAATAGCTTTAACTTCACCTGTAGCCTTTTCACGTACATAGTGACCTAAAGGGAACCACAAAACCTACAACACTGATAGTTTTCTAGTTTCTTCTCATCAGAACAATTGATTTATTATTATTATTATTATTATTTCACAGATGTTTATATCATCTTAATGAATATTTAGTACCATATCAGCTACTGGCTCACAGCTTGAAAGCCTTGGTTTCAGATCTTGGCAGGTGCCAGAGGTCCTCACCTTGAACGCATCGGTTGGCATGATGTACTCCCACTTCCATTCAAAGTCTAAAAACATGCATGTTGGTTTAGTTTAGCTCAAATTAATACCTAAGTTTGAGTTGGAGGCTATTTATTGGCTGTTTGTTATGAAAACTAGAAAAAACTGTTGAGTAAAAGACAACCCAATTTGTCTTTTTCTCCCCAAAAAACTTTCTCCTGGATCAAATATGAATCAGTTCAGGTCTGATTTGAGTTCACACCACAGCGACAAATTATGGATTTGATCCATCAAACTGGGTTAGGTTGTCAACTCCCTAAATCGGGTTACTCACTAATGTCTAATGTCAAGGCCAGCAGTGAGCGTATTGAAAACAATGTGTTGGGGTAAAAATGTTGAACTACATCAAGCTTGAGGTCAATTTGCCCTTTCATCAATTTCAATCTTCATTTGTGTTTGTAACACTAGTTTATGCCTAACATTTTGTCATTTGGGTTGTTTATATGTGTCCTTAACACAGTGTTTATTTCTGTTGCTTTTGGTTGGATATTTTGTTATACTCGTGAAAAGGGGGGGGGGGGGGGGTTTCAAAAGTGGATCCAGATATTCACATCTGTTCTGACTGAAGAAGCATAAAATATTAACTCCCACAAACTCTCTTCAAAAATCTCATTGGCAGACAGCAGCAGTTCACACATTAAAACTTGTGTATGAAATGGACCAAATTGGAAAGGTTTGTAAAGGAGCAAATCCACCAGCTCAACATCTTGGCAGAGTTTAATGAGACTTTTATTGACAATCAGTTCAATTTGGGTTACAAAGTTAATACTCGGTATGTAATATTTTATAGAATATTGCCTTCCTTTTTTGGCTTTATGGTCAATTCTTTGGTCAAGGTGTGAATCTTGAACTTAGCTACCACTAGCTTGTGCTAGCTACATAGCTAGTTAAAGCTAATAAAATATTAAGTGAACAAATTTGTTCTCCAGTTTGAACTATTGCCTTTCTATTTTGGCTTTTCAACCAGTTTTTTGATCAAGGTGTTAATCTTGAACCTAGCTAGCACCAGCTCCTGCTAGCTAGTTAGCTCGCTAAGGCTAATGAAATCTTATGAAGTATCGCCTTTCTATTTAGGCTTTACAGTCAATTCTTTGGTTAAGGTGTGAATTTTGAACCTAGCTTGCACTAGTTTGTGCTAGCTACTTAGCTAGTAAAGCCTGGTAAAGTCTGAAGGGAGGAAACTTGTTCTCTAGTGTGAACTAAAGCCATGAACACTACACACTGGCAGGAATAACATTATGAAGCAGCTCTGTCATGGCTTATTTCAACCTGATGAATAGGTGGAGTCAGACCAGTCAGGATGTTATTTTATGTTCATACTGGCCGTCTGTGAAGAATGGTTTAATATTAAATCAGAGGTTTTGTTACAACTACTTAAATTGCCAAACAGCATCAATTCACCATTTTAGTGAAAGTAATAACCTAGCAGTTTAAAAAAAAAAAGATTAAGTGGGTACGGAAAATAAATAAATGCCTTAGGATGGTTGACGTGTCACCATAGACTCTGAGCTTTTTTTTCTGATGTATGTTTCAGCATCGACTAAATCTTACCTTCAACATAAATTCATTTACTGTGTTTCCATCCAGCTGTAAAGCAGATCAATTTGAAACTTTTCCATCTGCTCTCATGCTAATGATCTCCATTTAGGGGGGGGGAAAAGAAGGAAAACCAACCCAAGTAACAGTGAGAGCCACTTTGCAGAAACACAATTTTTCAAAAGGAGCCAATGGTGCCAACTTTTCTGATGCAGTTTGATAATGCTCACAAAAATAAAAATAAAAACAACTGAACTCCAAAAAATGTTCTAGAACTAAATTTCTGGCTTAAAACATTCTCTAGCAATAAATGTCCTAAAAATGAAAGGATTTTAATTATGCATTTAATTATTATTCTTTTTCTCTCTCCCAGGATGTCAGCGCTACAATTATTACTGCAATTATTTTAAATGGGCAGCATTATGTAAAATTGACTTTTTTGAGCTTTGCATTATGTAATAATGTTTTCCCTCATCAAAAACAAACCTGGAGTGTTGCTTTGATTCTTTCATGCAAGTTTTAGAAATCTCCCATGGCAACCATTCACATGTGCAAAATGCTTGGGTGGACCTAGCGCCACCTTTGAGGAGCAGCGCCTCTTCAGAACTTCAATTTCCAAGTTTCCAAGCTTCCGAGTTTCCCCAACTAGCTCCTTCAAATTAGTCAGCAGCATTTGGCAAACACCTGGTGGAACTGAGCATCTGCTGAGCTCATTACAGGAGCTTCTGCTCAAAGCAAAGTTGGTAAAAGGAGAAATGTTGTAATGACTTCCTGAAGGCGGAGTTTCAGAAAGAGCAGTTTTTAAAGAGGTAGAGGCCCAATTTCAAGGCATTAAATTACAAAGTAACATTTCTGTTAAGGCATATTTGATTTATGCGTTTTTATATCAACTGAAGGTAACATAGTTACTTGATTGTGCTATATAATGGCACTATGGCTGGAAAAGTCATTTTACTGCCCCTTTCAAGACATTCTTGGATTGATGTGGTGTGTTGACCAATTGGGGGGAAAAAAATAGTTGTTAAAACAATATCATACAAACTCAAAATTAATCTGACATTCACACATAAGCTGAGTCTGTAACCTCCTTGCCAGATCTGTAGGTTCTAGATATTGTTTGAAAAGGTGATTTACAAACTGTTACTACAAATTTGAAACTCAATTTTTATTCAGTATCAACTGAAAAAAAAAATCTTGAATCTCAGTGTTCAAACATGAACTCACAAATTAGCAGTAAATGTTTGTTCAGTGGTTTGAGTTTTAATCAATGTGACGCCAACACCTTTACAACTCCAAAACTGTCTGAACTTTTCGCCATGCAGGGCCAAAAATTTTTGAATTGCAAACACTTGAAGGCCACAAAAATTACACAATGTATTTTTTTAAGTATTTTTAAAACAAACTTTTTGTGCCTTTTTTTATATTTCTCCTCAACAATAAACAAAAAATAGACAATTTTATTAAAACAAACAAGATAGTCGGATGTATGAGAAAACGGATCAGTGAATCTTTGTAGAACGAAAACAAACTTAATGCAAGATGGCATTAAGTGGATTTTTCTCTCTCTATTTTCTTTTTTTTTAACCAAAGTGTAATTAACTTATATATCTAAGTCTTCTGGACCCTTCACAATAAGAGCCACATTCTCTGAGCCAAATCCTGTCCAGCTGCTCGGGTCTGACGGTGCACAAAGCAGAGCCGTCGGTGCTGATGGGGAAGTGGGCCGATCCAAACAGACAACTCTGCACGCACTTTGGGGCTATTAAGGACACGTGATGAAAACATCAGCACTGAAACAAGCTCAAGTACTGAGAGTGAGTTAATATGAAGTGTCGGCCGAAGACGGCAGATAAGGGAAGGCTTGATCGCAGCAGGATGATCCTTTACCTGTTTTGTGTGTAAAATATCAGAAGATGAAAGGGGACACGGATTGTTTTTAGGCTGGAAAGAGTTGAAAGTGCATGAACTTGATGTGTGGAATGGTTCAATAATTTTCCTTCTGATGAGGAATCTTTAACAGACAAATGTTTTGCATTTCTTTTGCCAAAGTCCCTACCTTCCTACTTCCCATTCAAGCGAATCACACAGGATTATTCTCAGGTTTGATTAAATTTCTTTTGTTCTTGGCACAAACATAGTCCCCAAAGTGCAAAGCGCATCAGCCAAACTAAACTACACATTGTGTCTATATAAATATGAGACCCACATCAGGCGACGGGGAAATTTCTCATTTTTGTTTGCAGAGGCCTGTGCAGTAACTGATACAGAGAATCAGCTCTGGGAATCTTCTTGAATTCCAGCCATAAATGTAAATTCAAGAGAGAATTGAAGTAGAAGGAAACATACCGTCATGGGGGATCAACAGTGCCGATCAAAAGTATTCATACATTTTTAGCTATTTTGCATTTTGTCACATTACAACTACAAACTTACTGGAATTTCATTTCCTAAAAAAATAAATAAATTTGATAACGGTGGCAAACAAATGTTTATTTCATTACTCCTAAAAGAGATCAGTAAGCAGCACTGGACTGTTACTGTCATTGGCAACTTTATGGAGAGAAGGAGGGAAAAAATGGCCACTTATGGTTTATTCCAATAAAGGAAACAGGAAATGAGGGAAAAAATGTAACATAAGATGAGACTAATGGTGACGCGTAGTGGCAGTAGAATCAGCTCTTCAGCAGAGTGGATGTATGGAGTTAAATACATGGTAAAAAAAAAAAACAAAAAAACAGGTTGGAAGCTGGTTAATGCATGAAATGACAATTCACAACTGACAACTTGTGTTGGGCTACTGATGTTTGTTGTAATATGACAAAATGTGAAACGTTTAAGGGTGTATGGATGCTTCTGGGAGCACCGTGCCTGTCTATCTTTAAAACCAGTTTAAAATTTGGTGGCATTTTTGGAAAACCTTCTGGACCTTCAAGTTAGAGTGTTATCATCACAGGGTTTTTAACAGGAGTCCAATTAATTTCTCTTTGAGTTGACCATATCAAATGAATCGAGCAGAACTCTGGATGAATGGTCAAATGCCTTGAATCCCAGTCAGTTGTGAGAAATGTAACCGAGGTTCAGGCATCGTTTTCACTACTACAACTATAGTTATTTATAGTAACATTTGGGATACAAAAAGAAAAAAATTTAATTTTTTCCCAGAATGGACAGTACATGTGTTTTTCACACAAGCATACGTGCCTTGAAGAAACAACAGCGGAGTGTTTTTAGTCAAGTTGACACGTTTCAACATGGCGGCTTAGAAAACCAGCTTTTATCTTTAGATCTGAGCTCTGATAAAGACCTGCATGAACATTAACAGTCAGTTCTCCACTGACCCTCAGCTGTGAGGCCCTGTCTGCTAATAAATCAAACTAGACATTATTACTTTTCATAGTATTTAGGAAATGATTGTTTTTATTAAGGAGATATTTTCACTTTATAACAACTTGGGTTTCATTTTCTGAGGTTTGTTTACTATTTTTACTCGACGGTAACAACACTGGCTTTAAAAATAAGACATATAATCAGCCAGAAATTGTGACTGAGATAAAAAAAAAATTGAAGCTTGAAAAATTATAACTTCAAACTAAACAAAGCATATGCATAAGTGATTTTCTGGAACATGCAAGTAAATTTAAAAAATAAAATGGCTCAGCTCTCACAAATGATCTATTTCAATTTTTTTTATTATGACACGTAACATTTACATTACATTCAATTCTACATTTTTAGGTTAATAATGAAAAATGTAAGGAGAAAAAAAACATTCGCCCTGACAGATGAGATGTTGAGATTTACAAATCAGTTTGGAGCAAATGAACTGAGATGCAGTGGGTTAGACTGAAAATGTGCAATTTCAAATAAATGTACTGAATAGTTTAAAATCAAAACAAGAATTAAGAAAAAATGTACTGATTGCATTAAGTGACTTAATTCTTGAAGGTAGCTACTTTTTTATCCTTTGATTTTTATTTTCTTTTTCCACATTTTTAATCATCTTTCATCCACGATCGCCCGACGTCCCGCCGCCTCGGGTGCAAAACACACCACCAGTTGCCTTTATTTGACATTTCGCTAGACAGAAACTGGAGCGGAGCGTGAAGGAGAAGATGTGCAGAAAACAAACCAAACCTGAAAAAGCTCCACAGAACTGAAACGCTGCAGCGCCCCGTCAAACACACACATGAACCGCGGCATGTAGAGTATAGACTCTATCTGGAGGAATGGAGAAATGTGTTCTCGTGTCGTTCTGTTTCCCACAGCCCTGGCTCACAAATTCTTCCAACTTGTTTTTGACATCCCATGTGGGAAGTCTCTCCCAAAAACTAGTCAAGGTTAAGAAGTCGTGGTCGGTACAGAAGAGCCTGAGCTTCTGGTGAATTCAGAGCTGCGTTGGCCAGAGCAAACTTTCCTCTTGGCTCAACCGTTTGTCATCCGAAGTGAAGAAATTGGTTCTAAGTAGCTGCATTTCCATCCCAGCTGTCGTCGGAAAAACACAATTTTGGAATTGCAAATTTTATATGGATATTTCAGATAGTTAAGAAACTAAATTCAAATCAAACGTGAACACGTTTGTTCACGTGGTAAGCCATTAAAAAATGCCGCTCTTCATCCTCCATCTACTTCCTGTATTGTCTTCTTCTTCTTCATGGGTTGTGCCAGTGACATCTGTTGTTGATCATGTGACTCGCGTGATGCAATAGAAGTGTTTCTATTGCAGTTTGGCAAAATAAACCAATTTTGGTATGAAAATTGCCAAACCACCCCACCCTAGCACAAACTCCTTCTTTTTCATCAAAAAATGTGTTTTTGCAAAATTTCCGTGTTTCCATTAAACAAATTTATGATCGTTATTCCAGTTTCTGCAACTGGGGCAGTTTGTTTCATATTTTGCATTAACTACTCCACATGCAACATGAATACTTTTGATAAACGTTTTTCAGGCACGGTGAGGTATTATGTACTTTTGAAAGATTATTCACAGAACACCTCAAAAGATTGCCAATCAAAGATTGCCAATCAAAGATTGACAATCAAAGATTGCCAACAAACTAAAAGTTTTCTGGATTGAAATAAAGCCATCGTCCACCAGCATGCTGTCTGCAGAAGGCCATGGTTCCATCTCCTTTACCGTTTTGTTTCCTATATGCGTGCGGCATGGCCTATTCTAAGGAACGGGTGACGACGGGTGGTCTGCAAAAGTTGCGTCTGATTCCGAAGTTCCTAAACCGTGACAACTGTGAGAGTAGTCGTCTTGTGATCGGAAGGTTGCAGGTTCAATTCCAGCTTCGTCTTGCCACATGTCAATGTGCCCCTGGGCCAGGCACCCAACCCCAAATTGCCTACTGAGCTGCATATCAGTGTATAAATGTGAGTGCGAATGGGTGAATGTGGCTCTAGTGTAAAGTGCTTTGAGTGGTCAAAAATGATTAGATAAAGCTCTATACAAGTTCAGTCCATTTACCATGATGTCCAGTTTCAGATATTCTATTTCTTATTACTCCAAAAATAAAAATACATCAAAATCCATGTTACTCATTTTTGACCAATGAATGTAATATACTGTACATCCAAAAATATTTCACTTGGTGTGTTTTTTTTGAAAATTTCCATATTTTCTGTCTACTTCAAAAAAAAATTAAATCAGGGATTTAATTTTAAAAATTATAAAGTTATTGAAAAGATGCCTTGAGGACTAAAGCTACATTTCAACTAATTAAGGTTTGTTAAATAATAAAACAATGATATAAAGCTTCATTTTCATCTGATCATTGAGCACAAAACTACAAGACGATTCCTTAATATCATTTACGTTTTTGAATTTTCAGTAAGATGAATATTGCCTGGCGCGAGGATCAGAAAAAATATGAAACAGTCTTCAGTTTTCACTTCATCGGTTTATTTGTGTCTCATAAAACATAAAGTGAGTCTGTTAAGGGAATATGGAGAAACTACTGGCCTTTCAAAACCTTTTATACCATCAATCATTTCAGTTTTTCCACCCTTAAATGCATTTACAGGTATTTTTACAGTACTACTTCGATGAATTACCAGGTCCAATATAACCACTAAAAATGTCAACTGAACATACCAAATTGTCATAATCTGAAAATATAATTTCAACCAGACCAATGGGAGTTAAATGCACATTTACGTTTAAGATGTCATCTGCTTTTAATTTACTTAAGTGAAATCACTCCAAGTTTAATTCTAGGGGAATATATCAGCCATAATAAATCTTTGGGGGCCGGGGGGAGTTTACAAAGGAAACAAATGGCCTCTTTATGATGGAGATTGTTTTTTACGTCCCTCCTACATGGCCGCGCATTACTCAGATCGGTCAGCCATGATGCCACATGTCACACCGATGGTCCTCCACTCTCCAACACAGATGGAGAAAAGAGAAACGCCCACGCGCGCTGGTCTCTCCCAACGAACTGCCTCATGTCCTTTGCCACGTGGCGTCAAGCAGCGCGTACGACTAATAGATTCCCGCCGGTTTTACTGGCTTTTTCTTTCCTTTCTGTTAGCTCGGCCGCGCTTCACGTGCGGCTAACGCTTCACATCGTCATTTACCGACTCTGGTGACGTCAGGCCATCACTCTGTCATCAGTGCAATGTTGTCTAATGACGGGAACAAAGAGACACACGTTGCACTACTACCTGTACGATCCAAGACAACAGAAAGGCGGCGCTCCTTTCTGTGTTTGTATTTCTTGTACATCACCGCTGGTCATTATTCAGTTCAGGATGTTGCATATCATCGCCCCTCCTTTTTTTTTTTTTTTTACAATCCATATTTAACAATACATTTTTTTAATTCTCTGTCACAATCTTGAAACTGATGTCTGTAAAGATACACTTCCATATCGGTTGGCTTTCTTGTCAAGAAAAACACAGAGATTGTTGAGATTCCTTCAAAGTGAAATTAATATTTTACAAAATTTTTCATTTTTTCCCCTCCGTTTGCTTTTCTGTTCCTTCTCTTTCTCGTCGAGTGTGTGTGTGTAAATGTGTGCATGATTTGGTGTGGGTGACTCACTGGGTTGACTGGGTTCTCAGGTGATGTTATAACACACTTGAATAAAATAACGAGCCTCCTTCTGAAGCCCTCTGTCTTGTTGTTGTAAATGACTCACATCGGATCGTTGTGAAGAGCGAGCGCTCGCTTTTTTAAAATTAAAGTCAAGTTTGTTTATGTGGCACATTCCAGCAACAAAGTGCTTTGAACACCATAAAATCATCACACAGTAACCAATCACAAAACAAGCAATAAACATTTACATCTTGTCGAGTGCCGTCATCTAAAATCATCAAGCAAATATACATGAGATGTATCAATGAGTGTTCCAGGTATTATCAATCCAACCCAGTTCTAAATAGGTGACTTAAAGATTTATTATAAAGATTTGGTAGTAAACTATCACTACATTATTGAAATATCAGTTTTGTCAACTGCTTTGTGGACTAAATGACATTTATTCAAATTGAGCAATGAAAACTGAAATGCCTTACTGTATTCCTCAGTTTTCCTATGGACTTTTGAGGCTAAAAGGCTGAACTGCACCAGTTGCTGGTGATGAATACAGAGACACTCAGAGCTCCGCTGTGCAGCGGCTCCCTTAAAAAGTAATACAAGTCTAGACATAAAAACCCACATGTTAACCCAGACATTATTGTCTATATACAATCGCAAAACTATTATCATGTGTTAATATCAGCTGTTATTATAAAAACAACTGTAAAAGCAGCTTGACTTGTCCCATAAGAAGTAGCTTGTTCCCTTTCAACACCAAACTTGAAGTAAATGTGTGTGACCCAACGCTCTGTAGGACCTTTGCTGCTGCTCACATTAAGAACTGAAGCTCAGTGTTTAAGGAAATGAAGATTCAGAGTGGAGAAAATGGACATCAGTTCACAACGGCGTCAACATTTGGACATTCTAACCAAATAAGATCGGCATGTTTTTTTTTTTTAATTTATCCACTTATTGACCCTATGGTTAATTTCAAACCACAGTTTAGTGAAAATTTGTGGCTTAACAAAGTAAAGAGTTAGATGTGAATCTTAATTTTCACATCACACTGTAGGTTTCTGTTAGCATTTCCAGTTGGATGTTACTGTATGTTTACAACTGATTTGGGCTTTTTACCCCAGTGGGATAAAAACTGTATTATTCTACCATCCATTGAAAAATGTTCCAACTGCTAGTGGTCATATATGTAAGAAGAGCTAGATGCTACATGAACTGTCATAAATCATATGTGAGAAAAGAACATTGATTTCATGTGTGACACACATGGCTGGCACATTAAACATAATTTTGGCACATTTTGTTTTGATGATGTGAGAACACAAAATCTCACCAAGTATTTTTGGTTTCGTTTCTAGAGCAAATATCTTTGTAACCTTGAAATAAGACAAAACTAACTTACAAGTAACTTTTCAGTAAGACAGTGGAGCTTGTTTCAAATCAATAATTCATTGATATGGAGGAAAAAGTTCTTGTTCCATCTGCAGATTATTTCACTTACAACATGGAAAAATGTTTTCTTGTAATTGAGGTTATCTGCTAATGGAAAAAATAACTTTTTTGCCAATATTTCAAAGGTGGAAAATGTTCTACTTTTCAAACTTTTCAAACATTTCAAACTTTCCAAACTTTGATGTTCTTCGACTTTTGAAACTCAGACATTTCCACGTTTTTTCTAGAAAATTTCTGAGATGGATCTCGGATTTTCAGATTTTTTTGGGAGAAATTTAACCTTCCTTTGTTTTCTCTAATTTGCTATTGTATTAGCAGCAAATGTTTTTTTTTTGTCCTGTTAACTTTATCCCCCCCCCCAAAAGAAAAAAGTCAATAGAGGAGTAAGCTGTTGCTTTTGCCTGTTGCTGAGCCTCTCTACTCTCCCCACCCCCTCCCTCCTCTCTCAGTGGTCCGAGCCGTGCAGCTGGATGTTTCGGTGGCAGGATGAGCGTGCAGCATCCCATTTTATCCCTTCCCACACTGCAGTAATTATACTGTCAGCCGTGAGCATCAGGCAACTCAGACGGCAGCACAATAAGAGCCATGGCAGAGGGGCGTTGAGGCCTTCGCTTGCCTGTAATTTCGCATCTTAAATGATCGTGTAAGAGAAGCCAAGTTGCCGTGCTGATGATTGTCTCCACTGAGGCAGTGATATGATGAAGCTCAACAATAAGCAGGTGCTGCTGTTTGCCACGGGACAATCAAGACAAAAAAGAGCGATTTTTAAACCGACCCAGTCTTTCTGGATGATGGGAAACACGGCGAGTAAAAGTCTCACTGCGCAAAAAAACTCTCTGCATCACTTTCCCTCTTTTTACAGTAATGTGGGCTGGTGGAAAAGTGCCGGAGCTGCCTGAGCGTGATGAAGATCTGGAGATATTCCTGCAGCAAGCACACATCACATCACAACGCCTTATCTCACCCATCTGCACATATTTAGGCTGACAAATGACTGCCTGGAGCAGAATTTGATCAAAGTTTAACACCATGTGATTGCAGGCAGTATTAAGGACATCCATCTGATATGCATATGCGGCATCTTCAGTTTAGTTGGTATTAAGGTTAGCAGTACGACGGCGTGTTGGCGTCGTTGTAGATGGGGGGAAAAAGGAGCATATTTGTGTCAAGGAAATAACTCAGAAATTTTGAGCTCCATCTCGGAAATTTTCCAGACGAAACAAGGTAATTCCTGAATTTGAAAAGTCAGACAATTGCTAGAAAAATCTCTGAAGTTTTGAGATTAATCCCAAAAACTTTCTAGAAAAAAAAATCCCATACTTTTTGACTCTGAAAATTGACTCCAAAAATTTTAAAAAGTTGAATATGTTTGAGTTTTTTCTCAAAAAGATTGTTAGATTAACCTCAAAATGTCTGTTTTTTTCCTCGCTCAAATTTTTGATCTTTGGGACTCAGAAATGTCTGAGTTTTTTCTTTAATATGTCTTTGAGTGTTTGGCAGAAATTTACAGATTAAAAAAAACTAACGTGGCCCTAATACGCTTTAGTGTAGGAGTCCTTCAGTAGATAGGGTTTAATTACAGAATTTGTACTAAATTTAGATCTTTGCAGTCATTTTTTTAAGACGACCAAAGGAGCATGGATTGCTGTTATTATTGCATAAACATAGATGTAAACTGTTACACAAACAAACCTGGAATAGCATTCCAGGCAAAGTTACAACAGCAATGTTTACATTACATTACATTACAGGACATCATGGCCAAAGACAAAAAGATGAAAGATATTAGAAATATGTTTAGTGGACAAGTGGTAAATAAAGGATAAGTAACTATCTGGACACTGCAGCATAAGCTCTTTACACTTTGTCACAACCATGCAACAAATTCTGCAGAGTTAAATCAACACTATGCAGAGTCTATGTGGGCCTCATCAGAATTGGTGTTAATTCAAAAATAGTTTGAGTAGTTCTAACTTTTTCAAGTGTTAAAATGACTTCATTTCTTGTTGAAATAACTCTGGAAAGAGTTAAATTAACACCAATTCTGATAAGGACCACATAGACTCGGCATAGTGTTGATTTAACTCTGCAGAATTTGTTGTGCAGGTTAGCATTAAAAAATATATAATTCAAAGGGGCAGTAATGTGTAATTTCCAGGCATGTAGTGCCATTTTATAGCTCTATCAAGTAACCATACTTCAGATATTATAAGAAATGCTATGTATCAAATATGACTTAAGAGAAAGTTGACTTTGCCTTAAAATTGAGCCCCTGTTTCTTTAAGAAACTCCTCCTCTTTCTGAAACTCCAGCTTCAGGAAGTCATCACAACATGGCTCCTCTATTAACCCTTTAACAACATTTTTTACCAGCGTTGCTCTGAGAAGTAGCTTCTCTGATGACCTCAGCAGTTCCACCAAGTGTTTGCTAACTGCTTCTGGCTAGTCTGAAGGAGCTGACTGGGGAGAGGTAGGGAAGGGCTGATCTGTGAGGTGGCGATAGAAGGTTGCTGCAATTTGCACAGCTAAATGGCTGCCACGGGAGATTAATTGATTTCTCAAACATCAATCAACCAATCAAGTTTACCACTTTTCAGTAACAAGGTAGTTCAAGATGTTTTATGTCATAAAAATGCAAAAATACAAAGTCATAGAAGATACCACACAGTCAATAACTGAGAAAATCAGTACAATGTTGGTCAGTGTTTAATTTATTATGGTTCAAATGCAACTCTAAACAAATTGGTTTCTAGTACAGTTTTAAGGGAGGTCAGTGTTTCAGCAGCTTTTCAGCTTCCTGGAAGTTTGTTCCAGATTTGTGGATGAATGAATCAAGGCAGCACTCCAGGTATGTTTTAGATGAAGGAATTACCTTATAATATGCACATCTGAAAAAAGTCAATGTCACATAATACTGGCGTTTTAAAGCTGTGAACATCTCATAGAGTACTGAGTAGCAGCCAGTGGTGATGCTAGGGGAGCTACAGAGAAACACAGCTCAGGTGGAAGCAACTATTAGTCCCGACCTCCACAAATTTGATTTCTGGAAGAGGGAAAAATACTCAGTTGTTGAAAATCTATTTTTGAAAATTCGCTCCAAGGAGTCTGATTCAGCTTGACATATTTAGTGAAGAACAAGCCATCTCCAAATGTGCAAAGCAGGTACAGACATCTGTCAGTGGTCCTGAAGTCGTAATTGCAGGAAAAAGAAAACAAAAAGAATTGCATGTGCCTCTAATTTATAATTACGTATTACTTTCTCATTTGTAGCAGTTTGTGGTGACATAATGTTTGATTGGTGTGAAAATTCCCGCAAGCCTTGTATGCTTGCTTTGTTGTAACAATGTGTTGCATAAAGCCATTTTTATGTAAAACCTGAGCAGCAGCAGCCAGAAAAACTCCACTTTCTAAGATCTGAGCCACAGGATGTGGCTCGTTGGAAGGCTCTTGGTGATCTGATCACAGTTCTGTGTAAAAACTTTTTTTTAATGTAATCCCAGACTGACTTCATGATGCTCAGATCAGGGCTCTGTGGGGGTCAGACCATCTGCTGCCGGACTCCCTTTAGTCTTTCTTACTGGAGAAAGAGAGACTAGCCGTCCATTTCAAGCTCGTTGCCTAGCTGCGGAGGGAATTTGTAACAATTGGCTGCCTCCCTGGGACAGGAAGGCTTGACTAAGGACGTAAAAGATATTTAAATTTTTATTATCAGTATTAAGAATTTGAACTGAATGCTTGAACCAACAGCAAACGCTGGCTGAAACTGCACCCTTTCTTCTAAGATATAGGCCTACTAATAATAAATCTCACAGTCGGGGTTTTAAACACACACCAGGGCGTTGCTGTTCTGCTTCAGCTCCCCCACCGCTGGCGGATACATGTGAAGAGACGATGAGGTAACACACAATCCCGCCGCTGGAGGAGATCTCTGGCGCCATCTAGTGGGCAATGAAGCACCAAAGATATGTATGTATGCAACCTTGGTAAGTTCACTGTCATTTAAACAGCTGGTTCTCGTCCTTTTCATATTAGTCTCCAGTCCCACTGCGGGTAATGAAAACTTTTCTCAACAAAGGCCTCGGCACGAGCGCGCGACCCGCCCGGTGCTAAGCTGGAGATCACAGAGCCGCCGCGTGACCCTAATCTGCATAATTACATTAAGGGCGCTAAAACCGCGCTGCTAGCGGCACGGTCCAAACAAACAGCGGGAGAGCAGCAACATTGTTCTTAAGGCCAGAGAAGATATGATTCAGCAAAAATTCAGAGAAGAACTGTTAATCAAATCCGTGAGTACACAATACCAGAGACTCGTTTGCATTTTGTTAAACTGTAGAAGAAAGTAAAAGTTCTTAGCAGTACAAGTTGCCTTGGAGCAGAACAGTAATATTGTTCTGAGTGAAAAAGCTATTTTTCCCACATAAATATGACAGTAATAGTTTCAGTGATCTGGATTTTAGTCTTGTAGTTGAATCAAATCAGCCATGTTGATTGATTTTTAGGAAAATAAAGTAGTCAGCAATGACTGAACAAAGTTTATGGATGTAAAAGTTTTTATTGTCATTTGGAACAGACTCCATCAACTTTGGAGAGTTTAGCTCTAGGTGAATTTTGTTTTTATTGTACCTAATACAACAAACCTACTTTCAATAATGTTTTTTTAATTACAAATACAAGCAGTTTTATATTTTATATTTAATACTTAGCCTTGTAAGGGGATTTTTTTTGTGTGCGTTTTTAATTGTTTTGTGGCTCTGTAGTGAGAAAAAGAGTGTTAATATCTACTATAAAATCTAATATACAACTGATATCTCTTATAAAAAATATACAAAATAGAGTTGTTTTTTTGGGTTTTTTTTTTTACCAGAACCTAAAGCTAACACAAAATCAGAGGATGGAGTTTTTATCATCACCAAACAACTTCTGTCTTCAAATTTTCAGTTATTCTTGATGGAAACGTATGAATCACATGATGGCATGTTGGTAGACGGTTTGAAGGTTTTACTTCTTTAGGGCACACATGAAGAAAAGCAAAGTAGTAAGTGTATCCAGACATAATTAAAAAACAGTTGTCTTATCTTTTATTTGCAGATTTTTACACCATTTTATTTTATACCTAGCTGACATAAATTGTATAGCTAGTGTAACAAATCTTGTCTTGTAATAATAATAATCAATTTAATTTGTACCACACTTTTCATTAGAAAAAATCTCAAAGTGTAGCATGTGTTTCATACAGTAAGGTTTTGGTTACAGACCCAAAACAGTCAAAGTCTGTCAAATAAAATATTATGGTTCAAATGCAGAGATATGTTTTAAGATTGTTTAAAATTATATCTTTATTAAAAAAGAAAGAGACTTTAAAGGAACATTTCTGAATCGGCTCTGGATGGAAATCACAAGTATTTTTTAAATAAGGAATTAATATCTTACCAACAATAGATAACTTTCTTGTTGTCTTCATTTACTGTACATACAGAGTAGTTATTTGGTGGTTGGAGAGGATGCAACCTCACACCATATACAACATACAAAGAGATTTACATGTAAAGTGTTGAGTAACCAATTAACAGAAAGGTAAACCAGATTAAAAATCTATGATATTACATTTTATTGTTATATACAATTCTGAGTGAAATCCTTTACACATTCTGTTCTCAGTATGTGTTTCACCCAGGAAGATTACTGGTGGTGCACTCTGTCGCTAATTTCAGATTCCAGGGAATATAATAATCAATTAACCCACCCAGTGTAAAGATTTATAACTTTATGTTCTGAATAAACTGATTCTCTCATAGTTGATAAAGTCAAACAATATTTTTCATTTAAGGTCTAATATGAGTCCATGATGTCTCATTCATTTAGGAACCTGCGCAACAAGAGGAAATGTTAACCACCCATGATAAAAATGCCATGTTGCATGTGACTAGTCAGAGCATCAAACAGGCAACTAAAAACAGCCTCAGCTCCAATACACCTGGCCTCCATATGTCAGGCTCACATGGACAAGAGTCACTGGGTCAGCTTATGGCATCTTCACTGACCCAGGAGGGCATGGCACAGCTGGGCTCACTGGTGCTTAAGCCTCCCAGGCATGACTTGGAGAGGCTGGCTGAGGACCAGCCACCCAGGCGGCCCCTCAAGCTCACCCCTCTGGATCTCCCAGAGGAGGTCAAAGAGGCACAGAGGAAAAAACTTCACTTGATCCAACAAGACGCCAAACTTGGCGACTGTAAGTTCGACATGATGCTGAAGGAGAACATCATGAGGAAGTCAAAACCGATTATGAGGCAGAAGATTGTGAAAGCAGTCGTGGGTTCTTCTCCTTCAACCATGCCAGTCGTGACTCAAGCACAACAGAAATCCCATAGACCGCAGCTGACACGCTCTAACCCCATAGAGAAGAGCGGAGAGAAGCAATTGCGAGGCATCCGAGGGATCCCAACATCCCTCTCCGGCAAGCCTGCCCCTCCTCTACCTACTGCCAGAATCAAGGCTCAGGCGTATGCGGCGGAGAGGCGTCACGCAAGAACCCAAGTGCCCTCCAGTTTGAGGTAGAGAGTAGGCGGCCGAGGCTGAGGAGAGGGCAACGCCTCGAAGAGGATCAGTGCCAAGCCAACACGTCAACCAGGGGATTATGCACAGATGGAGGCAAGCTTGCCCAAGGTGTCCGAGGCAAAGGGCAGCAGGCGGAGTGGGCTTGTAGAGGCCAATCGCATGCTGGAGAGAACATCAAAGATCCCTGCACTCCCGCAACCTCACGCGAACAGGGAAGCGCCAAAAAGGGCCACCGAGAAGGAAGCGGGAAGCAAGCTGCGAGATACGTCTTGAGTAGACAGTCAGATGAAGATGGAAACAGGGAAGCAATTCCCGAAAGCTGGAAGGCAAAGAGGAAAATTCCCTTGATCATGAAGCAGAACAATGTCTTCCCTGTGGAGGCTCTGTAAGTGTAGTGAAAGTTCAGCTTGGAAGTTGCCAATTCCTTAGATAGCAAATCATATATTTTGTTCAGATTACAGTTTATCATGTTCCAAACTTTAATGCATAAAGTAAATTAGTAGTGAGAGACACATATGCCAGGTTTGCTTTAAGTTATGCATAGTCATATTTGCAAAGTCTCTGTTGACGAGACTGACTTAATTAGCCTAGGCAGCCCTGGCACGGAGCGAGGCTTCTGATACATCACAGGGTGTGATACAGCAGTGATCCAACAAAATGACACAGCAGAGATTTTACTCCCAAGGAGGACAAAACATCCTGAGGGGTAGGATCTGAACCATGGAGATACTGAGGATGTTGAATGACTGATCTAAAATTTTGGAGTATTTTTTTTAACTGGAAATGGCATGATTAATATATTTTAAAAGGGTAAGAGTGTCAAAAATATATAACCCAAATATGTATTGATTTTTACATTTTGAAAAAATAAAAATACTGCACAGTGGCGCTCTGATTCTGTTTGAATCAACCGTGCAAGAGTTTCTCCTCCAGAAATTGCTCAAGTGTCTGTCATTTAAAGTGCATCTCAAAATATGAACTTATTGTATGACCTCATCACATATCACTATGTCTGTAACATACATTATTGAGCTTTGACAATTTTTCTGCAACTGACAGCCCTCCTTTACAAACTGGCAAAGACAATTTTAGACTGTACAGCTGTCCATTTGTCAAAGCAAGTCATGCAACAAATGAGATCCAGTTGATCTGGTCTACATTCTAATATTAATTTTGAAAGCAAAAGCATTTGCAAATATCATTCAAATTTTTAAAACATTATGTTGGATGACTAGACATTTCAGTCCCTATACTAGGCCCATGATTATACGATGCAACCAGCCACTTGTTTGGTCAACCCCTCACAACATTGTCCAAGAGGACATTTGCGGCTCCTGTTTGGCCCCCCAACCACAATTTAAGAATGATACAAATTTTCTAATCTTCTCATGTTAATTTGATTGTAAATATAACCACATTTGTCCATTTGCAAATATAACCTCATTTGTCTATTTACTCAAAAGCAGACTTTGTTGAAACCAAATCTGTTTTTAACACATTTTTCTATATGTGGCTAAATAGAGCAAGCAATTTCAAAGAGCAAGCAATCCAAATTATTTTCATTTTGGTGAGAAAAGAAAGAATTTTCAAACTGGTTGCCTTTTTGTTCACAACGAAACAAAAATAAGCCCCTTTTTAAAGTTTTGGAACTATAGTTGTTTTAATGTCGCATTCCTACACAACAATCGGACAACTTTATTTGTTTGACTGACACATTACATGCTTGGTTTATTGTTGACCAGACAAAAAAATAAAGTAATTTTTTTTGACTAAAGCATTTTTTTTTCCATTTTATTTTATTTTTTCCTACATGTAGTTTTTCATTTAATAATTTTGTCCTATATGACAAAAACATTTGCTGCTTCTGCTACTTTGTGTTCAGGAATCTTCACCTTCACAGTTTGTGTACGATGGCCGACAGGTGCAAATGCGCAGCAACAGAGAAAACATGCAAACAAAAAAAAGACATGTGCACAAATAAAATGCAACAAACCAAAAAAGAGACGCAAACAAAAAGGAATACAACCACAAATGAAATGCAGCAAACAAAAAAGAGACGCAAACCACTGACAAAGTGTCGTTAGACATCACTGCACTCAGTCTTTTTCCCATGCATTAATCCTTTGCTGTTGTGCTTAAAACCCAAGAGTACATTTGTGAAATCATAAGCCAAACCCTTAGAGTAAATACCACGCACTAACCTGAGCCGAGATCCTGCATGAACCAGAAAGGGAGTGAGGCTGTAGATCATCAATGTCTTATGCGGTCTTAAAGTGTTGAGTTTGGAGCTTTAAATCTCTGAAACATTTCTAGTTCTTCACGTTTTGACTCAATCAGCCATGCTGTTGTAGATGTTTTTAGCAGAGTGCCATAAAATGCCACTTTGCCTGGAAAATACATAATACTGCCCCTTTAAACTTTGGATTACAACTAGATGTGTTGCCCTCTGCTGTTTGTAAGACAGACTGCAGGTTTTTAGATGCTTTTTTTCTAACTATACTAAACTATAAGAGTTATCTCACACCTGGTATAGTTTTGATGTGGTATTTTTTAAACCATATTTAGAATTTTTCTCTTTTTGTTCCCAGAACAGGTTTGCTAAAACTGCTCCAGGCATGGTGACAGTTCCACTGTACCTTTTTAAAGATTTGGCTTCAGCATTTTCACACATGATGATCCAACCATATTCTGGTAGAAGATTTCCCATCTGACGTGGGAGGTTTGAAGCTGGCTGTCAGTCAGGTAGCAGATGGCTTTTTCCAATGCGGCCCTGTGCTCGCCCGCCTTCTGGTCACCTCTTCAGACCCTCTCACGCACGACGACAGACGGTTCCTCAGACGTACACAATCACTCGCATCGTACATCTGCCCCGAACCATCAGCCCACTTCCCGTCCGCTCCTCGTTGAGCCTATACATAGCCTGACATGCGATTCAGTTCCTTGGCTACAAAGACACTGCAAATAGCCCTGGACATAATGACCGTCTTGTTTGTTGTCCATGGCATCCACATATTGACACTGTGTTTTAGTACATTTTGGTTCCCTGCATAAGATTGGAGTGCATGTCAGTTATTGGAAAAGCATCACACAACAACTTTAAAGAGGTTTTCTGTTGCTCAGAAAACCTCTTGAGATTGTAGAGAAGGAAGAGGATGTCTGAAAGGAAATCGTGGCTGCTGTTTGAAGTCAACTTTTGTCCAGGAATCCATGTAAATGCGTTCAGTGGTTGTGTTTCTGTTACAAATGTATGTAAGACTTTCAATATTTTGCATATGTTGGGGGAGGGTAGTAAACATAATTTCGCATTTGCAGTGTTCCCATTTGACAAACACGATTAAAACCATGTGATTAAGTTTGTTCATGCAATAAGTAACATGTCACGCCATAATTCTCCAACTACTTCCTGTTGTCGTCTTCTTCGTGGTTTACGCCAGTGGAAACATCCAGTTAATCATGTGATTCGTGTGATGCAAAAAAAGGGTTTCTGTTGCAGGTTGGCAAAATAAACAAATATTGATATGGCCAAAAACCACCTCATACTAGTGACAAACACTTTTATCAACTAACAGGAGTAGTTTTTTTAATCGAGTTTTTCCATTAAAATTATGTCAAATTGTGCAATTATATGGTCAATGGAAATGCAGCTAGAGTCTTGTGATAGTTGTCATACCCTGTGAAATAACTGTTTTTTGTCATGGTACAACTACAAAGTTCAAGGTTTTTGAGTGGGATCCCTCATGATAGAAACTAAAAGTAGCTCAGAACTCCAAAATGAAAGTGAAAGAGTACATGGATTTATTTTTATTTTTCAAATCAAAATCTAAGTTCTTGTAAACATGTAGCCCTGTGAACAATAACTCCGCAACGTCATTTAAAAAATAATCATGCACACATGATCGGTTTCAGGAAAGTTTTCATCCACATGAACTCTCACAAAGCCGCCCCTCAAAGTTGTTTTAAGCTTGGCACACCTGTACAGGGCAGTGTAGTGCATAGCTAAAACCTATGTTGCCCAATCAGATTGCTTCAAAACAACTTCCTGTTTGAAGTTAAACAAGGCGCCAGGTGGTTTATTACGCGGACAGGTTTATGTTGAAGTAGCATCAAAATACGAGGGTTGAAATAAAAGAAAAAAAGAATAAAACACAATTTTGTTTTGGTCTATCATTTAAATTCTTAATAAATTACATTAAAGCTGAAGTATGTAATGTAAAAAAAAATCACATTTGTTAAAACTGCAACTATGTTGTGATAATCTGTGAAAAGATTGATCTCATCCCTGAGCTGCTATTGCCATCTCAAAAAATGCATCGACCAATCAAAGCCAGGAGGAAGGACTTAGGGATGTCAATCATCTCAGGTACTCGCTCCTAAATGTGCAAATGAAGGAGAAACAACTTACCATTACAGAACAACTGTTTATCTACTGTCATCTATGGCCATGTTAACTAGCATTAGCCTTCACGCTAGGCTCTACTATCAAAAAGAAGCTGCAACATATCAAAGAGAAAGGTGGGATAATGACCAGCACCACACTGAGGATGACTGATGGTGCTAAGACCCACCTCCTGGCTCTGATTGGTTGTTTCTAGTTAGCTTTGGGAGAAGGCAGAGAAGATCCTTTTTTCTCCTCCCACAGATTATTTATCTCATATCATGACATAGTGATAGCTTCAACAAATATGTAAAAACGATGTTTTTTTACTACGGTTGTACCACATGAGGTGTGCAAAAGAGAAAAAATGTACAATCTTGCAATATATAATTTTATACTATATCAACATCTTCTTGAAATTATGGTCTAAGGCATATTTTGTGAAAAGTGATTTTGAGCATAACGTTAGGAAGATGATGATATAGTAATTTTCTATGCTCCACTTATCTGGAACAAACTTCAAGAAAACTGCAAAACAGTTAAAACACTTCTTAAAATCAAGGCTAAAATTCCACCTGTTCAGAGCTGTCTGTCATTAATGACAACTAGAACATTGATTGGTTTAGTTTTTCTTCATGATTTTTAAAGATGGCATTTGATAAAATGTGCTTTACAAATCAACTGGCCTCGATCTGACTGGAATGAAGGCACAACAGAAGAGCGTCTGAACTGGTGCGTCCACCACAAAGGTACAAGCAGGAACGTTCTGTAATTATTTTACTCAGTCTAAATAAAACCCGTCTCCACAAGCATGTGGTCAGGAAGAAACCAAAGCGGCTCGGGCCACCACCAGACCCAGGGTGGCTCCTCTGTGGCCATCACAGTGGCAGGGGCTGGACACCAACAGGCCGTTACCGAGATGCTGCACCTCGTCTTTGGCTGGGCAGAAAGAAAGAGAAAGAGAGAGAAAAAAATGACAAAAATATCCAAAAAAGTTGGCTCTATATTTGGATGAGCCTCTCAGCCTGTTTTTTTTTTCATGAGCAGGCCACAGGCGGTGGAGAACAGCAGAAGAAACCTCGTCTCCCAAGTGAAACCCTACACTTTCTTTCTCCCCCCCACCTCCTGCTGTTCCCTCCCACTCCGACCAGCCATCTGAAAGGTTGCTGGAGCTCACCTACCAAACACTACTTCACAACTCTGTGCACTGGACCGGCGACCCGGGAAAAGGAACGGGGCTCATCTTGATTTGGGGCACCTGCCAGGAGGGGGAACCTGTTTTTGGATTATCACCTTATAATGATGCTCCTGCCGTGCTAATCCAGAGTGTGAGCGCTGGAGGCAGAGAGAGAGAGAGGGTTAAAAAGAGTGAGAGAGAGAGAGAGAGAGAGAGAGAGAGAGACTCCTTCAGTGAGACTGACTCACCGGCCAGGTAAGAAAAAAAAGACATATTTTCACCTTCCTAAAATGATGGCATAAGTCAATAGTTGTCAAAATGTATGGGGTTTTTTTTGGATAAATCATGTTTTGGCAGAGAAAAAAAGGTGATTTTGCAAGGGAAAAAAACCTTTTGGTAGAAAACAATGACACAATGACTGGGGCATTATTTTAGGAAAGTCACAGTATGATACTATTTTGGTCTACAAAATTATGACATTTGTTCAATGATTAACAGTGGGATAAATCTTTTTTTAATGGTTTAGCCATTTTAGTTATTTTACAGCTCCTGTGACTTTAAAACTGCTTCAAAAATAAATTTAAATTGATATTCTTTGTCCTCAGAGTGTGACATATTAGAAAAACAAAAAAACTCCAGAAAGTTTTTTTTCTCACATCTGAGGAATGATGAGCACAGTGCTTCTGTTATAGAAATCTAAGCTGCAAGTCTCAGGTCTGCCGCTGAGGGAGGAACTGGAAGTCGGCCTGATGACACAGACCTGCAGGTTTCTTTTTCCTCTTTTTTTTTGTTGAGGAAACTGGACTCAGGTTCACATGCTGATTGAAGCGAAGCAGCAGCAGCAGAAGTCACCTCACATGGTTTATCTGCACATAAAAATGGAGAATAACTCCAGTGGAAGAGCCAGAGGTTGTGTTTTAAATGGAGTTCTATAAATGTGGGAGGACAGAGTCATATAAAGCCCAACAGTTGCGCTAAAGAGCTAATTACTGCTACTGTTATTTGTGACGCTACAACCCTCCCATATATAAGATAGTCCTATTTAATTTCAGGTCATTGTGGATTTTATGAGAACAATATATATTTGTGTATTCATATTGAAAAACCCCCCTCAAAAATCTATAAAGTGTGGCATGAATGCATATTCATCAATCTTTAATAAATAAAACCCAGTACATCCAACTTCCTTCTGAGTAAATCTGCTAGTGTGAGGTTCTGTATTAGAACCATCACAGTTTATGATGCGAGTGATATGGCTCTCTGCCCAGAGTGTCATATCAAAGGGGGCATGAGAACTCAAAAACATAAAAAACAAAACAAAATGACTTTTGCTTCTTAACATGTCTAACCAGAGAGTGTAAGAAAACATGGCTGAAAACTAAAGCCTTTATTGTGATGCTAAAGTCTGAATTGGATTAGAGATGTCTGGACTACATTTGATCAGCTTCATTTGAAAATTTGAGTTACCAGTTTTAGAAATACATAAACCTCACTTCCACACGCACGCAAGCACGCACGCACAAAAAACCCCACACACACTTTCAAATATACAAAATTTTTATTATATAAAAAAGATTGGCAAATAAGATTGATTTAACATTCGAATGTTAAATCAATCTTATTATTTCCATATTCTTTAACATAAAGCTTTGATTTGTAAACTTTATCTAAAAAAGAAAAAAAACAAGCAAAAAAGAAAGATCAATTTTCCCAGAGAGCATGTGGAGGGTAGCATGGTGGAAAGCATGAATGCTGCATTTTCTTCTTCTTCTTCTTTACTGGCATCTGGCCAAAGTTCATTTTCCAGATTTTAACATTTACCCTAACTCAGGATGTTTGGAGCAGTTCAGCTCACATACCTAATCTGCTCATAAATAGCAACAGGGAAGGAAAGAAACAGAAATAACCCTAAGTGGAATCAGATAAGAAAATTAGTATCTGGAGGCTGAATGCCTTTGCTTTCCCAAAAGTTCATAATGCCCTCACTATTCCACCTTCTAACACAGGCACAGTCATAGACAGTAGGTTACTATGGCAATCCCCCCCAGCCCCTCTCCCTCTAAACCTCATTTTGCTTAATACTCCAATCTACCTAATTCTGTGGTCTTTTATAAACTTGGAGCATTAGCATAGTGCTAGCAAAACAGAATTGTGGCCCTTTTGACACTTTGTCACTTCGTCACCACAAAACCGCTGAACCTTTTGTTTCCAGTGTATGTTGTAAACTAATGCAAAGTAGAAAATTGGGTATTATATCTGAAAAGTGTGGCATACATTTGCTTTAAATCCTCATTTCTCTGGTAGCTCTGACTAAAACCCGGTGAAACAAATTGCCTGGTCACCTAATTTGTTACCTGTGTGTAATTTAAGCATAGAGGAACAAACTGCTACTCCTTGTCCACACAACAACTCTGGCCTTCATGGAAGAATTGCAAAAGAAAGAGAGTACACATACGTACACTGGTCAGATGAGACAGAAATGAATTTTACATTGTATATGTAAAAAGAAAAAGAGAACAAAAACACCCCTAAGAACTAAAACTGCTTTGTCAAAAATGATAGAAAATTTTTTTTCTCAACTAACAACAGAGATGAAACTTAGCCAAATCTAACAGTAGACAAAATGAGTTGTAATAATTTAAATCTAATATTCATAAAAAAATTAAAAATAGCATTCTTTTGATATTTTTAAGCTTCACCAAAAGAAAAAATCCAGATAAAGTTGTTGCAAACAAAAAAAGATCATCTGAGTACATTAACAATTTTTTCTATAATTCACTTCTATCTGAGGACAAATATGTTATCTCAATATAGACAACTTATTTTGTCAAAAGATATAGAAATCCTTCAAAAAAATACATTCCTTCAAGAAGTCACATTTTAGCAAAATATGTTTGCAGTAAACTTAGTAACCTAAACCTAGACAAAAACTAAAATAACTACATTAAATCCAAATTAGAAGGACTAAAATAATAGCTAAAAACTTAGGCAAAAATAATATGCTGAAAATGTTGTGCTCTGTCAAAGTTAACATTGCATGGGAGATGTTTATGACAAAAATTAATAGAGCTAAATATATGGAAGAAATCTCAGAGACTTGAAACTGGAGTGGACGTTCGCCTTCAAACAGGACAATTCTCAACATCAAGCCAGTGATACAATGTAATGTTTTACATTAATTCATTTTTATGTGTTAAAATGGCCCAAAGTCCACACCTAAATTTGATAAAGAAAGACTTGAAAATGTCCAGAGATGTTCTCCCTCTAATATAAGCTGGGAGAGGCTAAATCAAAAGGCCTGCAGCTAAAATTGCAACTAGTTTCAGCTTCTATCAGCATTTATGCATGGAGACATATACAAACACACACCACTGTTAAAAGACACTTAGTTTAGTTCTTTGAGAAGTTTTGGAAATTAAAAACACCAAATATCAAGTTCACCATAAAACGCAACGTATGCGGTTGATAGAGGTTAAAATGTTACTAGCAGGATAAGAAACAATCATCAATCATTCTTTAGGTGTGAAATTAATACAAGCATTGAAAAGGTTACATTAGCATTTAGCTGAATGTTCAATAAAACGTGAAGGGACAAAAACATGAGTCTATCAAACCTAAGGAGTCTAAAGTACACAAGAGGTGGATCTTGAGGAATCCTTCTATGGCAACCTCCATTGAATGGTGGAGTACTGGTTACCACTATAGCCTTACACCATCAGGTTCTCTATGTTTAGCTGCCAGAGCTAGGAAATAAATAAAGGAGCAGTGTCTTATTAAAACGAGAGTTCCTTGTCATAACGAGATGATTCAGTGGGGAAATACGTTTTCAGATTTTGGCTTCTTAATAAGTCCCTCTGACTATCTTCTCACTTAGTTTTTTTATTTTTTATTTTTAAGACAACACCCTCAAGATGCTTCTGTTTTACTGTAATGACCTTTCTTATTTAATGTTGGCTGGTTTAATGAAATATTACTCTGGAAAACTTTTTGTTTTAATGAGTTTTAACGTTTTAATGAGTCGTTACGACGAGAAGCTCTTGTGTTAGTGAGGAATAAAGCTTGTCAAGACAAGAAAGTTTCTCATTATGACATGAAGTGTCCTCCAACCCATAATGTTAAGGTGACTTCATTCAGTAGCATCTTTAAGTCCACTAGCATCGTACTAAGGAACAACAGAATAAATATTTTCTTCATTTTTCTTTCCAGTGGCAAGCAGATAGTTTTGGTTGCATGTTTCCTCTGGAAAATAAATGAACGAACAATGTGTTCAGTGGAAATATCTTACTGTACTGAAACAAGGAGGAAGATGGTAAAAAGCTTTTCAGCTCTTTGGGGACTACTTCTTTCCGACTTGACCAATAACTCAAACTTTCCAGAGCTCCCCCCAGGCAACCCCCCACAACGAGACAGTCTTCCTGTCAGGATGAGCCCATGTTTAGGCTAGAGTCAGTCACATGTTAGACCTCCAGCAACAGCAAGCACTACAAATTATGGACTACAGTTGAGAATTGAGAAGTGTTTAGATGTTGGGATTCTGTCAGTGTCATTAAGACACAACAGCCAGCCCAATAAAAAACAAAAAAAATTCTAGTTGATGACCAAAAAGGGACCAGACTGACTCACATCGTCCAATAGATGTCTTTGTCTGGGTGTTAAAAATAATCTGATCAATCTACATCAGCAAAGCTCAACAACTACGCATTCCTCTTTTTTAGTCTCGTGGGCAGTTAGAAAGACATAGTTTGGCATCAGGTTCCAACCATCCTCAGTCAGTCCAATTTTCTCTGGATGGAGAGTTCACTTGCTCCTTCAAAGAGATGTTTATTTCCGTCTTAGCTTTCAATTATCATGTTCCGAGAATGAAGAACATTTCCTGCCAAGCTTCATACCAGAGATATACGGGGCTGGAGGAAATGTTTGCCATGAGATGAAGCCAGGAGTGTAAGTGTCTTTAAATGCACAGAGTGTTAGTACAATTTTAAATTAGTTTTCTGCAAGGCTCGTGTTATAGTTGGGATGTGAATGCAATGGCTACAGAATGTTTTTAATTCACAACAATCTTCCATCTCCACAGGAAGTACTATGCTTTGAACAAGCATTTGTCCTTTGACAGATTTCTCCTAAAGGTCAAGCTTCAAAGTTAGATTCACGCATTCAACTGTGATATTTTAGAAATTTGAGTCCTATCACTCAAATCAAAGTTGTTTGCCAAGACGAAGTAGGCAAAAAAGTCAAAAAGTAACATATCACCCCTCCCCCCAATCTAAAGACATTCAGCAACAGATGAAAAACAGTCACCAAGAATTATAGAAAGGGTTACCAAGCCATATCTAAAGCTTTATGATTCAAGGAAACCACTGTAACATCATCATCCAAACATGGAACAGTAATGATCCTTCCCATCAATGCACAGTGTACCAAATTTACTTCATAAGTAATTTTAAATAAAGCACCCAGGAGATTATAAAAGATCACAGAGAAACATCAAAAGCACTACAAGCATCATTTGCTTCAATCAAAGACAGTGTTCAACAAGAAGAGGAAAATTGCATCCTTTATCCAAGACTGTATCTTCAAATTTAGCAAAGTGACATTTACCGAGACAGCTTGATGATCCCCAAGACTTTTCGGAAAAAGTCCTGTGGACTGATGAGACATGACATCTATCCATCCATCCATTTTCTTCCGTTTTGACTGGGGTCAGGTCGTGGGGGCAGCAGCCCAGACTTCCCTCTCTCCAGCCACTTCTTCCAGCTCCTCTGGGTAAACCCCAAGGCGTTCCCAGGCCAGCCGACAGACATAGTCCCTCCAGCGTGTCCTGGGTCTTCCCGGAGGCCTCCTCCCGGAGACGCGACATTGCAAAACAAAAAAAAAAAAGACATTGTCACAAAAAATACAAGGTTTTTAAGAAAAGAGATTAATATAATTTAGAATAGAGCTGTAACATAACAGAAAGAGGGCAAAGTGAAGCACTGTCAATACTTTGAGGATATGCTGTGTTGCCTGATGTCTCCACTGATCTTTCCAGAGCTTGATGGTGGTAATAAGCTGAACGAAACAGACCCAAGACAAGGCCCACATGGAATTCCGACTGGGATTTAGGATCACCCTGGTCTGCTTCGTCCTGGCCTTGACTCTTTCAGGGGAAGGAGTGGATGCACAAAGGGCAGGTAAAACCATTCAGCATGAAATATTCCTACCCACATAGGAAGTTTAATCTGTCCCAACTACATGTAACTGAATCCCCATGTTTTTGTCTGCTGTAGGTTGTAAGAATGTCCACTATGACTTGGCGTTTATTCTGGATACCTCATCCAGTGTGGGAAAAGAAAATTTTGAGAAAATTAGGCAATGGGTAGCGAACTTGGTAGAGTCTTTCGACGTAGCGCCCGATAAGACCAGAGTGGCAGTGGTTCGCTACAGTGACAGGCCGACCCAGGAGTTCAACCTGGGGCGATATAGGACCCTGGAAGACGTGAAGCGAGCTGCCCGTAACATACACTACCTAGGGGGAAACACCATGACCGGGGACGCCATCAGCTATACCACCACGAACATCTTCACGGAGAGGAACGGCGCGAGGCCTGCTGAACACGGCATTCAGAAGGTGGCCATCTTGCTAACGGACGGCCGAAGTCAGGATTACGTTCTGGAACCTTCCAGGGCAGCCGCCAAAGCTGGCATCCGGATGTTTGCCGTGGGCATCGGGGAGGCTCTGAAGGAAGAGCTGGAGGAAATCGCGGCAGAGCCCAAGAATGCCCACGTCTTTCACGTGACCGACTTCAACGCCATTGATAAAATCCGAGGCAGGCTGAGGAGGAGGCTGTGCGAAAGTAAGTCACCCATCAGACTATTTTAAACACATTACTATCCCTGTCTGCTGCATGGCCTCTTTCTGAAAAAAAAGCCACAATGGAGAGTCAACCTCAAGCTAAATGTTGCATTTATTCAACTGGCCACCTTATTTTAACCTTTAACCACTGCGCAGGAGCGACCCTAACCACGAAACCCCACCCCAACTACAGAGAGTTGCTCAGGCACCCGGTGTTATCAACTTTTGGTCTAACACGAAGCCTGTGAGGGAAGACTCTTTAAAAGAGTTTAAATAATAGTTTCCTAACAAGACATATCTGTGGTGTCTCTGCCTTCTCGACTGCTGCCTCAGAGCAGAGGCGTTCAGCACTGGAAAGCCTCTCCTCTTAAAACCGCAGCGGTTTTTCCACTATTGTGCTGAGAAAATTCTTTCAACACATGCACACAGGCTTAGAAAGTAGTTCACACACACTCATAAATCACCTAATTTGGGGTTAAAAATGCACTCTCTAACAGCTTAATAGTTGTCTCATCTGTATATTGGAGCAACGAATTTCTTTCTTTAAGTTCCTTTTCCATATTTTTTTTTGTTTCACAACTTAAAGCATGGCCTTTTTTATTGTTGGTTGCTGAGAGGCGACGTGTAGCTACTATTTTTATTTCAGCAGCTTAGCTTAGCTTTAAAACCCACTTTGACTGGATAGGAAAGTCGGAGTACCTGGTCCGGCCACGCTAACAGTAGTCCCAGACTTTGCACTAAACTCAAATTTTTGTTTTTGTCTGATTTTATATATATATATATATATATATATATATATATATATAATATATATATATATATATATAAAATGCTATAATATTCGCCACTGACCTATCTTAAGTGAAAAATGAGCCAAGAAATGTTATTGAAACAAAAGGAGTGCATTAATTTTGTACTTTGCTTTCTCTGAACACACCTTAGCAAGTGATGTCTTTTACAATCATCTTTATTTTTGAAGATGTAGTTTTTTTATCTGTGTGGAGAAAAAATGGTTTTAGTGGGTTGGAGTGTGTGGCACCAATGATCTTCCTGTAAAATTTGTTATTTGAACTTGTAAACTCATTGAAACTCTTTTCGAGTTTTGTTTTGTGTTTTTGACATGAAATCCATTTTTGTCAAACTTGCTCCTACTTACTTTTCCTATGTAATTTATGATTTTTTCTGTGTATATACAAGTAACTTTGATACCACTGTGATGTGTAGATTGAATTGTTTTGTACTGTTGGAAACGGCATTGCTGATTTTTATCAAGCTAGCTGTTAGCTAGCCTGCAGAACCAGCTACTCTGGATATAAATTACATGAATCCCCCAAGAGTTATTTATTGGTGCTAAAATAAATTACTTATAACCTTGTACCAGAACCTCACATCAAGAATCCTAATCTTTTCCTTATTTGTTGTAAATAACTAACTTCTCTTTGAATATTATTATTCAAATGGTACAGTGGTTTCAGAAATGGTTTATTAGTGTTGTTTTAATTGGTACAAACCTACTCTTGTTAATTGATAAATTAAGACTAAATGGGAAGAAATTAACAACTCCAAGACCACAAACAAGAAAGACAATACATCGTTCATTTTGACTAGGTAGATGTATAACCCCCCCCCCCCCCAAAAAAAAAACGTTCCCTGTAAAGAATTACTTCTTAAAATATATTTACTGGTTTTTACACTCCTACAGGTCTTAAAGGTTTCAATCTTGAATCTTCATTTGAAAGCCAATGAACTTCGACTGTGCGTTAAGTCAGTACATTTTCTCTTTTCAATGAGAAATGTAGGTTGTATATTTTGAAGAATGCGATGTAGAAAATCTTGAAATAACCAAAGGCAGCATTTAGTGAAAAAAAAAAAAGCTTACTATTTTTTTTTGTCCATTTTAAGAAATTGATGCAAGTGGACCTCCATGTACAGCCGTGGTCAGTGCGAGTGGCTCACTGGGCAGTGCCAGTTATTTTCACCCAGAAAATTACAGCTCTAATGTTTCACGTTGGCCCGGCGCTCAATACTTAGATAGATGTGAAACGTATTCACCTTTAAAAAACAGACACTGTTTATCATCCAGTGACTCCTTAGAGCATTTGAGGTCTTAGCTGGTAAGTTTGGAAGTGTGACTTTCAATGACAAAAATTCACATTATGAGAGTTTTTAGATGAAACGATCAAAGGGCACAAATAATTAGAAGCTTATCGAAAACCTGTGGCAGCAAAAAGAGAAAGGAAAATATTGGCTGTAGGACTGTAATGGTAAGGCAAAGGCAGGTTTTACATTGCTTCAAATATAACTCGCACTCGCGTCCCCAAATTATACCTTCAGAACCACAGCTGCAGGGAGTTGCTCTGTTATTTAGCATTTTAAGATTCAGAGCTGTGCAAGCAACATCATCTTTAAGGAAGTGTGACGCACGTCACTATATCCAGAGCATGGCCATTCTTGGTCTACCTGCTGCTGCTGGCATTATAAACACATATTCTTTGGTAGGTCTTCCATTATCACTTAGAAAACTTCACGTAGACGTGACATTTTGACTTGAATACAGCGGCATCTCTATTTGGTGTTATTTTATAACACCAAATGTAAAGTAACTTTTAGAAATTCAGATGTCAAACAGATAAACTAGCTGCTCGGGTTTTTGCGTCGGGCACTCTCTTAGCTTTTGTATGCCGCAAAAAAACACAAGCCAACTTGTCCTCAGAATCAACCTCCAGAGCTTTTTATGACAGAAAGATTTTTTAGAGCTGTGATTTTAGAAAATTGCAGGTTTTCATGGCACATATTTTGCAGATGCTTGTAACAGCAGGAAAGCTGGAGTGTTTCAGCTCAGCCGCAGAGAATATTTATGACTTGTGGTCAAGGGAGCAAACACGAGTTGTTCAGCTATTAATAGTGGAAAGAAGAATTTCATTTAGATGTTGGAACCATGTTAGATTGAGATGGGTATGGACCGAGACAGAAATCTGGCCTAGGCCGGTATGGTCCAGATGGCCCACCAGATATGATCTTTGCAGATGATCCTCACAAATATGAAGGCATTCACTGGGAATAAGATGGTAGATAATAATAAATAAAAACATCAACGGGTTGGACCACTCCTTATGCACACTCTTTGTAACTAGCATAACAGAATAAGAAATTTTGCTGGCTAATAAATTGTCCCAGAAATTAATGCGACTGTTGTTTTGGTAGCATTGTTATACAATATAATGATAAAGGCATAATAATGCAAGTTATTATGAAAGACTGAAACTTTAATTGTTTGCAGAACTTGCCACACTGAAACTGGAAGATATTTTAAACATCCAAAATAAAAGACCAATCAAAATCAATACGAAGGAAAAAAAAAATAAAATCTGCAACTATAAATAAAACGTATTATGAAGACTCTGTAAATAAATTTGCCCTTCTAGAAATGTTCAGAATGGAAATTGAGCTCATTTTAATTTATAAAAATGATAAATAAAAATTAGATTAAAATTGCAATTGCTTATTGCAACAAGCCTATTTATTTATCAAAATTTAAACGTAAATGGTGCGTCCTTCATCTATGCTTATAGAGCCACAGCTTAGAAAGTTGCCTTTTTTGAAGAACTGAATATCTTCTGCAAATGAAGAAAATTATAAATAATTAAAATGTTAAGTACTCACTGCTACTTACATTGCTAACTCTCAGCACCCTGTGATGCTTTCTAAGTGTCTGGTGGCATATTTAGCATAGAGCCAATTTAATGGTTAATGGTTACACACAAATATTGGCTTACCATAAATACCATAAATATCTTCAAAGCCTAGTTGATGAACAAGCAAAGGCCAGTGTGTCATACTTCCTGCATTACTTTGGTGTGGAGTGTTGTATGCTGTATTTTTGTTAGCATTTTTTTATTATTTTTTTATGTAATTGTATTATTTTTTTATGTACTTTGGAAAAAAATTAAATCTACATCTTCTAATTGCATGTTCTAGCCTAGATGTTCATCTTTAAATGAACACTTCTGTGAATTAAACTCAAACATTGCCTCCCGGTAAATGCTGCTGTACTGAGACCGGTGACTCTACTCCAATAAAAGGACCTCTCCTGCCCAAAACAACTTAACCCAAAGGTGTTTCCTTTCCCTGTCACCACCGCTGCTGAAATATAAGTGTGTGGAAATATGAAACTGGCTGTTTCCAGTGTGGAAGTGGAACCCACCACACCCCACTTCACCCCTGCATCCCTCACCGACACAGCTGCCCTTTTCTTCAACCAGGTCTGTGTCTGGACGTCAAACAGGAAACTGAGCGGGAGAGGGCAGTGTGTCTGCACCAGCTCTGTTCAGCTCACATACCACTCCTAGCGCTTACATAATTTCTAGCTAAACAGTTTGACAGCAGTTACAAAAGCTGGGGTGTCCAAAGGTTTTGATTATGTTTACTTTTTATTATTATTTGAATTTATTTGCCTCTTTTTTTAATCCAAGAAAATTTCACTTTGTTTTAATCAAACAAATCAAAGGCTGTTGATTGTGTGTCTGGATTGACAGCCTGGTGAAATAAATCTGTGATATTTTCTGAAGTGTGAACAAGGGCCACACAGAAACATTCCAAGGGTCGCAAATGGCTCCAGACCACGGTATGGACATCTACTGCTGTGTTTCAGCATTTGGGAATTTTTTAGGTGACTGTCTACAAAAGAAACAAAAAAACCCACCAAAAATTAAATCTTAAATATAAAGACATATGTTTACCATTAGTGTGTGAACACCTACTCTTACACCACCTGCAAAAGAATTTACACCCCTGTGTCTCATTACAGTTTATTTTATTGGGATTTCATGTGATAGATCCCATCCAATCAGTAGAGCATATGCAGTCATTCATATGGGACTTTTCAAATTCTCCAATCAATACGGTCCACTCAGGCTAAAAATAAACCAGCAGTTTTGGGCCAATGCTAAGTCAGCAGTCGTATGCAGATTTTGCGCATAATTAACCCACTTTGGTCTAACCTGTTTGCTGTGTTCCTTTGTCTTCATGATGCTGTTTGTTTATATTTGACTGCTGAGGTGTTGCTTACTGACTATGGGTTACTAATGGATTCAGTCAGTTGAGCTGGATTTCATGTAGAAGAATCAAAAGGAAGGTGCTTGGATACAAATTAGCTGAGGATTTTTATATTTTCATTCCTAAAAATACATGATAGTTTTTGCTCAATTTTGTACTCCCAACTCTACTTTGTGTTATTATAATTGTGAGGTACATCATACCTTATCGATTCAATACCACATAAACACAGGGCCTGTATTACCAATACCGATACCAATACTTTTATTTAAGTATGATATATCATAAAACCTCTGACATTTAGGTGTTTTTAGGTGGTTTGTCTTTGAATTTGTTTGTTCAAACCAATGTCAGAATCTGAACAAAGTTTATAGGTACTTTAATAACATGTTAACATGATTTGTGTGTATTTTTCTTAAGGAAACTGCAAATAAATTCTCATTTGAGAGCAAAGCGAGACAAAATCTTTTAGGATGTACAATCGATGAGCTATAATACAAAAAATAAAACAAAATTTCAAGAGGGAATCTCAAAGAAAATTAATGTGTAAGATCAATACTTATATCGATCTTGCACTAGATCGATGGATCTGCCAATCTAGGATAAGATTGATACTTATACTTATAAATAAAATATTGGTACTTCCACTAGAAGATGGAATCTAGTATTTATATTTCTAGTCGAAGATTGAATCTATCAACTCTGTAATATCACTTCAGAGTTGATACCGATTATTGATATTATTGATATTTTGGAGCAATCTGCCCACTTCTATTGGTCACATAAATTCACACTAAAACATCTTGGAGTATGTGGTAGTTTTAACAGAAAAAGCACACAGTTCAAGTTCAGGACGATACATTGTGTATGTAAGACAACATTGACACTTGTCTTCTCTTCCCAGATGTCCTGTGTCCAAAGATGAAGGTTCAACCTGATCGCTTCAAGCCCAACAGCACCAGTTATGGTCTTGAAGAGGTTCCAGGTATGTGCAAACTGCTGCTTTCCCAGCGGCAACATGGACAGCTGGCAGCATAAGTCAACCTCAGAGTCAACTCTTCATTTTTCAAAACATTTCTTGCACTCCTGCTTTGGGCTTTTTTTATTCCTTCAGAGAGAAAAAAAGCCTTTCTTTTATGCATAGATGCAATTTTCGCCCTTTTGCTATCTGATTGGAGAGTAAATTGCTTTTATTCATGACTTGGAAGGTATTACCTCTCTGGCACCTTCATTTTCTGTCCCGTTTAATACTGCCATCATAAAAAAGGGGGGTGAAAGAAAACTCAACGCATTTGCAAAACAAAGTGATGTGGATTTGTGTCCACATCACTTTGTGTCCACAAAGTGATGTGGATTTGTGTCCACATATGATCTGCAAAGGTGGGCACCTTTGCAGATCATATTTGTATTTTTTTGCGTGTGTTTTGACCGATGTTCTGTGCGGAGCTTGGTTTTCATCTATTTGCTCTTCATGAATATTTATCAAAAGGATTTTCAAAACTGCTTCAGCATCAAAATGGTAAATTCATGGTGACAGGAAATGTATGGCTTTTTTAAAATCTATGTAGAGATATACACAGTCCAGTCACATTAATGTGACCATCTGTCAAAAGCCAGAATAACCACCTTTCGCAGAGCGAACTGCTACGAGACGTGCAGGAAGAGAGTCACTTAGGTCCCTGAAGGTCTTCTCTGGGATGTTGAGCCATGCCGACTCTAATGCCGTGGCCAGCTGCGCTAGATTACGCGGTTGAGGATCCATGGCGCGAACAACTCGATCGAGATGGTCCCACAGATGCTCGATTGGGTTTAAGTCAGGTGAGTTTGCTGGCCAGGGGAGGACGGTAAACTCATCCTGGTGCTCTTCGAACCACGCACGTACACTGGCAGCTGTATGGCACCTCGCATTGTCCTGCTGGAAGATGCCATCATCCTGAGGAAAAACAATGCGCATGTAGGGGTGGACATGGTCCGCAAGGACAGATGCGTACTTGTATTGATCCATCGTGCCTTCCACAATAATCAGTGAACCCAGAGAATGCCAGGAAAACATTCCCCAGACCATAATGCTCCCGCCTCCAGCTTGGACCGTTCCTGCAATGGTTGCAGGGTGGTTCCTTTCAGAGGTTTCACGCCTTATACGCCAACGTCCATCTGTCCGATGGAGCATAAAACGCGATTCATCTGAAAACGCTACCTGTCGCCACTCAGTGGACGTCCAGCTGCTGTACTGGCGTGCAAATTCTAGCCTTCGTCGTCGATGAACACCAGTCAGCATAGGTGCACGAACCAGGCGTCTGCTTCGGAGGCCCAGACGCAGCAATGTTCGCTGAATAGTGGTTTGGGAGACACTTGTGGTAGCCCCTTGGTTCATTTTAGTGGTCAGTTGCTCAACGGTAGCCCGTCTATCTGCCCGAACGCATCTCCGCAACCGTCGTTCGCCTCTGTCATCTATGGCCCGTGGTGCACCACATTTGCCACGTCGTTGATTTTGGACAGTCCCATTTTGCCATGCACGGTACACTTTTACCACGGCGGCACGCGAACAGTTCACAAACTCAGCCGTTTCGGAAATGCTTCCACCCTTGGCCCGAAAGCCAATGATCATGCCCTTTTGGACGTCGGATAAATCGCTTCGTTTCTGCATTACGCCAACGATTGAAATGTTTTCCGAAGCCCACACACACCCTTTATATACGCTCAACTGCACTGTGCTGCCACCTGCCTTCTGTGATTGGTTATTTAACTCTGAAGTGGAAAGTACGTGGTGGTCACATTAATGTGACTGGACTGTGTACATGTCTGGCAATATGAAGCCATTGCCAGCACCTGACTTCTTTTCAAAAATAGCAAGCTGGGAAAAGGGTTTAGCTGCCAACCTAAGAGCACAGTAGTATTTGCAAATGAAATGTAATTGTATATATATATATATATAACTAGAAACTAATTATGTGTGTGTGTGGGTGGGGTCAGGGGTGCTCTGCAAAAACACCAAATCGGACCAATAATTTTTTTGTGTTGTTTCTTGTGCAAATGTCTCACTGCATCTTAGTTGCATCATCATTTATTGTTCAGTTTTTATTGAACAAACAACGGCGACAACTGTTCATTTACCAGGAACTCAATCAATCAATCAATCAATCAATCAATCAATTTGTTAAGCATTTCAGTCAGAGAGTCACTATAGTTTAGTACAACCTTTGTGAGCTTTATACTAACCCAGTCTTAGCAAGTAAGTAAGTAACCATTATATGGTTCACCACATGATGAGAAGTATCCTGATTAAAAGAAATAGTACAGGCACCCAGAAGACCAGAAAATTCTTCAGTATAGAAGACACTGTCATGTCTAGACTGAGCAGCAGAAGGCTTACATGGTGCGATGATATAACATTATAACAATCTATTATAAGGGGCTAATTGGAGCGTCTGAAAATTTGAGGTCTCTGGCCGTAGCATTAGCCAGGATTACCTGCATGTTTGCCATGTTTGATACGGATCACATGAGGCTGTGATCGACACGTGAGACATACAGATAATACTATAGTCAATCTATCAATCACTCCAACTACCAGTTGACCTAAAATAACAACCTCTGTCACATGTATTCAAGCTCCAGTAATGCTGACCAAGACATTTGGTGACTTGGATGTTTTGACTCCCTGACAACACTATTACTGTTCATTCCACCAATTGTGACATCTGGTTCTAGAAATATTAGGTGTCTTCAAATTGAGTCAACATACAATGTTCCCGACTGGTCTATCATTCCTTCTGCATGCATTACTTTCATAAGTAGGTGTGATATTTTCCTTATAAACCAGATGACTTTAAATGCCTAAACCTCAACGAATAGAGTCTTCAGTAAAAGTGAATATTGATTGTGAGGTATGTTGAGTAGTACTTGCTGTAACAGTCATAGGACATGTTGTTTTTGTTAATCCAAAACAAGTACGCGCTTTTCACCAGGCATAGCTAGCAGTCAGTCCTTTTTTATCACTGTTTGTCAGACTTATGTGAGATAATGTTCCTTTTTGTTACTATTTTCATACCTGTGTGCTCAAGAAACTGGTACACACATCAACACCAAAGTAATCATCATAAATCCCATTGATCTGTCTTTCCAAACAACTTCTTTCCTAAAAAAGACACCTGGCTGTTCTGAGTACTTCTAAAGAAAGCAGGAAATACTGCTTATTATTGTGTTTATGAGACCAGATTATCATTTCATTGTACTGCACTAGATTTTACTTGTACTTATTTTCTTTCTAAGCTTCACTTTGTCCAGATGGACTGGGTTCTCGGCTATTGAGAAACGGTTGCTTCCTGGAAGAGTGACCATTGTTGAAGTTTTAAACTTGACCCAGTCGCTAAGGTTTCCCCATAACGTATGTAATGCTCCAGTTTGACGCTGCAAATTTTACCGGAAACTGTAGACAACCATTCTCGACTGCAAAGAGAGAAGTGCTTAGCTGAAACAGTTGGCTTTTAATGTTAATTTAACATTTGGAAGCATGGCCAACATGGACTGAACAGTTTCATTCACTTCCTCTGCTGCCATTGTTAAAACTACAGGCACACTACAATTCTAAAACGGCGCATAAGTCATCATTCACAACTCCTCCCTCTGTTTACTGACTGGCTCAGTTGAAATTCTGCCAAAGGAATCTGAGTCAATGGACGAAAGCCTAGATGGAGCAATAAAGGAAGATGAGAATCAAGTGGTTTAGAAAGGTAGTGGCTTAGGAAGTCCTGTATGGTGGTAGATAGCTCCTTGAGGTGTGCTGGACCAGCTGTGGACTACAGGGGCTACTCTGGGGTCTACTGGCCATCCTTCCCTCTTGACCTCTCAGGTCTGACTTCACCAGGTGGGATGGTAGTAAGCCTTCCCTACCTTGACCCTTCAGAGTTCTGGCTGTAGTGCACAGTTGCCCACCAAGTGCTTTGAAGGTTTGTGTTCTGTTACATCTGCTAACAATGCTGATGTTGACATCAGCTTTAGCCCTTTATATCGATGCTCAACTAACTGACTGTTTTCCAATTTTCATCAGCTGAACAGAGAGAAAGAAATCACTCTAAGCAGGTCTCTACAAGCATCTGTCAGTCAATCAGGAATAGCAGCTGCAGTTGCTTTAGTCACTCTATTTCCAACTAAAGCATGTCA
The DNA here is from genome assembly GCA_033032245.1 of Poecilia picta. Classification (NCBI taxonomy): domain Eukaryota; kingdom Metazoa; phylum Chordata; class Actinopteri; order Cyprinodontiformes; family Poeciliidae; genus Poecilia; species Poecilia picta. The sequence continues at coordinate 25,350,246 of CM065363.1, read as the reverse complement.
GACAAAAGGCAGTTGATGTTTTTATTCCATGCAGCCAGAGACTCAAGTGTTTCAGGTTGTTCTCAGAGGTCTTGAATTGTGCTTATCCTGAAATGTCGGATGTTTTCACAAGAGGGCCTTCTGGGAGATTGGAGTTCCTGTCTGTCTCCCACCCACATTCATCATCTTAAGAGAAAAAACAGATGCACAGACATGACTGGTTTGGACACATGCTACATCCAAGAACAAGGATTAAGACGTCAGAGACCTGGGAGCAGTGCTCCTCAGATGTTGATGCATTCGATTAACTCGTCTATCCTCAATATCAGCTACCAGATATTTTGCTCGTTTTCTAAATGTAGATAAGTGTGGGCTTGCCAAAGACTGGATTGTGTTGCCCTGGTCGAGAGGTGCAGAGAGCATGCACCTTGAACAAGTTGCCAAGCAAACACAGTCCTTTCTCCCTTGGGCAATTTAAAGGTCTCCAGTTAAACTGACCTGCCTGTGTTAGGGTGGTGGGTAGAAACAGGAACAGTCATAGAAACAACATGAATGAGCATCAAAAGTATACAGAAACACCCTGTGTTACAAGGCAGCCATGTTACCCATTTAAGAAAATAGGTTTTTTGCTGTAAGTAGCTAATTCTACCCAAAATCCCCCAAATGAGTTCCAAAACTCATAATTATCCGCATAGATACACATTCAAAGCTAATATGTTAGAAACAAATAATTTTTTTTCACATTTATAAAAGAAAGTTTGAGTTCCCCTGAAGTTACTTGAGAAGTTTCAGCGACGTTTCAGTCCACTGATGATTTGGGTTCATGATCAGGAAGGACAGAATCACTTTGCACTCAGTCACATTCTCACATTCTTGCCACTGGGTGAGTGCTAATTATGTGGTTTTGCTTTTCCGTTTGTCTACAAAAAGAATTACAGCAAACGTTTTTTGATAAATCACTGTTTTGACGAGTATGGGAGATGTGGTGCTCGGTACGATGTTCTGGAAGCACCCTCTTTTTCATCCATTTACCAACTCCTCTGAGATCTTTCATTTCAGCTTTGCTCCTGTGAAGATATTGGATGAGAAAATCTTTTGTTCCTGAGGTTAAAGCAGACATATTTTTCAATATACACAGCAGACATTTGTAATTATTCTGCCTTTAGCTTCCAGCAGCACAAACCAAATGACTCACTATGTACAGTTTGATTAATTAATGGCATTCATTTCAGTAAAAATGAATGCCATTTTTACTGAAAATGGCATTCCGACTGGAATCACAGTCAGAATGAGAAAGAAACCTGGATTTTCTCACAGCAAGAAGGTGCTGAGTTTAAATCCCTGCTTGGATCTCATTTACATGTTCTACCAGCTAAAGTCTGTTTTCACCTACTACTCCAATTTCCTGAATGATGTCCAAATCCTGTATTGTCGGTTAATTTCCCTCTCTGATTTACATTTAGATTTATCTCACCTTTTGCACTTTGACTGCTAGAACGAGCAATCTGTCCCCGAACAGGATCCAGCAGGAATAGACGATGGACTAAATGGGAAAGCAGCGAGAGACCGGACATGTCTGTGGAATTTAGTCAAAAAACTGATATATTTTTTGGTATTTCATGCAGTAGACAAAGTTTACTTTAAGTAAATATTTAGTTCCAAAGCAAATACTTATTTTCCAGCCTGAACTAACTTGTTAGTTAACAAACTAAACAAGTTAGTTTACAACGTAAATATTTAATAAAAATGTTGTTGGAAACTAAACATTTAGTTTCCAGACTAAATATTTGGTTGGTGAACTAGATATTTAGTTCCTAAATAAGTACCTTAGTTTGTTAGCTAAATATTTACCTCAGAATTAAAATGAGTGGGGAAACAAAATGTTTCTTTTACAAACAAAGCATTTAGTTACTAAGTAAATACTTATTTCAGTTTGTAAACATATTTTAACAAAGCATTAACTCAGTGGAACACAAACACATACCACTGGTTTTTATTTGTGAAAACCTGTCACAATTAGTCTTGGATTTATTTTATAAAAAGCCTCATAAACATAAAGTTGTAGTTGTGACCTGACAAAATGGATAAATGGAAGCTGCTTCAATCTTCACCGCTTTTCTCATCTTTTTCAAGGCCGTTTTGATACTCGTAGCTAAGAAAAGCAGAGAGAAGAATTGATTTCTTGTACCCACAGTGCAGCGCAGACAGCTGCGTCACAATGGGAGCCGAAGCCTTCATGTGGCTCCTCTGGGGTCAGCAGGGTATCAAACTCAGCCTGAGGTTTGAGGCCATCTGAGAGGACAAAGTCGTCCGGGGTTTTCCCATCCATCCTTTTCTGCCGCGACTCCATGACAAAACTACAAAGCCTGCACTGTCAGAGCTATGTGAGCAAATCGTTTCTTTTTGGGGTTGTGGCTATGCAGACACATATCGTCCTACATGCAGTCGTACCAGACAAACAGTGTTTTGGCAGATCTCCCCCCTTCCGACTACACAGACGGCGCTCCTTCCAATGTGCCATACATGTGAAGACGTTTCCTTTTGATTAGGACTTGACAGCCAGCAGACCTGTGGTTTCAGTCAGACAGGCCCGTCTGACCCCTCAGGATACTGAGTCCCTGTGAGCTCCCCGTCTTCTGCTCAAGTGCTGCCATCTGCTCCGATCAAAGGAGTATGTGTGTGTCTGTGTGTGCGCGCGTGCGTGTTTTCGCTTTTTCCCAGTCCGTGAACTCATCTGGCTCCCACCGCAGATCGCCCCATTGGTCGTTCTTGGCGGTTCAAAATAGCTTTTTTTGTAGGGGGGGGTGATTATATACTCTGTCAGCTGCCAGTCCAAATTACAGCTGTGAGCTTCAGGGGCCCTGTGAGCAGTCACCAAAACGCTACAGTGAGCAAATGTGCACCGCACCGGTGAGGTGACAGAATTAAAAAAATAAAAGCAGGAAGAATTCTCAGCTGCATCTTAACATTGTTTGTTTAGCAGCTGGCAACCTGCAAAAATGTGACTGCAAGAAAATAGCTACCTGGAAACTAGAGGTGTGAAGTTCTGCATATTTTGGTATTGATCAGATACGTGTAAATGCATTGCTCATATCGCCAGTACTGATATTGAGTATATAAGTCATTTAGCCAGTAGAAATAACAAATATGTATTACATTAAGGTACAAAAGCATAAGTTTTATTCATAAAAAGTTTGTCCTGGTCAGTCACATACACATCTCATCCTCAATCACACATTTTAACTCCAACCCTAACATGGAAAATTCAACTGTTTGAATACCTTTGCAAAGTATAATAACAAAATCTCCTTCAGAATGTAACTGTTCAGGTTCAACAGCCTGCTTAATATTGGCTATCTCTATTTTGTCTTCAAAGGTTGAGATCAGTTTAAAGTAGTAAACTCTAACCCCTCACCTTTGACCCTGTAAAAATGAGCTGCACATAGCAAGATTAGCCTTGCACCTTTGAAAACTAGAACGATTTTATGGCGACCATGGCAAAACAAAGCCAGTAATAATGTTTCAGCAGGTTTCACTTTGTACTCCAGCATGCTTGGTAATAACAACATAAAGTTAATTAGTTTTACAATGTTCACCAGTGCAAGATTAAGGAACAGCATAAAGTGGAGACCTTGAGTCAGTTTAATAGTTCCTATTTTCTTGTCACACTTATGTGTCTGATTTTCAAATTAAGATAATCTGAGTAGGACTTTTTTTTTTACCACAAAAACATAGACTACTGATAAACACTGGTAGATTTACATATACAGTGACTTATATATGTTTTAATTTATATACGTTGCACTTTTTAAAATAAATAAGTAAAAAAATCATTGGTTGTTGTTTGTGACAGCTACAACTGCTATTGAGCAGTAAGATGTAAACAGTTACATGAGATATATTGATAATTCGCTCATCATCTATCAGCCATCAGAGAAGATGTTGGCATCTTACTGAGGCATTGGAGCAACAAGCCCCACCTACTTGTGAGTGGGCGTGTATGCAGCGTTTTGGGAAACTGGTCAGCGATTTTACAGAAGAGCTTTGGACACATAACTTTTTATGAATGAATGAATGTCATACTGTGAGAGCTCTGGTGGAGCCAGATTCACATTGTCTGAAAAAAAGAAAAAATGGACAAACCATCATCAATTACTACTTCCTGCTGTCTTCTTTGTTGTTTTTGCCAGTAGTAACATCCGGCTGTTGATCGCGACTTGTGTGATGTGAAAAAAAGTGTTCCCATTGCAGTTTTGAAAAATATGTCTATTTAATAAATACGGGTTAAAAACCACCTCATCCTACTGCAAATACTTTTTCACAAAAAGGGGCTTTTTTTGTTCTTTTAAATTGCAGTGTTTCCATTAAGCAATTTATTTCCACACAATTCTGTGGTTAATGGAAACCTCTCTGGAGTTCTAAAGTTTTAAAAATTTCTTTGTACCTCTGTCTGTTTCTCATATGTTTTATATCTGTGAATTAGGGGAAGACTTGTTACTCTTTGGGACCACTGAGCCTATTTTTGTCAGTCACGGTTGCTTTAGATGATTACATCTTCAGGTCCAGTAATTATCCTTGGATGTGGCTTGCGGAATTTAACTTAGTTATTAAGTTATTTAACAAGCTTTGTAATCATATTTTCACAAGGCCAGCTTGATCATATGCTTAAAAAACAAAAGCAAAATCATATGCTTAAAAAACTGCCCTTTGTATTTACTCAGGTTGTCTTGTCAATTTTTGTGTAATTGAAACATCTAAGTGTGATCAAAGAGCAAAAACAGAAGGAATCTCTAAGGGTTCCACCCATTTGTCACAACACTGAACATCTCAGATCAAAGTAAAGGGATATTTCCCACAAACAGATGTGAGAAATGTTCCCATCAAATATTCTAACATGGTAATCAGCATAGATCTAGAAGAGTGTATGAATCTGGCAGAATCTGATCTGGTTGATTCCTTCAGGTCTTCGTTTTTAACATGTTTCACTGTTGCTAGCCCCACCAGGACACCTCTTGCTTCCCACCACCAGTTTCTAAGTTTATTTTTTTCTTATGATACTAACTGACCCTACACCAGATGCTCACATTACCACCTTAATTCTCAACTTCCTATTTAAAAGATTACCGTCTTGGTGTAAAAAAATCCCGCTGGAAGCCTTGCGTCCCATCACCAGAGCTCTGGAGGAATACGTACAACCTTCCCACCTCCCCACCCCCATTCACCCAGAGCAGCTAATGTCATGCTGCTCTCACTCACTTTACACTAAATGGCCACCTGCTATGAGCATGCACTGCGCTGCAAAACCTGGCAGCCAAGCGCAAGTGAAACCCCTCTGAACATTGGCATCTCCATGGCTACGGCATTTGTGTGCTGGTCAAGGGAGTGGCCTTTTCCAAACTGCCTAAATGTGGGCTGTGGTTGCTCCGCTCTAAATCACACGGCGAAGAGTGACGCAGACGCTTAGAGGGCCTCACCAGCAGCGGGTATTAGTTATTTTTCTTTCTGGCAGCAAACCCAACAAACAGCTCCACAACAAACGACTCGATTTTCCAGCTGTTGATTTCAGCTCCCTCACTCCCTCGCCCCCAAAAAAGGCCACAAACACAGTAGCTTTAGGGTGTGGTGGTTCTGACCCAGTTCAAACACTAAACACTGAGAAATCCAAAATATCGTAACTCAGCCTCAATACTCAGGAGATGTTTGTGTTCATTTGTGTGTGTGTGTGTGTGTGTGTGCGGGTGTGTATGTGTTTCTGAGTTTTCCTATCTCTTTAGGACTTTCCTTGTCTAGACTGTTAGGGGAGCAAAACATTTTCCTAATGTACTGGGGCAATGTTTTTGAATAATGAAGCCTCAGATTGCATATAATAGATATGAAATTGCTAAAACTATTGAACTATTATTGAAAATAAAAACTTTAATAAATGTAAAAGCTGTGCATGTTACACAGTCCTCCTTGATTATGTTCTCTTTGTCATATTTCTCAGAAATATGGGGAAAATTTTCCTCTGCAATTCAGAAATGATTTAAGTTAAGAATCACACAGATTCAAAATGTAGACACTTAAGAAACTAAATCATGGTTTACTCTGCAGCAAGTCAAATTTGTGCTGTTAGAACCTGATTGCAGTTTACTTTTCGAATGATCTCCCTCAAAAATGACCTTAAGACAGAGGTTCCCAAACTGTGGGGCGCGCCCCCTGGGGGGGGCGCCGTGCCATTGCAGGGGGGGCGCGGGCCAACTCTGTTATTCCTATGTCAATTTGATGCAGAATATCTGTGATCTCTGTTTTATCAGCAGTTAAAACTGTTTAATCCGTTGTTAACATGTGGTAACCTGTTTTTCTGAGCCGCTTTTAAACGCAACATGAGCGCTACGACGCTCGCGCTGTTTACACACCTGTGCGGCAGTGAAGGAGACCTGATGCTGCTGTGCGGAGCTACGCAGGTGTGTTAGAATCATGGCAGCAAACCAGCAAAACGCAAAGAACCTTTCACTGTTTTTCCCCCAAACTAACGGACTGAGTTGAGTAAAGCTGTTTGATGCAGGTAATGTTAGCTAAACAACGACTAGCTAATGTCAATACAGCACCTTAAGCTTAACAAGTAGCCTGTAGGCTACCGGTGTTGTTGTCTATGTTCAGCTACATACATTAATTTTCTATAACATTCTCAACAGATTTTAAACCAAAGCTGTTAAAATAATATATGCACTTTCCATTTAAGATGAATATGTGTGCCTGGAACTCCTCCAATGAGAGTTTTAGCTTCACCTGGTACAAATTAAGTAAACAAGTCATTTTAATCAGAATTAATTATTATTTAAACACTTGCAGCCCTATTATAAACATTAATTTTCTGCCCTCCACCCCCCACCATCCCCCCCCGGCAGGGACAGGGGGGGCCCAGAAAATGTTTAGATACCACAGGGGGGGGCGCAGGAGAAAAAGTTTGGGAACCACTGCCTTAAGACATGCAAAATAACACAATCCAGAGTCACAGTTAAAATCAAGCTATATATGTGAGTGAACATTACAGAAATAATACATTAAATAAAATTTTTATTACATTTACAAATTAATTTTCACCTATAAATCAGAATATATTCCCAATGCCTGATCTTGACAACAATTCACATCTTTAAGCATCCATGCGTAATTTACAAGGTTTATTAATATTTGAAAATTCTGTAGAGTTATCACAATTTTGGTGAGCCTTAAAATGCTTAAAGTGTCATCAATCTGAATCTGTATGGTTGAGGAAGTGCAGCTTTTTTCCTAAAGATACAAATGACACAAACTTGTGGATGTACGTGTGAGATTTTAAAAGAATGCCTCGAGTCCAACTGGATGATTTGATTGTGATGTTGCAGGATTTGACCTGATGGAGTACTTCAACGTGAAAGACATCCTGGGGACCAGAGTCGACGAAGGCCAGAGTTCATATGTTCGCCTCGGGACGATGCCAATAGTCCAGCAAACGGAGTGAGTGAGCTCCGCCTGAACTAATCAGTACGCTTCAGATTTCTGTCAAAACTAAGGAAACATCAGACTGGAAGACTAGCACATGAAGGACAGGCAGATTGATTATATGTCTCACAGCTTCAGATGTTTTTATTAAGCATATTATTCAGCATACTGGCTTTTTGTACTAATTGTACTAATTTTGCTACGTCCAAATACCACCTCGTTCTAGCACTAAAACTTATTCTCAAATGAGAGTTCTTTTGAAATTAGCACATTTACGTTAATCAAATTTAATTTTGAAATGTCAAATTGTGCGATAAGATGGCCAGTGGAGACGCAACTACAGATAACAGTAGGCAACAAGATGCTGTCTCAAGAATGGCTTAGCACAAATCTCCAATAATGATTCTGATATTTTTCTCAAACGAAGCTTCACTAGATATAAAATGCTAAATTGTAGTAAAGCGAATCTGTATGCAAAATAGGACTTAATATTTTGTTTTTCCTGGCAATTCAAACTAAAGTTCTAACTGTAGTCAGTGAGAATTTGAAGCAGAGAGAATGTTCTACTTTCTTACAGTGGGTTTTTACACATAGAAATCTAATAGGCAGTATGCACAGGCCTAAAGGAAAGTATTAACCATATTGCTTTATTTTGCAGGGATGTGTTTGCTCAGGGTTTGCCAGATGAATACGCCTTTGTGACAACATTCAAATTCAGGAAAACCTCAAGACGGGAAGACTGGTACCTCTGGCAGATTTTTGACAAATATGGAATCCCACAGGTTGGTTCACCAAGTTTTAAAAATATAACATCTCAACATACAATGACTTTACCCAATTTAGGGGGTAGAAATTGTGCCTTGAGAAACCTGTTGCTGATTCTGTTTGAACTTTCCTGTGTCTTCCAGGTGTCCATTCGTCTAGACGGTGAGAACAAAGCCGTGGAGTATAATGCAGTTGGGTTGACGAAAGACGCCGTCAGAGCTGTGTTCAAGAACCCCGAAGTCGACAACCTCTTCGACCGCAACTGGCACAAGATCGGCCTCAGCGTGGAGGCGAAGTCTGTCGCCCTGTACCTAGACTGCAAACACATCCAGACACTGCCAATTGAAGAACGGGAAGACATAGACATTCAGGGGAAGACGGTGATTGGCAAGAGACTGTATGACAGCGTTCCCATAGATGTGTGTACCCACCTCTATTTTTAAAGGCTTAGTTCTCTGCAGGCTTTCTCTTTCCTAAAGGTTGATCTGTTTAACGGCTTGTGTGTGTTTGAGCAGTTTGACCTCCAAAGGATGATGATTTACTGTGATTCCAAACAAGCAGAACTGGAAACCTGCTGTGATCTCCCCACCGGGCCGGTGAGTGGAACTCCCTGTAGACACACACTGGGTCACTATTTTAGGGATTCTGTTTTAAAGGGGCAGTATTATGTAAAATAAACTTTTTGGAGCTTCACATCATTGTATAATGGCCATCCATCCTGGAGTGTTGCCTTGATTATTTCATGCATGTTTGAGAAATACTTTGAACTTAAAAAAAGTTAACCAATTGATTTCAAACCCCCATATTTATAATTCATTTAATAATGCTGATGAGTGATGCTTGTCCGGTATTAAAAGCCATCATGCCCAGAAATCAGATCAGGTTCTTGAACATAAACAACATAAACATAAACAAACTAATCTGTGATTAGAATCTTTTCATAACCAATTCTTTAAAGTGAAAACAAAATCAGCTCTGCTTTCAATTCTATCAAAAGTTTAATTAATTTTATAAAAGTAATTTGAAAATTACCATGTAACCGTAGCTTGACTAACCAGATTGTCACACCTCGTGCAAGCATTTTTGTATTTTATATTGAATTTCGTAAATGTCTTTATTTAATTATTAGGTTTTACTTTTATGTCCTGATTGGAGAAAATGAGTCTGTACACTGTATACATTTGTATTTCATATGTATGTACGTATTTCCTGGAGGTCCAGTGCCAAGATTGTTCAAGAGGGTCCCATGGCCCCCTTGTTCCCACCTTGGGGCACCACTATGAAAGGCCGTTAGTTTTTCAGATACAATTGCTGTAGACATAAAACAACATCCAAAACTACTTGCTTTCCAAAATATTATAGAAAAGAAGTTGATGCTCCCTGTGGAGAAGCATCAACTTGCTACTCCCAACATTCAATGTGTAGGAATAAGTTGCCACAAACTGTAATCAATTCTATCCTTTCAGTGCCCTAAAAAGGTCATGACTGAGGCCCCCCCTGTGCAGATCCCCACACCGACACCTACTAGTGCAGAACAGCAAAGAGGTCCTCAGGCAAACTGCTCCTGCCCTCCAGGGGCCAAGGTAACGCAACGTCCTGCTTTATCTCTTCCTGTAGCCATGTTGCCATGCTTAAGAGGGAATCCTTCATTTGAAAGATTTCAGAAGACCACAGCGTTTTTATTCCCCACAGGGAGACGTTGGAGCGCGCGGTTTTCCTGGTCTAAAGGGTGACAAGGTCATCTCTCGCCGCAGTATCATAGTCTGATGTGAGACACAACAACAGGCTTCGTTATGTCCATTCAGATGCTCACGGTGTGAATATGCCTACCTTTTTCAGGGTGACTTTGGCAATAAGGGTGCCATCGGGCCGCCGGGCATCAAAGGGGAAAGAGGAGAATCTGTATGAAAATTTTAAAGTGTGCACTTTCACGTCTGCCTTTTTTTTCAAATGAAAACAAAACAGCTAGAAATGAAGCTATATCAGTTGATAAAATGACAGCTTCAGATTAATGTTGCTGTCATGAACAATGTAGGGCAAATTGAAGTTGTTCCACACTGCATGCCTTCCAACTGTTCCTATTCTCTTCCAGCCTCGATAATAATTGATCCATATCGATTAATTATTTGCAGGGCAAACTATCCTCTGTCAAAGGTGACAGAGGGGAGAAGGTAAGTGAACTGGCCTGGCATGCAGACTGAGCATGAGTTTCATTCTAACACATATGTCTGAGTTTTACATATTTAAAATGCATGTGGACAAAAACTTTCCAATATATATTCTATCTACCAGCTATTCCTGACATGCTTTTTTATAGTATCGTATTTTAGTGAGTGTATATATATTTTTATATATACATATATTCCCTGTAAAGTGACATTGCAGAAACAAACTTCAATGTATTTCATTGGAATTTTATGTGATAGACCAAATGCTGCATTACTGTGAAGTTGACAGAAAATCATTTGTTTAGGTTTTGTATTCAGCTCCATTTAAATGACATTTATTGCTGTGCTGTTTAAATTAAATGTATGATTAATTGAATTTAAACATTAAATTCATCATACAAAAGAGATTTAGTACTAAATTAATAAAATACAAGTAGAACAGCAGGTATCTGAAACAACCCTGATATCAGCATCAAGACTAAACTGTCATAAGCAGTAGGGATGTGCCGATCAGGTTTTTTTCTGCCGATACCGGGCGATATCGATCACCGATACCGATCACATAATTGTTATTTATTTATTTTTTATCATAAACACTACTGTTACATTATGTGGAAAAAGGAACTATGAATACACCTTAATTTAGACAAAAACTTGTTTTTAATAACTTTTTTCAAGAAGAAAACTAAACAAAACAGGCATTGTGCAAATTGAACTGCTATCAATAATACTATCTTTAACAGACTGATAACATATGAAGGCTCTGAAGAGGCTAAATAATGCAAAGAGCCAAAATAAAACCTCTCAACACTGACAAAAGATTCAAGTATAAAACTTAACATTCAAAAGAAAATACAGGATCCATTGCAAAAACAATCCAGAGTTACTGAATGAAAACTTCCTGTTAGCATGGCGGCTAGCTGGTTACTGCTAGTTCTGATTGGCTGTTTCTGACTGAGAGGAGTAACAGGAAGGAGATCGATTATTTTTTAAAGATTATCTGTCGCATGTTAGGACAGCGAAAGTTTTAATACGTAAGTAAAATGTATTTTTAAGTTAGATGCTGCAGGTTTAAACAGGTTCGGTGAGAGTCTCTACCAGGTGGAGCAGAAGCGGCTCCTTCTGTCAAATATGACTAAATATTAAATATTACTACCTGTAGCGGAGCAGCAGTTCAACAGCAGAACCAGCGTCTTACATCGCAGCTCGAAGACTTAAATCATTTTCCAGGTAATTAGTTTAGCTTTCTGACCGTCATGCTAATCCGGGTGAGTGTTTGTAGCTGTGCTGCTTTACCTGCTGTCTGATCCTCCATGTCTTTTTTACTTCAGTGGGCGTCGATGTAGCCAAACTCCGTCAAGTATGGCTACATTGTTTTTATGTCTATTAGCTTCTGGTGTTGATGCATTTTGACCTGCTTCTATTTTCCGCCGCAACACGCAAACATCCTCATTCACTCAGTGCGTTATAGTTACACATCGCTTAGGATTTGTTTCTGCGCGTTTGCGCTGTGGGAAGGAAAGACGAGACCAGCTGGACAGACAGGCTGGGAAATTAGATGCTGGTGATCAGTATCGGCAACAGAGCCAATGATCCCCGATCCCGATCATCACCGATTTCACGGAAATCGGCCGATTGTGATCGGTTACAGATCGATCGGCACACCTCTAATAAGCAGTCATATCTTTGTAGATTATAAGAAATATGAAATTTTGTCCCTGATTTTGATAAGATTTTTTCCTATGTAACAACTACCATTTTTTCATCAAAGTATTGACTTAAACTCTTATATCTTGCTGAAAAGTTATTTGGAAGTTGGTTTTGTCTTATTTTAAGTTCACTAAGAGATTTGCATTAAAAACTAGACCCAAAATATTTGATAAGATTTTATTTTTGCTGTGTTTTAGAAAAAAAATAGAAAAAAGGTTAAAAAATGGCATTTGTTATTATGTCTGTGTTTAAAACAATTAACCATTTTTTTTTTCATTTATGGCTGAAGAGTCATTGTGGTAGATCCAGAGAGCCTACTAGAGCCCTGGTCTAGTCAAAGCCCAGACCTAAATCCCATTGAGATTTTCTACAGATGCTCTGCATCATATTTGACAGATTTGGAGCTGATGAGCAAAACTGCATATGTTCAGATTCCTTTGGGGAAAAAAAATGAGAAAAACTTTTAGCAATTTCCTTCAATTTCACAATTCTGCTCTACTGTATGTCATATCACATAAAAGCTAACTTGCTCCGGGAAAATAAACATATCTTTCGATTCCCGATCCATTCTGTTTTTATCCATCCTTCCTGTTGGGAAAACTTTCCTGTTTTGACAGCAGCATTAAAGTTTGATTTAATGCTCTCACACTTATTCGTTACATTCTGCTTCAGCATCTGCCTTTGCTTTTTTTTCTACGAGAACGTTGCAATTTGCTCCTGTAAATATTTCTAAAAATAGAAAAGGAATGGGGAAAAAAAACAAAATCTAAACTCAGGACGTGTGACGTCTCCGACGTGCGGGCCGCAGAGTTTTGTGTTTATTAACTTGGGTCTGAAAGTGAATTGGCTTTGCTTTGATTGCCTCCAATTGGACCTGCAACCAGCTGCAGCAGGTGATTCCCTGCTGCAGATGACGTCCCATCGCTCACGTCTTTGAATCTTAGCGATTAAAATAAGTGCTGTGTGTTAATATGAGCCTAAAATAATTAAAGGGCAACCTTCTGTGACTTGTAAAGCGGTTTATGGAGCAGAGGGAAGTCTTGCGGCGTGGTAAGACGCATGGCGTACCGTGTAATTTGGGAGTCATTAACTCTCACCCATTCCTACTTTTTGAAATTCCTCTGGAGCAGAAGGTGACATCAGTGAGCAATCCCACAATGCATCTCTGCGAAGACAATGGGGAGCTATTGTTCCTTGAGACTTGGGTTCAAACGTGTAACTAGACCACAGTGGGTCTCGGTCAAGCTTTTCAACACATTCTGGCCGTCCAACCTTTACTCAAAAGTGTTTTGTTTGTCTTCGTGTGACTTTGTGTGTTTTACTCCCCGTTCTCCTGTGTGATCTGTTAACCTCATGTACGTGTTTCTAACTTCTTCAGTCGTCTGTGATACTAGCAGGTCGAGTTCCTGACGGTTCGCCTTGGTCTGCATGCCTGTGTCTGCCTGAATGATCCATCTGAACTTTTATTTTCTGTTTCCAGGGTGATAGAGGCTCTATAGGGTTAACAGGTTCTCCTGGACAAAAGGGAGAGAAGGTGTGGACCTGGAGATATGGAGACCTTATTTTGTTATTATTCACTCCGAGGCTTAAAAAGTTGTGGACTGGTAATAAATACACATCTGTTTTCGTTCCGCAGGGCACCGGTGGTGTTCCTGGTATTGATGGTCTAACTGGTGACAAAGGGGACAAAGTAAGATGTAGATCATTTTTAAATGCTGGTAAAAAAAAAAAAGTACAAGGTTTTAGAATATGCTTTAAGAATTTGTTTGATTTTTGTGTTTAGGGCGAAGCAGGCAGGGCCGGTGCTGCAGGGTTACTGGGTCCAGCCGGACAGAAGGTAGGTAATCTGTTAGCAGTGGGAATCTATTACTATCTTAAGATTCCATTTGGTTCCTGTTTCTGAGGTCACAATTCTATTCAAAATTGGTATTTGATAGGACACTCGACAAGCTTTTACAAGTAAAACTAGGGATGCACTGATCATAAATTAATATCTGTATCCGTCCTGATATTGAAAAACATTCTGTGCCTGATCCACAAGGGCAGATCTATTCTCTTCAATTCTATGCTTTCTGCCCTGATGCTTTATTATTTATTTTACATTATATTTAGAATCCCTAGTTGCATTTCTGAACATTTTGAAAGAAGTTTGTTGCATGTTTGTTGCATGTTTGTCCATGTCCAAAGTAGTCAACCTATTGTTTTTGTCAATTTCAGTTTCTTTATTCATTTTACATTGACTGTTCTACTACTAATCGCACAGACTGAACAAATTAAAGTTGTTTTTACATGTTTGATGAAGCTTATGAAGCTATTGGTGGATTTACATGTGATGTGCTGGAGCAGGGTTATCAAATAAATGTTTAATTAATTTAATAAATTTTATTTACTTTTGCTAGCTTTCATAATAAAACATTTTATGTTGTTCATATTTTGAAAATTCTTTGCAGCTCAAGGTTAGTTTTATTTTGCCATAGGGTCTAAACTCTCTTTCATTAGTTTTCAGTCAGTCAGCAGAGTAAACTGCAATGACACAGTGAGTTCATAAGTCCAGCAAATATATTTGTTCATTTTATGTTCTTCAGGGAATCCAAGGAGATGCAGGAATTCCAGGTGCGCCCGGACCGAAAGGCGTCTCTGTGAGTGACATGCTTCACCTCCATCAGTTAAATCTACTGATAAATGTACTTTAGCTGAAAACCGTCTACATGTTTCGTTTTAGGGAGATTCTGGTGTGAAAGGAGAAAAAGGAACTCCAGGAGCTGGTGTAAGTTAACATGGGTCCAAACTTTTATAAGCAGAACCTTTGTTTCCCTCATTTTCTTCCCATTTCCAACGGATACCAGAGAAATACTCATCTTCACAGTGCAGCTATCCCCCCAGCATGTCTTGATATTAAAACCGTGATTTTAGGCTTTTACCTCCACCAAACTCTAAATCCTGATAAGAGTCGGAACTTTCTGAGAATTTGAGATCATGTTTTTTTTTCCTCTTGAGGAATTGAAGAACTGAGGGGCGTAATTGTGCAAACAGATGGAGTTCACTTGATTCACTCTCCATGCTTCCTGTCTGGAATACTGCGGGGGCGTTTGGAGCTTTGTTGATGTCTGAAGCTTTCCTTGAGAAACTTTCTGGATATGTTGCTGCTGTTGGGATATTAGATTTCACTTCAGGTTGCTGGTAAAATGGTCCTCTCAGAAGTCCAAAGGTGTGCCATTTTCAACTGTCAAAATTTTCTGTTTTTATCATTAAGCAAAATGCATACAAGCTGTTTATAACAATCACTTCTATAGGATGCTAAGAGCTCAGAATTACAACACTGATTGCTTTGCCATATTGCATGATGCTGTTTAAAAGGTTTGGGAGCCTTACAGCTGCCAGGTTAAAGTCTGCCTGGAGCCAAACAGTCAGTCAGTCACTGAACAATTTCCTGTTGGTAGAAGCTACTGGAAAAATACTTTCCTCTGTAAAGTGATAAAGGAAACAAGCGGTTTTTAAGACACATGTGGCAGATGTTTAAAACAAAGAAATGTGTTTTTGTTGCACATATTAGTTCAGATTAATGACTCCAACTTTGTTCCTAGAAACATTATGTACTCATTAGGAATTACCCTAACCTTGTTTTGATTTTCTTCCCATAAAAAGCTAACAGCCACTTGGATCTTGTTGAGCTTTATTTTTTCCGCTTTGACATTTTTCCAACTCCATGTTTCAGATCACATATCATTTTAGTTTCAGGACCTTGAGTCCCCAGGGATTGCACTGATCTGAGATTTTATTTTCCAATTTTTGATCACCAGTTTTTGTTTGTGGCTGTTTTTAGCAGATTAGCTTTTATGCATTTCCAGATTCTATAAAATGCTTTTCATCTACTGTTTTTTTTTCACAATCTGAACACTGATTTGTTTTAAAAAATGTTTGCAGTAAAATGAAATGTAAAGTTCTCATACACAGATGAACAATTCAGAGCTGTTTTTCCTTCCATTGTGCAGTAAAATCCTCACAGAGTTGTATATTAATAAATCCAAGCTAAAACAATATTGTATGACTTTTACAAGACAAATTTAACTTTGGAATTAATTTAAAACTTCAAAGACAAATTTTCAACTATTTACAATCAGTTTTATTGTCCGTTTTAATAATATCCCTGCTAATTTCTCTTTAAAAACTGTAACATGAGAAGTTCAGTTAAATTTGTTTGTAGAGCACATTTCAGCAACCAGGCAGTTCAAAGTGCTTTACTCCATAAAAACGTAATACAGTAGCCAGAAGAGAAAATGCAAATAACACTACAAGGACTTTTTCTGCCCTGAGAATTTATGATTCTCTATATTCTATATAAATGAAAAGCATTTCATTTATATAAAAAAAAAAAAAAAAATTCCCTTCTCACCCTCTGCGGGTGGTCTCTTTTCATCCTCTGAACTCGGGTCCTCTACCAGAGGCCTGGGAGCTTGAGGGTTCTGCGCAGTATCTTGGCTGTGCCTAGTACTGCACATTTCTGGACTGAGATGTCTGATGTTGTTCCTGGGATCTGTTTTAGCCACTGCTCCAGTTTGGGGGTGACTGCCCCGAGGGCCCCGATGACCACAGGCACCACTGTGGTCTTCACCTTCCAGTTCTTTTCCAGTTCCTCCCTGAGGCCCTGGTATTTCTCCAGTTTCTCATGCTCCTTTTTCCTGATGTTGTAGTCACTTGGTATAGCTACATCCACCACAACGGCTTTCCTCTGTTCTTTATCCACCACCACAATGTCCGGTTGGTTCGCCATTACCATCTTGTCTGTCTGGATCTGGAAGTCCCACAGGATCTTAGCTCGGTCATTCTCCACCACCTTTGGGGGTGTTTCCCACTTCGATCTCGGGGCTTCCAGTCCATATTCTGCACAGATGTTCCTGTACACTATGCCCGCCACCTGGTTATGTCGTTCCATGTACGCTTTCCCTGCCAGCATCTTGCACCCTGCTGTTATGTGCTGGACTGTCTCAGGGGCCTCCTTGCACAACCTACACCTTGGGTCTTGTCTGGTGTGGTAGATCTGAGCCTCTATTGCTCTGGTGTTTAGGGCCTGTTCCTGTGCAGCCAGGATGAGAGCCTCTGTGCTGTCCTTGAGTCCAGCTTTGTCCAGCCATTGGTAGGATTTCCTGATATCAGCCACTTCAGTTATTTGTCGGTGGTACATCCCATGTAGGGGCTTGTTCTCCCATGATGGAACCTCTAGCCCCTCATCCTCTGTCCCCCATTGCCTGAGACATTCGCTGAGCATATCATCCGTTGAGGCTTTGTCCTTGATGTATTTATGGATCTTGGATGTTTCATCCTGGACAGTGGCTCTCACACTCACTAGTCCTCTGCCTCCTTCCTTACGGTTTGTGTACAGTCTCAGGGTGCTGGATTTGGGGTGGAACCCTCCATGCATGGTTAGTAACTTCCGAGTCTTAACATCCGTGGCCTTTATCTCTTCCATTGGCCAGCTGATTATTCCGGCAGGGTATCTGATTACTGGTAATGCATAGCTGTAGCAAGAACAAGATCTTGCCATTGAGCTGGCTTCTCAGGACTTGCCTTATTCGTTGGAGGTATTTGGCTGTGGCTCCCTTCCTTGTGACCTCATCCAGGTTGCCATTTGTTTGTGGTATTCCCAGGTACTTGTAACTGTGCTCTATGTCTGCTATTGTTCCTTCTGGGAGTGAGACCCCTTCTGTGCGGACAACCTTCCCTCTCTTTGTAACCATCCGACCACACTTTTCTAGTCCGAATGACATCCCAATGTCAGTGCTGTATATCCTGGTGGTGTGGATCAGTGAGTCGATGTCTCGCTCACTCTTAGCGTACAGCTTGATGTCATCCATGTAGAGGAGGTGACTGATTGTGGCCCCATTCTTCAGTCGGTATCCGTAGCCAGTCTTGTTGATGATTTGGCTGAGGGGGTTCAGGCCTATGCAGAACAGCAGTGGGGACAGAGCATCTCCTTGGTATATGCCACATTTGATGGACACTTGTGCAAGTGGTTTGCAGTTGGCTTCAAGGGTGGTTTTCCACAGCCCCATCGAGTTTGCAATGAAGGCTCTTAGAGTCCTGTTGATGTTGTACATCTCTAAGCATTCAATGATCCAAGTATGTGGCATTGAGTCATAGGCTTTCTTGTAGTCTATCCAAGCGGTGCACAGGTTGGTGTGTCGGGTTTTGCAGTCTCGGGCGACTGTGTGGTCTACAAGGAGTTGGTGTTTGGCTCCTCTGCTATTTAAGCCGATGCCCTTCTGTGCCGTACTCATGTATTTATTCATGTGACCACTTATCTTAGCCGCTATGATGCCTGATATGAGCTTCCATGTTGTAGAGAGACAGGTTATTGGCCGATAGTTGGATGGGATTGAACCCTTTGAGGGATCCTTCTGTATCAGGATTGTGCGACCTTCAGTTAACCATTCAGGGTGAGTCCCATTTTGTAGCAGCTGGTTCATTTGAGCTGCCAGTCGCTCATGGAGGGCAGTGAGTTTCTTTAGCCAGTAGGCATGGATCATGTCAGGTCCTGGTGCTGTCCAGTTTTTCATACCCGAGACTCTTTCTTGGACATCTGCCACAGTGATGGTTACTGGGGCTTGTTCAGGGAGGTTGCTGTGTTCCTCTCGTAGAGAGGTCAGCCACTTTGCATTGCTGTTGTGGGTCGCCTCCCTTTCCCATATGCCTTTCCAGTATTGTTCAGTCTCCAGCCTTGGTGGGTCTGCTCTGTTGTTAGTACCCTGCCATTGAGAGTACACTTTAGCTGGTTGGGTGTGGAAGAGCCGGTTAATCCTCCTGGCTTCATTCTCTCTTGTGTATCTCTTCAGGCGGCTGGCCAAGGCTTGGAGCCTTTGTTTGGCAGTTTCGAGTGCTTCAGGTATGGACATCTGGCTGTACTTCTTGTGTACTGATCTTTTCATTGCACCCCTTTGGAGCTCTGACAGTTGGCTCACTTCCCTCCTTGTTATCTTGATCTTAGCCTCTAACCGTCTTTTCCATGGTGGGTATTGGGTCTCATGATTGCTCTTATAGCCAAGCATCTCAAGGATCACTGATGCTGAGTTGTATATGAGCTCATTGGTTTCTGTTATGGTGTTGGTAGGGATCGTTCTCAATGCCGCATCTTCAATTAGACTTTCTGGTGGTGCTTCACTCAGCCGTTGTAATTGGCGTCGGGGTTGTCTGGTGTTCATTATGGCCACGATTCTCTCTCTCAGGTCAGTTGCTGCCTCGTTCAGCTCTGATGGTTCGTTCATTACTGGGGCTACATACCCAGTCTCTGGGTGGGCAGTTAACTCCCCGCTGACCTGGCGTTCTGGCTCCTCCCCTTTGCCATAGCATTTGTGTTGTACCTCGTCAATCTCAAGTTGTGAGAGCAGTTGCCGTTTGCGGATGTTGGAACACTGAGCCACTAGTTGCTTAGCAGTTAGTGTTGACTGGGGATGTCGAAGTAACCATTCCTCCCACAGTCTTCGCATGTAGCCCCTCTGACTAGGGTTACTTGAGTAGTAGCATTCCAACAGATCCATGTTTTCACCTCTCGCCCATTTCCGTCTTGTTCCAGTAGCCCATTTTTCATCTAGGTGCTCTGGTTCCCCAGCACCTGACGCAGACCTTGTTTGGCCGGGCGACGTCTGAGCCGGCATGTCGTGCTTATCAGTGTCTCTCATGGTATGAGGTAGGCTATATAGCTCCAAGGGTCTTGCCTAAGGACCCACACTGACAGCTCAATTTGACTGTTGTAACTTCAGCCCCAGCCTGGATTCGAACCCTGGTCTCCCGGGTGGTAGACTGGTGACTTACCCATTGAGCTATTCAGTCAGCTCAAAATATATATATATATATATATATATATATATATATATATATATATATATATATATATATATATATATTATATATATATATATATATATATATATATATATATATATATATAATATATATATATATATATATATATATATATATATATATAAATTCTTAGCAATTAAGCTGAAGTTAGCATTTTGGCTAAGAGTTGCAAGTCATTTTTTTGTTCTTTTTTATATTAGGGCCAGAGATGTCATTGCCTAACTTTGTGAGAAAGCAGTAGCTAGCAGTAGTTTTAGATAAAGAACAAAAAAGGGAAAAAATATTATGGGATTCAAAATTTAAACTGGTTTTAGCATCATATTAGTAACAATGAGCACAGACAGAACAACTGTCACTACTAAAACACCAATCTGTGGGATCATCACTATGTAATGTAGATCCTTACTGTAACTCTGAGAATACCAATAACCTGCCAAGTTGAAAATTAAAAAAATATACAAACCAGCAGAGCAACATTCAGCCTTTGTATTATCTATTGAAAGTCCTGCTCTCTCTCACTCTCCTACAGCCTCAGTGACCTGCAGACATATTGTAGAAAATACAGTTTCCTGTGGAATATCTTCTTGCATATTACCTGTATTAGTTCAACTGTAGTTCCTGGAAAAAGAGGCTCCTGGATTCTCTAAATCTTTTTTTTAACAATTAAAATAATCAAACTTGTCTCCTACCTCTGCTTGAAAACATTTGACGCAAGCCTTGTTTACATTTTAGGGTCTTCCTGGTGTAGACGGATTGCCAGGAAAGCCCGGACTACCTGGAAAAGATGTGAGTTTAATCAAATGATCAAGGCTTTGTTTTTTCAAGGAAACTTTAATTTAGATTTTCTGAGTTTTTATTTTTTATTTATTTTTTTGTCCCTCAGGGTCTGAGAGGACTGACTGGAGCACCTGGACCAAACGGAATCAAAGGCAACAAGGTTTGCACACCTTCCCGCTGCCATTCGCATCCCATTCTCAGGAATAGAGAATACGGTCTTGAGCATATTGTCAACAAGTCGAACTGATATGATTATTTTAAACTGGATATCTTCCAGAGCTTCCCAAACTTACAGTCTGCTCTCACCAGACATTCCTCAGTCTCCTCTTTGCACCATCAAACCCGTCTCGCTCCATTTGTCTAAGAAAATAAAAAGCGCAGTTCATTTCGTCTGTCTGTAATTACTGGCTTTGATGATTCTTCCAGTGATGCACATTTGCTTGTAACACCACACCCTGCTGTATGTACACATCAGAAGGCACGCATAGACAGTCCCGCAAGGGTACGTTCACCACAAGTTCCACTTTGCTTCTGCTTACAATAAGCACACAGTTAAACGTGACTCATTTCATGGATTACGGTAGCAGCTGTGTTATTATCACATTGCTTCATGGTCTTTATTTATGAGGGTATTTTCATCCTGATGATGTTTGTTCTTGCGTGAACTCTGCCACAGGGGGAGAGAGGACTTCCTGGATTACCTGGGGATGTGGTGAGTATCAACAAAGTAAAAAAAGTTTAAATGGCTGAAGTTAACAGTTGTTTACAGTGGTGAACAATTTATTATCTTTTTTATGCAAGTTGGACATTGAGTCTGTAATAAAATCTATCTAATAAATCTATCTAATTTGGAGTAACACGTTTCAAAGGAGAAGTAGAACTCTGATTACCATTTAATTTAGGCTGGTTAAGCTTTGAGAGTGAAGTATTGCTTAAATGAATAGTTCAGTTTTTTTTTAAAGTGGGGTTTTGTGGAATAGTTCTGAGCAGTCAGTTCTCTACACAATTTCTGATAAGGATCAAGAAGACATTAAAAAAAGCTTGATGTACATATTTATTTATCACCAGAAGACTGAAATAAGTACCACTATTTAGCATGTAATTAAAGCTGCAGTATGTAACTTTTATTAAAACATTTTTTTTTTTACATATTTGTTGAAACTATCTATATGTTGTGACTCTGTAGTATGAGACAGGTAATCTGCAAAAAAAACGTTTCTCTATATTCTCCAAGTGCTCTCAGTTATAACTAGAAACAACCAATCAGAGGCAGGAGGCGTGGCTTAGTGCTGTCAATTACACTCTGTGTATTGACTCTCATTGCAGCAAGAAGGTTCTGGGTTCGATTCCCGGCCATGGTCTTTCTGCATGGAGTTTGCATGTTCTCCCTGTGCATGCGTGGGTTTTCTCCGGTATTCCGGTTTCCTTCCACAGTCCAAAAACATGACTGTCAGGTTAATTGGCCTCTCCAATTTGCCCCTACGTGTGAGTGTGTGTGTGTATGGTTGTGTGTCCTGTCTGTCTCTGTGTTGCTCTGTGGCAGACTGGCAACCTGTCCAGGGTGATCCCGCCTCTTGCCCGGAACGTTAGCTGGAGATAGGCACCAGCTAACCTCCCGACCCCACAAAGGGACAAGGGTGTAAAGAAAATGAATGGATGGTATTGACTCTCATTGTTCATTTTTCTCCCCTTTCTCTTGTTCTCTGCTACGCTGCAGCAAGGAACAGGCAACAGGTGCTAATTCACCTGTTGTGAATCCTGTTGTGGTTTAGCACCTGTTGTGCTAAATCACCTGTTGTGATTTAGCATTCACCTGTTGTGAATGCTAAATCTAATTAGCATAGCCATCAATGATGCCAGGTAAATTGTTTTCCTCCAATAGCTAATTGTTTCTCCACTATTAGCACATTTAGTAGCGAGTACATGAGATTGATTGACAGCGCTAAGACCCTCCTCCGGGCTCTGATTGGTTGTTTTTTGGTCAGAAATGGTGCATCTCTTCATACATCAAATAGCAGCTCAGGAGCAGGTGAAGGAATCGATCTTTTCATAGATTACAGGTTTCCCCCAGTGTATTATAAGCATGGTGCCCGCCATGCTTTGCTGCCCCCTGCCAGGCTTAACCCTTGCCATGTCAGGTTTTGGGATACCCCACGGTAATTCCCTCAGAAAGCAAGGGGAGATTCCGCGCTTTCTGATTGGCTGCAAATATATTTTTTAAAAGTAATATACTGCAACTTTAAAGTTTCCACTTATCATCAGTGAGTTGTCAGGCTTTTCTGGCACATTAATGTTTTTTGAAATGTAAAAGTAACCATTACTTGAAATATTTTGATAATTTATTTACTTTTTATTTACTATTAAAGGTACAACAAGAAGGCCTACGAGGTGAAAGGGTAAGTTACTATCTGCCAAGAAGCATGTTTTAACTATTTGGTTCATGAACACAAAGATTATTATTATGTGATATTTTTGTCACCAGCATCCACTTCATTGGGCGTTCCAGCAGATTTCTTTGCTTAATTATTATTAATAATAAATGGCATAGTCAAGTCACAACAAATAAAACTAAAGTCTTTTAAAGACATATTTTTGTTCTTGTGAAATATGAAGAAGGATAATATAAAGCAGAATGTTGGGCACACACAAAGATAACACTATTAAAATGTATATTAAAAACAGCGTTAAGAATAATGTACTGTACAGTAAGGACAAAATTCTAACATGAAATACTGAGCAGTTATCAAAAATAGCATACAAAAGAATGTGAAACTGAGTGGAATAATTATGGAAAGATGCAGCAAAATATGCATGTGTATGTGTGCATTTTACGACATCGTTTATAGTACATAAAAAATAAAACTACAGATATTGGAGATGTGCTAATACTATTTGTAGTTTTATTTCAAAAAAGGTAAAACTAATTTTGAGTGTGGCTGTCAGAATTTTGAAGCAAATTAATAATAAGATTGTTTAAACCTTTTGCAAGTATGTCTTTACTAATGAGACTATAACTGGTAAAGAATTTATCTTCCATTCTAACAGTTGTTTCTGGCTGCAATTAAACTTTCAGTCAGTTAAACCTTTTAGTGATTTTGATGGATATCTAAATGACATGTCCAAATCCTGAGCTTAAACTAGTGATTAGGTAAATACAAATTTCCAAATGA
Source organism: Poecilia picta (assembly GCA_033032245.1). Taxonomy (NCBI): domain Eukaryota; kingdom Metazoa; phylum Chordata; class Actinopteri; order Cyprinodontiformes; family Poeciliidae; genus Poecilia; species Poecilia picta. Next base: position 25,326,353 of record CM065363.1, on the reverse strand, counting down.
GTTTTATACAGGACTTTTTAAGTCAATAAGCCAAATACCCGCCACCTAAGATTTGCATTGGGTACTGTCACAAACTCTAAAGTGGCTTTTTTGAAGTCTAGGACCAGACAGCTAGCCTCTGTCACTCTACCACCTTAGTTTATGTTTTTATAACTCTGTATATACCTCATACTTTCCATATGCTGCTCTTGTTTCAGGGAGAGCCTGGGCCTCCTGGACCTCCTGGAGCAGACGGTCGACCAGGACCAGCTGTAAGAATTACTTTTTAGCTTCTGACTTGTAATGTCAAGGGAAAAAAACTATTTGACTGTATATCCCACTCAGGCTTTATTAACTCTGACTAATAATTTGTTTCTCAGGGTCCTGCTGGTCCACCAGGTCTACCTGGTGAGCATGGCGATCCTGGCCAAATGGTAAGACTTTGACACAGAACTTAAATGTGACTAATCTGGTAATATAAGCTACTTATACATACAGACATAAATCTTTTCTGGATCGAGGTGTCTGCATTGTGTATTAGGAAAAGGCATCATAAGGGTTAACGTTTTAGATTTGCATGTAAATCCACAGCATAGGCTTCACAAAAAAAATCTAATGGATATTCTTTTTCAACAATATTAGCAAGACTGACAAATGTATTAGACAGAATTCTGTAGAAGTATGAATGGACCATACAAGTGTTATCATGTAATGTTATCATGTGACAATAGTATGTAACTACTATGTTATTACATAATTATTATTAAATAAAGTAATATTACTGTTACTACAAAGTAACTTTGTTCTTACATAGCAGTAACTATGTTGTTACATAGTAGTAATTATGTTGTTACATAGTAGTAGCTATGTTACATAGTGGTTACTTTGCTGTTACATGTGTGCTATGTGTCAAAATTTTAGTTTCTTATTCAGCTGGCAATAGAAGGAAGAATCGAACCAGAAAATACATAGCGCTAAAGCAGTCCTGAAGGAAACTTAGCTAGGGTTTAAGGCATTCAGGAACAACTAATACAATGGACTGTATATTTAAATCAGCACAACTCCAAAGTCATGTAAATAATGTAATTACTGCGGTCTTCTTCTAAGCTCTTTAATAGCCACTCTTTAAAGCCAAGTTATATACCAAACAATATTTCTATGTACCTTTATTTCTCCAGAAGATGGTATGATATGTCTGTATTGTTTTACATGCAGAGTAAGGTGATTTTTTTTAAAAAATACATTATATCATCATACACCAAGTCAAGTACAAAATACAGTAGTTAGATGGGTTGATTAAAAGTATTTTTCAGACATTTTCTTCTCAGCAGCAGAGCGACTAAAGTACAAGAAGACAACTTTAAGATTAATCAAAAATGGTTATAAATAAATAGTCGATATCTATGTGGGAAAAGAGTTACTTTGAGAAACCTTTTTACCAAGCACATTGTATGTTCATTTTGGAAAAAAAGTGAAGATTTTATATGAACTTGCCAAGAATATATTATGGTCCAGCAAAGCATTTGGCTTTTGCAGAGATGGACGCTAAGTGCTTCTGTCCCAAGACAAAACGGACCTTTCAGATTGTCGTCAGAAATATGCCAAAAGCCCGAGCTCTGTTATGGCATGGAGTGTTGTCGGCGCTCTTAACAAAGGTCATTTAAACTTCTGTGAGAAGAAAAAGGTCATAGCTATCAAGACACATTAGAATATTTTAATCAGCAATAACTGTGTATATTGATGTATTTACAGGGAGTTTGAGACAACTGAAAGCTGTATTGATTGTTAAGTCAAAAAGAATATCCAATATTGGTTTTCTCCAGTCTTATAAAACTTTCAATCTTTTTAACATTAAAAATATCAAAACACACAATAATTATTTTGTGAGCTCACCATTAAAAGACAATTTTGTGCATTAGCTCTGCTTGGAAAAAACCCCCCCAAAAAACAAAACATTTTGAAATGGCATTTATCTGGCTTGCTGTCTGTAAAGAGACAGCAAGCCAGACAAATGCTCATTTTAAGCTAAAAAATTATGATCATTCTTTAAAAAAATTAAAACTCTTAATAGGCAAGAATACAACATTTAACTGATTTGATGTTTAAATAACATGCAAGAGAATTTCTGATGTTGTAGGAGGAAAATTGAGACATAAGGACCCTGTTATGAGCACCTGACTCATCAGTAACAGTGTGTTGGAATGAAACTCCTCAGCTGCTCAGCTGGACAGTCCCCAGAGAGGCCTTGCTTTGATCCCACCAAGACATCCCATGTTAAATTGATATTAATGTGGTGTTTTGTTATTATATTGAGAGACTGTGCAGGAAATAAAAACATGTCAGAGGTCACCACATCTAGTACTGGTAGTTGGATATTCTAAAATGCTTAATATGAAAATGTATCAACAACAAACTTTCCAGTTAGAGGAAGAAAATGAAACAAGTTTATCCTTGTTTCCTTTTTTGTTTGCTCATTAATTATTTTACCACAGATATAGCAATCATCGGCTTTTGCAATATTCAATTCAGCTAAATTCTATTCAGTTTATTTCTATTGCTCTAATTCGCAACTTTGAGGCAGTTTGCCAAAAAAGTAATTTAAATTCAATCATATAAAGATTCCAATTGATCCTAAATACCAAACGTACATTAAGCTCTGTTCATCTATTAATTTTTTAAAAAGTTTTCTTACAAAGAGAACTCAACAAGTTGCATGTAGTCATTGCTGTGTGGCATAGGGAAAACCACACCTCACACAGAAAACCCCAACTGTGATGTAAACGGACAAACTTGTAGGTGTCATTTAAAACTTCTCGATATTCTGTATTAAACTGTTCAAAGTTTCATGGTTCTTGAATGAAGCAGCTTTCTTCAGAAGTGGTTTCCTAAAGTCCCCCCCAATAAACCAGTTGCACAGGCTTCCCTGTGTGGTTTGAGATAGGAGTTGTTGCTGATGGATATGAACCCTATTGAATGCTCAGTGATGTTCTACTTTAATTAAATTTTATTCATCCAAACTGTTTCTTTCCAGGGAAAGAAAGGTGAAAATGGCCTGCCGGGAGTTGACGGCCTTCCTGGACCTCCAGTAGGAACAAAATCCTTATTATTACATAAGTTTCCTTTCTTTTATAACAAATGTGACAAAATAACTTTAGGAATTACAGAATAGTCACAATGGATCTGGTAAAAACCTACATTTTACTATGTCGATGTGGACAAATTTTTGTTTACTTTATATCCTGTTTGTGTCTCTCTTTTGAGTTCATGCTAATGGTTTACAAAGAACTTGATATGCTACACCCTTTTAGAGCAAAAAAATCAGACGCATTTTATTGTATCTGGCTGGTGTTGATGCTCGTTCTAAAACGTTGATGTACATAAATCAGTGTTACTTTAATCCATAATAAATTGAGTTTTTCCTGTCTTATAATATCATAAAATTACATAAAATTAATTGGCGTTACACAGTTATGTCAAAGCTTCTTCAAGTATCTAATATTGATTTACTTGATAAGGTTAGCTAAAGTAGCATGTCGCTAGCATGTTGACTAGCATTGACTCACTATGTTTAGTGTGAATTACTACATTTGTTTGTTAAGCTATAACTGGCTTAAATGTTAAGGTTAGCTAAACTTCTGTTGAACCATCAGTGGCAGACTGTTTTATAGGGAATGAAAAGAAATTCATGTTAATTAAATAAGTAGCTGCAAAATGTTTGGTCTATTAACACTTTGTGGAACATAGACAAAAAATATAAGCAGGAAATTGTGCCAAATTATGTGCTAAATTTATTTGAGGGTAGAAACATCGGCCAAGAATAAGCAAGCAGGAAAATGTGCTACGTGCCGCCCTCTAGTGGCTTATCAGCTATTCGTTCACATTTCCAACTTATTAATGCAATTATTTAGAAAGGACTGAATTTTTCAGCAGCCAAGGCTGCTGAAAAATTCATCATCATCAGTGTGAGCAATTCTATTAAAAACAAACAAAAGATATCTGAATAAATGTTAAAATTCATGACCGGACCTTTAGAACAAGGCTGAAAAGATGTGGTTTGTTTGGAACGTCTGTCAGGAAAACGCTACTTTTCATTATTAAAAAAATACTGCAGAAAAACTTTCCAGGTTTTCAAAGCTACATCTGAATAAATCACAAGAATTTTATGGCAATGTTCATTTAGACCAAAGAAAAGATGCTTGGTCTAAAGGCAGAGCTGTGTGTTTTTTGTTTTTTTATTTCAGCACATATGCACATGGACTTTATATCTGTTGCAAAGCACAGCGGTGGAGGAATGATGCTTTGCCTTGTAGATACAGGATTTTTGTTGTCATTGATTTCGTTTCACATTTCTATGAGGGAACATTGACTCGTGAACATATCTGTCATGGGTCTCTAACCTCTGGGACTCTTAACTTTGTTTTTGAATCTAACATTAATAAAATTTAAATCAAACAATACATAGCATGAGAACAATTTTTTTTACAAATTAAACCATTTTCTGTCTAAAAGCAATACAGGATGTGCATTTATTTCCACAAAAGAATATGTTCAGTTTCCTCAAGAAAATGAAACTATTGTTGTAAGATTCTTTTTTAGGCTCTAAACCTTAAAATACGGATAATTCAGTTCAGAAAAATGTATTCACCCAGTTTTTAAATGATTCATGGCTGCATAAACATAAAGAAAATACATGCTACGTAATGTCTTACAAGATAAGCTGAAAAAAATACTATTCTAAAGGCTCATGTATGTTTATTCAAGACAAAAGAAAATGCTCTTCGGATTATAAATGTTAATAAACAGCAGGTATTCAACCATTCAAAATAAAGATCAAGTTGTTGCATTGGGTGCCATATGGAGTAATAAATCTGTTGTGTTTTACACCCATGAGACCAGATTTATTATTATTACTCTACAACTATTTTTATGTCCTGAAAAATAAAACCTGCACACCTGGGACGTACATTCTACTCATCAATAATCAATGCCTGAATGATTAAGATTGATATTTGTTTTTCATTATTGTAATAAGAAAAATCACATTTAATGGTTAAGTACATGATGAAATATCAATTCAAGCAATGTTTTTTTTCACTTCTTTTTAAGGGTCCACTCGGTTCGCCGGGTCCACCGGGAGGACCAGGACCAATGGGACAGCCTGTGAGTGATGAGCTGAAATCAGTGTTTAACATTGCCTTCTGAAATTGTTATGGAAATAAACAATTTCTGATGGACACTAAAGACTCTACAACTGATAGACACTAAAGTACCTCCTGTGTGTTTCCCCAGGGTCTACCTGGTGAACTAGGATTTCCAGGTAAACCAGGAGAGCCAGGAAAACCTGTGAGTTCAGTTTGTAATCCTAAAAACGTGTCATTCTGTTTTTTTTTTTAATCTTTACTCAAGGTTTGGAGTTTGTCCTCAGCCATTGTAACCATTTATCTCATGATGTTTTAAGGGAATGCCTGGGAAGGACGGCCTTGATGGTCTTGCTGGTACTGATGGCTCTGTGGTCAGTTCAAGCCTCAAAATTCCTCTTTTAACCCTCAAACACCTGATCACAGTTGTATCAGAACTACTTTTTGATATCTATTTTGCTTCATTTTGTAATCTATAAACATTTCAGCAAGCTTCAGACCCAAATCCAATGGCCAAACGCTTATGGAAACACACAACGCAAATGGCCACTGAAGCTTTTGAGGATGAAAATCAAAGCACAAACATACAGAACTGTCAACATGTGACTGTCAGATTTCTTTAGTTTTTGAAACATTTCAGCGTCACAGAAAAGCAAAACCGTGAAATCTGCAATGAGGCAATTGGTTTTCCAAAAGTGAAGTATTTGATCAGCGTATTTTTAATCCGAACTTACATGTGGCATATTGTCTATCATCTGTAAAGAGCTTTTTGCGATTAAATGGATGTTATCTTAATGTTTGATCTTTTGTCCTCAAAGGGGCCCAGAGGAGAACGGGGAGCAGACGGTTTTCCTGGAAAGCCTGGACCTAAGGTACCATTACTTCATCTATCCCTGGAACACACATAGACCAAGGGAAACCACATTATGTGTGACCCCAGGGGGTGGCATATGTTTTCTCCATGTGCAAAGCTGACATTTTGGTGGCTATGTCTCTTATCTGCAGGGTGATGAAGGGCCTCCTGGACCAAGAGGTCCTCCAGGGGAGAGAGTAAGTTCAGACCCTTTCTTATTTGGACCTGAGATACTTTTATTGAAACAGAAAGTGTACTTTACAAAGTCATTTAAATTTCTTAATAGGGAGAAGCTGGGGCCCCCGGTCAACCAGGTGCTGATGGTGCACGAGGAGACAGAGGGACTCCGGTAGGAATTAACACCAAAATACTGATTGAAACCGAATGAAAGACCTTTTGTCCAAGCCTAGACAAATTATTTGCAGTATTAGGTGGAACATTACTTGTTATAATACGTAAGAGAAGTCACAATGCTAACAGCAACTAGCCTGGTCACTAAAGACATCAGTTATAGCAGTTGATTTAAGTTTGGCTTTATATTGTTATTACTCCCAGTTTGGAGCACAGACTTTATGGAACAGAACATACCACCAGTACTGGTTCACTGCTGTGACTGCCTGTTGACTGCTGCACTATAATACATTTGCTTTTACCTTGCATATTATTTATTACTGAATTTCAAACAAATTCAAGTAAGGTAAGGGCAGCCCAAAAACAGCAGGTAGTAGAGTAGACTTCTGCCTGTTTGTGGTTTAGTTTGTGTTTTAGTATTCAGATTTTTTTGTGGAACATGAATCCAAATATTCACAGAAATTTGCCATTTTGCAGACTTTTTCATAGGGCATATCTAAAATATTTGAAGTAAAATGCAGCTTGGGAACCTTAAATATCTGCGCATTATGCTACTTGATGTGCTACTGCCTGGTGTTTGCTGAGCAGCCAATCTAGGCGTACCATTTCTGTTCCTTGGGGCCGATTGACTGATTGATATAAATGGTTGGATCAGATGAGTGTGTGATGTCGCATCATATCGATTTGTGAATTCAATTGAAGTCATATTGTAAACATAATTTCTAGCCATAACATAGAAATGTTTGAGGGGAATCAATGTTTTTGACAATAAAATGAAAACATTTAAATTTCCCTTTTGTATATTTAAAAATGATGTGCCAGGAATGTGTGGAAACTCAGTTATTTGGTTTTTGTGTTCTTAATAAAGGGAGAAAGAGGAACAGAGGGACCATTTGGGCCAAAAGGTGAAAAGGGTGACAAGGTAAATGTTGGGAAACACTTCAAGATGGCCACTGTGGTTGTTGGTTTGTAGTGGCTACACTGAGGTACCTAGCATGCGGACTCTGTGAACATGCCGTCTCTCGCCTCAGGGTGAAGTTGGACCACGGGAGTCCCAGGAGTTCCAGGAAACGTAAGTTGACCACCAGCCATTTTCCATGTAGAGTACAAGCCTCTACTGCAGTTGAAGTTACCATATTCTGTGATGCATTGTGTTGACAGGTAGCTAATGTCATCCCAGAGCCTGGAGAGCCGGTGAATAGACACTTATATTTAAAAACACTGTTCTACTGTAACTTTGTGCTGCAATTTTAAACTAATGTTCAGCTCTTCTGTCTCACAGGGGAAGCCGGGAGAGAAGGGGGAGAAAGGAGACCAAGGAAAGCCAGGAGAATCGGTGATGCTTTTTTCTTTTCCCTCTTTTTTCCTCTAAGAAAATAGTAAAAAGCACATCTGGTAATGTGCTCACAAATCCACTAGATGTCAGCAGAGACTTTTCTTCAACATAAAAAATTTGTCCTGAACTCACCAGCCTCGAAGCTGTTCAGGACATCATGTACCATCCAGTTAATTAGTTTGTATATGATGTCAGCTTAACCCATCACTATACATCACAGCTTTAATATAAAATGCTGTAAACAAATTGTACTTGTGTGAATCACTATACTTTGTAGTAGATTACATTAATTACACAACGTTGAGAAACATTATTTACCAACCTTGCAGATTTCTTTTTCTTCCTTTTATTTTGGTCATATATACATAACCCAAATGAGTATGAAAACATTTTTAGATTGATTATTTCATTTATTAAGGAGAAAAAAACAACTTCTGGCTCTATTTTTTGGAAGTTCAATTCCTCTAGCAACACCTGGAGCTAATTACTGCTTGACCTGTATGACCAGAAAATGACTCAAATCAACAACATGAAGTTGGTTAAAAGGCCTAGAAAAGTAACTCATTTTGCCCTCGAACTAAAAAATTCAAGATAAAAAGTGTTTTGACATTTATCAGTCTGCAACTGGTCAAAGTCTTAGTGGGGAATCTTCCCAGAAATGGTAGACTTACTGAAGTTACTCCAAGAGGCAGATTTTTTATGGCTCTTTTCAGAAAGAAAAACTCAAATATAACATGGATTTATTGCACATAGAAATAAAAATTTCAGGCCTTTATTTCTTGTAATTCTGTTGACTCACAGATGATGAAAATTCCAAATTTCCTGTCTCAGTTACTTGGAATATGAGAGAAGGTAGATAAAAAAAAAGAAACAGAAATGTTCAGCTTGTGGAAAGTGTATTAATTTCTCTGCACTGAGTGTTTGGTTGGGTCTAACTTGGCATGCACTACGGCATGGTTCTGCTGAGGTGGAATGGAAGTTCAGGTTAGATCGATAGAGGTCAAAAGGTCATATGGATTGTTGCTTCTGGTGTCTCTCATCTTCCCCTCCAGTTTCTGGGACACTGATTTCCAAATTAAATGCAAACTTTACTTTAATCTGAAAAGAGAACTTTGAAACACTGAGCAACAGTCTTTGTTAAGTTCCCCCAAATTAATTTTATTTCACATTTATTTCCACAACAAAGGTTATCCTTGTTGCTGGTGCACATTTTCCTGTCCCATGTTTTACTTCCACTGAACTTTCTGTGAATATGCCTGGATGCAGCCTTCTGTGAACAGCTTCTTTAGTTCTTTAATGACAACAGATGTTCAGCTTCTTTAATGACAGCTCAGTCGGCTGACTTTCCCAGAAATAATAAGTTCTGCTGATCTGCTACCTGTGTTTCTATTGACCACATAATTGTGAAATTTTGAAAATATATTTGCTAAAGGGAAACACGACAATGAAAAAACACTTGTTTTTTTGATCAAAAGTTTTGGCACTATGATGAGATAGTTTTATTTTTAACTGTATAAAAATTGGTTTATATTGCAAAACTGCAATATAACAACCTGTTTCACATCTCATGAGTCACATGGTCACATGTGACTAAGTAAAACTTCCAATAATGCCAATAAAACTTCTTTGTGTTTTATTGGCAAAAAACACAAAGAAGAAGTAGTTGGAGGATCATGGCGAGACATGTTTTTTAATGACTTATCAAACTTATTCATGTGTGATTTTAATTGTGTTTCTTACCCAGTGCAATTTTTTTTGACATTAGCAAAATATCAGCAAGATATTTGTAATGGAAATGTTGTTTAAACGCTAAGGAAACTTTGCAGGTGTTTTGAGTCAAGCTGATTAGGGTGCAACAACATAAGTTTCCCATATTCAACTTTTTTTCCAATATTTCAAGTTTCTGAGACATGGATTTTGGGTTTTCATTTTTTTATGATTATAATCCTGTTATCAAAATCACAAGAAATAAAGGCTTTAAATATTACACTATCTATTTAACAAACCCATATAGTAAGGGAGTTTCACTTGCTGAAATGAGTGACAAAACATATTGGGCTTTTCCACAGTATCCTAACTTATTTTTTAATGTAGTCATGCAAAAAGTGGAAAAAATAAAGGTGTTCTCAGGTAAGGTCAGTATCTTGATTCACCAACAAGAAGGTGATCAGATATTGCTGGCATCTATGAAAACGTTCCAGGGCCAAAGCCCCTCTGACTGGAAGGAACACAGAGGCCCTTCTCAGATTTACCTGAAAATATGTCTGGATGAAAATATTCTAGGGACTGAGGCAACCTAAACACTTTTTATTGTGAGATGGCACCTGGCTCAAACATGACCTGGATGAAGGTTTTGGACTCCACTAGTCAACGTCTGGACTTTAATCCCACTGAGAGTCTGTCGAATGACCTTTGACCTGTCCTTCACATTCAGGAAAATCCCTCCAGTTTGGTAGAAATGAACCAATTCTGGAAGAAAGAGCAGGCAAATATCCAATGTGATATTTCAGTTATCACAAACACCTGATGGCAGCAGTTGTCACCCAGGGCGGCGCAGGCAGTTTTCAGGTGAAGGGGTGAATGAAATTTTTGCAGATAGTTTTGTTTGTTTAGATTGTTCTCTCAATAAAAAAAAAATCATCATTTGAAAATAGCATATTACAGTGTTATATTTGGTTAGATTTGTCAGATACTACAGTTTGTATTTAGGTGTGGATGAAAAGCAGAAAAGGTTTTCGAGTATGACGGTCAAAAGTGCCAAATTACAAAAAAATAACTTGTGAAATCATTTATTTATTCATTTCATTATTTCATTATTTCATTAATCATTTATTTAAAAGGGTCGTTATTAATTTAAACAGATGATAATGCATAATTAATTTGTTATATTTTGAATTAATTATATATGCCTCTATTAAATGTTTCATGTTTATAAACAACATATATTTATTTCAAGATTTAATCAATTCATATTCCTGTGCTGTATGGAGAGTGAAGAGTGCCAAAATACAGTAAATAAATTAGTTATGAAATAATAATTTAAATGTCATTCATTTATTTCTTTTAAATTGGCACCATTCTCTCTCCATACATAAGACCCTGAATGCCTTTTATTTAGAGCTACTGTAATTCTTACAATGCAGATCTGTTAAAATGCGATGTTTCCCTTCAGGGTCCAAGAGGCTTACCAGGTGAACAAGGTTTCCAAGGACAACCAGGACCACCTGTAAGAACCCCATAATGTATTTTTTATATTATATCCATCATTTTGTATGAAATGTGTCTGATTAGCTTTTGGTTTTTTTTAGGGTCCAAAAGGTGATACTGGACTCACAGGGGAGATCGGGCGTGTAGGAGACCCTGTAAGCTGTTTTGGCTAAAACAAGTCTTCCGTTGAGAAATAAAATGCGCTCTAATCATATGGTCAACTCTTTTATGCTTATTCCCAGGGTCCCCCTGGTGCGGCAGGATCCCAGGGACCACGTGGTGCACCAGGAAGTGTGGTAAATAGCTTTTTACATTTACTCCAAATCTCTTTTCCAACATGAAAATTGATTCAGTTTGAAAACAACCCATTTTTTACAGGGTATTCCAGGCATCATTGGGCCTCCTGGACCAGCTGGACAGAGAGGAGATAAGGTGAGTGTGTTGTGTCTGGGTTGGATGTCCTCTGTTTCTCTGCCAGTCCTTGAATTTGTTTCACCACATCAGCAGCAGGGAGGATTTTTCCACGTTAGCGATGCAGAACACGTCCAAAGTTTGCTCTCTTTTTGTTTTATAAAGCATTTATTGTCCCTCCGGGTTCTTCTGTGACATTAAAACTACAACATCATGTTCCAGTTTCCCATTTCACCTGCTATGATGTGTATTATCTCTTAGTGGATGTCACTGTTCAGCTCTCAAACTTTGAGTCAGGGATGAAAATCATTCATCAGAGATTAAATCGGCTGTGAAAAAAGTGGAAATAGCACTGAATTCATAATACAATGCAATAAATACTGTAGATCTTGAGCACCTGATTCACTGTAAGAGCTCACAACAGACAGTAATGTTGGCGTCTTCTTTTGATTCAACCATTTGTAATAGGGAGAACAAGGCAAACCAGGACAACTTGGTTCCCGAGGCCCACCAGGAGAGCCTGGTATCCTTGGACCTCCTGGAGCACCTGGCAAGGGCAAAGATGGCCAAAACGTAAGATTATTAATTAATTTATGTAATTTTTTTTCACTCTTTAGATCTGTTTAGTTGCTAATCTTTTAATTTTTTAAATCAGAGCAAGATGTTAGTCTTTCAAGTGTTTTGCAGCAGATACCTTGTCATATCTGTGCTTTTTCTCCAACAATATTTTTTACAGTGTAGTAAATGTACACAGTAGAAAAAAAGGGGTAAATGTACCATATAAACGTGAAGTAATCTTCTGTTAAGTTTGAACAGGTTTTCCAGTTTCCAGTTTTTCCTGTTTTCTACTTTATATCAATGCCTGTGAGATATATGGTAAAAATACGTAAAATTTCAGTTTTTATCTACAGAAATGTTTGTGAGTTTACCAGAAAATTTCAGTTTTAGATTAGCAGAAATGTGAGTAAATTAAGCATGATAAACTGTCACATCATGGTAAAAATATTTTTTAGAGCTCACAGAAATGTTTGTACAATTAACTGCTTCTCTTTTAATTTCCCTTACATTGAACTTTTCTGGATGCTTTTTTTATGAAGAGCAAAAATGAAAAAATGACTTCCGTACTCTGGTCCTCATCAATCGACTCCCACTCCTCTGCTTCACTATCACGGGTTCAGCTGCTTGGTGCAATAAAAAACTAGAAAAAAAAAAAACACGTTTTCACCAGCACTTCTCTTACATCTCAAGTCTAGAAACCAACTTTTTAAATGAAATAACAGGTCCAGCATATCAATGTCGGTTTGCAGTCTTCAGCTGACTGCTTTCCATAATCTTTACCTAAATGTAATTTCAAAGAATGAATCAAATAATATTTTTGGTGCAGAACAGAGGTTGGAATTGCGCCAGATTCTTCATAAACTACAGTATTAAACTGTCAAATCGATTTAAATTTACCCTCACAAAGCTGCTGCTGCCAAAACTCTGGTATTGCATTAAGTTGACATCAAGTTGCTGGTCATGACTGACATTTTTATGGGTCCTTCTAATCCTCAGGTTTCACCAACTTCCAGATCTCAGTGGATGTTTATTATTTTTGTGTTGCCTCAGTTTTGCTGAGTCATTCAGCATTTATTTACTGTTTTTAAATATAATTAATGAAAGCATGGACATAAAGTCAGACATGCTTGTGTAAGAATGAAAAGCTTTAGGTTATACAAGGCCATTAAACTTTATTTACGCACCATATCTAGTGGTGGGACTGGATTAAAATCAAGTTAACTGCAGGGTCAGTAATTCATTATTAAACCATATATTTACAAAGTAGGCATCATGTTCAACTCAAAAATCTTTTTGCTGCTAAATTAGAAATGAACTCTAGTAGGCTAAAGAAAAGCAGCTTTGTCATCCATTGTTGTTGTTGGCAGTTGTTGCTTGTGCCTCAGATTTACAGCTATACCAGAAACAAAACACAAAGTTTCCTGGCTGGAATGCAAGAAATTGTGTTAAATTTTATAACGTATTAAAGTCTATGTAAATAATTTATCAAAATTAAATGTGTTAAGGTCCTGGTCATAAATGTATCACAACCACAAAGTTTTAATGTCATTTATCGGGCTTTTTCTTTGTGGTAGACCAACACAGGATAGTTAGAAAAATGGTATTATTGTACAAAGAAAATTTTGAAAAGTGTGACAAGCGTTTGTATTCGGATGTTATCTGACATCCTTACCTGTGTTCGGCTGAATCTCAGTATAATTATAGTTTACTGGTTAGAGAGAGTCAATGATCAAATAAAATGAAATTAGGTCCAGCTTACGGTCCAAGTCAAAGCAAACATGTGGAGTTAGTTGTTTTGATGAAAAATAAACTTTTTGGACTACATGTAGGCTGTCATGTGGTAGAAAACCAACGCTACCTATGTCCCTGAACACACCATCTGCACATGGTTCACATACTGGTAGCAACATCATATAGAGATGCTTTTCTGATGCTTTTCCAGGGATGCTGACCACAGTCAACCACAATTAAGTCTAAAAAAAACTCAAGACCCCCTCTAAAGACACATATAACTGTCTATTTTTATAGTTCTAACACCAATTATATATTTATATTTAATAATATTCACAATAGTAGCACAACCTTAGTGCTACGACAGAAGCTAGCATCTACAGTCCTCCATATTTCCAATCTTGGATGAACGGCCATTTGATAAATGGCACTCCTGGACTGACTCTTAGCAAATTCCAACTAAAAGAGTGAACAGTTAGCATTGCGCCTAGGTGTTTCAGCTTCGGCTGCATTTTCTTTGGAATATTTTAGAAAAAAATCCCCAAATAGGTGGATTTTTCGCAAGCAATTTAGTTATGTTTCAAAGAAAATACGCAAATAGATTGGGGTCCACCGTGTATATATACAAAGAATTGAAAGCCAATTAAATGCTACCTTGTTTTAGTCTACATCAGGAAATCCTAATAAAACATGTAGAAATTAATTTCAACATAAAAAAAAGTGTGACGTGAAGAATTTTGCGAGGGAATGTATTAACTTTGAGTTTTTAATGTTAAAAAATATATTTTTCAAAATAAATAATAAGGAAAACAACTTAGCTATTTCTTTAAATAAGTTTAAGATCTGAACATTAATTCACAGTCAAATTAAGTTCATGTTGCACTTTTTGTGTTCCACATGTTTCCTCCCTGCGAACATCTGTGGGCTTGTTGAGCTTACACAGTAAGCTCTACAGAAAACCAGCCTAAGTGGCAGATTTAGCTGCACACCACAACGTGTTCCTTCAGACATGCGTCTGTCCTGCTGACGAGGCGGGCGCAAACAGGAAGGACATTAAGATGCATCGCATTAAACCAGTGTCGGAGCACAACAACTGCTGTTGTTTTACAGTTGCCAGGCGCTGCCAGGAGGCCCTGCTGGAGTAACACGCCTGGCGGAAATTTGAACAACAAGCTCAAGTTATTGATTGAAAAAAAAGAAGTAATTTAAGTGCAAGCAGTTTGATTGTTTTTATTTGTGACCCTACAGGGAGAGCCAGGACCACCAGGGAATCAAGGACTACCTGGAGTCAAGGTATAGTGATTTTAAAAACATTTTGTTAATTAAGTTTTCAAGAGCAGCAACTTTTTCACCCACACCAGTATTCCTTCTGTGTGGAAACTGAATGTTTAGTCTCAATAAAGACTAAAGACCGGCCCTGGTCTTTCTGCATGGAGTTTGCATGTCCTCCCTGTGCATGCATGGGTTCTCTCTGGGTACTCTGGTTTCCTCTCACAGTCCAAAAACATGATTGTCAGGTTTTTGGACTGGCTAATTTGTAATATAAATATTATTTTCGTAATATTTATATTACAAAAATAAAGCCATAAAATTACCATAATAAAGTTGAATATTTGGAGAATGAGATGGTAACCTTATGGGAATTTCTCCATAGAAAATAATTAAAAATAAAATGTTAATGTAGTTGTAAAATTATTCTGTGGTTTCAGTTTTACAAGTGACTACCATCAGATTATCATTAGTAGCAGTTTTTTACTCAGTGTCCTGAAGAATCCGACATTTATCTATATGTTGTAGAAAACTGATATTTTCAACTGAAATATGTTTTTACATCTCTGTGCTGCCTCTCGAATTAATTTTAACACCCATCTTTTACTGGAAAAAGGTAGTTTTTAATGTTTTTCCTGGAGTAGCAACTTCCACACCAAAAGGTGTAGCTTACAGCACCACCTGGTGGACAATCAAGTAGACTACATGTCTGCAGCAAGAAAAGCTTATTTTGGTAAACTTATCAAATAATCATACGTATATTTTCTCCTCTGATCAGTTCCACATTAAATGTACTGTAGTATTTTATCGTTGCTAAATAAACATAAAATTTAATATTAATTTTTTCCTTAGGGCCCTCCTGGACAACGCGGACCCCCTGGGTTACCTGGGGACAGGGGCTCTCCAGGGGAAGGGAAAGAGGGACCTCCGGTAAGAACATGATTCTGGACTGAAATGATTCACCTTCGGTGGACTGAATCGCAGAGATCCATATGTTACTATGTTTGTTTCTGCAGGGGCCTCCAGGGAAAAATGGGGAACCAGGACCTGCGGTAGTTATTCACTAGATGAAGATTACAGAATATGTCTGTCTTTCTGTTGTCCTTCTTCAGTTTGTGTGTCTGTCTTTCAGGGGTTGAGAGGCCAACCAGGAGTTGCAGGTCCTCAAGGTCCTGCAGGGCACAATGTAAGTTTAACCCTAACAAATAACTAAAGAATGATGGGAACTTTCACAGCAGAAATGTTGTTTGGATCTATCATGTCTGGTTCTGTAGAATTTGGTGGATGTTATATTTTCTTTTGTCATTTGGCAGATAACCCTTAATTAAAAATGTAACTTTTTGCTTTTGCTCCAAACTAAGGGTTTACCAGGAAGGCCAGGAGAAAAGGGATCTCAAGGAGAGCCTGTAAGTTTGGATGTTAAGTGCTTTTGCACTCATGACTTAATCTGTAGGTTTTCTCATTTTCGAGCTCAAAGAGCTGTGACTCCAGTGTTTTTCCCTAGAGAGAGAATACTCCTATCATCCGGGGAAGACCGGTGCAGCATTTCCCATTTCATCCTTTCGGGGCTCTCAGATCTTTCCTTGCTGAGCAGAGTAACATCCTCATGTTTTAGATGGTTAGGTCTATGATGTAACCTTATTTCGGGTGGCTCAACTCTGAATCATGGTTTCTACACATTCTGGACAGTATAGAAATAAATGCAAGTATTTTTCTAAATGTTGTATAGGGACAGAAAAAGAAAACAGTAAAAAAAACATGAATATAACTGTATTTCCAGACTTTATTCTATATTCCATTGCTTAAAAGTTGTTTCCATCCATCAATCAGTTCATCACAAAGTTAAAGGAACAAGTAAATATTGAAGTTCTTTAGATTGGTGAATGATGTTTTGTTTTTGGAGATATCATGGCCCACTTTAAGTGGTCCTGTTTAGGGTGCATTCACACCAGCCCTGTTTAGTCAGTTTTAGTCTAACTGTAATCCAGGTGCCGGTTTATTTGGGGAGGTGTGAATGCGCAATCAGACCAAAAAATTTAACTCTGGTCCACCTGAAAAACAAGGTCTCCGTTCAGTTGAAGTGAACTCTGGTGTAATTCAAATACATATGTGAATACTAAGCAGACCAAGCAGGTCACTCCAAATGCAGGAAGCGGTCTGTAGTACAGGGCATTCTGGGTGAATACAACTAAAACAAACTCATGAGGCTAGCGCTAGTGGGAAAAATGTCTTATGGTCTTCTACCAAAGACAGAAGAGAAATCCTTCAACCACTGAAAGCTAACACCACTCCATGTTTGTTTACATTTTGTGAAGAAGGAAGTTGCGCTCATTGTCTTCAGAGGTTTTCATATTGTCTTCTTCAGTGGTTTTTGGTGCAACGCCACAACAGGCGAAAGATGAACAGGTTTTTTCAAAGGGTTTGATGCGTTTGACCCAATTTGGTGTGAAAGCAAACCTCACCAGCTGAAAATGTAACAATGTTGCAATTTCGATTCCCAATAGAACCAAGTCTATTGGAATATCAAGTGTGAATGTGCTTGGTTCTGCAGACCTGGCAGTAATCAGTCATGGGTGTGACTAATGAAATTAAAGTCAGCTTTCTCAAAAATGGTGCTACATGATCTTTACATGGTGTTATATGATCTTAACAAGATGGTTGATTACTTTTCCCACTTGAGCCAGGTTTGTTTGGCCAACTTTTTTTCCTCCTTGAACGAAATCCTCTTTTCAAAACTATATATTCTTATCTTTGTCTAATAATATCATTAGCGTGACTATCTGAAACATATAACTGAGACAGGAAACTGAGTTTACTTGCTTATTGCTAAAGCATCTTTCTGGCTAGTACTGATAAAAGCATTTTTTGTATCCCTAAACAATTATTAGAAGTATAAGTATTCCCAATAAATACAGCCTTTAATCTTGTTTTGTGGATCATTGATTTCTTTTTGCTGCCTCTCAGGGAAAATCAGCAGATCTATCCGACTTAAATCTGAAGGTAAGGAGATTCTTTGCCACATTATTGAGAAAAGAATCCACATGGATTCCCTGGCTGACTACTTCATCACAAACCTGTCTGTGGCATCTTTAGGATATTTGCTCAGACTGCCCCGCAGGTCCGCCTGGACCGCCCGGACTACCAGGAGTCCCAGGAGATAAAGGACACCAGGGACCTCCTGGAAAAAATGGCCAAGATGGATATCCGGTAAGAACAACGCTATTACCCTAGTCTCATTATTCTAAAGTTCTCCCTGGCGATTTAAAGTCTATTATAGTACCTTTTCACATCTTTAAAAGTTTTTATAAAGTGTGTCTTCACTAAATTCACCCTTTGTGATGAATGAGGTCCAAGCTTTGGCATCAT
The DNA here is from genome assembly GCA_033032245.1 of Poecilia picta. Taxonomy (NCBI): domain Eukaryota; kingdom Metazoa; phylum Chordata; class Actinopteri; order Cyprinodontiformes; family Poeciliidae; genus Poecilia; species Poecilia picta. The sequence goes on along the minus strand of CM065363.1, from coordinate 25,308,154 downwards.
CTGTCACTGTAGCTGTGACAGATGGCAAGGCTCTGTCTGCATCATTAGCTGTGCCTCCTGTGGGGGGGCAATGGTGACCTATTAGAACCCACCTGCGGCGCTCTGCAATGTCTGCCTGGGCAGAGACTGATGGCTTTCTGTGCTATTACAGGGGCCCCCTGGACCAACTGGACCTCAGGGGTCTCCTGGAGGTGATGGCATGAAGGTAAGTTTACTCAGTGGCCTCAGTCTTATTGCTCCAATGGGAGAATCTAACAAGTTAATTATAAGTTGGAAAATTCATATACTAGGTGACATGGTATCAAGATCTCTAGCAAAACTTAAGTTAGACACACATTCCTTTACAGCGATTTTAAGATTTTTTTTGTTTCTCTACAGGGTATAAAAGGGGATCAAGGACCTCCTGGAGGTCAGGGAGACAAAGGAGAAAAGGTATATTCACCTTGAGTGCTCACATATTGTGAGGGGGGGGGGTGTTAACTGGTTAGAACAAAGCAAAAATTGCATAATTGGGAAGTGGACAGAATACATGCTGCCTAATGCATTTGTGTTCACTCCATTGAGTCTGAATTTTATTTTGCTGCAACCAAACCTGACAGACTTTTGGGTGTTTTGTCTTTCTCTTTATTGAAAACAACAGTGTCAGACCAAACTGCACATGGCAATACGGCAATCATGTGAGTTCGCTCTGTCTGAGCAGAGAATGAAAACCTGCTTGCAACTACCTACATTAAGGCAACACAGATTGTCACAGAAAAAGTGACAATAAGTGTAGTGCAAAGGGTTGCTTGTTCTGTATGACAGTAGAGAGATTTGCAGAAGAAAATGTGAAATTCATTCAAGGACAAACTGGGCAGCAGTGTGAATAAATAAGTACAGAACAATCTAAAATCAGATCTTTGACAGTCTCCTTCAGCTTTGTACATGTTGATGCATTCATTCTCAATATGTTTTTAGTCTGGACTTGACTGGGCCATTTTAAAACTTGAATATGTTTGTCCTAATATATATACCATACCTCTGTTTGTATTTGGGGTTACTGTTCAACTAGATGAGTCTTATAATGGGTTTTCTTCCAGTTTCTTATATTTTAGATCATTCATGTTCCCTGATAAATCCTATCCCTAAGGGATGATGGGATGATGGTTTCACAGTGGAGACTGTGTGAAGTACTAATTTTTAATTACATTGATCTCATCTGACCAGAGCAGCTATAATAGCAGACAGTATTGACCAACATTTAATAGGCCTTTTAATGGATTAATTTCAACAATCTGCTTATCTTTCATAAATGCCAGATTTGTGGAGTGCACCAGGAACCTTTTGATTGCTTCTCCAAGCTTCTACTAAAATTTAGAGAAGCTCTACATCCCAAAGCTAATAGCTAAGACTGTTAGAATCTCTAAGACATATCTCTAAGATATGTCTTAAAGATGCTCCTGCGTCTCTAAGATGCAGGAGAGTGACATATTGTTTTGTAATCTAAATTGTAAATTGTAGAAAAGTTAGAAAGTCATGAATACTTTTCTAAGGCACTACAGCTGAACTGGGTAGCTGTGTTTTAACCACCGCTGCTTTCATCACAGGGCCATCCAGGTCCCCCTGGCCATCCAGGTCCTGCAGGATTAATGGGTGCTCCTGTAAGTAGCTTTTTTTATAAATAGTGATCAGTAGTTACAGAACAAGCACATTTGGGATTTTTTGCAAATAAGCCACATTTATTTGGTGTTACAGCATGGTTTTCTATTTCTGTTGACCTTCACTGACTCTACAACTTTATTCTTTAGGGTAACGACGGCCAACCTGGCCAAGTTGGACCCCCAGGCCCTCCGGGAGAAAAGGTCAGGCTGAATTTCCTGTACTCTCCTCTCAGAATGTTAATTTCCCATATGTCATTTTGTGCAGCCTCTAGCATGTAGGTCAGCCAGCACGCGCTGTAATAGCAGCTATTAATCATTTCTTGTTTTTCTCTGGTGACCACGGCATGTTTGTTTTCTCCAGGGCAAAGAGGGACTCAAAGGAATCCAAGGACCACCGGGTCTTCCCGGCTTGATAGTAAGGGAAAAGAACTTATGTGTTGTGTTGTGACAAAATATTTTGCACTAACTGAAGATGCTAAATTACCATTTTTGTAAACATTCAGGGTCAGCCTGGGAAAATTGGAAAAGATGGCAGACCAGGTGAATCAGGAGAACCTGTAAGTAGGCAAAACTAACCCAACCAACATCTGGTATAATCCTTCTATAAAACACGGTCCAAATTGTGTCACAGACGCAAAGCTCTACTGACCATTTCTATCATTTGTTTCTTTCCTTCCAGGGGAAACAAGGTGAACCTGGACCTCCAGGAAACCCTGGACTCCGGGGACTCCCTGTAAGTAAGCAACACTAATCGGATTTGACAGAAGCTTCCACAGTGCCAAACGACTAACGCTCTGCTTCCTCCGCTTCCTCCCAGGGCTTCAAGGGCCACAGAGGAGAGCCTGGACCTCCTGGAGAAAAGGTAGAAGTTGTTTTTCATGTGATGATCTTAAAAAGAGAATGAACATACTGTACAGGACAGCAGTATGAATATTCATTTTGGCCTTTTGATGAAGGACTCGAACCTTTCTTTTTTGTTGAAACATAATTACACCACAAACAACTAAAATTAACTGTAAAACCAACAATTTGGTGCAGAAGTTTTGCTTTAAATATGGATTTGTTGTGAATTTTATTTAACCAAAGACTAAATATGTCCATATGTCCAGAACCTTCATAGCATCACACATTTAATAAAAGTTGTGTATTATTCCAATGTGTTGAATCTGTAGCTCTTCTGTAAAATCACTGACTAGTTTCCCCAATCAACAGCACACGTAGCTGCTTCTAAATGGGGTTTGTCGCTCTGTTTACCTCCTTCGTTGCTATCATTCTTAATGACTTATCACATAAACAAACTTACTCACATATGATTTTAATTTCCTTTTTTAATTAATGGAAAAATTGCAATTGCAAAATTGTGTTGTTGTTTTTTTTGACATTAGCAGAACATGGACCAAAGTTTGTGTACATTTGTAATGGAAATGAATCCTCAGTGTCTCTGAGTCTGTTGTTTCTCACTGTTGTTAAAGTTGTGTCCCCATGAGATTTTAGCCTATTCAAAGGTTTAAAGCCAGGAATAGCCTGTGCAGCACTGTGATGTCAGGCTACACTGTGTCAAACACCTGCTCTTTTTCTTCACACACACATACACATTCCCATGCCTCCTTTAGAAGAAACAGCACACCTGCTGCTTTGCCACTAACACAGCTCAGCACACCCCAGCAGGAAACTTGGAGCCACAGAGACATGAACAATGGCACGGCTCATTACTGACAGATTCTCAGGAAGCGGCAGCGCGGCGGCCAGCGTGCGGGCCCCGCAGCGGGCTCCGCCGGTCCTCACTGCAGATATCTTATTAGAGACGGGGCAAAGCGTTGTTATAGACACTGCACTGCTTAGCTGCTGCCGTCAACTGTCAGTCAGGTGAAATCTCTGCACACTGTCACCCTGAAGGCAAAACTTAATAGGTAATGTTCGGTAGTGTAGACTTGGCTCAATGTTTCATTATAGCTTCCTGGTAAATGATGGTTTATTTTATATAGCCTCTATTCTGTAACAGTTATAGCTGTTTTTGTTCACTGTGTGTTTTTCCTAATGTTCTGCACAGGGAGAGGATGGGAAACCCGGATCGGCAGGACGTGACGGCAAACCAGGAAAGGAGGTTTGGAAAATTTTGTTCAGTAGAGCTGGTGTTAAAGTTACTCACATACAGATACAGGACTTTTGGACAATGTGCTGCAGAAAAATCAATACACCTTTTCAATTCAGTTAATTTATAAAGTACCAATCCACTGGAAATGTCATTTTGAGGCATTTTACACAAAAAAAGTAATTTCAGTCCTTCCAATTTATCCTAGTTATCAATCAGTGCATAATACTCAACTTATTCTTCAAATTATTAAAAAAAAAATCTATCAGGAAACCCAGCAGATTGCATCGAGCCCTTTACCTGCAGCAACTCCTCCTGGATGAAAATCAGCAATCGCTTGTGTTGCTGTCTTTACATCGACCCCTCATGTCGATCATGCAGTGGCCCAATCAAAGTACAGACCCGAATCTGTGGCCATTCTTGAAAACTGATGTTCGCAGGCATGACTCATCCAATCTACTTGAGTTTAGATTAGCTTATAATGCCCAGATATGCAAACCTATAGAGGTAAACATCAAAAGACAAATAGATGAAACTGCAGGTGAAGGTGGTTCTGGAAACGTAGAGCATTGTACATCTATGCACTCCTTTGTGTTGGTCCAATAAATAACATCCAACCCCCAGCCAAAAATAAAAACAAAAAAACAAACTGAGGTTTTCCAAAATGTGAAATAGCCTCAGGGATGTGAATACTTTTTCAATCTACTTTCATCTAATAAAATAAATTAATTAGGACAGCAAATGCAAGGCCAGCAAAGATGAGGGCGGATGATCAGAACTCATAAAAATTCTAAACACAACAAAGGGAAATGCTTGCCAACTCTTCCAGACTCCCAATTACGTAAAGCAGAAAGAGAACAAAAATAAATAAATCTCAAAACATCAGATACAATTCCTCAGGTGAACACTTCTCAAACTGCAAACACTTTCCATTTTATTATCCATTTAAACTGTAGATAGGATTTTCTGCATCATATCATTTTTCCCAACTACAGACCAATTGTTCAGGGTTCCACAAGAACCCTTAGGCTGGAGAGACGCAATACTCTTTTGGACAAGTATGTCATTAAAACTTGAAGCATAGAGGTTTTCACATTAATGAAAGGATGAAATTAAACTTGGATGGTTGTTTCGCAGGGCCCCAAAGGCCCTCCTGGCCTCGAGGGACTTCTTGGACCAAGAGGAGAGCCGGTGAGTGTTTGATGCATACGACGGCAACAAAGTCAAGCAGACTGATAGATCAGGGTCGTTAATAACTGACACTCGGGTCATTTCTCCAGCTCTTAATTACTGTCAGCTACACATGTGTTTTAATTTTTACACTCCAGGGTAAGCCGGGTGAGCCGGGACCTTCTGGAAAATCAGGACTCCCTGGAACACCGGTGAGGAACTTCCTCCAGCTTCAACGGCAGACCATCAAAACGTTGACATTTGTGTTCTGGTGTGCTTCATAAACTTTGCAAATAATTTAGAAGTCAAGAAAATCTTTGTTATCCAGAGCAAAGTTAAACGATCATCCAAAAAGTTCTCAACAGTACATATTACTACCCCTTAAAGTAGCTGAAAAACGGAAATAACACAACGCGCGATCCGTACAAGTCCGCTGTTGGCGCACAAGTAACCGAGAGCATCCGGTTGCCGGATTTTCAAAATGAAAGTTGCTCCAGCCTCAAATAATACGTAACACGGAATTATTTAATTATTTCTTGCACCGCGGACCGGTACCAATTGGTCCACGGACCGGTACCGGTCCACGGACCGGGGGTTGGGGACCACTGCTCTACATGTCTTAGAAAAATATAATAAATATGAGACGCAGTTGTCAGGGGCGCATCGAAAAGCTCTGAAGGACACTTAAGAAACCTGGTGTCAGATTGTGATGGTTGTCTGGAGGGAACGTTGCTCTGAGCTGGAATGAGTCTTCTTCTCCCAGAGTGAGTCAGAAATGACAGCGGCTGTGGCTGATATAAGATGAGGCCTGGCACAGGTAACGGGTGGAACCGGACCGACTCCTGGGTTGTGCATCAGATGATAGATATGGTCGCTGGTGAGTCAGAGTCATCCGATAACGTGAAATCTATGTATGCATGTGGGATTTTGTGCGTCGCAGAATAAATCAAGGGTAGATACAGACATGAAGAATTCTCACCTGGAATCCTTAGAACTCTGTATGTGTATTCCAACTGGAATCATTTTACACATAGTTGTTAAGACCTCATCACATGGATAAATATTTAAAAACGATGTTTCAAAGGTTAGTTATTCAACTCTGTTGTTCCTTTTCTTCACAATTTGCTAGAATTTGATTAAAGTAAAAGTTGCAAATATTTTTATTCTTTGTAAAACAGAACTGTCCACAAGGGGTCTACAATTCCACACGTCTCCATTTCTGAAAGGCCTGAAACAATTAGTCTGATTATTCATAATGACTTCCTGAAGGCAGAGTTTCAGAAAGAGGAGTTTTTAAAGAGACAGAGACCCAATTTGAAGGTGTTAAATTGCAAAGTTAGATTTATTTTAAGTCATATTTGATATATTTAGCATTGTTATAACAAATGAAGTCAACATAGTTACTTGATTGTGTTATAAACGGCACTGGTAAACGGCTGGTAAACATAGTACTGGCCTTTTAAGTCACTCCAGCATTACTGACTGAGATGATAGATATGGTCAATAGAAAGACCACACATGTCCTCAGCTCTGCATGTTGTCTGTAAATATGATTTTTAATCTCCGAGTGCAAGCCAGAGGATTTTCTCCTGAGATTTTTTTTTATCCAGGGCATAGATGAGTGTAGCTAAGGCGTAATCTCACTGAATCCTTTTTGAACACAAACACAATATCGTACATGTGAGCCATGTGATGGACCGCCACATCTCTGCTGTTCAATAGGGTCAGAGAGGAGACAAGGGAGAACCAGGTAACCCCGGGTTACCAGGCTTCAGCGGGCCCAAAGGACCTGCGGTGAGTTCTGGATTAGTATCAACTTTATCTTAGGTTGGCAGAAACCAACAATTTAAAATTAATCACACATTTTGTTCTGATTAACAGGGTCCACCTGGACCCATTGGCCCTGAAGGAAAACAGGTGAGGATTCCTAATGAGAATTACATTAAAGAATAAAAAATGTCTTCTGGATAGTTCATTTATATATCTGCTTGTCTGCTGTGTTTCACAGGGAATGCCAGGTCGACTTGGAGATCGAGGCCTTAGAGGCGATAAGGTACTTATGTCTATGTCTCCATTTACCATATAATTGCGCAATCTAACATTTCTTAAAAAGATTCACTTAATGGAAAAGCAACATTTAACAATACCTCAAACAATTGGCGCTAGGATGAGGACAGCCTTTTTGGCTGTATCAAAATTAGTTTATCTCCCAGAACTGCAGTGAAGATCCGTTTTCACATCACACAAGTCACATGATCAACAACCGGATGTTCCCACTGGCGCAAACCATGAAGAAGAAGACGGGAAGTAGTTGGAGGACAATGGTTTAAATTTAAAGACTTATCTCATGAACAAACTCATTACATGTGTGATTTTAATTGTGGTTCTTATTTAATGGAAACAGCACAATTGCAAAACTGTGTTTTGTCAACATTAGTGAAATATTGACAAAGTTTTGCGCACATTTGTAATGGAGGAGCAGTTAACAAGAGCAAGGGCAAGAAAACCAGGAACTAAACTCTTAGGGACATTTACCCCAACATGGACTGGAAATCAGAGGCAGTTCTGTGTGAAAACAACAAGAAGACGTTCTTAGAGTGGACGACAAAACTCCCACACCGCCCCACGCACAGACGAGATGAATCGGTCCAAGATGCTGACTCTGAGTCAGCTTTGAAAATCCTGACTCAGGCATGGCCTAGATATAGAAGAATACACGGTGGAAGAAAAAGCACACAAAGCCTCCTCAGTGGGAGAATAATAGTTGGGAACTTTATTCTTTTGTGTTGAACAAATAATATATTGTGATAAGAATGGGATTTAGAGGATATCCTAACTTTATGCTGTGTGTTACGTGAGCATGGCTCATTTTTGTATATATTACAATATTAAATGCCATAGATCACACACTGGATGGAAGAAAAAGTATGCACACCTTTGTAAAAATATGAATTTTGTAATGAAGACAACTAAGACCTTTTAAGATCCAAGATGGAACTAGGCTAAACAGATTTTTAGCCTGGGACACAGAGGTTTCTAAAGATCAAGTGATGTCATTATTCAAAGGTATCAGTCAGCAGAAGGGGACACAAAACGTATATAAATACCATTTTCGATCCTCTTTTAATACTCACACCACCTGAGGTTAAGCTGATCATGAAGACCACAGTATATGAACTCATCAAACTTGGGCTGAATTATTCTACATTGAATACAAATTCTAAAAATACCATTAGAATTATGATTTCTATTTCTCTCAAACATATTAAACTCTTGATCCTTGTTATTTTCATTACCCGTTGTAATGAGGATCTTTGGCAAGACGATTTATTTTTCAATAAATCATACATTTTAATGAAGGCTATGAAAATTTTTCATTTTTCATAAATTTTTCAATGAAAATTGAAACATTTTCATAGCTACAAGTCTGGTGATAAAACTCATAACTTGAGTGTTTATTTTATTCCTGAAAATAATGGAGGAAAAATGTATACAAAAACATATACAAAAAAATAACACCAAAATTTGAACACAGATCAGTTATGTGGGCATTTCAGTAGTTTAATGTTAAATGGTTTTGCAAAATTTGATATAGAAATAGCTGAAGTGTACTGCCCGGAATTTTTCATAGCACCCTTCTCACTTAGCTTACGTCATAGTAGTGGTATGAGATTTGGTACACTTACAGAACTTCCCAATACTTACACTGTTGCTCTACAACAAACAGGAAGTTAGCTATCTGGGATATTGGTCCCGTTTTTTGCTGTTTATCGCCTATGTATTTGATCGAACTCCTCCTACAGGTTTTGATCAACTGACTTGAAATTTGGTGAGTTTGCCCATAAGGCATTGGGGGTCTAAAATTATCAAAATTCAGAGTTTTCTTTCAAGTATAAAACCAAAAAAAAGTCTTGCTCATAGTGCGTAGTGCGAAATGTAAAAATAAGTGATGGGCTTGCTATTGAAAGACTTCTATCTACTTAAGTGAAATATTCATAACTCAAAACCTCCTGACTGAACCCAAAATATCAGCTGTAGGATGATAACCAATACAAAGGCTAATGCTTCATGGTGCTAAATTAGGAAACCCAAGTATCTATTATCTAGACTTTTTCTACCCACACAGATTCTGAAACCAAACCCTGACATATTTCTCTTCCTTCACTTCTGTGATGTGTAATTTTAAGAGGTGTTTGAACTTGAACCACGTACTAATAACTGTTATTTTATAAATCAGGGAGACTCCGGTACAAAAGGAGAAAAAGGACAGACTGGAGATCCTGGTATGCCTGGAAATCCCGGCCCCCCAGGTAGAAAAGGCCACACAGGGATAATGGGAATGTCAGGACCACCAGGTGAAATCGGAGCTCCGGGGCCTCAGGGACCTTCAGGAAACCCTGGTCTCCCAGGACCCAGAGTGAGTCATGTCTATAGAAATATATCCTGAATTTCACTGGGAACCGAAATGAAAGTAACATCACAAATAGCGTTAACAACTGAGTGACTCATTAGCATCTCTACTGCCTCAGGGCGAGTCAGTGTCACTGGAGCAGATGAGGAGGCTTGTCCAGGAGGAGCTGGCCAAACAATTAGAAGGTAAAGAAGCAATTATTTTGTCGATGTTGGACATTGGGAGCTAGATAACGTCTCTTTTTATTTTATTTTAGTAAAATTTAGGGTCTCTCTGTTGAGAATTTAGGAAATTGTTCACTATTTTTTCTCTTTAGCCAAAATGGCTTACCTCATGGCTCAGATCCAGCCTGCACATGTGAAGAGTACAGCGGGACGTCCTGGACCTCCAGGTCCTCCAGGTAAAGAAGGCAACCCTGGACGACAAGGTCCACCTGGAGAGCCAGGTATACCTGGACAAAATGGTGGAGAAGGACCCAGGGGACCTATGGGTCCTAAGGGTAAGCAAGTGCCATAAGTATTGCATTTACAGCTTCCTACACATATGCAGTCCAAAGCAGTGGACAGAGTTACATCTGTGTAACACGGATCACTGAGATCATCTCAGCCTGAAGTCTCTGGCACCATATGAATGCTTTTGAAGCATTCAAGCCACAACCGTTACCTATGGTTTTGTACATTTTCATAAAGCAGCAATCACTTGATGAGTTCAGAATCGTTACATAAAATTAGCTGGGTTTCTATTGACCATATAAATGTGCAATTTGACATTTTGAAAACAAATTTGCTTAATTGAAACATGACAATTTAAAAAAGAAAACTTGTTTTTTGATAAAACAGTTTTGGCACTGAGATGAGCAGTTTAGATTGTTTTGGCCATATTGAAATTGGTTTATTTCACAAAGCCACAAATGGAAACACTGTTGCAAACAACAGAGAAGGAGAAGGAAGAAATTAGAGGGCACGACATATTTTTTTATTTACTTATCGCGTGAACAAACTTATTATCATGCATTTCTTATTTAAGCCTTCTTAGTATGATGCACAGGAGGAGAGCAGTAAAAGTCATGGTTGGATATCAAGGGGTGCTGTGGTGGTGCAAGGGCAATGCACAACCCATGCATTGAGGCCTTGGTCCTTGTGGTGGTGGTCGCAGGTTCGATTCCCAGCCTGGTGACATTTGCTGCATGCCTTCCCCCCTCATAACCCTCATTCCTGTCAAACAACCTTCAAATAAAGGCCACTAGAGCCAACAAAACCTTTTAAAAAAAGGTTGGATATCAAAGAAGTGGTGGGGCTATTGTGTCAGACTGTCAGTTCCCAAAACCACGCACAAAAAAAATCTTGTAAAATTGCACGCGGGGTCAAACCTTGCCGGACTGCGCATTGGGTAAAAATATCGTGGGGTCCAATTGGCCCCGTCTCTTAAGAGGGTTAACAAAAACACCACAATTGCAAAATTGTCTTTTTTCTACATCAGCAAAATTTCAAAAACCTTTAGGCATATTAGTAATTTAAACACATGCAGCCATTGAAAAAGTTATTCCTTGTTTTAGGTGATAAAGGAGCAAGAGGAGAGAAAGGAGAAACTGGTGTTGGTGAGAGAGGGGAGCAGGGCCCTGTCGGCCCCATAGGTAAGGTCCAGATCCCTCACCTCTCCACTCAGTCTCAGGAGTTCTGCTATAGTGTAGAGTACAATTCCTCCTTCTGTTGCTGCAGGTCCAGCCGGTTTACCGGGATACGGCAAAGATGGAAGCCCTGGTCAAGTTGGAGCCCAGGGAGAGCCAGGAAACCCTGGGCCACACGGTCAACCTGGACCTCCGGGGCCCCCTGGCCAATGCGACCCCAGCCAATGCGCCTACTACGCCAGCCTGGCCCAGAGGCCCCACACCAAAAACGTAAAGGGGTAACAAGGAGCTGGAGACTCACAAAGCTGGAAATATGACTGTATTTATGAACTTTGTTCAGTCATATGAAATCAAGAACATTTTATTTTTCCATTCAAATCAACCTCGCTACGGAGGGCTGAAGCAACAGGTGCTGACGGTCAGATTCTTCATTTCCTGCTATCAGGCTTCAGGATTGGGGGGGAGGAGGGGCAACATGGAACACTTCAAATCAGGGGCAAAGAGGGCAGCTAACCAAGGTTTTTCTCTCTCTGTAACATATATGGGACGATAAAGTTGACGCTTCACGCTTTTTTTCAGGGATGTTCTGTCTGCAGCTCATCACAGCCCACGCTACGCCGCGTCACTCACTGCTTGCTAAGTATATCTCTTGCCATGGGTCTTCCACCAGTCAGATGGTGCTTACTCAGACATGGAAGTTCTGTCTCTTTCTGCTGCTGAAGGTGGGAGCAGACGGTATGAAGCAAACACCAGAAGCAATCGTGCGTGGGCGGAGAGTGACAAACACCTCCCTTGTACGCTCCTCGTCTCAATGCCAGCAGCAGTGTTATTAAGTCTTTTTGTGTGTATTCTAGAAACCTTCACCGCTGCACAGCCAGCCATTTGATCGCAATGATTGTGCTTTACTTTTTCTCGCCCTAGAAGTATCTGTTGACCTGTCTGGTATGCCGATTTATGGAGGTGTTCACTTTTCTTAAAAGGTTTTTTGACTCTCGTTCCCTGTTCCTAAATCTGTCGGCTGTGGGTGAGTTTAGTTGAAACCTATCAGGTGTCTCAGCTTGGTGCTTTGATTATTCAGAATTGAAGAGCTGTTTCACTTTTTAAGGTCTTTAGTGAAAGCTCAATTTCCCTCAAGCCTTGCTCCAGTAGTTTGAAAAACACTTTTGCCGTAAGAGCTTTCTTCTCCCGGCGAAAATCTCATTTCAAATTAATGAATAGTTTTACAAAATGATTCATTGTGCATCAAACCTTTTGAATATACACAGTCCAGTCACATTAATGTGACCACCACGTACTTTCCACTTCAGAGTTAAATAACCAATCACAGAAGGCAGGTGGCAGCACAGTGCAGTTGAGCGTATATAAAGGGTGTGTGTGGGCTTCGGAAAACATTTCAATCGTTGGCGTAATGCAGAAACGAAGCGATTTATCCGACGTCCAAAAGGGCATGATCATTGGCTTTCGGGCCGAGGGTGGAAGCATTTCCGAAACGGCTGAGTTTGTGAACTGTTCGCGTGCCGCCGTGGTAAAAGTGTACCGTGCATGGCAAAATGGGACTGTCCAAAATCAACGACGTGGCAAATGTGGTGCACCACGGGCCATAGATGACAGAGGCGAACGACGGTTGCGGAGATGCGTTCGGGCAGATAGACGGGCTACCGTTGAGCAACTGACCACTAAAATGAACCAAGGGGCTACCACAAGTGTCTCCCAAACCACTATTCAGCGAACATTGCTGCGTCTGGGCCTCCGAAGCGGACGCCTGGTTCGTGCACCTATGCTGACTGGTGTTCATCGACGACGAAGGCTAGAATTTGCACGCCAGTACAGCAGCTGGACGTCCACTGAGTGGCGACAGGTAGCGTTTTCAGATGAATCGCGTTTTATGCTCCATCGGACAGATGGACGTTGGCGTATAAGGCGTGAAACCTCTGAAAGGAACCACCCTGCAACCATTGCAGGAACGGTCCAAGCTGGAGGCGGGAGCATTATGGTCTGGGGAATGTTTTCCTGGCATTCTCTGGGTTCACTGATTATTGTGGAAGGCACGATGGATCAATACAAGTACGCATCTGTCCTTGCGGACCATGTCCACCCCTACATGCGCATTGTTTTTCCTCAGGATGATGGCATCTTCCAGCAGGACAATGCGAGGTGCCATACAGCTGCCAGTGTACGTGCGTGGTTCGAAGAGCACCAGGATGAGTTTACCGTCCTCCCCTGGCCAGCAAACTCACCTGACTTAAACCCAATCGAGCATCTGTGGGACCATCTCGATCGAGTTGTTCGCGCCATGGATCCTCAACCGCGTAATCTAGCGCAGCTGGCCACGGCATTAGAGTCGGCATGGCTCAACATCCCAGAGAAGACCTTCAGGGACCTAAGTGACTCTCTTCCTGCACGTCTCGTAGCAGTTCGCTCTGCGAAAGGTGGTTATTCTGGCTTTTGACAGATGGTCACATTAATGTGACTGGACTGTGTATGTAAATCTAGCCTGAGATGTAAAGAAGTAGAGACTTAAGAATGTAAAAAAGCAGCTCCGAGGCTCCCAGATTTCACCGGATATGTATGCAGTCTGGTGTTGCATTGCGACTTTTCTTGACGATAGCAGCAGAAGTGTCATAGCACGTTTCTGAAGTGTCCCTCTCAGCTAAAAATATGCCACACATGGGAACATTTTTTAAAGAATCTGAGGATTTTTGAAATGAAACAAAATTAGCAGTACATTCCATCACTGCATCAGTACAACCTGGAAACATTAACCTGCCAATTAATTAAGATTCTCCCTCCTTTGCATTTTGAGTGGTTTGCTGGAGCAGAACAGAAGGTGCTTCGTGACACCTCAGATGTCAATGCATAAAAATGTTCCCAAGCTTTTTTTGAGAGAGGAAGTGGCTGAACTGTATGAGAGAGAGAAAAGTATGATTTTTGCCAGACTGGATGTTGCACATGCAGTTGGGATGACTAAACGCCCAGCCTATTAAATGCTCCCATACTCAAATGACATGGCATAAAGGAAACACACACACCTACACACACACACACACACACACACACACACACACACACACACACACACACACACACACAGAGTCAAGTTTATGTGGCTTGTGGGGACTTTACATTGACTTCCATTCATTTTCTATAATCTAATCCTTACCTTAACCCAAACCAGCACATACCTAACCACTAACACAAAAACAGAGGACTGAATAAACTTTGTCTCAGTTTATTCAGTCAGTTAATTGTTAACCTTTACTGAATAAACTGAGTTTAAATGTTAGTCATCTTTTAAATACTGAATTGTTTCAAAATAGGAACAAATGACTAAATCATGTTATGAGGCAAGAAATGTCAGTCTTACTTTACCAACGTACTTTGTACAGTTACCCTTTTAATTTGTATCCTAACGAAACTACCGTTATCTTGCCAGCTTTAAAAGGTGATTTTTGTTTCGTTATCTTGCCAGCTTTAAAAAGTGATTTTTGTTTCGTTATCTTGCCAGCTTTAAAAAGTGATTTTTGTTTCGTTATCTTGCCAGCTTTAAAAAAGTGATTTTTGTTTCGTTATCTTGCCAGCTTTAAAAAGTGATTTTTGTTTTTCAGTATCTCCAAATATGCTTTCTTCTGCAATGAAAGCTAGGTGCTAGCCAAATACCTGAGTTTGATTTTAAAAAAATATTTAAATCTCAAGGGCTTCATTAAACATTTATTCACAGACTTTCATTTTTTATAAGCTTTTCTTAACAAGGTTTGGAGTTCAGCTAGCTCACAGTATTAGCTTAAAGCAGCTTGCTTTAAACCTACCACTGCGCCAGGCTATGGTGCTACGGTTTAGCTGCCAGTAAAAACCTTAACAAACTAGTTTGTTAGCCTAAGCACACTACGACACCAAGATTTATCTTTGTCTTTACATTTTAATGGTTAGTTTTGTTTTTTCTTTAAACTAATAAATGAAATTGATGTTGCCTTCAGAGCAGCTCATGGACAGCAGCTGTAGATGCTAGCTAGCTGATGTGGATAAAGTCTTTCTTCTATAAAAGGTAATACATTACAGTACATGAGTGCGCAGTGACTTGCTCTTTCAATTAAATATCAACAGCTGCTTCTCTGTCTACTGTTTACTATTGAACAGTCAGTATTACAACTTTGTGGTTTTCTAGATGCTAACATCTGCATTTCCCAAAAGCAAAACTTTAAGTTATACTGTTAAATTATTCCTAATTTGGACAAATATATTTGTGTGTTCTATTGCATTACATTTTCCCATTCTCCTTATAAACTGGTGCTAAGATATTTTGAAATAGTAGCATAATGTAATTATCAGAAGACAGCTGTAAACTGTACTGTAGTGTATAATAAAGACTGGAACATAATTCATTTTGTAACATGAGCTTCTGCTGTGGTTTTTGAGTGGTTCTCTTTTTTTTTCTTGTACATGGTCAAAAATTACATTTTGGGTTTTCTATCGCTATTGTATCTCTTCAAACATTTTTTAATCATTCATCATGTCAGAGATGTAAATCAAGCACCTGTTTTTTTTTGGGGGGGGGGTTGTTTTTTTTTCCTTAATGCTGAGTCCTATCACTCCTCCAGTATAAGCTTCCATGTTGAATTCATTGTTGCCAAGTCAAGATGCGAACTGTTAAAACTTTGAAGGAATGTCCTTGGAACGGCTGCCAAGCTCACTTCCCTCCAGCGGACTGCTTAAAGGTCATATTTGATCAGTAAATTTATTGTTCATGCGCAAACAAGAGGGAAGAGAAGATGATGTCAGCTCTGCTTTGTAACCAGGCAACTATCTAATCCCATCCTGAACTGACAGCATATCTATAACAACCCAAGGACCTCATTTTTCTTTTTTCTTTTTTTGTTTGTTTTTAATACAAAACCATTTTAATGTTGAGACTGTGGGGGCATGTTCATCGTAAACGGATCACAATCAGCTCTGTCTAAGAGAGCATGATCCTGCAAAACACACAGGTTAGCTGTTTGAATTTGCTACTGTGAAAACACTCAGAACTTATCACTTTTATTCTGACGTTTCAAAAAGACGACACAGCTGGCCAAATGAATCAATGGGAGCACAGAGTTGAGGAACATATTTTCTGGAGCTTCTGAACGGACCATCGCACATGAAGGAGTGGAAATGATAGATTTTTAAATGTCTCAACAAGTCTTTACTGAATGGCTGAATGTCAGAGGTTGAAAGTAATTGCTGGTGTTTGTGCCGCAGGCCTTCAGGTCGGCAGTCAGACCCAGATGCTGCTCGGCAACTGTAGGATTTATCACCCTCTGAAAACATTAAAGCGAGTTTGTCTTTACAGTTTTTGTGCAGTTATCCCCTCCCACCCCACCCTCTGTTTCTCTCCGTGTCTCTTTGAGTCATGGCCAAGACTCCCAAAAGTAAAGCACAGAGCCTGGGTTTGTGAGGAGTCCCAAAACATGGCCGCTGTCTGGATGAGGTCCGGAGAACGTCACTGAGCTTTGGGTGTCTCAGTGGGTTTTGTACGAGGACGATTTCTTTCCACTGACCATGTAGAGAGGTGGAAGTCTGCTTAAACAAGTAGATGGGTCACACAGACCGGGCGGTCCTGAGGGTCCCTTCGGACCGGCAGGTCCCGGGACTCCTGGACTTCCTGTTTCACCGCGTTCGCCGTTTTTGCCATCTTTGCCGACGCCAGGAAGACCTGGTGCACCTGGGCATATGAAAATAATAATTGATCAATGTGGAATCTTTATTTTCGATGCAATAGATACTTTGCAAAAATGTCACATTACAACCAGAAGCGTTATAACGGTGTACATTAGAGACTAAAACAAAGCAACACTCAGCAGCCTGCATCTCCAGAGCCATAAGTGACTCTGGCTCATTTAAAGCTGCAGTGTGTCATTTTTTTTAATGAAAAATATGTTTTTACATATTTGTTGAAGCTGTCATTACGTTGTGACAATATAGTATGAGGCAGATGATCTGTGGAAAAAAAATTAGCTCCCAGTGCTAACTATATAAAACCATTTCTAAAAGAATGTTTATAATTTTTTTATTTATATTTTTTATAAAGCTGTTTTTACGTATTTGCTACTTTATTATATTAATGAACCCAACTATATTATATAAATGAAATGTTGCCTTTGTTTTTTATGTTTCACTTCTGTGCTCTCTGACCTCTGTCCATGGCAGTGGCCTCAAACACACCGGCTGCCCTGCCTCAGTCAATCTGGTCTAGAACCAGAGCTACTTTTGGGGTAACAGACGCATCTTGGGGCACATCTTTGAAAAAAATATCTAGTTTAGTCTGTGTCATGTTTGAAGTGAAATTACACAAAGTTGGACTCTGTTTAATATTGGGTGACTTCCAAAACCATTTGGTTGTACTGGATTTTATTTAGGCCATCAGAGTAGAGAGGACACAAAGGGGTGACCTACTTAAAATGTTGAAACCCACATGTTTTAGTTCCACTTGTGGTCTCCCATTTTAAAAATAAGGTTTAACATTTTTAAGCATCTTGCACCATCTCAGCAGTACTGTTTCACTGTGACACGCTAACCTGGAGGTTTTCTGCCAAGAAACCAGCCTCACCTGGAACACCTGGTACCCCTGGACTTCCTTTGGCTCCCACTCCATCTTCTCCCTTGTCTCCTTTGTCTCCCTTCTGCCCAGTTTCACCTGCAGAGTGAAGCAACACTTAGATTAGATGACACGAAAAAGCTTAAGTTGATTAAGTGGACGGGTAGCTGACTTTGATGAAGTCAACCAGTAAAAGACTGTTGAGTTTAAGTTCCATGCTATGGAGACTTGACCTAAGCTGGAGGACAGACATGGAGGCCATGGAAATGCTCCACTATTCCTCTTTGTTGTATTTCCTCTGAACAACATTTCTTTATGTATCTTATTAACTATATCTTTATCAAAGTACAAGGGATCTTTGTAAGAAATTTACATTTTTTGTAATTCTCAAAGGTAACCAGAGCATTAGAAGAAAAGATGGAAAGAAAGAGAATTGAGGAATGTGTGGATTTACCAGAGCTAGAACTGTGATGCTCAAAGGTAAGAGACCTGAACTTGTCTTAGCAGAATGGGTCGTGAATTCTGCACTGACCTTTTGTTCCAGGTGCACCTGGAAGGCCAAAGAAGCCTGGGTGACCTTTTGGACCCATCGGACCTGGAACGCCTGCTGCCCCCGCAGCCCCAGCTGGTCCCGGCGCTCCTGGAGGTCCAGCTGGTCCAGGTGCACCAGGAGCACTGAGGGCTGCTGGCCTCCTCAAAAGCTCTTTCTTAAACTCCTCTAATTGTTCTACATGGACAAAGAATAAACAGTTCACCTTCTTGATGTATCAATTACAGGATATTTATTTTATGCAGGTAAGAAATGAACAAATCTCACCTTCAACGACTGCTGAGCACATCTCTCTAAGCTTTTCATCGCTCACTTTTGGGCCCTGTGAAATGAAGCGACCAAATGAGTTTGACCAAGGTTTGACAATGAACCTCATGTTGGTATTGCAGAGATGTTCATAAGTCAAGTTTAAAGTCTTTTGCCCCAATTCAGGGGTAAGTCTACATTTACGTTCTACGTTCTCAATTTATTGATCCAGGTACGTTCTGACCTCTATCTATGGCAGTGGCCTCAAACTCCTGTCCTCACCTTTAATTTATTACCTTTTCTTTCCCAATCTTTTATTTTATTACTTTGTATTTTATTACCCTTTATTTTATTTAATAACCTCCCCTTTAGTGTGGAGAATCATAAATATATGACAAGCAATACAGGTATTACAGGTTTACCATACCTACAGCAACATTTATTTAAAAATGTCTGAAAGAACTTAGCTCTTGCAGATTAAAAAATCAGTAACTATAAGTTATGTAAATTACTTACAGGTAACCCTCTGGGGCCCGGGGGTCCTGGAATGCCCGGATCTCCCTCCAGTCCTCGAGCTCCCATAGGACCCGTAACACCTTCATGTCCCGGCTGACCGGGTCTCCCCTCGGCTCCTGTGGCGCCTCTTTGACCTTTTTCCCCACGCTAGTGTGGAAACATAAAGCCGTAAGTCAGCTGTACTTCTGAAAGCAGGTAATGTTATTGTCTTTAAGATAAGATTGTTCCTTTTACTATAAACCAGTCTGCTTTCCATAGACGGTATGACATCAGTAAAAGAACTTTGGAATGTTGTAAATGTTTATTAAACATTGCAATTATTGGGCAAATTTATTCCATATCAAAAGCTCACCAGGTAACATTTTAATTAAACATTAATTCTACCCACCTCTCCTTTGATGCCAGTAAAACCCGGAGGGCCCTGAAACACACCCAAACATAAACATAAAGTCTTCTTTTAGTTGCCAACAGCATCTACAGTGAACATCTATTAAAAATGTATCTGGACAATACCTGATCTCCCTTTACACCAGGGTCTCCTGCCATACCTGGGTCACCCTGTTTTGAAAAGGCCACATGATGAACGTGAAACTAAATACCAGAAAGTGCATAAACTATATCGTAATGGCCCTTACCTGACTTCCTTTTGGCCCTACTGGCCCAGTTGGTCCCTAGAAAATAAAATCGAAGCGATAATATGTTGTTAAATATGCTGCTGTGTTCAGGATATTTGGAGAAACTCAAGGAAGGATAGTTCTTTCTCTCACCTGGTCACCTTTGTACCCTGTATGACCTTTGAACCCTTTGGCTCCAGTGGCACCTTTATCTCCTTTGACACCCTGTTAAATTAAAATTCTGAATAAATGTACAGGACACATACGGCATGTGATGAATGATAGGATCCATTTAGAAGACAATAGTACTTTCCTAGTAATTAAATGTGTAACTAAGTTACATTACCAGTACTTCACACACAGCACAGTCCCATAAACAAATTAGAAAATGATTAAAATGTTTGTTTCTGCAACTCAATTCATTATTTGAAAAGTAAACTGTATCGAGATATGTATTTACAGAGAATAAGCTAGATAAATAATAGTGAGCTAGCCTAGCTAGATATTGAGAAGCTACCTAGACAATGTGTCACTATCGCTAGCTATAAAGATAGTTAGTTAGCCAAGATAGTGAACTAACTAGATAGATAGATAGATAGATAGATAGATAGTAGATAGATAGATAGATAGATAGATAGATAGATAGATAGATAGATAGATAGATAGATAGATAGACAATTTTTACTTTTATTATATTCTGAAGACATTGGAGTCTTCAGAATATAAAGTATTATATGAATTGACATCTGGTACAATATTACAAACAGTTCCATTTCATACTTCCAAAAGCCAATTATGAAAATTACGTTATGGTCAAGGGGTGAAAATGATCAGTGTTCAAACTGTCATCCTTGTGTTTATGTCTACACAATGTAGCAGCAAAACACACTGCCACCTAAAGAGATGATCTGAAATGACGTGTCTCACCTGAATTCCTTGTGGACCTGCAACCCCCACTGGCCCTTGTTTTCCTGTTTCGCCCTGCATTAGAAACACAACTTAACTTCACAAATCTTATTAGCATTACTGATATGAAATAGAACAGAATGGAAATGTATGGAACAGAATAAATCCCTATTGTCCAACACACTGAAAAATTGCCTTTGGCTCCAAGACTTAATTAACTTGAAGTATGCATAAAAATGAGCAATTTTAACCGATTGGGAAACTGAAAAACATTAAAGGAACAGGGGGAAAAAAGCAAAAGTTAAAGGAAAACCCACAGTGGATCCCTTTTCTCCTGGTTTCCCATCCGCTCCATCTTTTCCAGGACCCCCCTGCATCAAAGCAAAGAATCAGTTTGCAAACACCAGACATAAAAGAATAGATGAATGCATCTGTTTCCATATTTAGTTTATTATAATTAACACTGTTTCTCACAGTTTTTCCTGGAAGCCCAACCGGCCCCATGGGTCCCACAGAACCAGTCTCGCCCTAAGTCCACAGTAGAAATGACACTGAGTTAGTTCGACATACTCTCTCTTCTGTTAGCTAAAACCTCAAGGACAAGTTTGGATAAGGAGGTAAGTACCAAATTCTGGTTGACATAACACACTTTATGAAAAATCTGATTAATTCAGTTACCTTTTCTCCAGGGGGTCCAGCTACTCCCTGCTTCCCTGGCAACCCCTAACAACAATACATGGTGCAAAAAGAAATTTCACTTGTTTAGTCTTGTCTCCATGGGAACAAACACCTGCTGAGTTTCCATTATAAATGTGCACAAAACTTTGATATTCCACTAATGCCGAACAAACACAATTTTGCAATTGTGGCATTTCCATTAAGTAATCAACTAAATCACACATGAATACAATTGTTCACATGATAGGTCATTTAAGAAAACATGACATTTTTAACTGTGCTTCCCGTGATTATTGGAATTCTGAAAATAACTTGGCTTAATGAAAACACATCAGTTTCAAAATTCTTTTGCGCTACGACAAAGTAAATCAGTGTATTTCACAAAACTCCTATGGAAACACTATTTTTTTACATCAGATGAGTCATGTGGTGAACAACCAAATGACAGGAAGTGGTCGGAGGATATGTTTTTACCATCTGGCGTCTTTACAACCAAATGATTACAGTGCTATTATAATGCCTTTTCCCCATAAAACGGCACTGTTATGAAATGATCCCGAAAGACCACTGCAGTGAAGAAACAAGCATGGAACCTAATGATATTTACCAAGAGCTTTGAAAGTAACACCATCCTTAAACGTTGAATTAAAATCAGAAACTATATGTCGATGAAAACAACATGTACTCACTGGTATACCAACAATCCCTCTGAGGCCAACATCTCCTGGTGCGCCAGGCTCTCCCTGTTGAAGACACCAACAAGCACCAATGAGCATTTTAGTTGAATGAAGACTCTGAACATCTCTATCAATATGTTTGAATCGTGTCATTTCAAGTTTCAGAATTGCTTAACAGCTGCTGTATCTTATTTTGGTATGGAGGTCGGACATATGTGTATGTTTGCTGGAATCAAAGGAGTAAAACTTTAAGAGTTATATTATGCTAAAGTCCTGATGAGTCTTTTTTTTCTTTCTTCATACTTTATAAACATCTTGCAGAATGTTGAAGGTCAGTCAGTGACTAAGAGGTAATTTATAACTGAATTACTCAAAAGACTCCTCCCCCCACGTGAGTTTCTTCAAGCATTTGGAATGCAAAGGTGAGTGAATCATAATCGGTGTATACAAAGCATCTAAGTAATATTAAGTATCATATTTTGCTGTCATTTTTACAATATTTGCATAAAACTAAAATTTTGTAGCAATATCACATGTACATACGTATGAACACAATGGTGGATGTGTGTTTTTATTTGGGGTATGTAAACGTCTGGTTTAAACGCAGAAATGTAACAATTTGTGTAACTGGGAGATTTAACAACTAAAAGGGTCTGATGAGTTCACTGATTCGTCCTCAAACAGTTTGATTTCCCTCTAAAATGAAACTTTTTGGACAGAAAGTGAAGGAGCAAATGTTTATGACTGAGGAATTGGTGGCTGTATCTTCTAAAATGAAAGTCTTTTGGGGGGGAAATCAAAATGTGATGCATGGATTACACCAACAATAGCATATGCAAAACAGTTATCTAGATTTCAGATACCTTGGTCCCGTTATCTCCAGGAAGTCCATCCATCCCGTCTCTGCCAGGATCACCCTGTGGTGCCACGATAGGTCAGTAAGAAATATGAATTAAAATGACCAAGCTGAACAAATAGACCCAAATATTAACATACTTACAATTTCTCCTTTTTCTCCTTTGACACCAGCCTGTCCTTGGGGTCCCACAGCTCCCTTAATGAAATATTTAATTATCAAACTTTATTTTTCTCCCATTTCAGACAGGTTTTTTTTTCTCTCTCTTTCTCTGAGCTAAACTTCAGGACTCACATTGTCACCCTTCGGCCCTGGCACCCCCTGCCGCCCTCGCACCCCTTCCACACCCTGAAAAAAGAGACCCGTCAGACAGATGTTGACCTTTCATGTATTACAGGAGGTGACAGGAGGCCAGAATGCCTACAGGAGCTCCGGGTGGGCCAGTGGGTCCGGGGACGCCGTTGTAGCCAGGAGCACCCTGTGAACAGACAGGAGTCAGGTCGCACCGACGTTGACAAATCTGAGTGATCAGCTAAAAACCCACTCTGTCTCCTTTCTCTCCGGGGGTCCCTGTGGCTCCGATTGGTCCTCTTTGCCCCTAAAAAACAAACAGTTACATCGTTAGCCTGCTGTGAGTAGATTTCATTATATTATTACATTATATTATGATATATTTTTCAATATTGTTTCCCTACATCATCTCCCATGCGACCTGGTGGACCCTGAGGACCTGTTTCACCAGTTTGACCCTTTAAAAATAGAATTATAATTAAACTACAACAGCAATAGACTTAAATGAGGTTGTTTATATAAACAGTTATTTACGGCGTACTTTCTCTCCGGGCTCTCCGTCTTTTCCAGGCTCACCTGGCAGTCCTTTGTGTCCCTAAAGGAGAAAAAGGAAAGGCAGAATTATTTTTTAAGAATATACAACCTGAAAAACAAAATGCCAACGAGGCTGAAGTGATGTCGATTATTCTTGAAAAAGTCCAATAAAGTAGAAGTGATTTCCTTATGGACCATCCATCACCCAAAAAATGTCTGCTGGCGGGCCGATCAAAGAGAGATCAGGAATCAGCAAAATCACGAGGATTTAATGACTGGCGCGTACATGAGCCTGATTAGCAGTGCTAAGACCCTCCTCCAGTCCTGTCTTATAAAACAGTGTGCAGTTGACTGTTCACTTAAGTCATCAGTTGACTGACAGTTGTACAACTCAAACAGGCGGACCAATGATTAGATGTTTGGCTGAGTAGAAGCTGGGTCAATGTCTGATACCATCCTGCAAGGCGATGGAGGACGATAAATATTTCTACGCCAAAATAAGCTGAGTTTCTGTTACAAATATATTTTGTTAATGTGAAGAAAAGCATACAATTTCCATTATGTAAGAAACAAAATTAAGCTTATTCATGACACATGAATAAGCTTGTTCAACTCATTTCAAATCATGGTAGTAACAGATGTAAACAGTTTCATGAGATGTATTCATACACTAATCATCTATCAGTCAATCAGAGGAGACATCGACTTCTTATTGAGGCGACAAGCCCCGCCTACTTTGGAGTGGCTACGTATGTGCCGCTATGGGAAAATTGTAGTCTGTGATTTTACAGAAGAGTTTTGGATTCAACACAACTTTTTATGAACTGTGATGGAAACAAACCATCATCCTCCTGCCACTTCCTGTTGTCTTCTTTGTTGTTTCTGTCAGTAGTGACTGTTGACATCGTGATTCATGTGATGGAAACAAAGTGTTTCCATGTGGCTGGAAGAACACCTTAGCTTAGCGCAAAAACGTTTTATTAAAAAAAAATGTCAGTTCTTTTCTAAATGAGCGTTTCCATTAGGGAAATTTATGTTTCGTATTTCCAATTTGTACAATTTTATGGTTATTGGTAATGCAGCTACATACAACATACTACATGGAATAGGCCTCTAGTTTGATCTTGGGAACTGGACTCATTAGATGGTAAAGTGATCATTTGTTGTAAATTGATGAAACAGCATAAACAAGCTGAATCGCATTGGATCGTTTTGACTTAAACAGTCTGAAACAGTGATTTTGTGCTGCATAAAATCACTGCATCATTTCTGAGAAGGAAACCACTTTAAATGCTCCTGTCCTGTTTGACCTTCTTAACCTTCCTCACCTTCATCCCTGGCACTCCATGCAGTCCCTGAGGTCCAGCGGGACAGGCGGCAGGACACTGTATCCAAACACAGAGAAAGAGAGACGGGTTTCTCTCACAAAGCTGCACAGCCACATCTACTGCAGTGACTCATCCTGATGGAAGATATGCTGCCACCGCTCTAATTGTCATGCATCCAGGAAACATTTAGCCGCGTGTTAGACAGTGAGACACTCACAGCTTCCCCACTCCCCTCACTGTTGGCACCAGGCGGTCCCTAGAAGACAGCAGAGCGACATCTAGAGCAGCCTCAGGTGGGTGGAGACGTTCTCATGAGCACACCACATGAAAACCCAACGGGAACGTGTGAAAAGGAAACACTGCATGCAACATCCTTATACCCTGGCACACACTGGGGAATTTTAGGAAGATGTGAACTGATTATTTAAAGAAGGAAGACAGATTATTATTATTATTGAATAATAATAATTACCTTATTTATAAATAATTACCTTTATAAGAGCACCAGTTAAAGGTAAAAGGTCTATCAACCTTGGCTGAGTAAAGAGCTTCCTATAGTATAGAATGAGTTGGTTTGTATTTGTGATGCTAAGCTTCAGGCTAAAACTTTCACCAAACCAAAACATTTCTGATCAGGTAGGGACTTTAATAACTGGACATATTTATTTGTGACTGCCTTATTATGCTTGCAGTAGCTTATGAATGAAAATGCCTGGCCTTTTCTACGGAGCCCTATGAGAGACATGGCAGTTTGTTTTCATTTGCGTTCCTTCACAATAAGTTTGCATTCCCTCACTATGTGTGTACATTCAGTGTATGTACATTCAATTGCCCAACATAGTCAGCCAATGTTGACAATCAGCATTTATGATCCCAAATTAGAAGTAAGGAAGGTTGAAAAGAAAAATTCAACACAATAAATCTAAAATACTCCAGCTGGAAAACAGGATCATTTGATGCAAAGCCCAACATAGATTATATCTGGTTCTTACCATGGGCCCCGGTGGACCAGGGGGCCCAGGAGGCCCTGGAGTGCCTATGCCCCCTCTGGGTCCAGGTGGGCCCTGCAGTTTACAAGCAAACATGGTGAGAAAAAAAATCATAACATGTCAACAAGATAATGTCACAAATTCTGGTCAGCAGTTAAGTTGGCTCACTGAACCAACCAGCTGGACTGGTCTGACTTATTTTTTGTGTTATATTTTTACCATGTAGCTGAAATGTGCTGCATAAATTAACTTGACTTGAACAGTTTTAACTTGTTTTATATTCTACCAACAGGTGACAACAGAAATCAGACTCAGTTATGAGCAATTTAAACATACATATAATAAAAAAAGAGTTTGAATAGTGTCTCTAACTGTTCTGTCTAACTTTTTTTTTATCTATTCCAACAAACTGCAAGTAGATTTATGAGGTAAAAAAAGAAAAAGGGGCAAATATTAAATTAAGCATTTCCCTGGTAATTCCTTTAACATGTAGTCCTAACTGGCAGTCTGGACCATAACCCTAATGTTCCCATGTCTACTCTGTTAGGGTTAGGCCTGAAACGACTTCGTCAGGTTTGTAAACCTACAACTTGGTCACGTTTAGGGATCAAAAAAACAGAGTAAAGTCTGAGGATGAAACAGCTAGGTTGGGACTAACGTTGATTTCATTCACAAGATACAATTAGAGTGAAAATCTGACCTCAGGTCCGATGTTTCCTTCATCTCCTGGGGTTCCTGGCTTCCCTGGTGGACCCTGCAAACACATCAGGTAACGCAAAGGAACCGCTACTAGAAAGATATGAAGATGTAATTTCTAATTAGATTTCATGACTGAACTAAAATGATAAACTGAATACGTACGGCGGGTCCTTTGCTTGCTGGGCCCTGTGGAAGATGAGAACACAAAGTAGTGATAATGGAGATCCACAGTGTGTAAGCTCAGAACACAGGTCAGTGTTTTCCACTTACAGGAGGACCTGCGGGTCCGGGAAAACCAGGCAGACCCTACAAGTAAACCAATAAGGAATCAGCAAACTCAATGTTTTTCTTCTAACTGATGCTTAGATGATTTAATTGCTGACTCACTCTTTCTCCTACAGGTCCTCTGGGACCCAGTGGACCGATGGGACCCTGCAGAGGGCAAAGAAAAAACACACACATCAATATTGCTGTTCCTTTCACTGCGCCGTACCACACACTCTCACTCCCACATTCTGCACACGCAAAAACAAACACAAAAAAAGACGTTGCACTCCTCCCGAGTTTTAGACAAACGTGATCTGGAGTCTAAAGCAAGAAACTTTTTTACTGCTGAGTTTCAGTATTTTCATTTGATCCCACACAAGAGAGAAGAATCCAGGTAGGTACATTAAGTGTGTGTGCATGAGTGTGGAGTGTGTGTGTGTCTCATACAGGAGATCCTGGAAGACCGGGGAGGCCTCTCTGTCCTG
Organism: Poecilia picta; assembly: GCA_033032245.1. Taxonomy (NCBI): domain Eukaryota; kingdom Metazoa; phylum Chordata; class Actinopteri; order Cyprinodontiformes; family Poeciliidae; genus Poecilia; species Poecilia picta. Next base: position 25,281,007 of record CM065363.1, on the reverse strand, counting down.
GAAGACCGATCTCCCCCTTCTCCCCTTTGCTGCCCTGGCAAACAGAAAGAACAAGAATAAAAACAGCGTTATCTGCTTCCTGCATCTGCCAGCACCGTTGCTAAGATACAGAAAGGCAGAGCTGGTAAACATTTAATCAATGGAAGGCGGGGTGTGCTCGGTTTGTAGGAGCTCCTGCTGATGGAGTCTTATGCTGATAACAGTACAGGTTATTTTTATTCACACACACTGAATTTGAAATAAGAGAAGCTATTAAAATGTGTATCCAGGGGAAACACACTGCAAAAACACAGAATCTTACCAAGTATTTTTGGTCTGATTTCTACATGTAAATATCTTAGGACACTTGAGATGAGACTAAACTAACTTAAAACATAATTTTTCAGTAAGATATAGGAGCTTGTTTTAAATCAGTAATGCCTTAATGTGAATAAAAACTACTGATTTTTTTCACTCATAAGACATTTTCCCATGTTGCATCCATTTGTGTTCAAATTAAGTGGAAACAAACACCTTCAGTGTCCACTTCAGTGTAACTTCATCTCAGTAGACATGATGTCTGCATACATCAAACAGTATAGTTTAAGTTGACTTCTGATCTCAAAGGGCAGTGTAATGTTTTCCATGCGTATGGTATCGTTTTACAGCAAAATCAATTAACTTGAGTTGTTATAAAAATGCTGTATATATCAAATATGACTGAAAAGAAATCTGACTTTGTTAATTTAACATTTTGAAATTGGACCTCTGTATCTTTAAGAAACTCCTGCTCTTTCTAAAAGAGGAAGTCATCACAATATGGCTCCTCTATTAACCTTTTAGCAATATTTTTACCAGCATCGCTCCTTCGGTTAGGAACTTATTTAGTAGTGACATAGTGTTTGGTTTGTATTTTTCTCTGCACAAACAATTATTTTTATACTATATTCAATGGACATACAAAAAGAGATATTGTAGGAAAGTAGCATCATCGCTATCCTGACAAGAAAACTACCTGATGAAAATTTCAGCTTCACAAATATGCTCACAAACTTTCTAATAGCTTAGGGGGAAAAAATGCAACGTGAACACTTTTCCTGAGATGTTCAGTCAAACAAACACATAGATGTGTGAATAACCTTCAGGAAAAGAATTTTATCAATAAACAATTTTATACTCTGCACTTACAGGAGCACCTGGAATCCCTGGAGTCCCTGGAAAACCCTGGAGGGACAAAAACATGGTCAAAACAGAAAAACATAGGAGTGCATGTTCTCTGAACAATGTCTCGACTCAAGGAAGGCACGCTTACATCTCTTCCATCCCTGCCACTTTCTCCTGTGGCCCCTCGGGGCCCCTCAGGGCCAGGTGGACCTGGAGGACCTTGAAGAGATTTGTCAGGCTGAGAGAAAAAAAAAGAATAGTCTGAAAATGTGTCACAAGGGGCAACTGCTAGTTAAGTAAAAAAAAGAACATAAATATATATATTTATATCCTTTATATATATATGTCTCAAATCAGTTTGAAGTGATCAATAAATGAGAAAAACTCGGGTTGTTTTTACGAACCGTGTGCCATATTAATTAAATCTAATAAAAATAAATGCTTAAATTGTATCAAACTCTTAGAAATGTATTAAATAGCTCCAATGTTAAGGAATCAAATGTTGCTGTTTTGTTAAAGCTCATTGAGAATGGTTTAGCTCATTATTAATATCTGCTTTGAGTTTTAGGTTAAATTATATCTTTGTTAGGTTTAGTAGAGCTACCTTGTTAGGTTTAAGGAAGAGTTTAGTACAGTTCAAAATACAGGGTTAAGAACAAGAATCTAGCATGTTGCTTCGTCTTCTACGCTGACATTTTCCCCGAGTTCAACCAACTGACAGGTGGAGAGATGGACTAACACTGGGAGGAAAGGACTGCCATGAACAGTCGTTTTGTGCAGCAAAACTTTCCTTTGTGCCCAAAGATCAATCAGCCATTCCGCATTTACAAAATCTAACAAAACATGGCGTCAATCGACGTCGTGCTACATTTCTTTTTGTTTGTACCGCCATCAATAAGGTTTTTAACATGTAACCCTATAAGAACAAAATCAATTGATAATATAAATTAACTGTGCCACATTTGTTCATACAGCATAAAATCCAGTGACGTGTGGTGAGGTTCATAGCTGGTGAGGCACCGACTTAATTATAATCGGATTTACAAATCTAGACCCCTGCATGTTATTGTCTACGTAAGGAAATTTCGCGCATGCGTACAATGCTGGAGGGCAAAAAGACTATTCTTTCACATGTGATGCTTGACCGCGCTGCCACCACAGAATAATTCCTTTATATCAATCAAACTTAGACATGTAGATATTATTAATTTCTTGCTGTGCTTAACAGCAAAGGAAGAAACCGTTAAAGTACAACTCAAAACCACGTCTTTCTCGCTCTCTGTATCAGCGCACCTTCTGTATGGCTAGATCACTGTTACTGTCTCTTACTCTGCAGTTATGGAGTCACAATGTCTGGGTTCATGAGCGCCCCCAGCGATGAGGGAAGATAACTGCCTGCCTCACCTCGAATCTGTTCTCTGCCCTTTCTGATCGCTCCTTAGCACACAAAACATGTTACATTCACAGTTGGTGACAATAAAAACACAGTATGTTAAATACATAAGCTAAAGTATGGAAAATCTGTTCATACATTAAATATTTTTAACCATTTTATTGGCGACGAACAGACAGGAGGAGCATGCTCTCATAGAGTGGCAACCGGTGCAGTTAGTGCAGAGGTTGCGCAATCCCAGGTGAGGCTCAGTTCGCTGCTGCCTCACCGGCTTCGTTTCTGAGCATTTGAATGGGAAAATGCGAAAATTTAGTGATTTTGAAGAAAAATAACATCAGATTTGGTCAAATTAAATGAAAAATACAAACCACAAAGTACAAAACACAGGGTGAAAATATCTTTATAAATTATTTTATTATTAGCCTCACCGGCCATAAATAAAGATTTATTAATATCTTTAAATAGCTAGCGGCACAACAATAAAAAAACAGTTGACTAGCACGGTATTTTTATTTTATAAATGTGGGCTGGTTGGTTGATCTTTGATGACCCCTGGAAACAACTATTAACGTCTTTAAAAGGATAGCGACACAAAGGAAAACATTTGACATCATTTTCGTTTCAGTTGAAGCAGCTGGCGGGGTCTCAGGTGTCTTATCCACATGTTTGGACTAAAGTGTAGAGTTGCTAGATACAATTACTTTCTTCCAAAGAAAAAAAGTTGTGGTTTAAGGATTGCTCCAAATATTAGTTGACTTTGCTACAAACCTTTGGGAAGAAAACTGAAGATAAAAGGGATTTCAGAAACACAGTGAGTCCAAGCGTACATCCAAACCTACATGTGCCATATTTAAGTTTAAAATTAAATCTGGGATTTCTTAAAGGTCCACTATTAGGTAAATTTCACTTTTTCTATGTTTCTGTGCTTCCATTTGACTACCTCATGCTACCTAGCAACCTGTAGCCATGGTCAGGCCCTCACCTGGCCACCCAAGTGGAGCTCCTCCTACTTTGTTACAAAATAAGCTAAATATGTTCTGCCATGGATACTGGAGAAAGAAAATGTTTTGCTGTCAGCATTTTCTCCCAATCATGGAGAACGCAACTGAGTGGCTTTGTTTTATTTGACAAGTATGCTGAGATGCCAACATAACCCTGAGCTAAGAGGGCGTGGCCAGCAGCAGCTTATTTGCATAACGATGACATAGCCCTAAAACTTTGCATTACTAAATGAGCTCAAAACAGACAGAACTGACTGAAATTTCAATAGCTGAGAATAATTTTGTGTAGTAAATATAACGAATATGTTTTGTACAACTCACAGACCTATGCCATAGCTTAAAGGAAGCGTAATAGTGGACCTTTAAGAATTTTGTGGATTGGAGATGTCCTCACTACAACTGATGGATTTAGGAACTTTTAAGACATTAATAGAACTTATGTCAAGTCAATATATTGTCACTTTGCCAAAATAATGGCCGTTTTTTGCCAAAAGTGATTTCTTTTATTTGTTTGTTTTTTGTTGTTTTTTGCCTAAGTTATTTTTTTGCCAATAAAAAAGGGGTGATGTCTGGCAAAAATCACTTTGGTCAAAAAATTACTTATGCTATTATTTTAGGAAGGTGACATGTATGATACTGAAAGATTCCCATAAAATAAGGCTGAATGCTAAAATTGAGTCAAAAGGTGCTCCAGAAACACTTTTCCAACCATTTCTACACAGTCCAGTCACATTAATGTGACCATCTGTCAAAAGCCAGAATAACCACCTTTCGCAGAGCGAACTGCTACGAGACGTGCAGGAAGAGAGTCACTTAGGTCCCTGAAGGTCTTCTCTGGGATGTTGAGCCATGCCGACTCTAATGCCGTGGCCAGCTGCGCTAGATTACGCGGTTGAGGATCCATGGCGCGAACAACTCGATCGAGATGGTCCCACAGATGCTCGATTGGGTTTAAGTCAGGTGAGTTTGCTGGCCAGGGGAGGACGGTAAACTCATCCTGGTGCTCTTCGAACCACGCACGTACACTGGCAGCTGTATGGCACCTCGCATTGTCCTGCTGGAAGATGCCATCATCCTGAGGAAAAACAATGCGCATGTAGGGGTGGACATGGTCCGCAAGGACAGATGCGTACTTGTATTGATCCATCGTGCCTTCCACAATAATCAGTGAACCCAGAGAATGCCAGGAAAACATTCCCCAGACCATAATGCTCCCGCCTCCAGCTTGGACCGTTCCTGCAATGGTTGCAGGGTGGTTCCTTTCAGAGGTTTCACGCCTTATACGCCAACGTCCATCTGTCCGATGGAGCATAAAACGCGATTCATCTGAAAACGCTACCTGTCGCCACTCAGTGGACGTCCAGCTGCTGTACTGGCGTGCAAATTCTAGCCTTCGTCGTCGATGAACACCAGTCAGCATAGGTGCACGAACCAGGCGTCCGCTTCGGAGGCCCAGACGCAGCAATGTTCGCTGAATAGTGGTTTGGGAGACACTTGTGGTAGCCCCTTGGTTCATTTTAGTGGTCAGTTGCTCAACGGTAGCCCGTCTATCTGCCCGAACGCATCTCCGCAACCGTCGTTCGCCTCTGTCATCTATGGCCCGTGGTGCACCACATTTGCCACGTCGTTGATTTTGGACAGTCCCATTTTGCCATGCACGGTACACTTTTACCACGGCGGCACGCGAACAGTTCACAAACTCAGCCGTTTCGGAAATGCTTCCACCCTTGGCCCGAAAGCCAATGATCATGCCCTTTTGGACGTCGGATAAATCGCTTCGTTTCTGCATTACGCCAACGATTGAAATGTTTTCCGAAGCCCACACACACCCTTTATATACGCTCAACTGCACTGTGCTGCCACCTGCCTTCTGTGATTGGTTATTTAACTCTGAAGTGGAAAGTACGTGGTGGTCACATTAATGTGACTGGACTGTGTATTATTTTTTTCTTCTATAAATGTGTAAAACAGAGATGTCTCATGAAGGTCTCGTTTTTACCTGCCACTTTAACAGGGTGTGTGTAAACCTTTAAGAGCTGCTTCAGCCTTATGTCAGCTCATTAAAAATATCTACAAGTTATGCTATCATCAGATTATATTAACGGTGAGTAATGCTGAAACAGAGAGGCACCAAATTGAAAGAACAAGGCGCGATTAGGCAACCATAGCACCAAAGAAAAAAAAAAGAAAAGAAAAAACAGCTGACCGGTTTTAAATCCCAAGCAAAAAGAAGGAAGAGTAAAAAAAATAAATACCTCAGCATTGGCAAACATCTGCAGATGCAAGAGAAATCAGATAAAAGGAAAGTTAGTTGAAGAAGTCCATCACCTTCACCAAAGTGTCAGCAGAAGCGCACGTGTTCATATTCATAATAGTGAGTAATAATTATCATGCTGTCCTTTAGAAACACCAACGTCTACATCTACAATCCCCATGTTAGCCTGAAAGCTAGCAGAGCACATCTGGACAGGTAGTTTCTGTCTATTAAGGCTGCAGTCATTTACATTTTATTACGTGTGACACAATAAAATGGATTTATGGCCGTCCTGATTCATAACTTCGCAGACGGGATGAAATGTGAGACGGTAGAGTGGCATTTTCATTGCGAGCTACGTCAGTGTCTAGGAGGCAGACATCTTAATAGCTGCTCTTCATCCACAGAGAAATAAAAGATATTATTTAATCATAAATGTCATAAATGCTATATTGCTTTGTGTGTGTGCGTGTGTGTGTAGGTGTGTGTGAGGGTGTGTGTGTGTGTGTGTAATTTCAGGACGCTACTGAAATGAAAAATGAAATTCTCAAATGGTACATAATTGAAACTATATTTATGATGACATTTATCTTCATCTATGATCGAGATGATGTAGTAACAGCAAATTATTGCATTTTCAAGTTGTACATCTGATTTGTGATCCTTAAGACATGAAATATAATTCATCAGATCGGCATCTTGAGGGTTGTAATCTCAAGTCGGAATTTCCTGTTTGATAATAATTAAACACAACGACCCTCAAAGATGGAGGTTTTTAACAAACCTAGTCTTTCAATATAATGTCATAATATAGTAAATGTATGTGCTGGTGCTAAAGTATTTTTATTTGAATTGCTGTCTACTTGTACCCAATAAATCAGGCATCTAATTTTTTAAACTTTACTTGTTGCTATAGTGCTTGAAAGGACAATGAGGATGGGTGATTGGGATGTTAGCGTGTGTTTCTAGCAACTTGTAAATCTTACTGGTTTTCTGAATTGTAACTGGAATGGAATTACAGAGCATACACTTAGAATTAAAAATAGCATGAATGATGATGATTTTTGAACTTGAACTGGATTTGAATTATGTGTTTGGGGTCAAAATAATGAAACATGAAATAACTTCATTAAACTTTAGAAGCTATAACTGGTTGTACAAGTTTTTTAATAATTGTGGAATTTCTCCAATCTACATAAATCTAACATAAAAGTCTATGTATATTACATACTATATAGCTAAATGAAAAGTTTAGTTACAGTATGGCCCATTCCAGAAAAAAAAAAACATCCAGTTTGCATGAGATCTACCATTTTTAACAAAAAGTGGTCAAATATCCTGAATTCAAATTTTGACGTGGTCGAATGAAAAGCAGCACAATGCTAGTAAGCTAACGCCAACATTTGGATTAAAGCAAAATTTGTCTTGGCAGATCAGCTTAGGTTCACTTTTCAAAAATAATGAGATTTTTAAAGGTGATCTTGTAGACATCAATAGAGATACATCTTTATTGTATCTGTCCCGGTGTCGGGTTGGACTTTACAACTAGCATTGTGTCAGCTCTCAACACGATCACTTTCAACCTCTGCATCTTGTAGAACTGAGAAATCCTTGTCCTTGTATTTATCTTTCTTTATCTCCACCTGACTGTAGCTTGTGCTGCCTGTGTGAGTGCGGAGCTGAGCAGACCTGAGTCTTTGATACTGTACCTCGGCGGCAGGAAGCTCATTGCAGCTCTCTCTCTGGGCTCTCTTTGGATCGCAGTGGATTAACATCCACTGGAGCTCAAACTGAAAAACATAAATAAATAAAAACCCAAATATGTTAATGTTACAGAATATTCAAAGTTAGATGGTAGGGTTATTTTGTGGCAATAAAGAAGGGTAATGAGATCCTTCATAATGATGGCTATTTCTTTTCGTTCAGAATTGGTAGTCTTTTGTTGAGGGGCTCCTGATTTTCCACTCCAGCAGTTCTCTGCAGGGATTAAGTTATTTCCCTCCATTTCTACCGTCTGGAACCCAGCTGAGCAGTTTAGCTGTGACAGCAGCACTTTAGAAATTATAGCAGAGCTCAGCTTGCACATAAAGCTGAATGCATTTGTTCACAGAAAGAGCCGTTTTCCTGACAATGCTTGAGAGCGGAGCCAGGGCACACGATTAGACGCAGCGCCCATTGGTCTCTGTCTGGGGCTTACCACAACAGAGGCATCGGGGTCGGCATACAGCCTCCCAATCAGCGTGTCTCCCTCTGTATTGATGGGTCCTTTGCCCTTGATGGGTTTCTGATCCACAGGTTGGCAGTCCACATACAGCGTGACCTGGTCACGCTCGACGCCGATCATCACCTTGTGCCACTTGGTGTTGAAGAGACAGACAGGCCGGGGAAAGTGACAGTCTGCAGGTTCCCATCCGCGCCCATCAGGAAGTACTCCAGGGCCTGCTGGTCGCCGTTTAGCCTGAGGCCAGCCTGCTTGTGGCCGTCTTCGTCCACTATTTGCCAGACATTCCACACTTTGCTGACCGTGTTCTTGATCATGCGAAAGGTGGTCATGAAGGAGTACTCATCTGGAAAACCCCGAGGAAAGTTAAGCCTGCAGATGAAGGTGAAGATATCAATAGACAGTCGCTGGGTTTCCATTAACCGTGTAATTGTGCAATTTGACATTTTTAAAATAAATTTGGTTAATTGGAACATGCCAATTTCAAATAAAACTTGCGTTTCTATAAGAAATTTTGGTGCCAGGATGAGGAGGGCTATTTTTTGACCGTATCGAAATTGATTTATTTTCGCAAAACTACAATGGAAGCACTTGTTTCGCATCACACGAGTCAACATCTGGTGATCAACAACCAGATGTTGCCTCTGGTGGAAACCACAAAGAACAAAATGATGGCGCTGCATGATTTTTAATGATTTTTTGAGGTAACACACATATTCACATGTGTTTTTAATTGTGTTTCTTTTTAAATGGGAATACTACAATGTCAAAATAGTTTGACATAAGCAGAACATTTACAAAGTTTTGCACACATTTGTAATGGAAATGCATTTGGAGACTTTTTTAATGAATGGTACTCAAAGGCACCGAGTCGTGTCACAACTCACAAAGACTTTGATCCAAATTATTTTGAGCCCTGTCATCTCTGTCTTTGAGATTCAAAGAAGAGCTAGCATAAGAGCTTTGGTGTATAAATCAGTCACATCATGCAGATCACATCATGTGATTTTGACAAGCAACCTCTCAGAAGGCGGTAAATTCATGAATGGTCACTGCAACCGAACTTCTGCTGAGTCGTAAATGATTGAGGAGAGGCAATAAAAGAAGGGGTTTCCTGTAGCCTAATAAAATGAATGAAAACTTCTCTACCAAGTGTTGAAGCATACAGCGCTTCTTGCCCCACAGTTGATGAGAGAAGGAGAGCAGTCAAAGCTAAGGAGGCATTGCCCCTACCACTAGACGTTGCAGGGGAATAACAATGAGGTATTTGCATTCAGGGCACCGGGCCTGAGTGGCATTGGTTAGGGGTGCCAGTGACTTGCGTAACAGCCTCTTAAGTAAAACTGGCATACAGAAACTAACATTAGTCCAAACAGAGCAGCGCAAGCACTCTGGGAAACACTGAAGGCAACCTTGGTTATGTAACGTTGCTAAAGCCTTTGACGAATACTCGGTCCAGGAAGCAGGTCTATGTCCAGAAATCAGCTAGTTGAAACTAAATGCAGCACAAAAATCGCAAGCTAAAAATTTGCATAGGTATGTAAAAGTATGGTCACCCTTTGAATTTTATTAGGCTACACATTACAAAAGCCAGAAGGCCTTTTGTAATGTGAATTGTAATTGAAACATACAACCTCATTGTATGTTTTTGGGTTTTAATGGATGAGGCATAAGAAAGTACTGTATTGTTTTCACTTTATTTTTGTAAAGTGTGGCATAGTCTCTTGACATTTACACATTTAGGGACAGAAGTTTTTACCAGTTTCTCTCTGCTACACAGTTCAAGCTCAGTCAGATTGGATGAAGAGCATGAGCCACTGTACGCCGTTTTGCATGTTTACCAGATTGACCAGATATTAATTTGAGTGTTTTCTGACCAGGGTGTCTTCCATCACAATATATTGTCAATTTAGTAATAAAGCACTATATAAAGCAGCTGGTGACTGCAGCAGTGATCACACACCCACAATAAAATAAGACTCAACAATAAAACACAACAGTTGAAAAATATAAGTTACAATATCAGATCATTGAATAGAAATAGGTTTTAAAAAGCGCCTTAGAATGATCCAAACTATCAACAGATCTAATATGAAAATTTAGGTTTTCCCATAAGATAAGAGCAGCAAGAGCGAAGGTATGATCACCTCTACCTCTACAAGTTTGACTCTTGGAACCTATAAAAACTGTTATTTATTTGGATCAAGACATAGAGAAGGGCCTGAAGATAAGCTGGGGCTAAACCTTTTAAAACTATTAAAAAATCTTAAAATCAATCCGATAAGATACAAGCTGCCCTTAACTGGCGCTATATTTTTTTGTTTCCATGTTCCTGTTAAGTCGGACTTCAGTCTTGTGAATCACTTTGGAGACGCTGTAGGGAAGATTGATCCATGAATTGCAGTAATCTATGCGTGCTGTAATAAAAGCATGAATTATTTTCACAGTCTTTGTAACAGAAACAAGATTTTAAATAAAAAAAAAACTTGATTTCACAATTTAATCAAGGTTGTCAGGAAAGTTCTTTTGTCCATATAGTACAACTTGTTCTATTTAATTTAGGCTGGTTTCGTGGACTGAAAAGTACGATGGCTCTGCGGGAAGAGTGGTCGTCTGGCAGCCCAGCTGATCCCAGTTTCCACCTGCCACATGGGGGCGCTCAAAGCACTGAACCGCAGATTGGCTAGTGGAAAACACTTTAAATGAACAGTATGAATAAACAGGCTATTCATAAATTCAGTCCACATACCATTTGCTAATAGTACTAATACTAATTCTGTTGGCAGAATCCACTGGATCTCTGAAGTTCCTCCAGATTTACCAAGGGCCTCGTTTCTCATTCATTGTCCCTAATCCTAACCTTAACTTTCCTTACCTGACTCGTTGAGTGAGACAATCGTATCTTGATATGTTTGGAGTTGTCGTTAGATTTTCATTGGTCAGCATTTGTTTATCACCTAACCTGGCTTTAGTCTTCTTGCTAGCTCTATCTTATCTGCTCTGTTTTGTTGTGTTTATGACATTGTTTGATTAGCAGCATTCTCTGAGAATCTTTATTCAGAAATGAAATTATATACAAGCTAATTGGCTGCCTTAAATGTCATTTAGGGGTATCAAATTAAGAGGCTGGATAGAAACTTTGAAAGTACACAAGGGTGTAAAAACTTCAATGCTTAAAATGTTGAAAAGTTTGAAGGTTGTCTAACTTCATAGAAAGGAAATTGTACATGTATTATTAATTTTTATTTTAAATTGAGTATATAGATGAGAATGACAAATCTTCTGAATAACAGCTTCTCCCTTCAACTTGGCCTCAGGGTAACAGAGCAGGCTCACTCAAGATGGCAAAGCAAACCTTTAATTACAGTCTGCAGAGGAAACCAGACTTATTTCATTTTTTATTCTAAAACCATCAGCAAGCACCATAAGCTAATTTATCACCGCAAAGGCAAGCAAAGAGAACACACACACACACACACACACACACACACACACAACACACTCACACATCACACACACACACAACACCCAACACACCACACCACACCACATCACACTCTCACACACTACACACACACACACACACACACCAACATTCTGCTCATGTTGTGCTGTGTGTGAGGAAGGCCAAGAACGTCTGGGCATGTTTTTTTTGTTTTTTTTTCTTTTGGCCCCCACCAATTACATGCTGTCGGCACACTGTAACATCTGCGCCTGTAATAATGCCCACCTGCTCAGGTGCTGCTGTGGCGCACTCCACTTTTTGTGCGGTTTCATGTCTTCCTCCGAAGCCCCCGTACTGTATTACATGGTCGGAATTTGAAAGTTGGCCTCCTGTCGAGACGGTAGGCCACTGGAGGGGCGTGGAGCGTCAACCTTCCTACACCTTCAGGGGAATCACGTCCGTGAACTGGGTGATCAGATCGAACTGTCGACAGAAGAGGGGGTCAGGGAGGAAGGGGCATGTCAGGAATTTGAGATGTTTTTGCTGCCGGAGAGAACAAAGATGCTATCTCCACATTTGCGTTATCTTTGGTTTCCGTATCAAAAGTGGAGGTGGTGTGTAAGAAACGGGCTTATGTTTCCTGTTATATCCAGAAAGTGTGGCCATACTAAGCTCCTTAATGAAACCACCAAGCAATTGTGTACAGATGTTTTGGAAAAGTCATTACTGCTGCAGTGCGCAGTTACAGGTTTGCTGAGCTGGTCACAAAAATTCTGTAAAACTCAAGTGGAAAGTTTAAATTCCCTTGAATGCAACCCAGCCAATCATCGCTCTGTGATGAAATTACCTGCTTTGTCTTTGCCTACTGTATTCCTTCTTGTTTTTTCTTTTTTTACCTGGTAGGTCATCTTGTCCGTTTCTTATCGGTGGGCAGACAGTGTCCCCATCCAGTCGGCTCAGGTCTAATTCTGACGGCACAAACAAGAAGACAGTGAGGACATTGGTCTTTTTCATAAATGAGTTTGACAAATATCACATTTGATTTCAGGAGACAGCTAAATGAAAGGCAATGTCTTTCATGTCAAAGGGAATTCCCATCAAAATGCACTGGTTTGCAATTTTAATGAAAGGTTCTGTTACAAAACTTTAAAGATACCTTCTTTTTTTCTTTTTTGGGTGTTTTTCACTAACAAATCTGGAAGATTTTACAAAAGCATACTAAATTAAAAAAAAAATTACTGATTCTGCTTTAGTGCATGTACAAGCTGAACAGGAAGCAAGCTGGTATTAGCAAACAGAAACCACTTTTTCTACATTTCAGTAAACATACTGAAGTAGTACAGCTCCTTTTGAGTTGCAACGGCTTCAAGTTTACATGTGAGACCAAAGTTTGAGTCCAATCATTCCCAAAATGTGGGTAAAGCTATAGATGTTGGGGGTGAGGGGAGAGCAAACAACATCACAAGAATCCTCTTAGAACTTGCATCTGTTTACATTCCTGTTTAGCTTTTCCATCTGGTTGGGTTTCAATGCCTTTTCTCCACTTATAAATTGAAAAACAGTAGTACTCTGTTTGTGTCACCTTAAAGTCTCGTAGGATTTGCTATTACAGTTTGTTGCTTGTATTCTGTCCTCAAACTATGCTAACTGCTGCTCAGTGGGATTTCTTCCTTACCTGTCTTCTCTGGAGTTGAGTGAAGTGATGATGATAATAGATGCTATAAAGCAGGTACATTTATGGTGAAGCTAACTGGTGAGACTGTATTCATTATGTCTGCCTAGCATTGACTTTAGAAGAAAATAGCAATGGGACATAGCAATTCTTCAGCAAGAATCATTAAAAACGTCCTGATTGAACATGACCGCATGCTTATAATCAGCCATTTTTTTTATTGATGTTATAATTGTTGCTATATGCATATTTTGTTTGTTGCTATGGTTAGGGAAACGGGTATAACCCGAGGACGGGATCCGCCAGAGGGGCTCATCAAGTCAGCACTCTGAGTCAGCTCGTTAACAACTATCAGCATGAAAACAACACATCTGGAAGCCCTTCCGACGTCCCACACAAACTGCTGAGAAACGAGATAAACCGGTGAAGCGGTATTTATAATCCCATATTTACCACCGCAAAACACTTAAAACTGACTGAGCATGTTAGCCTCAAGTTGTAAAAAGTTACTGCCTGCCGCGACATTACGTGCAGAGAACCAGTCATTAGCGCAATGAGGTGGAGATGAACCGCAGCTGGGACTGCAGATGCGTCCGCGTGTGTGTGTGAGCGCGCGCGCGTGCCGTGATAATGAAGCGGATTCCGCAATGCATTGCCGCGCGCGTGGCGCTCCTTGCGCGTCCATGTTGGATTTGTCAAGCCTCGAAATGAGAGCAGGGAAAGGGAATGCTGTGATTATCAGAGAGGAGGATTAGTCTGATTTAATGCCTTGACACAGAGCTCTGTCACTGTCTGCTATTTCTGGCCCTTGTGTCCTCTAATAATGAGACAGACCTAGCAGTGCTGCTCTGCGCGAATTCTGGTTTTACCTTTCCTTGTTGAGTTTTTGCTGAACAGGCTCACAGAAACACTGGAGTTTGCACGATGTGCACTTCAGGAGGTTTTTAGAGAAGGAGGTTGTACTCACGTCCAAGAGCTGGTGCAGCGAGGTGGGAAAGAAGAGCCACACACAGGAGGGAGCGAGTCGACACTGATGGATGGCATTGTTGCTTTCTGTTGAGGAACGGTAGTGAAAATCAGTATTCGGTCATGTGTCTCACTCTGTTTGACATTTTCCCTTTTATCTGAATCGATAAAACGCCGCAGGAATGTCCCGCAGCTCTTAGCCAGTGACCTTGGTACTCAGTCTTGGCACGTAAAAGGAAGAATTCCTACCATTGCTTAAACTGTACTTCCTTTGTACTCCAGTAAATGGAAAGAAACCAAACAAATGTTATTCAAACATTAAATGTCACATGAAGATATAATTTTTAAAAATAGGTTAAGTAAGTGTTATGAAAATGAGCCCAGCTGAAGATTTGGACAAGAATCAAAGAGCAAACTGCATTTTTAACAGGCTAGTTATAAAAATGAAAGGCATGTCAGTTATTTGTATATTTTTAACTAAAATAAACTTGGATGTATTGATCACCTGTTTCTGTAGTTGTGTTTTCCTTTCACTTTCTTTCTATAAGCTAACAACATTACCGTAAGTTTAGGTAGAGGATTCTAGCTTTCTTTAAGCCAGTGTCATTACTTTAACCACCCTTGCTAGCTTAAAGAAAGACGGAATGTAAACCAACAAACAATGAAAGAATCATCATCGACAAGATTATTGCTCCTAAAAAGTAAGCTGCTAGAGATGTTTGTGTTGTATATTTGAAGCTCAAATTGGAGACAGCACAAATATCGGTAGTAGTTATAGTAATAGTACAATAACACAGTTTCAAACATTACACCACTTATTAGATTAAAAAATAAATTGCTCTAATAGGTTGTCTCTGAGTTTTCCACAGGAAAATACATTACATTTAGGCCACCATGCATCTCATGTTGATGTTTTCACTATTTAGAAAGCAGAACAGTTAGAACTCTTGCTTCTTTGAAGAAAAAGTACAAAAATATGAAAAGCACATGGAAATGACACACTCCTGCGTCAGGGCCAGCATATCAAGGGAAACGTAAAGACTTTTGTGGTCAAGATGGTGAGGAAAACTGTTACAGCAGCAGTACTTCAGAAAACCACAAGGGTTTATATGGCATTTTGATGAGGAGCAAAGAAGACAGCACAAATACTGTTGTGAAGACACAAAAGAGGGCTCTACATGTAACAGCCACTACAGTTAGATCAACCAAAATTTGGTATGTTCTGAGTCATTTCTTGACTTGTCAAAAACTTTCTCATGATCTGTTTTGAGGCAGATCAACACAGGACCTAATGGAGGTTGCTGTGGTTCTGCCTTATTTTGCTTGGCCGGCTACATCATGCACTCAAACAGCAAAGCATTTTAGCCTCCACATTGGTCAGCTGGACTTTGACCATCTTGTGTGGCGGCTCAAAGTAACAGCGGCAAGCCAATTTCAGCTTTCCATAATGTCTCAGTCCTTTCATGTTTTGCTTCTGGTAAAGAAATAATTCTGTCCAATACAGTTGTTGTCCTTGAATTAGATAGGTTAAAGTCGAACCTAAACATTTCAAATGTTAAAGGGTTGAAGCTGACTTTTCCTACTTTAGCCAATCCTTTACATAAGCAGCAATATTGCACATTATTGTTTAAGTTGAAAGTAGTTTGAGACAGGGAAGTCGATATATAGGTAAGGATGAATAGGGCAAAGAAAACAGGAATAGTCATACGGCTTTCCTGTGTAATCTTTCTTGGCAATAAACATATAAACATATGTAGCATTCTTTCATCACTCCGACACTGTCTTCCTTTAGCTTCCTTTCAGCCTTTCTGCCTTGATTTTTGACAGTTCTCTACACTCATCCGAACCCATCATCAGGAAGGCCGATTTTAATAGCGAGGACTCCTTTCCAAAGGTTGAAATTGCAGCTTGTCAGTGTGAGAAATAGAAGAAGTAGGGGAAGTGTCGTAGTGGGTGCAGCCCATCTTCACAGTATAAGACATTAGCTTCGTGTATGTTTGCTTGAGGAAAAGAAGGTATGTTGAATGGTGTGTGAGTGAAGTTTCATCAGAATGACTAAAGGGTAAGTCACTGGGGTCTCTTCAGAGGTGGAGTTGTTTTGCTGTACACCTTAAAAGGAAATCTTCAGAAACCCAGTGGGAGGGCTGTCTGCCTTCAATCCCAATCTTTCTTCAAAGCAGAATATATATAAGTAAGGGTCTGGTAATTTGGGTCCTCAAGGGCCAGTGTTGTACATGTTTAAGATATTTCCTTGCTTGAGTCCAGCCAATTTAAATAAATTGATCATTAGCAGGGCTATTGCTGAGCCAGGGAAACAGGCTGAGGAAATGATTTAGTTATTTCAATGAGGTGTGATGTAACAACACATCTAAAGCTCGCAAGACTGTTCAGCTTTTAATATGGACCCATCTCCTATACACTCAAACATGTATAGTTCAGCAAGAATATGCTTAAGTTCTGCTGCAGGTAAAGCATAAAAAGACATGTTATCTTATCGTTTCAATCAATCAAATCAATCCAATTTTATTTGTATAGCAAATTTCAGCAGCAAGGGATTTCAAGGTGCTTTAAATTAAAAAAATAAAAACAGCATGTGACACTGAATAAACAGTAAGAAAGAAAGAGATTTTGAAAAAACAGATTTAAAATATATCTTACTATAATTACTGTATAAATACTTTAAAAGTAATTTTTTTAACTTAATTGCCATATGGTAATCACTAGAAGAGCTAAATTCTTGAGTCTAGCAGAGTTTTATTGATATTCAACTTTTGAAATGTCTAATGACCTCAAAGTACAAACAGTAATAAAAGTAAGTACAGTTAACGTGACAAAGCAGGAACAGCTTTGTAACATTATTTTTTAAATGTGACAAAGCTGGCCCATTTACTGTTTCAGTTATTTATTATCATTTACATGTGAATCCTATTTTTTGCAAAGAGCTTTTGGTGTGGGAATTTAGAGTTCAAATAAACTGAACACAAAATCTAGTTGACCAAAAAGTTATACAGAATATATATGCTGATCAGTTGCACAAGTAGACATGCACAAGTAGACACTGGAAATGTATGTCTACTTGACATACATATCTATTCTAACCCATTGAACAATGACTGGGTTCCCATTTACCATAAAATTGCGCAAATTGGAATTACAAAAATAAATTTACTTAATGGAAATACACCAGTTTTGAAAATGAATGGCATTTTTCAATGAACAGCATTTTTCAATAAATGGAGAATTCCATCTTTTGCACATGGTTTTTCACCCATGTCGAAATTTGTGTATTTCACAAAACTGAAGTGGAAACACTTTTTTGTATCACACGAGTCACGTCATCACCAACTGGATGTTAGTACTGGTGGTGGAAAATACAAAGACGACGGCAGGAAGTAGTAGGAAGCTGATATTGATTATGCAGGATGTTTTTCAATGACTTGGCATGTGAACAAATGTATCTACATGTCATTTTGTGGCCTTTCTTGTTAAATGGAATCGCCACACTTGTGAAATTGTGTTTTTTCAAGATTGGAATATTGACAAAGTATTACGTACATATATAATGGAAGCACAGCTATCGTTAGTTAGCTACATTTCTTTGGTGGAGGTTTTCCAATGACTCTACAAAACGAGTTATTCAGGGAACTTGGAACATTGGTTCTGAGCCAACATTCATCCAGAACATTGGATGAACCTTTCAGGTATGGATGTGGTGACTTCAAGATTAACCCCAGTGATACCAGGACTATAAGTAGGGATATCAGGACATGTTTGTAGCGATACGCCTTAGTAAGAGGACCAGGTCTTCAACTATGGGGTCCAACAACCTGTATACACACCACCAACAGGAGGTACTGTACCTGACAAATTATCCCAACTGCCTTTATAGTGACACAAAAAAGATGGAACTCTCCGTTCAGGTTGGGGGTCAATCTCTGCGAACAACAGAGGAGTTTAAGTATCTTAATTATCTTGGTGTCTTTCTGTCAAATGATAGATGGATGAAATATTAGATGGATTGAGTCTGTAGTAGTGGGTGCTACTTTAGTCTATTGTGGTGATGAAAGACCTGAACCAGAAAGTGAAGGTTTTGATAGACCTTCTAACCCTCACTTATGGCTCTATGGGATGGAATTGTTACAAGCAGCTGACCTGCCCTTAGTCAATTAGCTTTAAGATGAGGTGAGGAGCTCTGTAGTCTGATGGGAGCAGCTGCTCCACCTCCTCATTTAGGCGTCTCTAAAGGGAGGTGCCCATGAGGCGTTCTTCAATAACAGGCAATCCCACAGGAGACCCAGAAATTACTGTGGGGACTTCATGTCCTTTCAGTTGCCAGTTCAACAACCCAGTTTGAGACAGAAAGTATCGCTGTTACAAAGGATGTCAAGGTTTCTGTCTCAGACCCGCTGCCCTGTGAAACGGTTATGGTGAACCAAGATTCACCATTTCATTCCAGGTTAGCATGACACTGGATCACCACTAAAGTCCCCAAGAAACCTATTCGTAACCCTTTATCAGCATCTTCCAGAGATGCAAAATTGAAGTTTGTTGCTCTCCCAAGGTTTGTGCCTTTTTTCTGTACAACTGCTGTTAAGAGTAAAGATGTTGCATATTCGGCAGGAGCTGGCCTATCATCCTTAAAAAAGACAGGAAATAGAATCATGCTACAGTTGACATCTAGTTTCTTACCTGAAGTTAAGATACTATAGAGAGATGCTTTTTTTCTCATTGTATTAATTCATACAGCTAACTCCATTAAAGGAAAACAGAAAGAATGTGCAAAAACTATTGTGTAATAGCACTGGTTACAGATTATTTAAAACGGTTTATCATTAGTGAAACCTTTGCTTGATTTGCGGACATGTCTCATCTCACCTTATCAGGAAAAATTATAGTTACACTTCTACTGCCTAGCATTTACTGCTTACATAATTTCTGGGCATCACTGAAAGTGTAAGGTACTTTCCACTTACTGACACCAACTTTGGGATGCCCCTTTGGTGCTCCTTCAAGTTTGAGAACAATCCAACCCTCCAGGCATAATTTCTTTCCAACCTTAACCAACATCTAGCAATCTTTACGGAGTCAGACATGACATTGTTTAGTAATGATTACAATATAAAGGTATGGACAGATACTCTTAAGATGTTAGCTCAATCCTTTTTAGTTTTGGCAGCAACATAAGAGTACGTGTTGCTACCAGAAGGTTTCTACACAGTCCAGTCACATTAATGTGACCATCTGTCAAAAGCCAGAATAACCACCTTTCGCAGAGCGAACTGCTACGAGACGTGCAGGAAGAGAGTCACTTAGGTCCCTGAAGGTCTTCTCTGGGATGTTGAGCCATGCCGACTCTAATGCCGTGGCCAGCTGCGCTAGATTACGCGGTTGAGGATCCATGGCGCGAACAACTCGATCGAGATGGTCCCACAGATGCTCGATTGGGTTTAAGTCAGGTGAGTTTGCTGGCCAGGGGAGGACGGTAAACTCATCCTGGTGCTCTTCGAACCACGCACGTACACTGGCAGCTGTATGGCACCTCGCATTGTCCTGCTGGAAGATGCCATCATCCTGAGGAAAAACAATGCGCATGTAGGGGTGGACATGGTCCGCAAGGACAGATGCGTACTTGTATTGATCCATCGTGCCTTCCACAATAATCAGTGAACCCAGAGAATGCCAGGAAAACATTCCCCAGACCATAATGCTCCCGCCTCCAGCTTGGACCGTTCCTGCAATGGTTGCAGGGTGGTTCCTTTCAGAGGTTTCACGCCTTATACGCCAATGTCCATCTGTCCGATGGAGCATAAAACGCGATTCATCTGAAAACGCTACCTGTCGCCACTCAGTGGACGTCCAGCTGCTGTACTGGCGTGCAAATTCTAGCCTTCGTCGTCGATGAACACCAGTCAGCATAGGTGCACGAACCAGGCGTCTGCTTCGGAGGCCCAGACGCAGCAATGTTCGCTGAATAGTGGTTTGGGAGACACTTGTGGTAGCCCCTTGGTTCATTTTAGTGGTCAGTTGCTCAACGGTAGCCCGTCTATCTGCCCGAACGCATCTCCGCAACCGTCGTTCGCCTCTGTCATCTATGGCCCGTGGTGCACCACATTTGCCACGTCGTTGATTTTGGACAGTCCCATTTTGCCATGCACGGTACACTTTTACCACGGCGGCACGCGAACAGTTCACAAACTCAGCCGTTTCGGAAATGCTTCCACCCTTGGCCCGAAAGCCAATGATCATGCCCTTTTGGACGTCGGATAAATCGCTTCGTTTCTGCATTACGCCAACGATTGAAATGTTTTCCGAAGCCCACACACACCCTTTATATACGCTCAACTGCACTGTGCTGCCACCTGCCTTCTGTGATTGGTTATTTAACTCTGAAGTGGAAAGTACGTGGTGGTCACATTAATGTGACTGGACTGTGTAGATCCAGGAGTTGGTATGAGAAAGGATTCTGAGGTAGAAGTTCAGCATGAGATCCTTACCTCTTCGAAGCAGAGCAGCAGAAGGCCATGCTTCCAATTTTCTGAATCAGTCTTGGCAGAAACGCTCTCTGGGATGTAAGGTGCAAGCAACAGAAGGAGCTGCGGATGTCAGAAAAAAAAATCCCCCTCCCTGAAGCTGGCCCTACCTGCTCATGATGAGGACTGGCTGACAGAAGTGGTGCAGGGGATGTTCAAGCGTTTTTAGAGGCCACATAAAAGTTTTTTCAATGGTTTCCCATTGGCCAGGAGCTCTTAGGAGGTGGCGACTTGGGTTTTATTGCCAACATGTGAAAAAGTTGCAGAAGCCCCAAAGACTTTTTATAGGAACACCATTAAGTTTCTCCTAATAACACATGCCCCCACATGCATAATTATCTAGATAATCGTTCTCTCCGTAAAAAAGGAGCGAATTTCATAATCACGTATGCTGAGCAGTGAAGCAGAGGAATGTTAGCTGGTGGTGTTGACACAAGGAAAGCCTTGTTATTATCTGAAGATGCCTAGAGGAGACGAGACATGCTGCTTCTGTATGCTGCAGGTTGTGTAGTTGATCTGCTCTCTAGAAGATCTGAGAACGTAAAACAATGACCACAGGCAGACTTCTAGGAGGAACGTCACATCCTAACGGAAAATGTTCTGTGAGATTCCTTAATGCTCTTTTATTTCTTCGGCATTTGCAGCTGTTCTGACAATTCTCGCAAGAAAATCTTCCATGTTTTTTTTCTTTCTTTTTAAAGATATGTCAGTATTTCTATAGAAGCCGCGTTGAAGAGCAGGAGCTGCATTCAGATGTTAATTTCTCTGAAGTTGGTTTTGTTTCAACGGGAGGGAAATTAATTCTAGTAGGAATCAAATTACATCAAAATCAACTAAGCCCCTGATGCTCATATTAATGCGGCAGTATGCAACTTTTATTAAAAAAGAACAAACTTTTTTTTTAAAGTATTTGTTGAAACTGTCACTATGTTGTGACAGTATGGTGTGAGAAAGATGATCTGTGAAGATATCAAGCTCCTCTGCCTACTCCCAGTGCTCCCAGTGCTAACTAGGAACAACCAATCGGAGCCAGGAGGTGGGTCTTATCGCTGTCAGTCACACTTGCATACTCGCTGCTCACAACCCTCATTCATTCTTCCCCTTGCAGTCTGCTACACTACAGTGTAATCCCCATTGAAGAGTTTCCCAGAAATGCTAAGGCTAGTTAGTATGGCCACCGATGACGCGGAATAAACGGTTTTCCTGGATCGGTAAGTTCTTTTCCACCATTTGTACATTTAGCAGTGTGCACACAATGGTGATTGACAGCGCTAAGGCCCTTCTCCTGGCTTTAATTGGTTGCTTTTGGTCAAGAGAGGTGCATCTCTTAAGATGAAAATAGATGGAGGAGATCCATCTTTTTTTCACAGATTATCTGTCTCCTACCATACTGTCACAACATGGTGACACTTTTGTGTTACCATGTCAAAAAATGTTGTCAAAAAAAAATTTGTCAAAAAAAAAAAATGTTGTCAAAAAAAAAAAAAAAAAAAAAAAAAAAATATATATATATATATATATATATATATATATATGTATATATCCATCCTGCAACTTTAACCAGTGGATGTCAAAATGTATGCCTAAATCATGTTACGGAGTGAGACCGGACCGTTTGTAAAGCTACACCCCAATAGGAAAGCTGATACAGTCAGAGGGCGAGCGCTCATGTTTCTAACCCAGATAATTAAGAGCGCCTGCATCTCTCTCACTTAGACAGGGAAAAAACAGTTTGCGAATGTTCCTTCACGAGGCTTCCCCCATGACTCGAACTCTTGTGACCCACGGTCAACCCTCCAGGCAAAGTAAAAAAAATAAAAAATGGCTGTGGAGTTGTGAGTTATGGTCTGAAGGATGGTTGATGGTTGATGGAGGTATGCTGTAGGTACAGGAGCCTGAAGATAAATTGTTACTTTCAAACTGTGTTGGACTACGGAGCATATCAATGACAGCACAGCTCATGTTGTGTGGTGTACAACATACTGTAACAATGAATATGTTTGAGAAAGACATTCATAAATAATTACATCCATCCACTGGTGTACCTTCTTGACCCTGCCGGGTCACAGTGGAGCTGGAGCCCAGCTCCCGCGGTCAATAGTACTGATGCACATTAAGTCAAACTACTAAATTTAGAACAGCGCGCCGCAGCCATTTTAGTTTCGGACAAACAAGAGCTGTAAGCCTGTGTAGTGAATGAGTATGATAAAAAAAAATTAAAAGTTAATACATATTTTTTTGTTTCTCAGAGTTTGCCCAGATAACTTAGTGCTAGCGAGTGCTAGCTAACATCGTGTCAGTAGCCTAAAAAAACAACAACAAAATTTTACTTTTTAACCAACGTTACCTTCTTTCCGCTCACTTTGAGTGAGCGCCACAGCTCATCCACGGGTCAAACCACCAGTAAGACACCATACCAGTCCACGCCTGACCCAGACCATGATTCAAACCCAGGAACCTCTTGCTGCTCGACATGGTGAGCTGCTGTTCAGCCCTAAATAATTACATTTAACAAAAAATAAATTAATGCACTTAATCAAAGATTGAATTAATAAATAAATACATTGTAAGAAAGAACTTAGTAAACCTAACCATAAGATTTTATTTATTTGAAAGGTAAGAATTGATTTATTTTTAAAGAATAAATAAGCACACACACAAATAAAGAAATAAAAGTTAAAAAAACAAACTTTGAAACACAACAAAACTGAATTTTGAACAAAGCACCACTGTAGGTTGTAGTGTCACTAATGGAGTTTCATTAGCGACCTTTTTGTGCAACGCCTGAAGTTTCTGCCAACTTGCACCTCAGACTACATAGTTGCTCTGATCTTGGCAGCTGAGAGGAGAAAACAAAACAAAACAAACTCGAATGAGCTCCTATCTTAATCAAGAGTGCTTGAAGCTTGTGGCTAAATGCCATGAGAGAAAAGCAGTCATTGACTTACTGTGTCTAAGCAGAAATTTTTCTGAGAACACACGAAGAGGAGCATTATTCAGCAGAATGAGAGATGAAAAAGACCTCGATGAGGGGAAAAAAAGCAGCACAGGAAACAGACCCACTGTAGCCATAGCCAGCAGCTTATGTGTCATGAACATTTATATTCATATGTTACATAATCCTCCCTTCCCTCATTTATGTGACAAGTGATTAGTCTGAGGAGTCATTTAAGCATGGCAGATGGCATTGTGAATGCACTGCTATCTGATTGTCAGAAACAAATAGTGATTATGTTGCTTTCATTATGTCCAAATAAATTGACCCATATGGACAGACTCTGGTAGAATCCCTAAATAAATTGGTAGTTAACTAGTAAGTAAAGTAAATAAGTAAATTAGTGAAAAAGTAAGCAAATAAGTAACTGGCTAAGTCAATAGCTAAGTAAATAACACACTAGGTAGATAGTAAATAGATAAGCAAATAGCTTAGCTTAGTAAGCAGCTAGTAAATAGTTAAACAAATAGCTAAGTAGCTCATAAATAGATAAATAAATAGTTTACATACACAGTCCAGTCACATTAATGTGACCATCTGTCAAAAGCCAGAATAACCACCTTTCGCAGAGCGAACTGCTACGAGACGTGCAGGAAGAGAGTCACTTAGGTCCCTGAAGGTCTTCTCTGGGATGTTGAGCCATGCCGACTCTAATGCCGTGGCCAGCTGCGCTAGATTACGCGGTTGAGGATCCATGGCGCGAACAACTCGATCGAGATGGTCCCACAGATGCTCGATTGGGTTTAAGTCAGGTGAGTTTGCTGGCCAGGGGAGGACGGTAAACTCATCCTGGTGCTCTTCGAACCACGCACGTACACTGGCAGCTGTATGGCACCTCGCATTGTCCTGCTGGAAGATGCCATCATCCTGAGGAAAAACAATGCGCATGTAGGGGTGGACATGGTCCGCAAGGACAGATGTGTACTTGTATTGATCCATGTGCCTTCCACAATAATCAGTGAACCCAGAGAATGCCAGGAAAACATTCCCCAGACCATAATGCTCCCGCCTCCAGCTTGGACCGTTCCTGCAATGGTTGCAGGGTGGTTCCTTTCAGAGGTTTCACGCCTTATACGCCAACGTCCATCTGTCCGATGGAGCATAAAACGCGATTCATCTGAAAACGCTACCTGTCGCCACTCAGTGGACGTCCAGCTGCTGTACTGGCGTGCAAATTCTAGCCTTCGTCGTCGATGAACACCAGTCAGCATAGGTGCACGAACCAGGCGTCTGCTTCGGAGGCCCAGACGCAGCAATGTTCGCTGAATAGTGGTTTGGGAGACACTTGTGGTAGCCCCTTGGTTCATTTTAGTGGTCAGTTGCTCAACGGTAGCCCGTCTATCTGCCCGAACGCATCTCCGCAACCGTCGTTCGCCTCTGTCATCTATGGCCCGTGGTGCACCACATTTGCCACGTCGTTGATTTTGGACAGTCCCATTTTGCCATGCACGGTACACTTTTACCACGGCGGCACGTGAACAGTTCACAAACTCAGCCGTTACGGAAATGCTTCCACCCTTGGCCCGAAAGCCAATGATCATGCCCTTTTGGACGTCGGATAAATCGCTTCGTTTCTGCATTACGCCAACGATTGAAATGTTTTCCGAAGCCCACACACACACCCTTTATATACGCTCAACTGCACTGTGCTGCCACCTGCCTTCTGTGATTGGTTATTTAACTCTGAAGTGGAAAGTACGTGGTGGTCACATTAATGTGACTGGACTGTGTATGTTACTAAGTAAATAGCTAACTAAATGAATAAAAGACTTCCAGCATCTCTGTTCAACTCCATATGTCAGTATGGATACATATATATAAAGTTTTGTAAATAAGTAAAAAGTGAATGTGCAAAGAGCTAAGTAAATAGTGAAGTAAAAATTTAGATAAATGAATAAACAAAGATCAGCTGAATGAATTTATAAAAGTTGTTTTAAACGATAATTTAATGTACTATTGGGAGGGGGGTGTGTGGAGTCTAAGTCCTGGACCCTTGGATCATTTTTGCTAACCTCTGCGAGTTTAGAAACTTTCTTCTCAGCAATGTCTTCATCCACTGATCATGCCTTACTCTCTTCAAACTTTCTTCTATTGCCTCCTTTCAACCTGTCACAGCATCCAAGTCACGTGACACCTCGATTTCGTTGCGCACGCTCTCCTTTTGTTTCTCATTGTCAGCGTGGTCATTTCCGCGTGCACGCTTCGCTTGAGCTTCAAGGGTGGTGGGGGGCAGGCTCTGACGTCACGTCAGCTCGCCCGACCTGCATCAAGACGCACGCGGCTCTCAATCAGAGCCCGCGCGCTACCAACGATGAGGTTCACCGACCCGCACGCGCTCCGTTTGGAATGAGAGGAGAAGAACGGCTGGCGATGAACGCAGGGAGTGAGCGCGCGCGCGACGTTGCCGCACTTCCCAAATTGAGAGAGGGAGAGACGGAGAGACGGAGTAGGAAGACGGACAGAGGGAGAGAGGGAGAGACGGAGAGAGAGTTGAAGCACGGCAGAGAGGGGCTGCAGAACACAGGAGTTGGTAATGTACAACCATGGCAACAGAGCTAGCGGTGGGAAGCTCAGCAGCAGCTGCATCAGAAGCACGAGAAGCGGGGATATAAACATTGCATCCATCCGTCCGCCCGCAAACAGACCGGTTTTTTTCCTCCGTTTAAGGATCGGAGCTGGAGCCGAACCCTCTGCGGACATCACACCACATCGCTGCTAAGGTGAGGCTGCCTCTTTCTCTGTGACACCCTCGTCCTCCTCTCGCTGCTCTTCCTCCTGCCCTTGCAGGATGCTTCTTGCTTGGACGTTTAGGGAACATGTTTCGTTGTCAAAACGAAGGGAGATCTTATGGGATATATGCGTAAGTTTGAAAGTAAAAGCTGTGTTATTGAGGTGATAAAGTGCAGCAAGGGACTGTAATTTGATTCATCGTTTAGCTTGTAAAGAAGTGAAAGTATCGGTCAGAGTTCAGCACGGTGTGTGTGCTGTCTACTTTGACTTTCTCCCTCTGATGCTGTCACATAAAACAGAACCGTGGTGTCTACTGCAAACAAAGACAAAGGTCAGGAGCTGTGTCTTTGTTCCGTCTGTCAACACAGCGAAGACAGGCTGATTCCTGTTAAAGGACAGGCCAGACCTTTCTGGGAACTCGGCTTGTCTCCTACAGAATATGTCTTGGTCAATTTGTGTATTCTTTGTCTGTTTTGCTGTACTTAAAAAAATAAAAATAAAGATAATATCTTCTCTCTGTAAACATGGTTCTAATTACACCCCAAAAGGCAACTAATCAGAATTCATATAAGTATGATGTTTTGTATTTTTCTTGGTTCACATTCATTTCAGGTATTTACAATCAAATTGCTCCTTTTCCAAATTACTTGTAGCCTGGCAAAGCTGGTCAGCTGGATGAAGGAAGGCATTCCCAGTTTGATACTGAAGACCTTGACAATTCCATGCTGTTCTGCTCTCTAAGTCTTAAGATTACTTTGAACTCCGGCTCAACGATGGAATAGATGTCACTGTTGGCTTGAAGCAAGAAGGTCCTGGGTTCAAAACCTCACCTGGGGGCTTTCCACATTGAGTTTGCATGTTCTTTGTGTGTCCATGGGTTCTTTCCCATTTTCCCATAGTCCAAAACAAAATGATGACTATTAGGTTAACTGGTCTATCCATAAGTTGTGTGTTTTTGTTAGTCCAGCATTGCTCTGCTGAGAGCATATGTTTAGAGGTTACTTTGGTGGGGTTTAAAATATGCTGAGTCAGGCTGGAAACACCTCAGAAGACTGGTTCTCTTTGAACTAGCAACGTGTCCAGGGTGTACCCTGGCACCTATCGCCAATTACATAGGCGATAGGTGCACTAGGCCACATGTGAGCCTTTTGGGTTAAATGAGCAAAAACCAGGGCAAAGCCTGAGTGATCAGTTATCATTTAAAAATGTGTCAGGTTGAATTTCGATCATTTCACTGAACCCCAATCCTGAACTGCATGGCATTCTAGAGGATGTAGATAGAGGAAAATATCAACATCAAAGTCTCAATCTCTCACGCCCCAGCTAAGAAAGGTTGGAGGATTCAGCTAACTCACTTACTCTTTAGCTAGCATGTGAAAATTTGTTCTCTAAAATACAGAGTTGCAGTTTCATGTTGCCCCAACATTTTCAGGTGTACTTACCTCCTTGGAGATCCATGCGTACCCAGGTGGACATCCGCCGTATACGTCAGTACAGAGGAAAGTTTTTGTGACTGTGGACGTGTACTCTGTAGCGCACTGACTTGAACAGATGGAAGACACTGAGATTTTTTTCTTGCAACACTGAGCTGAAGATGTTGAGAATCAACACAATCAGTCTCAAGACTGCGTAGTGTGACTGCCGCTTTCTATGCCGCACTGACTACCCTGATGTTAAAGAAACGGGGCTTATCGCCAAACTAGCTCATCAAACTTCCTAGTACATATGGATTGTGGGAAATGGACTAATTTGCCATGGGAAATTTAGCCAATAAGTACACTTGACTGTGAACTATCAACTGTCTACAGGCGGTGCACACTGAGTCTTTGTAGTTCACAGGAGTAAAAGGAGAAAATGAGTACAACATCTCAAGAGGAAATTGTAGATAAAAGAGGAAAGGTCACATCATTTGTTTTCTAGAATCTTGGATATTTAAGACAAAAGACTAATCAATAATTATGGATATCAAGAGTTTTGAAGTGCTTCTATTGTGATACGTTTTTCTGCCATATCAAAGACAATGGATGGATCAATTTTTAGGTCCCGATAATAATAATTCCGGCAGAACTGCTGCATCGACCACTACTTCACCTGTAACCAGTCAGACGTAATGATTCCAGTCCACCAGGTAGTAAGGAAATAAATGGGATTACCTGGCATCCAGAAAGACAGACGTTCCTTGCTAAAGCATTAATGATTTCAGACTGCACAAAGCAACAATGTAATGGGAAACCACATAGCTATTTGAGGTGATGCAAGCGGATTACGATATTTACTAGTGGGGCACCAATCTGGTGTTGAGCAGAGAAAAATAGCTCCAAGGACTTCCAGCATCTCTGTTCAACTCCAAATCCAACTCAGATGGCTGAAGTCACTCTGCCGCCATACTGTTTACTAAAACAAGCTAATCTTGGAACGTCATCAGCTGAAATGCAAACAAGGCAGAATTTGCCGGGGTTTTTTGGCAGTCCTTTAAATGAGCATTGGAGCGGCGTAATGTTGTCAACTTTTTTTTGTTGTTGTTGAGCATTATGCTGAATCACTATAAAGCAGGTAATGCAATAAAGAAAAAAAGCTTCTTGGAAGAGTGCACACAGATGGAAGACACTTTGATTTTTTTTTCTTGCACAAATAAGTTCCCAGTGACTCAGAGTTGTGAAAACAAACGGTGATCACATGCAGCTCTCCAGGGAACACAACAGGCCTCCGAGCTAACAAATGTAGCTCTCTATTTTTACAAAGCCCCTCTTTTTTCATTTTTTTCTTTTTGTTGTTGCATGATAAACTCTTTTTATCACATTTTAATTTCTAGTGGAGCCCGTAAAGACCCGGGTCACATCCTCCTCTAACTCGACCTCTCAGTTCAACTCCAGCCCAGCTCTGGTCGCAGGGATTTGGTTGTAATTTACCAATACACAGCATAACACACACTGCAGAGGATTTCAGAAAGTGCTAGATTATGCCATCACATGATTGCAGGGGCCGGGCTCACGAGGTTTCTGTTGAGGCCTCTCTCTCTTTCTCTTTCTCTCTCTCTCCGCTTTCAGCAAATCCTCTGTCGGTCTTCTCCTCGTTGCGTTAAAATTAAATGGAGAATGTGAATGTGAAAAAAAAGCTTGTTTTGAGAGAGGAGTCGGTCGCCTCTGCCAATCTGTGCTATTTTTAGTGACGGCCCTCTGTCTGTTTAGGCGTGCTGGCAGAGGGTGTTGGACGTTAATGAATGGATTAATTTCTGGCCCCTCTGAGCTACGTTCTCGTTCGGCTGCTTCAAGTGATAATGGCTGCGAAATGTAGCTGTTCCCCAGTTTGACCGCTGGAAACACGTCACATCCCCATCCTTCAGCGTGTCCAGACATTTCCAGTTGAGCCGATGCCACCGTTGGAGGTGGAGGGCAGCTTGAGGGCAGCTAGAATTGTGTCTTTGTTTTATTTTATTTTTTTACTTCCACTAAGGTGGTGGAATTAAGAGTTGCTGCGACCTCGAGACCCACAGGAATGCCAGCGTGTCTGCGGCCGTGTGTGTCTGTGTGTGTGGCATGCGTTAAAAAGTAATCAGACACCAGATGGCTGTTTTGTAATGATTACTGTTTAATGATTTGCTGCGAGGAGAAGAAAAACAGAAAGATTGAGCTTTTAAAAGTGCACAAAAAGCAGAATGGGAGCATTAGTCAGGATGCAGGTTGTGCAGATTTTGTGTCGGAACTACAAAACAACTTGGATTTCTGCAGAAAGGGTTGCTCATGCTCAAGTTGAGAGGGATTTTATGGGACAGCATGCTGCTGAAGCAGGTCTCAGATTTATGATAGAAGTAGTGTTACATTATTAGTATTCATTAGAGGTGAAACGATCCTCTAAAAGGTTCCTATCTGAACCTGAAATCTAAATGTAGATACCTTCCAGTTTTAACGCTTTCAGATGTTTAGCACAGTTTTTGTTCTTGTGATGCAAAAATGTTATTTAAAAAAACTCACACAAGAGCACCATCTCTACCATTGACACGGTACATTCAATAAGAACTGGCGCTCTTGTTGGAACTTAAAATACATAAATACATAAATTTTGATTAATTAATCACATAGATAATAACATGTTAAAATTTTAATCAGTTATATTTTCATATACAAGGGTTCCGATCGGAACTTTTGTATTATCGTGTTTCTGGTAAATCCCCCACACAAGTGGCATCCGCTAACAACCATGATGGACGACAGCGCCACTTCTCTTGGCTCACTGGGGTTCATTTTTGATTCTAAAACAATCTGGTAGGACATTGGAAAGGACTATTGTTGTGTGAACACTGTGCTAAAGTATTAGCACAGTGTTCACACAACAATAACTCCTATTAGCCTATCGTTAAAGCTATTCAACCTGTTTCAGCGTAAAGGCATTTATGCTTTGATCACTCAGCTAAATACAATGCAGACTCATTAGAAAATGTAAAAGTCTAAGTCTAGTGACATTATGTTCACAGTAATTATGACGCCACCATATTTAATCAGGTTCAGTGCAGTTCGCTACATTTCATCAAAAAGTTTCATTTTGGTTTCACTAAACTATAACACTTTCTACCACAGGTTTATTATTTCCATACAAACTGCTAATGACATTTCTTTTGTTTTCTCCCCCCCAACAATTTGTGCAGTGCAGAACTGACAGTTATCCTGTTAACAGATTCCATCTCCAGAGCTCCCTAAGAATTACCATACGTCTTTATGTTTGGATTTCTTAATTTTATTTGGTGGTTTTAGAGTCAAAGGTACACATAACTCACATAGTGGTGTGTGAAAACTTTTTAAAGACACAATTCATGCAAACTTTAGAGTTTTGAGAAAAAGCTAAAGTTCCCCTCAAATTTAGATTGACTTTCTTTGGATTCCCCAGAAGAAAGTCATAATAGAATAGAGAGCACATCCATAACTGAACTAAAATAAGCTATTATTTATAAGTAGATTTAAGAATAAATTAAAAGTGTGATAACAGTTACAAATAATAATAACTTGTAGTTCAAAAATCTTTAGCAATTTCAGGGACATTAGATTCCATCAGATTTGGTAGCTTTTCTGGATCACATCAATCTACAGAAATTACTCTCATGACACCTCACCATCCTATTTATGTTTGATTGTCTATTCATGTGGACTTTAAATGTAGTTTAAAGTATGATCATGAGTTACATTTATCATATCATTGTTGTTTGGTTTTTAACTTTTTTTCTCTCCTTCCCAAACTGCCTTACGAAAGAGGCGTAAAAGTTCAGGTTATCCTTTATGGATGTTCTATTTAGTACATCAAAAATGAATAAAGTATTCAAAAAAGGAAAAAAAAAATGAAATGCTGCATTTTCTTTTGAAAAAAAAAAAATTTGAAAGTTTAACCATATTTCAGAAAGAATTTGCTGCTAGCACATAGTTGCAGTATTGATACATTTTCTATAGACCTATAGATTTGTTGAATTTATCGCAAATATGAAACATGTAAAAACAAAGGTCTTGCGCCACAGTTCAGTTTGATGCATTTTACTGCCGTCATCTTCATCCATCATGAAAGGAAGCACAGTGTCTCCTCCTGGAATGACAAACATATTCTCTGGAGGCTGCTTGAGCTGCATGATTTGATTTGGTAAACTTATGGAGATATTTCCAACATATTTCCTTCCTTCAATTATTATATCTGCCTTTGTCCTCTTGTCCTTTGTTTGTTTCGGGTGGGAGGGGGATTGACACTATCTTGCTGTTGGTCCCCAGGGCTGTAAGCCTCAGTATTCAACAAAGTACACAGTGTACATTCTCCTTCTTTACTGGCAAGCTAACATACTGCAACAGAAGTGAGACCCTCCTTATAATGAATTGGTGTCTGCAGCTAGCTGATAACCCTGGCTGCTAGTTTACAGTGTAGCTCAGTGGATCGGGAAAGCAATTAGGGAGGCCTACATCAAATCAACAGCGAGGAAACATACCCTCGTTAAACGATCTGGTGACGGTTTAGGACATTACAGCTGTCTCAAGCAGCCCGCTGACTCAGCAGAAGCAGGGAACACAGCTCTGGCCTCCGGCCAAACCTAGCAGTGACCAGCTTCAACATAAAGCACTTTGTTGTCTCCGAGAACGGGACTGTTCTTGCTTTGATGATGCGGTGCTCTCTGATGCCGACTCTGGGTTGTTATGTCTGAAACATCTTGGAAGTTTCAGACGTAACTTCCAAGATGGCTGTGTGGTGTTAATGAAGATTCTTAACCTGTTTGTCATGACATCACAATGATACATATGGTAATCTTTTGTCAAAAGGAAGAGAAAAAACCCACAGTCAACGTCGTAGGATACGCCTGTTGCGATTTAGCCGTCCTGTAGATTAGAGAAAGGGAAATGGTTGCGGTTTGCTGTTTGTGCCTCTAGCTGTCTACCGTTGACTTTGGCCTATGCAGTTCAGTGTTAGTGGATTCATCTGTTCTGTGGTATTCTGTGTTTGTGTAACTCCAAATGATTGCCTATTCACAAAGACATGCTCATAGAACATATCTTTTCAAAGGAAGTGCAGGTTGAGAAGGTGAAATACCTCGTCACAATGCTACCTGACATGCTATTGGTTGGTGTTGACAAATCAGCCAATCATTGAGCTCCATATTCTCCTTGGCACTGATTGAATGTACACTCCAATAAGGAAGACCTTAGAGATTAACTTCTGCAGTTGTGCAGTTTCCACTGTGTGTGTTGATGGATAAGATATGTTTGGTGTTTAAACTATTAAAGTAGGTAGTTAAAAGGCTTTTTATTGGGAGTTTCAAATAATTATGTATGTTAGCTACTGTATTTGCAGATGGTTGTGGTCGATGACCACTGTGAAGCCTGGTGTTCTACCTGTTCAATCTGGAGATGCAGAAATCATATTTCGTGATATGTACCTTCTCTCTATTTTTTTGTAAAGCTGCTGCCTTGCTGGCCATGGTCAATTTCTATATATGGATTATGCTAGGAGAAAAATATAAAAACAGTAAACTAGTGTTTTTGGTGAATATATGACATTGCATTCTCTGTTGTAACTATTACTGTAAAAATTGTTTTTACCATTTCAAAACCAAAGAAAAAAAGATAGCGTATTTTAAAATTCCAGCATAGTTAGCATGAGTAGCATTACTAAAGCAACAGTCTGCATGTATATTTCATTGAGAGCAATAGATTCTTACATGGACTGAGACTTCCAAATGAATGTTGGTCTTTTCAAATCCAGTGTGCTCCTTAACCAAAGTTGACGTTTCAAAATGGCAAACAAAAGCAACTCGACTGTAATCTTTTCAGTCTTATTGTTTTCTACTGAAAATTTATTTCTCTTTTTCTCTCGCAGCCTGATTGAACAGATGTCTTGACTGTAGGTGATAATTTCCTTGCAAATGGCTGACAACAGGTTTGTTGTCCTTTAATTCATTTTTGAGCACTGAAAAAGCTAATCTTGCATCTTCCATTGTGACTTATCAGAGCTTACTTATCAGGTGTGCTCATACTCTGAAGTGAGAATTGAAAATTACTAGCAGAAGTTAGTAAAGTTAGTATCATCCACAGATTAATTAAATTGGTCATTTAGAGAGATTGTGTTCTGCTTAATTGTGCAGAAAGAGCCTCTGTGCAATAAACACATTTTCAGATTTGCTTACAATCACCTAACATGCAATAGAAACATCAAAGCTTATACGCTGTGCATTGACTAATAAACTTATGAAGCATTGGGTTGAGTTAGTATTGGGTTAACACAGAGAAACATAGAAACCAGGTTAGATCAGGTTATCTTGTAGGACACAATTAAATTTACATCTGAGAATGAAAATAGAAATAATTCTCCATGAATCATAACGATGACCCTGACTAAGAACCGTAATGATACACAAAACTTTGAAAACGAGACACGGTTCATAGGAACAAGATGAACAAGACAATATCATTTAAGAAAACTTCAAATTTATGCTGCAGAAGAACTTTTCTCTGCATTTTCATGCTAATATCTTCCACCAGAAATTGGAGTTTGCTTCTGCTGTGTGAATTGTACAGCGATGCATTATGCCTCCTCCCCCACCTGTTGCTGAACATCAATCAATCAATCAATCAATCATCAATTTTATTTGTATAGCACATTTCAGCAGCAAGGCATTTCAAGGTACTTTACATAATTAAAGGAAAAATAAAGACAGTATGTGACACAGTACAAAAGAGAAAGATTTTGAAAAAAAAGATTAAATAAGAAAAAAACATACTTTAAAGTGTCTCTTTTAGGCAGATGTGCTTGTTGTTAAACTTATCTTACTCTGTAAGGAACAGAACTGCAGACAAGTTCAAAAACATCATTCTTGTACACATTTTGTGAAACTGTGGCTTTATCATCCTACGCCAAACCCTAAATGCAATAGATCTGTCGTCTCTCCTGCTATTTACCTCATAAGATTTTTGCTGTAGAAATGAAGTCACTGAATGATTTACTGTAAGCTTTTATATTTTGACTAGCTGTTAGTGCTGGTGTAAAGTGGTTTGTTAAGCACCTCATTGATGCTGAAAAAGCCAGGTGTTGATGCTGCTGTACAGTAAAACCCCTTCATTATGGCAAATCTCCTCTGGTGAAGTAAAACAAATTGCCTCATCTGAAGATCACTCTCTGAGCACAAGCTATACTTTGTGAGGTATTCCACTGCCAGGACTATATTTATCTTTATTGGCATGTTATTGTGTGCAGCTTCCTTTCGACTTATGACTCCCCCTGTTTGTTTTCGCAGCCCAATGCAGGAACGCTAACCCCATCCTTGTGTGGATTGCATTTCACAGCGTTCAATGAGAGGTTATTTGATAGTCTTTGTTGTAAACACTGTCAACGTCGGCTGGTTGGAGCTCAGCTTTCAGTGTGTGCTTTCTCTAGTTGCTGTTGTGTGTGTGAGGTATGAGTTGGAGACAAGGTGTACTGCTAAACAAAATCACGGTTAGTTTTCCACAGGGAGTACTGATCCCAAGTACACCAACTTCTCAGTCATGTCATTCTGTTAAGAACATTGAGTGTCGTTATTTCTCTCAGTCGGATTATGTAAATCTACAAATTCAAGGGCTATTAAAGGATTAATATGAATCAGCTGAGTCTCAGAATGTGACGTGCTACATGTCAGTATGTTCTTACCTCTAAAAATCATTGAATTCAGCTACTCCAATCACTTCCTATATCCATTCCAAAGTTATCAACTGATTTGATTAATGATAGCAAATCGAAAAAACTCCCACTGGCATGTATGCTACATACATTAGATTCATTGATGTGTTCTTTTGATCGAGATTACTGTAACCCAAGGTGACACCAAGAGTAAACATACTGTATTATACAGAGGTAAATATGGCTTCTAATTGAAGCTTCTCATTCAGCAGGCTAATGCTAACCTAGCCATACTAATGACCTGAAGAGGAAGTAGGCAATCCTGTGGGTGACCAGCGTCTCCACAGCTAACGCAACTGAGTAGCCTGCTTCTCATTTGCTAGCGCCACCTGCTAAGTTTCCAATGTCTAGTCAAATCAGGAGCTCCAGAATGGAGATAGGCTCCATTCTGGAGCAAATGTAGTTGTCACAGTAGTCTACATTTTGTTCTCAGAAAAAAATGCTAGGGAATTAAAAAGAATGGGTCGCTCTCAGGGGAATGCATAGCAACATGACATGATGCCACTGGTCCAGATGTAAAACTTTCTTGTTACTATAAACAATCAACATGTTTTATAATAAAGTGGGTGTCATTGGGATCAGAGTCTCCAAATTTAAGGCCTTACCTTAACACCAGGGTTCAGAGTTTCATGGAATGGGTTTCCGTTTTCTGAGCAGTGGCATTCAGGCTTTGCAGCTCTGTGTCAAGAGCATTGGATACAACCTGCATGCAGATACACAACTGCTTTTAACTGAATTACTTTTCCCAAGAAATGGGGCATTATTTCAGCAAGTTGGAAATCCACCAACAAATCCGTCCACCTTTCTGTGTCTGTGAATATGCCTTTATGAATCATGAGTCATTCATTCATTCGTTTAGTCATATCTAGAAAAGAAAGCAATGTCATTACCACATTTGCAAAGGGCTGACGTTCTTTGATGCCTATCTTCCATTATGAACACAACATAGGGAAGCTGCCAAGCACACACATCTGTTCTTCCTGACAGAAATAATTAAATCTTATCCCAGAAGTAATTGCTATATTAAGAGCAAGGTGTCTATCTTTGGCTCGCATTGTTCTTCTCATTCCCCCGCGATGGATGGTCTGAGTCACATCACCTCAGATGGCTGAAGACGTAACGCAGCAAGCTAATTTTAGAAGTGTCATCAGTCTATCTCTACTTTTACTGTTTGTCTGATCTGTGTCCCGTTCTTCTCTTCTCAGGTGATGAGTGGGACTGTATCATGTCTGAAGTACAGGGAACACTGGAGTTTTCTGTAGAACTGCACAAGTTTCACAATGTGGATCTGTTTCAGAGGGGGTGAGTGGATTCTGGCTGTTGCCTTTTAAACGTGTCAGAACACCAAACTAGTTGTGAAACGACACACACTACAAGAATGCTAACAGTTTATTTTAATTTCTACAGTGGTAAACGTTACCAACCAGCTGATCAAAAGATTATAACTCACGTAATGGAGGTGATTAACTTGGCATGCAGTTTAAGATTAGGTTTGAGGCTTTTAGTTCAGCCAAATAAGAAGAAACCAAAAATTGCAAGAGGAACACCATCAGCGTTCTAATTAAATCCACACTAATAAACATAGTTATTTATTGGTGGCTATTCGGCTTAGCAACACAGAATGCTTCAGTTTTCTGTGTAATGGGAACCAAAGGAAAAAAAACTTCAAAATCTTTCGGATGCATTGGTCATATATAAGCAGTGTTTTTTTATTTTTACTTCTACCCTCTTCTATAACTCTGCTAATGACAAAAACACAAATAAATTTTATTTGTATGTAAGGATTTGAATTCTTATAGGTTCCATGTCTGTATTTATGTAAATAGATATGAGTCACAATGAGATTCTTCTGGTCTGGTTTCTTTGAACAAAATTCCACCGTTTGAAGGTAGAACTGAGTGTCTGCCAAAGACTGAAACAAAAATTCACACAGAGCCAGTGGTTCTGCATTGGTTCAGAATTCACACATTCTTCTGTTTGCGGATTTTGCTGTGGAATGTGATTCGTGGAAAATTAAATTTTTAAAAGAGCATATCAAAAATCATTATAATGAAACTTGTGAAGTTGAAATAAAATTGTGTAATGCTACTTAACATGCTATTGGCTGGCATTTATAAAGTAGCCAATCCTGGAGTGGCATTCATTTTACCTTCACATTGATTGGCTGTGTCCCAAAGAGTGGAGATATGGAAGAGCTGGATGTTAGCTAACGGAGTTTATGAAGGTTTATTTGGTGTCTGAACTATTAAAACATGCAGTTATCGTTTTTAGAGGGATTCTCAAGGGTTTGCGGTACCTAACAAATACTTGTATTTCAACAGTAATAGTGTTACTAAGGCTTACTGGTGGCACTGATTCAGTTTTAACACATTGACTGTTTATATTGTATTTGGTAATCGTAAACAAGCTCAAACTGTGGCGGCCATTTTTTTAAATCTAGCTAGCTGCCTACTGCTACGTGTGGAAAGGGTAGAGACTCAATCTAAAAAGAGTGTACAAACGTCACACACACGCTGCACTTTATGGCCATGTATGAGCTGGCGCTATTTGCTCTGCAAAGAAACGCACTAATGAGGTAGATGGCTTGTGCAAAGAATGAGAAAAATTTCAAACTAAAAGCAGACTTGTTGAATTCCAGTTGAAGTGATTCTCTCTTCCTGAATTTGCAGAATTAATGAAATGTAGCTGAATTGTGTTGAGTTATGTACGGAAGATATCAAAGAAGGGTTTGCACCAGCCCCAGATATGACTGAGGTATTCATGCATTATACATCTACCATCTGCCCACCATCTGCTCCAGTTTATATAAACGAATGGATCACCTTCTCAATGTCTGCGTACCTGTGTGAGTCATATAGGAGCAGATACTGACAGAAACGTTTAGGGCAGCTTGTTGCTGCTGGATCCAAAAAATTTGGATCAATATGATATGTTGAAAATAATCGTATTATTGGCTGATCATAGATGTTAATGCGAATGTGTATCTTTACGTAGTATGATGTGTTTATTGATCATAAAAAGAATAGAATAGATTTTGAAACATTGTTGCTGATTTGGCTGTAGGAACTCTAAATATAATGTAAAATAAAAAACAAGGCATGATGTTGCTCAGAGCACAAAGCATAGAATTAGACTGAACTGATCTGCCTTTGGCTCTGTTGGCTGTGAATCCTTGCACTTCCTTAAAATAATTGGAGCAGCTCTTTAATTTACAGCACATCCAACAAAAAAAGAAAACAACATACAAACTGGTTCATATGAAAGCAAATGAAATGACAACAGAGCAAGTTTTCTTTCTCTGGTATTTATTAGGTTAAAAACAGGCATAGTTAATCCCAGCATGACGTATCTGCAAGAAGATTAAAAAAAAAAAAAACGTTCCACTTGGTCATGTAAAACACCGGCTTCAGCAAAATAGATTTTTCTAGTCCAAATTAAAAATGCTCAAGCTTCAAGGTCCGTCACGATTGTGCTTTTATCTTAGTGAACTAATAGTTCTGCCCACAGTCTGCCTCCTTCCCTCTGGTAGCAGAGAAGAGTGTTATAGCAAAGCTCTGAGCTGAGCTCTGGTGGGTTGTAGAATAGTAATGTTTGCGTCTCAAAGGT
Organism: Poecilia picta; assembly: GCA_033032245.1. Classification (NCBI taxonomy): domain Eukaryota; kingdom Metazoa; phylum Chordata; class Actinopteri; order Cyprinodontiformes; family Poeciliidae; genus Poecilia; species Poecilia picta. Next base: position 25,241,877 of record CM065363.1, on the reverse strand, counting down.
TTAGAGTGTTTGTACTGTGGAACAGAAATTACAGCATTAATCCTAATCCCTGTTCAGGACTGAAGGGCATTGAAGATGTTCAGTTAATGTTTTGTCTGTTCTGCTGGTTGCTTTTAAAATCCCGCATTTATCTTCACCTGGTTAGTAAAAAAATAATAGGAAGAAATTATTGCAGATCTTGCAGAATTTACAGTTCAGAATTGTACTGATAAATGGAAACTGACACCTATAAATTATAACTGAGTTGACTGAATGATGATAGAATTTAATGAAATGTATTGCAGGAGATGGTGAATTAACGTGGCCATGAAAATCTGTCCATATTTGTTCCAGACTGACATTCTGTACCGCTCTACTGAACAGTGGAGCCATGTCTGTGCTCAGAGACAGACTGACCCGACCCGACCCGACCTGTCACTGAGACCCATATTTCCGTTTGTTCCAAGCATCAATTGGAGTTTGAATTAAAGCAGATATTAGCTTTGTAAAGAAAATACACACTGCTCCACCTACATTCATTTAAAATAAAAAAGAATATATTTCGCTGAGGGGTTGGTTGTAAAATCAGGCTTTTTTTCAAAAGGAAAAGATTTAAATAAACTATGCAAAACATATCAGTAGATGTGAGCAATACAAAACTTACACATTTGCTCTGTTTCTTTGGTAGAAACAGAGACGTAACAAGATCAAACAACCTGGAAATTAACGTTTGCTTTAATTTATTATGCGATTAATTGGTTTGTTGCTTATTGCAATTGGCCTAACAAGCACCTCATCAGTAAATACAAAGTATCCCAAGTATTACCATGATTCTGTAGTGCCACCTTACAACAGACCTTGGATTTTTAAAATTTTTTTTTTTACTTTTTTGTGTTTTGATGTAAACATAAGAACATGTTTTGTCTTAAACACAGGAGACTGATTGAATTTGTTATGTAATTAGACTCTAAGTTCAAATTTCCAGGTTTAAAATTTTAAAAAGAAAAACCATGCTCTTTAGAAGTTTTGATACCATGACAGAGTTTCAGAGGGTTCTTCCAAACTTTGACCTAAATATCAGCTGTTTGCAAATAAAATGATGTTATGGTTACAGAATAATAGTTTAAAAAGTATGCATCTGATAATTTGTCACCTGTTAATGCTTTCACTTTGGAGGACTACACTGGTGTTTTAGTACTGAAATATACATAATCTAACATACATTGTCATAAACTTTTATTAGGGAAAGTAATTAGCATGCAGGTCAAAGGGCAAATCAAACTGAAACGGGTTTTAGCTTGATGTCAATCATGCCAACGTAACATGTTGCAGGTTTATTATCACATTAATTATAGGCAAGGCGTGGAGTCATAATCTGTGTTTGGTGAAGGTTTTGTCTAAGAAACAGAAAATGTTTTAGAATGGCTTTAATTTTTTACTTTTTTTTTTTGCAAAAGTAATTTACAAATTGCTTTTCCGTGCAATTAAATTAAAAATTGGCAAAACATCCACCATAGTCAGATTTAGTTTTTGTTTGTCTTTTGTTCCTGGAATAGCAATAATACTATTCCATCTGGGGTTTGTGTTTCTGATGAACTGAAGATTCATAAGCAACCACCGGTACTGCTCCTGTTACACTGTCATCTGTAAATGTTTGTATTGCATGCCTAATATATAAGTATTTTAATTTTTAAGTTTAATTGAAGCTCTCTGTAGAAAAGAAAAGAAAAGAAAGTAAAATAAGCTCATGGATCAGACTATTTCTCCAATACATGTTAGTTTGATTGTGTTTTAGATGCTACAGTGTTCCACTTCAATAGCACAAGTTCTAACCAAATTTCACATTATTGATACTGAAATATTCTAAATCCAGTATCAAAAATGTGCAAGTCTATCACACTCCATATTGATACTACTTCACATTTTTGAAGCTGGAATATGGCTGAATCCAGCATTTCAGAGGGCTAAAAGTTAGCATACAGCTAAATACCACGCTAACGAAAAAAACTGGTAATTTCCAGCTTTTATTGGTACCAAAATCTACATAAATTTGTATGTAAAATATTAGTGGAAAACTAAAGATTTTTGGTGTTATCAAAAGGAAGTGTCTGTCTGTTTTTTATGTATTTTTAACTGTCAGGTTTTTGTGTCTTCTCAGCTTCTACCAGATACGAGCAGCACTAAAAGTCTCACCTCGAGTGCCCCACAGGTTGACCGTGACAACAAATGACAATGCAGGTGAGCAGACATTTTGTATTTTCCTTTTCAGACACACACCATCCCTCACACACATTACCATGTCCCTGTCTGCTCTTTGAGTTAGTTCACAGTTTAATATTTGTAACAGTTTTGCTTAGAGGTGTGCTGATCGATCGGTAACCCATCATAATCGGCCGATTTCCGTGAAATCGGTGATGATCGGGATCGCCGATCATTGGCTCTGTTACCGATACCGATCACCTGCATCTCATTTCCCAGCCTGTCTGTCCAGCTGGTCTCCACTTTCCTTCACTGCGCAAACGCGCAGCAACAAATGCTAAGCGATGTGTAACTATAACGCACTGAGTGAATGGGGACGTTTGCGTGTTGCGGCGGAAAATTGAAGCAGGTCAAAATGCATCAACACGAGAAGCTAATATGGAATAAAACAATGTAGCCATACTTGACGGAGTTTGGCTACATCAAGGTTCACTGCAGTAAAAAAGACATGGAGGATCAGACAGCAGGTAAAGCAGCACAGCTACAAACACTCACCCGGAATAGCATGACGGTCAGAAAGCTAAACTAATTACCTGTAAAATGATTTAAGTCTTGGAGCTGCGATGTAAGACGCTGGTTCTGCTGTTGAACCGCTGCTCCGCTACAGGTAGTAATATTTAATATTTAGTAATATTTGACACGCAGCCGCTTCTGCTCCACCTGGTAGTGACTCACACCGAACCTGTTTAAAGCTCTAACTTAAAAATACATTTTACTTGCGTATTAAAACTTTCTCTGTCCTAACATGTGACAGATAATCTCTAAAAAATAATCGATCTCCTCCCTGTTACTCCACTCAGTCAGAAACAGCCAATCAGAACTAGCAGTAACCAGCTAGCCGCCATGCTAACAGGAAGTTTTCATTCAGTAACTCTGGATTGTTTTCGCAATGGATCCTGTATTTTCCTTTGAATGTTAAGTTTTGTACTTGAATCTTTTGTCAATGTTGAAAGGTTTTATTTTGGCTCTTTGCATTATTTAGCCTCTTCACAACCTTCATATGTTATCAGTCTGTTAAATTAGATAGTATTATTGATAGCAGTACAATTTGCACAATGCCTGTTTTGTTTAGTTTTCTTCTTGGAAAAAGTTATTAAAAACAAGTTTTTGTCTAAATTAAGGTGAATTCATGGTTCTTTTTTCCACATTATGTAACAGTAGTGTTTATGATAAAAAAATAAATAAATAACAATTATGTGATCGGTATCGGTGATCGGTATCGCCGATCATCCCTCAGGGGTGATCGGTATCGGCAGAAAAAAACCTGATCGGCACATCTCTAGTTTTGCTTAATAGAGACAACAAAAAGGATTACGTTGGTTTGTACCGTGTTGGTATTGATAATTGTATACCACTTGTGGGTAGATTTGACCCTTTTTAAGGTTCTTTAGTGTCTTGTTCTGTGTCTCATTTTGGGTATTTAGCTAACTAACATAGCTTTGTGCTGCATGGCAGTAATGCTAGCTGCCTATGAGTTGACATTCTCTCTTCCTGGTTTAATTTGGCACATCTTTGTGTTTGCTTTGCATTTCCTAAAGGGACATTTCAGTGGGGTTGTTATGGAAATGAGCATACAACTCATTTATGGTACAGATTTGTATGAAAAAGAAACTGATAAGCTGTCAGCTCTGAAATATAGGCTCATTTTTGATGAAATGACTACATAGATGAAGCTTTTGAGTCTACCGGTAAAACAAAATTCTAACAAATAAAAAAGTGGTTTAATTAATTGCTGCTACTGCTGGCACATACTTTCACATTTCTTCAAATTAACAAAGGCAATTTTTAAAATGTTTTTACCTCAGACGGCCTTCAACTTCTTGAAATCAAGTTCTTAGTATAACTATGTAAAAAAAAAAACCCAAAATCCTCATATTTATTTTTTTCTAAGTCAACATTGTGATTCACAATATACCCAAAAATTCACTGGACTTAGTTTCATTGAGTGTTAGCAAAACCTTGATCAAAGTCAAGCTATATTCAATCATCTTTTTCATCTAAATACAATGTTACGATTAGAGATGAGCCGATCGATCGGTCACCGATCATAATCGGCCGATTTCCGTGAAATCGGTGATGATCGGGATCGGCCGATCATTGGCTCTGTTACCGATACCGATCACCTGCATCTCATTTCCCAGCCTGTCTGTCCAGCTGGTCTCCACTTTCCTTCACTGCGCAAACGCGCAGCAACAAATGCTAAGCGATGTGTAACTATAGCGCACTGAGTGAATGAGGACGTTTGCGTGTTGCGGCGGAAAATAGAAGCAGGTTAAAATGCATCAACACGACGAAGCTAACAGACATAAAAACAATGACGGAGTTTGGCTACATTGAGGCTCACTGCAGTAAAAAGACACGGAGGATCAGACAGCAGGTAAAGCAGCACAGCTACAAACACTCACCCGGATTAGCATGACGGTCAGGAAGCTAAACTAATAACCTGTAAAATGATTTAAGTCTTCGAGCTGCGATGTAAGACGCTGGTTCTGTTCTCACTGTTGAACCGCTGCTCCACTACAGGTAGTAATATTTAATAATTAGTAATATTTGACACGGAGCCACTTCTGCTCCACCTGGTAGAGACTTTCTCACACCGAACCTGTTTAAAGCTGCAGCATCTAACCTAAAAAATACATTTTACATACGTATTAAAACTTTCTCTGTCCTAACATGAGACAGATAATCTCTAAAAAATAATCGATCTCCTCCCCGCTCTGCATAATTACTTCGCTCAGTCAGTAACAGCCAATCAGAACAAGCAGTAACCAGCTAGCCGCTATCCTAACAGGAAGTTTTCATTCAGTAACTCTGGCTTGTTTATTGTAATGGATCCTGTTTTTACCTTTGAATGTTAAGTTTTATACTTGAATTTTTTGTCAATGTTGAGAGGTTTTACTTTGGCTCTTTGCATTATTTAGCCTCTTCAGAGCCTTCATATGTTATCAGTCTGTTAAAGATAGTATTATTGATAGCAGTTCAATTTGCACAATGCCTGTTTTGTTTAGTTTTCTTCTTGGAAACGTTATTAAAAACAAGTTTTTGTGTAAAATAAGGTGAATTCATGGTTCCTTTTTCTACATAATGTAACAGTAGTGTTTATGATAAAAAATAATAAATAATAATTATGTGATCGGGATCGGATTCGGCGATCGGCCCTCAGGGGTGATCGGTATCGGTATTGGGAGAAAAAAACCTGATCGGCACATCCCTAGTTACGATCTATAGTGTAGATCTTTCTTATAAGTATCAATATGTAATATGTAATTGATTTCTCCCTTCTGAAATCCGACACAATAAATAAGATCTTAAAACTACTAATTACCTCATAGCTGGTAAAATACAGAACGACGTAACGGTAGATGATTGTAAATTTGAAAATCATTATGGCAGTAAATCTATTTGAATAATCCTGAAATCATGTTTATGTTTATGTGAAAGCTTCATTTTCTTTTGCTGGTTTGAAGATCTATTGAAACGTGGCAGTAGTATCAGAAAAGACAGCTAGAGAATTTGCTGGCACTGAGTGCAATGCTCCAGAAAGCCGAGAGGACGCTGCACATTCAGGTAAGAAGTCATTCTGACATATTGTTGGTGTAAAAATAAAAAACAAAAAACGTATTGATCGTCATCTGGTCACAAAATCAAGTAGGTCTGAGTAAATGGATTAAGTTTTTTTTTTTATTTTTTATTTTTATCTTAAACCAGCATGTTTTTTAACATCCACTACAGCAGTGGATCAGAGTGAAGGCTGCAGCCGTCCTCTCTTCCACAGATCCCCTCACAAGGTCATGCATTAGGCAGCGAACGCTTCTCACGCTGGATTCTGAACTTAAATGCACCAATCAGTTCTCCAGCCACGGAAATAGATTAAGCATCCACACTCACACCGGAAATAATCCAGTGTGACGTTTCTGGGGAAAAAAAGAAAAAAATAGGGATTTGTGTGAAGGATTTTTTTCCCCTCTACCGAGTCATTTGATTTGTGTTCATCGGTGAATTGAGTGTTTTAATAGTAAGATGCGCTACCTCTCCTGGGACGGACTGGGTGTTTTCCTTGTATTGGCGTAATAAAGAGCGGTTGTAGGTGAAGAGTCTACCGGTGGCTGTAAGGAGATTGCTTCCAGTGGAGAATCACTGACTGGTTTTTAACATTGCGGGGCATCACGGGACATCATGTGGTATCATGGGGCATCATGTGGCATCATGTGGCATCATGGGGCATCATGGGGCATCATGTGGCATTATGGGGTATCATGGGGCATCATGTGGCATTATGGGGCATCATGGGGCATTATGGAGCATCATGGGGCATCATGTGGCATTATGGGGCATCATGTGGCATTATGGAGCATCATGTGGCATCATGTGGCATTATGGGTTGGGCATCATGTGGCATTATGGGGCATCATGGGCCATCATGTGGCATTATGGGGCATCATGGGGCATTATGGGGCATCATGGGGCATTATGGGGCATGCCCTCAGCGCCTTTTAGAGCAGTGAGAAGCCACTGATGGTGGTGATGGTGATGATGGTGGTGTAGGAAAAGACGTGCCAACATTTCCAACCCAAGTAAAAATAAATCACAACACAGTACTCAGAACCAGAATCATGGTTTGATACTAGAGGTTTGCCGATCGATCGGTCACCGATCACAATCGGCCTATTTTCGTGAAAAAGTGCCTGATTGGTGGTCGGCGATCATTTGCTCTGTTGCCGATACTGATCACCTGCATCTCATTTCGCCGCCTGTCTGTCCAGCTGGTCTCCTCTTTCCTTCAAACGGCGCAAACGCGCAGCAACAAATCCTAAGTGATGTGTAACTATAACGCACTGAGTGAATGGGGACGTTTGCGTGTTGCGGCGGAAAATTGAAGCAGGTCAAAATGCATCAACACGAGAAGCTAATATGGAATAAAACAATGTAGCCATACTTGACGGAGTTTGGCTACATCGAGGTTCACTGCAGTAAAAAAGACATGGAGGATCAGACAGCAGGTAAAGCAGCACAGCTACAAACACTCACCCGGATTAGAATGACGGTCAGAAAGCTAAACAAATAACCTGGTAAATTATTGAAGTCTTCGAGCTGCGATGTAAGACGCTGGTTCTGCTCTCGCTGTTGAACCGCTGCTCCGCTACAGGTAGTAATATTTAATATTTAGTAATATTTGACAGACGGAGCCGCTTCTGCTCCACCTGGTAGTGACTCACACAGCGAACCTGTTTAAAGCCGCAGCATCTAACTTAAAAATACATTTTACATACGTATTAAAACTTTCACTGTCCTAACATGAGACAGATAATGTCTGAAAAAATAATCCATCTCCTCCCTGTTACTCCGCTCAGTCAGAAACAGCCAATCAGAACTAGCAGTAACCAGCTAGCCACCATGCTAACAGGAAGTTTTCATTCAGTAACTCTGGATTGTTTTCGCAATGGATCCTGTATTTTCCTTTGAATGTTAAGTTTTGTACTTGAATCTTTTGTCAATGTTGAAAGGTTTTATTTTGGCTCTTTGCATTATTTAGCCTCTTCACAACCTTCATATGTTATCAGTCTGTTAAAGATAGTATTATTGATAGCAGTACAATTTGCACAATGCCTGTTTTGTTTAGTTTTCTTCTTGGAAAAAGTTATTAAAAACAAGTTTTTGTCTAAATCAAGGTGAATTCATGGTTCTTTTTTCCACATAATGTAACAGTAGTGTTTATGATAAAAAATAAATAAATAATAATTATGTGATCGGTATTGGGGATCGGAATCGGCGATTGTCCCTCAGGGGTGATCGGTATCGGCAGAAAAAAACCTGATCGGCACATCCCTATTTGATACTTTAAGTCCTTTTATTTCAATAATTCACTAACACATCAAATGAATTAATTACACACAAATTAATGTTTTCAAGTCTTCATTTCTCTTCATTATGAGGATTGTCCACTTATAACTGATGAAAACACAACATGTAAGATTAGAATGTCACATCAGATCAATGTAAACACACCTAACTCTCCCTTAATCTTCCAAAAAGAGAACGTTTTTCTTTCCTTTTTTGGTTTTAAAATTAAGCTGAACAGCTAATAGATCACATTGAAGGTGGAAATTGCCATGACGATGTTTATTTTGGTCAAGGCCTGATTATTTATCGCATTGTTTATCATTTGTCAAGATAGATTTCTTACCATGACAAGAATTTTTGATTTGTTATTGTCATGATAAATTCCAAATATGTTTGTTTCAAACCTATTAGAACTGGCTGTGCTGTTGGGATTCTTTTACTTATTTCTCCACAATGAGAATATAAATAAACTTGAAAATATGGTTAAATACAGAAACACCGTGCAGTTTGGTGATACAAATCAAACTTGGCACTTTATCACAGGTGTGAAAACTTTTAATGTCAACTGTAGATATACTGGGGGCACCACAGCGTCTAAACTGATGGCATCAGGGGTGGAGCAGCAGCGACGTTATCAGACAACTGATGGAGCGTCCGACAGCGAGCCTATGCATTTATTTTGACAGTAGGATTGTGATCCCTGTCTCTGGAACACGTCCACAGATGTCACGGGTCCCTGTCACGCTTGGCACACGATGCGTCGACCCTCGCTGCGCTTCGGATGATCAAAGACTCCACCAAGTGTGTGTGGGTGCCCTGGCTTACCCGTTAGTTTCAGAATCAGGCCATCTGTCGGCCCAACATGGCCGCCGCTTGCGTAATCCTACCACTCAGCCTCATGGAAGCCCACGGTGTGACCCCCATCAGGCCTGTCGAGTGCTGCCTAACGTGTTCCAGCATCCTCTCTCTGGTGGAGGTTTTCTACCCCACATGTCTGCAGGAGTCCAATTCGTTGGGTTATCAAAGAATTACACTGCAAAAACACAAAATATTGCAAAGTAATTTTTTTGGTTTAGTTTGGTCTAGCAGTGTGCTGTAAATTTAGATTTTTTTTCACACATTAAGGTGTAATTTTTTCACTTCGTCTCTGTGCTAAGGTCCTCCATGTTCTCTTGTAGCAAGAGAAAATCAGCTTTTTTCATCAGCAGATAATGTAGATCAAGACTCACTCATCCCTAAGAGAATGGAATATGTGAGATTAACATTTAGTGCATTAATGAAAAGAATTTCATCAAGTGCACAGAAGAAGCACTTGGGGAAAAAAATGAGTCATAGATTCTGAAAAAAAGAAGACATTTCAGAAAATCTCCATTGCGGTGACAGAGCTGAATTCTCAGCTTTGACACGACCACAGAGTCTTTGACACGTAGCTCTGCTCCACATCAATGCCCCTGACTCGCGCTGCTTGATGCTGCAGGTAAAGCGACAGCGTCGTGGCGAGGAGGCCTGCGGAGAGGGGCAGAATAAGAACGCGATAGAAAAGGGCAAAAACTCAGCGGGGGGATTACTGAGACCCCTGAGACTCACAACTGGAGGCAAGGGGTTGTTTTTGTTCTGTAGCAGGAGTTGAGGAGGAAAAGATGCAAACAGCAACACTGTTACCAGAAATGTTTAATATAACATCAGTTTAGAGGGATGGTTTGTTATAATGTTGTTCCCTTACCAAAAACACATTTTTTCATGCATATTTGAGAAATCCTTTAATCTTCTTGGCAAAGCGACTTGATGGACCTACCTCTGCCTTCAAGGACAAAGCTCCTAATCAGAACTGCAGTTTACATGTTTCTGCCTCACAGAGCAGTCGTCCTTCAGACTAGCCAGCACCAATTAGCAAACACCTGGTGAATCTGGGCACCAGCTGAGCTCAATATAGGAGCTACTGCACAGTGGAACATTGGTAAAAACATTGTTAAAGGGTTAGGAGAGGAGCAATGTTGTGATGACTTCCTGAAGGCGGAGATTCAGAAAGAGCAGGAGTTTCTTAAAGAGACAGAGGCCCAATTTCAACCAGATTCAGCGATCTGCCTCCTGGAATTGATATGCTTTAATTGACATGTGTGTTAAATGTCCCAGAAGGTTTGCCAATTTCAAGGCATTAAATTGCAAAGTCATATTTATTTTAAGACTTATTTGATTTATACAGCATTTTTTAGAACACCTGATAATACCATAGTGACACGATTGTTGTATAAAATGGCACCATGGGCCTGGAAAACACATAATGCTCCCACTTTAAATCAAAAGGAAAAGAGACATCATTTCAACAGTATTTTGTACAAAATGACCTTTCAATAAACACTGGCAGATTATAAGTGAAATATTCTGCCTGATCGGTACAGGCAGAATATGTAAAATGTAAACTGTGTACACTGACAGTTGCCCTTGAATGATCCAGTGATCATCCTGCAGCAGTAAGCTGCTAATTGTTGTGCCGTTTGGTTGTGTCCTACACCAGGAGAGTGCAGCTTCAGCTCCCCGGGGGTGTATGACGGCAGCGTCTTCAGCCGGATATTTCAGATCCTATACAGAAACGAGGAGATTGTTGTCAATGACTGCATGATCTTCAAAGTCCACCTACTACTGGATGGAGAAAGGGTGAGTCACACTAGATGACACTATTTGTACAGAAACTACTTAGTATATATTCACCATTTTAAATTAGAATTTAAAATGGTGAATATATACTACAGTTAAAACAATTACATGGTAGTTTTCTTTCTCAGTCGGACCCTGTGGTCCTGAGAAAACATTAAAAAGTCATTATTAAATGTACTTCAGCTCTCAGTAAACTCCTGCTTAACATTGTGATAAAGAAACAGATAGAATTAGTATTCACTAATGGTGCTTTCTACTGCTTTCTAAGCTACAAAGGCTTTTTTTCCTTTTACATTTCACTTAGGTTCTTGTACTGGATTAAGATAAGCAAACTTATTTATGGATTATCTTTTTAAAAAGTGATGTGCAATAATATTTAATGTGATTATCATGACACACTTAAGGTTGGAGCTGAACCAACTAGCATAGTGATTCATTGTCAAACATAAAATCCTTCAAAATATTTTGACTTTAATTATTATGATGATGAAATTAGAGGGAGGAAGTCAATACCGGGGAAAACCGCAGCAAAGCTCCAGGCTACAGAAGCTAATCTGCTGTCTAACTGAGCGCTGCCCTTTATTATTACTAAGAGACGAATCACCCCCTTCGAGGATCAGCGGGTTCAGCAGTCTGTCTCCTGGAATTGATACACTTTAACTGACATGCGTGTTAATTGTCTATGTCCCAGAATGGCCGTTACGGCTCAAATGACCAACTGTGTAAACCTGGCGGACAGATATTGATGTGCTGTCCTTTCTGTTTTCACCGTGGGTTCATCCTGGAGGATCGAACCCGGCCCGCTTTTGAGAGAAGGTAGCCATCTTCTGTGACAGCCAGGGCAGCCCGTGCTACTTAGAGCTAATCATCTGTTAGGTCCCCCGCTGCTGGCGCATTAACTCTTTCTGTATCATCTCTCTTTCTGTATCTCTTTCTGTAAGCTGTATCACCATGGAAGCATGATTAATACAGCTTCCGTGGTTCTCTTGAAATACTTCTGATTTTAGGAGATTTCATCAAATGTGGAAGTTTAAGTGGAGGTTCAGAGACGTGTAAGGGACCTCCCCAGAGCTCCCCACTCATTAACCTCCCGGAGGTTATCTGCTGTTCACAGCCATAGAGAGAACAGACACAAATAGCCCTTCATTTCCCCTGCGGACACACGAACGTACGCTTGATCAATCTAAACATCGGTGTTAGGCACAACTGTAAACATTTGTACTTTTACTGTGTGAGATACAAAATAGGAAAATCTTTTTTTTTTCCTAAAGTAGTGCTGCTCCCATAGTTAATACAGGCTTTTGTTTGTTCACTGTAAAAACAGTTTTTTATTTAACCTTTTATATGTTAAGCCAACACAATGTAATTGTGAAGGAGTATATTTACTGTGATGCCTCTAAATACAGTCATATTTAATGAATTAGAATAGGCATTCCAATTGAAATTGATACGTTTTGAAAATATTAACCTTTAAGCACATATCAAACTTATATTTCATTAAACCCACATTTCTACTTTAATTTTTTTTTCTTATTGGTCTAATGTAATATTCTAATCTTAAATGTGTTTTTATAAACTAGCAAAAAATAATTATTTTTAGAAAAAAAAGCTTGAAAACATCAACCTCTGTAAGAAATTCATCACAATAAATAATAAATGCCCTCACCTGTACTGAACGTTCTCAACCTAAAAACCACTGATGTGACAAAGCAAATTTGGCCAACCAGAAAGGCATGTTTCTTTGTGTTAAGTAAAAAGGTGCATTTATTATACAAATAATTTATTCATTATTTCTCATGATTCAATGACATCATGCATGAATATTATTTTGTGGGTTTTGCAGTTGGAGGAAGCCTTGAGTGAGGTGGATTTCCAGTTGAAGTTGGATCTTCACTTTACCGACAATGAGCAACAGTAGGTTTTTCTGTTTACTTGGTTAAAACCTGTGGTTTTTGGGGATGGCAGGCTAAGATGAGTATTAAATACTGACATGCTTTTTGTTCTCTTCTACTCCGCCTACCATCTATAATCTCTCCAGGTTGGCAGAGATAGCGACAGTCCCGTTGATCAGCAGTCGGACCCTGAGGCTCCACTTCCATCCGCGGCGAGGCCTTCACCATCACGTCCCCGTCATGTTTGACTACTTCCACTTGTCTGTCATTTCTGTCTCCGTGCACGCCTCACTGGTTGCCTTACACCAACCGCTAATCAGGTAGAGCTTAATTATGAATTGCAAATAATTTACAAAAAGTACAACAAAGCAAAACAATGTTCTCTCACAATTTGAGCCGACATATCCACAGTGGTGTTATTTCAGAGAAGTCATCACCAGAGGATCTGACCAAGCATCTAACAGTTAGTCTAAGCAGGAAGCGAAGGTGACTGGGCATTGGGGTTCCCTCATAAAAATGCGTTGGCCTGCGATACCTGAAGGAATCTGAAGGGAGCAGCATTTTGGGCTTGGACAATTGCCCATGTAGGTTGGTTTAACATTGGAACCAGTTGGAATGAAAGACCAGAAAGACAGGAGAGACCACACCAATAGTAGATGATTGTATTGTCAGTCTTTGTGTGAGTGCGTGGTTCTTCCCAGACTGCAGCGTACGGTGTCATTAACTCCAACAGTGTCATTAACTCCAAGGTAGGGAAGACTGCTTTTGGAACAATGCGCCACACAGGAAGAAGGTGTTCCAGGTTCAACCACAAATCACTGTTCTAAATTAATACAAAAGAACATCATTAACAAACCTACCACTGATCTCTGGAGGTCCCCTCTAGCAGTGATTTTAAGAATTCTTATTCCACCCCTTTCTTTCGGAAGTTCAATATTTCAGTGACCTCATTTCAGCTTAGCTTTAACCAAGTGTGGACCAACCAGCAACAACTGTCTCAGCTCATTCCTCACCAAATTACTGCTCACACCCTTTACACAAAGGATCGTCACACCCTACTGACAACCAAACACCAGTCCATCCGTACTGCCAGCTCCACTGCTTGTTTACTACTCATCACTCCAATACATTCAGATCACGTTTGGTTGAGTGCTTAAGTTATTTTGGTCACTGCGTATATTTGATGTGATGAAGTCTCCTGTCATCTGATGCATCTGTTTTTGAAGATACAGCTGCTAGACAGAAAGCTACACAGAAAGTACCACTCAGCAGTGTGATGTCAGGTGGTCACAATATCTGTCTCCTTTTGGACACAAACAGTCAGTTAGTAATGGGCAGCCAACCTTGTAAATTGTAGAATTATGCCATGCTTCTTTGGACTTTCTGTAAAGACACCAAATAAATTGGGTTTGAGAACCCAAACAGGATTCCTATATGATGGTTATAAAAAACTAATAAGTTCTTATCGGAAATGACATTCGGAGGTTTTAAGGAGTTAAAATTCACATTTCTTGTGCCAAACATGAATTGATAATGTAATCAGACATGGTGGCACAGGTTAATTTTAGAAGTGAAATGCTTAAAATGCAGATGCTAGTATGGCAGGGTACTGAATTTGAAGTTTATCTAATCAGAAACAATATTATTATGTTTGCAGCTTTTTTTGCTTCTTCCAAAACACACTCACACAAACACGCACATGCACGCACACACATACACACACACACACACACACACACACACACACACACACACACACACACACACACACACACACACATTCACTGCCGGTCCATTCATGTGTGCTCTCTGTCTCTTTCCAGCTTTGCACGCACGGGGAAGGGCTCCTGGCTGGGGAAAGGCTCGCCTGAGACCGTGAGCGACCCGTCTGCTGTGTCTGTGGAGAACCTGGTGTTCGGAACTGGCTACTGCAAGCCTGTCACCTCTGAGGTATGTTAACCTTTCACAGAAAAGTCAAAGCTAATTTTGTCTCACTCAACACAGCATGTCGTCCCCAGTCTGCTAGGTATTCCACTGCCCGTCTCTTTTAAAGGCATCAAACAAAACACCTAGCAATGACATAAACGTGACAGTTTTGGAACTTGGTTTCTGACTTGAGTGCATCATCATGATTTAGATTACATATTCTGGTCTGGTTTCCTCCTCTGAATCTGCTATTGCTTGGGCTCTGAAGTTCGACTCAATGATTGCTACTGTGCAGCAATGTGTCTGTTCATGATGTCAGAGTAACCTACATGTCTCAGCATACAGGCTTCAGGATGGCCATCTGAAACTAATAGTAGCCATTAGCAGGGAGTATGCAGTAGTGTGACAGGCTTCTGTGGCTGCGGTGAATATTTTACATTTTTATACACTTGCTGTATCTATCGCAATTATGCAGTCCAGTTACCTACTTCCTGGTTGGTAGCACACCATGGTGATAAAACAATCTTCGGTATAACAGGTTTGGTCATACATTGTGTTGTCAAGCCACACGACAGGAGCAGGAGCATCTCCAGATGTGTAACAGTGTTTCATTCATTGGCACGCAACATTTGCCAAAACGTTGATGGCATTAAAGACTACCAAGGCAAAAGTAATGACAAAAGAACACCTTATTCTACTACACTTGTCATCTATTGTCAAGAGGCATTATCAGTTAGATTTTCATTAGAAAATTTTACTGGTACAGTGCATCCACTTTAATGTGATGGGATTTGGAGACTTTTGAAATAACAGAAGAATTAGAATTTCTTTTCACTGTCTTTTGCAAGAAAGCACAACACAATTTTAAATGTGTAGGGTTACAATTATTTTGTTATTGTTAAATTAATATAAAGTCACGTGTGCTTTTTGTCACTTGAGTATTTTAGGACGGCATCTTTGTATGACCTCTTCTGGACTTTCCTGGGCAGAGATTTGCTGCAATTTAATAAATTGAAAACATCTCTTGGTCACAGGTGACAAATAGTTGTGTAAACAGAAACTTGTTCCATTTTTTTGTTTAATTGTTGTTGATTTTCATTGCATATAGGCATACGTCAAGTTTGATCAATAATTAGACATTATCAAACGACTTGGTTCCTACGGTAACGCTCTTCTAGCCGTTCTGCTCTTGTTAGCAGAATTTAGAAATGAGAATATGCAACAAGCACTGATATGAAGTCATATTGTAGTTTTCTCAGTATGTTGCATGTTCTCTAATTATTCCAAAGTGCAGTTGTAAAGCTACAGGTAGCATTTTTTTCCATGCGGACGTCACAGCCTGCACTGTAAATCCTAATGAGCTCCAGAGCTAGCCCCCCGCCTCACCCTATTAACCCCCCGCCCCACCTCCAGCTGGGCACTTTAATAAGCTCTGGTTAAGCCACACTGGGGGGTTTGGTTTGATCAAAGCAGCGAGTTATGCTCACAAGCGCCACGTACCACATACCTGCAGGTGAAATGTGTTCAGAACTTCAACTCCTCCCTCATCCTTTATTTATTTTTGAACTCTTTAACCCGCAGCTATGATTTTTATCACTTTCCCTCTTAACACGGGCTCTGTCCTGTAATTATTCCCTGCTCTTTCTGGAGGAAACCATCATGTGTTTCAGATTTCTTTGGCAGAATAAAATGAAACCATAATGTCATCAGAATTTCAACAGCTCTTTTTTTACCGACAATGCTAAAAACATGAACCAAAGTATCAAATGGGCTTGGTAACAGCAAATTTTTGCATCTGAATAATCATTTATATTATTAAAGTAAACTAAGAAGAATAAAATAAGACAACAGAAATATCAAGGGACGTGATATTAATATAATGACTAGTTCATCTGAAAAAAAAGAAGCTTTTTTTTCTTTGTTTCTCATTCTTGAGCTGATCCTAGCAGGCATCTAGAAAGCTACAAAGAAATATTAAAGTAAACATACAGATGTTCCTTCCTGGTTTGGGTGTAATGCACAGCTGGAATTACAGAGCACACACATGTATGATGACAGGGCCAGTGAGTTGACTCGCTCGGGGAAAATTACAGTACATCCTCCGTCAGTCCCAGAGCCGAGCCGCAGCGGCTCTGTTAAAACATTACGGCCTTGGGAAGAACTCCACAAATGGAAGACACCGATCTCCTGGCTTTGCATTATTGTGATGGTGGTCTATTGAAATCCACTGAGCTTTCTTAATTTAATTATTTATTTTTTGTTAAAATAAAAAATCTTGGCCCTGTCAATTACAAAATTAATCATATTTTGTATTTGTATATATTGTATTTTCAAAGATTGTTTTTACCAGTAAAAAATGAATGTCCAGATCAAAAAATACACATCCATATTTGCTCTCAACTCCCCCACCCCCATCTGCATTAAATGGTTGGTTCCTGTGACGCTGTTAGTAGCTGAAACACTAAGTTCCTTTAAATCGAAGCTAAAAACACTTTGTTTAGAGTTGATAATAACTGAAACAAATTCTAGTCTGGATTACAATTTTTTGTTTACTTCTCTTTATTTGACACTAATGCTTTGTTTTTGTTTATTTTGTTTTTGTCATGTAAAGCACTTTGAACCGCCTTGTTGCTGAAATGTTCCACATAAATAAAACCATATTTGTTTTTTTAGATGATCTGATCACTATTAGGTTTCGACCACACAGAATGTTTTTCATGTAGGCCCAGACGTTCAGCTTTTATTTCATCTCACACATTTTTGTTGTGTCTCCTACATGGTTTATGGCGAGGAGCAAACAAGACTTCTGTCTTTGCTTGAGCAATGACCTTCTTCTGCCCACTCTCCCGTAAAGGTCAGATTTGTAGAATTCAACATAAACACTTTAATATCTTCTCCAAGCTTTGGTCTCTGCATCAGTTCTACATTACCCCAAATTACCTACTGCTATGCTGTGACGGTCACCTTTAATAACGATTCAAGAAATCCTGATAGCACAGAGCGAGGTCATCGAACTCCTGTGTCCACATGATTTATGGATGCAGAATATGGATTCTGCGTCCATTGGCCTCTTGGCTGCTTCTCTGATTATTGCTCTCCTTACTTGACCAGTCAGATTCAGTGGACAGTAATGCCTCAGTAGGTTTACAACTGTTCAATACACTTTCCCTTTTCTGATGATGAATGTAGCTGAGTTTAAAGTTTGGGTTGTTTTATAACCTAACTCTGCTAAAACTCCTTCCCACTCAGTTCCTTGGCCTTCAGGAGGAGAGTGGATGATGTTTGTTCTAGGGGTTGCACCAATTAGTCGACTAGTCGATTCTTTTCTCTACAATGACTTTTTTCTGGGCCAGTCGATTAGTCGCAATCACAAAACATATTTTTCCAAGGAAATGAAAGAAGGTGGACTAGGTGAGTTCGTCAAAAAGTTCAAATTGTATAAAAATGTAAATAATTTAACAAAGACAAACTGTAAATTACAGCATAGGCTCCCGCAATAGGGGCGTTGCGCGGCGCGGTGGTTAACGCGGCGCCCCGCATAGAGACCTCAGCCCGCGGTAGTCAGGAGTCCGACTCCCGTCCTCCATTCACTGGGTCCACCAGGCCTCTCTACGCTCTCTCTGCCCCCTTACAGTCAGATTGCTGTTAAATAAACTAATGCCGAAAAAATCCTTTAAAAAAAGACTACCGGAGTAATGTGCTACAATGTGGCATGATGTCAGGGGTTTTTTATCCCTCAACTACCCCCAACTGATCACCATCATCCTGCGTAATGAAGCTTCTAACCTGGCAGCTTTGCGGTCTTATAAAAATATGATTTGACAACATCTGGAAACTAAGTCCAGCTTCATCCTGAGGGTCTGATGGAGCCGATCTCTGCATGTCGTTCGGAGAGCCGAACCGACTAAGTCAGCAGAGCTTCCTGATGCGCAGCGGGAGGAGGAGCAGCGGGAGGAGGAGCAGCGGGAGACTTGTTGAATTTAACTGGATCCGTTCACAATAAGTTTGGCTTGTGATGTTCCAAAAGCACCATTATGGTCAGTGTGATAATTTGACTCGTATACGAGTAACAATGCAGAGATCATCAATATCAGCCGGTGTTTTTTAAAAAAAAAAAAAAAAGTCAGACCTAACTTTGTGCAACGAACTTTTCTCCGGTGCTCACAAAGAATAATCTGTTTATTGTTCTTTTAATTCTGCATAATAGACTTAGTAAAAGCGAGAGAGGGGTGTAGGGTTTAATATTTACCGTGAAAATAGTTCATAAAGCCTCCAAGTAGTTGTGAAGGGTTTTTCGCTTACGTCACTATGACGTCACCGCGACTAGTCGACATCGACTCGACTATTATCACGATGTAGTCGACCTTAAAAAATATGTAGTCGTTCAACCCGTAGTTTGTTCACCAATATTGTCTAACCAAAGGGATCAAAAGTATTCACATTCTCTACTTAATCAAAAGTAAAGATATTGTATGATACTTGTATGAAAAACTTTTTTGGTAGAAGTACAGATTATACTAAATTCTTTAAAGTAAAGGTAAAACAAAATATGGGGTTTTAAATGCACGTAAGTACATAATAAAAAGTAAATAACTTTCACTTTCAATGATGCAAAATGCTTTCTGTCCGCTCTTGTATATTTTTCCTTTGCTTCAACTTTTACGTTATGTTGTTTTCATCATGGAAATAACGAGGCACTTCCGAGATTATAAGGAGTAGGAAGTGCAGATATTTCTCTTGAAATATAAGGAGAATAAGTAAAAATTTGTCAGAAAATAAATACCCACGTAAAGTACAGATACCTGAATATCTACTTAAGTACTTTCACTTTGTTACTTGCCACCTCTGTCTCTTTCTCTGAGGCCTTCACAGACCTGATGGAAGTTATTCTGAGTTTACATTATATGCAGGTTGACTCCAGTTACCCGTTAAGTGATCTCTGACCTAGGTTTCAGTTGAAATTATTTAAGAATTATAGACATATGCTGTTATCCATTGGCCTCCATTGGTGTAAATATGTATAAGAAAATTAAAAAAATAAAATAACAAACCATTTACTATTATGGTGTACTTATGGAGATGCTGGGACTATAAGGAGCTGCTGAAGGGTCAGTCACATTAAATCTCAGTGACATTCATTTAATTTTGTGCTTGTAAAATAAAATATGAAAGTTAGTGGAGCTGCAAGTAAAATGTAAAAAATAATAAAGCAATTTCGCCTTTCAGGCTCTGATGTACCAAAACTCATTGATAGTCAATACATGCAGTAAATTCCTCTGGTGAGGCACAAAGCAGTTTTATTGCTCTGTTCGACCGCCATCTGGTGGAATAAAGTCTACACTACAGCTCAAAGAGAAAATCTTGGAGAAATCTTTGGATTTCTCTCCTCTCAGTTTTAACTAATATTATTTTAAAAATATAATCGTTTTTCTTTTTACCAGTTGTACCTTCTACTACTATTATTCATCTTCCCTTAAACAAGCGGTCACTTGTAATGCCGGCAACCTTTTAAAAGCAATAAAGGGAACTCTCTGAGGAGACGTGCCACTGAAATGTATCGATCTGCTTTGACCACACACCATGTGTTTACGGTCCATTTGTTTCCATTTGTGCTCCAAACAATGAGTGTGACTGCGCCTGGTGCTGAAAACAGGATGGTTGTAACTGCTGGCAGCAGGTCGCTGCAGTGGAGCTTGTAAAGCTGGGAACGTGTCCGTCGTTAAGAGCTGAATGCTGAACGCGCAGTGGCTCACATTTTCTGTGCTGTGCTTCGTATCCGCAGGGAAGCTTTTATGTGCCCAGTGAAAACTGCCTGCAGAGAGCTCATACGTGGCACCGCAGGCTCTGTCGCCTCCTGCTGGCCGCGCACAGAGGGCTGCACGCCTACTGCAGCTCGCTGAGGCAGGAGATCCCGCAGCTGCAGCTGGTTCCACTGGAGTCAGGTGATGCTTTGACTATAATCAGAGCTTACCCAGTTTTGTTGTTTTCTTTTAAAGGGGCAGTATTATATGTTTTCCAGGCACATGGTGCTATTTAATAGCACAATCAAGTAACTATGTTACATGCAGTTGTTATAAAAATGCTGCATATGTCAAATATAACTGAAAATAAGTTTTACAGAAACTTCTGAAATGCCGCCTTCAGGAAATCATCACAACATGGCTCCTCTATTATCCAGTTTACGTTTTTACTAGCCTTGCACTGAGCAGTAGCTCCTGTAATGAGCTCAGCAGATGCTCAGTTGCATCAGGTGTTGCTAACTACCACTGCCTAGTCTGAAGGAGCTCAGAGGGAGGGGGGGCTGCTCTGTGAAGCAAAAGCTAGGAAACTGGAAACCTAGCACTGCCTTGAAGGCAGTACTAGGTCCACCCAGCCATTTTGAACAGCTGAGTGGTTGCCATGGGATCTCCCTAGAGTAGATTCCTCAAACATGCATAAAAGAATCAAAGCAACACTCCAGGTTTGTTTTTGATGAGGTAATAACATTATAATATGATGCAAAGCTCAAAAAAGTCAATTTTACATAATACTGACCCTTTAAAGTAAACGTTTAACATATTTATTGTGTTGTCACAGTAAATTATATTTGTTTTTAGTTAAAAATTTTTAAAATAAAAATACACACACACACACACATTTTGTGTTTAGGATTAAAAAAACAACTTCCTTTTCTTCATTTTCTACCCAGAACTCCTCATGTTCTGGGTAGAAACATATTTATTGAACCTTTTTAATCCGATCATTGGTTGTTTGTTCTGGTCCCAAAACCTTTTTTTGCAGTGTATTTCAGAAATTGTTGCATAATAATAAATGAAGAGCAAAGATCCTGAGTTTGTGGTGTCTGTAATGAAACAGAAGTGGAAGTAAATTTTGAATATGTTTTCTGTTTTTTGCAGTATTTTGGTTTTCTGACCTTGCCTTACATTTTTGTGGTATCGCTCTGGAAGTAAAATCAGAAAAATGCTTTGATTGTATGATACTATATGATTTACGAGCACTTAATGTGGGTCATCGGTTTTGGACGGTGGTTAGAGTTCATCAGTTGCTTCAACACTTCAGATAGTTCAGGAACATTGTCAGTCTGAAGCTTCAGGAGAAAATACAGGAACTGTGTTCAAATTACACAATAATGAACCTTATTAAACTATAAACCAGACATTAAGATGTTGAAAGAGCCACTATAACAAAAGTGACTATTTAATATAAGCCAAATATATTAAAGTAGCTTAATCCCTTTCTATGGAGAAATGTTAAGTAAATATGTCTGACTTCTTGGTACACAGACAAATGATCTTTGCACTAAGCTGTGCAAATATCTTCTCCTCCACAGAGTTGCTGCCTGTAGAGGAAATTCTAAACCAGCTGTCCATAGAGTTACAGGTAAGTTTGTGGAGAAAACATACATTTACATTTTCAGACTTATTTAATTTTGACAGTATTTGCAAGTGTAAGTCATCTTATTATGAATAGCATCAACCGTCTGCTCTTCATTTAGGTTTTTGTATAATAGTGTGGGCAGATGATTGAATATTATAACCTAACCTAACTGGGCACAGGTGTTTTTTTTTCAACAACAACCAAAAAAATCAGCCACTGAAAAATAATAATAATTTTGCACTGAAACTGCCAGTATGTATCACAGTTGAATACTTTTGATAGCAAAAAATGGCAGTCATGAAAATGACCGTCATGATTTTTACTCTGAAATTGCCAATTAGATTGTGTTTACTGTCAAATCATAGCTTACATATTTGAAACATTGAAATCATCCAAATTTTCTTGCTCATTGTATCCTTTTTCTGGTAGATATTTTTCAAAATGGCCGCCATGACCATTTTTAAATTTTCTTCAATATATTTAAGAAGGGAGCGGGAGATCGACAGGCGGATTGGGGCGGCATCTGCCGTGAAGCGGGCGCTGTACCGGTCCGTCGTGGTGAAGAGAGAGCTGAGTCAAAAGGCGAAGCTCTCGATTTACCGGTCGATCTACGTTCCCACCCTCATCTATGGTCATGAGCTTTGGGTCATGACCGAAAGAACGAGATCACGGATACAAGCGGCCGAAATGGGTTTCCTCCGCAGGGTGGCCGGGCTCTCCCTTAGAGATAGGGTGAGAAGCTCGGTCATCCGGGAGGGACTCAAAGTAGAGCCGCTGCTCCTCCACGTCGAGAGGAGCCAGTTGAGGTGGCTCGGGCATCTGGTCAGGATGCCTCCTGGACGCCTCCCTGGTGAGGTGTTCCGGGCACGTCCCACCGGGAGGAGGCCCCGAGGAAGACCCAGGACACGCTGGAGGGACTATGTCTCTCGGCTGGCCTGGGAACGCCTTGGGGTTCCCCCGGAGGAGCTGGAAGAAGTGGCTGGGGAGAGGGAAGTCTGGGCCTCCCTTCTGAAGCTGCTGCCCCCGCGACCCGATCCCGGATAAGCGGAAGAAAATGGATGGATGGATGGATGGATGGATATTTTTACAGTAATATGGTGCACCATATATATACTTAAAGCCACAGGACTTTGACTTTAAAGACGTTTCTTGAATCCACTTCATGCTCTGAAGAACATAAAGTGCTATGATTTACATCATGATCTCTTTGACCCAACTACAGACTTCTGAAACAACACAATGTCTTTAGCAAGTTTTATTGAAGGAAGTACAGCAGTGGTAGGTGTGAGCTCTTGAAATAGAGTGGTTCAAGCTGTGCTGCTTGTGAACTCCCTGCTCATTCCATTTCTCATTAGCTGAATGTGCGTTTCTCAGCTGCAGGAAGGCCACGAGAAGGTAGCCGAGCAGATCAGCAGGGACGTGAGCCAGCTCTGCTCCCAGCTGGCTGCGCTGTGGAGTCGTTTCCTGGAGACAGCTGTGCTCAACCCCTACATCCTGTCCTATCTGGCCCAGGAGCATCACACACTTAGGGTGAGTCTCAAGCAAAGAGAAATAATAATATTCTAATTTATCGAATTTGTTTGGTATACATGGAGTGTCAGATGCTGTTTCCATTTGACAAAGTAAAAACAATCCAACCTGGGTAATCTGGATGCTAAATTGTGTATGCTACTGTGTGAAATGTGTTGCAATATTAGGGCTGAAACGATTAATCGTATTAGTTGTGATTAATCCATTATTGAAATGGTCGTCAACTAATTTAGTAATCGATTATTGTTAACTGGAGTCTGGATTATACTGACTCAAAAATAGGCCATTTTCTGGACCCCCGACATATTCAGAGCTGCAAATAAGCTAAATCTGTACAAAAATATATACATTTTGCATGTTGTCAGTAAATATGTTTTGACTGAAACTGTGCAAGTGTCATCATTTTACCTTCAAATTCACTAAAGGATTGATATTTTAGGCATTGAAATTTTTGTTTTCTTATTTAAAAAAGGAATTGAATTATTTTTTCCATAGTACTGTATATTTTAATGTATTTCTAATATTGTATAAAATGCTTAAGTGGTTAAATAAAAAATATGTAGAATATGGCATTTTTAAAAATCTGATTAATCAGAATAATTGACAGATTAATCGATGCAAGGCATAAATGAAAGCTACATATCCAGTAGTGTGATGAAGGTGTAGTTATGGGAAATGATGGCAGCGTACAGCAACAGGTGGGGCAGGGAGAGTGCTATGCTACAGTAAAATTCAACTCCCAGGTTAGTTCTCGTTTAACGGGACTTATGAATTGATTTAACGGAAAATGAAACAGGTTTGAATTCTTGACCAAAACTAAGGCATTCCTCGGTCACAGAAACAACTCCATGCTACAATAATAAAGTGTGATGTAATGTAAAATAAAAAGCAGGAGTTGTTCTTGAAAGCCTGATGTAACAGAATGCTCTTGGTTGCAGTAGTAAAGGTTCAACTAATGCTCTTTCAGTGGAAGTGGAAAACCAGCTGGTACCCAGGAGCATGTGCTCATGTGAGCAGGCTAATTTGGTTTCCAGAGTCATTTCAGTCCGATAGCTAGTCTGCATAATATGAACGTTGTATGCTCTTCACTGTAGAGCAGCTTTCAGGGCTTGATTTTGCTGCAGTGTTTTGTCTCAGTTAACTGAAAATAATGAACACGGTTTCCTCTCTATTAAATTACCTTGAGAAAGAACACTGTCATGCCTCTTCTCTCTGGGAGAGGTAAGGTTTCAATTAACACTTATTTTCTAATTACTGTCGAAGGAAATACACCAGAAAC
Source organism: Poecilia picta (assembly GCA_033032245.1). Lineage (NCBI taxonomy): Eukaryota > Metazoa > Chordata > Actinopteri > Cyprinodontiformes > Poeciliidae > Poecilia > Poecilia picta. The sequence goes on along the minus strand of CM065363.1, from coordinate 25,217,139 downwards.
TGTGTTCCCGGTGATCTGCATGTCATGCTCACTTATTGTTCGGGCTGACGCATTTCTAATTAGAGAAAGTGTTGATTTGCTCCGCTGCACAGGCTGTCAGGGCTTGAATTTTACTCAGCTTTCTATTTTTATCAGCTCTTGTGCTAATTACGGTAAACCAGAGTCTGACTGAGGTGAAAATGTTTCTTCTTTTTTTTCCATGTGTTTGGAAATGTCAGGTGAGAAGGTTCTCAGAGGCATATTTCTTCACCGAACACCCAAAAGAGATCTGTTTGACGTTTCAGGAAGAGCTGTGAGTCTCTGTCCTTTTGGAAAGTTACTTCGTTTTAGTTGAAAAGTGTTGAATTTACAGTATTATTCCTCCTTATTTAGAATCAACAGACACGGCCAGATAGCTGCAGAAGTGCGGAGCTCTGACTACTTGACCAAAATGCCTCCTTTGCCCGTCGAGTGCCTGGACATCGATGGAGACTGGAACAGCCTGCCCATCATCTTTGAGGACAGATATGCAGAGTCTCTGCTGACAGGTAGCAAAAGCTCTACAGATGTACGCCAGCCTGGCTGCTGATTCTCTCATAACTGCACTTTGCTTGTTCTCCCAGAAACGGTATTGCATGTGCCAATACTTGAAACCACCAAAGAATTCTCCGCCAAACGGATTCTTCATAGCAGCCAGGAAGCCAAATCACCAGCATTTTCCCGGCATTCCTTGGACATTGAAGAATGCATGGACACTCCCGTGCATGTACCAGTCAAAGCGGATCAAAGGTTAAATGATGTAACAGATGCCCAAAGCATCATCCAGACTGAGCACGATACAGAAGATTCCATGGTTGATGATCAGAAGTTGAAGGAACCAGCAGAAAGTCAAGGCATTGATGATGAACCCTTTCCTACAGATCCATCTACTGGAGAGAGAGCTCTTGTTCTTTCCTCTGATTGTACCAACAGTGGTAAAGAGTCTCCTGTTCTCAACAGAAGAGAAAAATTCTCCGTACCTTGTGATTGCAACAACCTTAGCACAACCAATGAGCAAGAAAACACCGAAGAGGATAGTGATGTCACTATGCCTTTAAATCACTCCATGGATGACGACAGCGAAGATGTTCCCCCCAACAGCGTGAGTCCTGCTTTGCCTCCGTTCCCCGGAGACCTCAGGAAAGAAATGTCTCATCGTGGAGGTTTGGTAAGCTCAAAGATCATGAAGCGCTCGTCATCCGTAATCTCAGACTCGGGTATTGAGAGCGAGCCTAGCTCGGTGGCGTGGCCCGTGGAAGTCGCGCTTCGGGGACGACCGTCTCTAGATTTCTCTAGTGAGCGGGAGATCCCGAAACAAATCGTGTTGGACCACCCAGTCCATCGCAGCTGTCTGGAAGGCCTGCGGATGGAGAGCAATGGCAGCCTTCCAAGTGGAGGCATACAGGCCTCTCTCACCTCGATCAGCTCCCTGCCCTACGAGGAGGACCAGCAACAAAGGAAACTCAGCAAACTTACTAAGTCTGTCTCTGCGCCGCAAATAAGCAGCCCGGAAGATGCAGAGGAAGATCACATTTTAATTGGTTTGGAAAAAGACAGGACAAGCTCAGTGTGTCAGCAGGATTTGTGCATTTTGAACATGGATTCAGAACAATCTGAGTTGTCTCAGCTAAGCCTAAATACTGACCACATTGGTAGGAACGTGGGCTCAGAAAACTCAAACTCTCAGCAGGATCTGTCAGAGACCTGTGGAAGAAAGTTGGACTTAAGTGGCGCGTCTGATGTGTTACTTTCCCAAAACTCCGCAGAGAGGCTTTTCGTACCGGCAAGTGGCAACAGGGGGGATGAAAAGAACCGTCAAACACACATGAATGGAGAGAGGCGCTTCAGTGGAAGATGTGCATCTCCTCGAATCGGAAGTAGCGCCCTGTAGATGTGGAAGCAAACCATGTGTGTGTAAAAGTGCAGCAGAGCAGGGCAGCAGTAGCTGCGGAGATGATTGCCAGAGTTTCCACCAGAGTGAGCAGAGAGGCATCGAGGACAGATATCTGGATCCCCCACAGATGCCCCTGAAACGCTCACAGTCCAACAATCTCACCAACAGGACCGCCGTCAGGCCCAGTGACCTCACAGGGCTGAGGGCCATGGAAATAACTCCACCCCCTAACCTGAGCGGCGCATCAACGAGTGACAAAGACCCTTTGGAAAGCCCGACCAAGACCTCAAAAATTCCTAACTCCGGGCTGGCCTTTGTGAATAAGAAGATGGTGGAGGTGGTGAACATGTCTGTGTCCTGCGCCCCAACTTGTCTGCCGTTTTCATCCGTCCTTAGAGACTCCCCTCCGTCAGCGGTATATCTGCTCGCCAGGCTTCTTCGCCTATTACCCATCAGCCTCTGGGCTCCTTCGGGATCATCTCCTCATCTTCGCTCAGCCCCTTGGCCATAGATGAGGAGACCAATGAACGGATGCTGAAGTGAGTTTTCATCTCTAACGATGTTAGAAGTTTGAATTCCCTGTTTTTATTTCATGACAGTGGCAAAGCTTCTTCCCAAAAAAGCAGATGTAGAACAACATGATCAGAGTTGTTTTATTTAGGTAGCTGCAAAACAATACCATGTTCAAACCGTTACCCACATTAAGCCTTTTTAAAGGACGTTTTGCAGGTATTCTTATTTTTTATCTAGAATAAATCTTGTGTTGCTGTTTAAGTAGTTTACAAATTAAAAAAAACAAAAATCTATTTATGTTTTTTTAAATAAATGTGTTGTCTGTAGATAACTCTGAACTGTGTAGACTAGATCAGCGTAGTATCTCCTTTATTCCTATAAAGTACAAAATTCAAAGCAAAATATGTATATCAGCATAATAAATCTACACATTTTCTCATTTTAACACAAGATTTACATTTGAATCTACAAAGAAACCAATCTTTCATCTGTCCAAATGTGTCATATCAATGCCAGATTATTTGGTGTTCTTTAAACTTGACATACTTTAACCCTTAATTTCATATTATATGCAATACATCATTTTTACAAACCTTATAAATTCATTATCAGCTTATTTTCTTTTTTTTCCAATTTGAGATGGAAGCTGAACAATTTATACTGAAGTTTTCACTGTTAATGGTCAGAAATCTACAACCTGCCTTAGTTGAAACATCATGTGTCAGACTGGAAATTAATTCACTTGTCATGAACAATTTTTAAAGTTATATTTATGTACATCTGTGGAGTGACGAGGATGAACCACATGAGCTATTTTGCAACAAACAATAGACAAAAAAGACTCTGATTGTGCAATTTAAATGTAGACGTACTCCAAAAGACTTGTAAGCTATAATTGCACTGACAATTGGTTTTTCTATGAGGTATTGTGTTTGGCTGGTGTTTCTCTCATTGTATTGCTAGTTTGATGTTGTCCAAAAGGAAATTCAGAATGTCTGACTTCAAAGACCAGAACTGAATTCATAAGATCTGCAGCAGAAGGAGGCTGGCATCCCCTTACAGTAGCTGACAGTTACGCCCACCTGGAAAGTCTAACACAGCAGAAGGAAGTAAGGCCAAATTTGAAGATGGCGGTTGGGAGGAATGCCTTCCGAGTGTATTAAATCACATCAAAGAGTGCGCAGACAAATCCTCCATGATTAGCGAGGAGTTTAGGAAACGCAATCGGATTTGTTTTGACTCCTGCGCGGCTAAAGTCTGTAACCTGGCGGGATGACAGGACCAAACTTCAAGGAGCTTACTTGTGAGTGTGAGAATTTTGCTTAGAAGCTTTGCTTTGCTTAGAAGTGGGCAATACAATTGTGCTGCCAGTTCAGTAGCAACATTTAGAGCGGTTCTCTCTCGCAGTTTGAGAGAAAGTTTAAAAAAAGGTTTTCTCCAAACACCATATTATATCAGTTTTTTAGGTTTGGCGAGTCCCTGTCTTCACTTGGTCTCCAATCATTATTTGAAAGCTGGGCTTTCAGAGTCTACAGCTTCTTCTGCTCAACGTTAGAATAAACAGAGATGTTGAAAACAAGGCTTGGTTTTGATCAGCTCTAGTAACCAATGGTTTCATGTCAGAGCTTGTTCCGTCCTCTTTTCAAAGTTAAATTAAAGTAGTTTAGATAGAAGGTCACTTTTTTTTTTTTTGGCTTAGAGATTAGAAATAATCAGTTCCTCCATGATATCATGATGGCTTTTTGTGATCATTGCAGCCTAATTTTACTGATTTTGCAGGACCTTTTTCAAAACATTGCGGTCAAAGTTGCAAATTTCTTTAAACTTTCCTTTTGTCTTGCGTAAAAAGTTGAAATTGCTGCACACAACCTCCCCCCAAAACAACAAGATTTTAACATACTTGAAATAATGTTTTCAAACACCCTTAATATAAATCAAATCATGCCCTCCTACCAAATGCCATCTCCCTTGTCTCCAGTTTCTTCAAAGCCAAAGAGGAGCTTCTGAAAGAGTTGAAGTTCCAGGCTAGCTTGTACAGTGACCTTCCTCTCCTGGCGTCAGATCTGCCCTACTTCCCTCCTGAGGAGGATGACGAGGAGTTTGAAGACGGGATACATCTGGTGGTGTGTGTCCACGGTCTTGACGGTGAGACATATTTCTCCTAAATTTTCTGAGAACATGTACCTCACTAGCAGACAGCCCTCTTCAAGTCCCTGAGCTGAATTTCTTTCCCCGCAGGCAACAGCGCGGACCTCCGACTGGTCAAGACGTTCATTGAACTGGGCCTGCCAGGATCCAGGCTCGACTTCCTGATGTCTGAACGGAATCAGGTGCGTTTCAGACGATGAGGGAAGCAAAGCAGAGCAGATGTCACACGTGAAAGCTCCTCAAGTCGATTTGCAGATCGGTTTATTCTGCCGTGTCTTTCGCCACAGGCAGACACGTTTGCAGATTTCGACACCATGACGGACCGACTCCTGGATGAAATCATTCAGCACATCCAGCTGTACAATCTCACTATTGGCAGGATAAGGTCAGTGGCTTAAGGGATTGCAACATTATGTATTTTATTTGGTTTTTAATTACTTTTTTACAATTAAAAAACTGAAAAAGGTTAATTTTTTCAGTGGTAGAGTCACCACCTTCTATTTCTAAGGGGCAGCAAAAGCAAATGAGATAAATTAACGCTTCTTGCCAAAAACTGGTAGTGCCAGTGGACATGTTACTTTGAAGTATTGTTTAAGTAGTTATTGAACTGTTAGCATGTTGTGACATTCATAAAGCTGTTATAGAGCAACAGTGTCTACAGAGGCTTTTTCAGGTTCGTTTTAAGACTAACTGATATGGGAGATCATCATCGTCCACAATTATTGATTAATCAATCAGTAATTTCTTAATATTGATGAAAAAGTACTAGTTCCATTGGTAGGCAATTTCTTACACAATAACACTGGAAAAATGTCTCGTTATAAATGAAATAATCTGATAATGGAACTAGCACTTTTTTCATCAACATTAAGAAATTATTGACTTAAAACAAGCTCGTAATTCTTGCTGAAAAGGTACATCTAAGTTAGTTGTCTCTTATTTCAAGTGTTGTAAGATATTTTCACTAGAAACTGAACCAAAAATCCTTGGTAAGGTTTTGTGTTTTTGCAGTTTGGTCTACCTTCTTTTACATCCTTTGCTCAGTCATCTACATAGGATGAGAAATATGATTTTTGTCCCCTGTATTAGCTGGCTCTCACTTCGTGTTAACTCTGAACAACTCCACTTCAACTGCTAGAGAAAACTGTCTTCAGGTGACTCTGAAGGTAGTTGTTGGAACTGTATTTTAGAGTAAAGATTTAAGAGCATTATTCAGATTTTTATTGGTAAAGTAAAACAACCATTTATTATTTTCCCTTCACTCAACCACATACTACTGCATTTCTAACAAATTCATTCCCTCAATAACAACTTAACCAGCCCACAGCAGCACACAGGTTGGCAGGCAGATGGCAGCAGAGTCCTTACTTTGACTCTCAACAAGACCTTAAAACGAACAGAATTGTTAAATTTATGATAATGTATTGACACGGCATGAGTAAATGACAGAAAACGGATGACAAGCTCTTATCATATGTTGCCAATAAGCCTCTGACTTTCACGTGATAGGCCGCGTTCCTCTATGCAGCACACTGCTGCCAAGCTCTAATCAAATTAAGCTATTCATCTTCTCACTTAATTGCCCCCAATGTGCCAATTCGTTTCTTTGTTGCGTGTTTCCACCCAAGTTTCTCCAACTCTCCTTCATTGTGACGTATTCTCCTGAGAGCGAGCATCAAAGCCAAAAAGCAGCGGACTGCCTCAACAGCATCTGCTTCTTTCAACATTATACCTCTGTGTTCAGTTAGCAGGGAGACAGATGAGAGAGAGAGAGAGAGAGAGTATCGGCATTACAGTAATTAAACTAAGCGACAGAAACAGCTTGATGAAGCTAACGCTTCTCACTGCTGTTAGCTCGCATCTCCTCTGGCTGAGCACGGTTAAGTTGTCAGTCGCTTTGAGAATGTTCTGCGTTACCAGTTGCTGATGTGTTGAGCTCCTGGAGCAGTGTCTCGGGTCAACGCCGTCGGGTGAAACGTGAAAAAGTGAGCTGCAGAAAATAAATCCTATGCCGCTGCTGAGGCAGTGGCGGACGGGTTACCTGAGTGCTATAGTACTCAGGTAAATTTTTTGAGTATCTTGACTGAAGTATTCATTTTTAGGGGAACTTGACTTTCCCTCCGCTACATGTCACAGATAAATACTGCATTTTCAAGTTTCTAGGAAGCTTTTGTTATTTGTTCTTTTTGGTTGAGCATACCAGGGGCCACTAGATAAATGGAGGAGTAAGTCAGGAAAAAATGGAGATTTCAGAGGTTTTTTTTCAGAGATTCAGAATTAATCTAAAGATTTCCTAACTTTTAGGAGAAATTTTACTCTTATCTTTTTCTATCTACAATTGTCATCGTAGCATAGCTTTATTGTTGCTGTTTTTTGTTGTTGTTTTTTACTGAAATGCAATTGGTCACATGCTATTCTATGGTATTACTTTTAGTTACCAGTGTTGCTGTTTGTGTGGAGGAAAACACATCTCTCCTGTATCTTTTTTTGGGCGATGCTTTTTTTTCTTTTCTTGAATAATACAAATATCTATCTTTTTTTATTGCATTTCTATGCTGAAGTTTTCACCAGTGGTGTAGACCTTTTTTGTAGCAGAGTGGTTCTATATATGAATACTTCAGGTGGTTTCAGTTACACCTTTGAATACTTAAGTATTTCAAAAGTAAGTACTTCAGTACTTTAAAACTTGAGTAAACTTTTGACCAAGCAACTTTTCCTTGCAGCTTCATTGGCCACTCCCTGGGCAACGTCATCATCCGGTCGGTGCTGACCAGGCCTCGCTTCCGCTGCTACCTGCCCAGGCTGCACACCTTCCTCTCGCTGTCCGGCCCACACCTGGGAACGCTGTACAACAACAGCGCCTTGGTCAGCACAGGTCAGTTCCGTGCTTAAACACATAATCTTACTAAGTATTTTTGGTCTAGATTCTGGTGAAAACATCTTAGTGCACTTGTCATAAGACAAAACCAATTTACAAGTAATATTTTAGAAAGACATACTTTGTTTTCAGTAAATAATTTCTCAATATTTATAAATACTAATTCCACTCACAAATTTTTGTACTTGCAACAAGGCATTCTCTTTATTTTATAAATTGAATAATGTACCTCTTTTTTGACAATATTAATGGAAATATTGACTTATGACAAGTGTCTATATCTTGATATTAAGTTACTTAGGTTTTCTCTTATTTCAAGGTTGCTGACCAGAATACTTACCAATTGGTAAGATCAGATTATCAAAATTACATTTGTTCGCTAAATGCCACAATATATTACCAGTAAAAAATAAAGTTTATATATTTTTTTTTTCAAATTCAGAAATTGACATACACTTTAATCAGCTTAAAATCACCCAGATGTTTAATGCAAGCTTCTGTGTTCATTAAAATTCACATCATGTGAGTTAAACAGGTTCACCTGAGGCAACATCTCAAACTGAAACTCCTCCTTATATCCATCATAAAGAAGCAAATTCACGTAAGATCAGAAAATTGCACTCTTGGGAGGTTTTTTGGAGTTTTCCAAGTTAACTTTTGCCTCTACCAGCCCTGGATGAACTGGTTTTCTGATTGATTGCTTTCTCGGCTGTAAGACCAATCTAAAATTATTTTTTTCACAGGAAGTCATGTTTTTGATGACTTAAATGTATAGTTGGACCTTGAAAAGTGGGTGTGAGTCTAACTCAACTGCAGAGAGTGCTGAACAGTAATTAATTTACAGTAATTTCCCGGCTGGGATGAATAAAGTACTTCTATTCTATTCTATTCTAACCAAGATGTTTTGAAAAAGCACATAAATCTGCTTAATGGTGTAGTTGAGGATATTTTATGTGTACTAACCTATTATGTGACCACCTGTTTACAGCAGAACAAACTAAATCTGTCACAAGATTAATGATCGACTGTTGGTTGGAAAAACACTTTGTCTTCTGTCTTCTCAGTCATACTGGACACTACAAAATGTATTGCATGTATTGTATTTGATTGGAATCGTCATGGTAATACAATAATTGCTTTGGCCTGATTGGACGCAGTATTGATAGTATTTATTCAGCTGGGTGAACTCTAACTGCTCACATGTTTAAACCTGACATGTTTGTTAATCTGGTGAAAGAACTGGTAGAGATTTGGTTTATTAGAAGAAACAACAGTTATTGAAACATCTACATTTTTAGCAATAAAATCACATTTAAAAGCGCATATTTTCCAGACCGCATAGCTCTAGTGCTTGTATACAAACCATTTTTGGCTTTTCCAAGTTTCTGAATAAATTTGGTTCACATTTAGCTGAATTTAATCTAAAACCTTTCTTTCCCGGTACCATTGGTACCAATGGGAATATACCAATGTACCAATCAATGTATATGCATTGATACATTTAACATATCAATGTTCCTTTTCTTAAAGCTGTAGCAGGCAAATTTTCTAAAAATGGTTTATTTATTATTTTACATATTTGCTACTAAAACTGTCACTATGTTCTGACAGTACCATCATCACAAAACATGTAATCTGTAAAAAAAAAAAAAAAAAAAAATGAGAACCTAAGCCTCCAACCTGTGGTCAGAAACAACCTGTCAGAGCCAGAGGGAGGGTCTTAGTACTGTCAATCATACTCATGTATGCACAAAATGGAAATGCGTAGATATTGCATAAGTTTGACATTTTGTCATTTATCATTTTTTAAATTGCAAAATGATTTTCCCCCCAAAAAATTTCTGCATGTGTTTACATGCGCGCGCGGGGTGTGTGTGTGTGTGTGTGTGTGTGTGTGTGTGTGTGGTGTGTGTGTGTGTGTGTTTCTTGGTCTGTGTGTTAATGCGAAGCTGTAGAGTGTGGGTTCCTTGCTGCAGCTCACCTTCAGAGATCATGTCGTTCCGCGAAAAACCTTCCTCTACACTCCTGAGTCGAGAAACCAGGTACGCCGTGAACGAAGGCAGCGAGCCAACGGCCCGCTTTACAGCCTGCCACTTGAAAGGCCCTCTGTTCAAATATTCATGGGGGAAAAAAAGTTGTCATCTCATCTTTTTTGTTTGTCAAATTTCCGTGTGTCAGCTTGGTCTCACACACACACACACACACACACACACACACCACACACACACACACACACACACACACACGCAAACCCTCCACCAGCGAACTGTGAGAGGCCTCCCTACTGTGAGCGCGGAACAAAGCAGCCGTTTGTCACACAGGCATAAAGAAGATAAGCCTGAAACACCCTCCACCCCCCTAGCTCCCCTCTCTTTCACTTCTCCACTAGAGCTGCAGCAGGCTGACAAAATGATCCAAAACCCTGTCATTGGTAACTCAACAGTGAACTCTCTTAAAAGCATGCCAACAGGAGACCAAAGAAAAAAAGAAAAACAACACACAGCTTTATCATATCAAGCCTGTCATTGTGTTTGATGATTGTACTCTGTGTTTTACAACTGATTTCTTCCCCTTCCTCCATCTCCTGCCCTCTTTACCTGTCTGTGGCTCTCTTTCTCTCTCAAACAAGCAGCAATCTCATTCAGTTTGTTTTCTTTTGAGTTTTTTGTTTATTTTTTTTGTTTATTTTTTTGGTGGGCTTTCAGGGCTGCAGTACTTCAAGAATGTGGTGTTGGTGGCGTCTCCGCAGGACCGATACGTCCCGTTCCACTCAGCCAGGATAGAGATGTGCACGACTGCCCTGAAAGACAGGACCACAGGTTAGAAGTGTAGATATTGGGGGATTCCAAAAACTCGAATTATCAAAGGTTGTGTCTTTTATGATACTCTGCAGCTCAGTGGTGGGTGCTGACATTTTGAGGGGTCAGGTCCTCAAGTGGAAAAGAAGGGCACCAGAGGCAAAATTACAAACGTGTAGTGATTTTGTCTAATTTTGGTAACATATGGTTATAAATCCAAAATTGTATCTTGGGCCAAACACTATAAACTAAAAATAAAACATTTCAAGAAAGTACTTTTAAAGGAAATGTCTGAAGAGGACACAGTGCATGAAATGAAAACAAAACTGGAGTGGTGTCAGATCTTCATGGATCTCTCTTCAGACTTTGGTGAAAGACCAATAGCCGTTTCTCTCACTGGCACTAGACATGCAAAAAAAAAAATCGACCTGTTGTTTTACGCTGTTTGCTTCATCCAGAGTGTTCAGGTTCTTGGCTATTGACAAATAATTGCTTCCTGGAGGCTTGGACCTTGTTAAAGGTTTAAATTTTACCCAATCCCTGATGTTTCTCCATCAAATATGCAATGAACCAGTTCAACGCTACGAAGCATTGAACTGGTTCATTACTGGAGAGAGTAATGAACCTCCCTGCAGAGAGAAGTGCTGAGCCGAACCAGTCGGTGGTTGTTGTAAATTTGGAGGCGTGGCCAACAGGGAATAAAAGGCTTCCTTCTTCACTTCCTCTACTGCCATGACTAAAACTACAGACAGACAAAACAGGAAAATCCACTTTGCCGTTTACAACTTCTTTCTGTTCTCTGATTGGCCAATTAGACATTTTACCAGAAGGGGCGTGGTGGTCGTACAGGGATAAAGCTGACCCATGCATGGAGACCCTCATCATGGCTGTCACTGGTTTGCATTCTGACCTAATGACCTGTGCTGCATGTCTCCCCCCCTCACAACCCACTTTTCTGTCTCACACCTGTCAAGATCTTTGAAAAGAAAAGAAAAAAAGAATAAATTCTACTGGAGGAATCCAAGTCAAAGAGAGAAAACTAAGACTGACCTGCAAGCGAGATATGAAAACAATGGAAAAGCACATGAAGGCCCTGGTCAGGCTAGACACATGTTACCTAGAATGCTTCCTGCTTTCACATATGCATTCAAATCTCACCAGAGTTCATTTCAACCAAACCAAGACTGAGGTTTGGTCTGCATCAGAGTTCGATTACACAGTCACACCTCCCTTTCTAGACAAACAAACTATAATTTATAAACCGGGCTGGTGTGATTTACTTTTCACAACAAAAATTACAATTAAGTCCATAACACACCTTTTTTTTAAGACAATCTCTTATTCTTTCATGTTGTCTCACTGCATCTTCCTTCATTTTGTCCTGAAGGGCCCGTTTACACCGAGATGATCAACAACCTCCTGCAGCCGGTGGTGGAGGCTAAGGAGTGCCACCTGATCCGGCAGAACGTGTTCCACGCCCTGCCAAACACGGCCAACACCCTGATCGGCCGCGCTGCCCACATCGCTGTCCTGGACTCTGAGCTCTTCCTGGAGAAATTCTTCCTGGTGGCGGGGCTCAACTACTTCAAATAGAGGCATTGGAACCACAGCTTACCAGAATCGAGAGTGGAGAGTCTACGTTTTCTCATTACTCTCTACAGTCCATGTTACAAATGTTGTTACAAAGAAAAAAGAAAATCCTGTAAATCCTACCTTTTAACCTCGTTAGCCATCATCCTAAAAGAATTAGCGTGTCATGACTGTTCCTTTTGAAAACTCTAGATGAGTGTGACATGTAGCTACCCAACACGAAACATCTGACGGGGATGAAAAGAGAAACGGAGGATGTTTTGTCTGCCTTATGAGTACGCTCTCAGCCAGAAACACAAGCAGAGGCTAACGGCGTTCCCTGCTCTCCCTTTAGACCTCATTTAGAACATCCTGTGTTTGCTGGTTGATTAATTTTTTCGGTAAGAGTCGCACCGATGTTGTTCTTCATACCGTCTGTAGAACCAATGCAATAGATATGCGGCGTTTAAACCCTATGATTGTACATAGAGTATATTGCTGTACAGAAAACAGCTCTTCCTTTATACATAAGAGATATATTGTTTAAAATTATTTATTTTTACGTATCTACGGTGTAAGTACTTTTAAATGTGAACGTCAGTGTCTTTGTGTGAACTCCATTGATGTTGTCCCATGTGGGGAGAGGTGGAACAGGCTGTAGCTGAAGATTGACTTCATTCATGTAGCTCAGTTGTCTAAATGTTAAGCAAAAAGTGAGTTATTTTATATTTCTAAAGACTTTTGAATTTTCCAATCAGCAAATTGATTAAAACCCACAACAGCCAACAAAACTACTGAAAACACTAAGTACTAACAACAAAGTGCTAGTAACCTTTGTAACATTTATAAATATCTGCCCATTTAAAAATGTTTAAACCAAATCTATAAGGAAGTAAAATAATACTAAATCTAATAGCAAAGTTTCCAGGTTTGGCTAGATAATGACCTCCTTGCTTAGTAACATTACCATTACACTCAACATTTTTGAAATTTCAGTTAACACAAACAATATGATGCATTATATTGCCAAAGGTCCTGGCTTATCTACCTTAAAACAAATCAACTTTAGGAAGATGGGTTTTTTTATTCATATGGTTTAACATGTCAGTCCATCTCGACATTTTCTGAGGCGCTTGTGGGATGAATTTCCACAAGATTTAGGAGGGTGTTGATAGGAATCCTTGACCAATTTTCTAGAGGATATTTGTAAGGTCAGATACTGGTGTTGGATAAAAAGCTTTTTAGTCTACAACCTGAGGGTTCATTCACACCAGCCCTGTTTAGTTAGTTTGAGTCAAACTCCAGTTTGATCTAGAAAACGCAACTCCTCTGCTCTCCAGAAGTGATGAAAGAGAGCAAGAAGCTGGTGAAAAGAACCTGAACATGATCTGTTTTTTTTTTTACTGAATTTTTGCACTTCCTCAAAATAAGTGAAGCATCCAGTAAATGCAGGGACTTAATTTTTCTCTACTGTGAAGCAGAATATTTCTGAATCTATCCAGAGATGAAAGAAAGTCTGTTATGATATAGGATTTTAACTCGCATGTCCTGGTCAGAGATGGACAGTTCTTCACATTATTACTGGATGTCTCTTAATCACCATGTGACTGACTGAGCAGTTTGTCTTTCTATAGCTCTGGTCCGATGACAATAACTTCAGACAGATGAATCTAAAAGCAGAAGGTGAAAATAATTCAGGTTTTTACATGGCGAGGATTTGGCTGTAGTCTAGCTGGTTGGATTAATCAGGATTTATAGATAAATATAGCTGAGTATCATCAGCATAACAGTGGAACCTTATCCCATGTTGTGATATTTTTACCATGTGGATTATTTATATATGCAAGTGATCCAAACTCTAAGCTCTGTGGTTCTATACCAGTAATCCTGGTGCGTGTGGACGGTTTGTCATCGACAGGAACAAACTGAAGTCCATAACACAGATTGAATGCATCTGTTAGATTACTTCAAGAATTCTAGATGAGAAACAAATATTAGCTACAGGTATGTAATACATGAAGGAGTATTAAATCTAAACAGGCTGCATTCTAAAGGTATTTTAGTGATATATTAAATTCTGTGTTACTGTACAACTATCAACAGTTGTTGACCTCGTAAGTGTGACTTTAAGGCCGTTTTGAAAGCGTAACATTTTACAATATGTTCCCTCTGTGTTTATATTAAACAATAATATGCGTGTAAAAACAAACGTGCTTTCAGATTCTAACCTGCAGCTTTGGGTTTAGCTTGAACCACTTGCTTTTTGTACAGAAACCTCCACAAACAACAGAACATTCCCTTTAGTCAGAGGGCCAAAAGTCTAGAGACACGTTTCTACAAAGAAGGCTGGGTACAACCCAAGCATCAGGACATACCATTAGAGTCTGCCACCCACTAGGTGGTCCTTGTTTGACTGGAAAGTGTTTCTATGTAAAATTCTAAATTATTAAATTTTTCTGACCAGTCAATATGTTATTGTTAGCTAGATTCAATGACAACATATTAGGGTCAGTGTAAGTAAAAATGAGTAAGTTTCCGCCAAAAAATCTCAGAAATTTGGAAGTGAATCTCAGACATTTTCTAGAAAATAAATATTGGATGTTCAAAAGCCTAAAACTTTATACGTTTGAGGAATAAATAAATCTTTTTTCATTTGGAAATGGCCTTTTTTTCCTCCCCATCCACGTTGACCCTAATATGGCACCATAAAATTCACTATGATCAACATGCTGGTGGCTTCACTTAAAAAACTAAAATCTGAAAAACTTTTGAAAGTTTTTTGGTTTGGTTCTGAAATACTTTAATCAAAAAATATGCTGCTTGGTGCATTTACTCTTCTAGTATTTATCTAAATGATTTTGTCCATCTGATAGCTACTGAGGCTCGGTCAGACAGTTGAGCTGATTATTTAGTCCAATTATGTGTAAATGGCATGACTACCCCAAGCTATTAGATCAACCTATTGTGAAGGATCTCTATTAGTTATGAGACAAACAGGCAGTAAACAGGCTCACTAATATAATCAAGCTTATATAACGAGAGAAAGAAACATGACTAATTACTACAACATTATGGTCTAATAGCCATCATTTTCCTAATGAGACATTTTTTAATGTCTCGATTAAAATCCTCCTTTGACGTCCACAGATTTCTAATAAGGGTAGGTTTCATTTTTCAGGAAATTTAAAGGGTTTTGAATGAACTGCCATGATTTACCTATGTTGTTTTCTAAATCATCATGATGCATATCAAAATGTCATCAGCATAATGAGAGATTTTTTCTTTTTATTTCTTTGCTACATCCACACTGCATGATGTGGTTTTCAAGCGGTTTTGTGAAAACCCCCGTTTATTAACATGTCCATCATATTGTGTTTACATTTTCTGAAACTAGAAACGTTTCCTTAGGCATTTCATACCCAGCAGCGCTGCGTGACATGGATCTGCTGTGTAATGTATTTATGTACATACAGAGAGCTATATTTTAACCTTTGCACTGGTTTGTTGGCAAGTGCACTTTATTGACAACCTTGAATCAACCTCTACTAGCTTTAAAAAACTACAAACAGCTTTTCATGTGTGTGTGTGGTTACTGTTAGAAGATTGCACTTGCTTCTTTTGATCTGAAGGTCGTGTCATGTGCTTATTGTGAGAGGTAAAGTTTGGTCTCATCTGTTTGCTGTCTTGCAGAACAACTGATAACTTGACAAAGTGCTTTTTCTTGTTGGGGAAGCTGTTACATTGTAAGCAGTGATAGTCACTAGCTGTGTTTCTGTTACAAATGTGCACAAATCTTAGTCTATTTTTTGCTAATGTTGAAAAAAAACACAATTTCGCAATGTTTCTATTAAATAATAAATCATAATCACGTGTTCACACAAGTTTTCAAAAATCATAGCAGCAACAGATGTAGACCTTTACATGAGATGTATTCATCATTCAGCGCTCGTCATCGATCAGCCAATCAGAGGAGACGTTGGCGTCTTATTCAGGTGTAGGACCAACAAGCCCGGCCTGCTTGGGAGCGACTACGTTTGAGGCATTTTGGGGAAATTGTAGTCGTGTGTTGCAGAATGACACGGATGTCTAAAAAAAAAGCATCATCCTCGTCTTCTGTCATTATCTTTGCAACATCTGGTTGTTGATCATGTGATTCGTGGGATCTGAAAAAATTTGATACCACCGAAACAAACCACCTCATCTTAGTGCAAAAACTTTTTGAGGAACATAAGTTTTTCTGAATTGGCATGATTCCATTGAACACATTTAGTTACGTAATTTCAGTTTACACAATGTGACGGTTAATGGAAATGCAGCTGGTGACTCCAGTCACCTGGCCGTAGATTTGAAGCATCTTCAAAATGCCACGGCACAAAGCTGCCATGCCTCGTTTTGCTACTCACACACCCCGATACACACGCTTTCTCTGGATGAGGCTCGAGCCTGTGTTTGGCAACTAAGAATAAAAACAGAGAAAAAAATGGTTGAGTGTGCCCTTCAAAGTTAGCTACAAAACAGTTTCCTGCTCTGTTGGAAGGGTAAATTGTCACAAGAGTTACAAAATCACATTTAGATAGTTTTGAAGTCTGATAACAGCGTTTGCTACGTACCAGTATCTGTGAAAGAGTGAACTGATGTTGCTAATGGTGTGTTTTGAGGTGTTCCTCAAACCCAATTCATCCTTCTTAGTTTCTCTGTTTACCTTCAGAACTACGTGACTTGAACCTCTCTGTATTCAATCGCCCTTTACTGGAGTGTGTGAATTATTTATGTGACAGAAGTGTTCTCTACACCGTTGCTCTGCTACCTTTCCTGTGTTTGAACTGATTGTAAAAACGTTTGAAGTCACTGTGAGGAACTTCCATTGATTTCTTCTTACTTGCATACATATATAGTACCTTAACATCTGTGCCAATATTACTGAAATATTTTTATATGTTGCTGACCATACTGTATGTACTCTGAAGTAGCTTGTGTTCTATGTAACAGATTAAAAATACTATATATATGTATATATATCATAGTACTATCCAATGAAGTTAGAAATAAAAAGTATTCCTTTTGCATTCCGTTTATTTTTGCCTTCCTGAGTCTTCATTTAACTTCCCTTTAAATTTAACGCATGTAATTCTGCAATTTTAAGCAAAATTACCACAAGTGATTGTAGATTAAAAAAATTTTATTAGCCAATAATTAATTACCTTTTATTAAGTGAATGGCTACGTAACAACATCTGAGGTCTTTCTTGTATGGGTTGTACACATCTCATATGGCTTGTTAGTGTGGCATCATGGAAAATCGATGTTCCTGTCTCTGGCAAGACAGTCCAGAATACAACACAGTGAGCTTATGTTTTCAATTTCCTTTATTTAGTCCTAACAGAATGGCTGTAAATATTACATAATGAAATAACATTTTCTTCATTTCTCAGTTATATCCCATTTCTTTAATGCCTTGAAACTGGGTCTCTGTCTCTTTAAGAAACTCCTGCTCTTTCTGAACCTCATTAAGCCTTCATTAATTCATCACAACATGGCTCCTCTATTAACTCTTTGACAAGGTCCTCGCTTTTCAGCTGTGCTTCTTTTGACCATATAATTGCATATTTTGACATTTTGATTGTTTTCCAGTAAAGTTGTGGCTTAATTTGCAAAATTAAAATCGGACATTTTTTCACATTATACAAGTCACGATCAAATGTGACGGTCGCCAACCACAAAGAAGACCACCAGACATGGCACGGCTTGTTTTTAGAATGAGTCTAGAGGTGTGCCGATCGATCGGCTACCGATCATAATTGGCCGATTTCCGTGAAAAAGTGTATGATCGGTGATCGCCGATCACGGTCCGTTGTTGCCGTATCTCATTTGCAACCTGCGTGTGCAGCTGATCTCTTTCCTTCACACTGCGCAAGCGCGCAGCAGTAAATCTTAAGCAACGTGGTGTGGAACTTGAACGATCTGAGAATGAACTGGGAAGTGTGCGTGTTTGGTGGAAATTTACCTGGTAGGTGAAGCACGTCAAAATGCATCAACACAACGAATCTAATATAACGTTTAAAAAACAAGCACTTGACGGACATCCGGAGCGGCCAGTAAAAGCAGCGCACGACACTCACCCGGATTAGCATCACGGTCAGGAAGCTAAACAATTAACCTGAAAAATAATTGAAGTCTTCGAGCTGCTTGTGGGATTCTGGTTCTGCTCTCGCTGTTGAACCGCTGCTCCGCTACAGGTAGTAATATTTGACAAACGGAGCCGCTTCAGCTCCACCTGGTAGTGACTCTCACACTGAACCTCTGCAGTAACTTAAAAAAGAAAAGATTTTAGATACGTATTAAAACTCGCTGTTCTAACACAAGACAGATAATCTCTTAAAAAATAATCAATCTCCTCTGCCTCGTGTCTTCTGTAGAATTACTCCGCTGGATCAGAAACAACCAATCAGAACCAGCATTAACCAGCTAGCCAATAAGAAACAAGCAATCAGAACCAGCATTAATCAGCTAGCCATGCTATAATGAAGGATTGTTTATTTTGATGCAGGCTGCTTGATTTTGAATGAATGTTTCCTTTTTTACCTGACATTATTTTACTCATGTATAATTTATGGTACTGAGAGCCTTACTATTAAATATTATTTTACTGACTGCAGGTTTTTCAGTTGTCCTTTTGACTAAATAGCTGCTGTAATGTACCTACAAGTATTTTGCATGTTTTATGCCTAAATTAGTTTAATTTATTGCCAGATAATCTTTTTTATTTTATCTGATCACATAGTAGCATTTATAGCTAAAGCAAAAAGTTAACAGTAAAGTGATTGGCAAAGATCGGTGATTGGCAGAGATTGGCCTCATTGGAGATCGGTATCAGTATCAGCAGCAAAAAACCTGATTGGAGCATCATTATGTGAACAAACTTATTGAGAGATTTTAATTGTGTTCCATATTTCATAGAAACATCGCAATTACGAAATTATTTTTTTCAACATCCGCGGAATATTGACAATTGACATTTCTGTTGGAAACACAGTTACTGACAAGTAGCTTCTGTCTGAGCTCAACAGATGCTGATGTGTTTCCAGGTGTTTGCTAATTGCTGCCGGCTAGTCTGAAGGAGCAGAATGGGGGAGGGTTGCTCTGTGAGGTGAAAGCTCGGAAAATTGGAAACTGCAGTTCCGAGGAGATTTGTCACGAATGTTGTTCCACCAAGGCATTTTTGCACAGCTGAATGGTTGCCATGGGAGATTATAGGATTCCTCAAACATGCATAAATGAATCAAAGCAACACTCCAGGTAATGGTTTGATGAGAGAATATCATAACTTGGTGTAAAGCTCAAAAAAGCAAATTTTATATAATATTACCCCTTTAATTGTTACAGTATTGCAGAGAAGAATTGCTCTTCTCTGCAATTCAGAGGCCAGATTTCTCTCAGCTGTGATATTCTATTGTTGTGGGACAACAGCGATTTGTCTTTTGTGTCGTCCTTCAGTCGCCAGTCACACGAAACCTAGTGGCAGTTCTCCACTGACACCCCATCTGAACTGCATCGCGTTATGACTTCCATGTTTGTTATACTCAGGAGCCATAAATCCAAGCCCTCAAACAATCCATACTCAGTTTGATTTCTGAGTGTTCTTTCTCATTCTGTGGCCGATTTGTCACCACATGTTGAACACACGAGCCAACCGGGGCTTGTCGGAGTCCCTCTCCTTGTATTTTTCCTCCCCCCCTTCCTTCCTTTACCTGAAATCAATGGATCTCATTTTTTTCCCCGCCCCGAGCCTCCAGACATCACTTCGTCACCACCAACCTAAGCGGAGAGCTGGCCTTTACTCGCTTCAAGTTAACAGCGAGTCGCTCGGTCACATTCGGTTATCGTCAAATGCAGTGAAATCTTAGCTGAAATGTATATATTAAAAAGAAAGGCGCACTCTTCTTTACAGCTTGACCTGCGCAAGCTAGTCCTCCCATACACTAGCTTGCGGAGGCCAAACAAGAGTACATCTTTGTTCTACACGTGTCGCTCCACTTTGGAAGGAAAAATGCATTTTGTCATTAAATCTCTCACCATTGAGGCGGTGTTCGTTCTTCTGTTTGCCTTGTGAGGGATGGAAACCATTAGTCCCAGAGTGATGCTCTGGGCAGGCGTCGTCAATAAGCTAGCCGCCACTGGGAGTAATTATTGCTGCCGTGAAACTGTCTGCTGCTGGAAGGTAATAGGATCTCTCATGGTCTCATTATCTCCCATGACGCAGGATTTCACACTTAAACATCGGGGAAGACAAAGGAACTCGGAGCTGAACTTCTTTGAGTCATAACTGTCTGCGTCTGTTTAGTTGTTCCTGCAAAGGAGGAGTGGGGAGGGGGAAGCGTGGTTTTTGTTGTGGCCATGTTTACTTTAAAAGGTGTTTCTTTGAAGGGGTGTATTCGAGACGAGAACGCTAATGGCTTTGCACAAAATACATGCTTTCAAATAAAAAAAAAACCAACAAACAAGTGTGGTGTGTTATTATGTAGAGCAGACAGCGCAGGAAAGGAGTCCTTTTAACTTCATGCTCCAAAACAGAGTGGTCTTGATAGAGAAAGAGGTGGAAATGGGAACCAAAAGGCTTCAATAAGCTTCTGTCCAATTTCCTGTCAATCAAATACAAAGCAGACATCTAAAAATAGGCTCACTTCATTGGCACTGATGGCTCTTGCTTATGTCGCACCCTTCATTTCCAGCAGAAAAAAAAAATCTCTTTATTGTGCGTTTTCAAAATTAGAACAAAACTTTTATAAAGCTAATTAACCTAATTTATTGCAAAGAGGAATTATGCATTTTTCAGGAATTTATTAATTTATAGCACTATCCACTAGCTTTGTTACCTTCAGATGTAAAAAATGCTACATATATAAATTTAAATGACTTTAAATAATGTTTAGTTCCTGATTTAATGCCTTGAAATTTGGCCTGTCTCTTTAAGAAGCTCCTGCTCGTTCTGAAAGTCCGCCTTCAGGAAGCCATCACAACATGGCTCCTCTTTTAGCCCTTTAACGTTTTTACCACCGTAGCACTGAGAACTAGTTGCTATAATGAGCTCAGCTGATATGCAGTTAGCATCAAGTGTTGCTAATTGCTGCTGTTTGAGCCAGTTTTGTTGCCACAAAATTCTTACAGTAGATTGATATGTAGGCCTTTACATTTGTGGGTAGAACATAATGAATGGCCATTTTGAGCAATCACCGGACTGACCATGTTTGACTGTTTGTAAAACATACATTTATAGAAAAAAGAATAAATGTCGGACACGTCCCAAAACCTGTGGCCTTGGGCCATTGCCCCTGCATTCTGTTTTCTTAAGTTTGTCCCAGGGTGTTACAATAAAGGTCTACAAACTCATGTTGGCATAGCAGGTTTCTGTTATGCATAAATCATTTAGCAGTGAGCTGTACTGTACAAACAAGCCATTCAGTTAATCTGTTTGAAAGTGAGGCACTCCGGTCTAAATTAGAAGAGGAAGAAAGAAGCTTTAGATGAAAACATTTCAAACTTCACTCCTCATGCCAGACTTTGGCAGACTTCCTGCACTGTGACTGCACAGAACATATGGAGTCATCAGCGACGGGACGGGATTGACTTTCAACAAGACATTTTCAACAAATTACAAACTGAGCAGAGAACCGAATGACATTAAATGCCAAAAGTTTTGCGTCAAACTTTTTGACACAGTTCCCATCAACGTTGTGACAGTACACGGACACTCACTTTGACATTCAAAGGTTGTTCTTCCCTCAAACAAGACAAATTATGTACATCATGATTGATTTGCAGCAAACTATTTTCAGCTATTTCTCTGTTTATTCACTTCCTTGCCTGTTGGTTTAGATGCATATATATGCCTCTGTACATTTAAAGATATGAATTTGAAGAGTATACATGGACTATACCAGTGCTTTCCCACCGTGGTCCTGGAGGCACATTGTCCATCATGTTTCAGATGCAAAAGCCTGCTAATTAACCATCAGTTGAAATCAGCAGTGAAGACATGCAGGATAATGTTCTGGTTTGTCCAAAACCAAGGAAAGCTCAAGTGAGTTCATTTACATAAAAGCTAGAAAATACTGGAAGAACGGCAGCTTTTCTTCTTCAGTTTATCTGTGAGGTCATCATCTGTGAAAAATCCAGGAATAAGAAACAGAAAGTATTGTGGAAACAGGAAGCGGTGGTTTACCCGGCAGAGATGAAACTTTAAACCGGGGACAATGATGTCACCCAGAGTGGACACTCTGGCAGCTGGGTCAGTTGGTTACCTGGTAACTCTGTACGCAACAATCAAATGTTGAGGTTTCCCCATTGGGAGGTGGAGAGGTTACTTTGTCCAAAGCTCAGCGGTCTAGTGAACGGTCAATGTTAACAACAATGAGGGTTGACCAGAAGGAACAAATCCAGAATGTGAGGCGATAATCAATTTATTAGGCACCAGAGAGAACAGAGACAAAGAACGAAATATGGCAGGAGGGAAATCATGAAATGAGAAACACTGGACTATAATGCATTTATCAATAAGATACTTTTGGATTGGATTTAGTTTTTTTTTATATTATCACAAGATATCAAAGCAAACAGAGCATAAAATCAAAACTGATTTTATCTGACATGTCAGAATCAGATTCACTTTATTGCCATTGGCAGTGAACAAGTTTACAGGCTAGGAAATGGCTTTGATATAATGGTGCAGAAATAAATAAAACTAAGAAAATACAAAAAAAGGAGAAAAATATGCAAATTCAGATGTTTTATTAAAATATTGTTCATGAGTCAAATGACGTTCATCCACATCTACCTTGTTTTGGTCTTTTACATCAAATCAAAGCTTAGTACAGTGAAGATTGTGTTTATAAAGCGGCAGAATATGGAAAACCATGTGGGACGAATACGTTTAAGAAACTGAATTCAAAATAAAGAGATTCTCTAAAGTCCACGTGTTTTTGTCTTTGTCCAGCAGATGGTGCTGCCACACTCTGCTCTCCACTCCTTTATGACACATAGCATCCTTACTTAAAGACTCAGCAACAAGGCCATTTTGTCAATATGAGAACCCTGCAGTGCTCTTTAAATTATGATTCAACTATTATATGGCATAATGTGCAGTGGTAAATTAATCTGACGTAAAGCTGTAGGTCAGAGGTGCCTTAACGAGTGAAACCATGCAGGAATCCACCCGAGTGTCCGGAGGTAAGCTATTGATCTGGAGACTGACTGCAGAGGCAACATGTGAGGCTGCTCATGTCTCCAACAACACAGAACCAGGTTCCCTTTTTTTAAAGGAATAAAATTTTTTAAAAAAAGGCAGGAAATTTTATCATCTGCATCTCCTTGTGAGGTCGTTCCTTCAGTCATTCCCAGAAACAACCAACACGTGAAGTTGATGACAATCACAAACTACGTTATGGCCAGAATCTCCTGTAGCGCCACAAGACGACTGCAAGAAGGTGGGAAGTTCAGTCAAAACTGATTTTAAAGATGTTAAAAGCAGAAGAATCCTTATCTCTGTTTTTTCCAGTATGTTCTCCTTCTTGTTGATGTCTTCCTGTTGGTCATTTTTGAGATGTTATAAGTGTTGCTGATGATCATGCTGTAACATGACAAACATCCATTTTCAACCACATGTAGATGGAAGTGATAATTCACTGCAGTCTTGAGAGAAAGTGGAGAACATGGTGGAGTTACAGGACGACAGGAAGTAACTTTATTTATCCTCCCCTGTTGTATTTTATTTGTATTTCATACAAAGTAGCTTGAAATGTGAAGTGGAAAATAAATGACTCTTGGTTTTCAAAATGTCTGAAATACACAGGGCCTTTGTAGATCTGCCACCCCTAAATAAAATCTATTGTAACTTTCAAAAGTCATAAAAATAAACGAAATGATGCAGTTGGAATAACAAACTGATGCCCTGATACAGTTTTACATATTCTGATAAGATTCTTGTATCTCATTTCGTTCTTCCATCTGTGTTCCGGATCCTGCTTCTCTTTCCGGCCCCGTATGGGTAAGCGGGTCCAGCAGATGGATTTCATTCTGCTTGTGTTGCCCTCATATATTTTTCATATAATCCTCTCATGGCGATACAGTCAGAACGTGGATTCCACAGTTACTCGTTTCGGCTCCCAGCAGTGTTTCTGAAAAACTCCTGCCGTTTCCTGCGCGCCGCAGCGCCCTTAACTCTTCAAAAGCCTTTCGAGCAGAGAACAAGCGAGTCTTTGGGGAAATTTAAAGCTTGTTTAGCTAATTGGTATCAGAAAACGTAAAGAGTGAAAAACGTATTGCTCATTTGGCTGAACAAATGTAGCGAAGGGCGCGAGCGCGTTCAGCTCGACCGAGGCGGGAGCACGAGAGCACACACGGAGAGTGGAGACTCAGCACATTACCGCAAACCGCTGGATGGAAGAGATAAAGCCAGATCTGACGGAGTGGGTTTTAAAAATGTTAAGTAATCTCCATTGTAATCCCACGAGATCTCTGCATGCAAAGAAATGGTAATCCCACGTAATGATAGATGATCCTCACAAAGGTCCACTCTATCACGGACGGGAGAAGCCGTGAAGCAAAGGTGAAAGGAAAAGAATGTCAGTGCTTCCCGAATAAGTCATCATGACTTTCGCCCTTCATCTTCAAATGTGCTGCACGAGCAAAAAGCGCAAACATGCTGAAGCGAGAGAGACTTCTTGATATGTTCCCAATCCATCTCATTTTTAACTACAGATTAACCTTGATCCCCCCGTATCTCAGGATTATCCACTCACTGACAAGTGCATATGGTATGCTTTTCTGAAATGCATCCCAATCTGTTATCACTGCTGCATTTATTCATATTCCAGATCAGGATAAGATGAAACATCTTTACGTATCAGATTCTGATGGTGCCTGACTGTCCTCTAGCCATCAAATCAGATGATTTCCCTCAGAATGTTAGGAAGATGTTCCACATTAACATGCTCTGGGTGACATCAGTTGCTGGCAAGTGTTGCTAATCCAACTCATTTGCTTTTGCCACTCGTCCTTAAATTTCTGTCTGGCTGTTTGGTTTGAACTTCCTGTTTATCTCTCTGCTCTTTCGTCCTGCTCTCCATCCATAAACATCCTAAAGTCACAAAGTAAGAGTAAATATTCAGCCAAACATTTGGAACTCCAGAAATGTTTGGCCGGCATTTTGTGGAACGTGTCAAGTGCGATGTTCGGTACAGAGGGGATTGTTGTAAGTGTGAGGCCGTTTCCAGGCTGTAGACTTGGCAAAGGACGTCTGTATGCCACTAGACAGTGGCAGACGCCCAAAGACTTTGGAGGTTTTTATGCCAATAAGTTTGAGGGAGCAATTTTAGGTATGGGCCCATGCAGATGTAAGATGATATGAAGATATGCATGAGCAAATTTGGTATGGAAGAATTTACCTTCCCCGCAGAGAGTCCTGACCTCTTTGGACAGGGGACATTTCCACTGCTTGCTGCATGTATCACTATCTACACCAATGTGATTCCTGTAAACATCATGGAAACCCTTACAAACAGATCTGAACCTGTTTCAGCTCCAAACAGGGACATCTAGCCCAATAGATTATGAGAAGGACTTAACTCAAGTTCATACAAAATAATTTAAAAAAATAGAATACCAGACAACTGCGATGCTTAGATTCACTACAAGCCTTTGTTTCTTGTTATTTTGATGATTATAGCTTACAAATAGCAAAAATCCACAACTCAAGGTCTCAGAAAATGAGAACAGAGTGAAAGATGCAAAATCCATGTTGCCTGGAGTCCAGTCTGTGAATTTTCCACATATCTGTTATGATTCTTGTTTCTTTGGGTTTTGGTTTGTGGTTTTTGTTATGTGACACAGTAACTTCAAGTGTAGCCAGCTTTATCAGCTACACCTGCGCCACATTTCACTAAGAAGGTAAAATGCTTTAGTTCTAAATGTGTAAAACAGCCATGCTTTAAATCTATAGCTCTTTTCTTTTTCATAAGAGTCAAAGTAAATGCACCTTTCTAGGAATCCTTGTGCCTCGCAGGCAGCATCATCCTTTCCCTTCCCTTGAAATAATTTGGCAAACACGACTTCTAGCCCGAGGCGCTGAGTCACCTTTAAACTCTCCGTCTCATCCACACACCTCATCAAAACCCCAGAAGCATCTGGTGTTACTGCCCGATGCCAGACATGGCATGAAATCCATAAAGGTAGCACGTGTGTCAGTAGATCAGGTCTGTTCCACCTGCAAACAAAGAAAGCACAAGTCACAATCAGGAGGTATCAGTCGATTTATTGGTTCAGAGGAATTCATAATGATGCAAGGAAGACAAGAGAGAAGGGCAGGAGATTTGAATTTCAAAGGTATGAACAAATACAACATAGGACTGTTTTCTTTGAGGGCTGTTACTGGATGAGAATAACAAATAAGTGAAACTTCTGCTCAGAGTTCAAACTTGTCTTTTGCTTGTGAAAAAGATTATGTATGACTAAAGATTAAAATGGAAATGCCAAACCTTTTACCCTGTTTAGGTTTCCCTGGTCTCAGAAGCAACATTACCAGGGGACCAGTCCAGCACAGGGCCAAACGTTAAGCACAAGCTAAGTATAACTTGATATCTGCTAGTGCTTACCAAATCACATCGTCTCTGGCTCAGTATACTTAGTACAGCATTTTCCGTGGCACTGCATTGTGTCCAGACAAACTTTTTTTTTTCTTACTGGCCCAGTATCAAGTATAATTGACTTTTTTGAGCGTTACATCATGTTATGATGTTACTCCCTCATCAAAATGCATGTTTAAAAAAAATCCTTACATCTCCCATGGCAACCTCACAGAACACCACTCCCCCACTACACCTCCACTCAGATCCTTCAGACTAACCAGGAGCAATTAGCAAACACCTGCTGAGCTCATTATAGGAGCTACTTCTCAAAAATGTTGTTAAATGGTTAATAGAGGAGGCATGTTGTCATGACTTCCTGAAAGCGGAGGTTCAGAAAAAGGTGTTTCTTAAAGAGGCAGAGGCCCAATTTCAAGAAATTAAATTGCAAAGTAATTTTTTAAGTCATATTTTAAATATAGACCATCATTATTAAAATTGAATGTGTAAGCTGACTTTAAGCTGCAATCTGATTTTGAGCGAGAGGAATACGATGGATAGATCACAGAACATCTTTAAAAATTTTTGATGAAGATTTTGTTAATTCTCTCTCGAGATTGGTCTGAAACAATTCAGACCAATCACAGAGATCACAGGTAGACTGTTGAGAGACAAATCAGATGGGTGAGCAGAAGTTCCCCCGGTGTTTCAACCAATCCTCATGGCCGATATCTGCAACAATGAGACTTGCTCATCTTTATTTATGCTTTCAACATTAATCTGTAAATATTTAGTTTAGCATGTGCAGGTAAATATCTAATCATTGAAGTCTAATTCAAAGTTAATTAGCAGATTAGTAGCTGAAGGTCATCCTCTGAAGAGTTCGCCTGCCTTGCAGTCTCATTAACGAGGAAGAGGAGCAACTGGGACCCATCAATTCTAAACATGTAGTCTCCCAAGACGGTACAGTTAATTGGCAACTTGATTAAATTTTAGAATTGAATTGAGGAGTTGGCTATTCACCCTTCTCATTTAGCAAATACGTAGTTTTCTCTGCTGCAGACTGTGAGGGAGAAGAAGCATGTTAATAAAAAAAAAGTAATATGATTCTGAGCTAATTTTTAAAAGCCTCTGAGCTGTTTAATTGATGGCACATGTGGAGTAAGAGTAGAAACTGAAAACGGTGCAACGCCTCCAGACTGAGAGGAGAACTGCTGAATTCTGTGTCCATTTCTAGAGGGAAATGCCTTACTGAGCCATCAAACTGAAATATTAGGGCAGAATGTAGATGTGTTATTTTTTTTCTTTTTGGAAACATGGGGCCAGAGTTTGCTTCCATGCAGACATCCAGCCGGGATTCCAGCATGGACAGAGTAGCAGGCATCTTCCATGCATGCAAAAAGAGGAAAGACATAATGGTGGCGTTCCGCTGCATCGGCCTGTGGAGCCTCGCAGAGCGCAGCAACTCGCTGAAATCTGGTGTGAGCCCACATCATGCAGCGGGTACGGCAGCCTGCTGCGACCACTCCCAGATTCATTATGCATAGCCACGTGAAATAGCATGGAGTCAGAGAACAGAAGAGGATGAAAGTGAAAACTCTGTTAGGCAGGTCAGAAAAGTGATCCAGAGTATTCATGAAAAGTTCAATATGGGGCGCAAAATGCTGATGTTGGAAATGGTTGGAAATGGTTTTAATAAAAAGGAGCTCCGAGGCTTTCTGACTGACGAGATTAAATTTAACTGTCAACCGGAGCAAAACAAAGGACGAGAAATAAGTGTTCATCTTGGAAGATTGAGTCAAGATCGAGAAGAGCCTGGAACATGGTGGGCAGTAAACACACCAACACTTTCCTATGCATCTCCTTTTAATGCGCCATCTAGGATTTCTTCCATTAACTTGAATTCCTCCAGCAGTATTTCTACCAATCAGTGTACGGGAATAGAAGTTGTGAACAATGATATACATTTTCTGCATCGTTTTACAATTGTAGTTTGTCTGTAGTTTTAGCAATGGCAGTGGAGGAAGTGAAGGAATTTGTTCAGTCCGTTTTGGCCACGCCTCCAAACACTGTACTAACATTAACAGCCGACTGGCTCAGCTTGAATGTTCTCTCTTGGCAGTGAAGGATGGTTGTTCACACCGCAGGCCATTTCTGAAAAACTTTCTAACACCAAAAGTCATGGGCAGTTAGCAGTTAAGTAAAGTTTGAAACTAACAACAGCTGATGCCCCAGACTGTCTGGACAAAGTGAAATGTAGAAAAGGGTCTGGTTTTAACCAGGCTACAGGTGGGATTCAATGGAGTTGGATTTTTAAACTTTCCAGCAGTTTGAGTTTGACCAAATTCTACAAGATTTTGGAGAAAGGAACTGAAAGGAAATTAGCAGTCAACAGCTTAAACACCAAGCTGAGCGGAAGGATCACCATCTGATAGATTCTGATGTGAGTTCTGAAGTATTTTTGATTCAATCTGACAGATTATTTTTGTCAAGCAGTAAAACTCTGAAGGCGAGTCAATCTGGAAGTGTTTGACAATATGCGTTTGAGGCAGTCTGCAGACTTATGCTGCCTTCAGATGTGGCTCAGTGATTTCGCCTCAGCCACATAAAGAACAAAATGAAGGCTAAATGTGAAAAAAAAAAAACAGACAGTGAGAAATACATGAAGTAGCAAGTGGTGCTTTGAGCTCAACAGTTCTGTTCACCAAATTTACATTCCATTTGGTTTGGACACCATTTTAAACGTTTTCTTTTGACGTAAATTGATTTTACTGTGGTTTTAAAAAGCAGTAATTCGTGATTTTCTATAAAGAATTTGACTGGTTCATGCTGAGCACAGCACTTCCGCCTGACTGACTATCAATAAAATAATTTGAAATAAAAAGAAAAACTAGCTTTTGAAGCAAGAGAAAAAAATCTCAGAAAAGAGTACTGAAGTGAAATATGTGCATAAGAATATTGTTATATTTTAGAGTTCATCCATCCATCCATCCATCCATCCATCCATCCATCCATCCATCCATCCATCTATTTTCTTTACACCCTTGTCCCTTAGTGGGATCAGGAGGGTTACTGGTGCCTATCTCCAGCTAACGTTCCGGGCGAGAGGCGGGGTCACCCTGGACAGGTCTCAGTACCAGTCTGTCGCAGTTTTAGAGTTTATACTTTTATTAAATTATTCTCTCATTGCTTGCTTTAATATTTGTTGAAAACTAACCTGTGTTTTTAGCAAATGAAGACAAAGTAATCTACTGAATGCAAGATGCTCTAACACTCATAACCTCTTATAAAACAGGAATAAACTCAGCACCCCTTCACTTTTTTAACCAGAGTTTTCACCACGGAGACGACTGTAAACGTCTCACTATTCAAGCAGCACCTGTTCAGTGTTAATAGATCAACACTGAGGAAAATGAGAGAGCATGTTTAATTAGATGTTTACCTGAGGAATATCTCCAGACATATGGATCACAACTTTGGGCTCAAACACTTTTGACATCAAGGAAAGTCAGCAGAGGAAAAAAAACAAGAACAAACTTCTTCATCATGTTGGGTAAGT
Organism: Poecilia picta; assembly: GCA_033032245.1. Lineage (NCBI taxonomy): Eukaryota > Metazoa > Chordata > Actinopteri > Cyprinodontiformes > Poeciliidae > Poecilia > Poecilia picta. The sequence goes on along the minus strand of CM065363.1, from coordinate 25,187,148 downwards.
TTTAATAAACTAAAAACACATTGTTTTAGTTTATAGACTAAAACAAGCTTAAAATGAGTTCATTTATATTGACTATGAAATGTTATATAATGGTGCCTATAAAAAGTTTTCACTCAGCTGGATTTACTTTAACAAATCAATCATGATCAACAAAATGTGACTATTTTGTAAAAAAACAAAAAAAATCAAAAAGAAAAATACTTTAACGTCAAAGTGAAAAGTGTTTTCTCCTCCAGTACCAATGTAATGATATGGTAGAAATATCAATAGTGTGTCTTAATCAATAGCCTTTCAAAAATAATTCAAACATCTTCATCCTTTTTAATTTAACCTTTACTTAACCTGCTAAGGGTGCGGTGCGTTCACACTGCAGCCTGAAGTGACTCAATTCCGATTTTTTGGCAATTCTGATTTTTTTCCAGGGCGGTTCACACTACCAGTAAATGCGACCTGTGCGCGTTCTGCAGTGTAAACGGGCAAACGACCTGAAAGTGTCCCTCATGCGCAGTAGAGGGCGCAATAGCATCAGCGTTCTCAGTGATCTGCCAACCGCCATAAAATGAAGAAGAGCTCAGTGTTTGAGGAAGTAAACATGGAGGCTAACGGTGGAGCTTAGCTTACATATTTGAAGTTGTCCGTCGGAGCAACATATTAACAACTTAATCCTCATATAGTCCGTCATGTTTGTTGTTTTTCTTCCCACTTCCGCGCATCAGGACGCAGAATAGTGAGATTTGTTGAGAATCAGTGACGTTCAGTTCGGATGAATGCGGCCAGGACATTAGGTCGCATTTGAATCGGATACGTATCGGATATGGGTCACATTCTAAAAGAATCCGACCTGCGCTGTTCACACTGCCATGAAAAGATCGGATACAGGTCGCATTAAGTAAAAAAAAAATCGGATTTGGGTCACTTCAGGCTGTAGTGTGAATGCACCCTAAGTTAGTAAGTTTTCAACAATGGGCTGTTCAGAAAACAATAAAACATCATACAACAGAATATCATACAGCGCAAGATAAAAATAGATATGTATATCAGAGAAGAGAAATAAAAATTCAACCATGTTCATACCATCTAAATGTACTTCAATACATGTGATAAATCAACAACCACTGATTTTTATTTTTTAAAAGCCCAAATAAAATATATCCATTTTCTTCCACTTTATTAGATGGTTTATGTTGGTCTCTTATGCAAAATCCTGATAAAAATTGATTTCTGGTTATAATATGACAGAAAAAGCAAAAGCTGGTTGAGGACTTTTCTACAACGGTGCACTGAGGCAACTGCAGATAGAAAAATAATGGAGGGGTATATTTTCCTTAGATTAATCTAAAAAAGAATTCTAGAAGAAAACTTGGACATTTCTGAGTTTGAAAATTTACTAGAAAAACTTTTCTGTATTTTTTTGGTGTTTCTAGAAAATCTCAGTTTTTTGTCAGAAAAGTACTCCTTTTTTCTACTTACATCGGCCCTAATATGCCATCATACTTTTGATAGGACCCTTACACAGCAGAACATTTCTTAGCTCCACTTGTCCTCCAAACTGCTTGTTCTTGTAGCTCAAATAAATGTCGCCTCGTATGATTATCTTAAGGTTACAGTCCTCTCATTAGCAACTGCTCAAATCGTAGAATTAACTTCTCATTAAAATAAAATTCTTCAAAATTTAATTAAGCAAAATCATTAAACCTCTCTTTCTGGTTCGTCTATCTTAAAGTTGTGAGAAGTAGTTCATGTGGGGTTTTGTCAGATTCGATGACGTTTTGGTTCATCAGGTAAGGTCTACAGCTTTGACACAGACCCAGCTGTAAACAAAACTCCTGTTATTTTGTTAAAAATGATTATCTGAGGGAGAAAAAAGCCCATCTCTCTCCTCAGTGTCTTTTAACTATGTTCCCTAGGACCTGATGAATTTAAAGAGGCAAATAATGATATGATTCTTTTATTATGATTCATCAACTTTGCCCATTTGAGCTGGAGAGAGAGCCTCAAGTCATCATCTCTCATTAAGTAATGAATAGTGATTGGTATGAAATTACTTCACCCCACCCGGCTGCCTGTCCATTAGTCCATTAATCAACAGCATATGACTGCCAGGCTGCACAAAATCCTCCTGCAAACAGATCTCCATCACCCTCCATACCTAGCCTTCCCCTACAATACAATCCCCTCGTTTGCATAATGAGGGCCAAAGGAGGGCAATGTTTGCCCAGAATCAAAATGCATTTATGCACAGGAAGTCGTCCAGTAGCTGTCGCTTAATTCACACCTGCTCTTTCCTGTAATCAAAGCCAGGGCTTCAGGTGGAGACGCGGGCACTGCCGCGATATCTCTCGGGGAACGGGAGTCTATGAACTGACATCAGAGGGATATTTATCATTCAGAGGGCTTAAGGAGCCTGCAGAAGAAGAAGAAGAAGAAGAGAATCAGTCAGGGTAACCTTGGCCGTCATACAGCAGAGCTGGGAGTGGGGTTGTGTTGGCTCAGGTGTTAGGCAATCGAAAGGTCAGTGTGTGAATACTCAGTTCCTCCATGTGTCAATACGTCCTTGGACCTTCAAGCAGAGGAATTCAACTAGCATAAAGGCATTATGAGAATGGAAAGAAGCAATTCATTTTTAACAGAAAGAGACCTTCAACAGAACCCAGCTCAGTCTGAGCAGCCGTCTGCCTGGACCGACGAGTGATGGATGATCCATAAGTCTGGGTGGCTCCTTGTGTAAATGTTCTGCTATATTCGTTTGTTTATTTCATTAGTGTGCCACTCAAAACCAAAAACCGTAGTTGTGGATCCTGATTAGCATGTAGCTGTGACATTTCTGCACACACAGAGGTTACCCATCCATCAAGTTCCATCTTCAGCATTTTCTTAATTACTCTGAGACTTTCAGTGCGTAACAGTACTGAAACTGTCTCCATCTAGAGCTGGACTGTGACAAACGTTGGCCCAGCCATTTTTGGTCTTATTCATGTCTTCAACTGGATTCAGGTTTGAGCTTTGAGTGGGCTACATAACACCTGGTTTTTCTTTGATCTAAACAATTTTGTTACAAGTCTGGGTGTTTTTGTGTTGGGGGAGATGTGAATAGATAATCAAACTCTGATCTGCTTGATTTGAAGAGAATGCAGAGGGGCCTGAGGACCGCTCCTCAAGCAGGAAACAGACTATAGTGCAGGGATTCAGGGTAAAAACAACCAAAACAAATGCCTGTGTCTAATGCAAAAGGGGGAAAAAATGTGGCTTTTTATCAACGACAAGAGAAATCCTACAACCATGAAAATCTCACACCACTTCAATGTTGTTTACATTATATAATTAAAGAAGTTGGCTCAGTGTCTTCTTCAGAGGTTTTCGTGTCATTTCCTTTAGCGGTTCTTCCAAAGACAAGGGGGTAAACAAGCTTTTCAAAGGGTTTGGTTCAGTTGACACAGTGCAGCATGAAAGCAAACTGCACCAGCTGAAAATGTAACAAATGTTGCAACTTTGGTCCCCAATTGAACCGACTCTACCAGACTATTCGAAGATGTATGCAACTGGATGTGTATGGATGGCTGAAGTGATAAGCCAAGTCACGCCACTCTAAAACAGCGTGACTTGGGCGGGTGGGTGCTCTTCTGGTGCAAGTCCCAATTCGCAAGAACAGGAAACAGCAAGTATAAACTAGTTCTAAACCAAGTGGTCACTTCAACTGATGGAATTAAACCCAAAAGAACCAGGAGACCAGGATGAGGGATGGAGAAAAGATGGTGGGTAAGGCTACTCAGAGAGAAGTGGTCGAACCAATCCCATATTAGAAAATGATTGCGGCATTTTTTATTTTACATATTTAGTGGACGGATAATAAGCCCACCTTATTTTAACAAAGAAACCAGTCCCTCTTCCAAATGTCAGTCCCAGTGGAACATGTAGATGCGAATTTAGGCTCTGACCTACAGTAACAAGGACACCTTGTTAACCAGCTCTGCTGTACATGATGAAATGAGAAAACCTCCACTTATCCATCTCTGTCAGTGAACAGGCAGCCTAATAGAAGGGATAAGGTCATCACCAAATGTCATGTGTGTTTACCCTCCAGAGGCAGACAGATGGGAACCCAACAGGTTTCCATGATTGAATCATTCCCTTGCTCTGTTTTGAACTGCTCAGACACACTCATCTGGTTTGTTTGTGAGACAGAAATCCAGACAAATTAGACACTGAAATCATCCAGCGCCTTCTTCGGGTGCTTCGGGACAATAAAGGTAATCTTTTTCATGAATTATCAAACAGCGAGAGCTTATTGGGCGCAGACCTAATCTGTATTTATTCACTGCAGTAAAAGAGAAAGTGTGCAAGTGGAGAGACATTAAGAAAATCAACTCCTTGCTTTTGTCAACAGAAAAAAAATGGGAACGCTATGAACAGTTAAGTGAGATGGATACTTCGGCTTGAGCACATGCAATTATGTCAGGAGAGAACATTGTGTTTACCGTCCACATTCCAATTATATACAGATAAAATTGCCCTATAATACTTTTTTTGTGATAGATTCATGGCACAATGAGCTCCTGCTTGTCAGAGTAATGCCGGTGCTTCATTACATATATAATGAAAGGTGACTTTAATTTTTCAATATTTTTTTTTAAAGACCAATCCTGAGAGGATTTATTGCTCTCTGCCAGGCCCAAGCTCATGGAGATCAATAGAACAGGAGTTAGGAGAGGAGCGAGGGGTGCGACGTGTCATCGTTTTAATGAAATATAGATTTGGGATGGTTAAACAGCTTGCTACTGGGGGCAAAATTGTTCACTTTCTCACTGCTAAACAAAGCCATCCATTAAACTGCAGAGAAATCGATAGGTCAGGCTGTGAACAATATGTACCTTTCAAATGTAGGTACAGTTACGTGGGACGGTAGATAATAAATCAAAGCTAAAAGGTATCAAATCTTTTCCAGTCATTGTGTCGAAGTCTTTCATCACCGCAAAACCACTGAGGCACAGCAGTAAACCCAAGCTTCTCCCCGACCCTGAAAAAGTATTGGCCCCCCTTTTTACAGACTTATGCTGTACATCATCAAACAAATTCTGCTATCAAATATTACCTGATAATTACCTAAAGATAGTTTTCAAATGAGAATTTCATCTATGATGAGGAAAAAAAGCTATCCAAATCAACATGGCCATATGTGGAAAAGTAATTGCCCTCTAGGTAGTTGTAAAACAGCTGCCATTAAGTGTTTCATATACCCGGCAGTCATTGATGTCGCTGTGGTAGAAATTTGGCAGATATTTTCTGTTAGGGGCTGCACAGTGGCGCAGTTGGTAGAGCTGTTGCCTTGCAGCAAGAAGGTCCTGGGTTTGATTCCTGATCTTTCTGCATGGTTCTCCCGGTGCATGTGTAGGTTCTCTCGGGGTACTCCGGCTTCCTCCCATAGTCCAAAAACATGAATGTCTGGTTAAATGGTTACTCTAAAGTTGTCCCTAGGTGTGTGTACATGGTTGTTTGTTCTGTCTGTTTCTGTTGCCCTGCGACAGACTGGCGACCTGTTAAGGGTGTATCATGCCTCTCGCCCAAAATGTTCGCTGGAGATACCATCCCGACCCCACTAGGGACAAAGGTGAAAGAGAATGGATGGATGGATTTTTTCTTAGATTATTTGTCTCATACCATATTGTCACAAGTGATGGCCTTAACAAAGTATTTTTCACTAACGTACATACTCTTGCTTTAAAGTGAGATTAAATAAGATTACATTAAATACATTAAATAGTCCACTTCAATACCCTCATTTAGTTTGGGAGTTTTTCGTAGTGCTTTTGGCAGCCATTTAGAGGTGGATTTATGGTGTGTTTCTATCATCGTCCTGGTGTACAATCCAAGTGTGCTTTAGCTCAAGGTTGCAAACTGATGGAGGAACATTCTCCTTCAGGGTTATGGTCTTCACAGTTAAATTTGTGGTTTCAACCTTTTTGATTTGAAGAAACTCATTTTTAGAGGCTGAATGTGAGATATTTTATGTTTGGTCAGCAGTTAATTATTAATTTATTTTTTTTTTACAACTCTCTTCTACTCAGCTAACTTCCTCACTGTTCAGTCATGAACACTGACTCTAAGTGAGAAAAGTGAGACCTCTTGTGATGTTGTTTTGTGACTCTTGCTTGAGGAATGAAGCACTTTTGGAGTAATTCTCTTAGGTTGGCCACTTCTGCAAAGGTTTACCACTGATTCATGATTTCACTTATATAAAGACTCTCGCTGTGCTTAACTGGAGTCTCATTGCCCTAGACATACTTTTTTTTTACCCTCTCAACACCGATACAGTTAAGCCCCAAATTACTCATACCCTTGGCAGATTGATGTTGATGTCAGTAACTTTGTTCTTTGTATGTTCTTGATTTGCTTTTCATATGGGCATGGTACAATACCAAACTGCTGTCTAATGTGTTGCTTGATCAATTGGTCGCATTGGATTTTATTTAGGATTATCAGAATAAAGCTCAGAGAATACAAACACACCAAAAAATAAAATACTGTCAGTAGATGTAATAGGGCTTCTGCAAGTTTCAATAAATCAAATTTAAGTTTTTGAATGAATTTTAAGACCATTAATAAAATTTCAATCATGTATTGCACAGTGTATAAAAGAAAAATAATTTTTAAATATATATATATAATTGTAAGAATGAAAAACTTGAGGAAGAAATGATGTATCTGTAACTCTTGTAACATTCTTATTAAAGTTGAGGACAATTATCTTTTTTTTAGTCTTGTTTTTACTTGTCATCATATATGGCTCCCTATTCTCTTGTGGTTTCATGTTCTACTCCTCCTCATCTGTATTTCTCTTTGTAGTAACAACTTGGTTGAAACAAAATTTCTCCAATAAGTCAACTGGAGCTAGACCACCATATTTTAAATAGATTAACCCTCCGACTTCAGTTTGTGTTGCTCTTAGATCAGTGCTAGCAATGCTAGTAGCAGGACCAACCATTACCTGCAAAGTATGAGCAACGTCAGTGGATCAAAACAACGTTGTTTCTGGGGTCATTTTCTGTCTCTTGTCAGCAGCTTCGTGTCTCTCACACTGCGTAAACATTTTTAACTCCTGTAGTGCCAGGCTTTTAATAACAGAAATGACATAGAATCATATGGGTTAATTACAGAAATGTGCCTGTGGCGAAGACAAACGTTGTCCAGCCAACTGGCTATAAATTGCACTTACACATGATAGATGACAAAAAAAATAGCTAGCAAGGGTATAATAGCAGCTAGTTAGCAGTAGCCTCAACTGCCTCGAGTCACAAACGCCATGAAGATGTCTGAGCGCAACTCAAACCTTTGCCTGTCTGAAAAGTCCTGAAGAAAGAGCCATATTCTGATGACTTCCAGAGATTCAGACAAAGCTGGAGTTTTTAAAGCGACAGAGGCCCAATTTCAAGGTGATAAATTATAAAGTAAAATCTATTTTAAGTCATACTTTTACACAAGTATAAGTATGTTTTCTGCACTTTGTGGAAAACATAACACTGCCCCTTCATTTTTAAATAAATGTAAGAAATTTTAAATTCTTCATTTCAGATACATTGATTTAAAGACTTTTTAAGAATGCTCTGACACCTTGTGTAAAATGACAAAACGTGGAAATTTAGCAACACTTTAGTAGTCGAAGCCTGAGCATGAGTTGTGGTAACACAGGGCAGCTTTTAGTGTACGGTGATTTAGAGTTCTTTTTCTTTTAGGTAAATGTGATGTTGTTCCACAAACATCACTTAGAGCAACAATTATATATCCACGAGGCTATTGAAGATCCCATTACTACACGTCAGTCTGATGACGATGTAAAACAGAGGGTCGGTCACGATCAGTCCCTCCTATTCATCAGAGGCTTTTAAGCAAAGACATTGACCACAAATGGACTCCACCACAACAAACAAAGAAAACCGAGGGAAAAAGGAGGAAGAGGAACGACCACGTGCACGATGATAGAAGATACGCTCAAGTGTTGCAGCAAGAACACGACGCACATCCCGTTGCTTATCACGACGACAAAATGATAATAAAAACAGCAATTACACGGAGCAGAACGTAAACAAGCAAATGCGCTTGATGTTTGTGGCGTTAATGCGTTTCTAAAAGGTTGAGGTCACTTATTTGGAGGCATTCTAATTGAACCTTATAATGACACGTTTGGTTCTGGGTTTGAGGCCTCCGCATTCAGACAGCGGGATCAGATGAAGAAAGCTCTCCGCACAAGAGGTCCTCGTCTCTGAAAGCCGCGCTAATGGCCGCTTTTAACGCAACCTCAGTGACCCCTGAAAGTGTGGGAGATGTTAAAGTGGAATAAATGGCTCCGTAAAAGCCATCCGGGATGTTTTTGTCGTCCGTCTGAGGAAAAAAAAAAGGAATTCTGTGCAACATGTATTTTTCTCTCCATTTTTGTCGGACAGATGAGACCGAGACCCCCGCACTTTATTTCGAGGCTTTCAAACAGCTGTCCGGCATACGCGACATGTAGATATTAATTTAAGAACCGGCCCGGCTGAATCTAATTTCCATTTTGCTTCGAATTGACAACCGTCCGGGGAAGCCTTGGAAAATTGCCTCGCGCAGAATAAGTGATGAAGAGACGAGTCTGGTGTCAGCTGTAATAATGCGGCTGCTTTAAATGCATTGGCACCATTGCAGTGCATAATTACAGTGACACGGGGAGTTGGGGGTAGGGGGATGCCATGTCTCTGATCTGTATCATGTAATGTGAGCGAGCTCAGATTCTCTTCATAAATCATGCACCTCATTCTGGGTGGTCTCTTATCCTGTTAGTAGAAAACAGATGTGCTGTCGTTAGCACTTCTGAGAAACAGCTAGTACAACATGAGGCATGGCTAACATGTTCATAACAAAGAGTTGCTTAGTTTGGAGTTAGAGAATTTATTTTAAATTCAAGTTAGACAGTTAAACTCCAAAATTTTGAAGAAAAAAGAAAACACTCCAAAACACATTTGGACTGCACTGTCAGCACTGCCACTTCTAAACTCTTCCCAACACAAACAAAAGTTCTACTCCACTTCATAGAAAACTGTTAAAATCTCCAGTTTATTTTTTAAAATGGGACAAAAACGCTGTCTATATCGAACATGTCTTAAAAGAAATTTGACTTCGTAATTTAATTTCTTGAATTTGGGCCTCTGTCTCTTAGAAAAACTCCTGCTCTCTCTGAAACTCCGCCTTAAGGAAGTCATCGAAACATTTCTCCTTTAATAACCCTTTAACAAGGTTTTTACCAGTGTTGCTCTGAGAAGTAGCTCCTATAATGAGCTCAGCTGATGCTCAGTTCCACCAGGTGCTGCTAATTGCTGCTGGCTAGTCTGAAGGAGCTACTCTGTGAGCCACGTGTATGAAAGAATCAAGGCAACACTCCAAGAATGCTTTCCTTGAGGGAATAACATTATAATATGATGTAAGCTAAAAAAAAGACATGTAGCTTTTGCATTACACTGCCTTTAAGATGTTTTTAAGCAGATCTACCTAATTTCTATACGCCAGACTGAAAATGCAAGTATGGAGAAAGTCTACATACTTCTGTAAAAATGCAAGGCTTTGAAACAACTTTTATTCTTTTGGTCTGATGTAATATTTTAATCTTAAACATTTTGTTCCAGATAATTACCAGAAATAAAGGCATGAAAACATCAGTCTGAGTCTAATTAATTTACATAATGTGTTTCACTTAATGAACTGAACTACTGAAATAAATTAACTTCTCAATAATATTCTATTTCAGTCAGTGGGTCTGTACTGAGTTTGAAACATTTTAATGACAAGCTTAGCTGCATGAAGGATACATTTGGAAATTCCATTTCTTGGAATCCAGGTGTCACACTATGAACTCTGAACTTGTGTCTTACATGACTCTCAACAAATTGAAGTGACTGCTGCACGTTCTTTGGGTGACAAACTGTTTATAAAATGTGCTTAACTGATTTCACTGTAAGGTCCAGCTGGTTTTCACCTAAGTTAATTCAAAGACTTTGTTTTTGCCTTGTGTTAAAGGGGCAGTATTCTGTAAAACTGACATTTTTTTAACTTTACATCATGTTATAATAATGTTATTCCCTCTCCAAAAACATACCTGGACTGTTGCCTTGATTGTTTCATGCATGTTGCTTTTTGAGAAATCATTTAATCTCCATGGCAAAACGCCTTGGTGGACCTAGCCCCGTTTCGGTGACAAAGCTCCACCTAGATCTGCGGCTTTCAAACTTACAAGCTTCCACCCCACAAAGCAGCCCTCTCCTCCCCTGCAATCCCCCATTCAGCTCCTTCAGACTAGCCAACAGCAATTAGCAAACAACTGATTGAACTGCACATCTGCAAATCTCATTTTAGGAACTACTTCTCAGGGCCACGCTGAGAAAAACATTGTGAAAGGGTTAAAACAGAAGCCATGTTATGATGACTTCCTGAAAGTGGAGTTCCAGAGAGAGTAGGAGTTTTTAAAGAGACAGAGGCCCAATTTTAAGGCTTTAAATGACAAAGTAAGCTGTATTTGATATCAACAGCATATTTTAACAACTGAAGTTAACATAGTTACTTGATTGCGCTATAAACTGGCACTATTTGCCTTCAAAACACATAATAGTGCCCCTTTAAAGACTTCCACATGCTAACACAGACGTGCTTTCATGCGGCTCAAACCAAGAGGGAGGACAGAGAGTTTGCAAGGTGCTTGAATAATGGCTGGCGGAGCGCTGATAACCTTTGGGCTTATTATCCCAATTAGAGCACACAGCTGGAGGAGGAAATTAATTCAACACTAGACCACTTTGTTTGCTTATTTACTGATGAGCACAAATTTGGGAAAGGGGGGTAAACAGAGCCTGATGATCAGAGCTCTAGCTTGGCGTTGTGGGGATGGTCATCAATTTAGCAAAGTGCGCGATGAAACTGATTTGATTCGAGAAAGTGATTGTGATCCAGCTCCTTTCGGCACCGTTCCTGTCAATCAAGGCGAGCACAAGCTCTTCTAAAAACTGAGATTTTACTGAGAAAAACGGATGAGTTTGAAAGTAATAAGTAGGAACAGCTGGACCTCTTAAGTAAACAGAAAGGACAAGGGACGTAGATTCAAGCAGGAGGGGGTATGTTTTCTTACTGGATCACCTGGCTGGCACATTTTAAACTAAAAAGATGTCTGAGAGCAGAGAAAATGGCACTTTCTCCCCCCCCTTTTTTCCCTCCTCATGCCATAATGTGGGTTTCCTCTGAACTGGTGTAATTCCCCTCCCAGGGGGACAAGGTTGTTCCACATGAGCTGGTTCTCTAATAACCAACCCAAGCCTCCAGTGAAAAATCCATTAAGGTCAAGTCATGCATACTTGATTGAACATCTCGTCTGGTGGTCTGCTAAGGAGAGCCATGAGTCTAAGAATACCACATTAATCAGAGGGAAAATGTTTTTATGGTTCCGGAGCCGCAGATGCTCTTTAGGGGGACTCTTTTGGCACATTTGTATCATTAGGCGGATTTCGCAGCGTATTTCCAGCAACGGCTTGACGAATGAGCGGCGAAGTCGCATGTAAACAAAAGAGGCGAGGGGGTGGAGGGGCTTTTAAAAACTTCCGCTCAAACATCCCCCCCATGGGGAGCGTCTCTGGGTTCCGACACCCTCCCCGGTGAATTTTACTCCGTTGTCCAAAAGAAGCGGGACGACAGAGAGCCGCGGTTGGAGCGCGCGCGGCCCAAGCGGTGTTCAAGAGCACCGTGATCTGTCCTCCACCTCCTCCAATCAGAGGCAGCGCGTGCTCTCCCTGCTCCATTAGTTCAGACACCGCATCCATCGCCGGCGAGCCTCGCGTGGGCACGGCGGACAGACGGGCGCGCGCAGAGGTGGCACGACCAAGGACGTCACCGTCTGATGCGGACCGTGTTCTCCGGTGGGTGCCGGTTTTTTTTTTTTTTTGTATTGTGGCAGTCGAGGGTAGCACCTAGCCAAGCATGAAATCACCTCTCCTCAGCTTTAAAGGGCTTACATGGATTTTTAATGATGAGCCCATATCTTTTATACGCCAAACATACTCAATGACTCCATTCTTTCTTAATGCATATTTAACAGTATGAACGGGGACAGAGCTAAAATAAGATTAATGGGATACGCACCGACGCAGGTGTCTCTCTTTCTCTCCGTCGCTACTTAATATTGAAGTTGTCATGTTGTTAATTTGCATACCAGATTTAGTGAAAATGGTTAACATGAGGATGCAGTGAAAGCAATCAAATCAAGTTCTAAGTAGATATAGTGGCTCCCTATTTAACATTTAAAAGCACAAATCAAACATTTATTTGAGGATGTCCTACATTCATAATCAATGAAACATCACTATAAAGCCTTTCTGTGTCTTTACTAAATAAAACAAAATAATGCGCTAAAATTTCTGTTCATGTTATGTGCCTTATTGTGAATTAGTTATGCAAATGAATAAAAATAGTAAATGTAACATGTTGTTCTTGGTAGATGACAAACTTTTACCAGGAAATGAGAGGCATGGATACCATGGATGTAACTGAGATTTTATAATATCAAGATGGCATAATATTTCTCAACAAAGAAATGTCTCCAACATTAAAAATTTCTACGTTAGGAGTGCACACATCCACTTTGCAACTATTAGATCCATTTCTGTTTGAACACCTGGATAAAATGGCCGAATTTCCTCATTGTCACGTCAACTTTGCCTGGTAAAGACCCATTCATTTGATTCAGATCATATATGTCACTTATTGAGTCAAGTTTTTGACATAGATTAACCTTTCAATAATATTCAAATTAATTTAATATGACATATTCGACATTAGACAGACTGGCGACCTGTCCAGGGCGTACCCCGCCTCTCGCCCGGAACGTTAGCTGGAGATTGGCACCAGCACCTCCCGACCCCACCAAGGGACAAGGGTGTAAAGAAAATGGATGGATGGATGGATGGATATTCGACATTAGTGGAATATCAACAAAGTGGAAACCAAACAAATCATACAAGCCCATCATGAGAAGAAAATAAATCAATCAGAAAGAAAACTGCTCATTAAAATGTTACTGGATTTAACAAGCCAATAAAACCAGTGGTTTAATGTCTAATAGACTAAGGTAGTGTAACTAAGTCCATCAGGTAAAACGTATAACTGAAGGTAGTTTGGTCCAGCCGGTGTTCACACCATGCTTCAAGTTGGTTTTTACCAATCTTGGTTTCCAGTTCCTATCTCCATTTCTGTACCAACATTCTGCCAGTTTGTCTCTCCTAACAGTTTGGATAACATTTGTTTTGTTGTTGTTTTTGTCTCAAGATGAAGTATTTCAATTATATACTGTATATATATATATATATATATATATATATATATATATATATATATATATATATATATATATATATATATATATATATATATATATGTATGTATTTTATATACTGTATACTGTATATATATATATAATTTGGAGTTTACTTTCTATATAAAAACATTGTATTGCGGATTATTTTCCCTTACTTTATTTTCTGATATATATATATGGATTTATGAAATATGACAGATAGACCTGCTAAAATAACTAAGCAGCTTCTTGGAAGGTACTTACTTTAGTTTGACCACAAATTTAAGTAAAAAAAAAATTTGTTTATTTACTTTACTATATAACTGTTTACCTTGCTATCACTACATCGTTAAGGTTCTCGCATAACCCTTATTTTGTATTCATCCTGCTGTTTCTAAATGCACAAAAGGGATTAAGATGATGTAAAGCAATTAAAATATTTGGTCATTAGGATAATGACAGCATTTTGAGCTGCTGCTCAAAAGAAAGGAACAAGAACAAAAAAAATGTGTGTATAGTGTTTTTGGCTTCTTTGGAGGTGAGATTGTACTTGCATAATATTTCATCAGTAGTTCAACGACGGCTCCCATCTGTTCGGCCAAGTCTGTGGCTGTACTGCCAGAGGGGAAAGCCAATCAAATTAATCACTTACACTTTAACCCTACAGGGAATCTCTGAGTGCCTAGATAGAGAAGAGAATATTTATAATGGGACATGATCCTCCCAATAAGTACAATGGCAGGAATGTATGATTATCTTAATTGGAACTGGTCAGATGTTACCAGCAGCCAAGTATGTTTCTATCATCAGTGGGAATACTCACCTCAGCTGTCCACATTAAGAGTCAACTGAAGGAAACCATATGCTAATGTGACCTTCTCTCAAGTTGGCCATTTTGCTGCAGTTTGCTTAGTTTTTTCTATCCAACTCAATAACTGCTTCACTTTTTAGACAATAAACAACTTAAGTTGTACATATCTGGAAGAATTAGAAACAAAGCAAAAAGCTGTTAGTGTCAGGATTTTGTCTTGTTGTAGTTTTATGTTCATTGGTTAAGAAACCCAGTTATTGTTTGGATCAGATCAGCCTTCTTTCTGTTACACATTCAATTATGTTTATCTCTTCTTATGTTATAAGTCTTTTCAATGACTTATAACATGAACAAATTTATTTACGTGTGATTTTAATTGTGTTTCTCATTTAGAGGAAACACTACAATTGCAATTTTTTTTTTATCGGCATAATATCAGCAATGTTTAGTACAAATTTGTTATGGAAACGCAGCTACTATTTGGCCTATATGTTTTGAAAACCATGTAATATTTGGATTTGAGGTAATTTTTTTTGTCTTTGAGACTTTAATGCTCTTCTGTTCAGCATGCTGAGTGTGTACAGAGACCAAAAATTATTGACTGAATTGAGCCTTTTTCATGAGTGACTCCACATAGCGACTTGCATCGACTCCAGGTTCTGTTATGGTTGTGAGGTACCCTTATCTGAGTGTGGTCACTTCTCTAGCTGTTGCTTCGGCCGATGAAGGTTCCGCCTGCTGCACTCTGTGAATGTCCACATAATGGCATCACTTACCGATAGTCTGAACACTTTCTGCTGCCTTTTTTATTGCCTTTGACCCCTACAGTGTCATTTAGGTGAGCACTCTAAGTGCCTGTTAGAAAGAACTGCTGTATGTTCTTGTAGCAGGAAGATAATGTCAGCAGAGAAATCATTCCAGAAAGCAAAGTACGGCATAGTGTGGGATGCACTATTCACATCTTGGCAGTTGTCTTTTCAAAGTGCTTGTGAGTGACGTCTGCAGCAGAGTCTAATCCATACTAGAGAAAAAAAAACAACAAAACCCCCCAGAAAAAATCAGCCAGGTAGTTAAAGCTTGACCTCAAATGCTTGCTTCCCTCCAGGAGCTGAAGCTTAGTCATGCGGTGGATATTTAGCGTGTCAGGTTTTTACCTCTCAGATTAACTCGGATGTTAGAATCTGTAGCTGTAGGTGTTTTCGCAGTAAAATGTTCAACTGGTTGGTTGCCAGACCTGCTAGAAACGGGTCAATCCAATAAACACAGACATGCAACATGCTTAGTCAAGAACATCAGTGCATTGTACCATGCTATTCTGAGGTGTTCACAACAAATTCTAGAATGTCCTGGAAGTTGTGACAGGAAGTTCACATCGCACAATGTCGGCTGTCACTTTGGGGAAAAAACATGGAAGTTTGTTGTGGTCCCTTTGGTCTACCACATTTTGGTTATTCCTGACGCTCTGTACCTTTCTTAACCCTTCTCCTTTGCCGTTTTATTGATTCATGTGTCAGTACAAATTTTTTCCAGCTACATAGCATCATTTTATAGCCCAATCAAGTACATTTTAAGTGGTTATAAAACTGCTGTATGTATCAATAATTAAATACGGTTGATAATCTGAAAAATGTAAGTATATTTTAGCTAAAAAGAAAAGAAATCTGTAAGGCGGGAAGATATTTTTCTCACAGTGTTCCATGTTTGAGACTTTTATTTTGAAGTCATATGTGAGCAGTAGTTGAGATGGAAATGGTGACAGAAAAACCAGAAACTTGTGAGAACAAATTGCTTTTGTTTACTGTGGTAATACTGCAACCAGCTGCTACCAAAGCTAAAGTTAGCATCTGCTTCAAAGCCTCACATTTGCTCTAAACTAAAGTGCTATTTTATAGTTCTGAACAAACTGGACCAAATTTAATCAGCTCTGGTTCAAACTCTAACCCGATCAAAGCTGAACTGTTTCAAATAAAAGAGTAGTCTACATTTTTAAAACTCTTATTAAGAATGAAATTGTTAGTTCTCCCCCAGAAACACTGATAAAATATTTCTCTTTCTTGTAAACCAAATATCATGTATGGTTTCTCGTTAGCTGGATGGATCATTAAATCCCTAATGAATTGTTTGCCATAGTAAATTCTGAGCCACATTATCGTCCAGCATAATCTTTACATGCTTTGCTTAAATAATAGCTCAGCACACTTTGTAGATAACGTGGTAATTTCCTTATGCGTCTATGTGAATATCATTTCATTTTCCCCTATC
The DNA here is from genome assembly GCA_033032245.1 of Poecilia picta. Taxonomy (NCBI): domain Eukaryota; kingdom Metazoa; phylum Chordata; class Actinopteri; order Cyprinodontiformes; family Poeciliidae; genus Poecilia; species Poecilia picta. The sequence continues at coordinate 25,170,721 of CM065363.1, read as the reverse complement.
AGAGCTCTGAGGAAATGTGAGATGTCCTGAATCTCCTACATGACAGTCTGAAACCTGACTTCACCACTTTGGCTGAACATGTTCTCTAACACCTTAAAAACATCTTTCTTACATAGCAAAACATGTTTTAAAGAGTCTGTGCACACCTACTTTGCTGACAGTCATACATAATAAGCTGCTTCTGTTTTTTTCCTCTCCTGAGTCCAGAGAATTTAATGGACACTTAAAATGAACACAAAACAAGTTTATTCTCTAAAACTCTGCCAAACTCTTACATCCTCAATCAAATGTGAATCATCTGATTTGTGTTCCTTTGCTCTCCCAAACAGTGATTCGCATGAATCACCGTTTCAAAACACTTTTTGCTGTTTGAGAAGAGCAATATTCCTTTAATATTTCAACCTAAACTGGCATGACGGAGTGTCTGAAAATACTTTCAAAACTTCCACAATATTGAACGTCAAAAGGTTACCTGCAGTTATGAACTCCTAATAATATTTAATGCATGTGATTAATCTGAAACTTTTACCATGTTAATAATATATAACAGAGATTACACTCCTGCAGAGGGTCACCTGGTTCACAGCAGAGCGTTGAACGAGAGTGAAAGATGAATTTTCCGCAACGGCAACAAAACATAAAACGTGTTCAAGTCTCTTGTGCTGCGTTGTCGTGTGCGTGTCTACGTGTTCCAGCTTAAAGTTTCACAGGAGGTAAATGGAGAGGGAGGCAAATGGAGCTGCTTTTTAAGTCATCGTACTGTGACAATGCAAAAGAGAAAGGTAGCTTTTAAAATCACTTTGCTGCAAAAGAAGAGTGACTATTTCCATAATGCATGACATACTTTTCTTGGATCCTGCTTGAGATTAAACTGGCTGTGTGAAGTGTAAAGTGGAGAATAGTAGTGGATGGTTAATGCTTGCAATTTAAAACAGTTGAATGAGTGAATCAGACTTACTTCAAACGCAATTACCGTAAAGTTAACTAATGAAGCCAGTAATGACTAGCTGTATGGGCCAAATGTACACCATGTTTTCATTCATTAACCTTGCCAATTATTTTTACTGCTTGTGAGCTTTAACAGTCTCTCCTTTGTCCAACTGCAGTTGAAGAGGCTTGGAGTAAAGTCTGGACAGGTCGCCAATCTGTCACAGGACAAGACAAAGACACACGGGACAAACACACACACAGACACACACATATTCTTTTCTGAGTGCAATTCAGAGAGTGACATTCACGAACAACTCAATTCTTTTGAACCAGCACTGAACGTTAGGACCAAAGTCTCTGCTAACCAGAGCTGTTTTTTGTTTTTTCACATCTTTGCTTGCTTACATTGCTGTCTTATTGTTCTATTTAATAAAAAAATAATAATTTAACCGGCAAATAAAAAATATAGACGGAAGAGCTGGAAGTATGAGCACACAGAGGCTCTCCAACTAAAGTTCATCACCATCTCTCTGGTCATTGGCACGTTGATGATCAGGTTCTTTTCTTTATACCAAGCAACAAGCTACAAACATTCATCACTGTTGGAGATGATTTCAACAGCATTACCATTGCTAACCTCATAATTAGAATTTTCAGATACTTTGGAGAACAGTAATATGGAAGTAGAGTGCACAGTACAAGGTTAAGCATATGTCCTTGTGGGAAGCCAGAGTTCAGATTAGCCTGGCTGTTGCCTTCTTACGCAATTCCACTCAGTCTTCTCCCTTCAACATGGGATTTCTCCCATTGAGCTGGATTCCTCCAGTAAAATTTATACCGGGCCAATCAGCAAACAGAAGGAGACATTGTGAAAGATGACGTCGTTTTTCTGCGCTGTTTTAGAATTGTTGTCGGCCTGTAACCTTAGCAACAGCAGTGGAGGAGGTCCATGCCTGAATGGCTGGTCACGCCTCCAAAAATCGAACCAACATTAACAAACTCCTCCTTCTACTCAGCACTTCTATCTTCGCAATAGAGGATGGTTGTTTACAGTATACGCCGTTTTCGGTAAGCGTCATAGAGTCAAACTTGTGAATTACATGTGTCACAGCCAAACGTTTGAAACTGGGTAATATTTAAAACTTCAATAGCGTCTGCACCTCCAGGAATCAATCGTTTCTCAACAGCCAAGGGTCCAGACCCTCTGGATGAAGCAACGCGTGGAACATAGGGCTGTTTTTTTTTTTTTTTTTACCAGATTAGCGTTGAAAACAATGTTGGGAAAGAAAAAAAAATCAATTTGGCAATTAGTCAGATTTTCAAATTTGCTGAATTCCAGTGACTTTCTAAATGGATAATCTATAGGTCCTAGAAATTACAGGGTTCTTAATCTGTAGTTTAAGGATCCTACAGCACTCAGTGCTTTCAAAAGAAGAGCTACCTGCAGTATTTGATGTAAACTATTTAGTGCAACTCAATCAAGTCTAATTCACATGACTTTTTGCTCAAATATAAAGCCAGTTTTTAAAATCACTACCTAAAAATATTTCCTCTAAGTGTTGAGAGTGCTACTATTGGAATGTTGGACTTTGTGAGACGGTTAAATTACTAGAAATACTTAGGTCAGTCAGCTGGAATGTATTTTCATTCAAACAATTAAAAGAAGAAAGGTGGTATTTATCCTCCAGCCTCTGAGCCCAGACTCTTTTTTTTTTTGACAACGTTACGTTTGCGTGTGCCTTCTCGGACTGATTGCCAGTCTGAGACGATTTGACACGCAGAGCTGGCGGGTTGCCATGCAGTTGGTTCAGTCTGTGCCGCAGACAGGACTGTCAGAGCTATTTGTCACAGCTGTGTTTAGTGATCACAGTGGCTGTACTCTGTGTGGCCTTTGCTTCTCCCAGATAGAAGATCTAGAATTGGTTCAACTACTAACATTATCTTATGTCTGTATGAGTATTTATCTCTTCTTTCCCAACTTTAGCGGCACAATGTCAAAAGTCTATAATTTTTATCACCACAGACCAATTTGAGATTATAAGATTTCAAGGTACATTAAATAATTAAATTATGGATTCAGCTCTTATTCCCACTAAGACTTTTTTTTGCTGCTAATATTTTATAGGGACAGAGTGCCTATACTCTGCCATTAGGATATAATTATGAAATCAGACTGATTAACGGGTTTGTAACAAGATCTTGTGGTCATAACAGGTCATGTTAAAATGCCTGAAACACACGAAAGTGAAATCTGTCTCAAAAAGCACCAATTAGTTGCTGCCAGCATGATAACATTACCTGAGCTAAAAGACTCATTCTTGGTTATTGGTGCATCCAAGGGATGAAATTTAACTTTGTTGGGTTGACAATTGTTCATATGGCGACGATGAATTAGGGCCTTATTAAGAACAAAAAATTAATAATTAGATAAAATTGCAAGAATAAACTCATACGAGAATAAAGTCGAAATAAAAATAAATTCATAATATTAAGAGGATAAAGTTGAAATAATGAAAATAGTCATAATGTCAGAATAATTCATTACTAGAATAAAGTCGTATGAGAATAAATTCAAAATAATGATTAACAATAATAAAGTCACAATATTTTGACTTTATTCTCATCATATTGACTTTATTGTCTTACTATTATGAATTTATTTCTGTACTTTTATTTTTTTACAATTTTCTTAACATGGCCATAACACTCCATCATACGCTTAAGCTAACACGCCAATTTTCGTAGAACTAGCCCAGTGTCTCTGTTGGTAAGCTTTAGTCCGATTTTAAGGGCTTTCCTAAGAAAATTAAAATAAAAAAATGATGAATCAAATGAAAAATGCCTTCATTTTAAGGTGTCTAAATACTGATTTGGAGAGTTTCAACAACTACTACATTTTACAAAGAGATAAAACCAAATGATAAATTAGAGAACCATGAAGCCAAAATATCATTGATTGAATTTAAATTGAATCATGTTGCATTCACATATCAAAAATAAAAGTACCAACCTGCTCCTGTTAGTCTAATTTGTCACTCTGTAGCAGAAACACCAGCAGCTTTTAGATCCACAGAGGGCAAGAGAGAATATTTAAAAGGTGAATAATGTGCAGAAAAATTGATATCACTCATGCAAAACTCAATAGCTTTTTGTTGCTGTCCAATTCTCAGCTGTCCTGCTGTGAGCCAGACACTCGCACAACAATATTGAACTGCTTGTTTGCTTCGGACGCGCTCTGATTTCATGCTTCAGCCTCCAGCGTTGTTGTTGCTGTTTGCTCTTGGCTTTTGTGTGTTCTAATGAACAGACTATCCATGTTTCCAATGCTTTTCCAAAACATGCCGGATGGCGTGTTAATGACAAAACAAAAGCAGAGGTCATTGTGACACTGATTTACTGCCATTTTATTTGGGTCAATTATATTGTTTCTGATAAAAAAGAGGCAATAAAAAAATACCAAACTAGCTGATCCCCATCTGTTTGTGGTTAAGTTGGTTAGATCTAAATTTGGTCTAATAAGATATTTGGTGTTTGAGAAATTATAGTAGTCAGTTGTAACCATTTTAAAAAGGCCTCTGTTAAAATCAAAGATTTCACTGTAAGGTTTTTACATATAAAGATAAAAACAAAAGCAGATATTTTGCAGTTTTTCATGAAACTTTTGACAACAAAATAACCAAAAATTACAAGTTTTATATTTTTAGACATATTTCTTATCAGTTTGGAAAATGCATTCTTCTTTTTGACACTTTCACAACAAAATGCAATAAAAAACTAAAATCCACAATAAATTACTGAAGAACCTGCAGCTGCCAACCATGAAGCTCTTTCTCTAATTATCTTTCTGTTTTTCAGCTCTGTGGCTCTTCTCTGCTTTATAAAATGAACTGAATCTACAGGGAAATCCACACTAAGATTGTTTAACTCCAAAACTCCAAAGAGATGTTTCTTATTATTGACCCAGATATTGTTAGACAAACAAAAAATCGACCAAGTTCTCAACATTATTTTATGCCTTCCAGAATAAAAGTTGAAGATGAATAATAGATTTAGAAAGACACACACAGCTGGCAGGGATAAAATATATTAGGCATCAATAATGATTAATGATTACTGGGCTTTATTAATATATTTTTACACAAATATTGTACAAATGTAATGCAAACTACATATTTTTTAAAAATGGAAATGTGCAAAATGCTACAGTTGGCATTTCAAACATTAATCAGATATAACTTTTCCTTTAATGTTTCTTAAAGGGGCAGTATTATGTATTTTCCAGGCATATAGTCATTTTGTTGCACAATAGAGTAACCATAGCTGGGTTTTCATTGCAAATGTGGGCAAAACTTTGTTGATTATTTTACAAGTTAAAAAAAAACACAAACCCTCCCCCCACAATTTTGAAATTGTGATGTTTCCATTAAATAAGAAATGCAATTAGAATCAACAAATATGTTTGTTCACACGATAAATCATTAAAAACATACCGTGTTATCATCTTCCCACCACTTCCTGTCTTCTTCGGTGAAGATGGTGTTTCTTTGGCATTATGAGTCATGTAAGTCGTATGATGCCAAAGAAGCGCTTTTACCAAAATGATGTTTCTGCTGTGGAAGCAGAAGTCGGGTAAAATAACCCATTTTTGGGGGGTAAAAAAGAAACAAAACTAAGGCTCGTCATTCTGCACAGTCCACCATTCTGACCTAAACAATGACCTGATCAGTGTTTCTTTTACTTTCTTGTTTGTAAGTAAAAGAGCGAGAGGAAAATGTATTCAAATAATTCTGTCATGCCTAAATCTATGTAATTTCTTTTCTATTTTTTTGTTATTTTAGTTGTGACATATGAGGGGCATAAAACTTTTTTTTTTTAAGTTTCTCTGTTTTTCTCCAGAGCAACTTGAAAACATGATCTGGTGTGGTGCTGTCACGACGGAAGGAAGCCTGGAGGACATCCAGAAGATCCATTTTTCAAAGGGAGGGATGAGAGTTTCTAATTAAGCCATTTAGAAGCCATATTACTCGGGGTGCAGGGAAGTCAAAAGGCCTGTCAGTTCAGTGGCTCCCTTCAGTTTTACCAGACTGCCTCTTGACCCACACCGTGCAGCTGAAAGCTAAGCTACATGTGAGCAGAATGTCTGCTGAATACGCGCCTGCCTACTTAGTGTCAGGGGGAAAATTAATAGACACAGATGCACCGCAAAACTTGGGATAATCATGTATCCCCTTAGGGCAGTGAGGAACGAGAATCACAGTCTAAATATCTCATTAATTCTAATTCGGGGAGGTCATGGCGAGGTCCTGCCTTCGCGCCGGCTGATGGTTTAATCCGAAAGGAAGTCTCGTTAATGGAATAATGGAGACGGTGACGGCAGGCATTGTGCATTAATGACTTTTTACATTTAATAAAGATTTTCATTTCGATTGTTCTCGGTGACAACCCAACATTAGTGTCTCTTTGACAGTAGTGGGGAAAAAAGAAGACGATTTCAAACTTTAATTTATTGACTCACGTGAAGTTATAAGAAGTCAAACTGGAAAAAACAAGCCCAAATGTATCATTTTGATCCTAGTACCTGTTACCTCTGACTGATAGACGTTGACAACTCAGTAGTCTCTGTGAGCAGCGCTGAGTTCTACTTCGTAATAACTTCAGTTCATTACTCATTTAACTGGTTCAAAGGAAATGACTAAGGCTAGCATGACAGCATCTGCCATCAGAGGTGATCTGCTGTTTGGTTGGACCAGAACTGTTTGATATCGTTGATGATGCACAGTTGCTTGTAAAGCAAATCAAGTCTAGGGAGATCCAAAGCATTTCACACTATATTCACACACATTCAAATGGAGATGGTTATAAGCTACACTGTAGCCACAGCTGCCCTGGGGCAGTCTGACAGAAACAAGGCCGGTGCCACTGGGCCCTTGGACCACCACTGGCAGGCAAGGTGGGTGAAGTGTTTTGCCCAAGGACGCAACAATGGAGACGGGCGCTGATTTCCAGGCAAACTCCTGGAAGACAGGCGCTTGTATTACTGCATCTATCAGTGTCCTGCTCTATTATATTATCACTAATTACATAAGATACTTGAATACTTGATTTGAGGCAGAAGCTGACCTCTGACCCGCAGGAAACTGTGATCTGAACATTATGATTTTACCTGCTTTGCATACAAATAAATGTAACACCTAACCACCCATTTCTCTAGAGTTTCTAGCAGCCCCTTTAGTGGGCTTCCTAATATGTAATCTGATGTGTGAGGTCAGCAATAAACAGCTCCAATAATCTTTTAGGCTGCATTCACATCAGCCTTTAATCAACTCTAGATCGTTTGCCTATAAAGTCCATCCTGATGTGGACTAAAGAAAAGTGGACTCTGGTCTGTCTTCAAACCCAGGTCTCAGTTGGGTTGAACTGAAGTCTAGTGCAGTTCAATTGCATATGCTGATGCCAAGCAGACCAGAAACCGCACCAAAAGCAGGAAATGGATGGTAGCGCAGGTGCCACCGGGATATCTCAGCATTATCCAACATTCTGGGTACATACAACAAAAGCAAACACGCGAGTGGTGTTTTCTTTAGAGGTTTTTGTGTCATTTCCTTCAGTGGCTCTTGGGGCAGCGCCATCACAGGCAAGCATGTTTTGCAATAGATTTGGATTGTTTGACATAGTACAACAAATGCTGCAGTTTTGGACCCCATTCTAACCAAATCTACCGAACTATCAGGTGTGAAAACACCCTAAAACATATTAGAGCCTTGTTTCCTTCTCCCTGCCTCACATTGTTATAAACTGCTACGGTCTGCACTAAAAGTTATGGGTTTCAGATTCCAAAGCTAAGATAAAACCTTAAGGTTCCCAAACTGGACACCATTCTCTTCATGACTGCAACTTTAAATTCTTACCAAGTACACCACAAACCTGTTCAGCAACAAGGCAGAATCTAATCAGAATCTGACACAGCACTTTGTGTCAAGAATGTAAAGACAGCTCTTGCTTCTGTTATACAAGGATTGTGTAACCCTAACAAACACCCATGTCTTCCCACATCCCCAACAGCATCCCATTTCCAAGAAAAGTCTCTAGGAACATGGCTCAACGTTTCCCCAGATCAAAACAAAAACACATGTTGACTGGAAAATCAAACCACTCTTAACATCTGCAGCAGGTCTTTAGGGTAAAGATCTGAGACAAACATTGTTTCTCTTAAATCTAAGGTTAGACAGTTGGTCAGAGTTTTCTTCCTAATGCCCTTGGATGGCAAAAATGTTGGTGTCTTGACTGGAATACACCTTAGGGTCTTCTTACTTTTAATGAAAATTAACTTTTTCACTACAACTTTGATTTTTTTAAAAAAAAATTAAATCCTTGCCCATCTTCAGCCTAACTCAGTTACCTATAAAATCTCTTCCAAAGCTTAATCGATAAAGTTCTCCACCAAGAAGAACATACAATGTCTGGCATCTTCACCCCATGTATGGATTTTGTAAAGCTGATGTGCTCCTACAAGTGTGTTTTCAATCTCAACGTTAAACATGCTGCCATTGACTCTGTGGATTTCCTCTCATGTGTATGAAGGAAAAAATGTGTCTTTCATACATTCAAATGAAGTTGAAAAAAGATAAGGAGATTAGAATAAACTTCATTTCTGTTATCAAGGATGGGTTAATCCCAGCAGGAACCCCAGGGGCGGATGTGTTCCTTTGAGCGCTGCTGCTCCGAGCCCAATCAACACTCCCCCCTACCTGAACCAACCCAGAATGCTTATCTCATCCAGCTGACTGCTGCCTTTCTACATGCCCTCTCTAAAATCTTATCAAGTCTGGTGTGCTTTGTTTCTCATGGAAATCACCATATTTGTGTAATTTGAATGGTTTTGGTGTTCTTGTCCTTCCATATCTGCTGTGTTTCTGTGACACCATCTGTGCATGTTGGGTTTCTCCAGTCACTACCCTGACCTTGAACATACTGTTTCTTCACAATCAATTTTATTTATTTTTTTATTGACAAAGGAATATCATATTTGGCATGAAGCATAAATAAACATGTTTTCAGTGCGAGTGGATTATGATCTGGAAATATTGCTAGAAATGTGAAATTAAGGCTTTACAATATGCCTGAAAGACTTATCCCGATAAGCCTTTCATATCAGTCGATTTTGAATGAATTGTCGATGGCGATAATTATTGATTAGTCTTAGTCTTGTTTTAAATATCTGAAATACCTGTTTTATCCGCAGGTTTAATTCCACACCATTGTTTATTTTTAAGCCGTTATGGAGCTCAGTGAATATTCTATAAGATGTGTTAAGATTTCATACTGATCACGTCTATGACAATATATATATTATTGATTACTTGTCCAGCAGGAATGGCGTGAAGCGGCAGCAATTGGCAAACGCCCGCTGACCTTATTAACACTACATTCAATGTGGTATAGCTTAATTGCTTTAGAGTCCTCAGACTTGATAGAGCACTATATGTGGGCCATTTGCTGTTTATTTCTGTTTTTAATAAGTGACACATCTAGTAGTACATAAGCTAGTACTTCAAAAATATCAAGACAGCAAAACATGAACTATCTTATATTAAGCAGGCAGACTGAATTTATTACCAGTTCTTGTTTAGGAGAATTTGCACAACACTCACTAAAGGCTGTTTAACGACAGTAAATTTGGACTAAAGGCAGCTTTGTTTCTAGCAATCTTGTTTGACTAAACTCCAAGGTTTTTGATAATTTCATGCATGATTTTGTAAATGTATAAAACATATGTCTATTTCCTAATGCCTCTATAATCACCCTCTCCTCGGGTTCTCTGGCGCCCCAATTAGCCGGCTTTTTAATGTGTAATTGCTAGATCTAGAATTGGCCGCTCATGGTGGCAGGGTTGGAGAAGCTCTGACACTTCTGATTTAGTTCTGATTTGTCTTTTTATCGATTTTTATTCATATTTTTCTCATAGAGGAATTGCATGTTTGGACAATTATTCCTTCTTTTTGGTTTTGGATGCTATACAACTGGATTTTTGCTTTTCATCTTTTCCCTTCAAGGAGTTGTTATGATGCTTAATCATAGCAACAAGGCGTTGTTGTCACTCTGTCATTGCATACCGTTAGGATGTCATGACAGTCATGAGGCTGTCATACAGCAGCAGCAGTCCTCAGTCAGAGGACTCTTAAGCTTTGTTGCAAGACTGACTTCTACTGGACATTCTTCCTATCACCAACCACAATGACTCTTGATATGAGTTATAACATTTAATGTCCCTTTGGGATAAGTGTTTAGTTTGAAGTTTTTATTTTTCTTATGATCGAATTGACTTTTTGTCAAGTCTTGACCAATATAACATGATTTATTTGTGTTGGGGCAAAACAAATGAGCAGTTCTTTAAAAAGGAATCCAGTTAGCAAGCTAGAGCTCAAGCTCTATGTTTTTGTGAATGCTATATCAATTGTTTTTGTTCCACTAAATCCACTGCACAGACCCAAGCAGCAGCCCAGCCAATTTATTGGCCAGCTGGAGCACAGGATATTGTGTGTCGTGTTCATGAAGAGGCCAGAAATGAAGTCCTTTACTGTTTACAGCTTGTTATGCATTCCCCCTAAGGCAGAAGAATCCATTAAAGCAGGAAGTGTTGCTCAGGCAAATTTAACTATTGTTTTCTTTAGCACCACTTCTTTGTAAATGAATTAAACATTAACAATGTCTTGTAATACGATTCATATCCCTTGATCTTTTCCACATTTTGCTATGTCGCAAGCACAAACTGACATGCATGTAATGTAGGTTTTATGAGAGATTATTGCATATTTGTGAAGGGGCGGGAAAATGGTATATGGTTTTCTAAATGTTTTTACTAATAAAAGCTTTATACCTCTTGTCCACCTACATAGATGCTCCGTAGAAGTTGTAGATTTACTTTTTCTTGCACACAACGTAACTCTATCGCTAGCTATCTTTGCTAGCTCGCTATCTCGTCTTTCGCTAGTTTTCTATCTAGTTTTTGCTTTCTCTCTACACACAACATGAATCTACCTTGTCATTAAAAAACTAGAAATTGTCTTTTGGTGAGGATATTCAATAAAAACAACATTTCTTAATAAAAACCAACAAGTTTCTGTTGGACCGTTATGTTCTAATGAAGCTGGAAAACAAATGATAAAAAAAAAACATCTGCTTTCATGTGTACTTCTACTCACAGGCTGAAAGAAACATCTTATTACTCTAATACACATCCAGAAAAATGTCAGCTTTACTTCTTCATTCATTCTGGTACAGATACCCTCTGACAAAGGATTAAATATTCAAATAAAAACTTAACCTGAAGACCTTAGCAGAACTGAAGCCAGAGTCTAATTTATTTGGCCCATGTAAACACAGCTCAGGATTCCCATACAGAGGTAAATGGCATCTCAGATGACTTCTCTGCACAAAGCAATCAGACAGGTCACATTTTAATTTGCGCTGCCCGAGGCAGTATTTTGATAGTTCTCTTTTGTTTTTTGTTTCTTTTTACATCTTCAGAGAAGATTACAAATCTGGTACAAGTCGGAAAGATTAGAGAAGAATAATTAATTGGCGGCTCAGCTGAGAACATTTATGTATAAATACATAAAGTCATTATCTGAGGTTATTGATCACAAATGTCAAAATCCAGTAGAGACAGAGATTCACACGCACATTCAATCAAAAGGGTCTGATGCTAAATTTATAAAGAGACCAGAAATAGAGATGAGAGATAATGCGACTGCTTCTATTCATAGGGAAAGGCTCTACTGGAGCTTGGCATATTGAAAAATAGGGAAAATTATAGCTACCCAACAGAGAAGCCTATATATTTCACAGTGAAGAGTTGTAAATTATGGATGTAATAATATGAAATGGAATTTCTCAAGACAAGTGGAAGGTTGCAAAGTTCATGACACGACACACAGGCAACTTAGACGTGCAACCAGCCGGTTTTATTTCTCTCCAAAATAGTTACCTGGGACACACACAAGAATTTAAGAGGTGTGTTTTTGTTAAAGTTGTCATGGTTTTTAATTGTAAAATTTAAAGCAATAAACTCCTGAACAAAAAATTGATGCAATTTTCCATTCACGTAAAATTTGAATTAAGCATATATCTGTAAGGTCAGTAAATTGTTGAAGTCCACTCATTGTCTTCCACCTATTTAAGGTCGAGAAACAGAGAAACAGGTCAGCTCTGGTAAACAGTTTAGTTTTTGGCTCAGCTGGAGGTATTTTCACCATGACGACCCATGGATGTGTCACTATTACTGCAGATGAGGTTCCAATCAGTCCATCAATCTCCGCCTTCATTCCACTCTATTTTAGGAAGCACAAAAAATGACCCTGATTTTCATTTTAATATCTGTCTTTAGGTTTTAATTCAGTTTAATTCTTTTGTGCCTTCTTTGTTCATCTCTGTGTTGAGTCATTTTCACTCAACTACTCTCTTCAGGTTTTCTCCCAACAGCTCTACATTTGACCAATTAGTCCAACTGGATCTGTGTGTCCTTCCCCAGAAGTTAAGAGTCAGTCAGATTCATTTCCTTCTCAGCAGTTCTTCAATTGTCCATCTCCTCTATGCCAGTTTTTCCTGTGATCCTTTAAATCACCAACACTTTCCAGTTTCCTGAATGCCTGTTCCTCAGTCTGGGAAGTCTCTTATCATCGGAATCATAAGCCCAAAATACCTTAAATTACATGTCTTCGTTTTACAATAATGACTTATTAAAAATACTATCAACTACCAAAGAACCAAAAATGATAGGAGCATGAACTACAGCAGTGAGAACAATGAGGATACGGAAAGAGAAGGGAAAGGTGTTTTGTTGAACCTTATTGATTTTCTGTGCAATTCATTACCAAAAGAGCAACATAAGCAACATTCAAAAGTGGAAATTTCTTGCTTCCTTTTTTCTCCTTCCTGTCTCTGTCTAGTTATGCTCTTAAATCCAGACTGCCAAAAGCCAGACGTACCTTGTTCTGTTTGCAGTTCAAGCTGAAGAAACTGAAGAAATTCACTAAAGTGACTAATGATTCTTTGGATGAACTGACCAAACAACAAACCAGTCAAAGGAGAAAGACAACAGATTATTAACCATAAGGTGCCCAGGAAACTAATGTAATTCTAAAAGAAACATTTCTTCACATACACTGCAATAGCATAAAATCCTACCAAGTATTTTCTGTATATTTTCTAGTACAAATATCACAATTCAAATAAGACAAACTAACTTACAAGTACCTTTCAGAAAGATATAAGAGCTTGTTTTAAGTCAATTGTTGAATACAGATGAAAAAGTACTAGTTATACTGGCAGATTATTCCACTTATAACATGAATCAGATGAGGTCTTATAAGCGAAATAATCTAATAGTGGAACTAATATCTTTTCTTATTGATATTAAGAAATTATTTACTTAAAATTGTCTTACTTTCACATCTAATATTGAGTTCTATTGTTTTTCTTCAATCTGGTATTACCTTTCAGAAAAAAAGTGACATTAAACCTTTTCACAACATTCTGTTTTACGATATCACTACCATTATTAATAGATTATTATTTTTATTTTATTTTTGTTTCAGCCATTAGTTTTTAAAAAAAAAAAAACAATACATTTGTGTGCTATATAACTGAGATTATGCAAGTATATTATATATCTGTTGGCAAGGAGTTGGTAATTACGCTGATGCTGTACATCCGATTATTATTTACAATCATTATTACTATTATTATTAATATTATTATTCTTATGAGTCAGTAGGTTTTTTTGCCCTGTTATATGAGTCAAATTGAAATCATTTTTGTTTTTGTGTAACTTATCTGTTAGTTCTTTAGCACAGTAGATTGAACAGGAACAAGAATACTACATGTTTTTTAATTACAAATATCTGATAATAACTGAGTTGATAAGTTATATACTTCAATAAATTGCTATACAGGGTGTGGCTTAAATAAGTGTTTACTTCTTCCTACTTCTTTTCAAACAGAAAAGTAAGGGTAAGCTAGTTATTTTGTTCTTCAATATGTATGTATGTTTTCTGTTGTTCTACTTTTATCTTATTTTTCAAAAACCTTTTTGAAATAAATAAATGCATAATGTACTTGCATACTTTAAACCAGATATGGGGAGTTAGCCCCAGGATTTGAAATAAAGCACCATAAAAATATTTCCGTCCATCTCTGCCATCCATGATATGAGCAAATATAAAGCTGATTCACCTTGAAGCCGTTTGTATATTTGCTCCACAGCTCGAGGCAAAAACTACCATAACAAAAGCCTTAACATAGCATTCCTCCCCTGCTCTTTTGGGAGGTAAAGGTAAGTTGCCGTGCTTTAGTAAACACAGACCTCAGAAATGGAAACCCGGTGTGTTGGAATTGGAGGAAATTACTTGCCACTAAGCAGGGGACATATTTTGATATTGATTGCAGCCTATCGTGTCTTTTCAAGTAGATTAGCTAAATTACTCTCCCCATAATTGGGACTTGCACTTAAGCAGAACTCCACTGTGAGGGAAGATTTAAAATTCCATTAGTGTCAGTGACAGCCAGGCAGAGGGTTTAAGACGGGTCTCGTCTGATCGGCGTCCAAAATGTTCCAAGGTAATTGATGATGGAAAAATTAGCCTGCCACTGCAGGGTGATTGATACCAGTGACTCTCTAATTACAGAGTGGTGCCTGGCACTCATGCATTGTTGGAAAAATCCACCTCTTTTTCTCTCCACTCAAAGACCAGATGACGGGGATCTTAATTTTCATTTATAGGGTATGTATGTGGTCTGATGATATAATGGCTCCTGAGTCATTATTAAGACTTTCAGGTTCCTTTGTTTCCCAACCCCTCTCTTTATTAATAACAGCACCTAATTTGAACTCATTAAGTCAGAGAAACTGTATTTTTGTTATCTGTCAGTGAGATATCAGATTTATCTGGAAGGTCTTCATTTTTTTAGTGGCTCTAAAGATCTGTTGAACTGAAAGCCATGGACAGGGGCTCATCTGCAGTGTTGTGAAAAAGTGTTTTTGTCCCTTTATATTTCTACTGCTACTCTTACTTTTTGTCACACTTTATTGTTTAAAATTTATTTTATTTCTATATAAAGCTATCAAAACATGTAGATATTTCATCTACATCTATTTCAGTAGAAATACATCAGTAGAAATACATCTACATAAAATAGATGTATTTCGCAAAACTGCAATGGAAACACTGTTTGTTGCATCACGACTCACATGATCAACAGCCAGAAGTCACTACTGGCGAAAACCACAAAGAAGACGACGACAGGAAGTGGCAGGAAAATGATGGTCTGATGACGGTCTGTTTTGTTTGGGTTTTTTTGGACAATGTGTAGCTGGCTTCACCAGAGATATCACAGCATCAAAGTTAAAAAGTTATGTGTCATTTGAAGACATTTTATCCATAGCTCTTCTGTAAAATCTCGTCGGAACAGTCAGCATTATTTTAATGACTTATCATGTGAACAAGCTTATTCATGTGCAATTTTATTTGAATTTCTTATTTAATGGAAACGCATCAGTTGTGAAATCGTTTTGACGAGATCAGCAAGGACAGATTTGAGCACATTTGTAATCTTGGTCTAATGCTGTGCTAGCAACCTTTAAAACTAACAAAACACATTTTGAAACACAAAGGTAAACCCTCAGGACATACAGCAACAGAAAACTTTAAAACCAACTTAAGTGTTAGAATAACTGTGTAGTATTACAGTACAGAGAATTTGGATCAGGTTGAGAGAATTAGCTAGATCAAACAATTTCACTGTGTACGACTGTCAAACAGGAAGTGACACAACACCTTTTACCCACAGCTGCTATCGTTTCTGGATGGTCAACGTTGCATGCTTTTTATCAGGTTATGTTACAGCACCCTTGCCATTTAAGTCAATATTTGGACACTTTTTTACTGTGCTTAGCATTCAGGCTAACTCTGGGAGATTAGCCTGAATGCTAAGGTAAACTTTAAAATACCACATTTTCAACATGTATTTCAAATAAATCCAACAAATTACATGATAACGTTAAATCCAATTTGAATCAAATCCAGAGACTACAGAATACCTGAGCAGAGACCTGTGACAAGCTAGGTTACATGAACATACAAAGCTAGCACAAGAATTGCCATCTAGCTACTATAGATCATTTCCAAGACAATGGTCTCTAAAATATGTTTTCCTTGTACTCTTTGCACAGGAAATCAAAGCCCTTATCTTCTAGGAAAAATACCTATTACCAGGCTCACTAAATCACTTATTTACACATTATGGAACACACACATAAACACTACAGTACATTTTTGGATCTATTAACATGTCAGTAGTCAGTTTACCTGTAGCTGCGGACATAATTATGGAGCTCATTAACAGTGAATCATGCTGACACTTATCTGCACTGCGTCGACAGTCATGACTCATTTCTGTCAGGTTTTTTTAAAAAAGTTGATATGTAGTATAAATTTTTACTACTAGTATCCAGTTAAAATTCAATGTCCTGTTAAATGTAACCTTTCCAAGAACTGTTTGTGACATAGTCCCTTTTCTGTACCTTTACTGAGATTTGAGTTGTCGTCTAAATTGTTTGCTGTAGAGGAATTTCTCATATTTGCTCTGTTTGTGCTCTTGGTGCGTCGGATATGACAGTAACAGGATCCCTGCCCCAGTTTTATTGGCGTCTCCACCAGCGCAAGTGAACAAGGTCCCCATCTGCTGCTTTATTTCACACTTCACTTACCGTATTCTTTATTGAGCAGGACCTCGGACTATTCAGAACCCTACTCTGCTCTCGGGAACCCTATGCAAATGATCCCGAGGTGTGGTGAACACACACACATACACTCCTGCACTAGTTTTTCTAGCCAAACTATTTCCCAGGTGAGACCGCTCTGAAACATCCTTAGCAAAATGGGTACGAATTTTTCTGGGAGGAGAAAGAAAAAAAAACCCCAGCAGGGCACAAAGGTGAGGTGAAAAACAAAGAAGTTGAATTAAACAGAGCTGTGGGATTTCAGAGAGTGTAATAAAGCATGGCTGTGTGACTTTATATAGCAGCTGCTGAGAAGTACATTAGATATTACTTTGAAAAAAAACACCATTTGTTCCTTTGGGTAAACTCAAGTTTAACCTCAGGTTTCCTGCTTTAACATCAATTCTGACAAACCATTAACCACTTTGGTGTCGGTTTAAATTAATAATAAAGTAAGCAAACCGTACCAGTTAAATATTTACAGTCTGGACTCAGTGTGTCGTTAACGTAAGGGAGACGTGACGGAAACGTGGGGTCAGAAACCGCCACTGCGCCGCTTTAAAAAGGTCTGAAAATGTGTTTCCACGGCATCCACTCCATGATACTGCACAAACATAGCCTGCCACAGCCTGTTGTGTATTGTAATGTCTCGTCGTATAAAACCTGACAGCTTCGGCTTGTCCTTTTGTTCCCAGCTGACGTAGCGTCAGTTAGCGATGTTTCTTTTATGGCGGGGAAACACGTTCCATCAGGTTGATGCGATTCTTTTTATTGGCCCTGGCATGCAGACAGCGGGAAATGAGAGTAAATTGAATCGGTGTTGTGAGTGGCAGAAGCATTATGGCCCGAGGATTGGCCGTCAGGAGCCCCAACTGTCAAAGGGAAAGAAAGGAAGGGAAAAAAAGAAGCGAATCGGAGGTTTTGTCGCTCAGAGCCATTAAGTTAAACGCTTGCCAAAGATGTAAACAAATGTGAATACATTATGCTCCGTTTTGTCTCTGTGTCAACCAATTTGAAACAGATATTGAACGCAGAATTCGACACTCAAAAAGCAGCTGGGCTGTTTATGGAACAGATGTTTTGACAGGACACTGGGTCACAAAATTTGACCCAGGTTGTTAGAAAAGCTCTAGCATTCATTAAAGGCTACAATTTTGAACTACACTATGACCTAACTGGACTTTAGTTAAAGTCTTGCATAGTATGAGATTGTCAGTGCGTTGTGTTCACTATAGGACACAACGCACTGACTTAACTTGATTTAACTTTTCAAGTTAAATCAAGTTAGTGTTTGTTAGATCTGTTGGCCAACCTAAATCATCAATACAGTCCATTTTACGAGATTTTGAGGTTGTTTCATTTTTTTTTGCTGCTCATTTTTAGTGCATATTTAAATTTAAAATGAGTTTGTATGATAATGATGTCATGGGGGGATAAGCCAGTAAATCAAGCTCTAGTACTAACATTCAAATCGGACATAAAGCTAGCATTACTTTCATTGTTTATTAATGAAAGTCTTTAGACTTTGTGAGGTTGTAGTCCTTATTTATTTAAATCGGAATGATTTTATTGCCAAATTTAACTTGAAATAAAATGAGTTCAATTATTACATATTTAGTAACTCAATTAAGTTTTTTTTCCCCTTTCAACCCTCTTTTTAGTAGCCTCAGTGTGACATTGATCACTTTTGGAGATCTTTCTTGCCGACAGCCATCACCAGCTACAATAACTTTTTAATTAAATTAGTTACAACAACATTTAATTTCCCTTTGGGATCAAGAAAGGATTTTTTTTTTAAATTGAATTAACCCATCATGGCTGATCGTGGCTCAGGAGTTCATCCTGTCCCCAGGGGGGCCATATATGTTTTAGATAACTCAGTCATTATGTACCATCTTGTCATTTTTAGCTAGATGTATTTTTAAGTAGCTAGTCAAACTTATAAACTAAACCTGTTTTGCTGGTCCTTATTTAACTGATTCCGGAGCTACATTAGCAAAATAAACCAAATAATATTTTTGAACTGCACAGATGTAAAGAGTTCAGTTCTGTATGTACTATTGTTCATTGCTACATTTATGTTCTTATAAAAGGCAGATAAACTTAATAATTGTAGTCATTAAGCCAGGTCACACAAAGACAGTGTAGGGAATAAATGTTGATGTCCCTTATAAGACAAACCATATAAAGGACTTATAAAAAATATTCTCATTAGGCTGGTCATATATAACAGACCATTGACAAGCAGTTATAAATAACTTCTTTCTAATCGCACGCTATAAATCCGTTTTAATGGTTGAGAATAATTTACATAACTGATTTTAATTTTCATATCCACTTTATAAAATCTATATTGCTGATCTAAAAATCAGGTATGTGGTGATGTAAATCAAGACCATAGGAGCTTCTCCGGTTATCAGTGGGCTTTTATGCCCAGCACTCTGCTGCGGCTGCTTGAGGGGAGGAGACAAGAAAGGTTATGTGTAGAATGTGAAGGGTCTGTATTGATTTTTTCCCCCTTCCTCTCTTAGTGTTTCTTGGTTCTTGAAGAATCCAAGTATACTGAAGTGTGGGCATTGAAGCACTAATGATCAGGTAGTAGAGCAGGTTGTCAAATAATTGCAAGTTTGGATGTTTGATTCCCACCCCTTCTGTAAGTGTGGTGGCTGCGGTTCAGGAGATTGCATGTTCGATTGCAGGCTTTTTTTGCTTTTTGCTCTCTACATGTTGAAAGGCTTTTTGGAGCACTGACACTTGAGCATGTTATTGATCGACTCATCATGCATGGGTGTACGTGGAATTGATATTACTGCAGGTGTGTGAAAATGGAAAACTGCTTGCAGCTCATGTTGTGACATGACTCGAAAAATATAAATGAAAAACTGTAAACTATAAATGCTAGGGATGACCTGACCAAAGTTTGTTGTCATAGAAACAAAATAAAGTCATTTGTGATTAGCCATTTATCGACACAGAGTCGCAGTCCAACACCACATTGTTGAGGAAATATAATTGTTTCTAGCATTTAGAAAATATAACCATCTTTTTGTGTTTAGTTAGCTGAATCTTTTACTTAAATTTTGAAGAAGTTTGTGCGGGTGAGTTCAATTGGCAGGAAGAGCCATGGCTGGGTTGAAAATATCAAAGAACAAGTGATGGATGGAGAAAACCTTTTAAGACGTTGTTAAACAATATATCTGTGGAGCTAGAGGCTCCTATCTTTTCAGACATCTTGGGAGGACAGGAGATACTCAGGTCTCAGGAGATAAGGAGCCTTCAGTGAACATCTGGCATGGTAAACTATTGACCTGCAGTTTACCCGAGAAATATTTGTTTAAAAGCGTACATACGGTTTGTTATTTATCTGTTTGGATTAGGAGAGAGTTCCAGTCACGTCTCTTTAGACATTTGCAAAGTCGTAAAAGTCAGCAGGACTTTAGAGTTCTGGTTAACTTCACTAACATAAAAGAGAAAAACTTCTCTTTGATCGCTCGGACAAAATTGTAGGGAGGAACTAAATTTGAAATCGTCAGGAACGGTCACCGGTTGGTTGGGCTGAGGAACGCCTGTTTTGAATATGCGAAAACCAAGGCACTCCCATCACAGATAAAAACTGATGCACGGGAAAATGGGTCAGAAAAAATAGCCGATCTCTATTGCTTATGCTCTGGTTATATTTTCTCCAAGATGTCTTGTATGTATGTCTTCTAGTATCTCAGGTAACTAAATGTAACTCTGCATGTTTTCCTGTTCTGCTCTGTTATTTCTGATATCTTGTTTTTGATTGGATTAAATTCTGAACTTCTGTGACGCCAACACGCTGCGTACGCCTTTTGTATTCCTCACGTGGGCTCCAAGATGGCAGCTGGGATCCGGGACCAGGAAAGGAAAAAGAACCGAATTGTATTTTCTAATTTACTTAAATTACTCCTTTTCAACAACATCAAATCAGTGTAATGCATCTACTAGTAAATAACCAACAACACATCAGTAGTGCAAGTCGCATTAGCATTATGATTATAGCACTTAGCTTGCTTACCTTAGCTGTTCCGTGTTATGTTTCTAAGCATATAAGTGAAGCTATAAAAATAGTTACAGCCTTCAATAAACTCCTTTTTTGTTCCAGTGCACCATGGCTTTACTCAGAGCAGTCTACTGCTAATGCTGGCATGTTGTCTGTGTTTCGATACGACTTGTTGATTTATTCAGCTTGTAACGTGTTTCATCATGGTTTTAGTTAATCATGCTGGGACAAAACTTTAAAAAAAGTTGTTTTATTGGTTCATTAAAGTGACACTTGGACTTCAGTTGATCTGGTTCACTAGTGCCACATCCTATAAACTATTAGATCTCGCTTATAAAGTCACTACATATTGCTAAATAGCCATAGCATAAGATAGCATGGCATGCAATACTATCCCATACCACTTTCTTTTCCCTAAAGCACTTATGACCAACACCTGACCAAAGTATTGTACAAATATAGAGAAAAATAATTAATAGTATTTAGTACATTTAAATGGACCTGTCCAGGGCGTACCCCGCCTCTCGCCCGGAACGCCAGCTGGAGATAGGCACCAGCACCTCCCGACCCCATTAAGGGACAAGGGTGTAGGAAAATGGATGGATGGATGGAGTACATTTAAATGCATTTTTATCCACATGTAAGCAATTAATGTCAATTAAAACAAAATAAAACAAGAAAACATTATATTTGACTGATGCTTTTATTATCTTTTAATTGTTTTTGAAAGACCTCTTAGAATTTGATTCTGTTTCTAACTCCATGGTCCACAAGTAACATGAAGACAGAGTTACGGAAGGTTTTAGTGCTGTCAATCAATCTGCTCTATGCTACTCAATGTGCTAATGGCAGAGAAAAAGCTAACCGTTTATCCACCGTCATGGGAAGCTATGCTTGCTAGCATTAGCATTTTATGGCAGGCTATTGTGGTGAACAAGGGCGTAGGAGGCGGGGGGGCGGGGGGGACATGTCCCCCCCAATATTGGAGATAGCTACGTTCGTCCCCCCCCCAATAATTTCACCGCAGTCGCGAAGAATTTTAAAATCTTACACTCGCATTTTGAAGGCGCACCTCAGCGCATTCAGCAGAGCGCTTCCTCCTCTCCCCTCTGAACGGCTCAGAGTGAAGGCAGCAGCGGGAAACTCCGTTTGAATGAGGTAAACCGTCTGTCAGGAATTTTGCCATGAATATCGTTCGTTTATAACATCTTGTTATAACTTACTTTCATATATAGAACTAAATATTTTTGGTTAAGCCGTTTTAATTCTGGAATAGTCACATTTCCAAAAATTTTACTGCTATCTTTGTTTAAAATATAGCTAGTCTAGTCACAATGATTTAGAATGAGACTGAAACTGCAGGAAAATGAGCCTTTTTATTATTTAAAGTAAGCAGCACCTGATCATACTCGACCACTTAACATGTATTTATATTATATTAAATCATATTATTTAGGTATATAAGAAAATAGCAGTGCTAGAATGATGCTGAAGAAAAATGAAGAAGCTCTGGTGAGGTATTCATTTAGGTTATTGAAATATGTATAAATTGTTTTTAATTTTTAAATAAACTAAACTATGAGACGAGCAGGTCAGGGAAGACATAGGAGAGCCAGGTGGAATTTCAGAGTGTGAAGATATAAAAAATCTATTCATTTCAATAAAACCAGAAAGGACAATAGGTGGAGACTGATATCAGGTTGATTTCTTTCAATGTTTCAATATTTTTTTCATTAGTTCCACACTATAAGGGTAATGGTTACTAGACAATAAGAAAAGTGCTTGAGGAGAGGTTTAAAAATAAATTTGTGAATTTGTTTGCTACACAGTAAATAGAGTTGAAGTGATTTTCAACATATACGTCTGAAAATTAAGTTCTGTATGAAAAAAACATACTTTATCATTCTGACACTGTACATTACTGTAGTGTCTGTTGTAAATCCATGAATCCATGCAGGAACTTCAGGCTGCAGAGAGTAAAAGGGCAGTAGAGACAGAAACATATATTTCAGTTAAATGTTTGTGGCTGAAAATGACAAAAAAAAAAATCAAAAAAACATTTAGGCTTTCTGTTTCAGTGTTTTTCATGGCTCTTCTTTGCTAAGTTACTGAACGCAGGGCTGGAAAGTGAGACTGAGTTAACAGTGAGGACTAAGCGTCTGTTAGACGTGAAAAGTATCATTTTTATTTATTTTGTAGATCAAACTGTTGCACTGATGTAGTGTTGTTCAAGAAGAACAAAACTTGGTTTTTAGATTTTATTTTTGTTGGTCAAACTGCTGTATTGAGATTAAAACTGCCGAGTCCTAATTTATGAGATGTTTTCTACTTTGCTATTTACTGATATGTCAGGTTTCCGATGCGTCCCCCCCAATGACAGACTCGTTCCTACGCCCTTGGTGGTGAACCAGCTGTAGCTCAGCGAAGAGGGAGCATAATGTGATGAGTGATTAACAGCGCTAAGACCCTCCTCTTGGTGTATTTCTGAAGTTAGCACTGGGCTAAGGCAGAGGAGCTCCATTTTTTTCACAGACTGTCATATGTAACGACAATAATAATTTTAACAAATGTAAAAAAAAAATGCTTTTTTTTTTTTTTTTTTTACAAAACATTACATACTGCAGCTTTTACTGTGAATATCATTGTAAAGGTAAAAACTTTGATTGCTGAGCAATACACTAATGTGCCCAAAAGTTGGTTATGGAAATTACAATAGTAATAGGAATGGACTTTAGTTTAGTCTGGGACTCCTTGTATTGTCATAATACCCTGATAGTCTGAGTTCTGGGATTGGGACAGTCATTATAAATGTAACCCCTTTACTGTAGTGCCATCGGGCAAGACCGAAGCTGAGATTTTATCGAGCAGGGGCTCAGAACCAGGTGATCCACAGCAAATGACTTGTATAAATGAGTGAATGAGAAACATGTTGTGAAGGGTTTTATAGAATTTAGCTGAGGTTGAAAGTTGCAATTTCCCACTCCTTACCGTTTGCCCATGTGAAACAAACCATGATTGATGCCCACAGCATGGATTCATTGCAGACTATATAGCCAGCCCATAGGAGCCACAGCAGACTCGACTCTCATGAAACAAGAAGCAGAAACAAGTTTGTGCTGCTTTTTTGACGTCGACTCCTCCGCAGTTCAAGTAGTCGGACATGAGCAGCGTTGAGACGTGTCTCGGTAGGTCAAATGCCACTTTTGAAAAATTCAGATGTCCTTTTCTTTAACAGATGTTGAATGTTGACAAGAGGAACAGTATGCACTGAGAATAGGCTCACCGCATGCATTATTCACACCATACATAAACGTTTTTTTTGTTATTTTCAGAGGGATGTTTTTCTGGTATGAAATGTTAATGGTCGGAAAGAGAAGCCACAAAATGTGAAGCGAAAAATAAAAATGGTAACAGCATGGTAAATTTTTCTGATTACGTATTGCCCCATCCATCTTTAAATCTAATCTTGTGTTGCTTATATGCATGCATCATCAATGGTTTCCATGGCAATGCTGCTCTTGCACTAAGTTTTAAAACGCTCCATCTAGATGTATATTTTTGAGACAGAACGAGGTGACATTGGCTCAAGCACAGCTGACCTTCGGCAGATGTACAATGCTCACATTGTACATCTGGTTCCTTATAAATCGTCTATAAAACACTAAGACCTGGTATAAAACCTGAGTTCATGCATTATAGATAAAACGAGGCCGCCTTGTCGCCGTCCCAGAGCCTCTGCTCATGTCCTTGTGTAAGAAAGATTTCTTTTTTGCCAACACATTTGTAATCCCACCATTTCCTGCACCTCTGCAGGGTTCTTTACGGTGAACTCAGACTTGCTCATTTCTGTTGCTTTTTCCCAAGCAGCATTTCTTTTTTGTTCTTTCCACACAGGGTTGTGAAAAAGTAATTGCCCCCCTTATAGATTTCTTTTGTTTTTGCTGTTTTTTGAACACTCAAGGCTTTTGGATGACAAAAGAAATCACCGAATTAGGTGACGTTTGTGCAGAAAGCTCCAACGGCATATTAGGGTCATTGCAGATGAGAAACATCCATCCATCCATCCATCCATCCATCCATTTTCTTTACACCCTTGTCCCTAGTGGGGTCGGGAGGCGCTGGTGCCAATCTCCAGCTAATGTTCCAGGCGAGAGGCAGGGTCACCCTTGACAGGTCACCAGTTAGTCGCAGAGATAGAAAACATTTTTTAGTAAATTTTCACCAAAAAATTAGAAACTTTCTGAGTTTGAAATGTCAAATTTGAAAAAAAAAAAGATTAATCTCAGAAATTCTTTAGCAAAAATTTGGAAATTTCTGAGTTTAAACTTAAAATGTAGCTTTTGGACATTTTCTGATTTTTAAACTCCTGAAAATCTCAATTTTTTTCTAGAAAATTACAGAGGTTAAACAAATGCCTCTTGGTACGAGGTACGGAAATTCAACAACGGACGAGAAACAAAGCCACTGACATCTACACATCTGGAATGTGTTACAAAGGCAATCCAGTAAACAAAAGTGAGACGCAATATCCACAAACAAAGAAAATATGGAACAATGGCAAACGTTCCTACCGCTCGCTGTCTACCTAATTTACTAATGTACTCCGGGAACGCATCAACACCTAATCCAGGAGGCCATGCACTACAAGCCACACCTACTGAGTTAAGGTTCTTGAATCACCGATAAGAACGAAACTGGAAAAAAATCAAATCCATGATTGGTATTAAAATTAGTTTCAATATTAATCCCTTAGAAAATATAGACTGTTGCAGCTGCTATGGCAGAGCTCTCCCTCTTCCTCTCCAGCTCATCTCGGGGGACTATAAGGTGCTTCCAGACCAGGTGTGAGATATAATCTTAGCAGGAAATTCAGAGACGGCCTTAAGACTTCATCCTAGTGGAACATAAAATATCCTTAATAGTAATGGAAATAGTCCAGAGTGCATTTTTACCAAATACCTATACCACCTTCAGTGACTCCTACCCTGAACTTCCTAGGTTTTTATATTTTTTTATTCCAACCACATGCTATGTTACCAAATTGACAAACAAATTTTAAACAAGTTTTTTTGTGAAATGTTGCACAAAAGAAGGAAAATGAAATTGGAAACTAGGCGTGTTTCCATTTTAGAGGGAATAATCCAGGCTGTGCAAAGTGTGATTCTGTTAGCTGTTGACGTTACAGATGAGTGGAATAAACAAGATGTTGAGGTTGCAACATAACAGGTCTTAGAGAGTACCTCAGTCCATGCAGGAAGTTGGAAGTTTGAAACATTTTGGGGTGGATGGGAGCATTCCACCAATCCCATCTCAGCAGAGTGTCTCTAGCCGGCCACTCTATAGGCTACAGTCAGCTCCTCTGTGCTGAAATTTTCAGAGAATTGTGCCTCTAGTAAAACACAGACCCACCAATGGATCAGAAAGTTCTCCATGTCAGAATTTATTCAGCAAATACATTTCAATTTCCTTTCAGAAAAGACAAAAACCACCTCAAGCAAATGTAAAAAACTTATTTGTGAAACTGAGTAAGTTATTGCGAATTTTGTCATTTTCATCAACCTTTTTCTTGATGGACGCATGGCTGTGGAGAAAGCTAGTTTTGGCTGTTTGTCCTTTCTGTCAATAGGCTCAAACTCACAAGCAAAGATTTGGTCACAAATTAACAAGCAGGCTCTTATCTTTGGTCAGTTCTCTCTTCACAAACAAATCTGTTAATCCAAACTCACTATAGCACAGCGAGCTAGGCAGGACAGATCTGTCTTGTCATGGAAACCCTCTTTAACTTGGATGACGGCATAAAAAAGCAAACATATTTTCTGAGTACAGCGCAAAGACAAAAAAAAAAAACTAGAGGATATAACAGGATGGAATCTAAAGGTCAGCTATTAATTCACTTCACCCTGGGGAGAAAACTGCCAAGGTCACGTAGCTCCATGGCCCTGAGATTTTCTCACCTCTGAAGCAAATGAGGACTGTGTCATCTTACATCGGAGTGTGATGGCTTTTAGTTTCACCCCCCAAAAATAAATAAATAAAAGGTATGCACACGTTAAGCAAAGCTACACATCTGTGGGATCTGGTGTTAGAACAGAGAGAAGTAAAATGCCCTCAAAGACTTTTCTTTTTGGCTCTCAAAGAAAATAGTTGAGTGTTGCCTTTAGGGTTTTTTTGTGTGTAAAAGCAGAATCCTTTTCACATTACTTTTGAAAATAAAAACTGTTTGCAACTGATATAATATTTCCCCTTGGAACATGCTGCGGCGATAAATTTCACCTGGAGGGAAGCAAGATGTCGTCGAACACGCATCTGGCTTATTGTTTTCATACATAAAGGAGATGCCAGATAACCCTGTAATTTCATGGAGAAAATAAACACTGCTCCTTTTAGACTACCATTCCTCCTCCGTAACTGAAAACTAAATTGCTTCCCATTCCTCATTCGTCCATGATTGTTGTTCAACTGGAGCCAAGTCTCTGGGTAGCAAACCAACCAGATACATTTGTAGCACATGTGTTCACTGCTTAGAGGATCAGTTAATGCTGTTTTATAGAAAGAAAATTTTGGGTAGGATCTATTGTTAAAGCTGCTGTCAGTTTACTTCACAGCATGCAAGTATAAATGATGAAATTCACTACTAACCATACTTTGAAATTATTTGAAAAATATATTTTTTGAGACTACAGGTTCAACCTCTAAACACACAATCAGTGTTACAATGGGATGGTTAAGGTAAAAGGTTATTCATGTGACAGTATGGAATCTATGGGAGGACTTGGCTAATCTGACTGAGATTTATCTGATTTGTAAAGATGAACAAGCCAAATACAAGACGGGTGACATTTTCAAAACTGTATTACAAATATATTAACCTCTCAATAGGAATGATACTGTCTGTAGAAAACAGATTAAAACGTCTCTTTGACAAAACAAAGGGCAAAAAGTTGAGGAAAAATTGACTAATTAGGAAAGTCTCCAGGTCAGGAAATCAAAGGTTCAGAAAGGGAAGGCATTTCTATGTATTTAGATAAGAGATTAGTCTTAATAAAACCTAACTCTGGTCTGTGGTGGAATATGCAGTCTAATTACAACAAGACATGCATATTCTTGATCATCTACCTGCAGCTAAACTCCTCTGCCAGTCACTAAGCCTGCTAAGTAATCTCGTTAGAGGTGAGGAATGCTGGAATGAAAGTACTTATATCAAAGTCTTGACTGCAGAACACAGTCGGCTGAAACTTTTTATGGCAGAAAGCCTTGATATGAGTCTCAGCTGCAGAGGGAAAAAACTGAAATGTACAAAAAAAGAGAGAAAAAAGTAGCATTTATTCTAAGCACATGTTTTCTCCTCAAAGTGGATTTAAGCTGTCTTTAAAAATGATGCTTTTCCATCAGACTGAGAACCTTAAACATTTCCCCTTCTGCTAAAATGACTTTTTTTGAAGAATGTTTAACAGGTTTTTAGATCCAGGTTAAGTTTACGAATCACAATCTCAGTTTAGCTGTGATAGAAGCTGAATGTTTTTGTTGTCTTAATTAGTGACGCAGCTGGTAGAACTGTTGCCTTGCAACAAGAAGGTTTTGCTTTTTACTCCTGGCCTGAGAGCTTTCTGCATAGTTTACACGCTCTCCCTGTGCATGCAAAGGTTCTCTTCGGCTTCCTTGGTCTCTCCACATTATCCTTAAGTATGAGTGTGTTGATGTTTGCCCTTTGTAGCCCTGTGATGGACTAGGCACCAGTCCAGGGTGCACTTTGCCTCTTGGCCAAAGACTGATTACCCAGTTTTGCAAGGACAAGTGACTATTGACAATGGTATAGACCAGGTGTCTTCAACTCCAACCAACTCCAGTCCTTAAAGACTGGAGTCTCTGCTTCAGCACAACCGAATCAATTAATGAGGTACATCAAAAAGTTGCAGGATACTATGGCCCTTGTGGACTGGGACTGCTCACCCTGGTATAGACAATAGTGGCGATGGAGGTAGTCCGTCCTTTAATCAGTGGGTTGTCCATCTCCTTTGTTGTGTCCTTGGGAAAGACACTTCACTTGCCTACTAGTGTCATACTGTTGTGACTACTATCCAGTAGCTTGCCACCATTACTGTGTCAATAGCTGCATTTTCATTGTAAATGTGCACAAATCTATATTTTGCTAATGACAAAAAAAACAATTTCACAGTTGTGGTATTTCCATTAAAGAAAAAATGAAGTGAAAATCACACCAGAATACGCTTGTTCACACAATAACTTAATAAATAACATGACAGCAATGGATGTAAACAGTTACATGAGATAAATTCATAAATCACCCATGGCCTTAGCACTCAGCTATCAGCCATCAGAGGAGATGTGGGCGACTTATCAGGCATTAGAGAGACAAGCCCATACACTTGGGAGTGGCTATTGTTGAGGAAATATAATCGTTTCTAGCATTTAGAAAATATAATCATTTTTTAGTGTTTGAGTTAGCTCTATCTTTTACTTAAAGTTAGGAGTTTTTGTGTCACTGAGGTTGTAAAACCACAGGAGGGAAACAATCTTATCTGTGTGAAAATCATTTAAAAGCAGGGCCACATTTGGTCTCAGGAAATAAGGAATCTCAAGTGGACATCTGGCATGGTGAACTATTGACCTGCAGTTCACCCGAAGAGAATTTGGTTTAAAACATACATGCGGTTTGTTATTTATCTGTTTGGATAGAGCCAAATCTCCTGAGACATTTGCGAAGTTGTAAAAGTCAGCAGGACTTTAGAGTTCTGCTTAACTTCAAATAACATCAAAGAGTAAACTTCTCTTTGATGGCTCACCAAATTGTAGGGAGGTGCCGTTTTCAGGGGTGCTCGGAGACGGCTTCTAATTGGTCGAGAGGTGTTGCCCCCTATTTGAATAGAACACACCTACTAGTATAAAACCTCTTGCACAAAGAAAATGAGGCAGAAATGGCCAGTTTTTAGCACCATGGGCTGACTATTTGTTTTTCCTCTATCTGTCTCATTCTTTCAGGTGACTAATGTGTGACTGTGTTTTCTTTAATTTTTTCTGTCTTGTGTTATACTTTCTTCTGATTGGATTAAATTCTGAACTTCTGTGACGCCAACACGCTGCGTACGCCTCTTGTGTTCTCGCGAGGGCTCCCAGACCGCTGCTGAGATCCGGGACTACGAGAAAAAGGAGCAGAAGGAACCGAATTGTATTTTTTAATTTGACTTAAATTATTCCTTTTTCAACACTATGTATGCACTGTTTTGCAGAAATTGTAGTCAGTGATTTAACAGAAGAGTTATCGATTCAACATGTTTAATGACACACTGTCTTATGAACTGCATGATGCTGTGAGAGCTCTGGAGCCAGCAGCACATTGTCTGGTAAAAACAAAAACAAACCATCATCCTCCTACCACTTCCTGTCTTAGTCGTTTTTGCCAGTAGTAACATCTGAAAGTTGACCAAATGACTCGTGATACAAAAAATTTGTTCCCATTGCAGTTCCCATTGTTTTTCGAATCAACGTCAGTGAATGTGGTCTGAAGTGCTTCACAGTCCTCTGGACTTGATAAAAGATGAACAAATACAGGCCATTTACTAACAACTGTTATTTCTTTTCTCAAAAGTGAAACTGCTGTACTATCTCCTGCCAATAACATTTTGACTACTCAGATTCTCATCGCAGGGAACAACTAAGATTCACCTCTAGAACAAGGCCTCAGCTACATCACATAAGATTCTTTGGACATTTTCAGATATGGGTTTCTTTACATCTACACAGATTGAGTTGAGGTGTTAAAGAAGAATCTGACTTATGTCTCTTAAGTCACTACTAGGATCAGAGTTATTGACCCGGGTAATTCAGGAGTCCACCTGATCTAGTTTCCTAATATAAATGTTGTAATAGTACCTTTTGTTGTGCCATAAATTGTAACCACGTTCAAATAAATCTATTTAATTAATATTTGCAGCTCATGTTTTATTTTTTCAGTACACAGTACACATCATAAAGTTAAAACCAGGGGACTTGTATTGTGTTTCAACATATTTTTTCAGTTTATTAGCATATGTTTATTAGTTAATCATCGCCTACTGATAACCAGCAGAAATGCACCAAAAATTCTTCCCAAGAGCATTTTGCCCTATTTGCTGTATGTATGATACTTTATGGCTTTACTATCTATCTGTGTGCCATTAAGCTTTCATAGGCTTTTTTGTCAGCACATTGCAATGTGCCAAGTCTAAAAGCACTTCAACCTGGGTGGAAACGTATAAGAATAATAGAGGACCAAAGGGGATGTTAAGTCTCCCATCTAATAATTGCACTGACGTCTGTTTCCAGCCTGAGATTATAAAACAGGGCTGGTGTGCATCTTGACAGCAAGCAACATAAACAGAACACATTAGCTATAACAGGTATATTATATAGCGCTTAGTGGAAAATGTGGAAAGCTGTAAACTTTGAGATCCTTAGAGCTGTATTGACCAGAAGATTGGAGAAATCAAAGATTGATATCTGCCTTTGATAGCAGCAAACCAGACTACAGTGGTTACAACGGAGCCTCTCTGTCAGGGTGGTGCACTTATAAGATATTTATGCCGAAGCATATCTATTATTCACTGTTTACATAATTGATCGGATTATCTGCGGGTTAGCTTTATGGAGAGTGGCAGTTCTTAAGATGGGAGGCAATAGAAAAGGTCTAGGAAGCCAAGCAGCTGAGTTGCCACTGATTTAATATCCTTCAGCTCTCCAGCCCATCCTGTAGCCTCGGTGATGGATGGTGAGGAGACACTAGGAGGTTTTAAACAAGCAAATCAAGTTAGGTAAATCACCACCTGTGGCCCACCTAACAAGATGATTTCAAACTCAGACTGAGTGGCGTCATTTGTCCCCGCCGAGCAACAATGAGCTGTATCTATCATGTCTAAGATATGGTCTACATTCCAGACAGTGACTTGCTCTGGAAAAGTTCACACCCCCAATAGGAACGATGATGATCCGCAAAGGGAATAACATTTAAGTAAACTTATTGTTGTTTGTTATTCTGAGTTGGCTGTCCTCTGTGTTTGGGGGAGAGCTAATTACATAGTTTTAAAGCTGCATTGTGTAACATGTTTGTCACATGATCAACAACCGGACACTGTCTCTGGTGGAAACCACAAAGAAGACGACGATGACAAGAAGTACATGGAGGATCACGACCTGACATGTGTTTTTTATGATTATCGAGCGAACAGATACATATATTCACATGTGATTTTATTTGCATTTCTGATTTAATGGAAGCGCCACAATTGTAAAATTGCAGGGGTTTTTTAGCTAAATATTGACAAAGTATGGACGGTGTCATTTGTACTGAAACACAAACAATGACAGTGAAAAACCTTTAAATCCCTGTGTGTGTTGCTGGTTTGTTGAATCTCCACACCACTGCAGATGATCAACAATTATCCTGACCTCTTCATCCTCACTGGATAGTTGAGGACTTTACATTCACCTTTACAGTTACCTTTGGTGGACATTGTGTTACGCATGTAGGTGGTGAACTCAGGCAATCTCACGGTCAGCTTATTTGTTTAGGAAATGAGCTAACTAGCATTTATTCACCACTCAGCTACCTGATGTGCACATTTTTTTTAAACTTACATAAATACTTACTTTTCTCTATATCAAAAAAAAGTGTCCGAAAAGTTCAAAATTTGATCTCATTTGCCTTTAACTGCAGTATGTATTTA
This sequence comes from Poecilia picta, assembly GCA_033032245.1. NCBI lineage: Eukaryota > Metazoa > Chordata > Actinopteri > Cyprinodontiformes > Poeciliidae > Poecilia > Poecilia picta. Next base: position 25,138,269 of record CM065363.1, on the reverse strand, counting down.
CCCTTTGCAAACAGACATAACCAGCAACAAGAAGGCACTCTGACAGCTGCGATGTTACCGAACCGGTGTTGGCTGCTGCTGGAGAAGAAGGAGATCTTTGATAGCTAATTAGTGCAGGCAGCTGTCAGAACACTAATGACAGAGACGGGGAAGTTTTGATATCACAGTCATGTTTATGCCTTTGCAGCTCGCCGTTCTCTCAGGGATCATTCAAGGCTGTGGAGAGACGGTGGGGGGAGAGACATCAGATTTTCCTCTCCCAGCGCTGGATATGACCACATTAATTATAGATCCTGGGAAGCAGCAGTTACGTTCATTCAGCATATTTTTAGAATATGAGACACTGAGTTAGGTCTTTAATCAAGACGACAGGTGTCACCTCGGTTCAGAAAAAGGATACTGAAAGCTGCTTAACGTTGTCAGACGGTGACATTTTGAGCAAGCTGAGGTGTGAAGCATCTATTTGAGAATTCTCGCCTGAAGCTTAAGGTGGAGATGAAGGCCATACATGCTGTAGGTATGAACGTTTACATTATATATATATATATATATATATATATATATATATATATATATATATATATATATATATATATATAACTGTATATATATACACTTGCAATATAGAGTGCCTGAATTTTTATTTTTCATAAAATACCCAACTTCAATATGCTAAAGTTGAAAAAGATAAAATGTATACATGACTCAATGTTTAAGTATATTTTTGCATATACATTCAGGCCTAAATTTAATGAGTTTATATTGATTAACGCATAATTTTGCTCCAAAGTCGTTTTGTGAAGCAAAAACAAACCCCAGTGGGTCAAGAGAAGCGGCTTTGTCGTCCATCACTGTTTGTGGATGTCGCTTGTGTGTCAGCTTTACAGACATTAGAATATTAACACATGATGATTGTTGACTTGTTTACAACATAAAGAAGATGAAAAAAAACAAGTTTAAACACAGAAAAGATATTTAAGATGTACTAATCTACAAAGACTGCTTGGGGTGGACAGCTTTGATAAATATACTTACTGTACACCATCATGCTTACTAGAACATCTTTAATGGAAAGTAGCAGAACCCTGAGTTTACTGGAAAGGCATTGATTTTATGTTTCATTCATACTGTACAATTTCATATTTTTGCACTATCCAAGTCAATCTGATGTATTATACATCAAAGCAAAAGCAAGCTTCAAGTTGAAATGTTTCTGTGGGAAATACTGTTTATGATCTTGTTTTACTTGGATGATCCGTAGCGCTAACCAACGTCAGTTCTGTCAAGAAGACAAGACGCTAACACATTTGTGTTCAGACAGCACAAGATGTCCGACCAGCAAAAGAAGTCCAATTTTCACAATTGGCAGTGATAGCTCATGGCTTAGTAGAACAAAGTTTGTGCAGTTTGACATTGCCCAGGCAAACAGCAAGAGAGTTGTTTTGTTGTTTTTTTTAACTCTCCGTTTGTGGTGTAGCCATTAAATTGAGATGTGTGACTAATGGATCAGAAAGCACCATACCGGTTTTTGTGAACGCCAGGGGACCCTCACGTTCTCGCATGGCACCTCAGAAACGATGAGGCCATTAGGACTTGGCACGGAACATGATACATCTTAGCTGTAATTTGTTTTGTCCGGGGATTAAATTAACTCATCTAAGAGCTCATTTGCAAAAAGGACTGGATTTGTTCCCCCTCCTCTCCCTCTGTTTCTCTCTCTCTCTCTCCCGGGTGTTTCCGGTGTCACCTTGGGTGGAATTTTCTCTAAATGTGGCACGAAATGATCAATATTGGGAGCGAAGTAGAATGGCAGGTGACATGCTCTGAAGGGGTGATAATGGATCTGATTCCACGTGCAAATTAGCGGCCTCTTCCTCCAATCTCAGTCTTCCAGTCTGTGCGGGGTGTATCATATCAGTTAATTGTTTTCAATGTGACTTTGATTGATATTAGAGCCTTGGCGTTGCCTGGTTCACCAGCCAAAAGCTGGCATGTGAGGGGGTATCGGCCACTGTGCTGCCTTTGCTTCAGAATCACTTTGATGCATGCGATGGCACAACAATACGCATTGGCTCTATCTACCCATCTAGAATGTGTCAGAAGGTGCAGATCTGAAGGTAGTGAAGTTTGACTCATTTTTGACAGATCAATACACCCCTTAGGAATATGTCCTACTATATGACAGCTCCAGCTATTTGTATCTTTATCGCTCTTCTTTTTAATATTATTTTTATTTTCCCTTCTGCCTTTTTGAGCACAGATTTGCGGTTTGATTTGCTTCGGTGACTTGATGGTGAAGGCTGTTAGGGAAGGTGATTTAAAAAGGGAGGACATATGTTTAATAGATACAGAAAACTTGTAAAATCAGCATTCACGGTGGAATGGTGCATAAGTGCAATAAAACATACAGGATGTGATGATGCAGGAGCTTTTTGACTGCAGTTGTGCTGGCAGCAGTATCTAACTTTTATTTTAAAAAAAAGAAAAGTTTTTTACATATTTGTTAAAGCTCTCACAATGTCCTGACAGTGTAATATGAAATAGGTAATCTGTGAAAAGATTAATCTCATTCATCTCCTCCCTCAGCTATTATTGCCGTCCAAAGAAATGCATCGCTCCTGACCGAAAACAACCAATTAGAGCCAGGAGAAGTGTCTTATAGTCAGTTAACCTCATGTATGCGCTGCTAAATATGCTAATGGTGGGGGGAAAAAAGTACAGTTACAGAAAAACAGTTTATCCACCATCATCTGCACCTATGCTAACTAGCCTTAGCAGTCACAGGGTGATTGACAGCTCTAAGACCCTCCTCCTGGCTGGTACCATCCTTTCACAACATAGTGACAGTGTCAACAAATACATAGCAAAAATATTTCTTATAAAAAGTTACATACTGTAGGTTGAAGTCTGTGGTGTTATATAAAACTTCTTAGAGTTTTACATTATATTACAATGTTGTTCCCTCATCAAAACCATACTTTGAGTGTATGTTTTTGATTATTCTTTTATGCATATTGAGGAATCCTTTAATCTCCATGACAGCCTTTCAGCTGTGCATAACACCTGGATGAACCTAGCACTGCTATGAGGAGGAAGCTCCTTTTCTGAGCTACCGTTTTCAAGTTTCTCATCTCCTAAATCACAGAGTAGCCCTTCCCCACAACTCCTCCACTCCTTCAGACTAGCCAGCAGCAATTAGCAAAAATGTGGTGGAACTGCTGATCTGCTGAGCTCATTACCGGAGCAACTTCTCAGGGAAAAGCTGGTAAAAATTTTAAAAGGTTAAAAGAGGAGCCATGTTGTGATAACTTCCTAAAGGCAGAGTTTCAGAAAGAGCAGGAGTATTTAAAGAGACAGAAGTCCTACTTCAAGGCGTTAAATTACAAAGTAAGATTTCTTTTGTCACGTTCGCTATATACCAATTCTTTCACAACTGAAGTTAACCTAGTTACTTGTCTGTTCTATAAAATGGCACTATATCTCTGGGAAACATAATATTGTCTTTAAAGTGACAGCTGCTGCTCAGTATGTCCAGGGTTCCCCAATGACTCCTGGTGATTTACACCACTCCATGATCAATGACACCTTGAATATCTATCTATGAGTTTCTTTACAAAGGTGTTTTAGACAAGATACAATATAAATTTTCCACTGCACCAACAGATTGACAGAAAGCCTATGTATATTCCTAGCAATACCTTGTGTCAGTCCAGAACCCCAGATTAACAAATCATGCATCTCTTTGCATGCCATTCAGGTGGAAGAAACAAGGAGACTCCAGGAGAAAGTAGTAAAACCCAAACAGGAAGAAGATGTAGAGGAATATAATTAAAATAATAGTTAAAAGTCATGTTGTTGATTGATTCACATTAAGATATGTTTTGACTGAAAAGAAATGTACTGTGTCAAATGTACTGGGTCAATCTGACCTAGAAGTCAGAAAGGAATTCGGATTGGAGAGATGTGGAATAAACAAACACCAAAGAGGGAAAGGTTAAATTGTTGTGCAAGAAACCTTGGCAAACATCTTTTCCTACTTACGTGCGAGGAAGTCGGCCAGGAATGGGAAAGAATCTTTGTTTGGATAGATAAGGAACCAACAACTTGACTAATAGTTCTTCTGATGGAGCAGATTTAATTTCCAGGGGGTCAACCCCCAATTTTCAGAACTTCCAACACACATCCAGTGTAAGACGGAGCCAGAATTACTATGCAAGCGAGATTCGGTAACGCTATAGGTCAAAACTTTCCAATAAACAGCCATAGGGCTGGAATGGTATAAAAACCTGATGTCAGAAGTAAGAGACAAGACATTTTGGATTTCTGAGACGATTAAAATGTGATGTGTGAATCCGCAGATGTGCATTAAATATCTTTCTGTTTATCTATGAGCAGAGAAAATGGAGTTTGTGTATCATTTCTTATTTATGTATTCCATGAGTTTCATGAGTTCCATGAGAACATGAAAACTGTGGGGTTTAAGGTGACAGTGCTAAGCACTTAATTGCTCTCAATAAATTCAAATTAGGCAGAGATGGACAGAATCGTGAAGTGCTGAATCCCCAGAGCTGACATAAATGTCAAGGGGTCTGAATGTTTAACTAAATCGAATATTAGTCTTTCTTTTCTTTTTTGATTTTTGTTCCTGAAGCGTTCAATATTGTGTGTAAATTGAGGGAACGCACATAATGACAATAATATTACAGCACCCCGTGTAAGCTGCTGTTTTCTGGTGCTTCCTTTTCTTGCAAAGTGAAGGAAGTTTCTCGCTTCGAGGCAGCCTTTGTGTACAACGCGCTGCAGCTATTCAAAGGCAATCACAAAAAGAGTGTGCTGACCAAGCCTATATATTATTACCAGTCCTATTTCTCATTCTTTTCATAAATATGAGAAAAAAAAACTGAATTATTTTCAGTTGGGAACGTAAAGATAGGAGTAAAACGGGTTAAAGGGGGCTGAAATAAATAAGCATCTATGGTCAACAAAAACATGCAGAGATTTCTATCAATGGAACATTCAAGCAATTTAAATGGTAGCTGCTTGCTTTTTTTTTTTTTTCGCCTGCTCCATTTGCTCAATTTCCATACCCGCCCCTGTGGATCCACAACCCCCTCGCTCCACTGTCCTGCAGGAAATAAGCTTTCAATGCTTTCTAGATGACTTCCTAAAAGAAATGAAACTCTGAAGGAAAATGAGAACAATGAATAATGAAACAGTGGATGGGATGTGCCTGACCACTGCTATTCATACAGCTTGTGTCATCGCGCGGAGCCCTGTATGAAATTGAAGGTTGTGATCACCGGCTGGAAAGAGCAACAGTTATGACCATTAGAGGGAGAGAGGGGCTGGGGGAGGGCAAGAGGGGAAACAAATAGGTTTTCTTGGGTGGACATATAATCATTTCATTTAGGATGAAGAATGCTTTCAGTCAGGATAAATATAGCATTTTTTGCATCTGTGAGATTGATTCCCCATCCCCCCCCGCTCCCACTTTTTGTGCTGTAACATTTTTTTTTTTCTGAATTCAGAAAAAAATTTGATCAATGCTAACAGTTTCAGGATGTGTGTTTTTGAAAACTTTAAAACTAGAGAAAACTCGAAACAGAACTTCAGGCTGTAGAAACACTAAATCTTGGCAAGTATTCTTGCTTTTTTTTCCAAGTACAACAATCTTACACTTGAAATATGACAAAACTAAGGTACAAATAACTTTTTAGCAAGTTACCTGCAATGAGAAACATGTCATGTTGTCTGTGAGATAATCTGCCAATGGATATATTAACTTAATATTCATCAATATTAAGTTATATTAAGTTATTAACTAAAACAAGCTCCAATATCTTGCTGAAAAGTTACTTGTAAGTTAGTTTTGTCTTATTCAAAGTGTAAAAAGATATTTGCACTGGAAACTAGACAAAACATAGATTTTGTGTTTTTGTAGTGTATCTTAAGTTCTGTGAAAAACTATTTCCCCCTTATGAATTTCTTCACTTTTCTTTCTGTCATGCTCAAATGTTTCAGATCATCAAATAAATTTTAATGTCAGACAAATAATGATGAATAAAATTCATTAAGACAGGAAACCCCTTTCCAAAATAATTTGTCATCATCTGAAAAAGTGATTTTCTATTAAAACAACCAATCAATCAGATTAAGGGATGTACTTTGATTAGGTCATTCCAAAGATTCTCTTTTTAATTCATTAAAGGTGAACTTGTGTTTGAGATTAAGGTTGCTAACTGATAGCGTGACGGTAGCTGTGTTTTCATTGACCGTATAATTGCATTTAATTGCATGACATTTTGGAGGAAAAAAATCACTTAATGGAAACACGAAATTGCTGGATCAAAATTGCTTTATCTTGCAAAACTGCAGTGAAATACTTTTTTCGCATCACAAGTCACATGATCAACAATAGGATGTTGCCACTGGTGTGATTGAAGGATCACGGCAGCCATGTTTTTTAATGACTTACTGCATGAGCAAAGTTATTCACATGCAATTTTAATTTAGCTTCTTATTTAATGGAAATACTGCTTGGAGCAGAATTTATTTTTACATTATAATTTTATCAACAGTAAGTCACATTGGCGCAAGTTGGTTTCTACAGAAGCGTTTAACTGCCAGAAACAATTAATTCAGGAGAAGTATAAAACAAGATAGTTTCACATCATCATGACATATTAATTATAACATAAAGTTACCATAAAGTTTCTCAAACCTTCTTGTTATGATTCATCAACCATAAAAAGAAGGGCTGTCAAATACATCTGTATAAGTTTGAGTAGCTTTCAGTAAGTAATTTAAAAATTCTATTATTTTTTTGCTTATATTAATGTTTGTTTAATAATCAGAAGCATCTAAGTGTGAGAGCGGCAAGAAAAAATTCAAAGTTCTGTCCACTAGAAAAAGAACTTTAGAGGGTATCAGATATAAGCCTCTAAATTTCTTTATTAATTTGAAAGAACTAATATTTCATAGCAAAGGGAAAAAAACTAAGTTAATTATTGGCTTTTTGATTGTCTTGTCACATCTCTCTTAACAGATTCCATATGGAGGATAACATGGCTTCTATCTACAGTGTTAAACATGAGATATGCTGTAACTTGATCAGAAATTACATTTTATAAAGGTTCATCGCAATAAACGTGAATATTGTGAAAAAGTTCAATATTTTCACATACTGTAAGGATTGCAGTGCCTATAAAAAATATCCATCACTAGCAAGGTGAACCTTTTAAAATGACCGGTCTGTGTTTCAACAATCCTTTCCAAGCAAATTTCCATCAAAAATAAAATGCATGATAATTATTATTGGTTAGATCCCAGCATTGCGTCTGATCTGCAAAACGCTCCTCAGCTGAAACTGACCTCGGGTTCCTCAGGCAGGAATATTACAGTCAGAATGAGACACACTCTCTTTCTCAAAGCGCAGCCACTTTACAGCAGGAGAGGCGCCTTAACGCCATCATAAACCCACAGAGAAAATGATCCTCCAATGAGAGCAAATGCAGCTCTACACTTCCAGAAGAACGAAATGGCCGGGAGGGTTTGGAAACCATGTTTCTGTACTGCACATTAGCCTCAGCAGGATGGCTAAGAAAAGCTTACAAAAAATTAAAAAGCAAGGGAAAAGGGGGGAAAAAAGAAAAATCTTTCACCATTTGGAAATGGAGAGAGAGAAAAAAAACTTTCTGCAGCCCTCAAGCTGCTGCTACAGTCCTGACATGAAGGAGTCAGCTTGAGCACTTACAAATCTTCCTAATCCCTTTCAACGTGGAGCGTTTGCCAGACTCCTGCTCCTTCAGGGTTTCCGAGACGGAAAGAAAGGAGCAGTGTATTTGTGTGAATGCACAGGTCTGTCAGTTACAGCGAGTTGGGCTCTGCAAAGCAGCAGCAGCAGCTCAGTATAAAACTTCACACGGGGACGCAGAGTTTGGATTCACCACCCCATGAGCTACCGAAGGCCGTGACGGCGAGATCAAGTAATTACCGAATGCTGTCAAGGCTCCTGAGCGGCCGTGTTTTTTATTGGAAGTGAATGACTTCGCTGATCATCTGGTTGTGCATAATCATGTTGAAAGCGGCGGTAAGCGGGTTCCTATCTGGCAGCCCAGCGACAACCGCCGCGTTCCGGGTCGAGGAGCTCCGTTTACGAATCATTGATTTCTGTTGTACAACAGCGAAAGACACGAGTGACTCGACGCTTCGCCTCATCGCCGGCGCTCCTGGAGAGGCTCCGATAAACAGCACAGGGTCCACGGCGAGGCGTCACATCAACCCAATTGTGTGTCGGTAACTAGGCGCCGGTTTCCCCCCCCCCCACGTCTCCTTGGGGGGGGGGGGGGGGGGAGGGAAGGTGGAGACCTTCGTCGCCGGGTAATCCCGCCTACGTCGCCATTTTTTTTTTTTTTCAAATCTAATTTCCGCTCGTCATTTTCATCTTTGAAAACTGGAATGGGTAATCAGATGATTGATTGAAGAGCGCGGCTGTTCTGACAGAACACTGACACGGACACAGCTGGCTGCCTGTCAGGGAGGAGAGCTGAATGATGTATGAGTATCTGAGCTCAAAACAAGGCAAAGCAAAAAAAACAACAACAAAAAAACACCCACATAGGCAAGGTGAGAGTGAGACTTCCTTTGTATCTGTGCTCACTCATTACCTGAGCGAATCAAGCATATCCAAGAAACAGGTTTAGTTTTTTGTCTGACTGTTGATTAAACTCACATGCAGCTGGAAGCACATATTTACATTCACTGCTTCTACAAATTTATATTTGATCAATGCTGGAATAGTGAGAAATAGTTTTTTTTTACAGTTTTGATCTACTTATTTATTTCAAACTGATGATAAAATAGTAAAACAAGATTGATGACTCGCATGTAATTTTACACAAATTGCTCAAAAAGGAGCATTTAGAAAAATGAAAAGATCTTTTTATTTCCTGCCCATTTCATACATATCAACAAATAACTCTTAATCTTCCCATTCTCACCCTTGATTACACAGCTTTTTATGATACAATTACAATACAATTGCATTACATCAAAAGTAGCAATTTTGTCTTTTGAGGCACTTAACATATTTTCCAGTCAGCTCATTTTTGTACCATTTTTTAAACTGGTTTATATTTGTACGGTAGAAAGGTCACCATTTAATTGATTATATGATATATATATATATCATATAATATCATATATATCATATAAATTTATTTATTTTTTGATCGTCTATTTTTTAAAAGTGTAAAAAATAGACGATTTCTACAAAGTTGCATAATTCAGTATGTTTTTACTTTTGTAAATGATGGATTTATTGCTTGAAGTTGTTTTTATAGCAAACTGGAATATTTTTGGTAATCACAGCAGACCAAGAAAAGTTTAGTCTGATTTCATGTTGTACGGTAAGAAATTTGCATGCCTTTTTTTCTTTCTTTTCTTTTTTTTTTTACAGTGTATGTAATATTAGACTACAACTGTATTTCTGCTTCGGAGCAGGTGAGGTGGAAGCGAACGCCCCTCTGCTGTTCAGCATGATCCCAACACTTCCATATTAATACGATTTCATGCATATCAAAGTCCAGCTACTTACAAGTTTCACTCAAATCTTCATTTGAGCCACTTCTAGATAAAATCACCATGCATTTCATCCTCTAATGAAATGTATGCAGAGAGTGCAGTTCAAAGGAGGAATATTAAAATGTTAGCGTACATAAACTCACATGCAGTCTTACAGCTTCTGTCGGGTTCAGACAGAAAAGGAAAGTGAAATAAAGTTGCACTCGATTAAACTGCTATCGCATTAACAAGTGATTCAGAATCTAGGCTCAAAACAGAAGAACAACTAAGCATTACAAATCGGGATTAAATTATTCTTTCCTACATGAAAAACCAAAGTAAAAGACTAAAACTGAGTGGAATAAAAGGACTTGGTCCACCTGGCAAATAAAAACTTCCATTCCTGCTTTGTAAAGTTTTTACTTTGCACTACTGACAGGGCAGTTGAAAGGAAGGTATTAGTGTTAAAATGTCATATTTTTGGTTATTTTAAATGTAATAACGGACAATAAACTAAAAACTGGTTTCTACACTGCAAAAACACAAAATATTACCAAGTATATGCACATTTGAAATAAGACAGAACTAATTTTTAAGTAATTTTTCAGCAAGTTACAGGAACTCGTTTTAAGTAAATCATTTCTTAATATTAATGAAAAAGTATTAGTTCAGTTGGCAGATTATTTTACTTTTAACAAATCACTTTTTCCTTATAAGTGAAATAATTTACCAGTGGAAAAGGGTAATTGTTCATTAATATTAAGTAATTATTGACTTAAAAAAGCTCCTACAACTTGGTGAAAAGCTACTTAAGTTGGTTTTGTTTTATTTCAAGTGAACTAAGATATTTGCACTAGAAACTTGTCCAAAATGACTTGGTAAGATGTCATATTTTGGCAGTGTACAGTGTACTTTAAATCCATCAGATGTTTCTGCAGTGACATGACTGATACAAAACAGCACAGATTGATTAGAGCACCTATATTCTGTTTATTGATCGTTTTTGTTTGCAAAGGATTAGCGCGGCATGTCCACACTCTAACCTTCAGAAAGGAGCCAAAAGGCTGCTTCAGATGATGAAAATTGTTCATCTACTAAATTGGGGGGGGAAAAATAAATAAATAATAAATGCTTTCGTAAATATTGTTCCACAAAGCTAAGCTGACGGGTCCTCTGAAGAAGAATCATTATTTATAGGAGGGGACAGGCAGTCGAAGGTGACACTGCTCATGCTGTTCAGCATTTTTCACGTAACAAGAAACTCCTCCACGGTCGGACCGTCTCCACATAAAAGCTTGGTTGTGGAGGAAAAAGTGCATGTGGCAATATGCGTACCAAGAGCAGGATCAATAACCAATCTACGGAGCTGAAAGGGTCAGGAGGAGCATGTCAGGTTACCATATATGGTTCCTCGCCGCGTATAATTGAGAACTCATCTGTGAGTCTGACAGCTGGAAGATGCAGTGTTGCTTTACAGAAACATAAAGGGGTTTTATATACTGAGTGTAGTCCTTAACGGAAAGGGTTTTGCTTTAATAAGAGGTTTTAAAACAATATTATTATGTATTTACTTGTATTTACTCATGTTGACTGATCAAAACTGAGTCAGAAAACATTTCCCCCAAAACAATTCCCTTTGTAAAAAATAAAACAAAATAGCTAAAAACCTACTCATTATCAGGGGGCATGATTTTAGTTTTCCGGCTGATCTTTACAAGTCTGACCTGCCAACTGCTATTTGGCGATACCAATTGTTTTGTCTGAAATTTTGCTAAATACAGCAAGAAAGTTGCTGACTTGGCAACAGTGGGGTGACTGGTGTTAACTGTGAATGTGCAGTCATGACCTGGCCAACGGTCAAAGCGCTCACGGCAGAGCAGAAGAGACAGTGGTTGGTTTTTAGATATTTGCTGAGACAGATAAGATTGGCCAATCAGATCGGCTTCACATGCCGATCTCGGCTGATCACCAATCTCACAAAATTAAAACAAGAAAATCAAGCCCAATTTATCAGTGCACCCCTTTTTACTATATGTTTAGTAGTCATTTCTCTCATCGTTGTAGGGTAGCATTTTGAAAGAAAACTCTTAGTTCTCTATAATTTGCACATTTCAGAATATTTCAGCATTTTATTTGAGTTTCACTAAACTATTGTTAAGAATTTATTTATATCCATGTCTTTTTCCATGTGAGTCTCTAAGAAACGATTCCACTGCAGTTTTTACTTATCTCTTTATTGCAACTTTAATGAAACATTCAGAACTGAGTGTCACATCCAAACAAACTCCTAGTGTTTACCATCCATTCTCTTTTACTAATCTAAAATATTCTCACGAGTGAATCGGGTTCCTGTGAGGTCCCTCTCACATGCAACACTCTCCAGCTTATTCTGAGGGACCCCCAAGGTGCTTCCCACCCTAAAGGGGACATGTAGTCCCTCCAGCATAACCTGAGTCATAGGATCTTCTTCTTGTTGTCCATGCTCTACAAAACCTCCACTGTGCCAAATCCCACCTAGCAAACCACAATCCCCCAGATGAACAGACCTGTCATCCCGTCCATCACGGAGGGAAACTCAAGATCTCTTCCCAACAGATCGGACGAGTTTTCAGCTGTAAATCACCATCAAACGACAATGGGGAGAGTAGCATGAGTGTCTCTGATCTGCTTGACTGAGACATGGCAGACTGCGCTAACTCTGGACTCCCGGCTGATAGAATCAGGGAAAGAGGTAAGTAGAGGTGAGGAGAACCGGGCATTTAACTATCAGAAGCTGTTTTTGTGCTGGGATGAGGAGGTTTTCAGCCGTATCAGAACACTATTTTTACATCACACAAGCCATGTCATCAACAGCCGGATGTTACTACCGATGAAAAGGACAAAGAAGAAGGCAGGATGTAGTAGGAGGATGACGTAACACAGTTCATAAAAAATTGTGTGTCATTCCAACGTGTTGAATCTATAATTCTTCTGTAAAATTGCAGAGTACAACAATCCCAAAGCGCTGACTATGCAGCCACTCCCAAGTCTGTCGTTCCAATGCCTGAATAAAGATGCTAACATCTCCTCTGATGGCTGAATTATGAAAATTTCATGTAAATGTTTACATCCATCACTTCCATGATTTTTAATGACTTGAACTAGCTTATTGAGGTGTATTTTTAATTCAATTTCTTATTTAATGGAAACATAGCAATTGCAAACTTGTTACAATCTCCAGTAAGGACATTGACCTGCTAGCTGTTAGCATGAGGTCAACATATTTACCTCCGAAGTTCTCGTGTAATCACTATAACTGTGTAAGTCCCCTCCTGGGTTATTGCTGCCACCACCTGCGATATCCTCATGTTCTAAACTCTTCTTGTTCTAAACTGTCACCACACCAAAGACTTGTGACTTGTGATTAGACTTGTGATTAGACGTTTGTGGGTTTAATTCCAGCTTGTCGGTCAGTGTGAACCTAAGTTATCTATTGTGTATTAGTGCATGGATGAAAGGGCATTAAGTCATCAGTAACTAGAAAAACACTATCAATTCAGTCAGCTTACCATCTATGGAAAAAAAAAACATGCTAAAAAATTGAAGCAGAAATCGACTGCGACACATTAATGACTGAAACCAAAGCAGTCCACTAAAGTCTAGCTGAGGTTTAAGAAATTGGATTTCTGGGCTGACTCAAAAGAACAATTCTAGAAACCTGTCAAAATCTTACAACTGGCAAACTTCTCTCAACCTGAAGGCAGATACATATCACTCATATAAAAACCAACAAGAAGTAAGACTGATAGAGTGTCTTCTGACTTAGCGGGTAGAGTGTCCATAATTTCTTTTTTATTCGAAAACAAGTAAAATAGTTTGTGTTTACAATCAGTTAAATAAATTTTTTTAAAATAATTTATATGTGAACTCTTCTTTTGGCAACTCTGACAAAGCTTGAGGACTGTGAATAATAAAATGATATCTTTTACAAATGACAATGACAGTTTTGTTGCGTTTTGTTTTTGCAGCGACAATGTATATGTTCTGCAAGCGGGGTTTCATTTTATGGTCTTTTATTTCTCCCAGTCCTTGCAAGCAGGAGAAAAGTCAGTGACTATGAACAATTCAGCCATGCTTTCCCCTCTTCCCCCCTCCAGCTTGGCAGTTGCCCACTCTCAGAGTCCAGCTGTTTTCATGCTTTTGGTTCAACACACAGTGTTGGCTCCTAAAACAGAGGCGAGTCTCAGCAGGAGCAACACGAAGAGCATGACTACAAATGCAGATCCGGCTTTGTGTTCAGCAGTATCATGCTGCTCTCTTCAACAGAAGCACCACAACTGGTCTTTACTGTGTGATTGCTGGTTATTCGGTGCTGTCAGATGAGTAGTAATAGAGCAAACTCCTGATTCAACTGCCTCAGAAGTGATGATTGGAGAGAGCGGCACTACTAGGTACTTCAAAAGCTAACTTGTACTTACTGTTTTACTAAGTACAAGTTAGTAAAAAAATGACTTGTACTTAGTCATTTTTAACTAAGTTACAAGGTTACCCAGGCCTGGGGTCAGAAAGAAAGACCCCGACCCCAGGCCCGGGTCTTTCTGCAGAGCGTTTGCATGTTCTCCCTGTGCTTGTATGGGTTCTCTCCGGGTACTCCGGTTTCCTCCCACAGTCCAAAAACATGACTGTCAGGTTAAGTGGTTTCTCTAAATTGTCCCTATTTGTGGCTGTTTGTCCTGTCTGTACCTGTATATGTCTTGTGGGTTACATGAGTTTCATAAATTTACCTTCACTTTTTAACTCTATAGGAGGATCTTTTATTTCTCTTGTTAGCTTTTTGGTTATGTCATGTCACTCCACTAAGAAGCTTTACCTAATGTTTTTTTTACCCACCAGAAATAAAACTCAAGAATAAGAAGAACTCTGTAAGCTCAACTTGGAATTAGTTTGTCTTTCAAATAACTTTGCAGAAAACTGTTTTTTATCTTTTTGTGCTGCATCCACCTGGTTCAGATTCAGATTTCTGATTCACTAAATGGTTTAATTTAAAGTTGTTCAGATCTTAGATATTGTAAGAATGAACTTAACCGGTTAATGTAAAGGCGTATTACCATGAACATGAATTCCTGCATCATAGGTGACAAATAAAATTTAAAAAGCATTTTATGTGTCATCAACACACGTAGGGGTTTGAGGTGCATGAACTGTTGCAGTACATAGATAATCAGCTTTAAGCAAAGTAAATCAGCAGCCTAAATAACTCACTCAGTTAATTAAAAGTGGTAAAAGATCAATAAAGCTCCTGGTGTCTCTCTCCTAATTCTCCTGTATTAATTAAAAACACTGGCTTTGAAGAGAGCTTTTGCTCTTTTTTCCTGTCTAATTAATTAGACACTTCGGCGGAATAATGGCTTCCAACTACACACGAACAAAACAATGGTGGTTGAAATTAAGCTGGCTGATCTAAACCAGAACATCAACAGTGAAACTTTTTTGTTTTTGTCGGAATGTCACTTCTGTTCCCAGCTGGCATCACGTTTCACTGGGGGGGATTTTCAGTCCGATTCTAAATGGCATGTTAGGAGTTTGGGACAGAGCAGAGCTGCCCTGAAATTACACGGCGGTGGCCCAGAGCGTCGTAACCTTGACTGCAGTGGGGCCACTCTGCTCTGAGCTTTGGCCAGTGATGAGCTGGAGGGCCACTTTGTGCCAGTCTTAGCGCTTCATGTCGGGTCCCCGTCATGGCAGCGCAGAGGGGCCCACTGGCAAAACATAATAAAATGAAAATGTCAAATCAAAGAGAGGACAGAATATATGAGGGGCGGGAGGGTTTTTACCAGTAGCGTGAGAGTTTGAGTGAAACGGGAAAAAAATGGATTTAATGCTGCAGCTGTGCACTGAGAGGATGTGCTGCAAATGGAGTCAATAAAACATGGAAGCAGCTGAAATCGAACCCAGGAAAAAAACCAGGAAGTTCGTCTTGTAGAACGAATCTTCACTTGTTAAATTCAAAGAACATGTTTTTAAAATGCTTTTCAGACTCAACTGTCGGAGTTGATCTATATTTTAGGTTCATGTCTGCAGAACTAAATCTTATCACACTAACCTTAAAAATATTTGTGTACATTCAACAATACAGAACTGTTCAAATTTTATTTTTACATGCTCTCTATTTAGGTGTTCTCCTGTGTAATGCATTTACTCTTCTGTTTGCATTTTGACCTTAATTCTGTAAAGTATCTCAGTGTTTAAAAAGTGGCAAACAAATAAAATGTATTATTACAATAATAATATCATTTTTATTATATATTCAGACCTTTAGACCACACTGTCAGGCTCAGCTTTCTGATTCAGTGACAGCAGAGTTTGAATGTAAAATATGTTTTATTTAACTTCTGTCATTTATCATTTTCCTGAGACTTCAAATCCCTCAACATAAAAGAACATTAACTTTAACCTTTAAAAGCTCCTGAAACATTTTGTAATTTTTCTTAGGCTATATGGGGAGACAAAGTCATAAAAACATTAAAACAAATTGGGCTTACAGTTGAACCAAAAAGCTGTGAACAGATGAGCAGATTTGATATTTTTGTAAAAAAAAAAAAAAAACTAACTAAGTCCTATGTTTTTTTCCTTGCATATTTCTATGTAATTAGATACAGCTGGGGAATTAAGAATTGAACACATTATTTGTCACAGTAAATACATTTCTAATAGGTCTTTTGAAATGAAAGTCACACCAGATGTCAGTAAACCACCAAAGCAGTTCAGAAATTCTCAAACAGATTAATTGATAAGTTGAGCTATTTGTACTAAAGGGGACTTGCACAGCTGAGGATTACTGAAGATGGCTCAGGAGGCCAAAAGAGGAGCAAAAATCTTTCATAACTTAGAAAACAATACAGCACCATATAAATATTAATGCCCAATAAGTGGAATTTTCATTACCAAAGTAAAGAACAGGAAGTTCCCGGACATTATTGCTGGTGTTGCCAGACAGGAGCAGCAGTTTCATGGTGTGAGAAAACTCATGTCATCTTGAATGCAAACAAAACAAAGTAGGTGAATGTAGGTTTCAGAAGGAAAATGTCCAATATTACTTTCAACAGGGAGAGAAGAAGTGAAAGTTAGAGTAGAAATATATAATCAAGAAGTTGGACTTGAGATTCAGAGGTGAACCTGAACACATCCAGGGACTGACCAGGCTGTATTCTTGAGGAGGTTTGAGTTCTCCATTCAGTCTCCCATCAGACCCATCAGTTCATTTTGAAAGTAAATCAGCACATTTGTAATGGAAATTCAGCAGAAACAGGAAAGTCTTCAGTCAGAAGCTTCTTCATAGGCACTATAGCACAGACTGCTTACAGCAGTTACCATCTACAGTAACTCTTTAAAGAAAATTTGATAGTTTGAGTTACAACATTTATCTTCACTCTGGGACAAATTAGGTATTTTTAACAGAACTGAACTGAATTACCAAACGTGTTCAAAGATCCATTTACTGATATATTTTTTCCAAACTTCTACAGGTTCCACTGAGCATGTTTGGGGCTGTATACCACAGGCTGAAATTTGAAAGTTGAATTTTAATGTAAATCACTATGACCACGAGCTCCGCACGAGATTTCTGAGTCAAAAGAATAATAAGAACAGTTGTCCACGATCAAGGACCCCCCGCAGAGACCTTCCAAAAGGAGAGATCACTGTGCCAGAAAAAGCATGTTGAAGCTTTTTAAAAGTTTAATGTGAATCACTTGGAACAGCCTGTAAAATACTCCCAGATAGAGACCACGGTCAAATCTGAAGGTATAGACTTATAGCAGGAGAAATGATAAATTGAGAAATGAGGAAGGACATTTTGATTAAAGTCTCAAGATGAAACGAGGATGGAGAGATCAGCTAGGGAAGGAGAAAATAAAGTTACCATAATGGCTTCTTCAATCAGAAGATTTTAATCCAGCTGAAAACCTAAAGGAAGAAGATGAAATCAGAGCGTATAGCAGAGCTAATCTGGACGACCTGACAACAGTTTATGTGGAAACTGACGTTAAAAAATTAGTTTCTCCATATGGAATAAAAATGGATTCTCTGCTATTGATTACATTTCAGGAAGAATGACCAATCTTCATTCCATGTGCATCTTTATTACAAATACTATATCATCTTATTTGAGTTGATTTTTTTGCATGGGAATGCAAAGAAAGTAGATAGTTATTGACATAGTGCCACTACAAAGGGGTATTTTTCAGTCATATACTGCCATTTTATAGCACAATTAGGTAACTATATGATAACTTCAGTTTTTAAAAAAATGTTGTTTATATCAAATATGACTTAAAAGAAATTTGACTTTGTAATTTAACGCCTTGAAATTGGACCTCTGTCTCTTTAAGAAACTCCTGCTCTTTCTTCCTTAAGGAAGTCAGCACAACATGGCTCCTCTATTAACCCTTTCACAATGCTTTTAACCAAAGTTTCACTGAGCAGTAGCTCCTATAATGAGCTCAGCTGATGCTCAGTTCCACCAGGAACACATTCTAGGTATGTTTTTGATGACAAAATAGCAAAAAAAGTAGATTTTTACATGATGCTACCCATTTACCCCAACAGCTTAATTAGAAATATGCTAACAGAAACAATACTACTTCTTTTTTTTAATACTATTTATTTATTTTCCTCATCTTATTTTGTAACAAACTGCATAAAGCTGTTGGATATTCTGTTATTTAAATCTGGAAGATACTGCTTTTCTTTTTGTGTCATTTTAAAGGTATGGGGAATTGGTAAGATTTTTTTCCTTTTTTGTAAATAATAAAAAGTGCAGAATGTCTCTGACTAAGCTGCTCTGGAGCTGTAAGGCTCCCCAGTGGTTTAGAGGCCCGACTCTCTGCAGGCTGTAATTTAACAGGACTCCAGCTTGCAGACAGTTTCTGTTAAACACTATACTGTACAAAGGCAGAACGGAAGACTTCGGGCACTTTTAGATAACTGATGGAAAAGAACATTTTGTACCCAGGAACGGGAGAAAGTGAATTGCTGGGTTAATGTCTGTACATGTTAAGAAGGGGAAAAACAACAACAACAAAAAAAAAAAACAGTAGATGATTTAGTAAAATAAGAAAAATCCTTAAAATCAAAAATGTGTCCTTGTACTTCTTTCCATCAATATGTCATCATTCATTCACTCTACCTCACCTCTGGATGGTTCTCTGAACCTCTGATCTCTACCTGTCATTCTGCCAACATCATAATATGAACAGGCAGTAGAAATATTTTCTTCATTTTTTTGTATTTCTTACTTTCTTAATCTGTGTTTCTTCTCACAGATTCTCCCGCTGACCTTAAAACTTTGTGATGAAACGTGTTTGCAGTCAGCTCAGGGTAACCTTCGGCCAATCAGCACAGGCTTTACATCATCTCCTGCAGCAAAATATGTCCGCTCCCATCGCCGATGCATTATCCTTCACTCTGCACGGCGTACCGGAAACATTTAGGCAAAAAGGTAAAATATAGGAAGTGGTTCAGTTCCTGTCCAATTAGGACTCACACGGCATTAAAGATCTGGCTTAGTATTTTTGAAATAATACAAAATTCTCTTGCAAGCAGCTTTTCAGCAAGACATGGGAGCTTGTCTTAAGTCAATATTTCTTTAATATTGATTTCTTTTAAAGAAACTAGGTCGACTGGCAAAATATTTTACTTACAAGACATGTTTCCCCTGTTGTTGATCTTCCTTTAAAATCGACTTTATGTGGACATCCCTCCCTTCAGGTTCTCTTGATATTTCAGTCCTTTTCAGTGGAACCTAAACAATAAACCAGTGATAGAAAAGGGATCAATATCAGCAGACAATAGATAATAGATAATACGACTGATAGATAGAATATTAAATCCATCCATCCATCCATCCATCCATTTTCTTCCGCTTATCCGGGGTCGGGTCGCGGGGGCAGCAGCTTCAGAAGGGAGGCCCAGACTTCCCTCTCCCCAGCCACTTCTTCCAGCTCCTCCGGGGGAACCCCAAGGCGTTCCCAGGCCAGCCGAGAGACATAGTCCCTCCAGCGTGTCCTGGGTCTTCCTCGAGGCCTCCTCCCGGTGGGACGAGCCCGGAACACCTCACCAGGGAGGCGTCCAGGAGGCATCCTGACCAGATGCCCGAGCCACCTCAACTGGCTCCTCTCGACGTGGAGGAGCAGCGGCTCTACTTTGAGTCCCTCCCGGATGACCGAGCTTCTCACCCTATCTCTAAGGGAGAGCCCGGCCACCCTGCGGAGGAAACCCATTTCGGCCGCTTGTATCTGTGATCTTGTTCTTTCGGTCATGACCCAAAGCTCATGACCATAGATGAGGGTGGGAACGTAGATCGACCGGTAAATCGAGAGCTTCGCCTTTTGACTCAGCTCTCTCTTCACCACGAGAGAGCTGAGTCAAAAGGTGAGTGAAATATTAAATCATTTCACTGAACTCCTGCCCAGAGCCACACAGCATTCTGGGAGATGTAGGTAGAGTAAAGGCTGTAACCACTCCCCCTCTCACGGCCAGCTAAGCTAGGTGGAAAGCATCAACTAACTCACTCACTCTTTGGTTACCTAGCAACAACCTGCTGAGTGCATAGGAGCAGTTTCATGTTTTGCTTGCCGCCTTGCCTCATAACTGCTTAAAAATAAAAAATGGCGTGGATAAAACAGGAAAGGTCTCACCGGTTGGCAGTATGTCAGGTATTGAAAAGTAAAAAAACTAATCAGTAATTATCAACATCAACTCATACGAAACACTCATAATGTGTTACGTTTTTTGGTTGTATCGCCAAGACTGAGTGGAACCCCATAAAACGAGGAGACATTTTTTCTAAATAATCATTTTCCAACACTAGGGTGTTGTTACTGGAAAATGTCCATTTTCAGACCATTTCATTTAAAAATAAATTATAAAAATACAGCTCACAGTATGTTTTAAAGTCCTCTACAAGATTTACTAATGGTACAGATAATCTGTGACAATAAATTAATGATTTGGTTTAGATTTAGTCTTAATTACTTCTTATACTTTTTGTAATAATTGTGCTCAAGTTTCCTTGTTTTGTATTTATTATTTGTATTCACTGACAAAATATGTGCACGCTAAGTCTTTTTAACATTGTTTGTTTGTAGCAAGACAAACTGAACATTATCCAAGGACAACAAGTGAAAATAGCATTTTGGCTAATTCTTGTGCATTTACAGAAATGCTAATTAATGTCCATTGTCCCGACCACGTAAATGAAATGAAGCTAAATTAAATACAGTAAAGCACTGCTGGGACAACATTTCGCTGTGAGTCCGTGAACACATGGGGTGTAATCCACCTCGGTGCATCTCGCAGCCTCTGCTAGAGCAGCCTTATTACCAACAGTCCATGCATCAAGCCGCTCTGTCATCCTCCTGAGAGCCTGCGTGCTGCAGGGAGGAACTTTGTTGACCTTCCAGCCAACCAGGGATCAGTTGTGCTGCAGGTCTGCAGCAATCATCCTCAGGCCCTCTTTTTTTTCGATGAGGTGTGCATAATGGGGAGGTTTCTCCCACTGAAGGATGAATCAATGTGGCATGAAGAAGAGAATTTCCACCCCATTTCCCCCCCTGATTACCTCACCACATACAGCTCCTTAATAGCCTGTTGTGTGTCATAAATCTCTCGCTACCGTCATAGCACCGCGAACGTATTGTAGCGCATGCAGTCCATATTAAAGCGGAAGGTGAGTTTGGGATTAGAGGGAGTGTTGAGGCGGCGATGGAAGGTATTCAGGCTGTGTGTTTCGTCTGCAGGGCCGTCAGCTCTGCCTGGGTGTGCGAACAGCCGGCTTCTCTCCAACGGCTCTCTGGGTCGTAATAAAGCTGTCTCTGTGTGGGAGGAGCCTCACAGGTGAGGCCGGACGGACATGCAGGCCCAGAGGCGAAACACGAGAGATCAATTGTGGCTGTGCAGGGTTTGTTTAGGGGTCAGTCTGTCTATTGTTACAGTGAACTATTCCCTGAACAGCTACATATGCTTGTATTTTGCTTATAATGTGTTTAAAGGGGCAGAAATATTGTATTTTCCAGGCACATAGCGCCAATTTATAGCACAATCAAGTGAATGTGTTACTTTCAATTCTATCTGTATCAAATATGACTTAGAAGAAATTCGACTTCATAGCCTAATGCCTTGAAATTGGGTCTCTGTCTTTTTAAAAACTCCTTCTCTTTGTGAAACTCCACAATCAGGAAGTCATCACAACATGGCTCCTCAATTAACCCTTTGCTATTTTTTTTTACCAGTGATACAGTGTGAAGTAGCAAGCATAATGAGCTCAAGTTTTTGCTAATTGCTGCTAGCTAGTCTGAAGGAGCTGAGTGGGGGAGGGCTGCTCTGTGAAGCGGAAGATTGGAAGTTTTGAAAATGCAACTCCGAGGAGGAGCTTTGTTATCGAAGGTGGAGCTATGTCCAAACAGGCGTTTGGCTCAGCTGAATGGTTGCCATGGAAATTAACCCTTGGGAGTCAGTTGACGCGTCAACAATCCGCGTCAACTGCGCGTATCTGCGCAGTTGACGCGGATTGTTGACGCGTCAACCGACTCCCAAGGGTTAAAGTATTTCTCAAATAAGCATGGAATAATTAAGGCAACACTCTAGGTATGCTTTGATGAGGGAATAACTTACAACATGATGTAATGCTGAAAAAGGTCATTTTTATATGATACTGCCCCCTTTAAATCTTTATTTAAGGAATTTAAGATGACTTAATAAATGTGAGTAATTGCTCCCATACAGAAAACAGACAATATCCAGGCACATAGTTAATATAATATAATATAATATAATATAATATAATATAATATAATATAATATAATATAATATAATATAATATAATATAATATAATTAGTTGATTTAATCAGATTAATCACACTGTAGCACTGTGATTAATCATGATTAATCACTATGCCTAACAATGTAAGCTTGAAAATATAAAAATGCAAATTTTCAAGAAATGTTTAAGAAAATGTGATGCTAGAGAACCAGCCCTTTTTCCTCTGGACTAAAGAGAGTCCTTCTTCTACAGAGTACTGTGTGTAGTACAAGGTAGCATTTCTGGCTTTAAAAGCTTATATTACTGTTGCTCCACATCTATGTAATTTTGCCCAACAGGACTCCTCTGCTTCTCCCCAAAGCAACACACACACACACACACACACACACACACACACACACACACACACATGCATACACAAAGCAACGTAAGTTTTGAGAAAACTCAGAACAATTTGAAAACTATCTGTCACACATCGCCAACAACATTCTGGGGTTTTTCAGCATCAGAGTTATTTTAATCTAGTTTAAATGCAGCTTCAGGCTAGTGGAGACACATACTCACTTATGATTGCTTTCTTTTTTTAGTTAGATTTTACTGTCAGATCTGCTGTAATCTGATGTGAAATCTGAATTTAAATGCCGTCGCAGTTCATACGTTAGTCCCAACAGTTCAGGGTTACATTGTGTGTTTATGAGTCTTCTAAGAAGAATGGTGTCAAAAATCTGTTCTGAGTTTCCTTTACACTCCATACTGGAGTAAAAACAGGAATTTCACACAATCAATATTTTTTCTTATGTTTTGGCTTCACAAACAAAAACATCTGCATACAGGTATCAATATTAATGGCTAAGCAATAAAGTAATAATACTACTAATAATAAAACATTTCCCTGTCTCTGAGTCAGTGTGATTGTGGAAGATGAATGGATATCACAGCGGCTTCCAGACTGTTAGATCACTGCCCACATGTCTGATTTGGTCAGTAATCGATATGCTGTGGGTTTGCTGACTTATTATCAGCACTGGTCAAGCAGGAGCCAGTCAGAACAAAGCAAAGCAGGGCTCCAAGAGAAAAAGTCACATCGTTAACTGTACGTATAATTACCTCTCTAGTAGAGACGTTACTAAATTCTACCAACTAGAATAAATTATATTCTACTAGAAGTAGAATTGTTTTCTTCATTTCAAAATGAAAGAAAAACTGAAATCGATCAGTTGAATGGACTTTTGCCTAACTTACCCTGTGGTAAACTGCAATGTGGTTTATTAAGACCTTTGAAAACTCATCAGTTGAATTAACATTTTGGCTTTGGAGCCACACTTAGGGCTGGCGGTAAAGTTACAGGAAGAATTCCTCATCAATGTGATGCTCTTATGTAATCTGGCTGGAATAATATTTGGAAAAATCCTTGTGCATTATAAAATTCTGAATTCTAAATTGCATGAGTTTTCCAGAAAGACATAAATCTTAGACACACGTTTATGTAATGATTAGAAGGCTTTAGCATAGCTTATATTTGTGTTCTGTTCTTTTTGCATTTGGATTTATTTTTTCTTAGATTTGTTGGTCTTTTCCCTGTTGGCTTGTAGGTCCGTAGAATTCAGCTGATTTTGTGTTAATTAGTCTCCCTCTCTCAGTCTTTTTCCACCTCTGCCTCAGTTTTTAAGCCGGTCTCCATTTGTTCCTTGCTGGACTCTCCGTTGTGTCCAGTTCATACCATGACATCTCTCTTGAGTCTGTACTTTTTATTATCAATAATAGTTCACTTCACTTTTCTGCCTCTGGTTCTTCCCTAACTGAACAACAGGATGTGTGTAAGACTGTTTTCACACCTGCCAATCCTTGTGATTGAGGTTTACAATGAAATGACAAGCTTGGTTTGCATCCTGGTCTGTTTGTTCAGCAGGTCACGCAGTGCCCTCTGGTCATTTTTACTGGGAAATCAGGTCAATGGAATAATTTTAGGCAACCAAATGTTTTTTTTGTTTTTTTTTTACAAGTTTTACAGGAGTTTGTTTAGATGTTTGTCAAAATGTACAAAGGGTCAGTAAATAGTTTTCCATATACTGCTACTGCAAAATGACTTTGCTTTGGTGTCGACATAATTTTTTTTGCCGCTTTTCAGAAATAATGAACATCTGAACTTCACAGCAAATTAGATCACTCCAAGCATTCCAACAATAGTTTACAGAAATAATGACAGCTTAGGACCAAATGCCCTCCTATTTCACTCAACAGCAGCTCATTCACAAATATAAAGAGCTATAAGATACTATTTTCCTTACTTAACCTGAACCTGATTTTTCTTTTTATCCAGTTAATGCAATATTTTCAAATGGCACATTTCAGCTAAATCCACTTGTGTTTAAGTGTTAATTCACTCCAGCTCTGTTTAGTCTGCTTTAATCAAACAAGTGTGGTTTGTATGAGCAGGTGTGAATGTGGAATCAGTGCAGGGCATTCTGGGTAAATACAACCCAAAGAAACACCTCTCCAGTGCTAGCGGGAGAAATGGTTCATGGATGCTACAATCGCTAAAATCTGACTCCACTTCATTTTTGTTTACATTTTGTGAAGAAGGAAGATGCGCTCTATGTCTACTTCAGATTTTTTCATCTCACTTGTGTTGAGGAAATATAATCGTTTCTAGCATTTAGAAAATATAACCATCTTTTTGTGTTTAGTTAGCTGAATGTTTTACTTAAATTTTGAAAAAGTTTGTGTGGGTGAGTTCAATTGGCAGGAAGAGCCATGGCTGGGTTCAAAATATCAAAGAACAAGTGATGGATGGAGAAAACCTTTTAAGACGTTGTTAAACAATATATCTGTGGAGGTATAGGCTCCTATCTTTTCAGACATCTTGGGAGGACAGGAGATACTAAGGTCTCAGGAGATAAGGAGCCTTCAGTGAACATCTGGCATGGTAAACTATTGACCCACAAACTTCTGAACTCTGAAGCTGTGAACTTTTAAACTTTCAGACTGTTAACATCATATAAAATATTTTAATATTGCATCCTTTCACTGAATATTTTATTTGAATATTGTATTAGTTTGTTGTAGAATTAAAACCAGTCAAGGATGAATGTAGTTGAAAATGTTTTGTTTTGTATTAGAAAACAAGAATTGTATCTGCATTCTGTAGACAGTAGGGTTATTGTATCAGGGACGGCTTTGGGAGGAATAACAGAGCAAAAGCATATTAAGTTCAGAGATAACTCTTATTGAATCAAATATAGGATTAAGGGTTTGTTCTGGGAGAAAGGAGAAAACCAGTTTCACAGAGACCTGTGAAATGCTTTGATGCTCTTTGCTCAGGAAGGAGCCAGATGCTGGAGAAAACTCTGCAGGATTCAGGAGATAACATCATTTAGTGAAATAAGCCTGAATATAGCTTAAAATTTATAACCTATTCTGGCACATTGACCTGTAGTTTACCCGAAAAGTATTTGTTTAAAAACTTACAAATGTGCCTTTATCTGTTTGGGTGGATTAACAGGGAGTTCCAACTATGTTTAAGAAAAAATAAACTTTTCTCTGATCGCTCGAACAGAATTGAAGGGAGGTGTCGTTTTCGAAGGCGGTCGGAGACAGCTTCTAATTGGTCGAGACAAGGGACGCCTTGTTTGAATATGCTAAAAACAAGAACACTCCCTCAGGAATATAATCTGATGCACGGGAGAAATGAGTCAGAAAATAGCCAATCTTTGCTGCTTTTGCTCTGGCTCTTTTCCCAAAGACGTCTTTGTTTGTCTGTCTTCTGACTCAGGTAACGAAATGTAAGTCTTTGTGTTTTTCTGTCATGCTCTGTCATGTCTGATACTTTGTTTCTGATTGGATTACATTCTGCACTTCTGTGACGCCAACACGCTGCGTACGCCTCTGTCTCCGCACATGGTCTCCAAGACTGGGAAGAATCCTGGGACAAGGGAGAAATATCAGAGCAGAGTTGTTTTTTCCTAAATTTAGTCATTTATAAATATTTTCTTCCTTAACACTTGCTTCAGTAGTGCAGCGCCACCAATAGGTGAGAAGGAGAACTGGTGGTGCAACTTTTCCCCCCAATCGAACAAAAACATCCTGAATCAATAGTTCAGCTTCTTCCTCCTGTGCACGTGGAATTAGCGTTCACCTTTTGGTAAATTTGTTTATATTTCCCATGTTTTTACACATATATGCACTTTATGTCATCAGTAATCCTGTTCACCTCCTTTGGAGTTTCTGCATCTCCCACAAAGCTACCAAACCAACTCATTCCTTATAAAAAGGTTTCCACAGTATTAAAAAAAAAACCGCTAAAGAAAGCTGCAGCAGGGAGAGATGGAAAGGAATTTTAATAGAATTTAATAAAAGTCAAACATACTGTGAAAAAAAAATACAGAAAATGATGAAGCAAAACACACATCAGTGAGAACCTTTTTCAGAAGTGAAATGAGCCTCACCAGGGCAGCCCGGCTCTCATCTGCCACAAATTCTCCATCAAATATTTGGGCAGCGGTAAAAGTGAGGTGCATTTGAGGTCAAACTATAATTTCACTGGAACTAGGCTGCCGAGCACCGCTTCAGAAACCCTTCTGCGGCTCATAACTTAGCCGTCGCCCAGAGGGTATTTGTTTATTTGGAAGAGAGGATGTGAAACAGGCCGTCCTCCAGCCTTCAATTAAATCCGAGGGGGAAGTTGGATACAACCTCCGTTAGGTTTCAGAGCAGCATTAGAGGTGCAAACTGATACATTCCCCCCTTCCGCATTCACTGGCATGTCAGCATAACTTACTGTAGTCGTGTCACAATCAGCCAATTACTGATTCTATCCGGCCATCTTGTTAGCTTCATGTCGTCTGGTTTCAGACGGAGGCCGCGGCGCGCGCACGGCTCTGGTTACGTTAATAGGCGGTTGGGTTTGTCTTTGCTGTCAGAGTCGCGTATGCAAATGAGGCAGCGATGTAGCAACTGGTCACGAGGAGCAGTGGGAGCGCGTGGCGCATTAGTCATCCCAGCAGAATGAAGCGCACCGACAGAACCGCTAATTAACGGTTAAAAAAACCTTCCGGAGTGATTTCCGTCCGGCTCTCCTCCACCTAATCAGGTTCTAATGGTTCTTTCGTCCTCCTGGATGATAATGTCTCCTCTCAGATGCCTGCTTGCTCCATCATTAAGCCCTTTGCCGCACACGAAGGAAGGCGGTTTCAATAGTTTTTGTGGGAATTACACTTTCACATGGAAAAAGACAAACAGCATAAAACGGAGGAAATAAATATGCAAGAAAATGTTATGTCATTGTTTTCTGTGAAAGTTAGACTCACATTAAATGATTTGTTGCTAGCTAGCATTACCATTCAGGACGGGGTTTGCTATCAGGAAGAAACAGCAGAGGAGCTTGATTTTTGTTGCAGACTGTCTCTGACCATAATGTCACAACATGGCGACAGTTTCAACAAATACGTAAAAACCAGAATTTTAATAAAAAATTACATACTGCTGTTTTCAAAACAGACAATGTTGAGACACGTATTTTGATCTGACCTTAAGCAGAACAAGTCCAACACATGAATGTGTGAACCCTGTGAAAAGGTAGCAGCCTTTAAACCTAATCCCTATTTCTATGATTCTTGATGAAATAAAAACCACCAGGGATTTGAGATGAATGAATGAGGAGAAAATCTGGCCTGCCTTTCTTTGCAGATCCCCTAACCCTTTGCAGATCTTAACTCGGCTACATTGGAGCACACATGTCAGCATTATAGCTGATATATGAGTGAGTGAGTGAGTGTATATATGTGACGCAAGTGCTAAGCCTTGTGGCACTCCGATGGTGTGAGAAGATTTATCAGGACCAAAGCCGACCTGGAACATATCAGACCAAAATGATCTAAACCAGCCCAGTGCTAATGTTGCATCCTAGATAAGTACAATATATTTCCCTGTTTTAACATAACATCGCAAAGAATTTATTTATTTGCCTTTATGGGTGAATTTAAACCAGACCTGTTTAATCAACTCTAGTTTGTTTACGTAAAAGTCAGGCTCATTTGGAGAGCAAGCTGTGGTTCGCCTACAAAGTTAAATATTGGTTCAAATTCATATGTATATGCCAAAGGAATTAGAGAACACTCCAAAAGCAGGAAGTAGATTGTAATGCAGGGGATTCTGGGTAAATATAACCAAAACAAACAGGCATCTCTAGCGCTAGGGAGAGAAATGTTGTTTTTTACCAAAGACAAAAAGGAGAAGTTGTACAACCGCTAAAATCTGACATGAAGAAAGAAGCGGCGCTCACTCTCTTCTTCAGTGGTTCTCGGTGCAGCGCCCCCACAGGCGAGGAGGGGAACAGGTTTTTCAAATGGTTTGATTCGTTTGACACAGTGAAGTCTGAAAGTGAACCACACCAGCTGAAAATGGAACAAATGTTGAAACTTATTGACCAATTATGACAATAAATTGGCTAATAAATAAAAATCTAAAACACAAAGAATTCAGATAAAAGTGTTTGGACTACCTGAAGGTGAATATCCCTGCTACGTTAGCGGTGGCATAAACGTCACATTAAGTGATGAGCCTGTAGCTAAACTGCACATTCAAGTATATGAATACAGAAATAACAAATAAAGAGCATTTGTTTGATAATTCCAGCATTTGTTGTTGGGGTGAAGCTGAGTTCATCCATGGAACCATGGAAGGCATTTGGCGTTCGCTTCACCAGCCTCATCTGAAAAAAAGAAAAGAAAAGTGTCTGAGGAATAACTTGTTTAATATAACAGCAGTTCAATAGATTGTTTGTCATAGACCGCTGCAGTGACAATGTTTATTTGAATAAACAAAAATAAATCACAGCCCCTCTCCTGCACCCAGTCAATGGAGTAATCACTGCCTGTAAGTGGAAGGCTCAGCTCGGCTTCCAGCCCCGGGATAAATGAGCAGCTGAAGCGTCTTCTTCAGGTTTATCTTCTTATTGATACTTTGTTTAGGTGAATCTATGTTGTTTACAAAGACGGATGCTTCCCCGCGGCTCCCCGTTGACCCAGCACGCTGGCAGATTTGTGTGTCTGAGAGCCGCTGAGGATTATGACGGATGTCATCGTCGGGCCGCATTGATCCGGCTCATGGACTCTGTAAACCCAGCGATCAATGCAGCAAGAACCGTTAAATTGTCACCAAACGACTCTGACCCTCGCTTTTATTTAACTTATCCATCGAGTCGAGCAGAGGCGTAAACCTGTGGTGTTTTCTGATAAACGGAGCGATTATGTTGGACATGTAGATCAACTTGACAGATTTTCACATAAAGCGGAGAATCCACAGGATGCTCCTGGTTTTCCCATGTTTTTGAGATGTGAGAAAATAAGAAAAGACTGAAACATCAGTCGTACCAACAGTGAAGAGTGACTTTCTTTGGGCCTTTTGTACCTGAACAGATTCCTCCATGCTGCTGCCTAGCAACCATTCTAATGCCGTTTCCGTTTGTACACCGAGGGGAAAAATGGCCAAAAAATTATATATATATACATTTTCTCATTTGGCCCTTAACTGAACCTCGCCCTCAGTCAGATCTCACATCACCTGTATTCTTTTTTTTCTTCTTCTTCTTTAAGAAGAAGAACAAATGGGAAATGAAAGGGAAACATATTTACCAATGTATTACTGGAAATATATTGTAATTTATTCTAATATATTACTTTCCCAACATATTTATCTGTTAAATGTTGTAAATACATTGAATACATTGTAGAATACAAAAAAACATGTATTCTACAATATATTTGTGTAATAAATTGAAATATGTTATAAAATATACAAATGACTGCTGCTTTCCATATATTGCAATACATCAAACATGCATATATAATGTATGTGTTTATAAACAAACGTGAATAAAAGGATGAAGGTAACACTCCAGGTGTGTTTTTGATGAGAGGATAACGGTAAAACATGACGCAAAGCTAACAAAAACATTGATTTTACCTAACACTGCTCCTTTAAACTCAATTTTCTAATAATTACAAATCTGCTAAAACCCAACCTAAGGAAATATTTTAAATAATTTATCAGTCCAAGAGCTTTTTCTGTTTTTAAGTATTATTATTTATCTTTGTTAAAAAGTGGAGGCCTAAACTCTGGCTGTCTTTCAGTATGATTCCATCTGTTTTAGAAAAACCATAGATTATTTAAAAAAAACAATTCAATAAATTAAACCATGGTCCTGTAAACTCCTGAAGTGCAAACTTATTGTGTCTGGGAAATGTTTAAAGCTTCCAGGAGGAAACCGGGACTGTGACTTATATTTGTTGGGATCTCAGAGCTCCTGGAAGGAGAGGTGAAGCCAGATGAGGTCAGAAGCATGTTGGAAGGCGACTCTCTGGCTCTGCAGCCAGACATGAAACCTGAAGCCGGTTTACCCAGGAGGACGTCATGGATCAACTCTGAGCAGAAACGGCTCGCAAATCTCTGGACCTGACCTTATCTGAGGCCAACAGAGAGGCAACACACAGCAGCTCTGTGGTCAGGAGAGTCCGTGAACAGGAACAAGTTAAGACATAAAAATTTCTCAGTTGATGTTTCTAATCCTTATTCTTGTTGAGGAAATTTCTTTCATTTGTCCATTTCTCTGAATTCAGCCAGGAGGAGAGAACCTTAAAAGCAACATCACAAGTCGAACCAGAAACGGAATCAGATCCCTGACCCATGCTGTTATGTCGGTTACTAAAAACAGACAGTGAGGTAGAAACAGGGAACACAACATCTACAAAACATTAAAAAAAAGTAAAAGTGCGGCTTCTTTTCTTTTTCTGTGTTGCCAAAATGTGGCCACACTATCATTCTAAATATTCTGGAGAAACAGGATGTCTTTGTCAAAGTAGCACATTTTCCATTTAGAGCAATAGAACATCACACTCTGGTTCAAGGTGACATGTTCTCATCTACATATCTATGTCTGTATACCTATACAAAAAACATTTATTACAACAGTTTGCAATCATGTAAAGGGGCACTATTATGTAAAATTAACTTTTTTGTTAGTGTTACATCATATGATAATGTTATTCCGTTATCACAAACATACCTGGATATGTTCTCAAACATTAATGTTTGAGAAATCCTTTAATCTCCATGGCAACCATTCAGCTGTGCAAAATGCTTGGTGGACCTAGCTCCTCCTCAGAGCTGCAGTGTCCAAGTTTCCAAACCTTCGCCCCACAGAGCAGCCCTCCCCAAGACTCCCCCAATCAGCTCCTTCAGACTAGTCAGCAGCAATTAGCAAACATATGATGGAATTGTAACTCAGCTGAACTGATTATAGAAGCTTCTTCTCAAAGCAACACTGGTAAAAACATTTTTAAAGTGCTAATAGAGGAGCCATGTTGTGATGACTTCCTGAAGGTGGAGTTTCAGAAAGAGCAGGAACTTCTTAAAGAGACAGAGGCCCAATTCCAAGGCTATAAATTGCCATGGCAAATATCTTTTAAGTTGTATTTGAGATATATGACATATTTATAACAGCCGAAGTTAACATCGGTACTTGATTGTGCCATAAATTGCAGTATGTGGCTGGAAAATACAGAATACAGCTCCTGTAATGTTTCATGCTGTTAAGAATTTGAGGTTTTCTCCCGTGAAATAGACAAACCCCAAATAAAATAAACTAACAAAAATTTCCCATGACAGCTGCCAATCAATGGTCATGATAGTTTAATATCAGAATTGTCCGTGAAGAAAAAAAAAATCTAAGGAACAAAAAAAAGAAATCTAAAAGACAAACTAATTTCTGTTGACTTGATGTTTCAGGAGATTCAGATATAGACACATTTCGCTCCATTAGACTGAAGCAGAGGAGCAGATGCAGCAAGCTTAGAGTAATGAAAACATAACCACCAACATTCACATACTGACACATCAGCAGCAGCTCTTCCCAGAACAATTTCCTCCACCTTATCATATTGGCATGACAGGATTTAATGTTAATTGTTGAATCAGAAAGACTAATGCCCCCAAAGTGTTTTTACCGCAGCGCTCAGCGTTTGCTGTTGGACGCTGACATGTGTGAATGCAGACGGGAGCCTGCGCTGCAGAGGACTTATGACTTGTTTTGTTTGCCCTGTGGGCCTGGAGCGCACCAACATGTTTTAAAGTAAAAATACGGTTTTCAGACTAATGTCATATTAACTGCAGGGTTGGAGGTAAACTCATTGCCTCTGGCCACAACGTTGCAGCTTCCAGCAAAACATCTAGATGAGCTTTAAACCCATCAGCATTCAAGAACAACAAATGGAAACGAAAACAAAATGGAAGCTAAAGCAAAGAGAGATTCGTTTTCAGTTTTAGTTAGTCTTACTCAGGTCCAACATCATCATGCATCTATACTGATTCAAGCCAGTGGACTCCAGAGTCTCAGTACAATAAGCTCTCAGCAGTCAACTCTGAAATACAGAACTGGAGGTTTTTCAATCTGATATTAGTCTATCAAAGATATTAATGCATTTTAATCAGATATATGTTATTCACAAATACACTACAAATAAATTATATTAATGCTAGTTTTATTCTTCCAATTCTTGAGTAATTCTTTTTCCTATTTTGCTTAGAACTGCAATAATTTGTTGCATCTAGACCAGGAGTCTGCAGCTTTCACAGCCTGGAGGAATTTTGTTTCCATCAGTCAAATAAAAGTCATTTAAGGCTGAGAAGAAGGCAACTTATGAATTTAGATAAATATTTACTGTAGGAAATTTGTTATTTTAAAAACATACAATTTCATTTCTATTTTCAGGAATTAAAATAAAAAGACAAACAGATTAAGAAAGAAACATAAATTCTGGAACAAAGATTCAATTCTAGTGCTTTCATTGTAAATGTTAATGTTCTCCTTTAAAGGTTACTTGAAAGCACTATTTTTTTGTTGTTTGTGCTGAACAGCTGTCGAGAAGTAATTTGTGAAAAAAAGTTACACCACAAAATAAGAGTTTATGGCTCCACTTGAAACCTTTTTTGACAACTCTGGAAAAAATGAAGAGAGCACTTAAAATGATCAGTTTCTAAGATTTGACTTTTAATATGTGTAATTTGAGTAAAATGAATATTGTTCTTTGATTCAATGAACTACTGAGAAAATGTCTCCGAAATGTCTAACAAAATTGTGGCATTTATTTGCAGAAAATGAGAAATGGTCAAAACAATGAAAAAGATGCAGTCAAATAATGAAAAAAACCCAAAACAAGTTAATATTCATTTAGAAACAAACAAACAGAGTTCAGAAATCAATTCTTGGTGGAATATCCAGGAGGTTTTCAGTGGGGCTCAGTGCATTGGGCTCTCTTTTATTCCAAGCTGTATAAGCTTGTGACCAAACTTAGGTTGATATAAATGATCCCATGTTAAAAAGGTTCAGTCTCCAAACCCCCTGAGTTTCTTTAGTTTAGTTGATCAGAATAATTCCAATAAATCCCAACTTCTGCGATAGCGGAACAGAACAAAAACCTAGAGGACTTTTTGCCTCTTGGCCTTGAGTTGATCTGCTTCCATCAAGGAAGTGTATCATGGTTTTGCTGTCCCAGCTGGGAGCCCAGCCTCCATCAGCTGCGTTCTGCTGAAATGTCCTGCACCAGAAGCTGACTGAGCAGCTGAGGGCATCAGTCAGCCTTCATACGGTCTGAAGAACGGAGTTGCCATCCCGGTCCGATCGTCCTCTGGTGGGGCAGCCACCCGCAGACCCCCTGACCTCTGGCTAGTCACAGAGGTTGTGATGGCACTGCGAGCCAGCAGCAGCACAGCTGCAGCAGCAGAGGGAGCCGTCCTCAGGCCCCAATTAGGCTCTGGAGTCGCAGCCGGCCCCCGCTGCCGCAGCCTTCCTCCAGGGAGCCGGCGGCCTGACACTGATGTGGCTGAACAGCAGCTGAAGGGGAGGGCAGCAGGAGGTGCCACCTTTGAGGCATTGCCAATAAGAGCTTTAAAAATGTATGCCATCCTTGTCAAACTTTCATCTGACGCTGCCATAGCAACAGACTTGGGCTTGTGGCGTGGTTGGTGGTGAGAAAAAGGAGAAAAAGGAGGTTAGATTTTGACTCAGTCTTACTTGTTCATTATTTCTCCCCTGCTGTGACAAGTTTTTTTTGTCACAATTATAAGTTTCAAATCATTAAATAAAAGTTAAAGATAACTTAGAAATACAAAACCAAAAACATTTATCAAATAACAATTTTCATATATTAAACTATCAAAACCAACCTGGCCGTGTGTCAAACTGGACCCCACCCCAAAACTATTGACCAGTTGTGTCACCTTGGCAACAATAACTCATGAGTCTGTCATATCGCTGTGGAGGAGTTTTCACCCTAATCCTCTTTGCGTAATTGTTTAATTGCACATTGGAGGATTTTCAAAGAAATTCTCTACAAGCTGACTTTATTTGTCAAAACCTTCTTAAGTTTCCTCAAGAAAAAACCTGTTCCCCTCCTCACCTGTGGGGGCGCTGCGTCAAGAACCACTGAAGTAAAAGACACAAAAACCTCTGAAGAAGAAACAGAACACAACTTCCTTCTTCATGAGATGTAAACAAATGGAGTGGTGTCAGATTTTAGTGGTTGGAGGATTTCTTTTGTCGTTGGTAAAAAGGTCCAAAGTGATTTTCCCTGCTTGCACTAGACAGAAGCGTTTGTTTTGGTTGTATTTACCCAGAATGCCCTGCGCTTTAGTTCACTTCCTG
Organism: Poecilia picta; assembly: GCA_033032245.1. Lineage (NCBI taxonomy): Eukaryota > Metazoa > Chordata > Actinopteri > Cyprinodontiformes > Poeciliidae > Poecilia > Poecilia picta. The sequence continues at coordinate 25,103,210 of CM065363.1, read as the reverse complement.
CTTTTGGAGCGGTCTCCGGCCCGCTTGATGTTCACATATGTATTTGAACCTCGTTCATGTCTACCGGACCCCGACCGAGGTTTGTAGGCAGACCAGAGTTAATTATTTTTTTTTTAGTTTGGCTACACATTCACACACACAAACAAACTGCACTATAAAGAGTTTGGTCAAAGCAAACTAAATGGAGCTGGTGTGAATGCTACTTCTGAGTATCGTTCATGGCTGTGCAAATTAAAGTTGAACTTTCCTAAAAATGCAGTTAAAAAAATGTAATTAATGATTCAACTAGGGTTGGTTACTTTGTCATAAGGTCAGGTTGGTTAGTTTCACTCACCATTAAAGTTCTTTGTGTATTTACATGCTTATCTTTGTCAGATAATAAACCGTGATCATCTGAAACCTTTAGTTGTAACAAAAAATTATCTGTAAGCAGGCAAGTATTTTGTCAAGTCTTGATTATTAAGTTTGCTGCTTTAATTAATGTGTTAACACAAGGTTGTACACATGGAATGGATTAGGATGTTTTTTTAAATTTGTTTACAAAAGTGAAAAAACAGTTAAAGACCAAGGATTTATCATATTTTTTTTCTTTTTTTCTAAGTGTATCAGCTGCCTTACAGTTTGAAAACTCTGTTTCTGATTTGGTCTGTGGCAGCAGAAAGGAGGCTAAAGACATCTGAAGACATGGATTAAGAACAGCAGCCTTAATCCATGCTCGCAAAAAATTACAAACACAGAATGTGACAAAAAAAACAATATTGATTACCTCCATCAATAAAGGAAATAACATATTTATCTTGTGTGATGATGAAACCAACAGAGCATTTCTTAGCTCCAGGATGTGTATTTGCTGAACAGGAATCACAGGGAATCCATCTTCAGCTTCATTGGATTGTCAGCACATTCAGACCACAACCTTCTGACTCCGCTGTTTTAACCTTTTACAAAACAAATACTTCCCATACGCCAATATTTAAATATTAAATATTAAAACTTAAATATTATTTGTGCATTGACCAGTTTGTCATTGTGGTTAACTGTCTCCGTAGTTACCGGGTATATAAAATTTGACCCAACCTGCATCATCTTGAAAAGTATCTTTAAACATCAGATAGAGCGGAGTTAGCATGGCTAGCCTTACCAACGCAACAGATTCCTGTGTTTGCATCTCAAAGAGCAGGAGTCTCCTGCACTAATGACACTGGTCAACAACCAAAACATTGTCTGGGTTTTTCAACTGTTTCAGGGTCATGTTGATGAGCTGAATCCAAAAATCACTTTGGTTTTGCTCAATCAGGTCAACTTTCTGAACTATGGAGCAACATGAGCATCAAAATGCAGGACCTGTTCTCACATCTGGATCAGTTTCCTGAGACTCTGGGATCAATGAGTGATGAGCAGGAAGAGAGATGAAGACATAATGTTCAATCTACATGTTTTTACCCTTATCAGTGTTATACAATTTACAGAAATCCAAGTTTGTAACATTTAATTAATACACTCTCTAAGAAAACTATTATTTTTTTCCTAAAACCTTTTTTGGATGAGAAGTATTAACAAAAATGAACTGATGATGTAACAAAAATGTCATCAGTTTAGTCAAGTCTAATCAGATTTCTCTAAATCAAATTAGAATAAAAACCATTAAGAAAAATGAATATCAATTTTGGATTCAGTGACGCAAAATAGTCATAATTCATTTGAAAAAACATTGACAACTTAGAAACAATATTTATTTGTAATCCTGAATTGCTCTCAGTTTCTCACTGGTCTTCTTACCCGTGACTTCTCTATCAGCTAACCACACTAACCTGAGCTCCTTTAATCCGTATCACCTGTTCTCTGTTCTCTCCAGGACAAAAACCCCACCAGCCACAGAATGGATCAAAGCTTCATCCAGATCAAATCCTGACTGCTGATTGCCTCATTCTGGATTTGTAGGTCCAGGTCCAGGATTTGTAGGCATTCTGTTTTTTTATTATCAATTACATCACAATGTGTGATGTAATTGCAATTCTATGATTTAATTTTTTCTTCTTTTTTTAATGGAACAATACATGTTATTCAACATATGTAATTATTAAAACCAAGTGGCAAATTTCTACCTGTAGTCCCATTGGGAGGTTGATGTCAAAGCATAATAAACAGAATTTTACTCTTATTTCTAAACAAAAGTTTAGAAATAAATTAGTAAATAAATAAATAAATTAGTTTCACATACAGTACAATCTGAAACTTCTACAAAATTCTCTGACATTAGCTATGTTTCCATCCAATTCTTTAACAAATTTTGAGCAAATGTTTAAAATGTTGCAAAAAGGAAAAAACAAACAAACATTCAGGCATGTGTCTGTCTTCGACTTTGGAACGAATCCAGGAGGCCATGAAAATGGCCATTTCTTCAAACTAGCATTTATAATATATCTCAGGAAAATGGAGACCTCTAAACCTCTTAACTGGAGGGTTGGGCTTTAAAAATGTTTCTGAGTTTGGTGTCTGTGATAAGACACAGACTCTCCAGACCATGGATCTGTTCCACCTCTCCCATCCCAGCCTGCGGTGCCTCTCACCTGGCTACTCTAGGCTACAGTCCTGCCTTCTGTGCTGGAGGGGAACGTTTGCTACGCCAGAACTCAATTTGCAAATGTGTTTTCATCTCCACTTTGGTGCATTATTTCTTTTTCAGAAAATTCATAAAACCATCTCAAGCGAGCGTAAAACCTTGGTTGGAAAATATATCTTGAATTTCTGCCATCTCTGTTCAACTTTTTCTAACGCAACACTTCAAAATGCCATTCACCATTTTTCTAATAAGATGCTTCAAAACAAGCACGACGAAAACCATTGACAAAATATGGATATTATAGCTTTGTGCCATAAAGCTGATCTTTTAAGCAACAGATAATTACAGGAAGCATGCAGTGGTCTAATTAGAGGCTTCATCTGCTTCTGGCTGTTTAACTCGTCATTCGACAGCTCATTTATGGGGCACCGACTGAAAATACAGTTTATGCTTCTCACAGTATATATAACATCATGTCCATGATGGCAGGGCACTTGGCTGACAGCACCTTCCCAACCTATGTTAATGAGCGTGTCCCAAGTTGAATTATGGCCAGCAGTCTGGCAGTGCGAAGGAGTGAGAATCTGTGCTGTCAATTATCCAGTGTGAAAGCATCCTGGTAGGGACAGCTTGTGGCCTCGTCGCTCCTCCACCAAATATAGGCAGCCTGATACCAGCCTGCCTCTCCGGCAGCCCCTTCAGGACTCATGCTAATGCTTCCTAAAGTCAGCTCCGAGGTCAGGTTAGGAACAGTGCGAGTCAAAGAGGCGGTACGTGGTTGGAGCTTTGAGGCCAGACGAGACGGTCATAATGTGTCCGAGAGGTTTCCGATCAATACAGAACCGCTCTGTAATTGCTTGGCCTGGAGCTCTGGCTGTGTGGCTGCCGTCCGAGGCCAACCCGCCCCCGTCGCTCACACACAACCTGCACACACACCTGCCACGTTCGCCCCCAACCCCCTGCCACCCCCAACCCGACTGGCATTATCAAGCACTCACTCAGTGATGCAGCACAGCACTAAAGGCAGCCAAATGGCATCGCAAAACATTTCAGTGACGAAGGTTAAAAGCAGAGCCGACATGCTGAGAAAGCTTCATTGTTATTCCTGCGTTTGTCCTGGCAGAGCGCTTTCCGTCTGACGGCGCATTTCTGCTGGAGTCCTGTAGTGATTAGCCAGCAGGCCAGTCTGTAGCAGGGAGGGGAGGGCAGGGGAGCGGGGCTTTGCCAAACACCTGGCGTTGGCGTCGCAGTTCCCGCCTTAGGCGTCGGTTTGGTGGATTAATAGTAAACCACTGCGTTCCTTTGTCAGATTCTTGGCGTTATTTTCCTGACCATAAATACTCCTGACTCAATGCAAATCAATATGCGACGTGATGTGGCATATTGCTTTGCATTGAGTCAGTCCTATCTGTCAGTGGTGAGCACCCACCAGGAAGACCCCGCCGCCACTAACAAACCTTGAATCGGATCACTTTGACTTCTTTTAATTGGGGTTTTAAAACCCTCAGCCATCCTCTTTGCTCGTTTTCCTTTTGTTTGACAAAGGATGAGGGAATTGAACTTGATCTGCTCTAAAGCCCACTTCCCATACATGGGGAAGAAGACAAAGCTCTCATTACCGACGGACGGTAGCGGTCCAATCAAATTCCGTCAACCGGCTCTTATTCAGCCCAGACACAAACCTCTTTGGATAGACTCTCTATGGGGCCGATCCCCCGTCAATCTTCCCAACGCTTTGTTCGTCAGCAATTTTGCTCTTTTTGTGATATATAATTAGATGTGAGGGCAGTCAATTGTTTCTTTGGCATTAAAAATAATTGCATTTTTGTGGAATCCAATTTCGTAGGGATCACATAAGGCACAGGAACCTTCCTGCTGGAGAAAAGATTACTGGGAAAAAGGTGCATCTTGTAGAGCAATTCCTTAGTTTGAGAAGGATGGAGGCATCATCCTGACAGAAGAAGCAGTTTACGGGTGATGAGGTTGAGAGAGAAGACATGTTGTGCTCGGGGGGTCATGATGTTAAAGTGGTAACCTCCTTGATTGACCAAAACATTATAAGAGAAAATGAAGAGGAAAAAAGCGTCTATGTCTCCTGATGAAAGGCTACAGAGGAGAATGAGAGGAAGACTAGTTCTGAGTTTCTCCCCCTGATAAATTTACATGTTTTCTCATTTGATTTTCCTCTCCGTTCCGTGATAGATGTGTTTGAATTAAGTCGGACCCCCGCGGAGCAGAACTCAGCCCGCTTCACTCCGAGATCATACAATTGCCAGAGCTCCCGTTTCCTCCGGGGTTACGCTTTATACAACCGCCTCTCCCAGAAAGCGCCTTCAGTCAGACATGCCGTCTTCAACACTCGTTGACTGGCTCACAACCAGTTTCAGGCTACAGCCGCTGATATCAAAGCATAGAGGAACATAGTTCAGTTTGTTTTTCTTTCTCTCCTTTTTTAAAGTTAGTGTTCGGCTGTCTGTTTTTCTCCACTGTAAGCAGTAAACTATTCAGAAGATGATTTCAGAGCTTAGCACTCTGCTGCTGGATTTCAAGTGGAGAATATTACCGATCAGATCTCGTGATGGGTATTTTCTTGAACCTTCATTAAAAAGAACCACAGACAACGCATGTGAATAATTATGACAAAGCTTTTGCAAAAGGAGAAGACTCAACAAACGGCTTCTACAAGCCATTCACCGAGCGTTCTAACCAACCTTTGGTTACAGCTTGTCTTTTATTATCAAGCAAAAACAGGGAGGATGGGGAACGGAGGACAGCACAGACAATATTTATCACTGCACACAGGCAGTTTCTAAAGTAGGGAGTATTTAGTGATAAGACCACCTGTGGAAGCGTAATTTAAGGTCTGGGAAACAGACAGTTAACTGTTTCACATAAAGATTTACAGGCAGACGTGGCCTTCAAGTCAGTTCAGAGACACAGAAGTAAGAGACCACTTTAAACTAAAAATCACAATCTATATTAACTATTGTTGATTAACATTAGACTGAATATAAATAAGTAATAACAAAATGATAATACCAAAAAATCTCTAACATTCCCCCCTTTTTATCATTTTCATAAGACAAGCATAGAAAAGAAAATAATAGATCCAATAAATGCAAGAATTATTATATTTTTTAAATACAGAATGAATATATGATATAAATGAAAAGTAAATGAAAAATAAAAGAAACAGTAAAAAATCAAATGCAGTTTTCTCATCACTGACACCACTTGTTTTCACATTTTCGGTGTAGGAATCATTCAGCAAATGAATTAATCTGTTTATTGATTACAGAACTTCATCATCAGAAAACAAGTCGTCTTCATTTGTGTCATAGGTCATTTTCACCAACTGATAGCTGACCACAGCAGTGTTGATTGACTTTAGCATCATGCTTCGAAGGCATGGAACAATGCAACTTGTGAACAGACAAAAAAGGATCAAAACACCCAGAATAGGTGTTCCAAGCTTCAACAGTAAATTCCACCATGGCCCAGAAGTGAGCCAAGAAAGAAGGTCAAAAGAAGATGATCCTTGCGTTCCACTTTCCATATAATGTTTAAGTTCTTCCAGGTCATGTAGAGCGTCAGAAATAGTTCCACCAGTTCCTGTTTCATCAGGAACGAATGTACAGCACAATACGATTTTGCAAAACCATGTTTCTCAGTTCAGTCAGTTCTTTCGCTGTGCCGTTGGCCTGCTGGTGTGTGCTGTTGATGAGTCGCAGTAATCCATATCTGTTGATCTCAACGTGGCCTTGAAACTCTCATCAAGCAAGTTGTCACAGTCTGGGTTGTCCTTCCAGACTTTGCAGTCGGGGGTCACCCTTTGACCCCTGCAGGCAATGTAGTTGATGTAATCCGGTGTCGTTTCGCAGTAGGTGTAAACTTTGTTACATAAATTCCAAGGTAACGTCCCAAGAGAAATGTGCCCGTTGTTGTAAATGCAGTTCCTCAGAGACCAGGGTTTAGCTTCTGCTAAAGAAATGGTCTCTGGTATTTTTCCATGCAGCTTGCGGGAACGGTAGAAGAGGAAGTACGTCAGCATTAAAGGAACAGTCTATAGATCCAAAAAGCCCTTTCGCTGCATCTTCTGTCCGAAGTAGAACAGAATAATCCTTTTTGCACCATTTGCATCCTTTTGGCGGTGGCACGTTGCGTCGTGGTTTTGTGCTCAGGCCATAGAGACACATCTGTTTGCCATCAGTGATGTTTCCCGGATGCAGACCTGAGTTATGTGTGGCGATTGGCATCTGTGTACACACGTAGCAATTTACTTCTTTCTCCTCGTGTGCAGTTTTGTTCATCAGTTGCCACCAGAGGTTGGTGCTGTAGTCATGTGGGTGGAGAGTGAGGTCACTTCCTCCTTCAAACATCATACATGCTGCAGCCACAACGCAGTAGAAGAACCATCTTGCATATGGGGTCTTCATTGCTGCTTGGCGCACAGAGATGTCAAAACCCCCAAACTAAAGAGTGAGGATCTGTCGAGTTTCTTCACTGGCGTTGAGACGAACCGCCCTATTGGTCAGGAACCCCTTTGTAGCCAGAAACTTCCCCGTCACTCAGGATTAGCGGTCCGACACTCTCTGCAGCTTGCAGTGACTGAGATGTATCCAGCTGGGTCTTTCAGCAATCTTTACAGCTGTTGGTGTGGTCATCAGCACTTGGAACGGTCCTTCCCACCGTGGACTCGCCCAGTTCTTTCGTTTGATGACCTTAATGTAGACCCAGTCATCTGACTCAATGTGAGTGGCCTCCTGCGAAAGAATAGAATCAGAAGGCAGTAAATTTGTACTGGACACTTCCTTCAGTTTAAGAGTTCTGATCATATAGTCTGCTAATGTTTGTTCTTCATCAGCTTTCTGCAAGTCTGGAGCAAACAGAGGAAATCTGTAAGCTCTCCCATGAATTATTTCAAAAGCATGCTTTGCTGGAACCTCTTTCAACCCATTTAAAAAAAGTATCAATCATTATCAAACACTATTTACTTCAAAAGTTCATAACAAAAAAAATTTCATTTAAGAATATTATATAGTATTACTATTATTATATAATATTTTCCTTCTTATTTCCCCCCCTGTTGACACATGGCATCGCCATGTGTCACAATCGCTTTAGCTTCAAATAGAGACTTGGGAGGGTTAATAGTTCATTCAGGTGAACTCACAGGTTTATTGCTTTTAGAAGATCATTTAGTAAACAAATCTTTTAATTACAGGTTTACCTTCCATTTATGTATTTATTTTTTGTTAAATTCAGCATCTTTCAACATTTCTATTTTATTTCTCTAAAATAAAAATGACCATCTTTGATTTAAACCAAATCTCAAATCTTCTAATTCAACATTTTTCTTTTTGAATGTATTTACTATCAATCAAATCTTGATTAAAATGTTTTAGACTGAAATCTAGAAAATGTTGCTTTTATCCACAATCATCAGTTTTTAGTAGCCATTTACATCTCCTAGGTTGCTTAAAATCTCAGACTTCACTTAAACTTTGCATTTCAGACAAGTCCACAACATAAATATTTTATATTGTTATAGTATATGATCAATAATTTCATCCGTTATTTAATTTTGTAGTAAAATTTCTTTCTTCTCATAATAATTTTCATTCATTCCAATATAAAATTCACAAACCCAATCCATTTGTAGATTCTTTATAGAATCAAACTCTTAAGTTAAATGTTTCAGTTAAATGTAAAGAAATACTTCATAATATTTCAACACTGCAATATCAATTATTTTCAACACTTAGAAATGTTAAATTTAGTTTTAAACTAGTATTTCTTTTAAAGGAAAAATAAAACATTTGCAAATAATTATTAGCTCAGTATCTAATAATTTTTTAGTTGTAATTTAGTTGCATAGCTCTATCAGCTTTATTTATTTGTTTTCTTAAATTTAGTCATTACAGTTTTTACCTTTACAGTTTCCCAATCTATGGCTCGTGGGCCCTAAGAGGATCACTGGTCCTTCTGTTAAGGACTGAGTTAAAGGGCACAAAATGAACAATTTTTCTAACATTGAACCTAAAAACCTTCAAAATGTTCTTTTATAGATAGATAATTTCTATATGTAAACAGAATTAGTGACACATTGTCTATCACAGATGTGTGTGTATAACTTATCTCGCATTTCTCCTTTCTGTCTCGCTTCTCGCTTCCACCTCCTGCTGCTGGCGTCGCTGCAGCTGGTCCTCCCTCTGTCTCTCCTCCAGCTCCCTGTCAGTCCAACTGGCTCTGGTGTTGGATTAATTATAAGTTGTCCAGACCGTCCCTTAGTGAATGTCCAGGTTGTCCACCAATGAAACAAGCAAAAAACAGTTCAGTTTGCTTTCTTTCTTTTTTTTTTCTTTAAAACACATTATTTTCCTTCTCCACGCTGATGTCAAAGAGTAAATCAGCGAGGGTTGTGAGGGTTCAGTTGCAGCCAAACACAGGAATATAGTTCCAGTCCAAATGTCCAGCAGGACTCCATACAGTATCTACTGCGTGGCAGTTCTCAGATGTCCAGGAATTAGGATCAGCGGACACTTCAGTTGGTAGAAATCGTCCTGTTCTTTTTTTCTTCTTTATCAACTGTCTTTGGCTGGTGATGAAAGAGGGACATCATCTGATCGGCAGGACAGGTCTGAGCTGAGGTCAGAGGTCAGACGCACCGCAGCGAGGCTCAGACAGAGGAAAATGAAAGAAGCAAATAAGAGTCAATTAGGGTTTGTTCGTATTTCTGTAAATTATTATTATTATTTTTTTTTTTTTTTTACACAAACATTTTCCATATAACTTCTTTCTTTTCATCGTATAGTTTTTTAGCCACATATTACCCAACATTTTTAAGAAGTCATGAATTAGTTCCTTATTAAAACACATGTAAACATGAAACATGTTAAAAGCTGTAGTCTCTTTTATTATTTCTTTTTCTTTTATTTTATTTTGCACAACATTTAACCTTTAAAATGTAATATGTAAGTTTATGTTAACTTCATTTAAAACACGTCTCACCAGAGAACAATGGATTTCTCTAAACCTGTTGATCTCAGTGCTGTAGACTGTGAGGTCAGAGGTCAGCCCTCCTCTCAAGGCCTAAGAGAGTTACGAGGCTGGATAATGTCCAGGTTGGTACCTTACTCTGACCGCTGACTCCTCCAGTTAGACAGCCAAAGGATCATTTCACCAAGTTGGTGTTGTAATCTCATTTTGACACAATACATTAAACATTGTTCTCTGAGGAGAATTTCATTATTTAGTTTTACCTTTCAGCTTCTCCTCCTTCAGGAATGTAATTATTCCACTTTTAGTATACAAAGAAGTTGTTACCATATATATATATATATATATATATATATATATTTTTATTTCTCTCTACTGGTTTTTCTTTAAAAGTGTAGGAATGCTCAAAAAGAAAAACAAAACAAAACAAAACAAACACCAGTATTTCTTAAAACAAATAATTTCTCACTTGTGAAATTTAAATCTAATTTTAGTAACATTAAAAATTATTTTTGCATGCACTGATTTCGTACAGGAATGAAATTTATTTTAATTATTTATTTATTTTTACTTAACGTGTAACTAACTGAACATATGTCCACCATTTCATCAATTTAGTCTAGTGGTTTCTCTTTTTGGGGTGTGGTTGAGTGTGATCATGCCGAGGATTGTTTCCCCGTGCAGGATTTTTTTGAAGGGCAGTTTCTTGCCCAGTGACCAATATTGCCACAAATCCAGCAGCCATTTAAATGGCGTGGATTTTGTGGGGTGTTATTTTGGGGTCGTTGCCTATTGTGACCTCCTCTAGTGAGGGGCTCAGTCGTACTGCTGGGGCTGCAGCGGCTGATACTGGGGCATACAGAGCTGTTGCAGGGGGAAGGGTGGCTGCAGGAGCTCGCACTCCCTGACAAATGACTTTATTATCTGCTGTTTCTACAAATAAGTTTTTATATTCATTTACCCATAGTTTAGCACATCTCAGCTCATCCTCCTTTTTAGCCTTTTTTTATCCCAGATTTTCTTGCTACACTACTTTCCAAAATTCCCACAATTGTTTACCATTGAAAAATTTTTTTTAGCTTTCCATCTATTTTATATTTCTTTCTCCATTTTTTTATGTGTACAGTGCTTCCAGGAAACTTGGACTGCATGTACTTTTGATCCCCGTCGGGGCCCTCAGTGAGTGAGGAATTACAAGACTTTATGTTTCCCATTATTTAAAACGCTTACAATTTTAGTTTACAATGACTTGATATTTTGTGCTTTTTCTTCAACAAGAGTGCTCTAAGTGAGCGCTTAGTGTCCCCTGAAGAACAGTCTTCTAGGCCAGACTAGTTCTGGTCCGGTTCTTCACTTAGGATTCTATTTCCGAGGACAGAAAGTTTTACTCTCAGAGAGAAAAGCACCATTCACTCCTTCATGCACACCAACACAGCAAATGACAAACAGTAATGACAAACAGTAATGACTCTGCGACTTAAACGCAATATGATCTGTGTTGTGCCTCTTCACGGAAAGTGCTCCAATAGGGCCTTATTGTCCTCTGAAGAACAAACTCCCACCAAAACTGTGTTTCGGTGTGGTTCTTCAGAGAAGACAATAAGTTATACTTTCAGAGAACTCAGCACCAGTCACATCTTGCCCGTCGCACAAGACCAAAACCACACAGCAGTGACAAGCATTCAGTGAGGATTTGCCCTTATGGGGTCTCCTCGAACAGAGTTTTAGCAGAGCGACATCATACAAGGATTCTCAGACCTCAGAGTTTTAGCAGAGCGACATCATACAAGGATTCTCAAAACCTCAGAGTTTTAGCAGAGCGACATCATACAAGGGAACTCAAAACCTCAGAGTTTTAGCAGAGCGACATCATACAAGGGAACTCAAAACCTCAGAGTTTTAGTAGGACGTTGCCTAACAAGGATTCTCAAAACCTTAGAAAAGTCATTTTAATATTCACTTACGTTTCTGTAGTTTTCGGGTTGTCCGGTCGGATCTCGTCACTCAGTCGTTGGCAGACAAAGTCGGACCTATGCAGCCGGCCCAGCGAAGAATTCACTTCCTGGGACTTTCTTTCCAGGTCCAGTTGACTCTGGCCATGCATGGATTCAGCGCGTCTTCCTCTGCCTGTCAGCGATCAGTGTGAGAGATCCCGGGTTTTCGGCACCAAATAATGATGGGTATTTTCTTGAACCTTCATTAAAAAGAACCACAGACAACGCATGTGAATAATTATGACAAAGCTTTTGCAAAAGGAGAAGACTCAACAAACGGCTTCTACAAGCCATTCACCGAGCGTTCTAACCAACCTTTGGTTACAGCTTGTCTTTTATTATCAAGCAAAAACAGGGAGGATGGGGAACGGAGGACAGCACAGACAATATTTATCACTGCACACAGGCAGTTTCTAAAGTAGGGAGTATTTAGTGATAAGACCACCTGTGGAAGCGTAATTTAAGGTCTGGGAAACAGACAGTTAACTGTTTCACATAAAGATTTACAGGCAGACGTGGCCTTCAAGTCAGTTCAGAGACACAGAAGTAAGAGACCACTTTAAACTAAAAATCACAATCTATATTAACTATTGTTGATTAACATTAGACTGAATATAAATAAGTAATAACAAAATGATAATACCAAAAAATCTCTAACATCTCGCTGACTACATTCTCCACTATTTTTTCTCGTGTTAGTGAATACATTTATATTCCAGAAACAGATTTTGTAATGTTTGATACTGTAGTTTATAATTTACAGACATGCTAGAAGCTTTGGAGGCAATTCTGACATGTAATTCTGTACATATTGTAAATTAGATTTAAAATAATTGCTTTTTATTTTTATATTAAAACAAATGTCTCTGTGAAAAACGTGTTCAGCTCCTCACCTCTGGGGGCACTTCACGAAGAACCAGGGAAGGAAGTAACATAAAAACCTCTGAAAAAGATGCTGAGTGGAAATTCCTTCTCCTCAGAATAAAAGAGGAATAAAAACAAACATAAAGTAGCATCAGATTTTAGTGGTTGTAGGATTTTTCTTGTCTTTGGTAAAGGACCACGAGCTCTATAGTCATGTCTTTGTTCTGGTCACATTGACACAGAATGCCCTGAGCTATAATAGTCCACTTTCTGCTTTTGAAGTTGTCTGTGGTCCGTTTACCATCCACATATGCATTTGAATCGCACCAGAGTCAACTTCAACCAAACCCAGACTTACATTTTTAGGCAGATAAGAGCTTTTTTGATCTGCATCGGAGTTTGATTGTGAATTCACACTTCCCCAATCAAAACCTTCTAGGCAAACGAACCAAAGTTCAATTAAAGCGGATTAAACAGAGTTGGTGTGAATGCATCCTTACTGTAGTGAACTCCCACCTTCTCAAATTTCTTGGTAAAACTTGACTCCAAATTATTTGTAGAAAATTCACCTATACACAGATGTTTATATAGAGCATATTAGCTTCTGCAGTAGTGCTAATATGGATTCCATTGTGTGTTTTGCCGTATATAAAGGTATTTAGTGTTTAAACAATTAAAATAGGCAGCTATGGTACCTAATGAATACTGACTGTGTATGTTTGAATATGCGTTGAATGTGTCCTTTCTATCCCAAAACATTGAAATAAACATTATAAATGCCACAAAAATCAATAGTTGTCTGATATTTCCTGTTTTATCATTTGACATATTTATTCCAGGAAGGTGAAAACGTCCATCTTGTTTCATGTTTAGCCTTTATGTGACAGCGCTGAGCTCTGACCACTGTCATGTTGAAAATGTTACACAGATTGCCACCATGACACGGAGCTGGCCCCGACACAAACATCGCCTTTATGAAACAGTCAAATGGTTTTCTTTTCTTTTTTTCCCCCTTTTCGTTTGATTTGACTGGATGGAGACAGGCAGACAGAAGGTTCTAGAACTGCCTCAGAGAGGCTGAGAGTTGCTTTTTGCTTGGAGAACTCACCGCTCCAATTTAAAAAGTATAGCAGACCCACTTTATTGACACTTTGTATCATTTGCAAGTCGGATTTTCTTTTTTTTTGTAGCGGTGTGGTTAAATTGTACCTCTTGTTGTTCTGACTTTTTTGAAGTGAAAAGGCCTACGGTGTTGGGGAAAATTGTGGCTTAATTCCCCGAGCTATCAAAGCATCCGAGAAACAAAACAAAACGAGTAAAATTACGAGGGAGTTGTACCTGGAGAAACTAAGTGTGGAGTCTGAACCCTGGTGTATTGTTAAAGGACGTCACTGTGGAAAAAAACTATTTTTGTTCGGCGTGAATAATGTTTGGGTAAAAACAAAAAAAGAAGCTAATTTCACAGTCTCGTGTTTGAGCGTGACCCTCGCTGGAACTCTGGAGGAAGATTTCTTGTCTCAGGTTACCCTGGAGATGTGATTGTTTAGTTTTTTTTTCCCTGAGTGATTTATTAAACGGTGACGGCTGCAGAGCGCAGCACGGCGGGGGAGGCCTGGTACCGTTTCCCCGAGGGACGCGTGTGTACAAAGCTTTGTGACAAATTAACATCATAGCGTTGTTTCCAGGTGGAGGCTGATTAATGTTACTTTCTCACTCCCACGGACGGGGGCCGTGCCTGCCGGACGGTTCTCCTTAAACTGGAACTTTTAATTAAAACTGAATGACCGCTTAGGTTTTGGCCGAAATCTGACCTGTACGAATCTCATTATCTATTATGAGTTTATTTGTACTGAAACCGTTTAATCAACTGCAAGATCATTTTAAAGGAGGAACTATGCAGGCATAAAATCTCAGGTTCATTATCTGATTCTTCAATCAGGGTTTTTTTACATTAGCTGCCCCAACACCAAGTTCTCACTAGCTACTCTTGTTCACATGTGTTCATGTTTCTGCTGTCAAGTGAGTGTGAAATTGTGAATGAAAAGTGACCTGCTGATGCTACGTGTTAACCCCCAGCTAATATCAGCATTTTTATGACTGTTGATGCCAGAGTCTAACACAGTGTTTCTCAACCTTTTTTGGCCCAGCGCCCCCCTAGCCGTTATCCAGGTCTCTCACCGCCCCCCACCAAATAATTTGCAGGCTACCGTATTTTCTGCACTATAAGGCGCACCCAAAAACCTTAAATTTCCTCAAAAGCTAACAGTGCGCCTTATAACCCGGTACGCCTAATATATGGACCAATATTGAGCCACAACAGGTCTAGCAACTACGGTAAGCAGCTGCCGTCTTCATTTTCCCCGTAGAAGAAGCGCGCAGTGCATGCTGGGATAGTTGTTAAAAACTGGTTTGTTAATAAAGTTTGACTGACCTATCTACTCATAGAGATGTCTATGTATCTACCTACCCACCTAATTATCAGGTCGTCTGCAGGTCATGTAGCATCAAGTTCTCCACAAACATGCTGTGCGCGAACGGAGAAGGGTGACCATCGTCCGGCCCAGTCGCGGAAGGCTCTCCTCGCCGACCGGAATCGGACTGTTTTGTTGACATTTTTATGTCAACAAAGTAGCTTTAGACATTTATCTGGGGAGCTTCGGCTAGAATTACCAAGGGACCAGCACTTATACATTTAAAGCCGTGGGGGTCGGTGGAAGAGAGACAGAGACCGCGGCGGCAGCGTGTCGTTGGTCTGTGCTAACCAGAAAGCAGTTGGGCACAATTTTGCAACACCAAAACCGTGAGTGAAACAATGACTAGTGCAGACTACTATATATAGTACTCAGGACCAATTTTTTATTATTAGACATCCATATTTGTAGTGAACCGAACAAATCATGTCCCGTTCAATACCGGCCAGGTGGCAACATAACTATGGTGTCTATTCTATGCGCCTTATAATGCGGTTTGCCTTATATATGGAAAAAGTTTTAAAAAGTGAGCGTCGCAACTTCTCCCTGACGCCGTTTTATGTTTTTGCATCCACCTGAAAAATGTGTAGTTGTGCCACTGGCGCCTTATATATGAAAAAGTTTTAAAATAGGCCATTCATCGAAGGTGCGCCTTTTAATCCGGTGCGGAAAATACGGTACTTTGCACTGACCATTATTTTATCATTAATATTACTATCACTATTGTTTTAATTTTTATGCTTGTTTCTGTATTTATCATCAAAAATAATACATATAATATAAAAATAATACAGGTGTCTATGAAAAATGCAATGAACATAATCAGAGCTCTTTTTCTCTTCAGTGTTTGTCAGTTTCTGGTGGTGCAGCTCTGTGCTGCCTTCAGGAGAATGGGACATCAGAGCATCATCCATAACATTTCACCCACATTGCATTTATTGTGCAAACCAGAGCTTTCAGTGGAAAAACAAAAGTTCCAGATCCTTTTAATGCCATACAAATATGAGACTGAAACATGTATCTATATATCTTTATATAGACCTGTCTATTGATTATAGATTAATAGTTTTACTGGACAGAAATTACAAAGAACAAATCTGGTTCTTAATCAAATCCTAATGAGTCAAATTGAAAGTGTCATGGAGTCATCAGCCTCATGACATTAACACTGACATGAAAAATAATATTGAAGAAATAAATATATCAAATCTAATTAAAAACATAAATAAGTGATCAGTTCTTTACTGTTATGGTCTGTAAGATATATTCTCAGTACTAGATGTGGTCTTAATAAACCCATGACATTTCAACAATATTATTTTACCTTTTATCTGGAAATAGTGTCTGTTTATTCTTGCCATACAGCCTCTGTATTAATTATTGATCAAAAGGTCTTGCCATACCAGTTTATTCCTCTGTATTTACTTTAGTTTCATAGTTTATTCTTGATTTTGTTCTTCATTCATTTCCATTTAGTTTCTTTTGATTAGTATTATCCTATCCTGTTTATTGCTATGTCCACTTTAGTTTCTTTCCTGTTGCTACGTTTATTTTATCATTTATTGACGCATCATGTGTTTCTCATCACGTGTTGATTTTTTCACTGTTCAGCGTCGGATTCTCTGTTTTTATGCCATAATTCACATCTAGTCCGTTTTATGTCCCTCTTCTCTTGTGTGCGCCTCGGTTTTTTTATTTATTTATTTTTTACCCCTTATGGTGCGCAACAGTGGTAAAGCATGTCGATGGGGAAAAGACAGTCTGACGTAAACCTTTTAAAACAACGGAAACAATTTCTGCATTCTGATTATTATTTCGGTACCGCCCACGCTGAGAACTGCTAGTCTAACACAGTGGCGCAACTACACATTTTTCAGGTGGATGCAAAAACATAAATGAACTTCTACCATTATATAACAACTCCGATCTAAAAGTGGCACAGTGGTAAACCTTTGCTCATGAACATTTAAAGAATGAATTATGATCATTTTCTGCTTAGAGCATCAGACCATTACATCAGACCAGTACGTAATGATTCAGAAATACAGGTTTAATGAAAAGTAAGTGTGATTATCCACTTAAAAGTTGTTACATTCATGGCATTTATAATCTGACAAATTAGCCGAATTGCAACACATTCTAATTTATTCAACTTGGTAATACTTCAATATGTGACAACATTCATAATTACTGATATGGGTTATATAATAAAAAATATATATTCAAGCTTATGTTCTGTGGGTCTAGCACATAAAATCTCAATGAAATGTGCAGGTTTGTTGTAACATGTTTCCATAGAAACTATGGTGATTAAAGTTACTTTAGATTTGCTAGAGCGGCACGCACCAAGACTTATAAAGAAACCTCATCTAAGGTTTAATTCATTCCTCCAGGCAATCTAGCCAGCAGGAAGCTGGAGAACCCAGAACGAAGCCAGACATGCAGAAACCACAGAAATGTCCAGGTTGGGAGTTGAACCCATGACCTTCTTGCTACAAAGCAGCACTGCTAGTTTTAGCACTGGGCAGCAGTCAATGTCCTAAATGTAGGTCAGGTGTGTTGTTGGGGGAACAAAACTGTATCTTACTGGACAGATATTTTTTAGGTCAAGGTATGTACAAGCTGCATTATTTTATGTTTTAATTTATCATCTAGTCAGCATTATCAGTCTGAGCAGAAATAACAAGGGAAAAACAAGAATATGAAACAGGTCTCAGGGGTTTGGAGGACAGCAGGGACGTTAAACCTTTTGCCATCACTGAAAAAAAGAAGACGACCTCCAGAGATCAGGAGGTCCAGCTAGGAGAGAAACACTGATGGTTAAATCAGTATAAGATGAGATGATGAAACGTTAAAACCGAGGCGTGTTCAGCTTGGCGCCAGGGGGATCAACCCAAATCCTGAGACACAATCAGAACCCGGCGCTCCGATCGGCAGAAACAGCTGACCGCACAGAGAAAAGAATCAGGTCGACACTTCTCCTCATCCCACCGGATCCTCAGAGCTTTAACTCACAGATCGCTCTGTTGGGAAAAGCTCTGCATAGTTTCAGCAAAATATATTGTTTTAAAACTTGCATCTTTTGAAAAAAAAAATATTTTTTTTTATACAAGGTCTTGTTTTCTCACTACTACAATGGCAGATAACAAAATAAAAAAAATTGTATGCTAAATTACCAAGACTACGTTTTTATTCACAAACAGACTTATTTTGAAAAAAAAATATTTAAAACCTTGACCATAATTTGATTTTGTTGGAAGACCCAATTCTGTCCCATTTGACCCCCGTTATCATATTGACCAACACAAAGTAATAACTGTGCAGTTACAGGAACATGGGTGAAACATTATAGTTATCATGCTAAGTTTGGCAGGCTGATGATTTCTTCCCATTGGAGTTGAAAGAAGGAGGTAAATACAGAACAATTCCCGAAGAAAACCAATCAAAACTTGAGTGACGTTGAGGTTCACCTTTCAGAAGGTCAAGCTGGTCCAACCATGCAATCAGTGTCAATGGAACGGTTAATGTAAATCAAAGCATATTCATGGGTCAGAATGACCCAGTGGGGGGGGCAAGACTTAAAAATGTTTTGTTCATTTCTGTTCTCCTGCTAATCTGACTGAAGTTGAGCCAAGAATGGCAAAAATGTGCAAAGCTGGTATACATTACTCACGAAGAATTGCTGCTGTAATTGCTGTGAAAAGGTGATTTTACTGACCTTTGTTGCCTCACGGCCAGAGTTCTATTGGCTCTCTCAGCTGGGGTCTTTCTCAGAAAAGTTGCATGTTCTACTGTACATGTTTTTTTTTTACCCCATTCTGCAGCTAGATTTCTGAATTAAACATTATGTAAATTGGGGTAATCTAGTCTAAATGGGTGTGTGCATGCATGACTTATAATTTATGCTAGTTTGTAATTGGATAGTGAGCTATCCAGGAGCAATGACTGCTAGCACAACTTCCTTCAAACTAGAGTATCCCTACAGCCCTCCAACCATAAAACGTTTCCACTGTGTTGCAGGAAGGAGGGATTTGTTAATGCGGACATTATCCATGGCCTTTGACTGACCTTTTAAATGTAGTAATTTACGATTAAAGTCCCAATTTCCTCAGTGCTCCTTGTTAACTGTAACAGTTGTAGATTTAGAAGAGCTCGCAGGCTAAATCGTAATCGTCCTGCGTTCTGAGTGGAGTATTCAGTGCTGTTTGGACGATGCGCTCCTCATCCGATATGAGCTGCTCAGGGGCGGAGCTATAGGGGGGGCTGGGGGGCGCGGTCGCCCCCTGAACCAGGCCGGTGGGGGCCTGGGTCTGGAGGAGCCAGGAAGGGAGGAATGGATTCAAGTCGCTCGAATGTCGGACTATAGACCGAGAAAGTGAGAAAGTGCGCCCCCACCTGTTGAGAAAGGTGTATCAATGTCAGTAGTTGTCCGTCCGCACCCCCTCCGTTTCCAGCTGCTGCACGTAAGGGGCCCGGTGATTAGTCAGGGGGCCCGGTGATTGGTCAGGGGGCCCGGAAATTTGCCCCGCCCCCTGGCCCGACACCGACTTGTTCCGCCACTGGAGCTGCTTATTGGGATTGGAGATCTGCCAACCCTGTTCAGCTCCTTGGCCAGCATTAGACCTACTGTTCTGACCATTTATCATCTTTTAACATTGAACTGAGGCTGTGCGCCTACGCTGAGCTACTACTGGGCACAACAACAAGTCATTAAGGCTGGTCCGTTCAAACTGTGTCATTATGTTGATATTGTAAGTGGCAGTAATAGGTAGGCTCTGGGTTGTTAGTTGGAGTGTTTCATGTAATTCACTGCTGCTGGTGACACTGTTAGAACAGCATCCCGCTTTTATTCTCTCTTCTCTTTAGCCTGCTCAGGTTCTCAGGGTGCGGCCTCATACCCTGCTTAAAAGCCAACATGAGGTGTTTTTCTCAGATATCTTTAGTTTGTTTCCAACCAAATCTACCTAGTGTTTGTTGGCCAAAAGCTCTCAGCCTTAGCTTTTATATTTCCTAAAAATGGGCAGTTCTTTAATTTGCTCATGTCCACACTAAGATCTTTTTCCAAACAAAGATTTTTCTTTTGAATTTCCACCTTGTCTCCAAATTCAGTCAGAATATCTGGTGAATGAATTTAGATTTTTAAAGAAAATCTGTTAATGTGTTTAGATGCCAACTGGATATCAGGAAATATTAAAAAAAAAAAAAGATTCAAAAGATCATAGGCCCATTTAGGACAAGCCAACACCAACTGTGGGGCATTTTTTATTCTATATTTCACACTTGATTCATTTATTCCTCATTCAGTTTCCAATAAACGTCATTGTAAGATGAAGTTAAGCAAGTGTAAAGAGAATCAAGCCACAGCTGTTTTTGGACAATTACTGCCTAGAACTACTTTGGCCATGCTGTCTATCTTCTTTCTTTGAATTTAAATGTAGCTGGACTTGAAGTTACCTATGCAAAGCCTTTCTGTACTAGCATATGTATTCCTATTTAGAAATACTGGGAGAAATATTGTTTATAAAAAAAGTCTGGACCAGGTGCTTAAATTTAAAGAAGGTAAATTTAAAGGTAAATTCTGGCTAAAAGTCGACCAGAAGAAATTCCCACATACCAGTTCAAAATCATGGTTAACAGTTCTGGTGAGTTTTTTAATGCGTACACCTTCTGTGGTATATGCAAAGTCGACTGGCTCTGTTTCACAGAAAGCTCTGCAATTCTTCTTTTATGACTGGAATAAAGAGCAAACTGTGCCCAGCTTTTCTTCTTAACACATCAGAACATCAGCTCGGCTCGTAAGTGCTTCTTGAGCCTCAGAGTAGCTTCAGCACAAGAATATAGCAAGTTATACCCCCACTTGAGATCTACAATCCGAAGGTAAGCCTTTACGAGCCCAGAGGCCTGTTTACAGTGTTTAAGAGCTGGAGAACAAAAGCCGACTGAAGCCGTGCCGTTTCCCGAGCTGTTAAAGAACCAAAACTGGTGAAATTAAGTTATCCAGCGGCTTCAAAATGTAAATAAATTCTTAATTTTTAAGTCAGTCCTAACTGCTTTCTCTAGCAAAAACAAATCAACACTTTTTGTGTCTGTTTTTGTTTATATCTGCGTACGTATCGGTGGCGGGGGCTCCGACAGACGGACTTTAATCTCGAATTTCACACGACCGAGGGGGAAAAAAAAAACATCAAAGCGGAACGGCCTGGAGGATGGAAGCAGAGAGAGAAGAAGAAAAGCCCGAAGACGTAAAGAAACGGCAGCATTTACATGAGGAGAGGACCGCATCCAACACGGCGGCAGCGGGCGGAGGGAGAACATGCAATATTTAAAAGGTTGGAGACGGAGGCAGCTTCAGCTACACAAACTCATTTGATCTGCAACTATTATTCCAAGGGCGTATCAAGGTAAATCATATCAATGCAGCAGAGACGGTTGAAGTGAGGGAAAACACATCGACTGCCTTATATTTAGTACAGACTTTGTTAAGAAGTGTCAGAGCCCAATAACTCAATACACAGGAAAAATCTTTATTATTATTTGCTCCTCATTGTGACACACCGGTATCAGAACAATGTTACTTTTTAATCAGCGGGCATGGAAACTTTATTACTGCTAAAACACATAAACAAGCAAAAATGTATTTTTCAAAGGTTAGACAGCACATTATATGGACGGTTCAGAGATCTCTAATCATAGACTTGGTTGGCATACACAGATTTATGGTAATAACATCTCTATTCTGATACATTTATATTCATTTTCTGCACTTTTTTTATTTGAGCTGTGGAGAAAAAAAAATCTATTTCCCAGAAAAATCAGGAATTGTTCAATGGTATCAAATATGAGCTGGACAGATATCTGTGTTCTGTGCTGCTGCCATTGATCGGGCCTGTTGACTAGAAGTCCGGTAGTGATCGATCCCTCTCAATCTCAGCAGCCACTTTGGAGGTGGCACATGCTGACCTGCGCTCATGTTAGCAACGGCTTTCAACAAGGAATCACTATCTATTACCCATGTTTGAATCTCAGCCTGATGAATAGATCTCTGGTTAATTACGGCCCAAAAAGCGGGAGGTGTCTGGTTTAGAGCCTGACTCAAAGTAAAAGTCAAAAAATTAAAATACAGCAGTGGTTTTCTTTGTCTTATCTTGGAACAAAATCCACTCTGACTTGCAGTCTCTCCCTGTGTAGATATAAAGAAGTATCTGAAAATAAAAATTACTAAATGAATTAATGTAATAATCATACATTAATATGCACCCACACAATCCTGTTTGTTGCCATGGATTTGAGTGTGATTTCAGAGGTGTTAACCTGGATGAACCTCAACTTTCTATCTTTATGACATAATGATGTACTTTTACAACAACAAAAATCAGAAAAAATGGCACTTTTAAGGACATTTTATTTCCCCATTGAAGTAGGACCTTTACAATGTACATGTCATAAAAACTTGACCATTTGATCATGAATCAAATATGGCCGCCATGCGCATTATGGACTCTGTGACTGAAAGAGCCAAAAATGAAGTTTTTTTTTTTGTATTTCTGATGGTTTGGGTCTATTGGCTACACCTATAGTTTAGTATTACATTTATCTACGAACATTACAGGTATAACAATACCTAAAACTCACAAGAAGAGACACAATATTGCGTTCAAGAGAACAAGCAGAACAAGATGTCTGTCTTTTTATGATTTCCTTTTATCTCTTCAGAACTTGTACATCATGGTTTGCAGAACAACATTTACCAGTTACTACTGACAATGTTCTCTGTGATCGTGATGTATCTTGACGTACTGCTAGACGTTCCACCATTGGCTGTTACGGTTTTGCTTTCTGCTTCCTTCAGCATCTGAACAACTTATTGGCACTAATATATTGTTCATGTCTTGTCTGTCTGTTTCCATTAATCTTTCCTACCGGAAACCCAAAATGCTGCTAAGCAAATGATTTCAGAGTAGTTTGGGCAACTTCTACTAAAACATCAGGCGAATGGTTATTGCTAAGAAGATAGCATTTGCCTCAACAAGAAATACTGTCATGTTTTAATATCATGTCTTGTTACATCCCCAATCAGCATTTTCCATTTGTGTTTAAAACATGAATAATAACTTAACTTCCAATTGTTTTTAAAAGTGAGCCTGGCAACAACTGGAACATGTTGTTTGGGGAATGATGTCATATGAGTTACAGCTTCAGAGGCTAATACAGCACAATACTATTATGCATGACAATTTTTCATGTGTACACAAACTTAAATGTAGCATGATAAAAATAATGATAGCTAATTAGGTATTTATATCTCTGGAATCAGGGTAGACCTTTCCTGTTGTACAAGTCTAAGGTCAGGAGAAAGGAAGCTTAAATACCTGCAGAGCCCACACATCCTGGACACAAACAGTTTAAACTTTAGCCTTCATTTTGGCACTATTTGCAAAAACTAGCAGCCAGAGGGTTTCTTCCCCCCGTTTCTCTGTGATGAACACAATGAAGATCTTTCAGCCTGACTAGTCCAGCTTTTCAGGTGTCACTGGCTTCCTGTTGGGGTGGAATTTCAGAAAGACCACAAGTTTCTTAAAGAGGCAGAGGCCCAACTTCAAGGCATTGAAATACAAAGTCAAATTTCTTTTAAATAATTTTTGATACATAAAGCATATTTATAAAAACTGAAGTTAACATTGTTATTTGATTGTGCTATAAAATGGCATTATATGCCTGGAAAATAGATCAGTACATTTTTCAATAATTTGAAGTTATTTGTGATTTAGATATGGCCCAAAATGAAACCCTGCAGTAGAGGAACTTAATGGAACCTAGCAATTGGAGAATTACGTATCTGTTAAATCGAGCCAGATTAATTGTTAACTATACAGCAATTATACCCTCTGAAGATGGCCGTTATAAACATCTTACTTCATGTGGCTATGGTGAAGTGAAGATGAGTTCATATCTGACTCACAACCGTAAAGAAAACAAGCAAACACCATCACAACAGGGCAGTGTAACATCTTCAGCAAAAGTCGTCCCTTATTCATCAAGTTCATCACTGCTTTAGCATTTTACCTCAGTCTAATTTCACTGCTGAGCTAAGCAGTCTTATGGTCTGTTAGAGACACATTGATTTGTACTCTGGAGC
Organism: Poecilia picta; assembly: GCA_033032245.1. Lineage (NCBI taxonomy): Eukaryota > Metazoa > Chordata > Actinopteri > Cyprinodontiformes > Poeciliidae > Poecilia > Poecilia picta. Next base: position 25,079,183 of record CM065363.1, on the reverse strand, counting down.
TGAAATTGACTCGTCTCCTAGCCATAGATCACTACATCCTCCTTTGTATGCATTCTTAATCAAATAAGCTGTTCTTTCTCTATTAACTCGGACAAGCTTACTTCAGATAAGCCTGTGTCTTTAAGCCACGTCAGAGTGGGAATCAGCCCCTGGAGGTGATGAGAGTTGACTCCGGCAGGCCGACATGTGAGCTTTGGGTCGCCGTGTTATTGTCTGAGGCTGCGCCCAGGGCTTCGCCGACAATCACTTCCTCTAATGGAAAACTATTGTCTGCCTTTGAGAACTTACAAGTGTGTGGAATAGGGATGAGTCCGTCTGGACTTACGGAGCTCTCTCTGTATCTGCGGAAAAGCTATTTCAGAATTGGAATATCCACCGAAGTGGAGCGTGATTAAGCGATGCATCTGGAACGGGACGCCGTCTTCTGTGAGGACAGGAAGGAGTCTCTAACATCGTGGTGACACACAGTAGAAAAGAAAACAGTTAGCTAGTCTGGCAGCTGAACTTTAGCTCAAAAATGTCTAAAACTGTCTCAGAAAGGCACTTTTTGAGTTGTTAATTCATTTGGTAACACCGGATTGAAATTATTGACAACAATGAGACGAAAACAGAAAATCCCTTTAGGATGACAACGTTCCTCCCTTGGCATGCTGCATTATTCATGAAATCATCCATCCAGGCAGGCAGGCAACAGTTAACGTCTACCATAAAAGGTTCACACATCTTCTCTACCACAAACGGGAGAGACGGGTTCAGGCTCGCAGTCGATCCAGAACAGTTCTGCGTGTGTGAAGAAGTTGCGGAGAGTCAATGATGCTCTGAAAGAATTTTTTTTCTCTGACTCCCGGAGGACGTTGAAGTCCATTCACAGCTTTTTTTTTTCTCTTTTCTCCGGAGAACGACGAGGTGCGATTCATGTGATGTAGCTTCCAACCCTGTTTTTTGCGTCTCCAAACAAGTCTCCTTCCATCTTTTTATGAAGCCATGAAGTAATGACCACAGTCCACATTATAAACGTTTAAAAAACAAACAAAAAAACAAACAAACATTGGTCAAGCAAAGATCTTCTGTGGATTTGGATGCCGATTCAATGCTTCTAGAAAGACGTCTCCGTTGTTCTTAATCCTTCAAAGACAAAGCAAAGAGAGAAAACGTTGTGAGGCATTTTTTGTTCATGTTTTTAGCTAATGCAATCAGTCAGGCATTGCATTTCTTCACTTAATGCTAGCGGAGGGTGTCATCTTCACATTGTAAAGAAGTTGGAGACCCTGTTGTGGTTCAGATAACACAGAATGTTCTCACACAGTAATTGCATTTGCACAAAGAGGCAGAGAGTCCAGAATCCCCCTGAGGACATTGAGGAAAGCTACGGTGGGGGATGGGGGGCATGAAGGTTGAGCTTCGGAAGGATTTCAGAAGTTGTGGGAAAATATTTCTAAGCTTTAAACATCAATTTGGAAAATGCTAGGTCGCCTCAAAGTCACATCAATATTTGATTTATTGTATTTAGCACTCTTAAGGTTGCTAAATGGAATATATCACTGTATTAGATCATTATCTGTGATGTTTTACAAACATACTTTAAATTGTTTATGGAAAAAAAATCCTCCCTTATTTTCTTGATTAAACTCCATATAGTTTATATTAAATCTCTGGGTGACGGTTGAAGTTATAGCTCATTTCATCTCTGAAACTTTTAAAGGAGTCTTACTTTGAAGATCAAAACATTATTTTTTTGCCTTCATTTCACACCAATTTAACTTCCAGTACATTATCAAAAGAAGTTAACATGAAGTGCACAGGAACAAAATGTCCGTGGACTCGCTCCAACGTGCATCCTGTTTAAATTCCAAAGAACTGCCTCGATTTTCTCCATAGTAGGTCTTTAAAGGGACAGTTTGGATATTTTGAATTGAGGTCTATCAAACTTAGTATCAATAAAAGCTTACATGTACAAGAACAGATGTCATTTCTATGTTAAAATTTGTAGAATTGAAAGAAATTCAGACTGAATATGTTATGATACATCAGTGTATTTCTTAATATAACTATCTGCACTTTCATATGAGACGCTCATTCAGTTTTTTGCTACTTTCTCAGCCAAATCATGTTAATATCTCTGCTCTAAAGTTAAAATGCATGAGGCTGTCGACTGTAGCTATGGACGATGTTCAGCTCATCTAACACTGTAAATGTGTAAAAGTTTATTATCTACTAATATGACACTGCATCCCATGGAGGTGATCATCTGATTAGCTCAGGTTTTTTCTTTAGCGATGCACCGATCTGATATTGATGCATCAGTCCTGATATTTAAAAAAAATTCTCGATCACGTATTGGTGGTAATGTCCATTCAGTTTAATTCTAAACTTTGTGCTCTGAGTTAAGTAATGCTTTATTATTTATTTTACATTATATATAGGATTCCTAGTAACACTTTTTGAATCATTTGAAAGAAGTTTGTTGCAGTTTATTTTTTACACCTTTAACCAAGTAGTCAACCTATTGTCTTTACTTTCAATATGATTTATTTTAAGTTGGGTGTTCTACTACTAATTGCACAGACTGAACAAATGAAAGTTGTTTTTGCATGTTTGACCAAGCTTGTGAAGCTACTGGTGTGTTTATGCTGTACTGGTGCTGAGTTACTAGAAACATTTCATACATTTATGACTGTGTTAAAAAATAAAGCATTTAAAATCAATTCAACTGTTGTCTGTATCAGATCTATATCGGCTGATACTAAACCTCAGATATCAGTATCGAAAGTGAAAAAAGTGATTGGTACATCCATAGTTTTTTAAAATTATTTTTTCTGCTGACTGGTTAGAAATATAGGACAGCTCTATAACCAAATAGCAAACTATTGAGGACATTCTTCTACCAATGGGTAATTAATCTGATTTATTTCATTTTTTTCTTTTCATACTGTAACACAGAGACATTGTGCTAGGTTAGCTAAAAGGTGTTATATCACCAAAGTTTATACCAGCCCAAACCCACACATGATGCACAGTGCAGCCAACAACGCACCTTCAGCAGTAGGAACGTGTTTGGACAGACAGCGATGTTCAGCTGTGACCTGAGCCTGGAAGGAAAAACATAAACACCATGAGCAATATCGTTTTCAGCCAACATCAGAAAACACAAGTCATGTTTTTAGTCCAGTTAACGAAACAATGTGTGTTTTATTAAAATCTTAGAACAAAATGATTTCACAGTGGGTTGAGATATTAATGCTATTTAACATTTTTTAGCTTTGTTTTTTTTCAGAAATCTAATTAATTCTAGCTTATTATGAACTTCAAAGTTACAGGAAAACATTTCATTGAAGTTTAGAATTTGTTTATGAGTAACTATGTTGAGGGGGGTGAGGTTAAACTGGGTTAGGGTGTTTACCTTGTGGGGCGGCGGTCTTTTTAAACAGCTACTGCCGTCCTCTCTCTGCGGAGGTCAGCTGGGGTTCAATTTAACGTGCGGGATAAAGGCAGGATCTTTAAAGCGACTGGGAGAGGGTCACATGAGCAGGAAGAGCAAAAACAGGAAGACAAGAAAGAGAGAGAGAGAACTCTACCCCACCAATCCTCCATTATTATTTTTTTTGCGCTGAAGCCAACGTGGCAGGTCGGGGAGGATTTAGATGAGCCGTGTCTGTCGGGGAGTAAACACTCAGAGACGTTATTGTGTGTTTACTGATGATGCGTGACGCGATCAGGCGCATCAAATCGTATCAGCAAATACGAGTTTCAAGAGTTGTTATCGCTTAAATCCTCTCGGTGGAAGATGCCGCTTTGAAAATGTTTGAATCCAAATCGGTGCAAAACGTTATCAGATGACCAAGACCATCTGCAAGGTCGCCAGCGGCCATTTTGTGTTTGTTTGGACTTCTGGTCATGCCATCTTGATATTTGTATTAAATTCAAAATCTGGAACATGTGACGGTTTAAGCTCTTGTAATGTTATCAAGGTGTAAAAGAGCCGTTTAGCTCATTTTGAGCTTTTCTGTGGTGCAAATGTTTCAAACATCAGGGGTTTTCGTTGGGTTTAGTTTAAATTATAAAGCGCATTTAGCAGTGTGGAATTATTCTCCTCAACACAAAGGTTTTCTTTCAAAATGTTTATTAGCATCAACAAAGAAAGAATTATTAAAGGGCTTACATAAGCTTACAATCCATAGAGTTGAACATATCTCCAGAAGGATAGGTGGAAAGGTGGATGATGAGATTGAAACTCAAAAATAAGTGTGGAGAAAGGTAACGGTAAAGTTCTGGTCAAACGTTTACACACACCGATTACATACATGAATGTCGCAATTGTGATTACTTTTGCCAGCTCTTTTTGTCCGGCTGTGATGAGGATAATTGCAACTTCACTGAGTTTTGAGAAGAATTGGGAGCACAAATATAAATTTCCCTAATCCACTTGTGATTAAAGTTACCCATAATAGCTTAATTATATCCATACACTCCCATTAGATTTGGTTAAATGTGTCATAGCAAGTGGAAGAGAAACTACACAGTTTCGTGACCAAGCTTCTGGCATAATTCTGCCTAAATTGGTTGAATTCATTCTGATTGCCCTCATTGCCCTGCCCTGGCCTTAAAGCACATTTCATAAATCACCTTCAATGTGGTAAAGGTTGGGGCCAATACAAAGCTTAATAGCTGTTTGGATTATTGTCCTGTTCCACAAACCAACTATGTCAAAGTTTCAAGTATAGCAGCCAAGGTGAAACTGAAGAACTTGTCAGTTGTGTTTAGTCGTCATTATTCCACAGTCTGTACAACAGTTTGTGAAGTTTTCTTTGTTTTGAATGAATCACATTGACTTTTATTATTTACCATGAAACATTTCTCCAGACAGCCTTTTTCTTGTCCTTATGGCCAACTGTGAGGTGATTCTTCTAAGTCCATGATAGAATTGCCTTCATTGTGGACATTAACGTTCCATCACATTATATTGCTTTATTAGCTTCGTAATGTTCTTGGACATCCAAATTAACATTCTTCCATCTGACAGGAGCTGCTTGGATTAGATGGTTAAAACTTAGACACGCTGTTGGTTCAGTATTACTTATTAAGACATAGGGTGCATTCAAACTGGCTCTGATTAATCTGCATTAATCAAATTCTAGTTTGTTTGCCCAGAAAGTCGGGTTCATTTGGGGAGGTGGTAATGCATAATTGAAATCTGATGTGGACCAAAAAAGCAAACAAAATCAGGTCTTCCTACAAACCTAGGTCTCTGTTCGGTTTGAATGCATATGTGAATACCAAGTGAACCAAAGACTGCTTCAAAATCAGGAAGTGGACTATAACACAGGGCATTCTGGGTAAATACAACCAAAACAAATGTGTGACTCTAACGCTTGAGGGAGAAATGGTTTGTGTTCTTTCGCCAAAGACAAAAATAGAAATCCTACAACCACTAAAATCTCCTGCCACTCCACTTTTGTTTACATTTCTTGAAGAAAGCAGTTGCACTCGATGTTTTCTTCAGAACTTTTCATGTTGTTTACCTCAGTGGTTCTCGGTGCAGTGCCACCACAGGCAAGGAGGGGACCAGGTCTTTCAATTGGTTTGGATTGTTTGACACAGAGCAGTGTGAAAGAAAATATCATCAGCTGAAAATGGAACAAATGTTGCAACTTTGGTCCCCAATCAAGACAAATCTACTGGTCTATTGGGTGTTTTACTGAACCAAACCTCACAGAGTCGATCAGCACAGCAGAACAAATCTCCAAAAGTCAGGAAATTACACAAACCTTTTTGCAGTTTACTAATCAGATCTTGGCATTGTGAACATTAGATATTGTACAAAGAGTCTGAACTGTTCTTGTTTGCTACATAGACAATATCTGTTGTCAGGAGTCAGGTCCTGTAATTAGGTTTTAGACATTAGCTGAGATAAGAAGAATGTTCTTGTGCCTTGTGAAGAAAACAAATCTTACAATCTAGCAGCTGCTCTGAAATCCATATATTCTGTGTTTTTCTTGCACAACACCATGTTCCAGCAGGTCAATGCACCCAAACACGCATAAAAACATATTTTGGAGCTGATAAAGCAGGCTAACATGTCCCTGACCTTTTCCTATTCAAGATTTGCAGACTGTGCGTGAAAGCCAGGTCAGTCCCAAGAAACCTATTAAGTTTTTTCTTTTATTTTTTTGTGGCACTAATGACCTTTACTTGTAGTAATCAAACAGGATTACTACAGGATTACTAGGATGGGCAGAGAGAGAAAGGGAAGAAGACATGCAGTAAAGGTCACAAGGTCAGCCGGTGAATATGGGCACCCAGTGTACCACTACCTCATGTGCCAGAAACAAGTTCAGGCAGAATCGTGGCAGAACATCTATAGGTTTTTACCACCTGTAAATCTAAATGTAACCAAATTACAGGAAGTATCTGTAACCATCTGAGCCTGGATGTATAACTTTTGATCTACTTTGGAGTAAATCCATGAAACGCAAACTTTTGCATCCTCAAAATCATGTTGTATCCTCATTACACCTCAAAAAAAGACTGATTCAAATTCATCATAATTTAGGACATTCATGCCTAAGCTACGGTGGATCAGCGTACAGAAAGCAGGCGCAGCTATTTCTGAATGAACTAAAGGAGATGTTTGGGGGCAAAACTAATGATCACAACTACACAGGCTTCTTTAAACAACTGGTAACGTCCACAGTTGCACACCATGCTTCTATAAGCCCTTTAACACTAACTGGACTGTTATTTTACATTAAAAAAGAGGAAGAAACAGCAATACAATGTGTATACAGAATGACTTATCTCTTCTTTTTTTCAGTTTGCAAATGTTTAATTTACAAGGGACACAAAGTTCACCAATTATCCTTCAGGAGAAAGTATCTACAGTACTGCACTTTCCTAGAAACTAATCTACTAACATTTCAGAGGTCTAAAGAATAGAGGGTGATAAATTAAGTTGCACTGGCAGCTGTGTGGAAGCATTGTATCCAACAGCTTACAGTTTCTCACTAATCATTACCAAGTAAAATAGCCTGATACAATGTCATTCTTCACAATCACATAGCTGAGAGAGAAACTTAATGTACTATGGAGTCTTTTTTTTTCTTTTTAGCCTTAACTTTCTGTCGATTCTACTGCAGAGAGGGCGAATAGCTTACCTAAACTGCTTTACAGTTTTTTCTCTTCCAAGTCAAGAGTATGATTTTCATGTTATAATACTTTCAGTTCAGAGTTTTGTTTGTGTGTTACGTCACGGATTCGGTTTTCAATTCTAAAAAGATGGGAGCGTCCATAAAAAAATCCATTACTTGGGTTGAAACCGCCATGGGGCATCGGGGGGTGCGGCTCGTAAAAACAGTTCAGTATCTGGAGTATGGCTGATCCCTGTACGCTCCCTTGGTTGTCCGCGCCGACGGAGCCTTGCCACGATTGTTTGCCCACTCTTCCTGACCTGATGAGGGGAGAACACAGGATAAACAGACGGAGAGCGATTAGAGGCGCCACACTTTAATTGAAACGACACATACAGACGCAGCAAATACTTCCTAAATATTTTTCCATGTAAAAATTCTGTGCAATGCAAAAAAAAACACAATCTAACCAAATATCTACTTTCTAGTGATATACTTGAAATAAGACAAATGTCACATTTTTCCTCCCTACTAAATAATTAAATCAGATGAAAAACTTTTCCAAACTTTCCCTGACTGTATCGGAGTTGTTAGGTAAACGTTCTCCCTCTGCTGATGCTGAAGCAGGAATTTGGATCTGCCTGTAAAAACAAAAAGCTCCCACTCCGTCAGAGCTTTCACCTGGAAGAATCTATCCAGGTTAATTGAATGTGAGGATCAAATGGCTACTTGAAAAGGGCCCGTTTAGCGACTCACAGAGAAAAAGGTCACAATTACCATTAGCTCAAATCAGGTCTTGCTCGCCCCCCCTGCTAGCATCAATGTGAAAGTGCTGCTATTGACGGCACCCTTTGTCTGATCTCCAGCCAGCGCTGAGACTTCCCTGGAGCTGGAGCTAACAAAGGCTGTTTCTCTCTCTTTTTCTTTTTTTTCTCCCAGTGTGGAGGTTCTCTGTTGCCAGCACATAGCCAATACCCCTTAATTAAACCTGTCACCCTTCCACTGACACTCACTTTGAAGAAACACACCAAGGTAACCTTGTGTTTTGAGAACAAGAAAGCCCGTCAGTGTTGTTTATCTGCTTTCTCTGAGCTGTTGCCTTCCTGTCTGTGTAACCCGCGCAGCATGATGATGATGATTATTATTATCATTATTAGCGTTTCATGTTCGCAGGTCGGCATCAGTCTAATAAGTGGAGGGTGCTTATTTCTTTCACTGGCACAGTCAGAAAAGTTTAGAAAGTTTTAAATGGCTTTGACTTGCCTCTGAAAGCACGTTTGTGGAATAAACGCATGAAAAGCAAAAAGGAATACGCGTCATGGATCACTGCCGGTTTTACCCGGCTAACGCTGAGCTAAGGTGGAGGTCGGCTTTTGGTGTCATTACTCTGTTTGTCAGCAGGCTTACAGCCTAACATACAAAGGGCGAATTTCAACAAACCTCTGGCAGAAGCTCAACGTAATTAAAGGAGATTCCGTAAAGTTGAAGTGAATTCCACTGTCCTCTCTGGGTTTACTTCCAGCTTCTCAGCTAAATAAATACACAACCAGTTGCTATATACAACACCTTTCTAATGTCCTGTTACAATCAACATAAAGAACAATGTAACTGGTAGGTGGACATAAAATTATAAATTTATATTTAATAAATTAGAATATATGTCCCTAGGAGTCCCATTTGTCAGATTAAAAGCACTTTTTGAAGTTCACCGTAAAGGAAGTATTAAACATACTTTTATGAGGCCCACATTTCTGTTATTTTAAGTAGTTTTTTATTGGTCTCATGTAATATCCTAATTTTTAATTGTGTATTCATTAAATGTAAGTAGAAAATTGTCATAATATTAAGGAGAAATTATGTATCTATTTTCTCTTTTTCTACCAAAAACTAGAAGTTTTCAGTCTGGTGGTTTGTCTGGTGGTTTGGTTTCAACCTTTTGTTTACAGAGACTTCAGAATTCATTATATTAATTATTTTTGGATGTTTTATTTATATTTTTTAATTTTTAAGTTCCAGTGTAAAATATTTACTAGAATTTAAGGTTTATTATCTTTGAGAATGTCTCCTTGCATTATCACGCCTTTACCATTACATACTTGAAAATGTTCTCAAAACAACAAAATTATCGTTTATCGCAATAACTTCTGACACAACAAAATCTCTTATAACAGATCTGTGCATACTTTGTAGACTTTGTGCTGTAAATTACGTTTTTTTTTGTGCTTTGATTTTAGTGTAGCTCTACATGTTTCAGTTTACTAATCTGACAGGTTTCCCCAGTGAGGGACAATTTTATTGTAAGAGTGGCTTTTTGTTGGTCTGTCATAATAAGTTTAAATAACATGTATTGAAAATTTGTTGTAATGTGAAAAAAACTGAAGGGGTATGAATACTTTTGGGAGGAACTATGTATCAAAAACTTCACTATAATTCAATGCAGTATTATTAAACACCATCCTACCATTTTTAATTGAAACATTTGTTCTTTTTTTGCCTCCCCGTATCATGAATAATACATTTCAATAATCCAGTTTAAGAGCTGGATCAGGACGGAACGTCAACACGGCATTGCTATAATGCAGTATTAGAGAATTAGGCTGCACTCACTACAAACAGCTTCCAAAAACAAGTCAAGTTCACACTAAGGCCAGATGTACAGCACAACATAAAAGATGCATCAACCTGCTGCTCCACAGCTGCGCGGTTACAGCGCTGTAATTCTGCTGTCATATGAATGCAGTCGGCAGCAGATCTGACCTTGGCCCGCATCTTACCGATCATGTCAGAAAGCTGACATAGGTTTGCTGAATACTGCCTTGGGGAGGTTGAGCTCTGCCAGAATTTTGCACAAAGTTCAGCTGGTCCAAACTCGCTTCTGATTTGATCGTTCCAAATCAAAAGCGAGAAGAAGTTCATTAAAGTATTCGTTTTGTCAAGCAAATTAGGTTGAAACCGGCATCACGGTAATGAAGTAATATTTATGTTTTTTGGCTGGGAACATTGGGGAATGTACATGGTAGTGAAGGAGAAGCAGCTTTACATAAAATAAGGGACAAAAGTTGTCCACATAAAACAAATATTAGCCCTTGGCCCCCCGCAGGCCAAATCTAGCACTTTAGTTGTGTTCCACCAGTCAACGTCAGAAATGTGTTCCAAACATGCAAAAAGTGTTTAATACTGTTCTGAAACCATGTTAAATTAGTTTATATTCAGAATCCATATATAGTAATTAAAAGTACTTTATGCAGTTTTTATAAAAACTATTTTTTACATATTTGTTAAAATTACCATCACATTGTGACAAAATAAGACAGATAATCTGTGAAAACAATTAAACTCTGCCTTCTCCCATTGCTAACTACATAAATACATCGCTAAGTCAGAAGCGACCAATCAGAGCCAGGAGGCGGGTATTAGCTCTGCCTGTCACTCTTGTGTTCACAGAGTCACACTTGTTCTCTGCTAAACCACAACATAGCCTGCCACAAATGCTGCAGAAATGACAGTTCAATAAAAATATTTAACAGAAGATATTTATTTCAATCTTTAAAGTGACTGATTTAATTCAACAGAGGTCCAGTCAGTTGATGCTACTTGTGTTATTATGAGTATAGCTCACCTGAGTGCAGTGACTGTGTTGGTAGAAATTAGCTTAACTTTGACAATTTTTTTTCTTTTGTCAAAAAAAGAAAAAAAAATATGATAAAATATCCACGATTTAAGTGGTTCAGCCAAAGATCAGAAATAAATCAGCAGACAGGTTTGAATTTAATAACACACTCTATCCAATCGAACTGAGCTGGAGTTGTTTTACACAGAAAATTAGGTGAAATCTTCATTTTTTAAAGAATTTCCAGATTGATACAGACCTATACAAAAACATAAATAAACACTTGAAGATGAATTTGCAGTGGAAGTAGTTTTGCAAACACATTGACTCAGGAATAAAACTTCTACATGCCACACTTTTCAGTTTTTGTACTCATAGAAGAAAATACTCCAACATGACGAAATATAAAAAACCCCAATTTGTAAAAATCCTTTAATAAACATAAATATAAACACCTTCTACAAACCAGTAAACCCTGCTCCTTTATTTCTTCGTGTAGCTGCAGAAGGATTAGGGATGATGTAAAGGTTATCCTCTATTTTTATTTTGTTTTGACGTTTTCCTCTACAGAGCTGAGGAAAAAAGAAAAATCAGCATTTAACCCCCGGAAATCTTCTGCGGGTAAGAGAAGTGATTTGGCCTTATCTCACGTGTTTACCCCCAAAACAATTCTCAAAAGAGACGCTGGAGTGATGCAAGAAATGTCAGTCAATATTTACAACACCGCGTTATAAATATACACTCCTGCACCTTAAGCCTCCACTCTTGGTAATTGTTTTTAATTTCGAGCAACACTGCTTCCACCTAATTATCTAAATGAGCTGAAGAGGTTCTGATTAGTGACAAATGACTTTTAAACACGCTCAGTCTGAATGTGTCTGAAACAGCACTCCATTAGCCAGGTGCTATGGCAACTGAGATAAAACCAGCAGACTCAAGTGAGGAAATGAAAAGAGATATTGTTCTGACAATTGACACTATATATATATTTATTATGCATACATGCAGTGGAAAAGGAGATCTGCGACTCACCGTACGACTCATATGACTCCCCGCTGTGTCCATATTCATAGTAGTCATCTGAGCTGGAAGCAGACAGGAAATGGAAGTGAATATCAGGAAATAGGATGCAGAACAAATGTAATATATTGCAATTTACAAATAATTTTCATCTTCCCTTAATATGAGGATAATTAATTGTACAGCTGTATAAAAAAAGAAAAAAAACTACTTTACGTCACTTTAAACTTTGTAAATGTATAAGACAATTTCCTCCCTCATAAGCTTCTACTTCCATATTGCTACTTATGGAGACGTATGAGGCATGGCAACATTAATATAAAGTTAAAGAAAAAGAGAATGGGGCATGAGTTGCATAGCGGTTTATTTCTCTGCTTGTTTATTTTATTTTTTCATTTTTGCGGTCGTTGGTGAGGCGGTGACAGAACAATCCTGCGTCGACATCACTCGGTAACAGCGCTATCATTCAGGAGAGGCAATTCATCATAAGGCTGCCACTGAGCCGACAGCAGCCATCACAGCTGGGTCCTCTCCGCCTGCCTGTCAGTCACACTGTCAGCGATAGCAGCACCTCTCTACTCCCCAGATTAGAGAGCTGAAAGCGTCATTCAACCCCCCCCCCAACTCCCCAAACGCCAAGTCGACACCGGCTGACTGCTGAGGGCAAAGAGGTGACAGCTGTGACACCGCAGAACTAAGAAATTATTATTTTTTTCCCTCCCTCCATGGTTAAGTATCTGTTTTTAGGACCGTGAACCTGAAAGGCCAAACGGCAATAAGAGGCTGAAGTGAAGCTGCTTTTTCCTGCAAGTTTTTTTTTATTGGGAAATACATGTGTGAGAATTTTTTCAAACTACACAAGAGCTAACTAGTCCAAACAGGCATCAGAATCACAATCAACTAAGTGTAATATAAATTAATGATATACAATTTAATTCAACATATACATAAAATACTTTATTAATCCCAAAGGGGAAATTAAATGTTGTTGTAAGTCATGTTATTGAATTTTCTTTGAATTTTTGTAGACTCTCATGTCTGTGGGCAGCAGCAAGGCTTTCCTGTAGCATCCAATAATACAGCAGTTCTGAAGAAGCCTCTGACTGACACATTGAATTCCAGACTCATGAAGAGGATGCTCCGGATTGTCAGTAATATTTTTCATTTGAAAAAAAATCTTCAGTTTCCGGAGCAGTGTCCAGAACAAAACCAGCCTTCATTAGCAGATTGTGAAGCTTCTTTTAGTCATTTGCTCTGATGCTGCTACCTCATTAAATCACATATGAGATTTGAGCATTTCATTTTAATTTACCATCATTATTGATAAAATAGAGACAAAGGTATACCCAAAACTCCAGTACATGAGTTTTTAGGTTCAAAAGGAATTAAGATGGATTAAAATGGCTGCAGCGGGAACCAAATGTGGGCAAAATCACATTTGTTCCAACATTTGTTTAGCTAAACAAAAACAAGCTCAGCACCAAATAACATCATAAAACATCAGGGTTTTTCGTCATCTTTCAATAACTTATAATGCAAGATCCTACATAGGTCACTGAACCAAAGAACTAATGATGTGAATCAAGTAAAAACAGAGTGCTGTTCTCCTGCCAAGATATCATCGTAAAAAACAAGACCAGCTCCCGAGGCTCTTTTAAGAGACAGGAGAGGTAGAGATGGAGAAACATGCAAATGTGTGTTTCAGCTCATCACGTTGCTCACCCAGAGACGAGACCTGACAGGATGCTCAACAATTAGATCTCACATTCAGCTAAAATGGAGTAAATTCCAGAGTAGTCATTAAAATGAGCATCATCTTCATGAGCGACAGTAAATCAATTTGTTGCAATTCACAGGTGCTTGCACACACGTATTGGAGAATTCTCAGCTTTCCTCTATACTACACCTCTGTCACATTCTATAAAGCTATAATATAGAGATCCAGATTTTGCAATTCAAACCAAGATGCTGCACCACACTGCCATTTATACATCATTTATTTTGCCATGTTTAGAAACGGAGCCTAACTTCCTGTGAGGAAATGATTTTTTTCGGCCTGGATGTTGAAATGTCAGTAATGGCTATGCTGGGAGCTTCAGGCCTGGACGTATTCTAACCATCAAGAAAGTGAACAGCAGAAGCTGTTAGGCCACTCTAATTTCTGAGGTGACATTCTGTCAATATTGCGACATAACTTCTCGCCGTAGCCACTTTCTCCTTTCAATTACAAGTTGCGAGGTGAATCCTGAAGGTCAAGGAGTCCTGGAAAATCCTGCTTTGGGAAGCTAAACGCTTATAGTCTAATTTGAGAAGCTGCTCACTTAGCTGCTCAAACCATATCAGTTGTTGTTTCTGCTTAGAAAAGTATGTTTTGTTGTTTCCTTTGTGTATGATGCTATTTTAAATTTAGAATGGTTGATAAAAATGTAAATACATTTCACTTTGAGATAGGCCGCATAGACACAGCAAAACAGCAAGCTAATAAAGCTAGGCAAGCTAATTCAGCTTCATCATTTGTCTGAGAACCCGAGGCAAACCTGGGCTATCCTCTCCACTTAACTCTTTATCTACATGTTTGAGTTCAGCTGCCCTATGTCGAAAGCTCAATTAACCCTCTTGTATCAATGATCTTGTTCTTTCACTCATAAGCCAATGACTTATGATGTCTTATGGTCCATATGTGAAGGTCTAAAACAGACAGATTGGGAAATCAAGAACTTTACCAATTGATTCCGTTCTCTCTTCACCATGCTAGATCTTTTGAGAGAAGACGGTCCTTCATTTTCCTGCTCAGTCCTACTATCACTGACAATGAACTTGTGATGAGTTCCTCCTTTGCAAACTCAAAGTCATCTGCGTAAACTTTTAGATTTGCTGTTTTTCTATTGAAAGAAACTACTGTCAGAACACCTGACCATCTCTCTTCATCAATCCACTGGCAAAAAATACTCTGGCACAAATAACCTTGACAAGCACAACAAACTAGCAAATATGTGTGCATACCCACAAACTATGAACAACTTAAAGAAATAAATAGTCTTGACCACCTAAATGTCTCGCTCTCATACAGCACACAATGCAGTATAGATGAATTAACATGTAAGTTAAGGGAGTACAGCCGGCAACAAGGACTTGTCTGATGAGAGATGCCTGTGGTGGATCTCAGGAGAGATATCATCCTGTCAAATGTGTGAAAGAGCTTTGCCTTTCTAAATAGGTCAGCTTTTGATTTGACATTCATTACCAGAAGGAGTCTGTTGCTTTGTGTCTCCCAAGGCCAAGAAAAAAAGAAAGAGATTGGTCAAAACCAGCACGACGAATAAAAAGCCGACACCTATTAGAAATGTGTGTCTCCTTTATCAGACGTGTTAAGTCCAGGCCAACTTTTCCTCAGGTAACGCATCTGTCATCCGGGTAAATGCTTCATCTGAAGCCCTGATGTTGCTGTTGGAGGGCGCCACGAAACAGATGGCGGTGTTAAATCTGAATGATGTAGAGCACATCCCTTACGGACTTTGCTTTCTAACATCCTCATTACTCTTCCAGTCCTCTGTGAGAAATCTGAAGAAATCTAGCAGGACATTCACGGGAGGCTTCAGGTGTAATGTAGGATTGGTATAACACGTTGAGAGCAGTTTCTATTTTGTTAACCCATTTTCTGCATTTTTACAAACTTTACCTCTTCATCCCCATGAATCCCAAAGCCAAAAATATCTCCTTGACACTTCCTGTGTGATCGTATTTTTCCCCCTCTGTTCATTCTCGGCAGAAATGTTGGAGAAGTAAAATGCTGATGAAAACTGCCCTACGCTGAATGCTCTGATTATACCAGCTCAGTGATTTCTGCCACAGATAACATTACAATGGGAAATAGAAAAAGGCAAAAGAAAGAAAGAATGCTAGAGTTTATTCCCCTTCACAATTGTGACTGAAATGAAGCGCATATAATTTCCAAAGAAAACCTTCGTTATGGATACACTGGTGATTGCTCGGTGTGCTGGCTGATTGCTGGGCTGTCTCCAGCGCTGACCCCCTACTGGAGAGATACAAAGAGGGACAAAATGGCCTATTGCAAATGAATTGACTTTCCAAAATAAGTCTTCCTTCCAAGCTTTGTCTAGAAGAATTGTGTAATTTCAAGTTTTTTTTTGGAAACTTAATGAAATCCACTCTGAAGGGGGAAAAAAAGACTCCCTCTGCCAATGAATCTGCGAGATCAGGGGACTCGTCTTGTTCTCCATGCAGATTTAATTTATAGAGTTATGTACATCTGTTCCCATCACCTCAGATTGGCTAATTACCCCCACACAACACCCATCATTCATCTTTATGAGCTGTCCACCTTGAAAACACAATGTGTGTGAAGGCACCAGAAGCAAGATTGAAAAGGTTCATCTTAAAATGACAAGATTGAAAAAAAAAGGAAAACGATTAAACTGTGTTATTGATGCCGCAGTAAAACACTACAAAGACTTTAGTTGTTTTATCACTGACATTTCTGTTCTGTGTCTGAGTGACAGGAAAAGCCTCAAACCCGGAGACATTAGTGAAAGGTCCTTTGATGCAACATTAAAACAAAAGGAGAGAATAAACTTTAAAATACATCTAACAGGCAGTATCAGTTTATTAATAGGTCAAACTTTTATAATATGGGTCAGTCAAATATGTTAGTGCTACCTTCCTATATTTAGCATTTTTATGCCAACATGTTTGTATCATAGCAAAGAAATTGTGCTCAAGTTGAAATATTTTCCATTCTTAAGTGTTTTATTTCTACTTTAACTCATTAGATTTTATTTGAATTCTAATGCCTTACAATTTGTTTTATTACTCTTTTTTATTTGTTGATTGTTTCTTTGTGCTTTCCTTGTTGTTGTTGTTTTAGTGTAATGAAATTTAACTTTAACACTGGGCAAAAAACCCCAACAAAAAACAAACAAATTAAAATGATTAGCTGTGGTCCAGCTTTATTTTCAACCTTTAGGAAGCTGTAAGCTTTTATTTTGGACACTATTTTCAGTGCTCATTCTCGGAAGACCAGCCAGACTCGAAGTACAAAAAAATTATAAAAAAGACCCATGCGTTTTAATGAAATGTTCTCCTTGTGGATAATAATTGATTACTACAAAACATCCTACTTTTTGGGTGCTTTCTGTATTGAAAACAGAGAGGTACAAAATGGCCAAAATAGCAAAAGGGCGAAAGAACGAAAGAACCGTTTTGAAAATATAGAAAAGTGCAGGAATCCCACAGACCTGCAAACCCACCAACACAACTGCATATCCTGCTGAACATCATAAAACAAAGAAAGCAATAGGCATACAAGACAGATCATGCTCTTCACCTCAGATCCTCTGCTTTCAGAAAAATGTATTATCACCCGCCCTGTTCGGAACAGCAGGAAGGAAAAAACGACATTATGGGAGCTTTGTTTTGGCAGCGCTGCTTGTTTTGGAGGTGATTCCAATGTGCTACATGATGAAAGTTAGGAAACCATGCCACTCCCCTCTGTGCACGTCTCCTGCACCAGGGTTTACTAATGCCTCTGCATGTTTCATCTTTCTTTTATAAAACATTGCCTGTGGACCTCTGAGATGCAGCCTGCAGGGTAGCATCACAAAGCAAGATCCACGAGGACTCTTTTAAAGCGTCAAGTATGAAATAATGCTTTGATCGCCCCTGTGCATTGAGAGGTCCCCTCATCTTGACCTCTCCAAATGTCCTTTGCCGCTGCTGCCTCCCTACAGAGGCATCCTCCCTTCATCTTTGCTAATAAAATTAAGGACGCTCTCTACACCAGAGACCGCCCTCCAGCCTGCTTGACCTTAGAACCTGATTGGTTACGCTAAACCAAAACTCTCCCAAATATACGGCTTTCGTCTATGAGCACAGTGAGATGAGGATGCGATGTGGAAGCTCTTGGTCTGCCTGCCATGGCTGTCATGCCGAGGTAACGTTCTAAGAGATTCCCCGAGGCGCCTGGCGCTCTTCTGAAAAATGGAAATGTCGTGAAATGTCTTTAGGGTGTCTAAAAGGAGCCTGTAAGCTCGAGTCTCATGTCTTAATGTTACGAGGGCCTTATTTGCCTTTCAGATTTAATTACGTCTAAATGACTCAAGCTTGGCTGTTCTGTTTGACACCATGTGTACAGTACAGTGCATACTTTGTCTTGTTTCATTTGTCAGGGTTTATTCCTCATGCCTCTTCAGACAGTGAGGTGTCATAGAACAGCTTATTAGAGTGCTGAACAACTTCTAACCTGATATTGTAGATTATAAGAATGCAAAAATGCTATGATTTATTCTAATCCACAACCAAAAATATGTCCTAAATGAGCAAGTGACAGAGGAAAAAATCGAAACTTATAGTGCTTCAAAAGTTGACATCAAGAGTTCGATCTGTTCCAAGAAATTATGGAAGTTATGTTTTTTTTAAATGAACTCCTGCAGGACTAAAGGCATTTAAATAGTGACTCCTACTGTTTGGGAGGAGAACTGTAGTTTGTATGTCAAGTAGAAGCAAATCACATTAAATAAGAGTTTGCAGGTTAAATACAGTTGAGACCAGAAGTTGACATCCATCGAATAAAAGACACATCCACCTTTTTGTTTCATTCCTGGAGCAATGCTACAAAATACTGAGAAAATGTGTTTAAACTTTGTATTGTGAAGAGATTAATAAAGAAATCTCTGACATATTCTAAATACTGCTCTATTTACTTCTTCTCCCCTTAGCCCCGACTCACTAAGTATTTTTTATTATATACTGTAGTTTCCTGTTTGTGACTGAGACTACAATGTGAGCAAAAGTAAAAATGTCCTGTTTGTGCCCACAAACTTAATGAATAAAGTTGGTTCTATTTCTTTCTTTCATTATTGTAGTATTTTGCAAGCAGAAATACTATTGGTAATTTTAACTGATCTTGGACAAGAGAAATTTGACCTGTTCGAACTTCAGTCAGTGAGAAAAAAAAAGGTTAAACTTCTAATTTCAGGTGTATTTTTAGTGAATAACAACAACAACAACAACAACAACAACAACAATAATAATAATAATAATAATAATAATAATAATAATAATAATAATAATAATAATAATAATAATAAACATTTACACAGCTTTGACTCCAACGTAATGGTTGGTGGGTGAGACAACAGCCAGACCCCAGCTATTATTTTCATTTTATAGATTGGCTCCATAAACTCTAAACTTGATTGTAAGAACATCCATTTAGAAGCCAATCAGCTAATTCAGAGGCTAATTTCATAAAAAGTTGCTTTCATGCTCATTTTAAAAATCTGATTTTTAACGGTGCGTTCAATGGTAGACCATTAAACTTTCTATTCTTCCACTGGGTAAAAAAACCCACTGAGCAAATATCAACATTCAACTATGTTTTATAGTTGTGAATAGGTAATGCTAAAGAGTTATAGCTCCTTTCTGATATAAAATAAAGATAAAGTTAAAGCTTCCAGTGAACTAAATGAGATCAAGAAAAAAACCTTTACATTTCTGATGTACATTGAGCAAAACAAAATCTGCTGAAAACTGAAGAAGTTATTAGTTTATTACTGTATGCAGAAAAAGTGATATACATTATTGTGGTAACAAATCAGTAAATTTGAGGTAATTCAAAATAGGTGCCAACACTTCTGCAATTTTCTTTTCCAGACTTTTCAAAGCTGTCAAACCCTAAAATTTTTTTATTTTTGTATATGTTTGATAGTTTACTTTCAATTTGTAATCTGTTAATCAGACAAAATTAATATATACACAAAACAAAAAATAAATGAGAATTTTTCAGGTTATTATAAAATGTATTAGGCATATTTCATTCCCAGAGTGAAAACGATCAGATGAGCACCGAGCACCGACAATGTGAGTGGAAAGCAAGGAATCAGTTGTCAACATTTTTAGGCACAATAGTGGATGAAAATCAATGAAATGCATTTCTGCTACGCTGAATCAATAGATCTAAGAAGATAATGCCTCAACGTGTGCAGCAGGATTGTACTGAAAATCTGCAAGTGAACGACACATCACCCTTCTGCAGTTGCTTTCCTTACATCAACATAAATGTTTTTCCAGTTAATTATCGTATCTGGTGCAGCATCAAAACCAGTTGGGGAGCCTGCGAGCCTTCAGCCTTCTCCTTTTTCCTTCCTGCTCACAAAAGGCAGGCCTGCTCCTGGCGGGAGCCACCAGGGTAATACCATGACAGAGAGACTGTAAATTGTTCAGCTTGTTATCCTGCGGCAAGTGAAATCCTGCCACGCAGTCGGGAGCTCAGGCTGGTGACTGGGAGCTCCTTAGGCTGCCAGAAACATTGTTAGGAGACTTCAAGTCCACATACGTATACACAAACACACTCACCTACACAAACAAATACACAAACACCAGCGTGCGCACACGCACGCATTCATGCACACACACACACACACACACACACACACACGCACACACATATTTATATACTCTCCTCTGGGCCCTGCTGCAGATGGGACCTGCTATGACTGTGTTTGGGCTTGGAGAGAAAATGACGTCTATCTTTGTCCGTCGCAAAGTTAAAAACAGCTGTGAATATATAACTGTATCTATAGGGATTCAAAGTTTTCTTTTTAATAGACTTAAAGACAAAAACACTATTTCCATAAACTGACATGAAAATGCAAATTCTCCCTTTTAGATTGTGCTATGTCTTGTCTAGGCATCCATCCACTTTTTTTACTTCCAATATCTGAGGTTTAGCACTGGCTGACACTGATACAATGCAGAAAAACAGATGAAGAGTGTTAAATGTTTCTTTTTAAAATACAGAGACTTGTACTGAATTACAAATTAATCTGATAACTCAGCACCAGTACAGCATTTCAATACACCAACAGCTTCACAAGCTTGGTCAAATATGTAAAAGCAACTTTAATTTGTTCAGGTTGTGCAATTACAGCCAATGTTAAATCAATAATAAAGAAATTGACAAAAACAATAGGTTGACTATATTGGTCAAACATGAAAATAAACTGCAACAAGCCTTCTTTCAAATTGTTCAGAAAATGCAATTAGGAATTTTAAATATAAGATACAGATTTTAATATCAGATTGGTGCATCTCCACTCCAATCCAGTAGAAGGAAACATGCATTGTTCACCTTTTCTTTTTCTTTTTTTACTCCATTGTAAAAGATTGTTCAAAATTCGCCTGGCTATTGGACTCAAACATAGCTACTGGCTTCAGTTAAAGTCAGTATTTTTAATTTAGCAATAACAAAAAATAGGAGGTGAAAATTCAAATGTGAAAATTACTCCAGTTCAAACAGATCTCAAATGTCAACATCTTAATGATTTCTAAGAGTTTCGGGAAAATCTCCAGTGTGTTGACAAGACAGAAGAGGAACTTTTGAGAGGCGAAAAAACATCAAATCAGCAGTCAAACATGGTGCTGGTGTAATGGTGAACTACTTAGGGCCTTCGGGATCTGTACAACTTGAGATAATTGATCATTTCCTCTACCGAAAAACCCTGGCAAAGGAAATCTGTCCACGAATTGGTGACCTCAAGCTTAGGCACAGTTGGGTTAATGCAGTCGGACAACAATCTGAAACACTCCAGAAAGTGAACGGCTCAGAAACACAGAAGGAACTATGTAGTGTCGTAGTTACCTTTTTCACACAAATCAAAGTTAGTTTAGACAGGTTTGTGCTTTTAATAAATCAAATCATTATTCAAAACCAGCTTTTCAAAATTGATTTTGGGGTATTTTTATTAATCAAATATAAATACAAAATCAGAAGAAACCTGTAAGGGAGCAAATACTCTCTTAACCTCCCTGTACGGCACTACTAGCATGTTTTACAAATTAATAAATGGCACCGCTCATAGGTTTAGAAATGCCTTGTGTTCATGGGTAAGCAAAGGTAATGTGATCATTCCATCTCGACTCATCAAAACTGCATGAAGCCTCCGACGCACACATGCTCAATATCAGCCCGCAGTAACAGTAGCTTTCCAAGCAAATCCAGGATAAAGGACACAAATAAGAGAAGAAGTAAGTGAATCAGTCGTCTCTGGAGGCAAAAGCTTCTATGTCTGGGCCCTATTAGTCGCTTCGTCTCCCGCCAGACAACAGACATGAAAATCTCTTTAAGTCCACCCAGCCTCCAGCATCTACATGACAGACTCTATCTTTTTTTTCTTTTTTCCCTCCTGCGCTCTCACCCAACCTGGCAACCGAGGCAGAACCCGTCGTTATTCACAGGGTCGCTTTTTAAAAAGGAAAATAGCCGCCGACTCCTGAGGCGGAACCGAATTCTCCATCCTCATCCCAACCCAGCACCAACACTTCTGAAATTAAAAAAAAAAAGTTTGCCAATCGGGGAGGCGGAAGGCTGTATGTGTGTGTGTGTGTGTGTGTGATATTGACCAGAAGAAAAAAAAAAGAGAGATGGCAGAAAAGATGGATGAAGCCTGGGTGACATACAACCTGACACCTCTACAAAAGCAAACATCGACCACCCTCCTCAACAAAAGCCAGAGGGACAGAATGATGTTGCCCTTTTACTCCTGGAGACATTTTTTTTCTTTCTTTAAAAACAGCTGCTGCCAATTCAGGTGGATTTTTTCTATTTATTTTTTTAACATAGTAAATGTGGCAACAAGCATTCTTCTCTTTGACATCCTATAGACTGGCGTGTGTTAATGTCCAGCACATTGTGTGCTGATAGAATACAGTAAGAGACAAAAGCCTCTGACCTTGTGCGGCTTGGAAAGTGTGATAGCTGCATAGTTATAAGACAGATCGATATTCTGCTTTTAGCTGCGCATGGCCCTGTGTTAAAAGCAACTGCATCCCATTGTGGTAGTTTATTTCACAATGACATGCCAAACACGGTAAGCACAATGTAACTCAAGTCGGACCATTTAAATGTGATCCAAGTTAGGATATTTTGATCACAATGAGAAGGAGCCGAGCCGTGACCACATCACTGACTTTGATTTTTTTTTTTAATTCAAAGTTTAGCTTCTTGGTAGCAACAAAGCTCAACTTTTTGAACCGCTTTCTTTCTCAGATGTGCGAGGTGACAATGTAAGATCAAATTTTTTTTATTGAAAGATACAATTTGTGAATCTAACTTGCTCCTAAAACAAGGATTTCTGATTTGACTAGGACTTCGGCTCTGAGAATTGAGTCCAATGAACAATCTTTATCTCGTGTAATCAGGGGTGAAAGTGAGCTGCTAAGTGTTGATTATCTGACTAGATGATTAATGTTTCCCTATTTAAGTCACTGTAGGGTATACTAATGACTGGTTGTCACGGTAACAATATGCAAGTATGGGTTTTCCGTAATGTTTCTTGACAGATCCTCCCTGTTCTCCAAAAATAAAACCAGGATTAACTGATTTTAAGTTAATCTATAATTTTTCTTTGAAGGTAAATAAATATGAAGGTTTTTAGTGGTTTCAATGACATATTGTATTAATTTTCTTTAATAAGTTATTTAAATATCCAGAATAAAAAAAAATCTAAAGTGTTTATTGGCAAATTTAGGCTAAAGAAAAAAAAAGTGTTCAGCAGCAGTTCAGTGTTTTAGCTTGACTAAGTGTCATAAATCCAATTTTAGAATGTTTTTAAAAGACTTGAGACTTGACTTGCACTTCTCTCTCAAAGACTTAAGAACTTGTGAACATCTATTTTGTGAGCTGATGAAAACAAATGACTAAAACTCCTAATAACGTCACCCGAAAGGACACATATGTAGTTACTGTATGTCACCAACTGACTTCTATTGCTTTTTTTTAACAGTCTTGAAACTATATTTAAAATATCAGTGTTACGTGATCATTGTTATTCACTCGAGGCTAAATGCCATGAATGAATAAAGCTCCCTGCCCTAAACTGATCTGCAATAAAACACTTCATCCTTTGAGACACATAAGGATACCGGAATGAGGATTCAGTGCGCGCCTTTAGGCTGTATAGAAACTCTTTAAGACTGAAGTTAATGCACAGAAGGAAAGAAACAAAACAAAAAATAACCTCATATAAAATCAGAGTGGAAAAAAAAACAACCATAAATTTAGGAAATCCAAATCTGCTGGACGTGGGGTTATGTGGTTTATAATGTTTCACATTTTGTCACATTACAACCATAAACTTCAATACATTTAATTGGGGTTTTATGTGACAGATTAGAGGACAAAATATGACTTCTGGATACTGTTAAAGACTTAAGGATGATTAAATCTGTTCACAGCCTACAAGCAAAATGTATAGCAATGTATGCTAGAAAGGAGTGGAATGAATGGGGCCATAAAAAGTTGTTTGCGGTCTTCCAGAAGAAACTGCACTTAAAGATGTTTACTTAGGGAGGGTTAAAATAAATGGATAGCATATTTAAATTTTCGTTTTTATAAGCAAAAGAATTTCAAACTCATCTTATTTCTTCCACTTCACAACGATGCAGTAAATTCTTAAGGAAACACAACAAAATGATGTGAAAAAAATGTGAAAAAGTTAATGGCATTTCTTGTAAAAAGCAAAATATACAGACCATGACACAAAATCAGAATTAGACGTCAGGTTTTGGTGGCAGAAGGATAGAAGGTTTCTGGTTCACATTTTGACTGGGACTTTGTACAAACCTATCAACATTCAAATCATATCTAACTTTTCTGTCCTCCATTTATGACTGTTTAGTTTATTTGGTGTTCTATTTCTAATTGTACTTGATTCTTGCAAAGTGTCAGAGTGTTTAGGAAAGCTCTACAAATTAAATGTATTATTATTATATTATTATTATTATTATTATTATAATTAGCTGGAATACCTCAGATAACTGTTGTTTTTGGCAGTGCAGCACCAGGTGTGATACAAGCCGACAGTAACAGCAGAGGGAAATTTTGTGTCTCAATAAAGCCAAATATTTTTTAGGTGAAAGTCAAGGCAGGTGACTTTAAAGTCTTTTTTTTTTTTTTTTTACCTTTTCTTTTTTTAATCTGCACTGCGGCTGGCAGGCAAAAAGTGCTTCAACATTGACTGGAAGAAACCGTGATTTAGATTTCCAATTTTAAATCCTTTTTAACAGCCTCATAACTTTGACTGAACTGACTATTTTATTGTATAGTTTGGCTGCCAGATGTCTTATGTTTTCTTTCTAGCATATAAAAGCCAGTTTTCATTTCCATTCTTTGCTCTGAAATTACATGAATCTGTCAATGTGTTGTGCAGCTAAAATACTTCTTTTGGCAAGATGCCTTTGCATGTAAAATGTTCTATAGTTGAAGTCATGTTAACTAAATAGATGTCAAACAAGTTATTTGGTATTTGATGCAGGATTTTTAAAGAAATAAAGAAATGCAGAGATTTAAGGAAGGAATTTTAACATGTTGGAGCTGACCCAGTTGGATTCTTTACTTGAACCTGATTAGGGTAAAGCTGATCACCAAAGCTAAGGTCATTAATAAACCATTTAAAACATGAATACAAGCTATTCAGAAAAGGTTTGACTACTGTAGAGTTTTCAATTAAGTATTAAAGAGGGTAAAAATGACTGTTGATATGCCATTCTCAATACAATATAAACTTTTATTTAAATTTAATCTCCTTTTCCAACATTTTTTTGTCCAATTTCCTTTCAGATACAAACCTCTTTGTTGAATAAATCAAAATCCACCAGAAGTGTGAATAATTTTAGACTTAACTGTAAATCCTCAGAACAAATTATAAGGAAGATAATTTTATTTATTTTTTATTATCGCCTTGGGATTCCTCCCGAGGAGCTAGAAGAAGAGGCTGGGGAAAGGGAAGTCTGGGCCTCCCTTCTGAAGCTGCTGCCCCCACGACCCGTCTCCGGATAAGCGGCAGAAAATGGATGGATGGATGGATAATTTTATTTAAAAAAAATGCAGCAACTTACTTTTGTCCTTGATTACTGTAGCTGTTGTCGTAAGACTCGTACCCTTGGTCATCGTAAGCGGTTCCATAGCCGTCGTCATAATCCTGAGGTAACAGAAACAATATTGACCTAGTTAGAAGAAGAAGACGAAGAAAACAGCAACCTGGATTTGAAAAGAAGCTCAAATCTCCATCTGAGTGAAAAGAAGCGACAGCAGTGGTACATGTACAGCTGTGTCCCTTTGCATCTAATTCTACTTTTAATGTAACACTGACATTTCTTAAGATTCTGCCTTCAATTAAAATCACCGCTAATAAATAATTTAATTGCATTTTTAATACATCTATAGATACTGATATCTATAAAAAATATTATTGCAAAAATATTAATAATAATTCTTGGTTTTCACCAAGAATTAATAATAATTCTTTTCACCAAGTACAAATTAGTTATTCAAAATCTGAAAATTGTGCAGAGCACTAAAGTTCACCCCCCTTCATTAGTAAACAGAGTCTGTTTGTTTGTGACTTAATCTCATTATAAGCCCAGCTATTCTATGAAGGTGTTGAAGGCTTTTTGGAGAACACTTGTGAACAAAACACATCATGAAGCAACGCAGGAGACAGGTCAGGGATAAAGTTGTGGAGAATCTGAAAGCGAAAGAAGGTGCTCTGCTCCAAAATTCTACTTTTGCTCTGAATATTTGGTATTTGGTGGAATTGTAACTGAACAACGCCACCACCATGGTGAAACACGGCGATGGTAACATCATGCTGTGGGGATGCTTTGTCTATTTCTTCACCAGGGGTTTTACATTGTTAGATTGTTAGAGCCCTGGAAATCAGGGAAGAATGAGTCTGAATCTGACCTGGGCTACAATAGAATGGATAAAGCAATAGATAAATAAAATATCTTTGCTCATTAGCAACCCATATCTGAATTTTTAACAACACTCTGAATACTGATCTCCCCCCACCCCATAAAACTCACTCTGATCATTTTCAAAGTGTCTGAACAGTCATGTAAAATTTTATTCAACTTTTATGTTGTTGACATGAGACATACATCATGACTCTGCACCAGAAAAAGCCAGACAGGAAGTGAACGTTGACTAAAATAAAATCATAACTATGACATGAAGGTAGTCAGTTTCACATACGTGTATCACATCACAATCCCACCACTCATGGCTCTGATTTTAGCAAGAAGTTGGAATTGAGAAGCTGCTGTGTCAAGCTCATTGGGAAGAGTTGTTGATTAAGGAATGAATGAAAGGCTGTTCTACAAAGTATTGACTAGGGCTGAAATGATTCCTCGAGTGATTCGAGTACCTCGATTATTAAAATTCTTTGAGGAAAATTTCTCTGCCTCTAAGCTTCATTAAATTATGTTTCATTATGTGCCGCATCATGGTCCGTCTGGATCGTTATTTGTGGAGGGCAGCACTCTTATTTCCACCTATGAGAAATAGTAAAGTGCTAGTAGCATGGTGTTGAATTGTGCGATGTTTTGTCAGGATTTGGGGGGCAAATAAGGATTGTTGAATCCTTATTTGCTTCTTGTTACACTCCAACAAGAAGAGCATCAAAGTAAGTCAGCCATGCACCCGCCGTAATTTGGGATAAATGGGATTGCTGGACTACGACAGCTTTTCTGGCATTGGAATCGCCTCATCACAGTTTTAGATCAAATGGTGAGCGAGAGAGACAGAGGGAGAGGCAGAGGCAGAGAGAGAGAGAGAGAGAGGAGAGAGAGAGAGAGAGAGAGAGAGAGAGAGAGAGAGAGAGAGAGAGAGAGAGACCCGATTCCTTGGATAATCGTAAAAATATACTATAGCGTACTCAATTACTAAAATATTCTTTTACAACAGCCCTAGTTTTGACTCATGAAAACTGAATTTCTTTTCCTTCCACTTCACAACTATGGAATATTTACTCATAGCCTATCACATAAAACCCCCAAATAAATACAGGATGGCTTCCATCTGAGTGAAAACAATGCTTTATATACATAAAGCATTGTTAGAAAAACTGTCAGTGTCCCTGGGTCTACGTTACACCAGCACCTCAAAAGAGAAGCCTTAAACATCTGCTTGGAACTTTTACAGTCACCCACATCCCTTTACACTCCAACAAGAAGAGCATCAAAGTAAGTCAGCCATGCACCCGCCGTAATTTGGGATAAATGGGACTTATGTTCCACAAAAAGATCTCGACCCCTAGTGACATATTTCTCATACCCCACCCTGCTCTCATTTCTGGGCTAATTCCATCTGCCCCTTATTTGTATCCTCAAAGCAAATATCTATAAGATTTAGCGAGAAGGAGAAACTGTTCATCATTCACTTATTACAAAGGTTCTAATTCCTGATTAGAAACATGCACTTGGCAAATGAAGGCATTTGAATCCAGTCTTTTATCTTTAATCCTCTAAAAATGGAGAGTGTGGAACCCGGATGTAGTGTGACTTGGTTCAACAGTTGCTCAGATATTGTTTTCAAATTGGAGAGGAAGATGGCTGCTCTCCTCATGTAGTCTGTTACCTAGAAACCAGCTTAAACAACTTGGCAGTCGTAGTGGGTAGTTTGCTTTCGAAAGTCACTAGATGATTGATTTATGTCTTTCTTTTTTTTGTGCTGTTGCACTGTACATAATTCCAAATACCTTTACCAAATAGCTGTGCATTATTCTTTGTCAGAAAAAAAAGTAGTTTAATCAAACATTTGATCTTTCAACATATCATGGTAACCATTTTGAACTAAACAACTTCTTCAGAGTTTACTGAATCTGTTCCTCAAAATAAAACAAGAAATGATAAGATGATGCAGTATCAATGTCAACAGGTTGGGTTAATAAAGCTTGTTCTCACTAGAGAATGAGTTTGTTCAATCAATCTAACATTCACCTTTACATGCCAAGTAGTTTGTTAAATCTAATGTTAGCTATATGTAAGGTTTTAATTTTGACTAAAGAGTTGGTCATAAAGTCAACATTTACAAGCTGTACTTCTAAACTGTATTAAAATTGAGTGTGAACCTCCTTTTTCAATTTCTTGAGCTTTTTCTAAACCTGAATGATTTTTATGTTCAGAACCTTATCCATTGAACTACGACTTTGAAGTGTTCAAACCCATACTTTAACCATGTTGTCTTAGAACTGCTTAGTGTTGGATGGGTCAAAATAAAGGCTTGCATGAGGTTTCACATGGCTCTTTTTGAGAGCCTTTGTGTTGTCAACATGAAAGATGTTATCAATGGCCACTTCAGACACATTTGACTGGTGGTAGAAACATAACTAGGTGAAGAACATTCGTCATATGCAGTTTTGTTTCCTACATGTCTTGCTTTTTGGAATTTCAGGCATACCACATAGAGAAGATGGCTGGTAGATGTGCCAGAGTATATTTGCTCTACAAAATATACGCTTGTGTGATTGGCTTTATTAAAACCAGAATCAAAGTAGGCAGGCTAAATTGATATAATAATAATCTGTTTTTATATGACCTTCATCCACTTTGATTATTTGTTTGTTGCCTGTTTGTATTCGATTCTAACTGTACAGTATGAATTACAGTTGAGGCTGTGAAGAACAACACCATAAATGTGCCAAAATGCATGTTAAATCAAAACCATTAATAATCCACATCCCATATCTGAAATCGACTTAAGATGCATTAAGTTTGCAGAAGTAGAGGTAACAGCAGATATTTCTGATGGAAAAATTATAACAAAATGCTACAAAATATCAGACTGAAAAATGGTTCAAACTGTTGACTCGTGTCAGAAATGTAATTCCATGTGGAATTAAAATGTGTATTTTTGTCAAAGGTATGCCTGGTGTTATGTATCTCCTTTAAAAAGTGCCTTGTTTCAATCTGTTTTAAAGTCAGCTCTATTATACAATACCTTGTGCAGCCTGGAAACAACAAGCCTGGCTGTGAATACTGAAAGATAGGAATCGCAGAGGCTGAATAAAAAGTAAGGTTGTGTTACTGTAGGCGTATTTTATTTTTTAATTACATTTTCCAGACAAAGGAGCCGATACTGAATGTCTCTGTGCCTTTAACGTAAAAAACAAAAATGTAAAAGCTAGGGTCTGTAGTTGTGGCAATATTACAGAGGACAAACATAATCAATAACCTAACAAAAACAAGTCTCTTCATAAAATAGTGCTAATCCATTATCACTATTTTAGGAAGGAAGTTAGAAAATCTAAATTTTAAAACTTCCATGAGTCATTGTTTCAAAACATTTTGTATCAAACAATAGGCCCATCACTATTCTATATTTATTTAGAGGCATAAAATAGTCACTAATATATAAATTATCAATATAATAAAAGTTCTAGTGTCTGCTAAATAAGCAAGTCAGTGAATAACTAGCACATAAAATCACTCACAATTGACCAGCGAGCCTTGAGGAGTATGCTGAATGGCCAAAGCTCTGTGTGGAAACAGACTACTTTTAAAAAATGCAACAGTAATGTCAAGTTTCTACAGCTCATTAGATGTAAAAGTTTTTCTGCTTCATTACCTTATCCTTACATAAAGAGGCTTTAAGACAGACAATTAGTGACAACATATGAAGTTTCCAGTCCAACAATAAGTGAGAGCAAACTTTACAAAGACAATCGCAAAGTTTAACGTCCGTGCTTCTTGGCTGCAGATGCACATCAGTTGATGTGTTAAACTCAACATCAAACGTCTGATTGCATTTAAAAGTCAGCGTTCAGGTGCTTAATGATGCTCTGTCATAAAAACGGACGAGCTGAAAAGGTGGGGCTAATTAAAAATAATGAGCTGCGTGGGCTGAAGTCAGTCCACCAACCTGAGCCACTCGTATCAGGAACCTTCATCTCAGCTCTAATGGCAAGCTATTTCAAGTTTGTGGTCCGAGTATCAGGTCATCGGCGGGGATCCAGCAGGGGTCCTGCGACAAAGGTAGTGTTTCTACACCTTCAAACTGCCGGCTTTCATTTGATTTTAAATTGGACGCGATGAAATCAATTTCCCACAGCAGCAGAAAAAAACACAAACCTAATCAAATGTGACTGTTTCATACGTGCATTATTACATTCCTGTGCAGCGAGCAATGTCTTTGTAATTTACTGAAATAGTGTTTATTGTCACAACACAAACTTTTCTTGTTTCGCCTAATGACACCATCATTAAGAAAAAAATGTTTAAAGGAAAGATAAAAGAAAAACAACACAATTTTCACTCATATTTGTGTTAACCTTTAGATACTGGATTTCTACGTATAATATACTATATAGAAGAGTTCCTTTCTTGCAAAATGACACATCACAGCTACAAACTTTAGTTTAATTGGATTTTTTTATAGACCACCACAAAGTAGCAGACAACTTAAAGTGAAAAATGATACAGGTAAGGGAGGTGACCAAGAACCCAAAGGTCACCCTGTCAGACCTCTGGCTTTCCTTTGCAGAGAGAGGAGAATCTTCCAGAAGGACAACCAATGCACAACTTTGTGGTAGAGTGGCCAAATGGAAGACACTCCTAATAAAAGCCCATGACAAACCATCTGGAGTTTGTCTTGAAGGATTCTCAGACCAGGAGAAACAACATATTTGGATTGATGAGACAAAGATTGAATTCTTTGGCGTCATGTTTGGAGGAAACCAGGCAGGGCTCATTGCCAGGCCAATGCCATCCCCACAGTGAAGCACAATGGTGGCAGTTCATGCTATGGGGATATTTTACAAAAACTGGAAGTCGGGATAGAAGGCAAGCTGGATGCAATAGCATCCTACATTAAAACCTGCCATGGTACATTCTTGACCTCCAACAGGGGCAATGGTTAATTTTTTAGCTGGACAATGACCCAAACACATGACCAAGATCTCAAAGGAGTGGTTTGAGAACCACTATTCAGTTCAATTTGCAAAGACTAATACTTGTTTTTACACCAACTTTATGAAGACCAAAATTGTACTAAAACTATCCCATCTAGAAATGATTAACACTGACTAAAACTAAAAGGTATTTTTCATCCAAAACACTAAGACTGAGTCTAAAACTCAAATAGCTGCCAAAAAACACAACATCTTGATGTTAAAACAATCAAACGTTTCCCACATTGTCAAACAGAAGTATTTGTGTGTAGAATTTTGAGGAAAGGTCAATTCGCACTCACAAACATTCACACACTTATACGCCGATACGCAGATCGGTAGGCAGTTTGGGGTTAAGTGCCTTGCCCACATCAACATGTGGAAGCTGGAATCGAACCTACAACCTTCCAATCACAAGATGACTACTCTACCCACAGAGCTTTCCAGATGCATGATACATTGAAATTTGTTATTACAAAGTGACAAAATGAAAAAGTTCAAGGGGTCTAAATACTTTTTGCAAGGTTTAATTCATAATGAAGGGATTTTTGCATCTTAATCTTGACATTTCAAATTATTTTATTTACTTATAGCCATGTTCTACAATTGATTAAACATATGTTTCTCCTTAGAAGTGAGTGTTAGGGAATTTCTTCTACATTTATGTAGGGCTTGTTTAGATTAGCATTTCATTTATCCATTCAGTGACATGCTTACTGTGTTTGGTGGCAAGCTGCCACACACAACACTGCAGAAGCCCTGGGTTATTGAGGTTTTCCGTTTTTCTCAAGGACACTTTGACATGAGGACAGGAGCGGGGATTAAGATGGCAAACATCATCCGCCCGCTTTCATGTGTGCGTCTAGGTTTTACGAGTTTAGTCTGGGTGTCACATCAACAGCCGCAGAGATGCAAGCACA
This sequence comes from Poecilia picta, assembly GCA_033032245.1. Lineage (NCBI taxonomy): Eukaryota > Metazoa > Chordata > Actinopteri > Cyprinodontiformes > Poeciliidae > Poecilia > Poecilia picta. Next base: position 25,046,764 of record CM065363.1, on the reverse strand, counting down.
CATCTTCATAGCTGGGTATCACAACATGAGCAAATCAGAATTACTTACAAATGACACAACAACAATAAAAAAAGGTTTTTACTCCTACAGGGTGAATTTATATTCCATAACAAGCCACAGTCCAGAATTTTGACATGAGTTTAGTTACCATTACGAGATGAGAATACGATTTTATCTCAACATTAGCAAAGCATTTTGGTAGTTTAAGACATCCACATTTCCAACTGGTAGAAGTGACCCATTGAGCTAAACTGGGTGATATTATCTTAAGTTCTTTAATGTTTTTTATTCTTTACATTCCTACAGTTGTTTATAAGGCCTTCATTTTTAGGTCTGGTTGGGATTTATAGTTTAATTTACCTCCTGTAAGGTTGTTAGCATCTTAAAAGTCAATGAGGCCATACATGTCATTGACTTACCCAGGAACCACGTGACTGATAGAACCTCAGGTGTCCGGATTCAGTCAACTTCTAATATCCATGTCGAAGCGAGGTTTTTACAAATGTGTCATATTTTACTGAAAAGCAGTAAAATGAATAAATAAGAAAAGCACAAGTCAGCTGAGCTCAGGTCACCTTTTCACTAATGTTGTCAAAGAAGAGGAATTATGAATTCTACATTCATACATTCTACATTGCAAAAGAATTCACACTGCATGACATTTTTTAACGTTGATGCAACCATAAACTTCAACATAAGTTTGAGTTAATATCTTGTGACTCGCCTACAAAAAAACCCAGACTTGAAGTGGTTGGAGTGTCTCTGAAAGTCATTCTGTTAGTCTTGCCACTGATTCACAATTAGCATCTGTGTGAATATATGCATATTAAAATGTATTTGATGTTTTAACTATGAAAACAGGCAGGTTTTAGAAGAAGTCTTAAGTATGGAGAATTTAACTATTTATGAGCGTTTGTGGATCCTAACCTCCACAAATACTGTGAGTCCACAGTAGTATATACACAAGAAGGTTGGTATCAGGATTAGTCTGCCACTGTCTAGTGGCCAAAGTGTGAACAACACTTGGTTGGGATTTTTCCACTGTTATCCCAACACATGGGATACAATGGCAACAAAAGTTGAACATTTTTTAACTTTCTTGTGTCATGTCGCTAGCCTGCATGTGCACAAATTTTGCATGGATGAATCTCGCTGGTTGAATGGCTGGAGCAGGGCAAGCGATTGTCGCCTCATTGCACAAGTTCCACAGGAAATGAATGGAAAGGGAGCAAAGTGTTGAGACCATTAAGCTGCATTTGAAATACTGTGAAATACTGTGGACTGAAAAATGAACATATTGTCATCAATTAAATAATCTATGTCTTTGAGACTATATGGTTTGTTTACTTACCGTTATGCCCATATGCCAATTTTTAACATGCCTACATTTTATTTTTTTTTTATAAAAGCATAAATGACTTCAGGCTGTGAGGGATTAAGATTTATTTTAACAATATTGTATTGTAGTATAATAGCATATTGTCCCATTCATCAATGCATATGCCATTTAAACATGGCCAACACAAGCTATTCAAGTGTTGGTTAGGCAGGTAGACATCCTAATAAATTTTTAGTGCAAGCCAAGGTTCATTACTGGTATCCAAGCGCTCTTTTTGTCTCACTGGTTACTCAATCCGAGTTCTGTCCAGTTGCATTGGAAGAAGGTAGCTTGCATTAAGTGCCACATTAAACTTTAACAATGGCATGTTATTGCCATTTGTGTGAGCGGCTACTCTATAATTGAGTTACAAGCAAGCTGAGTAGAGACACATGGCTGGTTTATAAATCACAGTGGCACATTCAAAGTTTTTCTTTCGCCTTTCCACGGCGTGGAAAAAGCCTGTTTTAAAATAGTGTGCAGACAGCAGCCGTGGCGTGAGCCGAGCTATTATAACATCTGATGTGTTTGCATTGGGACACCATTTACTCAAAATATCTCGGAGCAACAGCAATGTGTTTCCAGCACTAAAGAGGATTATTGTGACAGTGAGAGGGGTTGAAGGGAGGGGTTGATGAGACAGAGAGGGGAGAAGGCGAGCAGCCCCTAAGTGACTCTTTCATTTGTATGCCAGTGCATGGCTGAGAGGCGTGTTGTTAAAAGATAAGGACTGGCCTCTGAGGCCGCTGAAGACTAGCAGAGGGTCTGGCACCGCATGTTACAACAGCAGTATCACAGCCGCTCCACTGTGCTCTACAATACCTCTGTAACAGATAGGATGCCACTGACACTCGGTGCTGGCTTTTCAGGCGCCGGATTTGCTCCCTGTAGCCTGTGCTAAATCCAAATGAGTTCAGCAAGTCACTGTCCTCACATCATAATGTATTATTATGAACCGCACACGCTTGGTAGTCGGTGATAAAAGCTCAAAAAGGGAAGACGGAGGGTTCAATTGCAAACAAAGTGAGCAAATTAATCAAATGAAAAGGAGAAGGAAAGAGCTCTTCATCCCAGATGACTAAATAATGACACCATCTGCGCAAAGAGAAATGTCTTAACTTGCTACAGCGCTGCTAAACAGAGCTCTTAACTACTTAAGGACAAGGGCAGGACAACCCCCATGAGATACTGCTCTGTGGAGAACAAATAATCCAGCAGTTTCTTGCCTCAGCCATCAATCTTGATCTACATTTTCCCCACAGTAGCTACGTGTCATTTATTCGACTCGTCTTGCCAATGCATTTCAAAAAGCTGAACAGGCTGGAATTTGCTTGAGCTTTCCTGCTGTAGGGGTAGAAATAATACCCACGCCAAGAGAACGCGGAGGTCAAAAAGCCGGCCCCATGCATCAAGCTGAAATATCGCTTCCCTGCGTAATGCTTGACAAATGTCTTTCCTCCTGCTATTTTACTGCCTTTTGCTTTTGATGTTAGCTGGGTTGTAAATAAAGTATCCTGATGTCTGCCAAGTATTAATCCATGTCATTAATGAATTAGCCCTGCGGAAACGCATCTGCACACTGAAAGGCATCAATCATCACCTTCTGTCTTACATTGTGAATCTTTAGGGAGGCCTGGGGGTTAGCCAAGCTGACATAGTCAATGAGGAAAGAGCATTTCCACCAACACCTGTGCATAGATTACATTTGGCAGTTGGAAGAAGTATTAGAAAGTTTGAAAGGGTGTAACTATTACAAATAAGGCTAGTGTAGGACCCTAGGTCTTGGGGTCTCTATGACACCCATTAGACATGTTTCTGCCAGGAAAGTAGTATCTAATCGGAAACTGTACCTTGGAACTACACTGTGGTGTGATGAGATCAAAAGTCTTTTAGATCATACTTGTTAATCTGTGAAGCACATTCTTCATAGAATCAACACTGATTGGTAGTGAGGGGGTTTAGCAAGACCTTTTAGTTTTCTGATTCCTCCTCAGCTGCTTGTTACACACTCGTAACAAGCATAAAGCCAAGGGCAAGGAGGGATTTGCTAAACATACACAGCAAAGACAGCAGGAGCTGAAGCACAGTCCTCAGGTGCAAGGAGAGCAGAACCACCTGATGAGCTTTCAGGGTCGGTCTAATCTGGGAAATAGGTTATCTGCCAGACCCTGATGCAGATAACAACATGCTGAGCATGAGAAAGTTGTCTTTCTTGTATTTTAGCAAAATACTCAGGCCTATGTAGGACCTAATGGCAGGAGGGTCTATTAATTCTGATTGTTAGGACAAAGGTGTGTCTAAAAGTTGCATTTCATTGACTCTTGAGAACTAGAGTTAGAAAAACCTGATCTAGTCAGTGTCCAGAGTGCCCAGAGTTTTCTAGCATTAAGAAAGTAAGTTAACATTGTTGTTGATTGCATGAATCAAACTCTTGCTTATAATAGTCTGTAGAAGAGCAAGGTCCCTTTTTTTACAAACATTGTTGTAGTTCTTAGTTTTTCTCATCAAATGTAGCATAACAAAAAGTTAGACAGATCTCTATAGTAGATTATATTGCCTTCATCGTTGACTTCCTTTCAACAGTCTGAACTAAGGTAGCCACCATGTTGGTTCCAAGTCAGTCTCTAATTACGAACAATTAACTTTCATTTCACTGTAGTGAATAAATAAATGTTTGGTCAAGAAAACTGGCCAAGAGTCCAATCTAGAAATGTCTTACCCCCACAGGATCACAGAGAGAAGTCTTGTGACCTAAGAAGAACAAGTATTAGGCCAACTAAAGCCGTTTACAATGGTTTCTGCACTTTGGAACAGAGGAGGAGCTGATCAATGAGTCTCACACAATCGGTCACATTGGTAGAAAGTGTAAAATACAATTTGGAGTCAGGCAAGATAAATATTAAACTGTCTGGCATCCAAAGTGAGGTTAGGGTTAGGTCAACAAGGGTAAAGATTTATCACATGTATAACGAAAATATTTATTCCAACTTGTTTTTTATTAGAATTTAGGTTATCATTACTTACGCCTTGAGTGAAACTGAAAATCCTGAGAATATCCTTTCACATTTCATGGCTGATTCATCAACGTGACTTTGAAAGGTTGTACTAAAAAGATCTGTAATGAAAGCATTAGGAAATTGTTGAAGTGGCTAAGCTCTAGTAGAAAATCCTGATAAAAATAATTAATTCCTTTCAGCAGTTTTTACAAATCACCAGCTTTTGTCCATTTTAAAAAGGTTCAAGTCTTATCTTCATTGGCTGGTCTTGCTCCCACACCCACTGGCTGCAGCTTCTTCATTACGCTAGCTAACATATTTTCCTAACCATTACATCCAATATAGATTAAAATGACGTAAAGAACAATGTCGCTGAGAGATGAATTCAATTAACAATGTTGGGATCTGTGCAAAACAGGAGCATTGGTGGGAAGAGCTTCAGGGGAGGTAATGGATTTATGCCCCAACGTCAAGCACATTTTCACAACTCTTACAGAGGATTACCATATCTGGAGGATTTAGCATAAACAATCGCAGCCCACGTGCGTCACACACACTTCTCAGTTTTCTCACTCTGAGGAATTAACCTTCCATGTGAACAAAAACAAACAAAAAAATAAATTACACCTACTCTATTACAGATAGCCTCTGCTCCTGCTATGAAGCTCCCTTATGTCGTGTCCTATATTGACAGTTGTACAGGTAATATGTCATGAAGCCTAATTTCCAAAATGAGAATTACATCATGTTTAATCCTTCTTCAACAGGATTAGCAGCAGGTAAGACAGAGATCTCAAGCACCTAATGAATTACATTAAATGAGATTTGGCTGCACTCACGGTTAACCACTGTAGACTCATGGGAGCCTCCAAGTCTGGATCACAGCATAATAACATCTGACTGAGTTTAAGTGAATTAATAAACTCAAACGCATCTAGAATGTGTACCAAAAATATTCATCCAACATGATGTTTTTGTTCCATTTATGCTTCACGTTTTATTTGAATTTTACCAACACAACATAAATAAATCTCTTTTCTCAAAAGCAGGATGGCTTAATAAATTGCATAACTATATCTACTCTCACTTTCTTCTTTCTAAAAGCAGGAGCTGCTTCAACTCCGCCCAGTGCAGGAATGCATCTCTCAGTCAGCAACAACCAATCAGAGCGAGGAGGAGAGTCAATTATACTCGAGTATGCTTCTCAATGCGCTAATGGAAGCTTAAACAGTTTATTAGCCCTCACTGGTGGCTATGCTAACTAGCTTTAGCATTCATGGTACGCTATGTTGTGAACCAGCTGCAGCTCAGCAGACAGGAAGAGGGAGGGTAAGAAACTTTTTTTTTTTAATAAAGGTCACATACTGCAGTTTTAAAAGGAAAAGGCACTTTCACATGATTATGAGAATTTGTATTTAATGACACTGCAGCAAAAAAAAAAGAATGACAGCAATAAGTATGAGAGCAGCTATTAGGCTTTGACAAATCAAGGATGGAAGGGGAATAAAGCATCATCTCAGGAAGAGTCTATTTGTCTTCATATGATGGAGAGCCCTTGTCCTCAGATAGTGATGCATTCATACAGCACAAAACAACTCATTCAGCAAGTAATTTGCAGTGATGTGGTGAGATTTATCAAGTGGCAGATGTTTTGGGGGACAGTAGGGGTCTGCCCCTCCCCCCAAGCAGACACACAGGTGCAGGTGTCAGGGGGATGCAGTTTACAACTGTGACAATGATGGCAAACAGCTGGTCCTGGAATCGTTCCCTATGACCTCTATGCATTTGAATCACAACCCTTTGAATAAACCTGTCACATGTGGTTAGGTTTGGGCTGCCGGGGCAATTTCCCAGTGCCGGCCACCTCCTCTCTCCCTCCTGTCTGCTAAATGTGCTGTGCTGGTGCCGGTTTCTCCAGGGAACTCGTCCTGACAGTGCAGCGGGAGACTGTTTGTGTTGCTGACGGGTTCACAGGAGAGTGCAGGTGAGGTGCAAGGCCGCATCACCACGGCGGCTACAAAAACCACCGACACATTCTTTATGCAACACGTTTTATAAGTGAAATATGATGATGCATTTGGGGGCATGCGCCTTTAAAATTGACCTCTGTCTGGCTCATAATAGATGACCTACAGAAAACCTTTCACCCATATTATACAGACATAGTTTCTCATAATGAGTTGTATGTAGTACGGTAGTTTCCACAATAAATCACCTTCAGCATCAAAATCATTAGCAAAGTATCAGTGCAACAAACTAGTGCTTTGGTTCACTCACATGACACTGCAATGATGCAATGTCAAGAAAGAGCAGCTAAACACATCTTTACATATGTGTACAATATGAAAATGATTATGTTGACTGTAGCATCTCTCCGTTGGTGCCCAAAAAGAGGTTTTTGAACATTTTTTAACAGTAATGGAACAAGTATGACAGCGTACAAAAGCCATTGTAGAGAGAAAAAAGCAGTTAATTTCTGCCAAGAAACTCTAACCCCTAATTTGAAAAATTCTGAGTTTGACGAGATTAAATTTTGCTGGAGAAAAAAAATACTCTGAAATGTTTTATTTTAACATTAAAAATTTCCAGAAAAAACCTGGGAAATTTCTGAGTTTGAAAAGTCAATAACTTTACAGGTTTCCAAGATTTTTCTGGAACGTTTTTGAGGTTAATCTAAAAATGTAAGTTTTTTTTCTAAAATGTTTGTGACTTCTGAATCTATACAGATTAATTTCAAAACATCTGAGTTTTTTCTTGCAAGTTTTCAACTTTTGGAGCACAGAAATTTCTGTTTTTTTGGCCGAAATTCACTCCCTATTTTTCTATCTACAGTGGTTCTAATTTGTTGTCATAAATAAGAACTGATACTAACATGCACTACCTTAGTGATGAGGGATGGCACTAAAGTAGAACTAGCTGCTGTTTCCCAAAATCAGAGTTTACTTTGGCTGTCAGAATACTTACATATTCACCGTATGTGTCCTGTACTATGGGTGGAGCTGCCCTGAAGCCAGCAGCTGGTGGGGCGCCTCTGGCTCTTTGGACTCCTCTTCCTCTGGAGGATGGGGCCCGGCTGGGCGGAGATCCTCGGGGTGCTGCTCCTCGGGGAACTGCTGCATGCAGCGGTGGAACTCCTCCACGACTCCTGACAAGACAGGCAGAAACCTCCATGTTTGAATAAAGAAATTAAAGATGTCAGATCAGAGAGATGATACACTCTAAACTACTGGAGAGAAGAGGAAGCAAACAGAAGCTTCCACATTAATTCCTCTTTTAAAACAGTAGCACAAAAATTCAACCTTTACTCAAGAAAACAAAAAAATCTTATACACAGTCCAGTCACATTAATGTGACCACCACGTACTTTCCACTTCAGAGTTAAATAACCAATCACAGAAGGCAGGTGGCAGCACAGTGCAGTTGAGCGTATATAAAGGGTGTGTGTGGGCTTCGGAAAACATTTCAATCGTTGGCGTAATGCAGAAACGAAGCGATTTATCCGACGTCCAAAAGGGCATGATCATTGGCTTTCGGGCCAAGGGTGGAAGCATTTCCGAAACGGCTGAGTTTGTGAACTGTTCGCGTGCCGCCGTGGTAAAAGTGTACCGTGCATGGCAAAATGGGACTGTCCAAAATCAACGACGTGGCAAATGTGGTGCACCACGGGCCATAGATGACAGAGGCGAACGACGGTTGCGGAGATGCGTTCGGGCAGATAGACGGGCTACCGTTGAGCAACTGACCACTAAAATGAACCAAGGGGCTACCACAAGTGTCTCCCAAACCACTATTCAGCGAACATTGCTGCGTCTGGGGCTCCGAAGCGGACGCCTGGTTCGTGCACCTATGCTGACTGGTGTTCATCGACGACGAAGGCTAGAATTTGCACGCCAGTACAGCAGCTGGACGTCCACTGAGTGGCGACAGGTAGCGTTTTCAGATGAATCGCGTTTTATGCTCCATCGGACAGATGGACGTTGGCGTATAAGGCGTGAAACCTCTGAAAGGAACCACCCTGCAACCATTGCAGGAACGGTCCAAGCTGGAGGCGGGAGCATTATGGTCTGGGGAATGTTTTCCTGGCATTCTCTGGGTTCACTGATTATTGTGGAAGGCACGATGGATCAATACAAGTACGCATCTGTCCTTGCGGACCATGTCCACCCCTACATGCGCATTGTTTTTCCTCAGGATGATGGCATCTTCCAGCAGGACAATGCGAGGTGCCATACAGCTGCCAGTGTACGTGCGTGGTTCGAAGAGCACCAGGATGAGTTTACCGTCCTCCCCTGGCCAGCAAACTCACCTGACTTAAACCCAATCGAGCATCTGTGGGACCATCTCGATCGAGTTGTTCGCGCCATGGATCCTCAACCGCGTAATCTAGCGCAGCTGGCCACGGCATTAGAGTCGGCATGGCTCAACATCCCAGAGAAGACCTTCAGGGACCTAAGTGACTCTCTTCCTGCACGTCTCGTAGCAGTTCGCTCTGCGAAAGGTGGTTATTCTGGCTTTTGACAGGTGGTCACATTAATGTGACTGGACTGTGTATTAGGAGGGAATTGTTTTTAACAAATTACAAGTGGCACAACTATTAATGTTCCTAACAAGACTGTGGGAAATGAATCTTAGATCCAAGCAAGTCTTAATTATTTTACCAGAAAGTTTCTTGAGATGAAGTTTATTTTTCAAAGGAGACCTGCTCAAGAAGCACATCAATGTATATTGTATAAAACAATAATATAAGCATATTTATTAGTCATTTGAAATGGAAATTATTATTGACATATCATTTTACATATTAGCCTTACATATATATGCTTACTTTGACTTTCAAATGAAGAGCTACGGGAAAATTTAGAATAAAACATGTTAAATTTAGTAGATTTAAACTTTAGGTGTTTATTGGGTTATTATTTAGGCTATCCGCACTAGCCTGAAACGTACAGCTTAACAGAAATGGGCTTGTAATGTGTCAACTTTATTTCAAAATTTTTGAAATGGAAGCTTTAAAGCTGGGAAGACTCCAATCAACTTGCTGGCCTCTTCCATCACCACGCCCATGCTTCAATCACAGCACTGGAGAGCAGCCACTCAAGCCAATCACCTCACAAGAGTTCCTTCAAAAGCACCAACAAAGCAGGGGCTCTCCAGCCTTTCAGCCGCGCTTCGACCCATCTCCTCCCCATCTCCTCCCCATCTCCTCCACATCTCCACCTCCATCCGGATGAGCACCTCTGTGTTCCCTCCTTCCTAGGCTCTTCTCCACCACCAGTGTCTGGACCCGGGGGAGAAGACTACCCTGAGCTCAGGCCAAAGCCGATCATCAAATCGCTCAATGATGCTCAGCACGAACGTCTTCAGCCGGGCCCGAGCGCCAAAAAGGAACACAGTCTAATAAATCTTTCTAACTAATATTTTTTCTCAGTGTGAGTTTCTCCAGATTGAAATGATGTTGATGCCTTTGGAACTATTTCCAAAGAGCCAAACTTGTCTTTTTTATATTGAGAAACATGTATTTGTCTTCTTCTGTAGCTCAGCAACATGTGAGGGAGGAGAAGCAGCTTCATTATATCTAACAGTTTTGAAGCTAAATTTCAAACGTAGGTACTCGTTTTAGTACGTTGTATAAATTCGTCATATGAGACTTAATTTTAGCTCCGGATGGATCTTTCTATCAAAAAGATGTTGACATGAAAATGTGGGCCAATCTCAAACATGATGGATTACATAAGATGCTTTGGGTTGGTTTCACTTCCAAAGTTCCCAGGACCTTTATTTGTGTGTTTGACATCAATAACTCATTGAAATGATGGTAAATTTCATAAAACATCGGCTGACTTCTGCAGTAAACCTAAGGTTGGTCACAACTGAGTCAAAAGGATAATGACCCACAATATTTGGGTCTGAAAAACAAATATTTCTTGACTTGTTATTTTTCCCCCTCACTAAATACATACATTAAATTAAAAAAATTGTCAGAATGCACTACTGCCTTGAGGAAAACATTTATTTCAAGACTGTTTACACATCTTTACTAGAAGTGTCAATGATTCAAAGGGATCTTAACATGGTATCCAAGGCATTAAAAGTTATAGTTATAATTAGCGCATATTCAAAATGAAATACCCACTGCGTCCCACATATTCTCAAGGACATTCTCTAATTTATCTATTTTGCTGCTTTTGCTGCCTTCTCTACTTCCACTCATGTTAGTGATTTCCTGCTTTGGCCGGAACGACTCGACTAAATCCAGAAGCGATGAATATGATACGGTCGGCAGGCAGGTTATAGGTGTAGGAGGAGAGAAAGGAACAGCGCAGGCGGAGGGCATGTTCCTACAGTCGAGAAAAAGTGAGTCATATCCATTACTCAAAAGCTGCCATGTCTTGTGGCTGAACTGTTTTCCTGTCTATTAAGAAAAATGTAGATGGGGAAAAAACTGTTATTTCTATATGCTTTATGTTCGGGCCTTTTTGTCTGCATCTCATGTAAAAGGTGAAGCCTTTAGTGTTGGAAAGTAATTTAAAAAGGCATCAATATCAGAACTAATTAATGCTTTATATATTCAAATACAATACTATAAATGAGAATATGATGTTTTTTACATTCCCTTTTTTGCTGATTTTGTGTATTTTTTTGGACATTTTGTCTTAAATTTAAAATATCAGACAAATTAGAAATATCAGACAAAGATAGATCGAGTAACTATGGAGAGCAGTTGTAACATAATGTCATTTATTAATAATAACAAAAATCCAACATAATAAACCTGGCTCTATGTGAAAAAGTAATTTCTGTAAGTCAAATCCTTAATTAATTTCAACTAACCTAATTTTTGAGGAAATTCAGTTCAATTTCACAACCCACAGATTACTGCCCGACCTGGTGAATAAAGAAACCATCTTAAGCAGAACCTGCATGATAACATAAAGCAGGTTTAAAGATTGCTAAAAGCATCAAATCGTTTGTAAAAGTCTTCTGTGGTCTGATGAGATACAACGGGAACTGTTCCATTATACTTGGAGAAGAACACACTCGATCGATGGCATAATGGTTTGTTGCTGTATTTGCTTTAGCAGTGTTGGTAAGGTTTCCACTGTGCGTACTTATGCATACTAAGATATACTAGGTGTTTGAACTATTAAAATAGGCAGTTCTATGCATTTCAGAGAGAGTCTCAAATAAAATACAGTTGGGTATGGACCCTAACTTTTCTTTACCACTTTAAAAACAAAAGGCAATTTTCTAATGATTTTATTTATACTCATGTCATTTTGGTCTGATGTTTAAATTGTTTGATTACCTAGATAATCAAACAATTTAAGTAACAATTATCTAAGTATTAAAAAAAGCAAAAACAAAAGATAATAGTAATAATAATAATAATAATATATAATAATAATAATAATAATAAAATAATAATAAATAATAATAATAATAATAATAATAATAATAAATAATAAATAATATCACTAACTTACAGATTTGGAAGGAATGAATTACTTACGGATTTGTAAGGGAGTGAATTTATTATTATTATTATTATTATTATTATTATTATTATTATTTTTCCTGTCTTCATTATTTTAGTAAACAAAATAATGTCACTCCTGAACACAGTCTTTTAAACAAATTAAGCAGCCCAGACTAGCCTGCACTTTTAATGAAGAGAACAGCAAATGCAAACTGCTCTTTTCGGGAATCAAAGGACTCCTGACCTTGTGGTTTATTAAAACGTTGCATGAGCTCTTCGCCTCAGCTGTCTTTTGAAAGCAATCGTCTGATCTGAAGCAGCAGCAGAAAACCACCAAGGTTGCCATCTAGACAAATTGCTTTCTATGTTTTCAGCTGCCCTCCATGAGTCTGTGGTGAAAGATCCTAGATTTGGCCTACAAGGAGCTACATCAAGAAAGAGAGAAACTCTAATGTAATTTCTGATGGGGACGGCAGGAGATGTGGTTAAGAAAAGCAGCAGCTCCTCTTTAAAAGGAAGGACTTCTCTTTCAGTCACTGCCCCGGGAAGAAGGGCAGAGATGAGAAAGTCTGCATTCAGAGCTCGTCTTGATCGAAATCGTGCATTAGTGAGCGTGAAAACTTCCTGCGTGGGAGCCTGCAGGACTGCAGAGTTATAACACTTAAATTAGGCATGGTAAATGGTAATTACAGCATAATTCAAAACACTGCCAATTATGCTGTAACTCAGAGCGGGACGAGGACTCCGTCTTAGTGACCTTGTTTATCTCTAAATCATATGAGGGAGAAGTCTCTTTCATAACCAAGGAGAGTAAACAAACCCTGCTTTTTACTTTTTTTACTTCTTCAAAGCACAGCAGCAACACAGACAGCAGAAAAATTGTTAGACTGCTTACAGAATCCGGAATTGCCATGGATACATTAAGATGTGAGAAGGTGAATACCCACAGAGAACTGTTTTGAATTCATGTAAAAGCATGATAGTTTTCTAACTTTGTATAATCAGCTGTTTATTAAAGTGTATTTTTATGTCTTTTTAGCTAAAACATGAGAATTGCAAGATATCGATATCAAATTGTGATGATTAGTAAACATCAGTGAGACAAACTGATGCAAAGCTAGTAGTCCTACTCCTTCAATTGTTACTTTACTAATGTGAACATATTTTTATTTTATTTTATAAGATCGACACAAAATGGTGCATAATTGTAAAGTAGAAGGATATATATATATATATATATATATATATATATATATATATAATCAGTTTTGCAGTGGTTTTACTTTTTATACATATATGTTTGAGTACAATGAACATTGTTCTTTTATTCTATGACCTACTGACAATATGTCACCAAAATTCCAGTTCCAATTCTGTATTTATTTGCAGAAAATAAGAAATGGTTAAAATAACAAAAAAGATGCAGAGCTTTCAGACCTCAAGTAATGCAAAAAAAACAAGTTCATATTCATTTAGAAACAACAACACTAGTGTTTTAACTCAGGAAGAGTTCAGAAATCAATATTTGGTGGAATAACCAGGAGTTTTAGGGTTCAGTGCGGTGGGTTGAAAGAGCTGCATAGTATATTTTAAGGGTAATAAAGTATAGAGGGTTGAATATTTATAAAAATTAATTCCTTTCAGATTATTTGTGAAAAAAAGTCACTATACAATAATGCACAGCATAGAAAAATGTATACTTTTACAAATAAGCATAATTGGGAAGACATCCAAGGAATGTTGACATTTTGACTTTACATTGAGTCTCAGCTCTAGTTTTGAAGGAGGTGACGGTTGGATGCCAAAACACATAGGAAGAGTGAATCATTTCTCACACATACAAAACCTCCCACATGACGGAAGATTGTTAAATTAATCTGCCCACTCAAGTCATCGAGAACTTTGGAGTATCTATTTCAGTGTTACTGTTCATAGTTCTGTTCCAGATTATGGTTTTATAGCTGGTTGCTAACAAGCCAGTGTTTTGTTTGTTGCTGTGTCTATGATTAATTGATAGAGTAGGTAAGTAAACAGAAATCATTAAACTGTGGTGTTTGGTGAGGGGAAACACATTACCAGATATCCCCAACAGAAAGGAGAGCGCAATCAATCAACCAGTCAAACATACCATCCCTTATTTTGAAAATACCAACTCTGTTAAGAATCACAGCAACAACAAAAAAAATCAAGCTCAGTATTTTAAAATTGGAAATTTTTGGTAAATCCTTTGTCAATAACATACATTTCAGTGTCTTAATTTCTTTAATTTGGTTAGTGAAGCTCTTTTGATCACTTGTGCCTCGTTTCCTTTGACTTTGTCTAAAGCCACCATTCCACATGGAAAAACAGAAACACGACAAGCTGGACCTGAACATTGGCACTCTGCTCTGGATTTGAAACTTTCTGACTTTGAGATCACAAAGTCACCTTGACATGTAAAGAACATCTCCAACTCCATCAATCTGAGCATTGGGGTACCTCAAGGTTGTGTCCTCGGTCAACTGCTGTTCATACTACGAGGGAAACCTTCTATGCAATTTTTTCATTTGTTTACACAATGAAAAAATAGTGTAAATAAGTACTTGAAGAAAACATTTTCATTGCTTTACTTTAATACAATTGTCATATTTTAAAGCTTATGTACAGATATTGGATATGAGTGGAGACCAAGATTAATTATTAGATTATTTTTTTGTGATTAATGTGATTTGTGTGAAAGTCAATGCAACAGCCTCATAAAATAGTTTGATAATAAAGTATTTGTAGGCTAGTTCTGCCGTAAGCTCATGCATAAGCCTCTTCTCTTATTTTTCTTTAGCGTAGTAACTGAATGAAGATCATCAGCAGCAGAAATCTTAGATGTAGCGTGTTCAACAGCTGACCACAGCAGGGACCTGAAATTAATAATCTCAGGGTCATGTACAGCTTGTTAAGGAAATCTGCTTTCACTCCCACTTTTATGTAAAACCATATGTTCAAGGTTTATTCAGAACAGAACTCATTGCCTGAATTTATTAAATAATAAATTTAATGAAGTAGCACCATTGAGAAACGCGTCACAGTCCAGTTTAAATGTTAGCAGCAGAGCTTTGGTTTTGAATGCGTGCCAGTCATCTGTGCCCCATACCTCCTCTTTGTGAATCCTGCTGAAGTCTGCATCCAGTCAGCACAGTCTGAAACAACACCGCTCATCTTTCTGCCTTTCAGAGGAAGTCGTTTGATGTCATTCATTATTGTAATATATGCAAAACTGCTTCTAACATTGCTCTAAACAGATAACCCTTTGTCTCAATGTCCTTTTAGAGTTATGACACACTTCTTTCTCAATTTAAACTGACAGTATTGATAGCTTGGTATAGGGATCATGGAGTAATTTTTAAAATAGCCATTATGAACTTACAGAGATCAAATTATTTCATATTCACAGAAACACAGCAAGTCAAATGTCAGAAAATCAGAAATGTAGATGAACAGAGTTAAGATTTTACACAAGAATCTGGAAGGTATTTTCGCAATGGGTCTCCACATAGTGCATATGCATTGGTGAAACAAAGACTAAACGTGTTGTCTGTCAGACTGATAAATATTGGTATGTTCAGACAGAAAAAGTACAAAAATAGTTTATGGGAATCACAGACTCAAACTCAGTACTGTCTATGAGAACATGAACATTCCTCATTATGTTACCTGTTATAAAAACAAATAGATAAATGTGTGTGTGTGTATGTGTGTATATATATATATATATATATATATATATATATATATATATATATATTATATATTATATATATATACCTGGGAATACCACAAACAAATGGCAACCTCGATGAGGTCACAAGGAAAGGAGCCACAGCCAAATACCTCCAACGAATAAGGCAAGTCCTGAGAAGCCAGCTCAATGGCAAGAACAAGATCCGTGCAATAAACAGCTATGCATTACCAGTAATCAGATACCCTGCCGGAATAATCAGCTGGCCAATGGAAGAGATAAAGGCCACGGATGTTAAGACTCGGAAGTTACTAACCATGCATGGAGGGTTCCACCCCAAATCCAGCACCCTGAGACTGTACACAAACCGTAAGGAAGGAGGCAGAGGACTAGTGAGTGTGAGAGCCACTGTCCAGGATGAAACATCCAAGATCCATAAATACATCAAGGACAAAGCCTCAACGGATGATATGCTCAGCCAATGTCTCAGGCAATGGGGAACAGAGGATGAGGGGCTAGAGGTTCCATCATGGGAGAACAAGCCCCTACATGGGATGTACCACCGACAAATAACTGAAGTGGCTGATATCAGGAAATCCTACCAATGGCTGGACAAAGCTGGACTCAAGGACAGCACAGAGGCTCTCATCCTGGCTGCACAGGAACAGGCCCTAAACACCAGAGCAATAGAGGCTCAGATCTACCACACCAGACAAGACCCAAGGTGTAGGTTGTGCAAGGAGGCCCCTGAGACAGTCCAGCACATAACAGCAGGGTGCAAGATGCTGGCAGGGAAAGCGTACATGGAACGACATAACCAGGTGGCGGGCATAGTGTACAGGAACATCTGTGCAGAATATGGACTGGAAGCCCCGAGATTGAAGTGGGAAACACTCCCAAAGGTGGTGGAGAATGACCGAGCTAAGATCCTGTGGGACTTCCAGATCCAGACAGACAAGATGGTAATGGCGAACCAACCGGACATTGTGGTGGTGGATAAAGAACAGAGGAAAGCCGTTGTGGTGGATGTAGCTATACCAAGTGACTACAACATCAGGAAAAAGGAGCATGAGAAACTGGAGAAATACCAGGGCCTCAGGGAGGAACTGGAAAAGAACTGGAAGGTGAAGACCACAGTGGTGCCTGTGGTCATCGGGCCCTCGGGGCAGTCACCCCCAAACTGGAGCAGTGGCTAAAACAGATCCCAGGAACAACATCAGACATCTCAGTCCAGAAATGTGCAGTACTAGGCACAGCCAAGATACTGGAGGAACCCTCAAGCTCCCAGGCCTCTGGTAGAGGACCCGAGCTCAGAGGATGAAAGAGACCACCCGCAGAGGGTGAGAAGGGAATTTTTTTTTTTTTTTTATATATATATAATATTATAAATAATAATATATATCTATATATATCTAAATAAGGGGGTTTCCCTGACTGGGAGATTAGCGCTGAATGTGACAGGCAGCCAATCAGAGAGCGCGGATTCTCCACCTGCTTTCTGAGGGGAATGTACGGAGGGGAATCCCAAACAGCTGAAACGGCACACTTAGCCTGACCAGCCTGACCGCCATGCTTATAATACACTGGGGGAAACCCTGATATATGTATATATATATATATATATATATATATATATATATATATATATATATATATATATATATATATATATATATATATATATATATATATAAAATATAACATTCCTCATTATGTTACCTGTTACAAAAACAAATAGATAAATGTATATATATATATATATATATATATATATAATATATAATATATATATATATATATATATTAGGACCACAGTTAACTTAATATAAACTTAATATAAACTTTAATTATCAAAGTATCTTATTATATCTTATATCTTATATCTTATTCAATAAACTTCTGCCCCTCCAAACACACAAGTAAATGTGCCCTTGTAGAAATAAACAAAATCAGATGTATTTGGGTAAAAAAAAAATCTGTGAGTAAAATTTTGGAAATTTTATGCAAGGGAAGGCTGGAAGGCAAAAACTTGTTTCCTTGACGACAACCGTACCTTTGCTGTTATTACTGCCCCGGTAAAACAAAAACAAACAATTACAATAATTCCAGAAATCTAATGCAGTTAGATCTTAAGTATGGGAGTGAGGACACAGGGATGTGCTTAAATTGATAAATTCCTTTGAAAAATACTTTTCATAATGTTGATTATTTCTAAATCTGGGACTCATTTTACATCAAAATAAAACAGTAAAAACATTTGTACAACATTGCCTTTTAGGGCCCAGCAAATGTATTCACACTTCCAATGTCATACTTTTATTGGGATTTCTTGTGACACAACAATGCAATGTAACACATAAGAACTAAGTGGGAGGAAAATATTTTGTATTTTTTCCACAACATTTAGCAAATAATCAAAATATTGTGGCATCTATTAATACTTAACTTCCTGAAGTCAATACTTTGTAGATCTACCTTTTAATTGCTTTCCTGTTTCTGTCCTCAGGAAGTAAAAAATGATTCAATCATATGATTTAATGTATGTTCAGATTTATAACATAATTGATTCATACACAACTTATGAAAGAATGTATGTACAGATCATTTCAGAGTAGTTTATGGTTTTTACATTTACATCAACTTATGTTTCCCAGTAGCTCCTTGATTTTAAATAAAACACATTTCCTAGCTGAAGCCAGGAGAACATGCATCCAGATGCACATTAGGAACAGGTTACCTTGGAGGCCCTGGAACAGGTGTCCCCCTGCCACGGGCTGCCGACTTGCCCCTGACCGATGGCACCTTGGCATCCTCAGAGCCGCCGTTCAGGTATGTGAGCTCCTGCAGCTGGGCTTGTCTGATCTCATCATTGTAGTCCTGCACACATAAGAGAGCCACACATAAACACACGCACACACACAGCGACGGCAACAGACTCGCTTTCAATTACACTGTATTAAATTACGTCCTTTATCTCCAGGGCTACAGCTTTGGGAATATCTAATTAATGTACTTTACAGTACTGCCGTGACTGCTGTTCCTGAAGCTGCAAAACATTCAGATCTCCTGCTGATAAAACCTTAGGACCCCATTTAGCTTCATCTTTTCACACTGTTGTTTTTCCCCTCTAAACTAGAACACATTAATTAATATTAAAATAGGTCTTTAATCACAAAATACAGTTGTCATTTTTCAATGGATGGGATTTTTTTTGGGAGCAGAGACAGGCAGCAACAGAGGACGGGTCGTTGGTGGGGTCTGCAGGATAATAAATGAAGGAATGCAAATTATTATAGCTCTGAGCATGAGAGACATAATCAATAATAAATAGAGGAAGAGTAAATAAGTTCCATTCTGAGGTGGCTGCCAAAGAGAGGTTGTTCCAGGAAAAGCGGTTCCCTCCTGCCCTCTGAGTCTTACATCTGCACTGACGAGCTTTCCTGACACCAATTCTCTGTCTTCATGCAATCCTCTAGTGACACAGTGTGTTTATTAGGTAATTATGCTAACTTAGCTAATTTACCAAGTAAATTGGTAAATTTACCAATTTAATGGTCATCAATCAATAAGCTGATCTTGAAACCATAAAATTAGGAATGGGTCGATACATTCAGCTTATGAAAAGTTTGCTTAGGTCATATCTTTTTCTCATTTTCGTTTTCTCATGTCTGTGTAAATCCTTTTTTTTTAAGTATAAATAAATGAAATTTTGATTGCATGTTTGAAATTTCAAACTGTGCAGTTAAGGTTTGGCCAGTTCATGTGTTTTGGATTTGAATCTGATGTAATTATATGCAGGTAAGATTACTTAGCTTTCATTTGGCAGAGGTAGCAAGTGCCAAAGATGCTAAAATATTTGCAGTGTGTGTGTGTAGGTGCGTGTGTTGTGTGTGTGTGTGTGTGTGTGTGTGTGTGTGTGTGTGTGTGTGTGTGTGTGTGTGTGTGTGTGTGTGTGTGTGTGTGTGTGTGTACTTATGTTGTCTATTTAGGACATTTTCTGATAAATTTACACACCTTCTAAATATCATTATGCCTCATCAGAGACAAAGTATTCTTTCAATGCAGTCCCCATTTTTTGAGTTGAGTGTAAAAGCTCAGTTAAGTTTAAGATTAGGTTAGAGTTAGCAATAGACTGATAATGATTTGGGGTAATTGACGTTTTAGGGATAGGCATAAATGGAGTAACTTAAATAGATGGAAATGAATGCAATCTCACAGTGTGTGTGTGTGTGTGTGTGTGTGTAACTTTACAGTATTTGTGACAGAATTGCTCTACCAAAAAGTGAGAAAATGTAATATTTATCAATTTTTCTGCAGAATTATCTTCTTAATAACCGTGCAAGCAGCATTTAAGACAGGTCATGATAATAATAACAACGCAAAAATGACAAAAGATAGACCGGAATAAAGGGCAAAGGCAACCAGGTAACAAATAATGATTAATGAACAAAACAAAAATTTTATAAAACTTGATTTCATAAATGTGTTAATACAGCACTGTGAGAATTGACACATCAGTCTCTGTGGTTCCAGGTCAGTTTTACGCCCATTTACTACTCATAACCATTTTGTCCTTTTCTACATCCATCTTGAACCATTTTGTACCCATGTACTAATGTTTTTTTGTAGATCAAGGGTTTTTATGAATTATGGAATTAATTTATCATAGAAAGGACAAAAATCACTTAACTGAATGTATTATGGCCTATTTGTATTCATTTGCCTTTGATCCATATTTGGGTCAGTTACTGTGAAGAAAAACATCGTTATGGCCCAGAACCAAACCAAAATAGCTCTTTAGTTCATGGATGCTTATTGCAGCCATGAAAACCTATTTTATTACAGAAGAGCATGAATAAATAATAATACATAACTATAAAATCAATAGTAGCAACAGCTGTGAAATGTCCCAGGGTGTTCATTTGGTACTGGAAGAAGTTAGGTATGAATAAACCAACATGGCAAAGGAGCAAAATGACCATCACTCGGGGTTAGAGCTCTGCCAGCATTTACAAGCCATTAATGTTCAGTCGTTTTTTTCCTTCCATGTAACCAAAATGAAGATACACCATTTAAAAGTGGTGGATATTAATTGTAGTATTATAATCTAGCTAAAACAGAGGTTGTTTTTAGTCAACATAACAATTCAGCTGAAGAACTACTTCCTGTCTTACTTTAAACAAGAGGCTCAAACATAGAAACATTGTACAAGGACAAAGGATTTACTAGGGAATCACAATAACTGCTTAAACCTTATTTGAAAAGACAAAGTCACTTGCTGACAGCTACTAGACAGCTCTTCATAAGGCAGATTTCACCAAGCAAGAGATATGATACGTGATACGTAATATCATCAAATTTTGTACTGTGAGATTTTGTTACACTCAAATTTAAAACTCACTATGAAAACATTAGGACTGGGATTTTGTCCCCATGTTCATGAGAGGTCCCTATAATGCACTCTCAGGAGTTGCATTATAACTATTTAAGATATTGTGTTTTTGCAGTGTTAAATTTCAAAGGGTACTCCCTCAAGGTACTGCAAAATTTGTGTTTTAGTATAAGGTGATGTATATGTAACTAAAAAAAGTAAAATTAAGTAAATAATTTTATCGCCATCATGAATAAAAACAAGAACATTTACACACAAAGACTAAGTGAAAAAAAAATCATTCAAATCAATCGACTGCAAATTAGTTAATTGGAGCCTAAAGGAGATTGTTGAGAAGAGGGAAAATAAAAACAGAAGTGTGTTTAATGTGTGTGTGTCTTTTAGATATAGTGATGAGAACATACTGGAATGAGAAACTTCTTGATCTCCTCTAGAGCGTGGCCCATCCTGGCGTAGGCCTCAGCTGGCGGAGCGAATACCTCGATGAGGACATGTAAGTCTTCATTCAGATGGTGATATTTGGCCTCGCCGCTCTGCCTTAGCTCTTCTTCCTGATGAAACATGAAATTATTTAGTGTATAAAGTAATGTTAAAAAAGGATTTAATGGAACAAATTTTTTGGACTTACAAACAGTATGTAAAAAGTGTCACACGGAAATATTTATAAAAAAGGATCTACGGCAGAGTTTTCTGTAATAAGGCTTGATGCGTTGCAGTTACATGAGCGACAGCAAAAATACTGATGTGTGTTGTGGCAAACTTCTGCAAACAGGCAGTCCTTAACAGCTTTTCAATTGCATCTGTCATGTTTAACTGATCGCTGTCGTCGCCACAAAGCCGCCTCGCCTCATAACGGATTGTGGCGAGGAGGTAAAGTGCATGCTTGCATTCCCTTCACCAAGATAGCTGCTCTGTTTGCTGCATTTCAGCCCATCTCTCTTTTCTCTTTGAAATCACTCGAACTTCATTAAAATAAATTAAGTTGCTCTGTGAAAAAAGGAATGTACTGATTTAAATATTCTAGGCTAGAATATTGATTCTTACCCCCCAAAAATCAGTATCTTAAGAGAGTAGACATTAAAAAAATCCTTAACCTGGAGAAGAAAGAGCTGTTGCTGCTTTGTTTTGTTTCCTGAGACAGTTTGAATGACTGAGGTCTCACGGGAGTTTGGCTTAAACAGTCAAAAGTAGCTTATTGATCCCTAAATTAAAGGTAGACAGAGTTACATATTTTACAGTGACTTCCAGATGTGATCTTGCATCTTTTATAGATTTCATCATATAACTACTAGTATATATATATATTTTTTTTAATTTTGAATGGCAAACAACAATCAGTGTATAATTATAAAGTGGTAGAAAATCCTTAAATAGTTTTCAAATGTTAGATAGAAATATGGCTATATTTATTTATTTACAGTGTGACATGTAACGTGTGACAAGTGTTCTCCCCGCAGGAACGCTGATTAAAGTTTAAGGAGAATGGATTGAGTTAAACGTAGACAATTCTAAACATACATAGTCTGAAAATAAAGTCTCTGGCAAAAGATTTGATGAAGGCCAAATCTGATAGAGCAATGGAAAATATCATGAACAAAACTGTAATTCTCAAAATGTGCAACTCATATGCAAAAAGACTTATATCTGTGGCAAAGTATTCACTCAATACAAGTGCACTTATTTGTGCCGCCGTTAGAAAACCTGTCATTTTCCTTCTACTTTAAAAATAATCCACTGGTTTGTGTTGCTCTACTACATAAAACCCCAATAAGCAAAATGTTTGATTTCTTGTGGCAACATGATAAAATGTTACTGCAAAAACATAAAATCTTACCAAGTATTTTTAGACTTACCAAGTATTTTTAGGTTTCTAGTTGAAACATTTTAGTACACTTGAAATAATACAAAACTCATTCACAAGTAGCATTTGAGCAAAATAAAGGAGCTTGTTTTAAATAAATAATTCTGTAATATTAATGAAAAAGTACAAGCACCACTAAATTCACTTTAAAAAAGCTCTTATCTATTGTTGAAAAGTTACTTGTTAATTAGTCTTGTCTCGTTTCAGGTGTATTAACATATTTGCACTAGAAACCAGACCAAAAATACTTAGTAAGATTTTGTGTTTTTGCAGTGTCAAAGGGTACTCCCTCATTTTGTGTTTTATTCCCTCATTTGTGTTTTATTATAAGGTAATACATTTGTAACTAAAAAAAAGTTAAATTAAGTAAATAAGTCATTTTGTGTGGCTAAAAAAACACAAATAAATTTAGATTTGATCCTTTGAGATGAATTTAGGTTGTAGCATGGTGGGTCTCAACAGGTCACTCATGCTCACCAGATGCAGTCCTTTGTTATGTTGTTGATGGTGAGAAATAGGACAGCAAAAAGCCTTCTATCACACAAATGAAACAGGTTTGCTGTCCCAGTTTCTCTCCATTTTTAACAAAAAAAAAAGGGAAAGAGTCTTCTCTGGGGTCTTTCCGGTGGCAGCAAGTTCCATTTCCCCTCCTTCCCATCCACCAGCATGCTAACCCGTATCTCTGATGTCACCTAATTATAAATAACCTTCTTTTCAGAGAGCCGGTGGTATGTTAATGATATGTTAATTCCCCCCATAAATCTGTGCTTTTACAAATGCAGGGCTCCTCTGCGCTGTAGCTGTGTATGTTGGTGTGGAACGGGAAGTGTGAGCACGGTGCTGGAAAGAGACAACTGCTCAGAAATCTGTCTCATCGCTTCCCTTTTATGTTTTTTATGTAATCTGTGCTGCATTTGCATGAACAAATATAGGAAAAGCAATCTTTATCAAGTTCTTTCAACTAGAAAATATACATATGAGGACAATTGAGGAATTTAACAGCTTTTTATTTCACCCAGTGTTTCGTTTATACTGTCTGAACGTGTGGATCAGTGATCAGCAAAGTGGAATATTGGGGATAAAATAAAATGTGCCAATATTATTTACATGCTATTTTGTAAGAAGATTTCATACATGCTGTGGACTCTCTCGGTTCAGATAAGAGTGATCCATCATCCAGTGTCCAGAGCTAAGCAGCCTATGGGAAGGGATTACAGCTGTCTATTTTTCTTATCTACTGGCAGCATCTTCCTTCTGTTTACTTTTTTTTCTGTAAATCTGCTTATGAAAAGCTGTTCACCCTGGAAACGGGGCAGCAGAGCGCTCTGGATGCACTGCAGAGCTCCGGTAGCCAGAGCTTTGAGGAAATGAATCATGTTACGCTTTAAGGATTTAACTGGAATTTAATGATGGATATTTTTATTACCATGACCGTGATAGACGATGGTTCTACTGCAAACTTACTGTACTGATCCAAGTTATTCAAGATCAAGTGCATAGAATACATAGGATTTATTTTCTGGGGTTTTTTTTTTTGGTCCTGGTAAAGTTTTCCAAGTCAAATCAAGTTCAAGTTGAAATCAGTTAAAAATACTTTAACCCTTGTGCGTGCGAGGACTGAGGCAAATGATGCAAGTGACTTGGGTGTGGAGTCATTTGGACCCCATTTGTAAACACAAGGGTTAAGTCATAAACACATAACACAATAACCAATTATAAAACAATAAATCAATGAACATTACATTTGATCAAATCTCATAAACAAAATAATCAAGCAAATACACATCACATATATTGATAAATGTTCCAGTTATGAATAAATGATAACTCTAAGCAGGTGGGTTTGTAGCCTTTATATAAAGGAACTCAGTGTTTCAGCTGTTTTGTGGTTTTTCTGGAAGTTTGTTCCAGATTTGTGGTGCATAGAAGCTGAATGCTCCTTCTCCATGTTTGGTTCTGGGGATGCTGAGCAGAACCAGAACCAGTAGATCTGAGTGGTCTGGAAGGTTGGTACAACATCAGTGGTTCTTTATCTTCGTACTAAGGCATTAGTTGGATGTCCTTGCAACCTGTCTGTTTACACCTGAAGATAGACCAACAACAGGTGATATGCAGTTTGCAAAGCTTCATGTTGTTGACAAACAAATGGGATATTGTGCCCTGGTCAGATAAGACTAAAATCAAATTCAACCGTCCGGTTAAACACAAAGTGTGGCAGAAAATTAACACACTACGTCACAATAGAAGCACCGTTCTGACCACTTCTGGAACGCTTTTATTATTAAACTGGGAAGAGGTTATTAACTCTACACACATCCCGAGCTCCACTGAAATGTTTTTGATGAAAACATTTAAAGCAGGGTAATTGCACATCAAATTGAATACTTTTTAAGACCTTTTCAGTCTTAAATTGAAAGAAATTTAAGACCTGTAACTGTAAAATACAGGGGATCGTTGGGGGACCTTAATCAAGCATAGTAAAACCTGTGAAGTTTCTCGGCTTCTTATTGCATATGCCTTAACACCCATAGTGACAAGCTTAAAAGTTTTTTCCACCTAGCCTGGAATGGGTTGGCATCAGACATAGTCCAGGTCAAAATCCAATAGAGAATCTATGGCAAGACATAAAATCTGCTTTTTCTAGGACTTCCAATTAAGCACTGTGTTAAGCTGGTTTTTTTGTGTAATTACAGTAAAAATAACGTCTATTATAACTGTAAAATGACAAAAATTAAAACAATACCAAAAACATAAACTGTGAGGAGATTTAAAAGACTTCAAAACAATCAAAACTGCCCTCGTCAGATCTTTTTCATAGGCTCCAGTTTGGAGTGTGCAGCTGTGCCACCATGTTGTCAGACTTTCTTTGAATACTTTAAAGTACTATTTTTCAGCTGTGTTCTTTTTATTAGTGATTTCAGCTATAGCTGATCCAACAGGAGTGTAGAGCCACAGGGATTTGTTGCAAAAAGTCTCCACACACATTCCTGGTTTGTACAATTAGGGTCAGAAGGGAATAAATGTGAAAGAACAAAGCATGTAAAACATGTTTACATGCATTTGTTTCTTTGCACTGGACCTAAACATTGGATTGAAAATACACAAGCAGAAAACTCAATCGATCTGAGATTACCTCCAGTTATTCATCCTGCCCAATATTTATTTCACCTTTTCTTTAATCTATTAAATAAAAATGCAGATGAGAAACTTTGACAGGCGTGAAGAAATAATTTTGCACAGATGGCAAAAGAAATGATAGACAAATGACAGATATTTTCAGCTGCAATCATTTATATGACAACTGATTGTCTTTCTCAATCACAGCAGACCTGGTAGCAGCTTTAGCGTCTACAAATTTAATTCAGCTTCAATTGTAGCGTAAAAATCACATCAAACAAAGTAACTCAGAGCTTCAAATCTGACATTTCATTTACTTAGAAAAGGGAAAAAAAGACATCAACTTATAAGATGGTGTCTGCGCCATTTTTATTTAACTCCAGTGATTTGTGATCACATCAAATAACCAAACATGCAGTTTCAAATGGAAAAATTAAATCTGAGTTGAAAACACATAATGTAAAATAAACAAATCATGTAAATTTTTAATTTAACAAATCCATTCAAATTATGCTAGACCTAAAACATTAATATAGTTTCCACATTTTTCTTGTTAAAAGACAGACATCCAATTTCCTTTGAAAAAAAAAATAAAGTGTTTATTTCCAGTGGTAAAAATGGGATTTGGGTCAACATCTTTCATTGAAAATGCTAAATGAAGCCAGTTTATTTACCCATGTTAGAAGTGAAATAATCTGTGAGTGGAATTAGCCCCTTGAATACAATATTGAAGAGTTACTGACTCAAAACAAGCTCCTATACCTGACAGAAAAGTTACTTGTACGTTTGTTATTCTTATTTACAGTGTAATGAGATATTTGCATGAGAAACTAGACAAAAACACTTGGTAAGATTTTATGTTTTGTGGTGTGAATAGGTAGACATTTTATTTACAACAAACTTAAAAAGAGATACAAAGGTGTGTAAATTTTTGTTGCACCTACTACTTTTTATTGGAAGACTAAGTTGTCGGTGATAATTTTGAACTAAAATAAAATAAAATTTTCATTTGCATCAAATACTGGTGCTGAGAGATTTGCTTCATTCAGTCTCAAATTGCAGTCAAATCCAGCCTCAGTCTTGTCACTCCTGATGTACTGAATGATGTGATTGAGTCTTTTAACTTGCTTGGATCAGTAATGACTTCCCATTACTGGTCTAAAGGCCAGCACACCCAGGGGTCAGACATGTCACGGTGACATGATGTCATAGCGACTCCAGTCATACTGCACGAATATGCCAGATTGTCTGATCTTGTTGCTGCAGCAAAATCATGTCAGACAGATTTGACAGAGATATCAGTCCAACAATAAGTGGATGTTGGTGCGATTATATTTGGAGTCAAACTGAAGAGAGAGAAAGAAGGAGGATAAGAAGAGAGGTATGGGCTTGGAGCCATCACAAAGTTTTACTAGTAAGTGTTTGGCACTATTTTACATTTGTTGGAATTTGTGTTTGGTCATAACAGAGCTCGCTCAGTTTGGTATCATTGTGACACACTCACTGACCGCAGACCATCACTGCAAGCTTGTAAGATTTTCTTCCATGATGAAAGATTTAGCAAAGTGAATGTAAACATGGCTTGACAAAGGAAACATGAAATGATGGACTTAACAGTGTAAATAGGCCTGGAACAATAGCAAATTGTCCAAGTAATTATTGCGATAAACGATAATGTTGTTTTGAGACCATTTTCAAGTAGTGTATTGATAATGTCATAACAATCCAATTTGCCCTCTCAAAGATTAAGAAAGTTTAATTTTGTGAAGTGCACTTTACACTGGAAATAGAAGATATTTTGAATATCCCAAATAAAACACAACAACCAAAAACAATACATAAAATGGAAATAAAAGACACACACAACCAAAACCCTAAATAAAATGCTTTCTTTAAAAAATGGTCCAACCAAGCACTTGGTTGGAAAATTACCCCATTAACAGTTGTTTTGTTTTTAAATGTAACATTGTTTAACATGCTGTTCTTTATTAAATAAATTTAAACTGAAAAAGTATCATGATATCTTTGTAAACAAACTTGCCCTTCAAAAAATTTTAATAATCAGAATAGAAATTGTCATGCTTATTTTAATTTATCATGCAATTATTTAGATAACTGCTTATTTTCTACAGGCTTATGTATAATCATACAATAATGAGACATCCGTACAGTGTTGATAATAGTATAGTTAAGAGCTAGTCTAAAATCAAGTCAAGTTACTAAAAATGTCTACGGTACAGGTTACATATGTTCATCATGTCTTTCCTTTAAAGTCCTTGTAAAGCCCTCAGCTTGTTGGGCTCCTTGTGTTCATGTCTGAAATGTAGAGCTGATAACAGTCTAAACAACTATGAATAAATGTGGTGAGTTTGTTTCAGATTTTATGCTAACGAACAAAAAAAGAAACTGTCTTCCTGTTGCGTATGACTCTAACCTGGAAAATCCCATGAGTTGTCAAATGATAAACTGAATTAGTTTTTATTTGACACCAAACGGCGCACAGCACGACTCCCTCTGATTTCTGGGACACTTCCACCAAACGCAGGAGGTAATTCTCCAAAAGAAACACCTTGCAAATTAAACCTGACGTAGGACTTGCTAAAAATGAAACAAGGAAATTAAATTGTTTTATCTTTCCAGGGGAAATTAAAGAGGGAGCTCAGCTCCCGAGGAAGGGGAAATGGATGAGTTAATCATGTTTCTAACGAGCGAGCCGTTATATCACCCTGCTCTGGAAGTGGCAGGACTATCGAGCCGCCATAACGCGGCGGAGAGACTACGTCTACGAGCCGTTAGACCTCGGCATGCTGCCGCACCAACAAGGTCTCTCAGCGGTAAATATTTGCGCAATTATATCGAGCAATTGTCTTTGGCATGTAAGAGCTCCAAAGGGAATGTGCAGAACAATACAGTGCTGTGCCTTTAAAGGAGTCAGACTGCAATTATATTTCCTCCTAATGGGATTCACAGGGTGAAAACTGTCATTTAGCTCTTTTCAACCAGTCAATAATAACCAAGAAAAATGGTAGATTCTAAGAATTCATAATTAAAGTATATAAGTCAGGAGAAACTTAGAAAGCAACAGTCTTGCTTAGGTATTCTGCACTTTCAGACGGCCTTGCATCTAAAAAAGCCTTTGAGTGCTTCCTTTGCTCTGCAGTGGCCCAGTTTCCTAACCTCAGCTGGAAGTGGTACAAGCTGAAAACTACAAGGGCACACGCTGCGATGCTGCAAAACAGACGGCATGTAAACCAGCCAAACACAAAGCAGGGGCATCACTCAGCTTCCACCCCCAAAAAACGGTGACTGCACAGAGGGAGGGTGGCTGACGACAGCCGTAAATCTTGCAGAAGCAAAGCTCGTAACGGAAGGGCCCACGTACTGTCATCACACATCTCCTCCGCTATCAGACTATCGATCGGCGTGATCAGAATGAATGCGCTGTATGATAGCAAAACGCTCCTGACAGAACGCTGGGAAGTGAGGGGAGAAGCCAACAAGCAAAACGAAGTTGATTTATTCCCAGTTAGACCGTTTGAAGCACAATCAATTTTGCAGCTAAAGATGGCGCCGTTTGTGTCTTTCCTTCGCGTGCCGACATGATGGCAGATGGAAGTCACTCAGCTGGTTTGTGTTTGAACTTTCAGGCTAATATCTATAGTCTCGGTGCTAAAGAAGATCTTCCCAGTCTGAATTCACATAAAAACAACAGCAACAACAACAAAAAAAAAGACATCAGTCAAGGTAATGTGTTGTTTTTATGTATCCGAGCTGACTGCGTGCGCTTTGCTCTGTGACGGAGCGCTTGGCTTTGAAAGATGTCGGGCGCGTTTGGTGATCCCCGGGATCCTTCTCATTTCCATAAACTTTTGAAATGTTGTTTTTAAGCTGGAACAGTTTTTGGCAAAACTCTTAACACGCAGCCGATGGATCCTGAGAGCCGTCAATCAAGTGAAATCTGAAGCGCCGAGGTGACCGGAGACATGGAGATGAGAGAAGGACGCGTTGAGAACGGCTCCTTTCAAGTTACTGAGGGAAAATGAATAACAGCCCAGACTTGAGAGATAAGGAAGATTAAAGGGGAGTTTATTAAAATTTCCGTAGTTTCTAATTGGAACTTAATTAGGATCATTTTCACTATGCACTGTCAGTATTTAAAAGATGCCGACCTAAAATTTACTTGAGACTAATTTCTTATCAAGAATTGTAAATTAAGAAAATATTAAAGTTGACTTTTAACAGTTGCTACGAGTTGACTGGCTGACATTTTAGCTGTTTTAATTGTAGTCTACTCTACATACCCAGAAGCAGAACCAAACACACAAAGGCAGCATTCAGCTTCTATGCACAACAAATCTGGAACAGACTTTTAGAAAACTGCAAAACAGCTGAAACACTGAGTCCCTTTAAATCAAGGCTAAAACTCTTCGATTAGTAGAAAGTGAAAAATTTGGGTTTGATTTTGATTTGGCATTTTACAAAGTGTAATTTTATTGCTTGTTTCATTGTTTTTATGATGTAAAGCACTTGATGCTGAAATTTAATATACAAATGAACAGGATGTAGTTTTAAAGTTTTTTATTGACTAAGTAAGTTAGAGAGAGTTCTTTTGAGAAACGCAATATTTTTGAGAGAGAGTCTGAAGAAACAGACTCAAGTTTGATGTTTTGTTTCTGAACTAAATATATTTTCCAATTCAGCAGTTCAGATGAAAATACTTGTCAATTGCTTTGCTGCTATCAAACCGTTTCTTATCTTGTATATTTGAGTTTATTAGACATTTTGAGTTTATTAGACATCACGTCCTGTTGATGTGCTCCCTTTTGTGAAGTCCATGTGTAGTGGGATAAAGAGTATTTAAGGTGTATTTTTAGCATATCTAAAGTTTGGAGTTGGATATTATTGAGAAACATCAGTATTGGCTCTCATACACAGAAACTGTCACACATAACCTTTAATTATGCTATGATTGTTCATACGGTCTATGAGCAGTCATCTCCCAAAGAGCATTTCTTTATAGAGAAAAGGACAAATGCTAACCTTTTAGAATTCATAACTTGATGTTTTACTGTATAATTTCAAGGGTGAAGACAAGCATGATATGCCCAAAAAAAGCTGTGCTGGAAAGCTTATATCTTACTGGTAAGGAGAAAAAAGACCTCTTGAAGGAAAGCAAGTTAACAGCATAAAGTCATCTCACCTTCAAACCTTGGTAACAGTGGGTAACAGAGCACGAAATGAAATGTACAGGTGAAAGAGTCAAAGCAAAAATGAAATACCACACTTCAGGGTTACCTTCTCTTTGTCTCTCATGGATCCTTTTCCGAGAATCGACATCTTTGTGAGAGTGTCCTCTTGTAGTCTCTTTAACGAGTTCCCGCGTGGCCCAAGGAGCTTGCCGACAAAGTTAAACTGCAACAGAGAGCGAGAGAAAGAGAGGAAGAAAGAAAGAAGGGGAGAAAAAGAAAGAAGAGAGAACTGGGATCAGAGTCTGTGTGTCTGAGATAAAAACAAAGCAGAGATTTGTCTTCTGTCTGTCAAATGTGGCAAAAAAAATAAAAATAAAAAAAGACTGACGCTAATGAAAACTTTTCATCTGCTAGTCCTGTTTTGTGTTTTTTTAAGATTGGTGAGGAGGGATTTCTGAGGTGTTTCATTTCGGGTTTTAGTGTCACTTTGTCATCAGTTCTGATCTCCAACAGCACAAACGTATTTTATGACTTATTCACTTCCCTGAACTCCTGACAGAATAAGATTTCACTGACTTTTTGTACTGCAGCAATGTTTGGCTTTAGCTGTGTTAGCAAGAATCAACTATTCATTTCCACTTGAATTGTTTTTGTTATCACTTGAAAATTGTCTCATAGCAAAAATATTAATGTTTATCAAAATAGTTTCTGGGACAATTAATTGTCCGGTAAAGTTTTGTGACAGGTCTACAGGTGACGTATTGTGACAGGTCTACAAGTCAATACTTATGTTCCAAACATAACAAATGGACGATTTATGACTTTCTACATTTGTTCACTAAAGCTCTAGGAGATTAAAAATAATTAGATGACTCCTGAAGATCATTGGTTGCATTAGGTCTTCAAAAAGGATATAAAGACTTTTTCCAAGACACTGAAAAGACACTGTGAAGAAAACTGAAGCATTTTCAGCTTGTTATATTCCCAGCAATGTTTCTCGCTTACAAAGACCTACCTGGAAAGCAGAAACCAGGACAAAAAAAAAAGAAACTGTTTGGAAACGGCTCATTAGGGAGTGAGGGGACATTGTTCCGAGAGATAAAGTACATTAAAAACACACTGAATATGAACTTGACTGGAGACCATGTTTCCTGTGTTTCCTTGTTTTTTTCTCTGTTTTGTTTTGGAGCCTGGGAATTATGGGGATCCAAGACAAATCTCCCCACGGAGAAAATAACTTACACTGCAGCAGCATAATTAAATACAGGCACCAATTTACCTGTGTTGGTCTAACCCACTTTAATACATTGAATCAAACTAGTTTTAAAAACCTAATCATTTTAAAACGTCTCTACAGGATCTATAATTTATACCAGCGGCACTTTGCAACACAAGCAATTACAACTTGTGTAAGAACCGTCTTTTGTTATAGAATACATAACATGTGTAGTCCAATCATTTTTCTTGCGGGTAACGGTTCAAAACATCCTCTTTTGTCATCATCTGCTCATTATGAATTATTCCCTATATGAAAACATAATTGTTCAACATTTAATACAGCTTTCAGGACATTTTGAGACTAAAGAAATCAAAATTATGAATAGCTGGGACCAGTTTTGGTCAGTAAGCAAATGTAACCAATTTAGATTAAAAGATTTTGAAATGAACTTATTATTATTATTATTATTATTATTATTATTATTATTATTATTATTATTATTATTATTATTATTATTATTATTATTGTCGGAAGCTGTTCTTTGAGGATAATCAATGAATTAGTTCATTTTCTTGAAGTCACTATGACACAGTCACAGTCATAGTGACTTCTAGATGCTGCAACATCTCAGCAGGAAATATTAGTTTTTATATGTCCTAAAATAAATCCGACCTGACTAAATCTGTAAATATCTGACCCCAATCCAACCAGACTAACACTAAAGACCCAAGTCTGAGGTAAACCCACATATTATTTGAAACTTTTGCCAGTTCTGTACAGACTTTGTTCTCTGCAGCCTGATTATTGTAACTTTTCCAGTTTAGCTTTTGTTTAATGTCTTCCAGCTCCATTTTCTCGCTTGGGTACAACAAACAAGAAAATGTATCTGTTTGATTCTTGCTTATCAAGAAGAGTAATGGCAGGAAAAAAAAAGATTATAAATATCTATTTCATGACAAAGCTTTTTCATACTTCAAACTTGAGGTTGAAAGTGAAGAATTATAACAAAGACAGTGTTTAGTAATGCCTCAATTTAAGTTTGCTTTTTAATTTTCAAAAGTTAATGCATGCTAAATTTTTTTTCAAACTTCAAACTTGAGATTTAAAGTGACGCTTGAATTGTATTGTATTTTAAGGAATAAAATATTCACCTTTTTATTCTTTTACTAGCTTAAGCAGCTACTACAGAATGGGAAACGTTTTTATTCAATTACTAAATTAATCATCAGAATAATAGATTACTCAATTACTAAAATAATCATAAACAACAGCCCCACATTTAATTAAAAAATGTATAGACTGTGGAGAGGTAAGTAATCAGAGTTACTTGAGCTGCAGTGTGAGGTCATTGATCTACCAGGAATCTTTCATGTTTCCCTCAGTTTTATAGAGATGCTATTGTTTTATAGGCGGTTTGGTTCAGCTCCTCATCTACATCTCCTCTACATTTTATTTTGAAAGGGAGAGCTTAGTGGAAAACTCCAGCCAGCATAAACGCAGTGCTCAGTAGTGATGCACCGATCTGATTGGTTTGGTCCCGGTATCAAAAACAATTCTAAATCGGGTAGCGGTGACAGTGCACCCAATCAAAAGGGGTAGATCTGTCTAACATCATGCTTTATTATTAATTTTACATTATATTTAGAATCCCTAGTTGTATTTTCTGAACCATTTGAAAGAAGCTTCGGTGCAGTTTAATTTACACAAGATAGCCAGCCTTTTGTTTTTGTCAGTTTCAGTTTCTTTATTGTTTATTTTATATTGGTTGTTCTATTTGTGTAGCATCTGTGTAGCATCTTGTGTAGCATCTGTGCTACACAAGTAGCACAGATGCAGTTATGTACCAGTTATGTACTGGTGCAGAAAATCAAATATATTTGTAATTCACATGTATGTCTGTAAAAAAAAAAGAAACATTTTATGTCAATTCAGTGCTGTTCTTCTGAATTTGACCTGTATTGGCCAACACAAAATTTCAGATATCTGTATCATATTGGAAGTGAAAAAGTGGCTAAGCAGATCATAGTGGTGTGTTTTAATCCCAGTCAGACTGAACTCCAGCGTTTTCTCAGCTTTTGAAATTACACCTGACCGGATGAGGTCACACGGCACAAACTTTCTTTGGAAACAACTTTTTGGATAAAAGTCCGATTAAAATCACCACAAAAAACAAAATGAGTGGTTCCTGCAGTGGTTTAGAAAAGCATTTAAAGGCGGCTCGGAAAAACAGGTTATCACATGTTAACAATGGATTAAACAGTTTTAACTGCTGATAAAAGTAACAGAGGACGTATATGGAAGTGTGGAAGTCCTTACTATATCAAATTGACATAATAAAAACAGAGATGGTCATTCTAAGGTACAAACCGAGTGTATACAGCGTTCATGTTTTTTTATTTTGTCATCCAGACGGCCCCCCACTGCCCCCTGCAATGGCATGGTGCCTCATAGTTAGGGAACCTCTGCTCTAATGGATTCTAGTTCACCAAGCAAACTTTAAAAGGCATCAGGGGTTATTAGGAAATGTGCTGAGTTCAACTTATGTCCAGTGTATCCATCATTTCCACCTGGATACAGGTGGAAATTATCGTCGAGCTGTACTATCCTCAAACAATGGTTTGCCGGGGCTGGATTGCACCACGGCATCCCGTCCACCTGACAGGCTGCGAATGGGATGTTGTGCCCGGGATTGTTTGTGGAGACATCTCAGCCTGCTGACTTCCAGCGGCGAACTCGCCGACGGGTAAAAATGCTCGAACAAGCAGAAAAGCTTGTTTTCTGATGGAGAACAAAGTAACACCGTGCTGCTCCTCGCATCACAGCGCAGGAGCCATGTCAACTGCGCGTCAACTTGGGAATAAAAATAAGCACATTTGGAAGTAAAGGGAAACAGAAAAAAGATGGTGAATTTGAAGGGAACACAGGCAGATATTCACTCTGTTTGCAATAAGTTTCCTGTTAAGGGCACCGAAACAGAGACTGTGAAGGGAAAAGAGAGAGAGAGAAAGAGAGAGGAAAAAAAGAGAAAATGTCCCAGCACTCTCGGTTTGAAGTCAGATGTAGCACAGCTCCTCATTACTCTGCACAAACCAAGCGATCGGCTTTAATGCTGGGAAACTCTCCCTCTGATATCCTCTGAGTAACCTACTTTATTATTTACACAAGTTCATTATGTCTGATCTTATAAATGAAGTGCCTAATTCAATATTTCAGAGTCTTGTTGCGGCACCATCCCAGCGGTGTCGAAACGCTTTGCAACAACTAAAAAAATACAAAGTTCAATCTACTCTGGGCTTTTTTTTGTATTTAATTAAAAATATTAAATAATTTTATAAGGATTTCTGTTGTTTTTGTGGGTTCAGCAATAAATTTAATGAGCGACGTCTAAATGAATGGCAATGCCAAGATATGCTTTGGAGTAAAAAGTGTGTATATGTGGCTCTTCTTACTGTTATATTTGAGCTAATAATAAATAAATCAATTAATTGCATAGCAAATTAAAAGAAATTCAATAATTTCCATTAGCTTAATTTATTGTTAAGCTCTTTTTTTCTCTTTTCATACAGAAAACTGGATG
This sequence comes from Poecilia picta, assembly GCA_033032245.1. Taxonomy (NCBI): domain Eukaryota; kingdom Metazoa; phylum Chordata; class Actinopteri; order Cyprinodontiformes; family Poeciliidae; genus Poecilia; species Poecilia picta. Next base: position 25,010,846 of record CM065363.1, on the reverse strand, counting down.
ATAAAAGTCTTCAGTTTGGTGCTTTGGTCTCAAATAGCTCTTTTTTCTTGAAGGACAATTTTGTACAATTTTATTCATCATTCATTAGGGCCTGCCATTGCAATGCATAAGGAGAGCAGTGACTGACTTGCGAAGCAAGTCAGTCACTGCCTCCATGCATTTGCATGGCAGGCACTTATTGTTCTACACCCAATAGAATGTCTCTTTATTTATATATATCTTTATTTTTCTTCCATTACCGTTAATGCGGCTCGTACCGCTGCGTGCCCACCCACAAAAGTGGTATCAAATCGAGCGGCTCGGTGCCGAGAAGGGAGCTATTACTTTTGTTGGGATTCTGACTTAAAATGACGACAAAAATTAATAAAAACGAAAAAATTGGAGATTGAGGAACTCGCAGCATCAGTAACCTTTCTGTCTGAAACACACACACAGGACTCCTGATGGCTTACTGAAAAACTGTGTTTAACTCGCCCTCACAGGCATAAATATTTCCCTATTGGTCTAAAACTTGGTCATAACATAGATACACATCCCTGCTCCCGTAAAATGTTTTCAAAAATTTTCTAGGGCTTATGGATTTTTGTCAGGGTCCTTCAGACTGGCGCTGGGTGTCTCCCAAGTATAGAAACTAGGGAGAAGAGGATTTTCCCGCTCTTTGTCTCCTCACAGCTGCGGGGCATTAATTACCATAGTAACGGGTTCCAGCCAGCGGCAGCCATTACTCTGAGAAACAGCAGAGAGTATTTCCTGTGACTATTGATATTTTGTTTAGATAAAATTATTATTTCTCTGAATTTTTCAGTGTGAAATGACATCCTTAGTATGAAGGCTGAAAGATTTAGAGAAATAAACTATTATGGACTGTCTTTATTTTTTTAATATTTTGTACCGTGAGTGAGAACATGTGCGCAGCTTCAGTCTCGGTCTGAAGCTCGTTAATCATTAACAGTGTCAATTAGCGGTGCGCTGCGATCGTTGTCTCTTGTTGCCAATAACCTGCATGTGCAGCTGGACTCACAGCGGCGGAGCTCGTCAAAATATATCAACACAATGAAGCTAATACTTGAAGCAGATTGGCTACATCGAGTCTCACTGCAGTAAAAAAAGACATGGAGGATCAGACAGCCGGTAAAGCAGCGCACAGCTACAAACACTCACCCGGATTAGCATGACGGTCAGAAAGCTAATCAAATAACCTGTAAAATTATTTAAATCTTAGATCTGTGATGTAAGACGCTGGTTCTGCTCTTGAACCGCTGCTCGCTACAGGCAGTAACATTTAATATTTGGCAGGGAGCCGCTTCTGCTCCACCTGTTAGTGACTCTGACCGAATCTGTTTAAAGCTGCAGCATCTAACTAAAAAAATACATTTTACATGCGTACTAAAACTTTCGCTGTCCTAACATGAGACAGATAATCTCTAAAAAATAATCGATCTCCTCCCTGTTCTGCCGGAAACAGTCAATCAGAACTAGCAGTAACCAGCTAGCCGCTATGCTAACAGGAAGTTTTCATTCAGTAACTCTGGAATGTTGATTGATCCTGTTTTTGCCTTTGAATGTTATGTTTTATACTTGAATGTTTTGTCAATGTTGAGAGGTGCAAGTAGGAGCTTAATCAACATTTTTCTGACTCTCCACAGGTTTTTGACTACTATTTAGCTCAGGTTAGCGATGATGCTAATGTTGAGCATCAGAACACTTTTATTACTTATTACCAATGTTTCATATACTGAATGTAGTAAGTAATGACAGACAACATGATAGTGATGCTCCACATGCTACTAGTAGCAATCATGCTATTATTAGCATTTTGGCTAATTTTAGCTTATGCAACATACTAAATGGTACGAGTGCAGCTTAGTGAACATGCTTCTGACTCCCTGCAGGTTATTGACTACATTGCATTTTTATTTAGCATTAATGCAAATTTTTTTAGCATCATATTGCTGCGTCCAATCCGACGGGCACACTTTGGCAGGCCCTTCAAAATTTCTGCAGGAATTTTCTAGTTTTATTTATTGTTTTTCTTATTATTATTATTTTGGATATTTAAAATGTCTTCCAGTTCTGGTGTTAAATGTTCATTAGAATTTAAAGTTTATTGATCTTTGAGAATGTGTTCTTGCATATTTACAGTTTTATTACTTAATAATGGTCTCAAAACAACATTATCAATTATCGCGATAACTTCTGGAACAAGTTATCATCCAGCAGAATTTGTTATCATGACAGGCCTGTTGTATTACACCATTTTGTTTTTAAGAGGATATAAATGTGCAATTATATTAAAATCTAAAAAATAAAAAAAATAAAAATTCTTTCTAAGTCAGTTCTTAATGTTGTTTAGGGCTACACATAAATATTCACATGCAGCCGTTTAGCTGTTTTGACTTCTGCAACAGATTTAAAGGTTGATGCCATGTTTGATAATAAACAGCGCAACAAGTTGTTGTTGATGGCAACAATAGCAGTTATTACCCTGTGTACGACTAAGATAGATTATTGATTATTTATTATTACGGTGAACCGAAATTGGAACAATTTGAAATAATTTTGTCCAGAAATGTTAAATTTTTTTTTTCCATTTTCAAGCTCAAATCAAGTCTAATGAGAGGAAGAGTTTTCTAATCCAGACAGCCTATAGCAGCGCATCGCTGCAGGTTAGGAATCAAAACCTTGCTCTGTTTGTCCTTAGGCCTAATTTAACACATGAATATTTAACATTTGTTCTTTAATGTTTTAATGTTCTTCAGCAGTTATCTTTTAACCTTTTAATATTTGATTGAACAGGCAAAACCTGCTATGAGCTGCTTTAACTCAGTTTAAGAATTGATAAAGCATATTTCCTGCATTACGTATATAAAAGAAGAAAAAGTAAATGAGGGAAATTAAAACCGGGTTTGTCTGTGCTTTTCCTTTGATAGTATCTGTTTATGGATGGGTTTACACTGTCCTCCTTCAGTTAAGATGTTTTATTTTTCTCCTAACTCTGAGTCAGATGATTAGAAAACCTTCTTCTACATTTACATTCGACATGAACAGATTGCTATGCGTTATTAACAGTCTGCTGTCTTTAAACGTCACGGGCTGATAAATTAACACAGCTCAGCTCGTCACCTGTCGGAGCTGCAGTCTGTTGCTTATAAACTGATTTACTTTTACTCCTGTTGACATGAGATGATTAAAAATTGAGTCTCAGAGAACATGTCAAAGTTAAGTGTCAAGTTTTTTAATGCAGACGTTCAAGTCCAAGCCAAAAATCTTTGTTTTTGCAACTGGAACTGAAACTTCAATCACCATCTCTGTTATTGTGTACCTCATATAGCAGCATTGTTGTGCTGTACAGTTGTTTTTGAGCAACGATTTTCCTGCAGTGATGTCTTCTAAATCTGAAATATTATGTAAAATTGACTCTTTTGATATAATATTCTAATGTTATTCCCTCATCAAAAACATACCTGGAGTGTTTGCTTTGATTCTTTTGTGAATGCTTGAGAAATCCTTGAGTCTCCCATTGTAGTCATTTGGGTTTGTAAAACGTTGTGCGTTTGTTGTACATTCATTGTGTTTCTACGTTAACGAGTGTCAATTTTGGCACTTCGGATGAAGTATGTTAGAGTCTTAACCCCTAAAACAAGATCTAGTTACACCCTTGCAAAAAAACAAAGGCATAGAGGACAGAGTTTAAATGAGGACACTGTTACAAGACAGTGTGATGGTTAAACAGTCTCATAAAATATAGTTTATGGAGACTAAGTGACGTATGAGAAATGGCTGACTCTTTAATTCACATCTAATTCTATCCATAAGGTGTCTTCAGAACATTTCATTTCCCATGGCAACAGCTCCTTACTAATATTGCGTTTGTTTCACTGATAATTTAGTGACATGGAGAAATGATGTTTGCCAAGAGCTTCTTTCAGTTTCCGGATATTTAAAAAGAGATCATGCAGATTTGCGCTGTATTTGTTTGATTAATGGCAGTAAATGTCAGAGAGTAGGTTTAATCTGAACATTTGATTCAGATTAAACCTACTCCAGTAAGTCAGCATCAGCACACACCTTGTTCTATAGACAATCATCCGAACACGCTAGTCTTTTTTCCACAAAGGACTGTAATCCCTGCCTTTTTTATCAGTGATCAAAATCTGCCGTGATTGATGCGTTAGGTTTTTGCTTTCATGAGGGATTATGTGATTCACTAAAACCTGCCAGGGATTTTTTTTTTTTCATGTTAGAGGATTGGGCTTTCTGTAATCACCAAAATATAAGCGGATGTGTTTAATCACAAGTTGTCTCCTGCTGCTCTGTTGTGAAAAACAACACGGATGCAAATGATATACAGGGAAAAAAAATAAAAAAAAAAAAAAAATATATATAATAATATATATATAATATATATATATATATATATATATATATACATATATTCATATAGATCATTACAAAAACATTGGCAAAAGTGAAAGAGCTGCATGATCACTCATATTTAACCTGAATAGGGGTGGGGCTGCCGGGGAAAGAAAAGGAGCACATCTGACATCTTCTCATCAATTGCTGAATATATTTTTGCGTCTCCCCAGGAAGGCGCTCTTGCAAGGAGTAATTGTGCTGAGGTCCAGCAGGACCAGAGTGACGGAAGAGGGATAAATCACCACTCCGAGAGCAGAGAAAACCCACGGTCTGAACTGGAAATAAACCAGTGGGACTCCGTGTAACTCACTAATAGCGTGTTTTTCTTTCAGTGTAAAGACTGCTCTTTAGGAGAGATCCAGGGAATGTAGATACGCTCCGACAAGACAACCAAACTTTAAAAAGGAAAAATGGTCTTAGTTCCTCAACAATAGTCAAAATTGGAATTGTGTCGCAAAGGTGGTTAGAATGCAGATGTAGACTCGTTAAAGAACTATTTATTCCAAACAATAATTTCACAGACTTGACCCCAAACCAGAGGAGGCAATCCAACTTTTCTGGTTTTCTGGTTCATGTTAGATCCTGGTTTTGGTCTAGTGTGTTGTAGTCAGAGAAGCCATGAAGTGTTGCAGCCATTTGTTCTTCTCTCTATTGACAAAATGAAGATGCTGTTTTCATTTTCCAGCAGGACTTGGCACCTGACCACATGGCGTCAAAGTACCAACACCTGCTATGAAGACTACGGTGAGTTTTCGTAACCTGTACACTCAAAGACCTAATTTTCATGAGGTGTTTTTGTATGGAAAAGTGTATTTATTAATTTATTTATTTGCTCTTGTTTATTATTCAGATTTTTCTTTTACTTTTGGGTTAGCTATAGACTGTAACTACCAAAATATGCAAAAAAATTATCAGCTTACAGAAATGTACCACTATAATATTTGAGCTTCACTTTTTGAGTTTAATTAGTTAAATAACTCAAACTTTTGATTATGTTCTACTGTACTGAGTGTAAATGGTTTTTGGATATGTTTTTTTAATGGTTTAAAGAATTTAATATACTCTCTAGAATAAATAGAAAAAAAACATTCCTATGTCTTTAAAAGTCTACAAATTCATCCCCCCAAAAAATCAACTCTCTATTTTATCACACAGTTGGCAGCCGAGCACGAGCCACATGGTGTCCTTGCCCGCTTCGTTTTTGATAAACAGCCATGTTTCTAGAGGATAGATTTAACTTCTTCTAAATGGCTGTTTGGAAAATGCCAGTGCCACTTCAATGCCAGAAGCCAAGAGGTGATGCTCGCAGCTCAGGAGAAAAACCTATTCAAGTCAGACCTATCCCTCTTGCTGCCGCTACCTGTCAGAAGGAACAAATTGAATTTGTCTTCCTTCGGTGGCTTGTTGAAGCTCTAAACAGCGTATTAGTGGCCCTACTTATCAAAGCTGTCAAAGCAAATCGGGTTAGCAGTGAACCTAGGAGACCCAGATCAGCCTCAGATAACACTGCGTGTCGCGCAACAGTCATTGCTCATCAGGATTAGTTCGGACAATTAATTTGAGCTCCACGACGTGTTGAATACGAGTGAATAAAGGGCCATCAACACCAAGAAACAACTAACCTGTTGACTTTGAAATGATACTTTTGGAATTATTCTGTTTCAAGTCGGCCCTCAAGCCAACAGTGATGAAAGTACAGGACCAAACAAACAGTGCTGGGATTACCTTCAACAGGAAACAAAATTAACAGATTAATTCCACAAGTCTTTCTGCCCTTTATCTATTTTAGCAACATAATTCAGCATAGCATATATATTTTTTGCTAGCTTCGAATTGCAGTCTTGACAGGGTGTTAGCACATTTTAATGAGGAACCAACATTATATTAGGACATAAAAATAAATATTAATAAACATTAAAAAGAAATCCATATTCCCTGTGACACTGCAAAGCCTTCTTTGGCAATGATGTATAAATGGATTTAAAGTTTGTCGCCAACAGACAACTTTTACATCAGGCAGGTTCGTACTCTCTGAATGCCTTTTGAAAATCTATTTTGGGACTTGTTTACAACCAGAGTGTGCAGAACACAGCACAGGGTTGCTAACACAGTTCAAACAACAATGGCTTACATCCATCCAGTCAGGAATCACTATAGTTATATGTATCAAAAGAAATGACCCACTTCAGGTGTTTGATTGGATATCGTCATTGTTTCGATAAAACTGAACTACAAAGCGTCTAGGATTTAAGTCACAGTAAAGTTTCCTTGTCTGTCCATGAAATGATCTGGTGGTGCCTGAATTTAGTCATATATGATGATAAAGCAAACCTCACAGTCCTGAATGGGCTCAACTAATGGATTGGAAAACGGATTTATGGATAAATTATGTAAATAATCTGATAAAGAAAATAAAGAAAAAACAGATCAGACTAAAGCCTCTGTAGAAATGTTTTTGTCTCTCACCCTGTATGCATCGTATGTGTGTGTAAATATGAAGAACTGAGACACATCTTGTAAAATCACATCACATGGAATAATTCTGTATGTTCGTCATCTCAACTCATGTGAACTACACAGTCCAGTCACATTAATGTGACCATCTGTCAAAAGCCAGAATAACCACCTTTCGCAGAGCGAACTGCTACGAGACGTGCAGGAAGAGAGTCACTTAGGTCCCTGAAGGTCTTCTCTGGGATGTTGAGCCATGCCGACTCTAATGCCGTGGCCAGCTGCGCTAGATTACGCGGTTGAGGATCCATGGCACGAACAACTCGATCGAGATGGTCCCACAGATGCTCGATTGGGTTTAAGTCAGGTGAGTTTGCTGGCCAGGGGAGGACGGTAAACTCATCCTGGTGCTCTTCAAACCACGCACGTACACTGGCAGCTGTATGGCACCTCGCATTGTCCTGCTGGAAGATGCCATCATCCTGAGGAAAAAACAATGCGCATGTAGGGGTGGACATGGTCCGCAAGGACAGATGCGTACTTGTATTGATCCATCGTGCCTTCCACAATAATCAGTGAACCCAGAGAATGCCAGGAAAACATTCCCCAGACCATAATGCTCCCGCCTCCAGCTTGGACCGTTCCTGCAATGGTTGCAGGGTGGTTCCTTTCAGAGGTTTCACGCCTTATACGCCAACGTCCATCTGTCCGATGGATCATAAAACGCGATTCATCTGAAAACGCTACCTGTCGCCACTCAGTGGACGTCCAGCTGCTGTACTGGCGTGCAAATTCTAGCCTTCGTCGTCGATGAACACCAGTCAGCATAGGTGCACGAACCAGGCGTCTGCTTCGGAGGCCCAGACGCAGCAATGTTCGCTGAATAGTGGTTTGGGAGACACTTGTGGTAGCCCCTTGGTTCATTTTAGTGGTCAGTTGCTCAACGGTAGCCCGTCTATTTGCCCGAACGCATCTCCGCAACCGTCGTTCGCCTCTGTCATCTATGGCCCGTGGTGCACCACATTTGCCACGTCGTTGATTTTGGACAGTCCCATTTTGCCATGCACGGTACACTTTTACCACGGCGGCACGCAAACAGTTCACAAACTCAGCCGTTTCGGAAATGCTTCCACCCTTGGCCCGAAAGCCAATGATCATGCCCTTTTGGACGTCGGATAAATCGCTTCGTTTCTGCATTACGCCAACGATTGAAATGTTTTCCGAAGCCCACACACACCCTTTATATACGCTCAACTGCACTGTGCTGCCACCTGCCTTCTGTGATTGGTTATTTAACTCTGAAGTGGAAAGTACGTGGTGGTCACATTAATGTGACTGGACTGTGTATCTTTATTTTGGATAGTGCACATGAATTGAGATGAAGGGTGTACGCTAGTTTTCCCTCCCTTTTTTTGATGTTCTCAAATGTTTTTTTTAATTATTTTAATATAAAAGTAGAAAATATATGGTGTGATACATTACATAAATGAAAGGGAAATAAAATCATAGAATTAACAAAGAAAAGAAAACAGAGGGTATTGTGTCACTAAGAATGAGTATTATTAACCATGTCTGCATGTGTATGTGTATAGACATCTGATGGATGTTCTCGAATGTTTAATGTTCTCAAAAAGAAAGTAGGTCAGGAAGCTGCTTTCTGGAGCCACTCTGAGCACCATCATGTCTGAATTGATTTACCATTTAAGTAAGAAAATTCAGTAATGGTTGTTAATTTGAATACAGTACCAAACATGCAAATGTTGGTATTTAGGAGGCAAAGCAGTGAAATGAGGCATAATTAACTCTTGCTATGTGTACAATATGCATCAACAGGCATTACTGGGATATAAATATGCCACCTTGACCGTGTGGCACAATGGTCTACAGAAGGTTCAGTAAATTGTTTATAGGGTCACTGATGGGACATTAACTCCCATGCAATAAACAACAATGCAGCAGATGTATGACTTGCGGCTTTCATGCCACTCAATAATTTGACATTTAAAACTATTTGTGGTAGGCTGGCGTAGCTTGTGGTCAAAATGTGTTCATGCAGACAAAAATAAATAAATACTGCAGTAATTTACCTCAGGCGGTTTAATCTTTCTACCTTACTGATATGCCTGGTAGATACCCAATGATGTGATAGTGGTAGATGTTATCCGATTACTTTATTGCAACTGTAGTATTGCTAACTTTTGTAAACTAATATGCTAAACTGAGGGTCGTATAGCTATTGCTCTGCATCCTATTTCAGTTAGGAGGAGAGGATACTGTATCTACTTTGGAGACCTAGCCTAGAGCTAGTGATACAGGTTCAGAGTATTGTCCATATACGTTTTTTCCCTCTTCGTTCCCCTTCGCTGACGTACTGCAGGTTACTGCTGTCTGACCCCCTGGAGAACTGAGGTGAAAACTTGAGTGATGTCCCCTGTCTAAGAGCAGCCCTCTCACTTTTACACCAGCCTTCCCCATCGTGCTCCCAGTGGGAAATCCCTGTCATGCAATGAGCTTGTGGGCCTAAAGAACTCCAGTGCTTGTGAAAGCTCTTCATGGCGAGTGAGGTTTAAATGTTCTCTGTAAAATCACTGTTGTCCCTCAAATTGCTCTCACGTTGCGAACAGTTATTAGAAAACAGAACATTTTCAACCTGCTACTAGTGACAGATTGTGTTGGAGGGTTTTTTTCTTTTTGCTAACCAAGCTTATACTATTTTATTTAAACTACTAAAATATGTTTCAGTTATAGGAAAAAATCTATTTCACAGATTCAGTGAGAAAACACCTTTGAGTCTTGTTCTTTATTCAAAGCTGCATGTCAACTAACTTTAAAGTAGACAAAAAAAAACTTTGTCCAAGGTCACATCATGACCTTTGACATGATGTGACATACTCACACCATGTATTTACATGATGTATTTGCATGATGTGAGTGTTTAAAAAATGTCTGCAGTTCTTCAAGACAGGAAGTAACATCTTAACTCAGTAATACCCCAGTTCTGTCAGCCGACAACGTTGCAGACGTGCTGCATCTAATGAAATAAAACATCGTCAGAAAGTGTCAAGTGACTGTTGGGAAGAAGGTGGAATCAAAAGCAGACCTGCTTGAGCTGGCTTCATTATCTAAATATAACACAATCCAAAATTCTCCATCTGTACACGTCACTTTGTCGGAGTAGTCTCTGGTGGCGCTGATGTGTCACTTACCTTAGGAAACTGCTTAACTGGTATTAAAACTTTCTGGCCCAGTTTCATGTTCTTGTTGATGACGACGTCAATGAACTTCTCCTCCTCCTTCCCCTCATCTCTCTGGATTTTTTCTATCTCTGGAAGTAAGACAAAAGGAAAGAACAACATCACTCGAGAGTCAAGACTTTAATTTTCCAACAAAAATGCAACTTCTGACACTAAAACTTATAACTTCTATTGACCATTTGAACGAGTCCACTAGCACATTGAACACTTTAGCCTTTTTGAAAATCTTAATGTTGCCCCATTAGCTATTTGATTTAAGACATGATCTCCTACAGACTGCAGATCACCCAGTGATCTGCAGTCTCCAAAGAAAATGACCAGCAGAAGAAACTTAGCGTCTGTAAGGAGTTGGTGACAGCTCTTTAGCGTTCAGTCTGGCATCAGAAATTAAAAACTTAATGTGAATCAGTTCTAATAATTTATCTGCTACTAGTGTCTATCCCTTTAAGACATCAGCCAATCAAGACAATGTATTTTTATGTCCTAATTGTAAACCGTTAAGAGGCCAATAACAATCTAAACCCACATAAGGTTGGAAATTGTTTTTACTAAATCTCAATTGGCTGCATATTTTTTGTCATGTCCACAACTTAAACCACAGCTCTCTTTAAGTAGCGTGAATAGACTAATTTTATTACCAGAATCTTGAGAAAATAACCAAGAGTCAAATAAATAACTTTCTACAGCTTCTTAAAACTTTAAAGGAAGTGTTGTCACCATGCCCACACACAGCAGTGTGGGAAAGTGACTCAAATCACCAGTTCCTTTATGTAGAAGTTTAGATATTTGCACATTATTTGCAAGACAAGTTACCTGGTAATCCTCTGTCAGTTATTGAGGCATTGGTGTGCTCTATGGTCTGAGTCTTCAAAGCATTTTATTGAATTTACTGGATTTTATTTGGAAGTTAAGGAAAACATGCTGGCTAGAACTCTGAGCTATTGAGCAACATCTGATAGGTCATCCTGTTAACTATGACCAGCTTCTCTGTACCTGAGAAACAAAATGATTCCCACGGTACTGCTCAAGGTTTTGTTTTTAGCTACCATAGTGCTAAGGATCTAAATTAGAAAGCTTAATTGTGGTTTTATATGATTAGAATACATCTTTCCATGTCTGTTGTGTCAACCTACTTGGCTTGCAGCAAACTACAGAGAGGAGTTGAAAGTAGATTTCTTCTTTCCCTCAGCAGTTTTTCCAATGCTTTCTCCAGATATACTGTCAGCATCTTGGCTATTTATCAGAATAATGTTGTCATTGATTGGCCAATTTAGATGGACAACCATGTTTTGGTAGGTTTGACATTGCGCCATACTCTTGTTGACCTGCTGTGATCCCTGGTCTTCATTTGACGTTTTGTTCACCTTCCTAGAACAGTTGGATGTGGATTATACTTATTAACTAATTTCTTAGGCCAGTTGTTTGATATTTTTTGTAAAAACCTTTGAAAGCCATGAGTGTCTTTCATTCTGCGTCCCAATTATGTGCTACTTAGTGTTTAAAATTCCACTGAAGTCCTTGAGGATTGTGGTTGTAGAATGATAAAGTGATCTGCGTATTTTGGAACTGCCTCCACTATATTGTCATTGGCAAATCTGGTTGCATAAAAGAAGGTACACAAGCAAAAACATTGCATGAAGACAAATTTTAATTCAAAGCACACATACAATGTCAGTGAAAAAAACAAAATGAATGGGAGGACACCGGCGCTTGCACCTCCAGGCTACCTAAACTACTGGCTGTCACACTGCTTCTTTCAACAGAGGTGGGTCTTTGATGTATTGGGAGACGTAACCTTGAACGTTTAATCAGATGGATAACATCTGTGTTTCAGCGGCAGGGAAATGGTTTTGCAGAGAGGGCAGCACGGAGGAGCATCCAGGTCCCAGACAAAGACTCCAGGCTAAAAGCCTGGGAGAGGGAAAGGGTGAGGCAGAGGGCAGACAACAGCACAGATTTACTTCCTCTGGGTAAAATGATTTTCAAAAAGGTGAAGAAAAAAAGAAAAAAAAGCCATTGCACTGTTTCTTCCTCCATTCGTTCAGGTTTTTGAAGCCTGCCTCAGAATCAGATATGAAGTTGAGTAGATTAGGCTCAACCTGCACGCAGGTTCAAACAACACGAGAAAATAGTCCACATTTTTCAATTAAACAAAGTTGAGCTTATCAACAGAGCCAACCGGAAACTCAGAGGGCAATTGCGACTCCCTCAACAAAGCTCGGCAGCACTACATTAGCAGAATGTAATTAAAACTTTTGATATGAGTTTTAAGCAGGATAAAAGAAGTATCAGTGAGATGGAGATATCTTTAAGCCTCAGTTTCTCCCAAGGGGGGGCAGAGACAAGAACACGTTCTGAAAAAAGACAGCATTAATATTAATGCATCGCCTAGCAACATGCCAAGACGGAGTTTCTTTCCCTCCACCGGGCGTTGTCCTCAAAAACAGTCAGGGCTCTGATGTGCTGAGAGATTGTGACTGAGATTACACTTTAGCTGGGAACGCTTCTCGTCTCGTCTGGCTCGCGGCACATTTTTCAGCCTTAAAGTTCCTAAAAACATTCCGACGGTGCACGGAATCAGTCTGATCTTTCTGGAGGATCACTGCTCGCAGTTTATGAGGGAGAAAGTGTGACAATAAAAAATGGCAGCCACCTCCACCTTACTTACAGTCATTACCATGTGCTCAAACAAAAGTGATTAGACATACATCCCTGACACAAGCACAATGCACCTGCTGTTTCTTTTCTTTCTCCTACAGGTTCCTGCAGACTCCTCCGCTCCGGTAACATTTGTCTGTTTCAGAGGCAAAAAATAAAAAATAAAATCAACCTTTATTACACTGGCTTCACAGAAACTCGGTTCTCTTTGAAAAATGTCTTGACCATTTCTTTTCGTGTAATGGTCCCGTTTCTTGTTGCAACTCCTCCCTTCCAAAGCAATGCTGACACAGGAAGAAACTGGAAGAATGAAACTAATCCAGGAGAGCGAGGAAGCTTTTAATGCCAATATCCGTCTGTTGCTCAAATGCAAATGGAAACATAAAGACACTATAGTATCCTGGTCATTTCCTGGAGAGACAGAAGGGTTTCACTCTATAGCCACTCAGCTTTTATAATGTTGAGTATGAAGTGTAAGTAGACACTTTTTTTTAGTCTGATTTGGAGAGTAGTTGCTAAAATATGTTGACTCAAGAAGTCTTAATTCATTTAGCCAGCAGCAAATAAGGCTGATTTAATTAGCATGAAACAGACACGAGAGCTCGAATGGGATCAGACACATGCAAGAATATGAAGGCAAAACCTCCAAGTCTCACACCTTTAAATCCAAGGAAAATGCAGATAAAGATGACTTTCCCTTTACAGGTTTCTAAAGCGTCTGCTTTTTGCCACAACCCCTGTTTCAGATCCTCCAATTAATTTTACTATCAGATAAATTAAGCGTGTCAACAGCTCAACCAGAAAGTCACAAAAAAGATTCAGAGCGACAGCTGTAGTACTGTAGAGTGAATATTTCCTCAATTAAGGTCGATGTTCATCATTCAACAGTGAGAAAGAACCTGGCAATCTGGCCTCCATGCCAGAATTTATTCTTTCCTTTGTAAAAGGGTTACCATTTGCTCCCTTTTGCCGTCTTCAGGAAAATAAAACAGCCTAATAATCTGAGACTTTTAGGAAAATGCTCTGTGGACTGACGAGACAAAAGAGGAAGTTTTCAGAAAGTGTTGTTTCAGTAGACAATACCATATGACAACAAGAAAATCTCGAAGAAGAATGTCCGACCATTGGTTGGTGACCTCAAGCTCAATCACACTTGGACTTGGCAGCATGACAATAATCCAAAGCACAACAGCAAGTTTCTCTCAGATTGGTTCAAAGCAAAGGTGTTGGAGTGGCCTAGTCAATGAAACATTTGAAATGTAGCATCAGCTTTAAGAAGCAGATGTTACTCAAAAACCAACAAATGTGGCTGGATGAAAGTAATTCTGCAAAGAACAGGTCAAAGTTTCTCCACAGGAAATTGTGAAACAATCCTCAGCAGGAACCAGGATGGATGAACGGATGGTTTAATGTGGTACTATTATGATTTGCCTCAAGGTATTATCTGAATATTGTTTTGAAATTCTCACCTAATCCAACAGATTCAATTCTCATGATTAACTCTACAATGATACTGAGACTGCTCTTCCTTACTGCGGCATGTGACGTTTTTAAATAGATAAAATAATCCTTAGTTTTACTTTATTGTTCACGCTGTAGACAATATTTTTCTGCTTAGTACTAAGTTTCTGACAGACTGCTAAGCATATCTGCTTTTAATAATGCCCACTGGCCCCCACTGATTACTGTTACACTGTTGACTTGTGAGCTAGATATTATTGAAGTTGAGTGGAAATATGAAGCAAGCCCCGTTTGTGAAAGATCACCTTTTGTAACACCTCATGTAACATTACTGTATGGATCCCTGTGAGCGTCCTGGGACACATGTTGTACCTACCACAGATCCCAGATGCACAATCCTGTTATTGATGGGTCACTGAGCAAGAATCCACAGCCTTTCAACGGCTTCCTCAGTGTAAACAACCATTTCATGCAAAACTGGTTTTGAAATTTATGGGTGTATGAGCTGTTGAGACATTAATTTATTTCACATTGGGTTTATTTTACCATGGTTGGATCCAGTTTGATACAGACTTAATTGGTTGTTAGCTCACTAACATTTTTAAAGAACACTTCTTCAAAACAAACTCAAAATAGCCTTTAAGAATGCCTTAAACTTTATGTTGTAAGACCTGTATTCAGGGTTTCCAGGAGCTCCTATAACATTCCGCACATTTGAAGGCAAAAAATTGGATAGATATTAGAAGTGTGCCGATCGATCGGTCACCGATAATAATCGTCCGATTTCTGTGAAATCGGTGATGATCGGGATCGGCCGATCATTGGCTCTGTTACCGATACCGATCACCTGCATCTCATTTCCCAGCCTGTGTGTCCAGCTGGTCTCGTCTTTCCTTCACTGCGCAAACGCGCAGCAACAAATCCTAAGCGATGTGTAACTATAACCACTGAGTGAATGAGGACGTTTGCGTGTTGCGGCGGAAAATAGAAGCGGGTCAAAATGCATCAACACAACGAAGCTAATAGACATAAAGATAATGACGGAGTTTGGCTACATCGAGGCTCACTGCAGTAAAAAGACACGGAGGATCAGACAGCAGGTAAAGCAGCACAGCTACAAACACTCACCCGGATTAGCATGACGGTCAGAAAGCTAAACAAATAACCTGGAAAATGATTTAAGTCTTCGAGCTGCGATGTAAGACGCTGGTTCTGCTGTTGAACCGCTGCTACGCTACAGGTAGTAATATTTAATGTTTAGTAATATTTGACAGACGGAGCCGCTTCTGCTCCACCTGGTAGTGACTCACACCGAACCTGTTTAAAGCTGCAGCATCTAACTTAAAAAATACATTTTACATACGTATTAAAACTTTCTCTGTCCTAACATGAGACAGATAATCTCTAAAAAATAATCCATCTCCTCTCTGTTACCCGCTCAGTCAGAAACAGCCAATCAGAACTAGCAGTAACCAGCTAGCCGCTATGCTAACAGGAAGTTTTCATTCAGTAACTCTGGATTGTTTATTGTAATGGATCCTGTTTTTGCCTTTGAATGTTAAGTTTTATACTTGAATTTTTTGGCAATGTTGAGAGGTTTTATTTTGGCTCTTTGCATTATTTAGCCTCTTCAGAGCCTTCATATGTTATCAGTCTGTTAAAGATAGTATTATTGATAGCAGTTCAATTTGCACAATGCCTGTTTTGTTTAATTTTCTTCTTGGAAAGGTTATTAAAAACAAGTTTTTGTCTAAATTAAGGTGAATTCATGGTTCCTTTTTCTACATAATGTAACAGTAGTGTTTATGATAAAAAATAAATAAATAATAATTATGTGATCGGTATCGGGGATCGGAATCGGCGATCGGCCCTCAGGGGTGATCGGTATCGGTATCGGGAGAAAAAAACCTGATCCCTAATAGATATTAAATATATCTTCTAGAAAACAGCCTTATGAATAGAATACAACAAGCCTTCATTGTTTGCAACTGGGAAATTTAGGATGCTACAATTGGCTTCTAATTTGGCAGTCTGGTAAAGGAAACCTTCACTGTATTTTTATTTTTTATTTTTATTTTTTTAGATTAGCTCCATTTCAAGATCTACACTCAATGTGCTAAATACAGATTCATTAAGGTACAATTTCTGTTGTGTGGTGCAAGAACATGTAAATATAAAAAACAAGGACTTTGGTTAGGTGTCAGTAGGTTTGTTTGAAATCTGAACCAGACTGAGTTCAAACTCTGATTGGACAGGGGTCAAAAAGGAAAACCAAATATTTTTTTGACTAAGTGAGCATTTCTCTTGGTTCTGTCAGTAATTCAAAATCCAAGATGATCAATGAGTTGGAATAGAATAGAATTCAACTTGAATTTGTTGCAACAAAGCAACAAAATGCAGTTTGCATCCATCTAGGAGGGCTTGGCTTTACTGTAAATGGAATTAACTGGAATTAATGGAAAATCCCTAAACTAATTTAAAATTTAGAGTTTTATTCGTAATATATTGGAAAAACAAATGCTTTGTCTTCTTTTTTGGAATGATTCATTATTGGAAAATGATACAATTCAATTCCATACATTTCCAGGCTCCATAGGAGCCCTGTTGGTTCTTAAGCCATAATCGTACTAAGAGCAAAAGGCTGGAGCCCACAGCACGACAACCTAATGGGTTTCTCATGTCTTACTGATGGAACAAGAGACACACTCTTCTCTTTTAGAACCCATAACCCACAATCCTGAAGCAGGACTTACAAATGTTCAAAGTTTAAAAGTTTTTTCATTAATTTCCATTCAGTTCTGTGCACACAAAAATTTTCCCTGAAGGTATGGAATATTTTTCCACGAACTTAGAAAGTCAAGGTTGGAACTGTACTGTCTTTAGTTAAATTGGCAATTAATTTATGGAGAACTAAACTGCAAAGATTAAAATAAAAGTCAGATTTTTCCATCTAAAAAGTGATCATCCATACTGAAGATGGAAAGAAATATTGCAATAAACACGGCACTCATTTCTGAATATTCTAAAAATCCACCTTCCTGGTTGATGGCAGGCCACAACGGGAGGCCATCCCAGCTGTCTGCCTTCCTATTAGAAATGGAATCACTTTAAAGCTGCCCTGTGATTAGGCCTTGCCATTTAAAATTCATAAGCTGGGGAGATTTCGTGGGATTATGCATGACTTCGGCTGCCTGCTGCAGAGTGGAGCTAAGGACGGAGCCCACAGGATCATTAAGTCCAGCAAGTCCATGTTGAGAGGGGAGCTACACATAAATGCTATGTAGACATTGTTTTTTTTTCTTGCATCAGGACAAGAAGAAAAAATTTAAAAGTAATATGTCAGTTGATGAAGAAAAATAGCACAATATATAAGCATATCGTATCATTGTTCCCCCTTTTTTTGTGTTTAAGATTTCTGCTTGCAAGAATGCACCTATATTATCATTTTTTGCATTGTGGATACTCCTGTGCAAGATTTGAGGAAAACTAAGCTGCTAATCTATGAGCCATGGATTTTGATGTACGGTAACCCTGATTGTCTTTTGTGCACTCTATGACTTAAAACCCCACATTAACACAACACAGACTCTAAATGGTTAACCTGTTACATTATTTTCTTCTGTGAATAAAAGCTGTGGATAAGGTTAAGGTGATTTTGACATAACTGGAAACAGTGTTTTCCTTCAGAGAGTGAACAGAGCTTCTCTATATGACCTGACATTTAGATCCAATTTAGTGGAACTAAATGGCTCTGTGAAGTCTGTGTACATAAAACATGCTTCAGACATGTTTTACGATTCCGTTTCATGGGGATAGCTCAACCTACATGTATTCCCTCAACCACATTAAAAATGCACGATGCTACTTCCAATTTTTTACATCTTTGAAAAACCTCTCAACAGCAGTAACTGGAGAAGACAGCATAAAATAACCAAAAGCGCTCGGTTTCAAATTGAAAGAGAAACATTCGAATATTCAATTCAGCAACACTGACATCATTTATTGCGCTGCTGTAAAATATAACATTATACATCCATTTAGGTTACGTTCTCCAGGGGAAGGCAGCTTAGATTCCTAATCATAAAGTGCTAAAAACTTGTTTTCTATATTTGCTTGAATTTGATGAGTGCTGCTACGTTAAAACTTTCACCACTTACTTTCCAAGATGTCTGTTTTGCTCTGCATATAGAGAAATATTTAGTTTTAAGAGCAAAATGGAGGACAGGCTTTTGTCATCATTTTAATCCATCTGGATACTAGATACCAGATTCTGCTGAAGACTACAGTATTTTTGTGCTGCACATCAAATAAACAAAATACTCTAAGAGGAAAGTCATGATGTTTTTCTCATTTTGTGCTCTCCATCTCAGAGCATATATGCTGATGTAAACAAAACAAAGATTTGAAGTCACTGAAGTGAATTACTGAGATTTCAATGCATTAATATTAAAAGAAACACTTTCATTTGCTTTTGCAGCCCCTTTTTTCACAACTACGATGTTGGTAGAGTTAGGTAAAAATACCAGAAAAGAACACATTTAAAACCAAACTTTCAAAGCAAAAGTTTAATAATTGAATTGCTTTGTTTTAAAGGGGGGCCAAGGGGAGACAAAAGCACAGAGCCAGTGTAAACTGACTGTTCAAGAATGATAAAGATTTGGCTAGCCAATAAAGGTGGTTGATGCAGGTGACTTTTTAAAAAGGTTTTAGGCCAAGATTTTAACAGACTAATTAAAATCTTTTAGAAATTGGAAAGTTTTAAGATAGTTTTTGTCTTAAAAATTCTGCAACTTTTACAAAAACATACTTAAGAGCACCTATTCATTAACCCTCTTGCGGTCTTAAGAGACAGGAACCAAAGGACTATGTGAGCATTTTACCCAGTGTGTGGTCCAGTGAGGTTGCACTAACCCTGCGTGTGCTTTTATTAGTTTTTTGGGGGTTTTGTGTGTGTTTGGCCTGACAGGACCGACAGTTGTCTGACTGTGACATCTGCCACACTTCTCTTGAGAGTTGCACTAAGCCTGCGGGAGAGTTAAACTTAGCTAAATACAGAAAGTGCTTGATGCTCAACTAATTTGTTTTTTACCTGGATGAAAGGAGGAAGCAATCAGCCTGAAACTGTTGTTTAAAAATGAAACAACAATTAGCAAGCTATGAACATGTCTTCACAGATAATACTTGTGACCCTGTAGAGAAACTAATTAAACAGTTACTATTAGCTTGAAAGACCCCCAATGTCATTCTTTAAATGTAACAAAAAAAATCTTGCCAAAGAATATTGTATGACTGGGACGTCTGTGTTTTTCCATTAAATGATACCTCAGTGGTAAAGAAACATCATTGTGAGTTGGGAAAAAAAAGTTCAGTAGGTGGGTTGTGTTCATGGAAATTGATCTTTTTTATGTCTAAGAATACATAAAATTATTGTAACCATAATAATCAGCATTTTATAGTGTATTTTTAGGAGAATAACAATTCTTTTGCTTTTCCATTTTGAATAAAAGCAAATAGATTACGCTACACAGTTTGATTTTCAGTTCTTGTGTTAATACAATGAGGCCCATGCTAGGTCAACTAAACTATTTCATTGTCACAAAGCTGCATTTAAACCAGTGTTTCTCAACCTTTTTTGGGCCAGCGCCCCCCTAGCGCTTATCCAAGTCCCTCACCGCCCCCCATCCAAATAATTTGCAGGCTACTTTGCACTGACCATTATTTTATTATTAATATTACTATCACTATTGTAGATGTTTTGATTTTTATGCTTGTTTCTGTATTTATCATCAAAAATAATACATATAATAATATAAAAATAATAAAGGTGTCTATGAAAAATGCAATGAACATTCAAGTTAAAATTGGTAGGTCTAACAGCAGTCAATCAAAGTGGAAAAAATATTCTTATTTGTGCCATTTTCTAGTTAAATATTCTACAAAATGACCAGATAAAAATGTACAACATGCCAGTTTAAACTTTGATCTATTTGCAAAACGACTGAGCTCTGCAACATTAAAACATGGACAGGACTGTAACTACATTAATCATAGCTCTCTTCTCTTCAGTGTTTGTCAGTTTGTGGTGGTGCAGCTCTGTGCTGCCTTCAGGAGAATGTTAGGAGAATGGGACATCAGAGTATCATCCATAAAATTTCACCCACATGGCATTTATTGTGCAAACCAGAGCTTTCAGTGGAAAAACAAAAGTTCCAGATCCTTTTAATGCCATACAAATATGAGACAGAAACATGGATTATATCTTTATATAGACCTGTCTATTGATTATAGATTAAAAGTTTTATTGGACAGAAATTACAAAGAACAAATCTGGTTCTTAATCAAATCCTAATGAGTCAAATTGAAGGTGTCATGCAGTCATCAGCCTCATGACATTAACACTGAAATGAAAAATAATATTGAAGAAATATATCAAATTTAATTAAAAACATAAATAAGTGATCAGTTCTTTACTGTTATGGTCAGTAAGATATATTTATTCTCAGTATTACATACGGTCTCAACAAACCCATGGCATTTCAACAATATTATTTTGTCTTTTATCTGGAAATAGTGTCTGTTTATTCTTGCCATATATCCTCTGTATTAATTATTGCTCAAAAGGTCTTGCCATACCAGTTTATTCGCATAGGGGCGCAGCACCAGAGGGGGCGCCAAAACACCGTCTGGATGGGGAGTGGGGAGGGGGGGCGAGCGAGCGAGCGAACTTCGTTCCTGACGTTCCTTCTCTGGGGGGGGCGCCGATTTATGTTTTTGCATCCACCTGAATAATGTGTATTTGCGCCACTGTATGGTGGTATCACCCATGGAGGGATTTCTTTATTCAAATGGGTTCATTTTTCAGAGGGATATACAGTGATTTTACCATAGCAGGAGAACGGAGCTGCGCCAAGAAGCTAACAGAAGCTAACAAACACTGAGTAGAAGAAGAGCTGCCATGTTGCAGCCAAGCATGATTTAATGTTACACAATACAGTTTTACCAAGTTGTTCACTCTAACTGGCATTGTTGTGCATTTAAGGTGTAAAGTTTACCTTAGACCAAATGCCCCCCTAAGGCATCCCAGCGCCCCCCTTTTGTAAAAATGTCCGCCAGCGCCCCCTGCCGTCCTCTGAACGCCCCCTGGAGGGCGGTACCGCCCACGTTGAGAACCGCTAATTTAAACGATTAGATCTAAATCTATTGCGGCTTTAAAATATTTTTGAAAGCATTCTGTCAAAAATATGTAAGAAGAAAACATGATGATTTGGCTGGTTTCATTTAGAACAGTGGTTCTTAACCTGGGTTCAATCGAACCTCAGGGGTTTGATGAGTCGGTCTCAGGGGTTCGGCAGAGCCTCTGCCACCGAGGTAAAGACACTTGTGTAAAGTCTGATGACGCCCTGCTTTGACATCACTTGCTGCAGAGGATCACGTTACATTGCTTAGCCAATCAGTGCTGTCACTGATTGAAGGAGTTCCACTCTCAGCATGGATTTGAACTTGTGTCTTTAATTATTTCAGCAAAGCTCACAGTTTTTACCAAATTCTGTAGCTTTCGGTGTACTTCTAAATCTGCTCCTTAGTCGCATCTTTTCGGGGTTGGTACTGCCTCTAGTGGTGTGGGGGTGGTAACACAACTTATATTACTAAGTATTATATTACGTATTATTAATAATACATTACTAAATCAGAATACCACAAAGTCTTTATTATTTATTATAAATTTTTCATTCTCTTAAGAATGTAGAGCTAATTAAATTAAACAGTTTCTCTCGATGGCCAACCTGTTGAAACTGTGGCATATTTTAAATACCTTGGGTCATTCTTGGACAGTCAGCTCAACTTTGCTGAAAACACTGACTATATTTTGAAGAACTGTTCTCAGAGACTCTATCTTTTAAGAAGACTTAGTGATCATGGGGTGACCCCACTAGGTTCTGTAGTTGGGTCACCTATGTCTTGAATTTGGGGGAAATAAATCATATTTTATTTATCACTACAGAAGGGTTCAGTGAATGCACATATGAAACTGGACGGTTTGGTACCGATGGACCGATGGATGGAGAGAGTGATGAGGCTTTCAAACGGCACAGTGAGTGCCAGAAACAGTTTGCCTCACACACACACGCACATGCACGCACACACAGACACACACACACACATCCTATGAGTGTGACCACATGCATTTACTGTAACTCCTGGTTTGAAAGGAAAAGCCTACAAAAGAAGAGAAAGTAATAAATAAATAAAAAAAAGAAAAGAAAAAAGAGAAAAACGTCTCGACTCGCCCCTGTCCTGAAATCTCAATTTCACTCTGGCTCTTCCACTGCCTTGACAAGGTCAGCCTGGCAGCAGGAATTCGTCTCGCCCCCTAATCTGGAGATTACATTCTCAGCGGCCGGGCAAAGCCCTCCCTCTCTCCCCTCCCTTCGCAGCCCCTTCTCTCTTTCTGCCTCTCTGCCTTCAACCCTGGCAGCTTGGCGCTCCACTGCGAGGTAACGAGCCAAGACCTGCTTACAGTGTAGAGATAATGTCCGCGGATTAAGACAGAGAGCCCCTTGAGTGGTGCCTTTTCATTCTAGTATCTGGCCTGTGATGCGTCATAAATACACCCAGTCGCTCTCAGTCTCTACTCTCTCGGTGCAAGTCCTTCTGCTTATGAAAATGGAACTTATGATCTAGATCCACCAAACGCATTGGTAATGGCTACACTACAACAAAAATCACAAAACTGGATTTTTTTTTCCCCAGCAAAAAAAGAAAAAAAATGTTCAGGCACTTCTAAAATGTTCTTTTTAGACTCAGAGTGAAACACCTCATTCAAGCGGTTGGATAAGAACATTAAAGTTTCCCCTATAGACCCCCCTGGGTGGCTGGGTTCTTCAAAGTGCATGAGCTGGAATTTTAAGTTAGTCTTTTAGTATCTTAGGGAAACCTTTTCAAACTGTAAAGATGCCGCAGTCTCCTGCCTGGTGTGAAATCCTCTATCCGGTGTTATTTGCTTATCATTGGGGCGCATTTATCAGCGGGAGACGGTTTAATTAAGGATTCTAGACACAGGGTTTCCAACATGAAGCAGGATTTACTATCTGAATTTATCCCCTCCTTATCTGTGATATCAGAAGCAGCTTCATTAACCAGCAGCAATACCAGAGATGTTACAGAGAAATTTTTACAAATATTTTCCTAATCTTATTGTCCTCAGAAAAGTGTTCCAACCCCTTTAACCGTTTTTAGATTCTGACTGACTAAACCATGTATCTGTAAGTTATGTCTTGGAACAACATGAGTGCTGCTTGCTTTCAGTCCCCTTAACAATAAGTCAAGTGCACACAGTCCCATTCTTAGGAAACAGAGTGCGCCTGTAAGTTGTGGAGACATTTGCAGGGTTAGGTTTAGAAGAGAACATGTTTAGCTTTGAACATCTCCGGGAGCTTTGAACAGGCAAAAATACGGTAATTAATTGATTATGATTATTGATTAAGAACTGTAGATTCACAGCTTGGATTTAAGAATCTTATCTCCACAACAACTAAGAGTGTTTTCCCAACCCAGAATGCCCTGCGCTATAGGCCACTTCCTGCTTTTGGAGCGGTGTCCCATCTGCTTGGCATATGCATTCAAAGCATGATGGAATGAATAGCCCCAATAAAGAGATTTTAGCAAAAGATATATTTAGAACGACCCAGTCAAAGTCCAGACATAAATCCTATAGAGCAGTGGTCCCCAACCCCTGGTCCGTGGACCGGTACCAGTCCATGGACCAATTGGTACCGGTCCGCGGCGCAAGAAATAATTAAATATTTCCGTGTTACGTATTATTTGAGTCTGGAGCATCTTTTATTTTGAAAATCCTGCAACCAGATTCTCTCGGTTACTTGTGCGCCAACAGCAAAGGGGGAAAAGAGACACATCGCCGTTACGCATTTCTGCACCCCCCCCGTCAAGAGAATTGCCGGACTCTGTATGGATTGCGTGCAACCCCCCCCCACCCCCCCTCTCCGCCGAAAAATTTCACAGTCTCAACCGGTCCGCGGCACAAAAAAGGTTGGGGACCACTGCTATAGAGAATCTGTAGCAAAGCTTGAAAATGTATGCTTAAAAACAAGTCTCAAAGCATTTAACTGGAGTTGAGCTTTTTTGCAGAACTGAAAGGACCAAAGTTCTAATCTCTAGATCTGCCAACCGGGTAGAGACGTATACAACAAACAACCTGCAGGTGTAACTGGAGAGAAAGGAGAGAATCCAAATGCACACCACGCTTTGCCAGTTTTATTTATAAAGCATTTGAAATTCATGTGCCACTTTACTTTTACCTCACAATTATGCTTTTGTGTTGGTCTACCATATAAAATCACAGTGAATCGCCAAACGTTTTCGGCTGAAATGTGATAAAATGTGAAAAAGATTCAGGAACTGTGGGAATACTTTCACAGAGCGTCGCAATTCAGGCTGAAAACCTAAGAAAAGAAAAGAAAAATGTAGGACAATTTGCAACCACTGACGATGCCAACATAGAAAAACCCTCAAAATTTAACAGGAATATTTTAAATGATGAATCTTAGATGAATACAAAAATAATAAAAACAAATTAAGATTGTATGTTATCTGGTTTCAATTCACTAGTTAAGCGAATGTGAAATGACGTTTTGAAGAGCAGCGAGAAAGGAAATGAAATTAGACAGTTTGATGGGAAATAAATCTGGCTGTTTAGTCGGACCAGAGAGCGGCAAAAACTGCCTGAAATGCATGCAGTCAGTTCAATTAGCAGCTGCCCTAACTGGAAACAAAGTCGAACTACAGTAGAAATTATGTTTACCTCAGGGAATGTGTGAATTATTATTTTAAAACTAAAAAGCAGAAGATAGCCTTTTGCTGAAAGCATATAAAAATGGTCTAATAAGACCAAACTTTTCCTCTTCTAAAGAAACACTTGTGATCGCTGAGCATTTTGAAGAAAAAAAATAGCAACTCCTGTGCCATCGCACCTTAATAAATGTTGAATGTGTTTGTGAATATCCTCGAATGCCATACAGTACAGCTATATAAAGTGGATGTAAGCACTGCAAATTTCTAAAACAGTCAAAGTTGTATAAAGATGCTGAATATGGAATGAGCTCTATGTAGGTCAATAATATTCTGCCATACATAATTCAGTTCATCTCTCATTATAAAATATTCTGTTTTCGCACAATAGATAAAAAAAGGGTGAAGCTGCTAAGAAGTTCCCTAAAAGCAGCAGGACTCTATTTCTGGAAGAATGTTTGTGAATTGCAGATTATTTGCTGAAGATGCTGGAAGAACGGAAAAGATGCAGCAACTATCCCACAAATAAAAGCAACGATGAACGTTAGATTTGTTTAAAGTAAGGGATCTATTCAGAATGAATGAGCTGTCAATGTCTTACTTCCAGTAGACAGCTCTTTTAGCTCATAGTCAAAGACCAAAGTCAAGTAAAAATGTGATATAGCCACGTTAAACCAACTCCAAAATTTAATACCATAGTAATATATCCAAACCATCATGTACTTTAAACTGTGTGGATGTTCCATCTGAAAAAAAAGGCAAAGCAAGGCTTTAAAAGATAAAGTTTCAGACATTTTCCACCATGCCATTCCGATAGTTTAAATACCATTTAGCTGAGATGGAAGTCCAGTGGATTCACCTGTTAGCAGATTTTTCTGTGGAACAAAACTCCTAATTATTTGCAGAAAATTAGCCTATTTGCAGATATTCTTTCAGAGAAAAAAGGAATATGTAGTTTGAAAAACTGAAGTACCTAGGCAATGCTACTTGATGCGCTATTAGCTAGTGTTTGCAAAGCATCCAATCCAGGAGCACAAATCATCTTCTTTTACATCACTTGGCGGTAACCCAATCGTGGAGATAAGGAACACAGTGGGTGTTAGCTTCTGTGGCAGCACTAAGATGGTTTCCACTAATTGTATATTTGGTGTATGATCTGTTAAAATACACAGGTACTATGATTTTTAGAAGGCGTTTCAAGTTTTAATGGATTTCAGATATTTGCGGTGGCTGTGGTCCATAACTCCTGAAAATACCAAGGGTCCACTACAACTTATGCTAACTTCCTCAACCTGTTGCTGAGTTGTCAGTTACCGTATTTTCCGCACTATAAGACGCACCTAAAAACATTAAATTTCCTCAAAAGCCAAAAGTGCGCCTTATAACCCGGTGTGCCTTATATATAGACCAATATTGAGCCACAACAGGTCTAGCAACTACGGTACGCAGCTGCCGACTTCATTTTCCTCGTAGAAGAAGCGCACAGTGCATGCTGGGATGTTGTCAAAAAAGTTGTCAAAAAACTGGTTTGTTAATAAAGTTTGACTGACCTATCTACCCATAGACATGTCTATGTATCTACCTACCCACCTAATAATCAGGTCGTCTGCAGGTCATCTAGCATGACGTTCTCCATGAACATGCTGTGCGCGAACGGAGAAGGGTGACCATCGTCCGGCCACGCCCCATTCCAGTCGCGGAAGGCTCTCCTCGCGACCGGAATCGGACTGTTTTGTTGACATTCTTCTTGTCAACAAAGTAGCTTTAGACATTTATCTGGGGAGCTTCGGCTAGAATTACCAAGGGACCAGCACCTATACATTTAAAGCCGTGGGGGTCAGTGGAAGAGAGACAGAGACTGCGGCGGCAGCATGTCGGTTGGTCTGTGCTAACCAGAAAGCAGTTGGGCACAATTTCGCAACACCAAAACCGTGAGTGAAACAATGACTAGTGCAGACTGCTATATATAGTACTCAGGACCAATTTTTTATTATTAAACATCCATATTTGTATTGAATGGAACAAATCATGTCCCGTTCAATACCGGACAGGTGGCAACATAACTGTGGCATCTATTCTATGCACCTTATATATGAAAAAAGTTTTAAAATAGGCCATTCATTGAAGGTGCGCCTAATACTGTACTAATACTGTGCGGAAAACACAGTATTTAGATGAAGAGATAGTTTTTACCAAAACCTTCCCTTTGACTTTCTTCATCAATAGAAAGTCAGTGTTTTTTCACATAGATGCAAAGCTGACTTAAAATTTGTATTAAGACAAAATGGTGGTGATAAAAAATATTTCCAAAACAATATGTCAACAGTCGATCATTGCATGTAGTCTTAACCAATATCCAAGACATTTTGGCACTACACCATTTACATTAAGTAGCACACCTGCTAAGCTACAATATTTTGTTCACAAACATTTTGAAATGCAAGTTCAACATTTATTTGTTCAATAGGTCTGTCACCTATTATTGATGCAGGTGACAGACGTAGGAGGAATTGTTCAGGATTTTTGAAGTGGCGTTGTGTTCAATGGTTACAAGCAGTCAAACTCATATCATTTTCTTTTTCTCTCCATTTAAATACCAGTTGATTGGTCCTGGAGTCTGAAGTTACCAGCTAGTTCAGAAACAGGCGAGACCAAATTCTACTTTCTCCACACAAAGAAACAACCAGTGCAGTATAAAAATAAAGAAATTAGCATTCATTTAAACTGTTTTAGGAAGCTTCCTACCTCCCTTTTCTGTGCACAAATGTTGAGGAAGGGTTATTTTTATAGGTTTGTGAAAATAATGTAATAAAGCACTCTGACGTTTTTGAGAATTGGGTTGCTTTCACAGGGCTGTTAGTATAACCTCAACTAATCTTGATCTATTTTATATGCAAAGGGAAAAGAGTTATCTGCTCTCTACTGACGATAAGATAGAATGAATTAAAATCTTACCTTTGATTGTCAAAATTGATGTAGCCTACACCAGAATACACTCACTGCGCCAATGAGTTCATATGTCTGTTTGTAATAACACCGTTTTATTGCAGGGTAAGCACTTGTTGGTCACTGCCATTTGATTTTTAATAAGAACTCTGTGTGATTTTAGAATGTTTACCGTTCTTATGAAACCTTTTTAGTGTTCATTGCTCATTCAGATTCAAATCTAAATCAAAAGTCATTTAATTGCTTTGAAAAATAAAGCAATACATTTTGGTGGCAGAATGATCATATCAACAAAAATCAATGAATCATACCACAAGCTTCATAACAAAACTTGTTTTTTGTTTTGTTGAGGGTCTAATCAAAGAACAGGAACACAATAAATGCACTTTTTTCCCACGATTAAAAAAAAAGATGGTGTCTCCATCCCTTCTCCTAATGAAGTCTCATATGGAAATGTTACGCTGCAAAGAGGACAGAAAGAAGGGAGGAGGGATCTGCGGAGGAAAATGAAAACTGCACATCTTAATGTACACCATTATCTGGAACTCATCTCTGTCTGCATTATCAAAAGACACCGAATCATCACAATGCGGAACGCCGAAACCAGCTTTGTACGTTTTTTTTCTTCTTTTCAATTACTCACTGCATGTCAGTTCACGTTGGAGGCAAATCTTTGAAATGTGTGCAAGTTCCACTTCTAAGCGTTGGAAACGCCACACGCACATTGTGTGTCATTTTTTTTCCCTGGCAAACAGAGAAATTCATTTCCACACTAAGTCAGGGAGCATTAGCGAAAGCATGAAAAGGGAGAGTAAGAGTTTATGATGCTATCGCCTGCGTAATGTTTGCTAGGACTTTTCAACGTGGTGCGTTAGCGTTTAGCAACACATGTTCTTTGATTGCAACCAGCTCAGTCAGCTTTGAAGGGAAAAAAAGGATCAATATTGCAAATGAAATGAGATGCTTGATGTTCTCCAGCAGCAAAATGTTAATTTTTTTATGGGGGGTTTACAGAAACTAGCATCATCTGTGAGGGATCGGCTCAGATGCTCCCTCTGTTGTTTTACAACCACAGATCATTTGACAGTTTTGTAGCAGGGATTAGCAGGCAGTCACTAAGTGCGTTAGATTTTCTTGGTCCACTATGTTCTGTTAATTCCTTCATTCACTTTTAGATTTTCTTGGTCCACTATGTTCTGTTAATTCCTTCATTCACTTTTACAGGCTGATGGAGCAGCAGCACTTTTGCTGAAAAAATGACTTCAGAGGGGAGTTTTGTGGAGCTGTTAAAAGTGGTCAGTATGCTAACTGGAGTAGAAATTTTTGAGGAAAAACAATAACCTACACTGAGTGACCTATAGATGAACTAACAAAGTACATCACACTACACAGAACATTTATAGAGTAAGACATGGTGTTGGCAGTATCATGATACGAGAATACTTTTTATTTTTATTTTTTAAATAAGTAAATTTACATAAAAATGTCAAAATTTGCACAAAAACATACAGACAGAACCATAAATCAATTGTATAGACAGCTTATCAGCAAAAAAAAACTAAAGTTGATTTGGGGGTTAGTTGAATTTTAAATCCCAATGCGCCTCCTGGTGGCAGACATTATACAAAATCCAAAAATGATTATTTACTGTAGGTGCTTGAAGCACTTATGTTATCATTTATAATAATATTGGGGTAAGAATCTTACAAGGTTTTTCAAAAAGGGAAAATAATATAATTAACAAAACCAAGAAAAAGTTTAATTTAACACTTTAAAACAGTCACAATGGTTTTAGCCAGGGGTAGATTTTTATTGAAAATCTTTTTAAGGACATAAACCCTCATTGGAATTTTATTTTATTTTTTTAAATACACAGTCCAGTCACATTAATGTGACCACCACGTACTTTCCACTTCAGAGTTAAATAACCAATCACAGAAGGCAGGTGGCAGCACAGTGCAGTTGAGCGTATATAAAGGGTGTGTGTGGGCTTCGGAAAACATTTCAATCGTTGGCGTAATGCAGAAACGAAGCGATTTATCCGACGTCCAAAAGGGCATGATCATTGGCTTTCGGGCCGAGGGTGGAAGCATTTCCGAAACGGCTGAGTTTGTGAACTGTTCGCGTGCCGCCGTGGTAAAAGTGTACCGTGCATGGCAAAATGGGACTGTCCAAAATCAACGACGTGGCAAATGTGGTGCACCACGGGCCATAGATGACAGAGGCGAACGACGGTTGCGGAGATGCGTTCGGGCAGATAGACGGGCTACCGTTGAGCAACTGACCACTAAAATGAACCAAGGGGCTACCACAAGTGTCTCCCAAACCACTATTCAGCGAACATTGCTGCGTCTGGGCCTCCGAAGCAGACGCCTGGTTCGTGCACCTATGCTGACTGGTGTTCATCGACGACGAAGGCTAGAATTTGCACGCCAGTACAGCAGCTGGACGTCCACTGAGTGGCGACAGGTAGCGTTTTCAGATGAATCGCGTTTTATGCTCCATCGGACAGATGGACGTTGGCGTATAAGGCGTGAAACCTCTGAAAGGAACCACCCTGCAACCATTGCAGGAACGGTCCAAGCTGGAGGCGGGAGCATTATGGTCTGGGGAATGTTTTCCTGGCATTCTCTGGGTTCACTGATTATTGTGGAAGGCACGATGGATCAATACAAGTACGCATCTGTCCTTGCGGACCATGTCCACCCCTACATGCGCATTGTTTTTCCTCAGGATGATGGCATCTTCCAGCAGGACAATGCGAGGTGCCATACAGCTGCCAGTGTACGTGCGTGGTTCGAAGAGCACCAGGATGAGTTTACCGTCCTCCCCTGGCCAGCAAACTCACCTGACTTAAACCCAATCGAGCATCTGTGGGACCATCTCGATCGAGTTGTTCGCGCCATGGATCCTCAACCGCGTAATCTAGCGCAGCTGGCCACGGCATTAGAGTCGGCATGGCTCAACATCCCAGAGAAGACCTTCAGGGACCTAAGTGACTCTCTTCCTGCACGTCTCGTAGCAGTTCGCTCTGCGAAAGGTGGTTATTCTGGCTTTTGACAGATGGTCACATTAATGTGACTGGACTGTGTATGTTTGTTTTGTTGGTTTTTTGCTTATCATAATAGCATTTAGTGAACATAAACAGCACCTCAAGGCAAATCAGACAATCTGAAGTACTGAAGTTTGTGTATTTCTTTGCTTTTGTTTTCTAATTTATTTACCATTTTCAGTGTTATTCTGTTGTTTCACATGATAAGTAATATTTCTAAGTGTTTCAGTTCATAGTAGGGACATGTGTCACAAGTTCTGCCAGAGAAACTAGAACTGGTTATGTGTGCTGGTAGCTTAGCACACTTCCAGATATCTGAAAAAAAATACATGAGCTGCTTGCATAAACACCTTGTTTTGAAGTAATAAAACAATGAGCCTCAGTGTTATATGAACAATCTGCCAAGCAGCATGTAGTAATGTCATCAACCTTTTAGTGACTCAGCAGGAAGCAGAGAAAAATGTTTTTCAGACTCATTCATTTATAGGTAGAGATAAAAAGTACTTGTTTTTCCATCTTCTTTTGGAATATTAAACTGCAGGCACCTTTACTTAAAATATAACATCAGAAAAATAAACCTACCATGTACTTTACTCTTAATTTCAGTCTTCAGCTACAAACACGGGTATGAACGTAAATGCATGATCTCACCTTGCAAACATTAGTAGCGAGTTGCTAATACTCTGCTGATGGGAGAATCTATTCCTGTAATGGGGTGTGAATATACCGCTGACCTGCTACACTGCAGCGGATGTGCTGCTGCGATACAAGCAGCATATGTGCAAAGTTAAATAAGACAATGGATCAAAAGGAAAATGTCTCCATTAAGCTGAGGTTAGATATTCAGAAGCCCAGCCAGATGCCTGGAAAGATTCCTCTTCCTGCTGCCGCTCGGGGAGCAGACCATGACGAGTTTTACAGTTATGAGGGAAAACCTAATGAGTCTCGGAGGGCTCGGAAGAAGGAAGGCTTGTTCCATAATTCCTTGAAAGAGCTGCTTGCACAGATGATACGCCTCCTGTGAGTGGGGAGATTTCCAAACTTGCTCATTTTCTCTTCTTTTATTTCGTTTAGGACCTACTTTGCTTTGCTCTTGAGTGAACTTTGTATAAAGTGCGAGAACACTTTTAGGGCCATTAAAAATCTAAAACCCCTTTTGTGGCTCCTGTTTTTTATTTGTAAGCATTTAATTATTTAATTTCCCATCAACTTTACTTTGCAAACTTATGGAAATATATTCTTTTCTGCTGACCTGTGAAAGGTCATCTTGACTTCAATTAGATCCATGAATAATTCTTCAATCTTTGATGCGTCTTTAACTGAAGTGATTGAAATGATCAGCTGAAATACTGCATCCTATAGGTGACATATGTTTAGGGTAGTGGCAGCATCATGCTTTTCAAATTTCTTCATGAGAGTTCTCAAAGTTGAAGTAAGTAAAGACGGACTTATATGTATGCCACAATTTTCTTTCTATTTCCTGATTAGAGGTGAACCACAAAAAAAACATAAAAATCTGAAGTAGTGAGAATACTATTGAAAGGCACTGTATGTGTGCAATTCATTTTTTCTCATGCCCCTTTAAGTTTGACAGTTTATGATCTGGAAAATTGTATTTTCTAAGTTTTAAAACGACCAGGCATGACCTTTATGAATGATTGCATTTATAGGCAATGTATATGCAAAAAAAAAAAACCTCACTAATGACTCCAGGAACTAATTAAATAGTCATGTGGTATGTATATCCCACATTTCCTTTTGCTGGAGCCTTCATTACATGACTGTCAAGAGTTTAATTACGAGAAGGAGATTAAACTGATTTCCTGGATTATCAAATATTAAAGCACCCAGTGTGACCATTTCTCTTGGCCCTAATATTTCCTAATAATAACTTAACTTCTGGGAGATATTTTTAGAGATATTTTTCTAGAGAAAAGTTAGGCTCAAAATAATACATAAAAACAGGCAGATTGGCAAAGCTTTGAACTGGAGCTAGATAAGTATAAGAAGGTACAACAATAGTTGTATCACTGCTGACGTGAACACAGTTTGGACAGCAGTGGAAAGTCCTCCAGTGCCTACACCGTATCCCATGACAAC
The DNA here is from genome assembly GCA_033032245.1 of Poecilia picta. Taxonomy (NCBI): domain Eukaryota; kingdom Metazoa; phylum Chordata; class Actinopteri; order Cyprinodontiformes; family Poeciliidae; genus Poecilia; species Poecilia picta. The sequence goes on along the minus strand of CM065363.1, from coordinate 24,977,699 downwards.
ATATAGAATTACAGTTAGCAATATTGTTGAGCGGGCCTGAAACCGATACACAGGTGATCTCGTATATCCGGGCGTGTACGTGCACACACACACACACACACACACACACACACACACACACACACACACACACACACACACACACACACACACACACAGAAAGAGAGAGCCTTTTTCACTTTTACTTCTCCGTGCACCCGGCTCTGGGAAATTAAGGCTACTAAGAATGGCACACAGGTGCTAAATTTAGCAGGAAGAGCCAAGGTGTCAGGCCATTACTGGGGCAGGAAACTATGGAGGTGAGGAGAGATTGGGGGAGAGTTGAGGGAAGGAGGGAGGAGAGACTCGGTAGCAGCAAATTAAGATGCTAAACATTAGTCCATGAATCATTAATTCAAGGGTGGAATTACATTCATGCTAATTATGCACTGTAAGAAGTTAAGTAGCTTCATTAATATGACCCTAAGTTATTTTATTTGCAAAAAATGGAGGATTAGATTCCTATTCTACTCAGGCTTTTTATTTAACAAAAGTACAGAAGTTGTGAAATTAAAGTGCTGTGAGTATTATTATACCATAGCATTACTTTACAGGATGTCCATGCACTTCTGTCAAGCTAAATAAATACAAAAGATATTTTGTTTAGATGTTTATGGAATGAAAGACTTGCCATTTAAACCTGGATTTATTTCCTCTCCACTGATTCATGTAGATGTTATATGTGATACACTATCACCTGTTCCAGATCTACCAAATCTTTTGTCCAGTATCAATTAAAGTCAGTCATACCTCATAACCACGACATGAACCATTTCGATAGACAGGGACTGGATTGTACAAAGTAGGAAGTGATCTGGGCCTATTTGTCTCATAAAGCACCTTACCTCGATTTTTGCTATGAATTATTACTACACAAATAAACTAAATATTGAACGACATTACTGTGAATTTAATTGCTGAAATGACAGGAACTAAAACAAAATGATTCAACTGAACTGAGCTGAATTAAGACTGACTGAACTGGGTTATATTAAACTGCTTCATTAAACTGAGTAAAGCAGTTCAGCAGTTGTTAAAGCAGTTGTCTTCAGTCTGGTGAACACATTGATAAATTGCCTAAAAATTCAAACTAAACTTAACTAAATTTCATTGAATTCAAATTCAACAATACTTTATGATTTCCAGAGGCAAATTAAATGTAACTCTTGTTATCTTCAAAGAGTTGTTGCAGATGCTGCTGGCTGTGACCAGGATGATCTCATGTAGCAGTTTGTATTGAATTAAAGTGAACTTTAACTGAATTATCAAAATGAGTCAAACTGAATTAAACATATTTCTCTTGAAAAGAACTGGATTGAATGAAAGTCTGGACTGAATTAAAACGGACTACATCCATCCATCCATCCATTTTCCTACACCCTTGTCCCTTAATGGGGTCGGGAGGTGCTGGTGCCTATCTCCAGCTAGCGTTCCGGGCGAGAGGCGGGGTTCACCCTGGACAGGTCACGGACTACATTGAGTTCACTTAAACTGAACTGAATTAAATTAATTAGTTCACTTTGATGAAAACATCAGTTGTCAGTGATGTACAGTGCAGGCCTGTCAAAATCAGCAATAAATCAATTTATAGCTTTATAAAACTCAACATTTTCCAATTGCATGATTTAGCGTTGTTCTCTTTTCTTCTTGCTTTGGTCTTAACTAGCCTTTATTTTGAAGGACAATTTTGTTTACAGAGACTCCATAATTCATTTTATTTGTCATTTCTGTGGTTTTGTTTATATATTTTGGTTATTTGAAATGTATTCCAGCTCCAGTGTTAAATGTTCATTAGAATTAAAAGTTTATTGATATTTGAGAATGAGTTCCTGCATTATTATTACCATTATATTACTTGAAAACTGTCTCAAATCAACAATATTATTAGAATAACTTCTGGGACGATTCATCGTTCTACAAACTCTGTTCTCATACAGTGGACTTATGATAATTATTGTAATTCCAGGTTAGCTGGATAATGGTGGGACCAAACACAAACAAACTAAAATCTGTAAGTCACTGGTTTGATTTCCTGACCAGGAAAATGGAAAATAAAGAAGGCGCTATGGGGCTAGTGAGTGATTAGTACAGTCCTGCTCTATTCTTAGTGTGAGGTAAGGTGCCCTTGAGCAATACACAAATCCCCCTCCCAGTTGCTCCCTGGGTGCTTTACCCATAACTACCCACAGCAGTGGTGTTTAGCTTAATTGCCTTATGCTCATAGTGTCTGCACATTTTCACACCAGTTTAAACGTAGAAGTCAAACTTATGTGAATGTAGCTGCTGCAAGCAAAATGCAGATTTGACTCTTTTCTCTTAGTTGGCAGGAAGTTGGCAGTACCATGACACTGAGCATTTATCTTCAGTTTAAGTATCAGAAAGACCGTCTTTATTGAATTTTAAGCCTTTAAGACTAAAGCTTGACGTGTTTAGAATTTATCCGGCACTCGCTTAAAAACACACACACACACACACACACACACACACACACACACACATTCTGAGTTTGTTTTTTTTTCCAACAAATGTTCAACCTTTAGCTTTTGCAAACCATCAGGGTTAGCATAAAAACAAAAATAGTCCAGGGAAACCCCAACTTATGCATTATGAATACATATACCGCTATCCTCAGATTTAGTTGCCTTTTGCCTACCAAAAAAAAAAACATAGGGTGTTTTATAATGCATGACTTTTAATGTTGTGTTAGTGGCGAGGTCGGCTGCGGAGATGATTAGCTCTGATAAGAGATAAAATTCAGGGAAGCTTTTAGTCGGACAGCAAGTCTGTGGAGGCAGAGGGAGGAATGCTGATGGAGGGATGGAGAGAGGAAGGAGTGGCTAGCAGGATGCAGCTGGGGCCCCGGCTGTGCTGAACGGGCAGCAGCCAGGTCTGATGGATTACACCGGCCCTCTCCTGGGTAAACGGACACCGCCGCCCCTCCCCTCTTAACAACGTCTCAGCCTGTATCGTCATTGAAACGTCTCCAAAGATGGAGGTGAACACGGAGCTGAGCCACTTAATCTGCAGGGGCTACACTTCTCCCACGAGCGGGCGGATTATTCCAGAGACCCCCGCAAATGATCCCCCCCTTTTCCTAACTGAGTCAGATTTCTCTTCCATTTGAAACGACTTGCGTGCAAAACGCCGCTATCACCTTTAAGCCGAAGATGGAAAAACAAGACGATCCATTTGTTCATTGATTCAGTCAAGACTAATTGCCAAGAAAAGAGGCCATATTGTTTTCATAGAGATCTTTTTGTTGTTGTTAGCGGTGCTGCTGGCAGCGCAGTGACTCCTGGGCCGAGGGCCTGGCATGTGGCATGTCAGGTTGTAACATCAGAGATCGCCCCTGCTTCCTCTGTTTCTGCGTCTGACCGATGCGTTTCTCTTGGCTCCAGGAGCCCCTTCAAAGAGGACTGTGTTTAAAAAGGTCACGCTGCTTAAGAGTGTACTCTCGCTAAATAAATAATGAGGACTGGGAATGTACAAGAGCAAAGCAGTGCAAATTAAGCCCCTTCACCCATTAAACACACTGGGATGCACTTTCACGTTTCCTCTCAACAGGGTGGATGTCGAGGAGCCATCCTCACGTTTCGCAGGTACAAACCGAGTCCTCGGAAAAAGTCCTTGACATTTTCTGAACTACTTCATCAAGCTTTGAAGCCAGATAATCCCCCCAGTCATGCTTCTGTCAGAGCATTTGCCTGTGCTGAGCTGCTGAGATGCAATCAACACAAACAGCAACTTCGTCCATCCCCCATCCAACACTGCAACCCTACTTTAATTAGAGACTAGATGTTCAATAAGGGTTTTTTAGAAGTAAAATGAGCAGTGGAACTAGATCATTTAGCCAACAGCAACAGTGGTTCATAATATTTTGATTTTATATTAGGTTTATTGGCAAAATATACAAACTGGTAAAGGGCAATGCCACAAATTTCACTAGTAATGAGTACCATGGTCTCATAATTGTTCATTTCCGTCATGAGAAGCCCCTTTGCTGCTTACCAGACTAATCTTTCGCTGAATTGAGCCAGACCAACTTCAGGTAGCATTCCTCACAAAATTGTATTTATTTATCAGTTGTCCCTTAAACATATTCATAATTTTGCATCTTTTTCTTAAATTTAATTAAAATGTTTCAGCATAAACATTGCTTTTATAAATTATTATCCAATTCACACTTAAGTTCTTAAAGCATACAGTATTGGACTCTTGGGAAGGTGTTTCTGCAACAACATTTAAAAGTAATTGGTTGACTTGATTTTATTTAAGAATAGCAGCAATTAAAGAGGGAGGAATACAAATGCAAGTAATGCTTTTTAGATTCTTCTTTTTGTGTTGCTCTCAAAATATACTGAAATGCTTAGTTGTATTGGGAAAATACGTGAAACATTTAAAGGCACAGTAGGTACAGTAGCTAGGTCTTTCAAAGGCGGAATAAGACATGAGTAAAGCCTCCCTACATACTGCTCCTATTCTAAGAGATTCAATCAATGGAGAGCTTGGCGTGGCTGTGAGCTCTCGCTGTAGGAGCGATAGTGTCGGCCGGTTGATTGTGTGTCCGTTGAGTCACCTGGCCCTGCGGTGCCAAGCACTCACCAGATTCCTGAGAAGCACATCCAATGACCTGAAAGAGGATACGTTGAGAACCACAAAGGAAGGGCAGCTTTGTGACGAGAGCAACGGGAAGTAAATGAGAAAAAGCATCGGCGAGAAAATCTGCCTCTGTGAGTCTCATTGTGCTAGCCCGAAGTTCCTGAAGGTCTCGTTTACCCCGGGGTCATGAGTGGCCTCTGGGCTTGTACTTGCAAGGATTCTACATTTAATCATCCAAGTAGGAGCTTAACAAGGAGATCCCTTCACCGTCTTTATTAAAGATATTGAATTACGGAGAGATTTTCATTTCTGCCATGGATTTCCAATCCCGCACCCTCCCTCTTTATCCTACCCCATAGGAGGCGATATGTGTGATCAAGTAGCGAGTAAACTGATGGAAAATAATGACTTAGTGTTGCCGGACTGGCCTTTGGGCAGAGATTAAGGAAATGAAAAAGAGTTCACGGAGTTATTCATGCCTTTCTCCCAGTCTCATTATCGACCACACACCAGAGGGGATGACACTTCAGCTCTCAGCACCTGCGTCCTCACAGCCGCGCAAGCTTTGCCTCGGCTCCCAAACAACGTCAGGATGGAGAAAATTAAAGCTGTAACTGAAAGAGGCAGGGGGGTGGTGGCGGCAGGAGGGAAAAGCTATAACAGAGGTGCTCGGAACAAGTCTGAGCTCAATTGACTGACTGCTTGAATGCCAAGTGCACGTCCACAGAGGATGTTGAAGCATGTTGCTGCACAGCGGCTTCGCTTCTCTCCGTCACGTTGCAGATGTCGGTGTGTCTTATTGGGATTTTTTTGTGACAGAAAAATAACAAGCAGACGTTGTGAGGTGAAAGAAAAATGATACATGGTTTCCAAATTATTTTAAAGGTCTTCAATCTTGCTTTTTTGCACATTCCTCACTGAAAAATACTGTAGGATTTGATTAGAACTAAAAATAGACAACAGTTCTCTTATCCAGTATATTGCCGTACAACAGATTTTTATCTGGGTCATTTTGACACATTGATTTGATTTGATCTAAACTGCAGCATTGGTTTTATGCTTAAAGTCTTTTTCAGTCTTCAATATGTTTTCTTCCTGTTGTTCTGTATTACACTGAAGGTTGTAACATTGTATTTAATTGACGTCAAATACTATACTATATATAAATTATACACACACTTGCTTTTGGTCAAGGTTTTGCTAACACTCAATTAAACTAAGTCAGTATGCCAGTATATATTTTTTAAATTTCATTTGACTGAAGCACACTTCCAGTTTCGAGAACCTGGAAGTGGTTTTGATAGAGCAATACTCATAATGATGGCAGAAATTATGGCACCATTTCAAAACCTGGAGAAAGGTAGGCATGGAATGATACAAAAAAATGACAATGGAGCAAAATGACCAACACCTGTGCTACTTTATGTGAAAGTATCTTCAATTCTAATACACAGAGATGAGATAAAAGATTTGCTAGTTGGTGGCATCTGAATCTTAATCTGTCACAATACAAGCAATAGTCAATCAACTAATCACAAGATAAGTTAAAACGTGATTGATAATTCCCATTCTGATGAATAATATTTTTGGGGGGCCAATCTTGTTTAGAGACTCACCAAACCAATTCATTTATCCTTTTAGGTATGTGTGGTTTTTATTTTTGTTATGATTTTTGTTTTAGGTCCTTATTTTTTCTGATATTCAAAATATCTTCAAGTTCCAATGTTAAATGTTCTTTACAAAATTAAACTGTGTTGATCTTTGATAGAGTAAAGTTGCATTATAATGCTACTATCATTATGTTATTTGAAAAATGTCTCAAATGAACCATATTATTATTTATTGTAATAATTTTTGGGGCAATTTTGTTTTTTTCAATTTTCTTGGTTCAGTAAAATTTGTTATTGTGACAGGCCTGTCTGTAACCCTCGGAAATTCCCCAAATCTCCACAACCAACCGAAACTTAAAATATACACTAGAGTTTGGAGATAAAATGTAATGAAGTTCAAGAAGTATGATTATATTTAGAAAGGAATTTTATGTAGACTTTAACTGAAATGAGTATTTTTTAACAAGTATGAAAGCATTGTTTTAGTGGGTTTGTTTACAGCACACCAAAATGACCTTTGACCAAGCACCTTCTGCTCCATAATTTCAGCAAGCAGAAATCTTGAGATATTTTTGCGTAGGCTGGCTTGGTTTAAGATTGAGCTGCTGCGTCTACTCCCCCACACGACAGAAAGTCTTCTCCCGCCGCATCTGTGGTTTCAGTTTACACATAAATACTCCTGGTGTGTGCTGCGTTATGGGGCGGCATCCGTTGTGATGATTGTAGTTTTTGTTCTGCAAACATTTGTCAGAGGCAAAGCAATTCCGGAGGCAGACGGCTTGGTAACTCTGAATGTGTGTGGATAAGAAAAGAGGAGAGAAAAAAAAAACTACTGCTGGGGAAAGGGGCGTCTGTAGAAAACTTAAATGGTGCTCAGAGATATAAAACTAGAAAGATGACAGCTGGATGAACATTAGCTTCATGGAGGATGTTTCCATATGCAATGCATTGTGCATTGTAACTGCGGGTTTTGAGTGAAGTATTAAAAATGCCCTACTGACACGTTGTCATCACATGAATACGCATTACTGAGTGTGCTGATTGTGCATTTTTTCCTTGCAGTGTGAAATAAGCAAGGATGGGGGAGATCATAGCTCCTCAAATTAAACCTTTAGCACCAACGGCTCTAATTACATGTGGTGAAAACCCCCCCAAAAAAACAGGACAGCTAAAACTCACACATTCAGACAACCATCTCTGGATTTTATGTGGAATATTTTGTCTTCCATCTTCCTTTTCTGGAGGGTTCACAGCCTTTCAAACTGACACCAAGTCATGCAGCAGCTGTTTGAAGTAAAAATAATCTGATCTACCTCCCTGGTCTCACAGTGGACTGTGAATATTTGTATTCAAACGTGAAGATTTCTTCTTAAAAACAGTAATGTATTTCTTCAAAGTCAAAATTGTGGAAACTAATTTAGGATATGGCTAGATATGTCCTCTGCCCCAAGTTATGGTGCAGTGTTTTATTCATGAAGAGCTACGCTTTTATGTAGGGGAAAACGTGCTAAAGTCCTGATCATGATTTCACTGTGATTGATGTGTTTGTCCAATCGCCTGCCCCTATTCAAACTAATGTTATTGTTTAGGGCAGTATTTTTCAACCTTTTTTGAGCCAAGGTACATTGTTTTAATTGAAAAAATCACAAGGTACACCACCAAACAAAAATGTAAACAAAGATACTCTGTAGCCGCCTATATTACATATATAGTCATTCTTATCAAAGAGTCTTCAATAGGAATGAAATAAACACAAACATTTATTTTTCATATTTTACATTTCTTATTTCAAATTGCACTTAACATGTCCACTTCAAAAATGCACCTAAACAGTGCCACAACACTGTTGTGTGTTATTGTCTTGTTTTAATGTAAAATGCTCTGTACCTACTGCCATCTGGTGATGAGAAAATTACATGATTACATCACTAGTCACTACTACAGCAAAGACACTCAAAGATGGCATTATTTGTAGATAATTAATTAGTTTTCAAAAAATCTTTTAAGACCAATTACCGTATTTTCCGGACTATGAGTGCTTCATACAGGGGCGGGAGCTATAGGGGGGGCGTTTGCCCCCCAGCGGTTGCCCCTCCAGCCCACTAGTGCACCCTACTATCAACCGTACCCTCAAATTTTTTGAACTTCAGTGCACCGGGCTACAGGCCGCTGGTGTCTCTGCCGCTCTCGGTTTCCCATAAGGACCCAGCAGAGGGAAGAAGAGAGCTGAGTCCTAATAACTACTGGATATATTAAGGACGCAGTTCTCCGTCTCCAAATCCGATTTTGTTCACGCCGAGTTTACGTGCAGCGGCTTTATTTCCCTCCTGTACTGCCAGATCGATACTCCTCAACTTAGAAGCTGTATCATAGTTTGAAAACATTTCTCCGTCGTGCATGCTGCTAGGATGTGCTTGTTCTAAATGAAAATTAGCGTGTTCTTCTTTTATTTCCAATTTTGACTTCCAATGATTCACTTCCTGCTAAAGAGCCCCATGGTGGTTGAAGAAAAATACACAGAAAAGCCGCATGTTCAAAGTGTAGGAAAAAAGTAGTAGTTTGTAGTCCGGAAAATACGGTAGGTGAAATCGGATAATTCCCACGGCACACCTGACGAACACTCACTGTACACTAGTGTGCTGCGGCACAGTGGTTGATAAACACTGGTTTAGGGGATGACTGGGAATATGTGCTGAAAATATCAGCTATAGTAACTTCAGCTGGAACTGGATACGCTCCACACAAAATGGAAGTGATTCATTTTCTTCATAGATTTATGCACAAAATTAATTTGTTTTCCTAAAGAGGCAGGTTTTGCTTTAAAATTTGTGGTTTTCATTTACATCTTTATCAGGTTTGGCCCAAGAGAATCATAAGATCTACTTGGATAATGTAGATTTCTTGTTCACTAAAATAATTTTGATGAAACTTTTGCGGACAGACATACTTCCTAAAAAAGCCATATGCAGTCAGACAGAGAAATGTATCCAAAAGTGTATCTCTCTTTTTTGAAAATCGACTGTTTCTTTGCCTGTGCATGTGTGTGTACAAATATACAGCCACATGTCTTTTTTTTATCCTACTCAGTTGCACACTGCTTTGAATATAAGTATGCTATTTTTAATAATGGCATAGTATTTTGTTATGCTGAAAATGTGCCCTTACTGTACAGTGTCTCATTTTTATTTTGGGATTTTTATATTTTATACTACATGTTTTAACTTGAGCATCACTTTTCTGCTGGTGTACCTGAATTTCCCCAGTGAAGGGAAACACATTTTTCTCTATTTTGTTCTACTGAATTAGTTTGAAAAATGTGTAAATTTGACATAACCTAAAATGAATCATATAGTGCTTATGTTCCACCTTGAAACAGATTAACAATATTGTAAAAATCTTTTTCTAAAATTGTGATATCATTTAAGTGTCTGTCTTGCGACCTTTGGCCAAAGACTCTATAAAAAATGAGCACTACAAATTGAAACCTTTATGTAACCAAGCCGCCAAGGTTACTTAAAACAGAATGGTACAACAGCTGCTCCTACTTACACCACACACACAAAAACAACAAAAAAGAAAATCAATGGGTCTTTTAGTTCCACATCAAGTGCTCTCAAAATAATTCCTCCATCTTCACATTTCTGAAAAATTATGTCAAGTAATTGAAAACAAGTATCACTTGAAATCCCTGAAAACCACAAAGAGCAGTCAATGGGTCTGCTCTGAGGCCTCTGTGGCGCATGTTGGAGTAAGACTTACTTCAGTAGAAGCACTTCAGCTGCCATCGCTCTGTTTCTGATGTTGCCTGGATACGGCAGCTCCAGGCTGCTACAGCTTATTTGAACTCAGAGGTTAACCATCTAACTTGGACAACTTGGCCGAGTCGCACTGTTTTTTTTCTTCCTTCATTTGTAGAAGGTGTTGAGGAAATATAATCGTTTCTAGCATTTAGAAAATATAACCATCTTTTAGTGTTTAGTTAGCGGAATCTTTTACTTAAATTTTGAAGAAGTTTGTGTGGGTGCGTTCAATTGGCAGGAAGAGCCATGGCTGGGTTCAAAATATCAAAGAACAAGTGATGGATGGATAAAACCTTTTAAGACGTTGTTAAACAATATATCTGTGGAGGTATAGGCTCCTATCTTTTCAGACATCTTGGGAGGACAGGAGATATTCAGGTCTCAGGAGATAAGGAGCCTTCAGTGAACATCTGGCATGGTAAACTATGGAATGGCAAAACTTCTGAACCTTAAAGCTGTGAACTTTAAACTGTTTAAACTACTAACATCATATAGATTACTCTTAGTATTGCATGCTCTGATTAAAAATGTATTATTTACCTGTAGAATTAAGGTAGTTGGAAAATGATTAGGATGGTTTAATTTTTATACGAATGGTGTAAGCAGACTAGGAATTGTATCTAATTACTTTTTATAGCTATTGTATGAATTTAATATCAGGGAAGATTTGGGAAAAGAGCAGAGAAAAGCACATTACTTTCTGGAAGAGCTGGAGAAACCAGAGTTTCACAGATATTTGTGAAATGCTTTGAAGTGTTTCACAAACAGTATGAAGCCAGATAGTGGGAGAAAACAACTTTAGAATAAAGAAAATCTCCAGAAAACATTATGTGATAAGATGTAACATGACTTAGTGAAATAGCCTGAGTATAGTTTTAAAATTTATAACTTATTCTGGCATATTGATCTGTAAGTGAACTGAAGTATTTAAGAGCACACATCTGCTCTTGTTAGGAGGGAGTACCAGTTATCTTTCTCTTGACTTCACAGGCCATAAAACAGCAGGAATTTAGGAGTCAGATCCTCTTTTCCAAACAAAAAAGAGAAACTTGTCTTTGGTCGTCCGAACAGGTTTCAGGGCGGTACTATATTCAAAAACGGTCAGAGACAGCTTCCAATTGGTCGAACAGAGAAACACCTTATTTGAATAAATTAAAGAAAAAAGGATAAAACTTTCAACACGGAGTAACAAATCAGATTTTGCGCTTGCAATTTCTCCAAGGACGTTCTTGCTTTCTGTTTATCTTTTCCTCTTCTCAGGTAAATTTATCTGTTTGTGCTCTGAGGTTTTCTGATGTTTTTGTGATGTGCTTTTCTGGTGATGGTTTGCATCTGTCTTGAATAAATGCAGATTATTGTGACGCTGTTGTCTCTGCGTGATCTCGGTCCTTGCGCACAGCATTATTCTGAACCCGGGCAGAGAGGATAGAACGAGTAAAGTTTTACAATTTTCCTTTCTTAACAAAGGCTTACATATGACTTGCTTTATTTAAAAAAACAGCCATTTGCAGTCTATCATTTAAACAGTGCCTCTCTATCCCCTCTTTTTGAATTTTATTTTGACAAATGACATAACGGTTTGCCCCGCGGGTTGAACCCGGTTCTACAAAATACTTCAGGTATTTAAGAATGTGCACTTGCAAACATTTCATTTCACTAAATGTGCAGCTCCTTTGTCCTACTGACACTTGAAAGGAGGTGAGGGGAGGAAATGCTTCGGGTGTGAGGGATTTATTTGTCCATGCATCAGCATCTGGGCCGGCCCTGGCAACAGAGAGGCGGCAGAATTCGTAGCCCCGACACAGACCTCCATCTCCCAGAGGCGGCAGCAGCAGCAGCAGCCTGTCAGGAAGATGAAAATATGCCTAGCTTCATTTAGTGCTGTGGGGATCCTGTGGAGAAAGGGAACAGGTAGAGCTAATGGACTACTCCAGGACGCAGCGGGTCTGTCGACTCAGCAACGCCGCCGGCTGTCTCTGCAGCTTGCACCGTTTTTATGACAATTTCTCAGAGACGACGGCAGGGGTATGGGGGGGCTGTCAAGAGGGGATGGAAACAGAGGAGGCGTCACCACGGCGGTGGCCGGGTGGTGCAGGATTTACTGTAAACAAATCAATTTTCAGGGATTTTCCTTTTTAGCATGAACTGTAGATGCTGCACCATGGAGCCTGTTTGTTGTTCCCGTTGCAAGAGTTCAAAACAGTTTGTTCTTTTTAAAAATTCAATTCAAATTTTAATTTCAAGGAAGGGGATGTGAAACTGCAAACTTATCTGAATGACTTCATGGTTCATACACGTGCAGTTCGTAAAGGTTGCGTGTGGGTTTCGCTGGTTTTTCTCTGTTTTGTAATCACACGTCTCTGCCTCTAAGCAGAAGCTGATCTATCACGAGCTGTCAGTCCTCCAGAGCAAGTGAGATCTGAACAACGGCTCCACAGATTGACAGAGAGGAAATTAAACTGCCACTTGTAACATGCTAAGCATATTTGGCTGTATGTTTGTTACCCACTGGCATCACGATTCAGGCATGAGACTTGGAACTGGAAGAAACAAACAAAAAAAAAAAAAACAAGCTGCTGTACAAACTGGTGGATTGTGAAAGTGTAGACAGAGCTTCTTACATTAAACTAGTGTTGGGACTAGATTAAAATTTCTAATTGAGCTAACTGCAGGCTATGTAATTAATCACAATTAATGGAATTTTAACCTGAAACAATATTTATTTAGAAAAAAAGCAATATCTTCAATTCATTGACTAAATAGACATATGAGTTCAATAACAAAGATATTTATTGTTTTTAATCTGTTATTTAGATTAAACAACCATCATATTGGTACAAAGTGTTATTCTACATATTCAGTTTTCAAATATTTTAGGAATCTCTGACTATTTATGGAACTTCTTGGACAAATTACTTCTTTAGAAAGTAATTTGTGCTGCGACATGTTTAGCATTGACATGCTATTTTATGCATGAATAGCTTTGATGATAGAATAACTCCTTTTAGCACTATTTGAACATTTATGAAACAAAAATGAAACCCTAGTGGCCTAAGAGAAGCAGCTAAGAGAAGCAGCTTTGTCGTCCATTGATTCTGTTGGTGGATATACTTTGTGCGTCAAATTTACTGCCATACCAGAAACATGCAAATAAAACGTTTCCAGTTGGAACCTTTGTATGTAAAAAAGAAAAAAAAATCTCATTCACTGGGTTAAAATTTTTAATCCAATAATATTGGTGTAATTAATTTAAATTAAGGCATTAAGGTCACAGCTCTAATTAAAACCAGAAGCTTCAATGTAATAGAAATGTTTTAACTCAAATGATTATACCTTGCAGAAATCTGTTAATTTCCCATTCATTGCATGTGGTTAATAAAGAGGCGCATTTACAAAAGAATGTGCTTTGGTCAGATATGGCCAAATTTGAACTCTTTGGCCTGAGTGCAAACTATTGTGAAAACAAAAAGCAAGCAAACACAAAAAGACTGCACATCACCCTGAACAATGCAGATTTACATGTTAAAATAGCCTTGTCACACTTTATATACCCAGGTATTTCCAGGGTTTAGAAACCACAGTTGCTATAGGCCTCCTCTAAAAATGTTTAGAACTGACTGCTTCAATAGGTCAAACACCAAATATACTTTAATAGGCATTAATACACACAGTGGAAGTCGTCTTGGAGCAGAAGCTAGCAACCGCCATCATCTTTTATCTTTACTCTTGGGGACTACAGCCAACGACTGCCAAGGAATAGCATCAGCAAATAGCATTTCTAGTAGCATTACGCATTGGAATTTAATTTTCTGAATTTTTTCAATATTTTACTTATGCTAAATGGTAAAATTTATGTAGACAAATTTTCTGCAAATAATTCAAGGTTTTCTTTCACACCTGAACTGTGACTCTGCGGGAGTCCAAAGTTCATCCAATTGCAAATCAAGCAAGAGTGTAAGATGCTTTCTTACCAAACTAATCAATATTGAACATAAAAACATTTTTGTGTGCATAAGAGCAAAGCTGGTAAAGATACAGTAGCAGCTGCACCAGCAAAAGGACATTCTATGAAGTATTTGATGAGGGGAGGTTGAGATGAAAAATTCAGGCAACGTTTATTTACGGTGGTAAAAGCTATGTATAGTTTTTCTTGCAACACAAATATGTGCTCCACAGAACTGTAAACGCTGGAATAAGACGGATTGTTTCCCAGCGGCAGAGCATGTAAAATGCCAGGTAAGACATTCCTGTTAAAGGCATCACTCCACACTGTGTCCTTTATCTTGAGAGATGTAGCTCTGGGTATATTGTCTGACGGTAATCTTTGACAGTGCTGTCAATGTCAGCCCCTGCGCCATGAGACGTGCCAGCAAATAAGCTGTGAAAATGAGAAAAACAAGGAGAGTGTGAAGGAGGGGTGAGGTGGGGGGATTGCGTACTCTTTTAGGGTGACTGTTTCTCGACGTAGCACGTAGAAGACGCAATCCTAAAGTGAGAATCCGTTCTCACATGGTGGCATAGGCATGGAGTAATGCCTTGGCGCATCGCCACCCACGGCACATCATTAGTGCGGGGTCGAAGAATAGGAAGCATCTGCCCATCGTGGTCATCGAGGTTCACCTAGTTCGGATCTCACCGAGGAAGCAAGCATGAAATACGTTGGTGTTTTAATGGCTTACTTAAATCCACACAATAAAAGAAAAAAAAGAAAAACATCTGGACAGCTTCCAGATAGCAGAGCAGAGTGTGACTGAAGGAGAGCTGGCAGGCAAAAAACCTCCATTAAATGACGGCTGTGAAAGCCTGAGTGTTAAAGTGCGGACATGACAACTGTGGGCAGGTGATAATAGGATGTAATCTCGGCAGCGAAAGGTCACGCACATGTTTCACGTTGTTAACCATGCAGCTGCATCACTATCTGAAAGTATAGCAAGCAAATACAACACCCTCAACGTCTTTAAGACTCCATAGAATACTGAGGAATCTTAAGTGGTAGACAACTACAGTAATTTGCAAGGCCAAAACAGTAGCGCACCACATTGCCTCAGGACTTACTTCATTAAACATTCTTGTAATTGTTGTGCTTACAACTATTTTTCCCAGAACTTCGACACTTGTGCAGGCCGCCCACATAAAAATAAAGTATCATTGCATAATTAAAAAAAAAAAAAACATTCTCCATCTCCACCTCTTTCAGGATGTTTCACTACAATCCTTGCTGAATGTGAACGCCTGCGGCGAGTTAGAGAAAGTCTTTGCTTTAATTTTTTTTTTTAAACTGCCTTGTGAGTCTAAGGTATTTTACGTGTTATGAGAAGGGTAAGGCCCTTTTCTCTGAATTGACATGGAGATCAACGGCTCAATCAGTCGCTCGCAAAGTGAATTCTTCTGGAGATAAAAGAACATGCGCTCCAGGAAAGAAGGAGGAAATCCTCTCTGGGTGAAAAACAGGGATTAATTTAGGCAGCCATAATTGTTTTAGCCACTATCGACCTCCATCAGCCAATTAAATGGAGAAGAGATTAAGGATGCTACTGAGAATATTTTAATTGTCAGTTCCTTGAAAGGCGATTTTGATGACAGATTGAATAAACCTTGGTTGAAGTGTTCCGAGAGACAGAGAAAGGGTTTTTAATGTCTTTAGGGTTTCAGTTGGGTTTTTCTCTCTTGCTTCTTTTTTTTAATTATGCGTCCTTTTGCTCATGTCTCCAAGTCCAGAGTGTTTAGTGCTGCTGTGTTTTATAAAATTACTTTAGTCCTGTTTCTTTTCTTCTGTTTACTTTTTTAATGTTGGCCTTTTGTTCGTTCTTTAGTTCTTCCTCATTTTTACTTATCTAAATCTGTAAAAGCAACTGTGCATATTTGATTTCCAAACTCATTCCCCTTTTAATCTTTGTTCTTGGTCAGAGATTAAACAGGTCTTACAGGACGCCTTTTCAAGTATGAATTTTTTAAGTGAATGTTTTTACCTTGGAACAAAATGGAGTCATTTTGGCCCTCTTCCTATCTTCTTGTTGAACCAAGAACAATGACCTTAAGGTGCTTTAGATGTTGTTACAGGTTCTCTTGTGACCTCCTGGTTTAGTCATTGATCCAAGCTAAAACACACTTCAGGGTTGCATCCTTTGGTTAAATAGGATATTTACAGTTACTTACAGCTTACTCCTTTAATTTGATTCCAGTGCTTAAGGCCATTCTCAGTATTTGTATATGGGTGTCTAAATCTAAACTAAGTTGTACTTGAACAGGAAATTGAAAGTGAGGGCACTTGGCATGATTTTTTTTTCTCTTGTCAAACATGCAAAATGTCTTATTATCCTGCTTCTACATACACTTTGTTCTTCCTTTCTGCTCTTAGCTTCTGTGCTTGGTCCCAGCAGACATCTACTAGTGCTTTGCTCCAAGGAGAAAGAACCAGACGTTCACATCTCATTAATTATGTCTCAGTTGGAATATCAGTCCAGAGCTTCGAGCCATTTGACTAAGGCAGACGTAATGAAACCCTGTGCACTGAAGCTAAACCAGAGGGAGCAGGGCCGCTGGGCAGGGAGGGTGATGCTGCGTCGGAGTAGAGCCTGCATGTGAAAGTAAAGTCTGCTATCAGGTTTCAGTGATTTGAAACTAAAGTTTGATGGCACACATTAATAGGGAAGATATACTTTTTAAGTTTTAAGCCTGTAAGACATCCTTTCAAGGAAGTCATGAACCTAACCCAAGAGATGACAGCCGAGACAGTAAATACTTGAATCAGCTGAATTGCTAAATATGAAAACAGAAGTATATAATGTCAGCGTGTGTGGTATTTAAAGAAATCGGAGAGCAAACGTTATCAATAAAAACTCCTCAATGCAAAGCAATAAGAAGGTTATGGTCAATTAGATGTATAAAGTAACAGCGGTGACATTCAACTTGTCACAGAAGGAGAGGGCCCGTCCCACTGGCACAGAGGGGACGGATGAAGTTGAGAGCCACTGCGCTGACCACATCTGCCAGCAGAGACTACAATGTTTTTGCCTTTGTGCAAATTGAAGAAACATAACCATAAATTTGCAAGCGGCGGATCGATGCGGCCAAGGAGCAGCTAAGTCCCGAGAAACATATCCAAGGGAAACCATTCGATAACTCCGCTCAGAGACGGAGAGGCAGCCCTGCTATTAATCCTCCGAAAAGCAGCCACAGGCCAGGGGCCAATGTGAACAATCTCGAGACATTTAGTGACAGATTCTACCATTAGAGCTTGCACTGACGTTAATACCTAGTAATCAGACTGATTCCTTGGAGTATAATTGGTGTAATCATGGCCGGTTATCAGATGTTGTCCATTAGAGTGGTAACTTTACAAAAAAAAGGCAGTGCCGCATTGCTTTCTCCAACATCAATCTGCACACTACTTCACCAGAAACAGGAAAACATATGCAGTAATTCATCTCATATTGCTTACATGACATCGCATTGATCGCCTGAGCTGAATTTCCGACACTCCCTCCACGGGAAGACTGAGAGCTCCCTTCTTTCACAGCTTGCAGTGCTTTTGCATATCATAATATTCCAGTAATTGTGAACTAAAACTATTCTTATTTAGAGACAAAAAGGATGGCCACTCGTTTTCTTTTAATGACAAGAACGGGCTTTATTATTATGCTTAATAGTAATGTTCCCATTATGCACAGCAGCATCTCTGGAGACGAACCTCAAATATGGAGCTACTCAATCATGACGAGAGGAACCAATGTTGAAATGAAATGGGTCATACGATACTTTAAATAAATATGATAATGAGGTAGACACTACCGATAGCCAGGGGGTTACTTGCATTGTGAGAAGAGAACATTAGGTGGACTGGAACTGAATGGTATTACTTTAGGGGGTGGGTGGGGAGAGTGGAAAGTGGTTTACCGGCGGCAAAGCTTGGAATGAGTTTACTGACTTCTGATTGGCTAAATGTAGTCTGACAGAAAATGGACAAAAGAAAACATTGTCTATGTAATAGTCTAACTCTGTTTTATGGTGCCTTCTTGTTTCATCCTAAACTTGTATTTTATGGAGGCTCAATCTAATCAAGCAAAAGAATCAGCTGGCAGGACATATACTGCAAGTTTGGAAGTTATGGAAATGTAGCACGACTAAAGCAACTGTTGGGGAAAAAAAAGCCATAAAAAATCCAGTTTAAAGTTTTCCTGAAATACGGGAAGAACACATTGGACACATTGGACCGTGGGAAAACTGGTCAGAGTCGTTGAGAAGATGGTTCCAGATGCTTTGTGTGGAAAGCTGCTTAACCCTTGTGCGTGTGAGGACAGAGGCAAACGTGGAATACTGTGGCAAATGGTTCAAGATGTACGTGTGTGGGGTCGGTTGGACCCCATTTCTAAACACAAGGGTTAAGATATACACCAAAGGACTTGCAATTGTAATTTCAGCAAACGGCAGTTTAAAGCTACAGAGCTGTATTTCCATTGACCATATAATCTGACAATTTTTTCAATGGAAACGCAAATCTTTGTAAAAAAAAAACAAAAAAAAACAAGTTTTTCAATAAAAAGTTTTGCCACTAGAATGAGGTGTTTTATTTGGATGTATCTAGATTGGTTAATTTGGAAAAACTGCAATGGAAGTACTTTTTTTCATATCACACGAGTCACATGATCAACATGGCAATATTTGGTATTTGGAGATTTCAGCAATTTACTAGTGGTTGTGATCATTAACTCCTGTGAATATCGTAGGGTCATGGCTTCTAGATTTTCATTTGTAAAACATTTTAAAAAGCATATTTCCTGTGTATTCCACTTGGTTTGGTCTATTACATGACACAATGGAATTAAATATGTAGGGAAAAATGCTTTCAGTAGTCTAATTTGAACCAAATATAAAATACTGCATGTTTGTCTCCTAGATCAAACAGAGGCACTTTTTAAGAGGATTTCAATCACCTAAGGATGTTCAAAAGTCAACCGCTTTTCTTTCCTTCAGTGTAAAAGAACTGCTGCTCCAAAGCCAGCAGGTGAGATGTGATTATATCTGAATAGCAGAAAACTTTCCGTAGGTTTTGATTGTTACATAAGTGGCACTTTTCTGCATACTGAACAGCTTCCGTTAAAAGTGAACTGGAAATCCACTGAGGGCCCCCGCTGCTTCCTGTAACAGCCGCCATAAAGGACAAGAGTATGGTAGAGAAACATCACAGGAAGGAGCGCAGGATTATGACTTTAACTCTGAAGGAAAGAGCTTGAACGGAGCGTGTTGTGAAGAACGAAGAGGAGCAAAAGCTGGGTGGCTCATCGAAGTTAGACTCTTCCCTCTCAGTGGGGGTCACAATTATTTCTCGGTGGGTGACCTGTGGAGCTCAGTGGGGGCAATGTGACACCAACAGTAAAATCTATGACACATATATCGCAATATGCCTTGCATAGATCCTTCTGCCTAAAATACAACTAACGAAATGTGTTTCTATAGGACTGGCAGAGATATTTAACACTTTCCAATCGTTACATTCTACAAAATTTGATTTACTAAACATCCTTCTCATTTTTATTAATGACTGTTTGTAAAAGTCACATTCAAATGTTTATAAAAAAAATGTCTGCTGTAAGCCTCTTTGAAGAAAATGAATCAAACTGAAATCCACTTCTAGGTAGCATTAGCATAACGTGGCTACCATGACAAAGCATCATCACTGAGAGGGAAGCATTTCACTGACAACTAATTATTGTGTCCAAACTTTTTGCAATAAGTGTAAATATTGTAAAGGTGAAAGCACTTCGGGGACCACAAAAGTTTCTTAATGTAAACAAAAATGGCAAAAAAATAAGTACACACACACACACATGTATTTTTAATGTACTTATTTTATTGTATTGTACTTATTTATTCTTTTTACTAGACTACTTTTAATGCGTGTATACTGTCTATGATTTTTCTTAATGCTGTGTGTATGTTGAATTAATGTGTGTGTGAGCAGCAGACAATCTTAATTTCCCTATGGGATTAATAAAGTTTTTACTTACTTACTTACTTACACGCACGCACACGCACACACACTAATAAATACATAAACATGTCCAAGAATTTGCTGGACTGCTAACAAATTCAAATCTTGTTTCAAATAGTCCATTTCTGATGTTTGTAAGGCTAATTAAGCAGAGCGCCAATAACTTAGATATAGAATTTTCTTTTATTACTGATGGAAACTTGAGATGCATCTCTGAGATATTTTCTATCTTTTTTGTAGAGCTTTGGTGTCCTGTCAATCCTAATTTCAGCCGATATTTGTAGCCTTACTGCCATGAGCTGTTATCAGTCACCAAATTTTTTAACATTTATAATTTGTACAGTATTTAGCATCTTACATTAGCAACTACCATATGTAAAGATGGATTGGTTTAAATTTTAAACATTCCACTGATGTTGAAAATAGCTAGCTTTGTGTTTTTCTCACAATAGGAACTTCCACACTGAGGAGTGTTGTTCCTGCAACATCTGTGCACACCGGTATTAGGTGTTTACTAACTGGAAACCAGATAAGGGGGTGAATTTCCGCATTCACTGGTCAAGGCCTGTCAAGATAAACGTGACATCAATTCCAAAATGGACTACAAACAGCACTGTGTATGCATTAGAGGATTAGAATCCAGCTACAAAGGCGGGATCAAAAACCATCAAGTCTGAATGTAAAGCTTGTTTTGTTATGAAGATTTATGGATGATAATAAAATTATCATCCTACTCCATATTGTGTAAGGCTCTGTACACACATCCTAAATCATTTCAGCAATTCAGAGCTGTACAGCAAATTGTGATGAAGAACGCCCAGCAGGTGCTATAAATCCTCCTTTATTTCCACAGATGTGTCTGAACAGAAGTTGGGTAAATAAAGTGGATCGGAGACAGTGACCTAATACAAAGAATGCAGCGAGGTCCCCTTTGTTTGTGTTTTGTTTTGTAAATCAATGCACTCTCCCTCCATTGATCCTGAATCCGACGCTCCTCCGGCATGCAGGTGTTTCATTTATGCTGTAAGGATTTGCGCGATGGGCCAGCATTTTCTGACTCTGCTGTGATGTTTTAGCCCACTTAAATCCCTTCAAACGTCAGATATGACTGTCACCGCAGACAGATCTTACCCACCTTCACCCAGACAGAGAAAGGGATGGGGCTGGAAAAAAAGTCTTCAATTCCTGGCTCTGAAACGCAATCCAGTCTTCCTCGTGTCTCCCTGGATCTGGCGCTCTTATCAGCTCCTCCAGGATGAGGAGCTGTCAATACAACAACCACAGAGAAAGAAAACCGGCCTTTTCTCCTCCCTCACTCCTCGTATCAACACCCCACATCTTCACGCTGTACCAGCACCGGTCAGATGGCAATTAAACCCCCCCGTGTCCCCCAACCCACCAAATCCCTCTGAGGAGGGGACGGGCCAAACATGAACCACAGATCTATAAACTTGATTTCTATCCATTCACCTCTTTCAGCCTCCTATCGACACACCGGCTCCTGTGTGGACTGCCGGCTCGCTGTAATTACAGTCGTCTTTGTCAGAGGTGCATTGAATATGACAGAGAGGAATTGAGCTGTGATGTTTGTGATCCAGTTGCTAATGAAGGAGCCGCAACTGTGCAGACAGCAGATCTAGCTCACAGAAGCCTCTGTGGCAGAACACTGCGAATCATCTACAAGCTATGTGTTTGCAGGACTGAGCCAAACCAAATATTGTAGAGATAAAAAATATCCATGTATCACACTATGCATATATTAGTACGTTTTTAATCCCTACACAAGATAGAAGTATCAACACTTGGAGACATGTGCCATTTCAAGATTAGCTACTTTTTATTTTTATTTTTTTTGGAGTCAGTCCTAAATGCAATATCCACAAGCTCTAAATACTCACCAGCACATCAATTGCTGGAAAATCTTCCAAAACGAATTAGCTTCCTACAACACAACGAGAACTTGCTTTTGGCTCAGCTGTTTAGTCAAATTATCAGTAAAGTTCTGAAAATATAGCGACTGTATTGGTTTGCTGTGTCCTCAATAGTTGGTCAAAAAATAGATTCCGGCGGCTAGACGTGGGATAGTTACTGGTATCAGTAGATTTTCTGTCATTAATTGTTTTAATGAGACATTACAGAAGGTACCAGAGTCTAGTCTCTTCTCCAACACTCCTCATTACCATGACCCCTCAGAGATGAATGACTGCTTGGTGAGGGGATTCACTCCTAACAACTAATATTAGCTTTTTGTCACTCTATCTCTATATCTATTAGGAAGTTTAATACTTTCTACAATAAGTAAGTATATTTTTAATTTGATATGCAATTACTTTAAATTCTAGCTTAAACTTATGTATTTAAGCAAAGTTTAGATAAATAAAAGTTACATGATTACTTTGCCTATAATAATCAACATCTTACATCGTATTTGTTTTATATTGCTTCACTTTACACCACACTTTGTTGCTTTTAGTTAATTTGTGTAAATAACATGAAACTGTCACACATTTATCTTGAGACTCTGATACCAGTCAATGGTTAGTAGCAAGATAAACATTGATAATGAAGAAGAAGCATTGAAAATCTAAAAAAAGTTTTCATAACACTTTGCAATGGACTTTTATGGAGTATTTTCTGCAACTTCTGCACAGATGTCTGTGTGGGCGCATAGTAGAGACTAAGAGTGGTGGGACTGGGATGTGACACGGGTCACTGACAGACTTCTTTAATAAAATCAGAATGTCGAGGAAGACCTTTGACTTAATCTGCCTCTCTTTTATACTATCTTGACAGAACACTCACCTCTGATGACAAAAATGTTGGCGAAAATGTGGCACGAATGTGTTTCCCCCAAATATAACCTCAACATACCAATGTGTGGCTGTAAATCATGTCATAAATACAAAGCAAGTCCAACTTCATAGACCTGATCATATTTATATGATAATACTGTTAAAACTGCAACAAGGCTGAACAGTGAACAATATAAAGACTTACTCATACCATTGACTACAACAATCCAAGAATATTGGTCACTAGTATCAAATAAAATGGATTTAAAAATAGGTGAGCCAATACCTTTCATTAGCAAGGTGTGTTTCCCTGTTCCTTTCAATCAAAGAAGCAACTAATTAAGCTCAAGCTCCCCACAGTCTTCAGTAAACATTGGCAAAAGTTTAGATACTTCTTTGGCAACATTTTTGCTGCTGTGAACAGATAAGTAAGTAACAACGATCCCATTTTGCAAGCTGAAGCAGATAAATGAAATCCTTCATTTGAATTGCTAATAAAGTTAAAAAGTCCACCTTGTGAACAGATCATTCCTGGGAAATCTTAGGAAAGGGTTAAAACCCATCTAATGGCTGCATAGCTCTGTTTTCGCCCTGATATAGCTTGTTATGTCTCAAGCAGCTCACCCATTCTGGCAGTTTAGCCAAAAAACGGTGCAGCAATGTCAACTTTGTTCTCCAATTTGGAGAAAGTGGAAATAATTACCAATATTTTGACAACTGTTACAGCTTTGGACTGAGTTGGCTGTCGATAGTTTGTACTTTCAGTCTGAAAGTCACTTTGCAGAGCCAGCAGGACCGGTCTGCTACAGCCAAACTCAACAGGAAGTCAATAAAAAATGTCTAATTAGGTAATCATTTCATGTAATGTATTCATTTCCAATTGCAAGACTCAGAAAATATCGAAGTATTCCTCAGAAACTGATACAGACAGCGTGCAGCTCCTTATGCCTGAAACAGTTGTCTGATTCTGATACTGTAAAAAGGACATTCATATTGAATAACTGCTTGTATTCATTACCGTGGTCATGAAGTAATGTGAGGATGTGAGGCATTGAGATGCATCAAAATGCCTCTTTCGACTCTTCAAATTGATTTTTTTTTTCTTTTTTTGTTGCTGAAAGCTTTCATATCTGGTTTTATGCTTTTTTTCCCCAATCAAAAGGCTTACAGTTCTGAAGCGCAGCCTACGTTTCTGAGGTCTTTGTGCAGATTTTTCTATTTATTTGGGTTACAGGATTCCAAGGGTCCTGACCAAACCTTTGGTGTTGCCACATTTTTTAGAAAGTGTAAGTTTTTCTTTGGATGTTAGGGTACTAAAAGCACTAGATGGAAGATTATTTTTTCTCACTTTTCATTTTAAAAAAAAGGTTAAATCCAATATGCCTTTTGGACATCTGTTGATCAGAATTTCTGCTGGACAAAAGGAATATTCAACATCAGGAAGTGGAAAAAATTGCAAGTTGACATAAGTTTATCCAACTTTTCTTGTAAATGTTAACATCTTACTTTTGTTTCACATCCATGTGCCACTTTTTGTTAATCTATTTCATAAACGTGGAATAAAAAAACTGAGATTCAGTTCATTACAGGTTTATCAACAGATCTGTGAGGCGCTGTAGATCTATTCAAATAAATCCTTTTTAAACACATCTGCTGACTCCGTAGTGTTTTCGCAGTTTGTTTAAACTCCTACTTGAGTCTTAATGAGAGTCTTTATCTTGATTAATCATTAGCAGAAATTAGTCACAAGTAGTAATTAGCTGAGTTGTTTTACAAGAAAATTATATAACGCGGTTAAACTTTGGTATTTA
This sequence comes from Poecilia picta, assembly GCA_033032245.1. NCBI lineage: Eukaryota > Metazoa > Chordata > Actinopteri > Cyprinodontiformes > Poeciliidae > Poecilia > Poecilia picta. The sequence continues at coordinate 24,953,057 of CM065363.1, read as the reverse complement.
GCTCAAGTTTATCACTGTGCTGGAACGTCATACGTCCACATGCCTATCTTCTCGATTCTTTTTTTTACTTCAACATCTAAAGACAGAAAAGAAGACTCGGAACCAGTTGTGAAGGAGGGACAAATATGTTTTTAAAGCTGATAAAATGACTATGGAAACTATTCCTCAAGATCAAAATTGGCTAAAAAGAGTCAAAAGGTGATGTTGCTATTGTTAACAGTTTCTAGGCTGTTTAAGCAGCACCTCTGAGCTAAAAAAAGGCAATTATTAACAGATTTTTCTGGGTTAAATAAACTCCTGGACAATGTTCATTAGCCATAAAAAAAGATGTCAGTGTTTGCACTGATATCTCCCTTCTACAGTGAGTGTGACTGCTGTGTGAAGAGAAACAAAATGTAAAAGGCCAAACCACAGCATTTTCTCACTACTGAGCTATTAAAACACGACCACATTGTAAATCTGTCAACTGACTGCTGAGAAATACATTATTTTTAGAAAAGACTTGGAACAAAAAAGCAGTTTGGGGACTTAGCTGCAACTAGTGTAATTATACATTTTTTCCCAAGTATTATGTTCCGATATTAAAGATTGTGTTTCTCTTTATTTATTTATTTATTTATTTATTTATTTTTTTGGATTATGTCCCAAACAAATAGAAACCGTTGTGGGATGTCTGCTGGCACACAAGCTGTTCCTTTTTCATTAGTGATTTGTATAATTAAAAACCCCAGACTGTTACTTTTATTGAAGCTTCACATCCCTCACAGCGAGCCAGAAAGTCTTTGTTTTCTTGTTGCTAGATGTATTTACTGAAAAAGCAAAAGTACAATAAAACCTCTCCTACGGACTAATGATGGCTGCTGAGAGTGACAGAAATTTAACAAGCTGGGGAAACGAGAGATCCACTTCCAGGTCAAACTTTAACAAGCCTCTCATTCAGCAAAATCCTAGGTCAACCTCTAACAAGAAGTGCTGCCAAATGACACGGCGAAGGAGCCATAAGTGAGTGTTGGAAAAAAGAGAGAAAAAAAACAGATTTCATTACCAGAGGAGAGAGAGGATAATGGGGCTTGTTGTGCGACCTCATATTTAAGGTTTCGTTATGAGACTTAACGAATGCTTTAACAACCAGCTGAATCTTTACCGACATATACAACGTGTTATCAAAAAACCGATGGGTTCAAAACATGCCTTTTAATAGAAGGTGCAAATTGCTAATGAAGCTTATGTGATTTTCAACAATGCTTTTGGCAGGAGAAGAAACGAGGACAAGAAACAAGAGGGAGACGTCCTGTAAAATCTACAAAACGGGGTTTTAAAAGAGAGTTCTGCAACAAGATGGAGGGAATGAACATCCGACTCTCCTCCAACTCTCAGGATAACTCTTCCCTGCTCCAAAAACCCAGAAAATGCATTTAACTTTCATCTACTGATATCCCAGCGTCCTTGCTCATTAAACATTCATGGCCGACGTCACTGAAGCTCCGTCTCTCCCTCCCTCTCTGGCTGTGTTTTCAAAAGGTGAGCAGGACATTTAATACTTAACCCACCGGAGAAGATTAAAGCTGTTAACAGGCACTGATGAAAGAATGATGACATTTAGGAACATTTTTGCTTCCTCGCTTTGTATCAAAATAATACTTCAAGTGAAGGTACAGGAATGCAGGGAGAGAAAAAAAAAATGAGATTTGGCACCCGTTATGCTCTAATAACAAGGTTCCTTTGGAGAAGACTGAACACTTCAAAAGATATTTATTTAAATTGGGCATAAAATAACTATAGTGGCAAGGATATGATTTTAGTCACAGTACAATCCAGACGGAAGGCTTTCAGCTGGTTTGACTGGAACATCTGCTGCTTCAGTGTGGTCAACTGCACAGACACCACAGAGTGTTGGGAGTCTGGACTGGGAGCCACTCTAACCCACATTCCTGCCATCAGCGACCCAAGGACCGTGAATTCATTTAATCATGTTCCATTCAAACACTGCATTCAGAAATTTTTAATTTTTTTGTCATCTGCAAGTCCTCAAAGTGTTTTAGTCTTTTTCTGGAAGAGAGTCACATCCAGTCCCAAGGCTTGCAGAAGTAAGAAAGGAGATGTTGGGATGTCTTATTTTGCTGCAGTTGCAGCTGAAAGCCCTTTGAGGTATGTCTAGAGCAGGGGTGGGCAACTCCAGGCCTTGAGGGCCGGTGTCCTGCAACTTTTAGATGTGTCTCAACTTCAACTCACCTGAGTCAAATAATGAGGTCGTTAGCAGAACTCTGGAGAACTTGACTGCACTTGGGAGTTGATTCAGCTATTGCATTCAAATGTGTTGGACCAGGGAGACGTCTAAGAGTTGCAGGACACCAGCCTTCCAGGACCAGGATTGCCCACCTCTGGTCTAGAGAGTCAAATTTTTTACCAATTTTTCCTTTGCTCAATAGTCTAAACTGTCAGACTGAATGATAATGCAATTCCATCGTTTTGTTCGCAAGAAGGAGTCCAATTCCCCCACTCAGCTCCTTCAGACTAGCCAGCAGCAACTAGCAAACACCTGGGGAACTTTGAATAACTGAGCTAATTATTCAACCTACTTCTCAGTGTAACGCTGGTAAAAACGTTAAAGAGTTAATAGAGGAGCCATGTTGTGATGACTTCCAGAAGGCGAGTTTCAGAAAGAGCAGGAGTTTCTTAAAGAGACGGAGACCTAATTTCAAGGTGTTAAATTACAAAGTCACATTATATATATATATATATGTATATATATATATATATATATAGTATAGCTTAAAGTTAACATAGGTACTTGATTGTGCTATATAATGATTCTATATGGCTGGAGAACACATAATACAGCCACTTTAATCTTGCAATATTTAATGCTGCATTCAGGAAGAAAAGGATTTTCAGACACAGTCAACTCCGCAGCATGTCAGGCTCTTGTTGGAAGCGTTCAATATCTCATGCTTTTAGGATTAGACTTACAGAAGTAAGAAAGAAGACTGCTTAGAAAGTGGGCGCTTTAATACTTCCAAGATTAGAGGAATGCGAGGGACGGAGAGCTTGCTAAAGTGTACAAATCCTACCAGCAACAAAAATATATATAAAAAAAAAATCTTCAACCTTGGATATTTCTATCATGTCATGCTGATGTTTAAGGGGTGCTCCAAAGCATAATATTGTACCTAACGCCTTATTTATTGAGAGCACAGCTGACTTACACCATCTGTTTGGAGAGCAACAGGCGCCGACAGACGCTCTGCCAGCAAAGAGGCACAAGGTCCCCGGGCTTATCTGGGAAGAGGTGTGCCGCTGCTCCTCGGCACCGGCGAGGTGGAACGATAAACATAATTAAATTGAGTTGGATTACATAGAATGGATCGGATCAGTTGGGAAGGCGGAGAAGCTAATCCAGTGCAATCCTCTCTGTAGAGCCGCCAGCCACACAAAACCACATAAATGGAGAAGGTGGAGAGGAGAGGCGGGGGATCAGATGGAGGTGAGGCAGTGGGACACGGGAAGGACCCAGTCGATAAAGAAACGGGCTCCTAAGTCAAATCCGGATGAGGAGTGTTGTGCAAAATGAAAAAGGGAACTGGGTCAAACGCTCATTTTAACAAATGATTATGAAAAGACGTTAGTGTACGTGTGCGGCTCGTAGGAATTATTGAGGAAAGCTTTGTCTAAAATGAATTTTCATAAAGCCATTTATCGGGAGGAAATTAAACATGTTTCAAATGCATAGAAAAAAAGACTCCCAGTCTACCTTCACCAACCCCCCAAGGTTGAATCTTCCTCTTTTGTTCCTGACTTTGGTGCAATCCCCTTAAAGATAACCTTTCCCCAGGGAAAGACTCTCCTACCAACCCTTTCCTATCCTTTTTTTTTACACCACCCTCCCTTTGTCTCTGCCAGAGCAAACAGACAGATCACAGAATACAGCCAGGTGTTTTTCACAGCTTCTCAAACTAATCTGGTGTAATCCCAGTCTGTCCGTATCTCATCTTGAGCAGCGTATCGTCATCCGGTAAAACGATGAAGTCATCTCAGCAGACTGTGCCGTCGAGGCCTCCTCTGTCATCTGATTTACAGACAAGAACGATTTGTGTGGTTGTGTTTCTTGGGTTTTTACCTAAATGCTATCACAGGTCATGGTAGGGTTATTGTAGAGAGAATAAACCCGGCATAAATTAGCCTTAATCTCAGAAATTTTTTAGAAAATCACATAGAAATTTCTACGTTTAAAGTCAAAAAAATTTGCTAGAAAAAAAATGAAATTTTGAGAATAATCTCAGAAAAAACTTTGAGAAATTTTATAAGTTTCAAAAGATAAACTGAGAAAATTTCCAAGTTGGTGATTTTCAACTTTTGAAACTCAGAAATTTTCAAGCTTTTTCTAGAGTGTTTTGGTGGAAGTTCATTCCTTTTTTCCTTCTATCTACAATGGCCCTACAAGCCATCACAAAATGCAACATTTTTCTTGAAAAAAAGAGAAAATATACACATCAGCATCAGAATCTAAAAATCTAAACCATGGATCAAAGAGCTGGCCTGCACCACATCTCTAAATGATCTCTTTACCGGAGAGGCAGGATATCAACTTTCAGAGTTCTGCTGCCTTAACAAGTGCAGTTTGCATTATTAAAGCGGCTTTGGCTGGACGCTTTAATTGAGTCTCCTCATAGATGGTCGTCTTCACAGAAGGGTGTGAGCAAGCAGGCCGTCGGCAGTGTCTAAATGCAGGAAGAGGAGGAGGAGGAGGAAACCTACATCTTCATGACGTTGAAATATGAATGCAGCACTTGTAGGGAGCTGTACGCTCAACATGGAAATTTGGCAGCAGAGCCCAGAGAACACTTTGCTTTAGGTTGAGGCTAGAAGAACTGGCAGAGGTGTGAGGAAGCACTGATCAATAGAGGAAAACATGCTGGAGAAAACAGCTCAGGTTACAGATAGCAGCTGCAACTGGATTTTCAAATAAACTGTTAAAAAGAGACATTCTTTCTCCTCACTCCATTATAAATGTGCGCAAAACTTTGTCAGTATTTTGCCAATGTTGAAAGACGTAGATTCACAATTGCGATATTTCTATTAAACACGAAACCCTAACCACACACAAATAACTTTGTTCATGTGACAAGCCATAGGAAATCACGCTGCACCGTCATCCTCCCATCACTTTCTGTCATCTTCTTTGTCTTTTCTGCAAGTAGCAACATCCCGTTATTGATCACATGACAAGACGTGGAAGGTGGAAGTGTGTTTCCAAAAGTTTTTCTTGAAAAACATGAGTTTTTTCCAAAATTGGCATGTTTCCACTGAGCAAATTTCATTTTTGTAATTCCAATTTGCACAATTTTAAGGTCAGTGGAAACCCAGCTACTGTCTAAAATAGCAATTATTCTAAACTTCACGTGCTTTAGGTTAGTTAGGGTCACCAAAATTATTTCTACTTGCTAAATTCCAGAATATAGAAAAAGAATGTCAGAAGTTTACCTACATTTTCTTAGTTTTTGTGAGAATTGCCTTTTAAGCTGGATGGCCCATTATCCCTGACAGAACTGGTGTGACCGAGTCACACCAGTCACACTCATATCCTGAGAGACTGAGACCTCGGATTCAAAACATTGACTTTATAGTCCATAACTTACTTGGTTGTATCATTAAAGTCATTGTCCATTCGGAACAGTCATTTGTGCCCAAACTTTACGTCTGGGCTGATGTCTTTAGATGCTATGTGACGTCCTACAACCAATCGAAACTAAGTTTTTAATGTTGCATGGTGTTTTATGTTTGATCTAATGTTGACAGAGAACAGAACTACTTTTCTTCCTGAACTGTATGATGCCTGAACCTTCCCATGGTGTTTATACCATGGAAAGGTATAAACACCATGCATAATTGTATAATTGTTGTTAAGGAAGAATTATTTTATGATTAAAACTTAGAAAAACAACTTGGCTATATTTCTTCCCATGATCCCGGGTTCTCTCGCGTGGCCGCGTGCGGGGACAGGAACACAACAATGCGTGTTGATGACACTGAATTACAGAATTTAATCCAATCAGAAGAAAGTATAAGACAGAACAGAGAACTAGAGAAACACACGAGACATACATTGGTTACCTGAGACCAGAAAACAGACAAAAACATCAAGGAAGCGTCCTCGGAGAAAGAGCTGGTGCAAAAGCAAACTAAAATCAGCTTTTTCTGAATTATTTTCCCTTGAGCATAAACTTTTATACTTGTAGGCGTGTTTTCCCTTTTTAGAATTAGAAACTCCCTGAGATATGTTCAAAAGATTAAAAATCAGCTTCTCCTTTTGTTTTAGATAAGTTGAAACCAGGATGTCTCCGAACCCCTGTTGGTTTATGGCTTTCACAGATTAGTGTAAAAAAGCTGGAACTTCCCACCGATTTGTTTCCCATAGAGACAAAAGGGCAGATCTGAGATCTTAGCAAACAATCTACTACAGGTAAAATACAGGTCAATAGGCCAGAATAAATTATAAAATTTAAAACTATAATTATGCTATTTCAATTAAGTAATGTTACATCTTAAAACTAACTTATTTTAAATTTATTTTCTTACCCTATCCTGCTTCCAGCCTTCTGGGCAAGGAGAAATAGATGAAGGAATTTCACATATAACTGTGAAATTCTGGTTTCTCTCCCGCTCTGCCAGGAACAAACCTGTAATTGTTGTATTTTAATTCAATAAAAGGTTATCCCCAGAAACCCAATATGTTCTTCTGCATTCAGCATCTCCAAGGTTCAGTCCTGATATTAAACCAAAAAAGCAAAACATATTATCAGAAAATAATAGAGTACAATCCTGTTTTCTAATACAAAACAAAACATTTTAATTTGATTCTAACATAGTCAGGAATAATACAATTTTCAAATACATTCATCATTGACTAAATTAATTCTAAAATTAAATAATAAAATTTTCAAAATAAAATAAAATAAATCTTTTACAAATTAAATGTTAATGGTTTAAAACAGTTTACACCATCCCAGATGTCCACGGAAGGTTTTTTGATCTCTTGTGAACTGGCTAAGGTCCTGTTTCCCAAGATATGTTAATTTATGGCCTCCTGTGTTGTGTGTTAAAGCACAGGAGTCCGGGCAGAAACTCTCCTGCAGATCTCTCTATTTCAATACTTACCCAACAATAGGTTTTAAATCATCAACACAAAACCGTTCAAACTTAAGAAATTTGTTCAAAAAGATTCAACTGAATTAAACACTAAAAATAGTCATTTTTCCTCAAAATTGTTCAAACAGATGAATGTTCACCGTTAGTTATCTGAAAAATTGTACCGCAGGATGAACTAGGCTTATGAAAGTCTACAATTCTTTTCCTGATATTTTGATTCATGATTTTGCCATAATGTGACACAAAGAAGTAGTGTGTTTGAGGTGTCACCTTAAAATATATCAATAGATGTGACTCCAGTTGGCTCAACTATTGTGAATGAGAAAATGACAAAAGTCAAATTGTTTTAAGACATAGTTCTGTTATTATTCTGATTTTCCACAAATAGAAATTACTTTGGTAGTCCTAGCCAACTTAAAACAAGAAACGTTTCATCCAATTTAATACTTTTTGAAAGAGTATCTAAATATATAACAACTTTACCAAACGTTTTGTAGGAACTCATTAGTAATACTTTGAGTAAAAATATACATTTTAGGTTCCTGTGATCTTCTGTTCAGCATGTTTAGAGAATGACGACAACAGAAATTAGGCACCCAGAAAGAATAGTTCAATTTAGCTGTTCCTGGTCCTCAAGGCAGACCAGTGTTGCAATGCAAATTATTCAATTTACAAGGTTCTGGAAAGCTTTGATTTACTACCACAAGTGGATCAAAGAATCACTCCAGCTGTATTTGAATCACAAGTGGAAGGATTCCTCCAAACACTACATGTCTACTGACACCTTTATTGGGCAGTTTTGGTCTTAATTTACCCAGTAAACACATAAAAAGTTGGATTTCTTTTAGCCTAGCGTCTATACTTAAGTAAGCAAACAAACAATTAAGTAAGTAATCCCCTTTCACAGGTCAGAAACTACAGATTGCTGGCCAAAATATAAAACATCAAAACAACAAAATATAAAACAGAAGGAGAAATAAAACAGCATACAAGAGACAAAAACAAAATAAAATTAATTAGAAGCCAAATGAACAAATGTGTCTTCAGTTTCCTTTTAAAAGTAGAGAATCAAGACAACGCTAAGTTAAAGTTGCTGCTTGATTTGAGTTATTTGACTGTCAGGAGGAATAATTAACATTTCAGTTTCATCACAACTAACCTGCAGTAAGTTGTCACTGAGCCACTGTTTGACATTACTAATGCAGTTTATCAAAACGGACAACTTGCGGAATTCAGAAGGTAAAGGAGCAATATAGAAATGATCATCAACATAGAAATGATAAGACAAGTGAAAACTGACTTACTATTGGGCCAAAGGGGAAAAGATACAAATTAAGAGCATAGGCTGAAATACTGAGCCCTGAGGTACTCCACACTGCAGGTTCTTGGATTCTGACATCATCTGATTTACAGAAAAACTAAATGCTAGGAAATTAACCACTCCAATGAAATGGAGCCTGATAGACCAACTCCATTTCATAGCCTGTTGCTCAGCCTTGACCAGATACTTAAAGTCAAACTCCATGGACCTATTTGATCAACCACAACCTAATGTATGGATTTTTAAAAATACATATTTTATGTTTATATTTTAACTGGATATTAGTGTTGTCTTTTCTACATCTATTGAGTGAAATTTTGCTCAGGGATTGTCAGATTCAGTTATCTTCAGTATTCTCAGTTATTCTCAGTTATTCTCAGACAATCTTGATGATTGTCAGATTCTCAGTTAACTATGTATGAGAACTGACAATCAGTCAAGACAGTGACAGAAAGTCACCAGATACATTGCTTCATACTTCATAGAAACATGGCACAGTTTTAGTGTAAAGCAACAGCTACACGTTCGGTCTACAAATGTCACAGTGGCTCAGTGTTGGAACCCCTTGGTGTAAGAGGGCAACCACCACTGTGCAACAATTTCCAAGAGTAAATCCAGTATACACAACTCAGACACTTTGGTGGAGTGTCTGTAATGTATTGCTATATTTAGGTTCTCCAGATTCTAAACATGTTATGTCCTTGCAAAGTGAATTATTTACATACCCATCACTGGTCTGTGTGTGTACTAAACTATGCCCAAACTGGGTCAGTCCTTCTTGCTTGACCTGATACTTTAGTGTTGTGTGAAGTAGCTGTGTTTTCATGATGTGGAACAAAAGAATAACTTGGTCTTTAATGCTAATTTTACTATAATTGAGTTTTTGCAACACAAGCATGCAGGCAGAACTGCTATCTGAAACATTTGTTCTCAAGTATACGGACTACAATATCAAATCTAAAAATCCAGAAGAAGTTAGGCAAAATTAGCATTTTTGTTTTTCCATTTGACATGAATTTAAACACATAATTCACTTTTTCCTGTATTGTTTCCATCAATCAGCTACTTTAAAAGTGAACTACTGAGTCAAAAAAACTCCAGCTATGTGTACTTTGATGGTAATGAGAAAAAAAATATATAACTGGACTCTACATGTGGAAAGGGGATCAGACAAGATCCCCCTTCCTGGGGCATAAGAAACTGCCAATCTCTCAGAGCCTGCGGCGTCTCAGAGACATGCAGAGAGTGCCATTTTGCATCAGATTCACACAGGCCAACAACAATCAATGGAGATAACAAATTTTCTTTGAAGAATGTTTATTTATGGAAATAAAATACAGTCACTCAGTGGTGTCGAGTTCAATACCATAGTGGAACAGCAATCTTTGAACGGCTATGAACCTGTAGGTATACTGGCTTGCAAAAGTATTCACTTTTTGTCACAATGTTTAGTTACACAAAGGAAATCTCTTCATGTTCCAAACTACGCACCACTTTGGGTTTGCCTATTACACATAACATAGCAAAATGTATGAAGTTCAAGCAGTATAAATACTTTGCCAAGATATTGTGCAACAAAGATGTATCTTTATCTGCTCTTTGTTGGGTGAATTATCAGATATGAGTGTCAAAGCCATATTTTTAAGTTGCTTTCTCAAAAAATATCAACATTATATAGACTGGCTCTATGAAACACACATAAGGCCTGTAAAAGTTTTCTGATTGGATTTTGAGTCTTAGGAAATGAGAACTATAACATTCAAGGTTTTCTGTTGACTTCTGCTAGTTTAGCAAGCTGCATTCGCTGCTTCACTCACAGTTTTGGTAGGATTAGTATCCAAAGGAAGTTATCATTAAAAAATGTAGCACATTTAAAAACCTATGAGGTACCACACTGATTTAATACATTTATCTGTCAGACTGACTTCTGAAATCAATTTCAGTAAAAACCTGAAATGGTAGGAATGAAATAACTCTGTCAGATGGAATTCATAAGAGAAGAAAAAATAATCTAGAAGAATGATTTAAGGGTGTAAGAGAAAACGTAAGAGCTGTGTAAAAGAAGATCTGTCAGATCATTACAATCTTGGATTTCAGTTATATATTATCTGGGTGGACTTAGAATTCCAGGTTTGTTTACAGTCATACAACATCAGATTTAAGCACCTCATTGATAACCAGTATACTGGTTTAGTTACAGGTAAGGTTGGAAAACTCTGGGAATCCTCAGTCTCAAAGTTATCCCATCAATTTCCTGGAATTTATATGAATTAACAGAAATTTATATTTACAATGCCTAAATAACATAAATAGAGCCTACTGCTTACTGCAGGAATATTGCAGCCACATGCCGTACATATCCTGTCCAGTCCTCCACCACATGAACAGATTATTTCCAGGACCCTCAGCTACTGGGGCCTAAACTAGGAGAAGACTAGACTACTATAAAACAGCAATGTTTTTATCACATTATTGGCTAAATATGATTCATTTGGGGCAATACTGATTAGCTTACAAATATTACATGGATTTATGCCTATGGCCAAACAAAATGTTTATTTTTAGGTTTGCAGGGTTCCCTCAGAGCATAATAAGCCTGACAGGCAACCAGGCTTTACTTGTCCCCCCACCAAGCTAAGTGTTGTTTTATCAATTGAGTTTTTTATACAGCAGTAATATTGACAATATAGACGGGTTAAGCTAGGTTTATAGTTAAGGCACTGAACTGGGCACATCAACTGCACCGTCGCTGAACCTGCTCCATGTTATGATGCCTCGCTTGTTGACTGGTGTTTTTCATAACTTTGTATTTTTGTGTTTTTATGATGTGAAGCACTCTGACCTGCCTTGTTGCTGTAATGTCCTGTACAAATATACCGGATTGATTGATTCAGTCAATTTAACAAATTACATAATTAATTCACAAACACATTCTCTTACAACTCTTACTAAAGCATGCGTAAAAAGGAAGAAGGAAGAAGAAAAAAAATCTTGTAAAAACCTGTCCCCACTTCAATAATCACAGAATCAATTTTCATGGCCATATACATTAAAGTTTCTGTTTTGGACTATTTCTAAAATTCCCCCAGCATAATCTCTAATCGAACGTTTCTGCCTGTTACAAACAGCGCCCAGAAACAGTCTGGTAAAAAGTAGATCTTCTGTATCTGAGTGGCGAGTGAGTGAAGCCCTTTTCTCCCCAGCTCTCTCATGCTGCCATAATGACCGAGAACATGCACCCTGCATTAGAAGTGAAATCAAAGGAGCCATTGCAGGGCTCGTCGCATCTGGAAACAGGGAATCTGTCAGGTGTTTTAGCTGGAGCCTGCCTGCATTAGCGCTGCCCTCCACTTCACCCCTGCAATCCAGCGGGAGCTGCTGCGAAGGAGACAGAGCTCTGCAAACACTGCACAGCAGTCCCATCCCCACTGAGCAGCGCTCTGCTAATTGTCTAAATGCAAAGTGTGCCTCTGAAGTTGCTCTTCTCACAGTTCACTCGCGGGTTCAGGTTAAACATATCTGCAGGTCGAATCGGGACTCGGGTCACGGCCGCTGACAGATTTGGGGTTGTAGGCGTGTTTTAACCTCCACCTCATGGTGAGCCGAGTCAAAGTGTGTTTACCCAGCGGCATAGCATTATCAATGCTAAGCATTGCTTCGATGGCATAAATGTCTGGTCTTTGTTCTCAAAAGGGCAAAAACTGATAGGTAAACACGCTGATGAGATGGAAACGTTATCAGGTTATTTTTGTACCTACACCTTTGCAGGGGCAAAGTATTTGTTGTTTTTCTTTGCTAGTTCATGTTGTTTATGTAATGCAAACACAGCTGGAATCCTGCTGTGGACTATCCAATTAAGAAGCAGAAAATATGGAGCCTTACGTGTTGGAATTCACTTATAGGGTTCAAACTGGGTCACAACTCCTAAACAACAAAAAACTTTTTCATTTATTTTAGCTAAAAGACAACTTTTTGCTTGTAAAAAGAAGCGCAGCTAAGACTGTGATGATACATAATGCAATTTTTTTACCTAAAGTTTGTGCAAGTGTTTACTATTTTCTGAGTCAGCAGATGAGGAACACAAGTCATGCAGCACAGTAAAGTGCTTTTCTACCAAATGAAGCTGGTCAAGGTTTCCAGTTGTAATTTTTAAAAAAACATAACCACAAATAGACTTTTCTTTTACTATTTTTCTTTAGGGTTATTATGAATATAGCTACAGCACTCATTGTTTGGGGGAGAAAAAAAAGCTGAGCAATAACTGACATTGCCACCTGGTAGGGAGATTCTCCTTCAACAGAAACAAATAAAACAAAATACTTAAATATTAATGTTCTGTAGCAGTTTGAGCAAATCCTATTCTGTTTATTTTCACATCCAGAAAAACAGAAATGAAAGCCAAAAATCTCTTGCATATCTGACATGTATTTCAATGGCAAATAACAGAAAGCAGACTTAGGTAACACTAAAACTTCAGTTCTTCTGATACTGTCACCATAACAAATTTTGCTTGGCGATAAATTGCCCCAGAAGTTATTGTGATAAACAATAATATTGTTGTTCTGAGACCACTTTCAATCAAAATGATGGTAAAGGCACGATAAATCAAGAACACATTCTCAAAGATCAATACACTTTAAATTCTAATAAACATTTAATACTGAAACTGGGAGTCATTTTAAATATCAAAAATAAACAAAACAACTCAAACAACAAAATAAATCAATTATGAATTCTCTGTAAAAAAACGTAATCACCAGAGACTGTAAGCCTGGAACTGTCAGCCAACAACAGTCAGATGATTATTAAGCTTTAAAAATGGGAAAGGAAACACCAACATGACAACAGTGGTAATTTATTGAGTCATGCTAGCAGAAAGTAAATTTTACACCCTTCATCCAACATTTGCCCACTCAGCACATTTTTAGACAACAGCATAACAGCAGCATTAAAACATTAGAAACATCCATAATCTGAAATATAAAGGCCTGTTTCTTATTCAATCTTAGGACCAGAAGCTCCTAATCAGCTTCTGATTATGACCAAACAGAAGCTGTTCACTGATGATGCTATGATGCATAATTTAAAAAAAAAAAAAAAAAAAAAACAGGCATTATCATAGTTTGCTAGCACGAGTAAAACTATATCTGAGTGGTCCACATGTTCCTTGCATAGTGTACTACTGCTACATAATGTTTAGATGGTCTGTGGGAGCCTTCTTCAATATACAGTATTTTAGACAAAGCTCAAGAAGACCAGCAGAAGAGCTGGAAAAAGGGTAGAGTGCCTTCTCTGGGTCAGGGGGGGTCGTCCTGCCTCAAGTGAAGGAGTTTAAGTATCTGGGAATCTTGTTCATGAATGAGGGAAGAAGGGAGTGGGAGATCGACAAGCGGATTGGTGCAACGTCTGCTGTGAAGCGGGAGCTGTACCGGTCCGTCGTGATGAAGAGAGAGCTGAGTCAAAAAGGCAAGCTCTTGATGTACCAGTTGATCTCCGTTCCCACCCTCATCTATGGTCATGACCTTTGGATCATGACCGAAAGAACGACATCAAGAATACAAGCGGCCAAAATGGGTTTCCTCCACAGGGTGGCCAGGCTCTCCCTTAGAGATAGGGTGAGAAGCTCCGTCATCCGGGATGGACTCAGAGTAGAGCCGCTGCTCCTCCACATCGAGAGGAGCCAGTTGAGGTGGCTCGGGCATCTGGTCAGGATGCCTCCTGGACGCCTCCCTGGTGAGGTGTTCTGGGCACATCCCACCGGGAGGAGGCCTCGGGGAAGACCCAGGACACGCTGGAGGGACTATGTCACTCAGCTGGCCTGGGAACGCCTTGGGGTTCCCCCGGAGGAGCTGGAAGAAGTGGCTGGAGAGAGGGAAGTCTGGGCCTCCCTTCTGAAGCTGCTGCCCCCGCGACCCGATCCCGGATAAAGCGGCAGAAAATGGATGGATGGATGGATGTATGGACGTATGGATGGATGTATGGATGGATGTATGGATGTATGGATGATGGATGGATGGATGGATGGATGGATGGATGGATGGATGGATGGATGGATGGATTGTCTGAGCTCATATTTTTAGATTGCTTTTTGTCTATTTACGTAACATTCTCAAGGTTAGGCACAAAATATCTACGTCCAATAGGAGCATCAAAGTCTGGAGGCCTGGAGGAAAGTCAAGCTGTGGAATTGGCATGCAAGTTTTGGATAAGTAATCATTTTAGGACAAAAACAAGTTGTAATGTAATTTCATTACAGATTTAAAAATTTTTTCAGCTAACATAACAAGGAAAAAATTAGGAAAATTGAAACACATTTTCTAATTCAAGCCTTCCTCAATGGTTACTCAAATTTCCCATCATGCCATTCTTACAGATTGAGGTAAAGTAAGATGCCAACAGAAAGTTTCTGGGGGAGGGGGGTTCTCCAACTACATCGCGTAGCATATACAGCCAGCTGAAAGACTTCTGTTTGTAAAATTTTAAAGTTACATTTGGAAAGCTACAATTAGCAATCTGTTAAGCAGAAGCCTGCAGGCTAGCTGCCCCTGCAAACAGTCAATTACAAAAAGGAAGAAAGCATTCTGGGGGAATAAAGCACTTACTACTATATTTTGTGTTCATTCCATACCTTTTGTATATTAGCAGATAGCATTATCATATATGTTGCATTACTTCTTCTAGAAAAGCAAAAGAATCATTTCTTGCAATCTTTAGACTTTTTTTGTAGATTGCTACTAATAATTGAAGGTGTTTAGTAGGAGATTTTTCCCCCAGAATTTGATTCGGGTGAAGCAAAAATTTTAGAGTTCAGGGTAGAACATATTTACAGAAGGGCTTTTTTTTATCTTAAATCCAAAATGTATATATTGTTCATACAGATTTTTCAGACTGCATGTGCAAGTCAATGATTAATTGATTGCTAAGTTAGTTGACAATAATCAATTAATCTGATTAATCATTTCAGCCCAAATGACGAACTGAATTTAAGGTTATCTTAAATGCAAAGTGCATATATTTTTGTAGAGTTTCAGCTACATTACTGCTCTGACTGTGTGTTAATAGCATGTTTTAAGTCTTATACTCAAGTTAACGATTAATCGATTACTAGGTCGATTAATCACTTTTATTCCGATTAATTGTTTCAGCTCCAAATGACAGTCAGCATATATTCTTAGCAGAACTGCTGAGCGCTTACTGTTGTTGATCCAATGTAATCTTTTCTGCTTTAGACACTGATTGTAGGCATACAACTGAGATGAATGCAGGTGACCTACAGCTGCCTGAATGCCTCCCCCCCCACACACACACACACACACACATATGCAGAGATGCTGCTCTGCTGAAACACAGCATGCCATGCTCTCTGCACAGACACGGCTTCAGGCACTTATTTCACAAAGTCAGCAAATGGACGTTCTTTTAGCCACATTACATCTCGCTGGTCTTATTGTCACAATCGGAAAGTGTGCCTCGCCGCATTTACTTCATTTTCAGTTAGTGCGAAAAAAGAAAAACTACAGCAGCCTTATTTAGCAGTTAGGGGAAGAAGGCATGCAGCGGGTCAGGTCCTGTTTTTATTTATTTCCTCCAACAACAGCAAGATTAGTGGAGAAAAGGTTTTTTGGTCATAAATGAACATCAGTGGTTGACACGGAGGATATAAATGTTATTTACAGGCCTGCATGAAGGCAGGAATTAATTTAATGCACCTTATGCTGCACTGTTTTTTTTCATACCTGAAAGCTCTTCATTAGTATGCTGCTGAGGTTTTTTTCTCTCTCTTCTTTCAGCTTAAGATTTTTTTTTCCTCCAGCTCCATGTGGCTGCTGCCGACTCTATGAGGCTTGTCACAGAGCAGAGATTTGCCGCAAGTGGGAGAGGGGATCTCAGAACGGCACCGAACTTATCAAAGCAGCATGCTTCGTCCCCGAGCTCCCAACACAATGCCCTGCTTCACTTTTCTCAATTCTCCTCTTCTTCTTTTTTTTTTTTTCTTGAATGGAAGCCTCTCCAGTCCTGGGGTAATCTCACTTTTGCTTATTTGCACACAAGTTAGCAGAGTAACCGGGCCACCGTCCCCTCCTACCCCTCCTCTTTCTTGCATCCCCAGCCAATTGCGTAATCAAGGCCAGAACTCATCAGCGAGATGGCAGGAGAAGAAGCTCTATTAAGCCGCATCATGTTCCATCTGCTGTGTAAGAGAGCGATAACGGTATTTACAGTTTTTCGGCCAAATTTCTGACTTCTGCTTACTTTAGGAAATGTCATGGATTAATTTCGATGCCGCGTCCAACTGAAGTGTTTGCCCTGAACACCCCCCACCCACCCAAAACTCCAGTGGGAACAACAACTTTATTGGAAGGGAAACGTGAAGAACATGTGTCACGGATAACACTTTAAATTTAAAAAGGCAATGACTTCTCTCCTTTTCTTTTCTTCACTTGTTCTGGATCAGACTTGCTCCCTGGTATTTGATCATTTTTCGTCTTGTTCTGGAGGCTTGTCAGCAGTTGTTGGATACTGTTTTTTCAGCACCGTTTCTGTCAGAGGATGATCTGAGCTTTTAGCAAAAACATACATATTAAAACTCATATTTGAATAACAAATACCGATGTGATTTGATGTGGTTTTCTGGGTGAAATCAATCTACTTTTACTCTAAATGAATCAGCTACTGAAAGATGCATTACCCACAGTTTGTCATTTGGAACAAGACTCCCATCTGCAACTGATACACACACAGTCATTAGATGTGTTATTGCAGCATGCACCCAAACAGAGAGGAGAGACATTCCTTTGAAATCTGGAGCAGCTTCATGTAATGCTTTTCAGATTTTTTCAGTTTATCTGTATTTCTATACACTTTTATATGTACTCCTGGCTCAATATCTTTTTTTATTATAATGGGAAAAAAAAGTTCATTAAAAAAATGAGTCATCCTGTGAGCAATTTTTCCTCTGTTGGTTCCAGTAAATGCAGAGTTTACATACCTATCAAGTATTTGACTTTCTCCTCAGTTTGTTATGAGTTCTATAGGAGTTTAATAATGATCTGTTCATGTCTTCCTATCTGTCATCCTCCAAGCAGAGAAACATGTAATACACACAGGACAGCAGCACTCTCCTGCTCCAGTTCAGCAACTACTGTATGTAACTGTTGTAGTGAAGCAGCATATTTCATAATGGGCACATGTTATTTTAGAAAAAGTAATTGTTTTCATAGGACTTTGACTGTGTACAGCAACAAACGCCACAAAATATCATAAACAATAGATTGTACAGTTAATTTCTGATGAAATCTCCCCGTTTCAAAGCCTAATTATAGTGCAATACAGCTGGTTGATGCAAACCTTTGTAAGATGTGAAAAGTTCTCTATAAATTGCATTTTTCTCGAATTTATGTGCTAAATAAAACTTTTCACTGATGTTTGATAGACATTCTGATTGTTTACTGCTTATTTGAATGGGAACCTGTGTTTAGTATAGATAATACCAAAAACTATAACACTTTACAGCCTTAGCTGCAATCCCCAGATGGACAGTAGACTTTAAAAAATATTGAAGCAAGTTTATTAGAAATATATTCACCAAAAAATAAAAATAAAATTTTATCGATTGGAATTATTTAATGTTTTCACTAAGAGTAAGCATTCATGTTTATCCAAAATTTTTAATCAAGGTTTCTCTTTTAATTTTTGTTATTAAATTACACAGATGCTGTGACTGGATAGTTGCATCCAATATGATTTTTTTTCTTATTAAATTTATAAAAAGAAATAAAAAGGTCTGCAGCTGCCGTTTGAATCCTGCTTATTTTCATGTCTGAGAACGTGAACGACAGTTTTCACTGGCCGTGCCACAGCGGTCCTCCCCTCCCCCCTACCTGTTTCTACACAGTGTCAGTTAACTGGGCGAAGTAAAGAAATTCTCCTATTTTCTCTTTATAAAAAAAAAGAAGAAAACAAAAACAATAACTTCCTTCTCAAGATCCTGGAGCTTTGGAACATTCGTTGACAACCAGCTGCAAGGCTGCAATGTGAAAAAACAAAATCTTATCAAGTATTTTTGGTCTAGTTTTTTGCACAAATATCTTACACTTGAAATGAGACAAAACTAACTTACAGTAACTTTTCATCAAGATACAGGAGCTTGTTGTGAACAATTCCTTAATATTATGTCAACTAAACCAAACAAAACTTGATAAGCTTTGTGTTTTTGCAGTGAACTGAAGATTTGCTACAATACATTCAATACAACAGGCGCCTTTAGTTTAGAACTGTATCTACATTTAGCTGCTGTTTGTGAAGTGCTGTTTAAATCTTTCATCACTTTTGCATTACTTATTTATTTATTTATTTAAACTAGTGTCTTTTAAAACAACCTGCTGGATTTCTGACTCACTTTCAATTAAACCTCATCACTTGGAACTTCAGTATTGCTCTTTGCAAATGTATAAATGGAGTGAGTACAGCAGGAACAGATAATAAACAGAATGACCCTCAAAGTATCCATCTGTGTTATCTCACTCATCTTGTGTGTCTTTGTATCAGTGTGAAAAGAATAAAACATTTGATATGGGTGAAATTGTCAACCAATAGTGAAGAGCGTTATGTGATATCATTATAGTAGCAACAGTGATACTTTTTTTATTTATAATAAAAGGTTACATCATGTTATAAATAGACAATCAGTACAATTTATCACAGTTTTGCTATTTTTATGTGATCATTTTGTATTAGACAGGTTTTAAAATAACTTTTTGCCAATCTGGAAGCATTTTCTGCGCAAAAAGATCTAAAATATTTATTCTGGATACCAAAAATGGATCAAACTAACGAAACTTATGACTGAAGTTATGATGATGTTTTTCTATTCGCAGTCACGTACTGGAGAACAGTGCTATTTTTATTTATTTATTTTTAGTGATTATTCTTTTCACACACCTACATTTAGAAAAAAAATTGCTAAGCATTGTATGTGTTAAATATACAAACATTTAGCATCTTAACATCTAGATAATGGTATGGACACCCAGGAGGTCTCATGAGTCAGTTTCGAGGATCTACACTGCAAAAACACAAAGTCTTTTAAAGTATTTTTTGTCTAGTTTCTAGTGCAAAGTCTCCTTACTTTTAAAATAAGACAAAACTGACTTACAAGCAAGAAATAGAAGCTTGTTGTAAGTGAACAATTCCTGAACCTATGTTTAAAAAATGATTTTGTTCCACTTATAGCAAGACATTTTTCCCATGTTACAAGCAAAAGAAAATCTACCAGTTTAACTAGTACTTTTTCATCACTATTGAAGAATTATTGACTTAGACAAGCTCCTATATCTTACTGAAAAGTTACTTGTATGCTAGTTTTGTCAAAGATATTTGCAGTAGGAACTTGACTAACAGATTTTTTGATAAGATTTTGTGTTTTTGTGGTGTACAACTGAACTTCCAAGAGGTTTTGACTAAAAGGTTTATCACATGTGAACTGAATGTTGCAGCTTCATCTCTGAACAGTGTGATGCACTTCTTTTATTACTTTACGTCACAATGTTCTCTGCACTCCTTCGACAAAGCGAACAGGGGGCTTTCTCTTTGGCAGCTCTCTGACATTTCACACGACAGCTCATCAATTAATCGCAATAATGAACAAGATCATAAGAGAGATCATCGGCTACAGATGCCAAGCGAACATCCATATGGCTCGGGTCTGAAGGATCAGGCGAGGGAACGCGGCGATAAGTCATTCTGTTTGACTCCAGAAACTAAACAACATTAAATTCAAATTACGCCCGACTTTCCCGGGGAACCCTTTTATGGACCCCCAGAGGTCTCCATGTGTGAGAACCGGAGGAGACACAGCTGTCAGAATAATAACGGCGACAGGAGGCGTGTAGGGGGGGATTTCAGAGACTTAATTACAGCGCAACAAGACTGCTGACAGACTACAACTCCTTCTTCTGTCGCTCCCAGAGCCACCAGCGGCCTGCTAGTCTCGATAAAGCCCACGAGTGGTACTTGAGGATCCACTTAGGTGATGTAACAGCCCACTCGCAATGCGAGGGGTTCCACGAGGGCCTTTTGTCAAGAAATGATTGCAAATTTCCAACAGCTGAAAATCAGAGGGGCTGGGAATGTGGATTGAATAGAGTATCTGTGAACATTACTAGAGCTGCTGCTTCCCTCATAAATGCATGAATGTCCTGTCTGACTTCAGATAAAAAGGGAAAAACACATAGCTTTACATAAGAGGGTTTTTCCCCCAACATTTTCCAAGACTGCATGGAGAAAAACGTGACACTATACTTTCTCTACATTATATTATATTAAAGTACTTTTCAAGACTAAAAACATTTTTAGTGAGTGGAAGAAACTTTTAGATGGCATCTCAAAATACAAATATTTAGCTATGATCTTTTTATGGAAACAAAACATATGGAGATATTCCTTGTACTCCTCCAAACTAGGAACCCTGGAAAAAACTAAATATACTAAAAAAAAAAAACACGTTCAATTTGTGTCACATTTTTTAACTTTCATCATTTGAATAAACAACAAACTATATAAAGACTACTAAAGTAGTAATTTAAATCTTTGTGTAGTTATTTCTTCAGCTTTTTCACCTTTAGCAACACAGCCACGACGCTTAATTACCGAGCTGTGTAAGGGAGACCAAGCAGAACATTCTTGGAATACCTCTACGTATGGATTTTTTTTTTATTAATATTTTTATTTTATATTATTTTTAAATTTGGTCCCTTAAAAATGAACCCTGCGATAACAGCCCGGACGGTTTTTCCCTCTTGGTCCCTTACCTTGCTCCAGCAGCCGCAGCGAGTGCTGAAAACACGGGTCCAACGAGTCCTTCTCCGCCTGGAGCTCCGGTAAGTACTTCTCGCTCTCCATCTCGTCCACGGTTCTTCACGCTCCGAGTCAAACGGACGGCAGGTTAAAACACGACGGAAACAAAAGTTGTTCCAGGCTCCAAAGCAGAAACAAGAAGGAAAGGAAACAAACAATGGCTCCAAAGTTGAATTTATGTGAAGCGAACCGCAGCGCTCGCGCTAGAAGAGCATTTTTTTTCTTTCTTTCTTTCTTTTTCAGTCTCCGCGTGGGCACGCGCTCTCGTTCTCTTCCAAACCCCAAAAAAATGATCAGTTTTAACCGGCAGCAGCGGGTGTTACTCCATCAAAGTGTTGCTCAGACGCCACAGCCCAGTGACACAACATCACAGCGCTCCTCGCCTCTGTCGGTCCACGAGCTCTTTGAAGCTGCCTGTGTTGTGTCCGCAGCTGAAGTGAGGCGGAGGCGGCAACACGCAGCCTGTGGAAAAGGGGCGGAGCCACGCCGGGAGCTGTCCGCGGTGCTGTTCGGAGGTATTAGCATCTTATTATCAGTCACTCAACAAGCCCAGCCAGAAAGTCTCGGAAGGGGTTCGTGCTGGTCAAGGAAGCTCGAGTCTCTTTTCTTTACGTTGCCTGTTTGCTTACCTTATCATATAAAGTGCCTTACGAAATTATTCATACCCTTTAACTTTTTGAGCATTTTTGCTACAACAACCACAATCCTCAAAATATTTGGGCAACATAAAATAGGAAAACGATACATTTTCTTGTTTAAACAAATATTATTTTCCTTTTAAGAATTTTTGTGGTGTTTTGTGCATCTGTTATCAGTACCACTGAGAAACGTAACCGGACCACATTTTGCTGTTATTGTCTCTTTAAAACTCTAATGCAGCCTGTCTCCAGAGACCACAAATTGTGCTCATATAACTGCTCTACTGTAGGTTTGGCTCAATGCTTGAGATTGTTGCACTAAATAACAACTAATTAGCAAATAATGTAGCTATATTTAAATAGCTACGCTACATTATTTGCTGAGATTATTTCAGATTGTACTTACTGTATCACATTACTTTTGTATCTTATTGTGTACAGGTGATGAAATACCTCATGACTAGAGGTATGAATATTTTCAAAATGGTGATTATTTATATATAGGTTGATTTTTTTTTTATCTAGCAGTGCAATGGATCTTTTTTTTTCTATGTTGTAGTTAGCTCTATGCTGGACATTACACCTGTCATTAGTGTAAATTTAGCTGTAATGTTAA
Organism: Poecilia picta; assembly: GCA_033032245.1. NCBI lineage: Eukaryota > Metazoa > Chordata > Actinopteri > Cyprinodontiformes > Poeciliidae > Poecilia > Poecilia picta. Next base: position 24,930,481 of record CM065363.1, on the reverse strand, counting down.
TTAAACCCACTGGGCACTTGAGATTTGAGAAAGCCTTTTCAATCTCCAGTATATTGATTATTTCATTGATGAAATAATCATCAATGAAATGATTATTTCATGAATGAATTGCTCAAATAAAACTTTGAAATTACAGCATTTTAAATGCAGCTTAATAATGCAAAATTTATTTCACTTTGTGCACAGTCCCATGAACTCCTAGCTCCCTTTTTAAAATATGAAGTCAGTGTTACAAATTAAATTTCATCATCTACTTCTGTAGTTACTTCCACATAATTGTGTATTCTAGATGTCTACTTAAGTATTCATTATCATTTATGTTATTTTTTCATGATCTTAAGTAATTCTTAAGATCCATTTAACTTTGCACAATCAAAATATATGCACATAATTTATTTACTATGTTATCTAAATGTCACATCATACCTATTAATATTAGTGCTACTTTTTTCATTCCTTAGTTGCCTGTCATCGCTAAAAACCTTCAAACCCAAAATTAGAATTAACTTGTAATTTTGGTCACATATTGTCTATTCTGACATATCAGTGGTAGATTAAACTATTAAGCCGGAATATGTATTTTTTATATTACAGAATCTAAGATTTTTTACTGTGTTTATCAGCCAAAATCAATGCGGCATTATGTTTGGTGGTGAAGTTTCAATGAACCACATGTAGTTCACACTTCGACCACTAGTTGCTATCAAAGTACTTCTTATTGTATCTTTAGGAATATATGTAAAAAAACAACATTTGTGGTATTCATTTACTTCTTTGGCTGTATTCACAATAAGCTAGCTATGAAGCTAATTATCATCACTGATCCATAAGGGGAGATATTCTTTGTGAAACCTGAACATATACAAATTTGAGGGCATTTCCCTATTTATGCCAAAACCTTAATAAGGTTTATGCTGAAAAATATTTCAGATTTGTAGCCCAGAATCTGTGAAACAAAGCTTGATATCCCTCTATGGTAAATAGATGGCTATAAATGGTCTAAAATGTCAACATCCACAATTAAGGACTGTTCCAAAGACAATTCAGTGGACAGAGGTGTGGATTTTATAAAGAAAACTAAGTTTGAAAACATTTCCTTGCTAGACCTTATAAAGCCATCAACAGCAGATTACAATATGGAGGCTCACTCCCGCTGTTGTGCACCATGAGAGCACAATTTCAGCTAAACTAATAAGCCCAGTTAAAATCCATTTTGAATCTCAGCCCCACTGGGAAACATTAGGTAATAATGCGGAATGATATTATATTTTATGTAGTACTTTAGAGAGTAAATCAAATAAAGTATGATATTTAATTTCATCGGAAGAGCATCCAGGAGCAGGCTCCGGGAGGCTGAGGGGCTGATTTAATCAGTCAGAGGGCAAGAGCTGTATGATATTGTGCATGTCTTCTTTTATCTTTTTTCTTTATTAACTGTAAAGAAATCATTTATCAGTTTTAAAATGTGCTAATCTGGCAAGATAGTTGCCAAATATTAAATTAAACTTTATCAACAAATTTAAAGGGTTTCATTCTTTAAAAACTCTTAAAATACTTCGATAATTCGTATTGTTTTTACTTATTTAACGTAAAATTCAGGAGATGTTCTCCAGATAACACAGGGCATCTGAAGGAACACTGCCAAGAAACATAGCAGTTAGAATATAAGTTGGTGACAAGGAACAGAAACACTTTGACTCACCAGGCATTTATTGTTTTAGGGCAAATAGAAGCTATTTTCTGCAATTCCTTGTACATAATTACAACCGAAATAGATACACAAGGTGCCGACGTGACTATGACCTCTGGTAACCACTGGCAGACCCACACAGCAGATGAATATTTAATCAGAAATTATTAGAGGTGCCTTTTTGTTAAATATGCCTTAGAGGTAGCCTTTGTTGATGAAAATCAGGCATGCTGTTCAAGCTTTAAAAAGGGAACTGTAATACAAATGAAAAGTAAAACAAAATACTTTTTTTAAGGTATATATCCTCTTCATCAAGACTTGTGCAGACTCACCAGTGTATTATTTGTCACACTTGGGTGGTTTATCAGGAAGCTCAGTTCACAAATGTTCTCCATTGGAAACTCAACACCAGGATTGCGATCAGTAACTACGCCAACTATCAGTAACATTACACAATCATATGCATTTTCTTTACTGAATGCATTAACACACTAAATGAGTTACACACAGTTCTTTGCATTGATTTAATGAGACACAAACCATGAAATGCAAATATCAAGTAATATTATGTTAGCAATAATGTCAGTAATCTCGGTCCACTCAGGTCCTTCATCATTGACACAGATATGAAATTGGACAGTCCAGCCTTCTTATTTATTGTCTTCATTACCTCAGCATGTGTCCTGTTGCCTAGCAATCATGACAGCACAATACACAAGATGGTAAAAATTAGGGTTAAAATAATTTTTTTCCTTTTTTAAAAAAAAATTCAACAAGATATTTTAAACAAATATATTTTTTAAAATGTCTGTGCCTAAAAACACAAACACTAAGTTTTTTTTTTTTTATTTTTTTTTCTCCCACCTGATTTGAATATACTTGTATGTGTCACCTATTTGTCCACCATTGTTAAACAAGAACAAAAATCTCCCTTTTTACCTGCAATAAATGTTGGATCACCAGACCATTAAATCAATAAAAAGAAGAACAAATTTGTAGGAGGAGCCTTTAAATTTGGATGGCCTTCGTCTCACAGCTGTGACGAATTCGGCCTTCAAATGCTACCTTCGAAGGATGCAGCCCTATGTAGGCTTTCATTTGACTCCAACTTGAGTAATTTTCTGGTTTTAAGCAAAATAACTTTTCTATTGTCTTACGCAAGCTAGCTATGCTACCTCCAACCTGCAGGTAAGTAAAGATCTACATTTTAAACCCTTTCATTTGACTAAAATACAAAAGATAAAAACATAATGCAGCTATGTAGAATGTTGTAAGTGCAACATTTCCGTTGAGATTAGACTCCATGCCCATCAGCAACATAAGGGTCGTAGTCCCTAATTTTCCTTAGGAAAGCACAAATATCACGGTGATCAGTTGTGTTACAGAACATCTCAGGAGGGTTCGGTAATTGTCCTCTTTAGTCTTTTAGGCAATTATAGAGGAGTGCATGACTTCTTAGGTTGCTTTTTCTTGTTAGGACAACCCTGTCAATACTTTTCAGGAAATCCATTCACCTTCCTACAGGTCAAGCATGTTTTCTCCTGGGCGTGTTTGCGAATTCATTAGAAAAGGAGCTCTGCCATCTGTGGAGCACGGTAATACAATGCTCTGGTTGTTACTTAGTAAGGCTCTATTTCTCTTAACAGAAAACAGACAGTGACATTTAAAGAGTTTATCCAGTCTGGAGACTATATTTTTTTCTTTTTCCTAAATCCTGCCCATAAATTAACTTTTTCTCCAGAAAGCACAAAATATATGTGGAATTTCATTTTGCTAGGAATTCAACAGATGGCAGGGAAACAGGATTTGTACACAATCTCCACATTTGTTTGAAAATCTAGAGAAAGAGAGAGAAAAAAAAAGATAAGAAATCTGTCAATATATGTGGAAGATGCAGAGGCAGCCTCAGGTGGGCGGCTATCTGTAGGCTGATCAGCGTTGCTTATATAATTGAGTTTTCTTTTTTTCTTCTTCTTCTGGCTCAATGCTATTGCAATAACTTCGAAGAAAATGTGACCTGGAGGCTAAAGGCAAGAGGACTGGATGTATTTTCATCTCCATTTATATCCTTCGTGAAGTTTCAAATTTGCCTTCTGTTACTTTGATATACTTGTGCACAAATAAAGGCTCTGGGTGTTAATGTTGTTCCTCTTATGAATAAAACTCAAATATGTACAGTCTGGTGAGATCTGTAGGAGTCGAACAAACAGCAGAGAAAAGCAATAAAGTGGTATTGACTGCCTCAAAAAGGTAGCCATACTTTTCGAACATTTTCAGATCCACAGACTGCAACAGTTAGTGTAGTTTATTAGGATTTTACATGAAACCTTCACTCTGACACCATTTAATAAAAATCCAGGGCAACCAGTTGCTTTCAATGTAACTCCAGTACAAATGAGGCTCTTCTCTACAGTGATTGTAACTATAACTCTATTGGAAGGAGGTTGACTGCAGTTCAAGGCAAAACTGAGGTAATTATCTTAAAACACAAAGAGGAATGATAAGCTTCTGTTATTACAGCTAGAAACTAAAAATAAGGTCTGAAATCCATCCGTAGTGATGAATTCAGACCCAAACCTACGGAGTCACATAGAAACAGTTAGAAAGTCGGCCTTCTATCACCTGCAGAGACATTCCCAGGATTGAATGACTGATGTTCCAGCAAGATCTAGAGAAAGTCATCCATGCGTTTAAGTTTAGTCGCATTCATCACTGCAGCAGTCGCTGTGTTTCCATTGAAAATATTATTGTGCAAATTGGGATTATGAAAATACATTTGCTTAATGCAGGGGTGTCCAAAATCGGTCCTGGAGGGCTGGCATCCTGCATGTTTTAGTTTTCTCCCTAGTGGTTGTAACAACCTCTTCAGCAAGTCAATGTTCTCCTTAGGCCATCTAACGAGCCATCATTTGATGCAGGTGTGTGAAACCAGGGGGGGTTGCCTTTTTTCTGGAATTACTTTGTTAAAACAGAAAAGAATTAGGACAAAGTTGATAGGAGTATAGAAAATACTTTAATAATACATCAACATGATAAACAGAGACGATAGAAAAACAGGACATCATTATTTTCCTGAAATAATGAAAGTGCAAAAAAGAATCACAAGAGTAAATCAAAACATTCTTTGATACAGTGGAAAAAGTACAATACAAAAATAAAATACATTTTAACTCACCATGATAATGTCAATCCGATACCCGATACCAATTGGGTATCGATATTTTGGATTGATATTTTTCCCCAAAGATCAAGGAACTTTCTCTTGATCTGATTCGTCTCACACTCCTGTCCCCTCCGCTTCCCAGCAAAAAGGAAACACATTATGAATCAGCTTACTCTATAATCTCTCCCAGAGACCATTAAAAAGCGGCTCAAACGCGCTAATCTCCCTTTCAGGAGAGCGACTTATTTATAGATACGCTTCCCATCTGTTGCTTCTTGTCTTCATAAATAAACCCTCCCGTCGTCGTGGAGTTCAAACCTGTCGAGATGCTCGTTGTTTTTCTGACACAAAGGCCTGTTTGTAAAAGTGGCCGCGACACGCATTTGTCGCGGTGAAAATCATTATGGTTTATGACGTCAGCGTTTTCATGGCCGAGCGCAAGGGCAGCAGCATGGGGGTAAACAAAGCGATCAGCGATACGGGTGTAAAAGATGACGAACAGCAGGCCATTACATTGACAAAGTGCTACTTTGATCACTGAAGAACGGCCGCCCACTCTGTCACCTGTCCAAGCCCACTAAATATGATATTGACTGCAGGTAGAGATGGCCTGTTCACTCTGGGCTGAATGATTTAAACAGAAGCTGGCGCCTTGTCTTCAACCCTCGTAAAATCCGACTGAAGCCCGGGGATGAGGCGGGGGCCGCGTCACCTCAGGTGTGATTAGACCGCGATCATGCGGAGGAACACAATTCTGGGAGGAGGCGGATTTTTACCTCCTACCAAAACGGTCGGCCCTGAGATGAGGGGCGATCTTAACACCTCAGAAGGGTGAGCCCTGTATAACCGACACGTGTTTGGTGTGAGCTGGTAAACTGTGGAGAGAGTGACAACAGCGCCTCCTTGTGACCATGTGGGATTGTTCAAACAGAGAGAGGAAGATGATGTAAACTAGTTGAGGAGTTGAGGGGGGAGAGACAGACTTTCAAGGCAAAGAGAAGCAATTTTACTTGTTTTGCGTGGTTTATGCGGAGAGCAACTGAGTGAGTGTTCGCCACAAAAAGCACACACTGAAAAAACTTAAATGCAACCTTATTGTTTAGATGTCAATTTCTGCACATTTCAGTCCTTCTGGGAATTGGTTTCGGAGTTTAAGAACATAAAAGGTGGTAAAGACATTCCAACTGAATGACCCACAGTGAGAGTAATGAATCTTTACTTTTATGGTTGAACCGCCAAATGACTGCAAGAGCACATTAATGACTAATCCAGGAGATCTTGTTGTTGTTTTTTTCAGTTTCTTGTTATAATTCAGCATAAGAAGAAAACTTACTGATCAAATTTGCTCTTATGAAGCAACGCAGTACAATAAATTATAAATATAACCGTAATTTTCATGGAAATCTTAAGAGTTTTGTGTTATAATTCTGACAACTTATCTCAAAAACAAATTGTTTCAGTGACACTGAGCTCACAGTTTTAACCAATCTACTCTATTACCGCTTGTTTTGATGCGAGACACAAACTCTATTAATGTTTCCTATAAGAAAAAAGAAAAAGAAAAAAAAACAGCAAACGGCGTTTTCTGCAGCGGCACACAACTCCAACAACAATAGAATAAAACCCAATGTCTCCTGCAGTCACTCTTGTCCCCCAAAGTGCTTCTAACAAGGCTCCTACTCTGACACATTGTTCTCTTCCTCAAACAGCCACACAAAGCTGTCTCGGTCACAAAGGGCCCTTATTGTTGCTACTAAATGGAGCGCTCGCATCCATTCGACGGAATTATTTCACCAGTGCCAATCTATCAGCCATATTGATCACATATCATGGGCTGTGAAGTGCAGACTCTGGTCTCCTCTCCTGGAAGTGTTGTGCAGAAAAGAAACTCTAATGAGAAACTGTCAGCAGAGCACAGGTAAACAAATCAATGGCACCCAGCAGCTCTCCCAAGGTCAACCCACACACTTTGACTTTGTAAGTCGCTCCGCCCGAAGAAAGTACAATATGTGTCATCAGCATGAAGGCAGGAATTAAACGTGGCAAGTTCATGTTCTGCAAAAAAAAAAAAAAAGGAATGAAGAAATGGATTTCACTGTTTTTTTTTTGTGTTTCATTTTTTTATGAGCTACACCAGTCGGTACCTATAACTTTGATTTCTTCTTGTTTTCATTTGTAAATAAATCAAACAGATCTGTACCTTAGTAAGAAAATATATTACCATAAAAGGCTTAAACGTTCTTCATAATTTGCATCTCAATGCATACTTTTGAATAATTCTTAATTATTTGCACCTTTATGTTTATGTTCTTACAGAACAATTATGAGCTGATATCCAAAGGCTCTACAGAAACTGCTGCATACTGCAAACTCATTTCTGGAATTGTGCACAGCATAAAACCAAAATCGTGCAGTTTTAAACACAATGACTAAAGTAAACACACAAAATATCACACTTTATTATTTCATAAATTAGCGATGGGGCTCAAATAAAAATTTCAATCGAGTTAATGACTAGAAATTTAATCAAAGACTTTTCAAAAACACTTTTTCTGCCAAACTTTGACTGTATATGGATATTTGCAACTGTACTATAAAACAATGCAGTTTGAAAAAATAAAAATAAGAAACAGTGAGAGACAAGTCAGCAATCATTTTTTCAGGGAAATGAAATTCAACAGCATTTATTGGAAATTTTCACAATATTGATCAATTCATTTTTTCCATCAGGCTCTGCAGCTGATCATCACACCATCTGTGCAAATTGTTGTTTGCATGAACACAAAACAGTGGAAGCCTTTCATTTCTACCTGGCTCCAAACACAAAGTAAAATCATTGAGTCCTCTGTTTCCATTTGTCTGTAATGAGTTGGAGTTTAATAGGGCGGCCCGCATTAGCTCGTGGTATGTAGTGAATAGGTGTGCAGAGAGGGTTCTCTCAGTGCACACACCAGAGAGAGACACAAGGTCAACAGCAGTAATTATTCTGTGGGAAGCGTGTTGGTCTTCAGTGGGTGATTTCATTTCCTGTCATTAGCCACAGCGATTAGGCACAAGAGCAGTAATAGTGTGATAGCATCAGCGAGCATCATACAGCCCCAGGCTGCTCTCGGCACTCTCCAATATTCTCTAAATGTTGTTTTGCATGGGTTGCACACCTCCTACTGTGATCTGTTAGCCTGAACACATTTTGTCAAGACTCTCTCTATTTGCTACAATCAGTTAATGATCAAGTAGGGAGTTAAGGTAGGAAGGTGGATAGGTAGGTATGAAGGTACAAAGATAGGTAGTTGGCAAGGTAGGTGAGTAAGAAAGAAGGAAGGTAGACAGGTAAATAAGTATATAAGAAGGCAGGTAAGTAGATATATATTGCTTTAATGCATAATTTAGTTTATTAAATCATCAGATACAATATTTTTATGCTCCTGTAATCTGCAACTAACTTCCAGAAAACAGCAAAACTGCCAAAACACTGAGTTCCTTTAAGTCAATGATAAAACTCACTTTCTTGGAGTTGCCCCTGATTAAAAACTTAAACATTAATATATTTTTGATAATGAATATTCTTGATGATGTCATATTTGTTGCTTATTTCATAATTAGCTCTTACGTTACATTTTTACCAAGGACTCCATTGTTTCTGTAATGTGCTAAGCAAATAAACTTGACTTGCAATGACCACAGTTCATTGCAAGTCAAGTCATGTAAAAAAAGATAAACAAAATTTTTTTTAAATCCTTAAGCTTTGCAGACAACATCGTGGCCATGGAGAATCTTCAAATCCATTTCTTAAATAATCATGGTCATACTTCCTTCTTTTTACAATTATTTTGCTTGTACTCTTTCTCCTTATACTTACAGAAGCTTTAGGTACTGAAAATCGATCCATATGATCTTTGGTGCGCCTGGTGAAGCCAGCTAAATGTCCACAGTTACTTTTTCTCGTTTTTGTTTGTTTCCACATGTCACAGCTTCTTCAAGAGTTCTGGCATGCATATCTTTGCAAGTGAGAGATCCTGCCAAGACACGGATCTATTTAGCAAATCCGAAAGGTCAAAAGCACCGTTATCTAATTGGGTGAAACTGGTAGAGACAAGCACCAACATGTCAGTCTCAGAAAAACAAAATATCTAATGGCAAAACTTTCTGCTTTATTATTCATTCTCCAAGTCTTCTTAATACTCAGAACAAATTGCATTGACAACTTGCAGGATTACATAAAGTCACCAGGGACTAATATGGACTGCAATATTCACAGCAGGAAATGCTAATGCTCCGACGTTTCATCCCGCACCGAAGAGGACAAGAAGGTCATGTCTTCGATCGCTATGCATGTCAATACTCATCACCACGAGTCTGTCTGGATAATAGAGTCAGTTACTACAATACAGTGCTGTGTATTCATTTCAAGGGAGGGAAAATCATTGCCTGGAATTCTCCATTCAGTACCGCTGAAGTAGGAAGCATTAATCTGTGTGAGTTTCTCAAGTTACAGTGTGAAAATAAAAATAGAAATTGCAGCAAATGTTTTTGCTTTTCATCCTTGACACTTTTAAGAGTAGGGAAGTCTTGTGTGTGTGTGTGTGTGTGTGTGTGTGTGTGTGTGTGTGTGTGTGTGTGTGTGTGTGTGTGTGTGTGTGTGTGTGTGTGTGTGTGTGTGTGTGCATGCGTGTGTGCTGAATAGAACTGGCAAGCAAGAACTGAATACAGCAGGGCCGCTTCACTGATTGAGCAAAAAGTATGAAAAAGAAAATCAGTTTGGTGGTTGACACACTCTAAGTCATTGCTAACAAATTGATGTGTGGACTTGCCATTACCTTTTTCAGCTGAGTAGAAACAAAACATAAATAATTATTTTTGGACCTAAAGAGGAATGATTAAGAGTCAACACACAGCTTTAGGTATTACAGTTAGAAACTACTGATCAAGGCAGAAATCTGGGTGAAGAGATGGACCTGAACTTTCAGAAACACATAAAGACAATTAACAAAGTCAGTCTTATATCAACTGAATAATATTTGTGGGATTAAAAAGAACTAATTTCCCAACAAAGTCTAGAGAAACTCATCTGTAGTTTTATCTGTCTGTGGGGCACATCACCCCAATTCTTTAGTCCTTAAACTATAAAATAATTTTATTAGTTAATAAATCACTGAATTACTTAGCATCGACATACATTAAAACCTGTTGTTGTATCAACCTTTCAGATCAGTCGGGTGTTCTGGTTCTGGTTGGTCCGCTCTGCGTCCCCGGAATCAAAACCATTCAGTTTTCATGCTCCATCAATCTGGAACGAACTTCCAGAAAGCTGCAAAATTACTGAAACACTGAGTTCACCAGTTTCAAATTATCTTTTAAAATCAGCTAGAACATCATAAACTGTACCCCGTCTTTCAACTTATTTTTTTGTCTTACTTTGCTGCATTGTGATGTGTTTTTTTGTTATTGCTTATTTTCCTTGTAGCAATGTAACCCATTTGATTTGGCTTGTTGCTGAAAATGTGTCTTACAAATAAAATTGCCTCCCATTGCCTGATCATGAGAATAAACCATAAAAACTAAAAACAGTCAATTGAAATGAGGAGCATTTTGATATCCTCTTAAGAGTATTACAAACAATAATTGTGCGCATAGAGACTGATGTCAGGTATTAAGAGACCTGACACCAAGCAAGATGGACAATGTGACAATCGATGGGAAATGATGCTGACTTCCTGACGTGGTTTGAACCAACCTCTGAGCCACGTGTCTATGGATCCAGACACAACCAAACTGTCCTCAAGGGAAGCTTAGTTGTTGTGGCATGGCCAGTTAAGAGCTGATATTCTGCAGAGGGCATCATCACTACGGAGCGACATGTTCTCTGCAGATACTGTGTTGTCATGAGCTGTGAACTGAGATTAACCCCAAGGCAACTCTGCAACCCTGCGGAGGCTCTTTGGAGGAAGATAGAGCAAATCTTTAAGGCACAACACTGCAGGCAGAGTTCATACAGTATGTCTGCAATGTTGTGAGGGCTTTTTTTCTCTCATCTGTAGCACAGGACAGGACTTTTGTAAAGTTGAGGTCAACATGATCCAGTTGACGTTGATTAGTTGCTGAGACATCATAGAATGAGAAAATGCTGCAGAAATGGGTTTGAAACCTGTTCCAGATTGATAGATGGTAATAGCTGCATTTCCACTGAGCATTTAATTACACAAATAGAAATCATGGAAAATATGGAAATGCTGCAATTTAGGTGGGAGGAGGAAAATCACGTTTTTCAATAAAGCACTTTTAAGATGAGGCAGTTTTTCAGCTATATCAAAAGTGTATTTATCAAATAAACTCCAATGGAAACACTTTTCACATCACTGGTCATGTGATCCACAACCGGATGTTACTACTGGCTGAAATGATGAAGGAGACAACAGGAAGTGGTAGGAGTATGGTGCATCATGTTATTTTTTTAGCAATTTAAATGATCAGTGGTTGCATTAAAACTGTAAAAGTTAACATAATCCTTCATTCCAGATGTTTACTGTCACATCAGCCATTAGTCAAGAGCTAAACTTCACTAACTCATTAAAAACACACCTGCTTCAAGTCCCTTCCAGTAGATGATTGTGAAAACGGCTCTTCAAAAACTAAAAGAAATCCTTATTGAGGTAGCACTAAGATATACAGCAGGCACAACCTTTACCTTTTGATTTTATGTTTAAAGAACAAAATTATTAACTTTTTTCTTTTTTTTAGCCATGTTTGAACTTAATTGTGTTTGATTAATTAATCTGAATCCAACATTTCCCTGACACTTCTGGGAGAAGCTACACTTTTGTTTTCTTTTTCAGCCCACATGCTGTTGTTTTGTGCTCATCACATGGTGGAGCGTCTGCAGCATGGAGTAAATTAATCATGCATTTTTTTCAAAATCATAAAACAGCTGCTTACTTCGTGACAGCATAGAGTGAGTGACACTCAGATATATGAGATTCGGTGTTTACATGAAAATATTGAATGCGACACGCTCAACTCCTCAAGCTGCACTTATACCTCCAGCATGCCAGCTGTCTTCCATCCCTGAAATACATTTTCACTCTGACCTCTGAATCATGTTAATTCATTCTGATTTAACCAGTAATTCAATTCCCAGTATTTTTATATTTTCTTTAGTGCTACCTGAGTATTCTTGTAGATGTATTGGCCATCTATGATTGGTGTAAAACATGCCATAAATAGATGATACTATAACACATTTTTTGTTTCTAAGAATATTTAGATTGTCTTAATTACAGGTTAATGAAAACATCCATCAAGTTATCTATTCTTTATCTTGTATACATTGTATTCATGCATTCAGGTGAGTGACCTTCCTCCCAATATGGCCCGAGAACAATAGATGTGTTTCCACTTATCATAAAGTTGTGCAGAATAGAATTCTGAAAATAAATTTGCTAAATGGAAACCCTGCAATTTCAAAAAAAAAGAGAAAAAAAAGTTTGTCAATAAAAAAGGTTTGTTTTTGACTGTATCAAAGTTTGTGTATTTCTCAACACTCCAACGGAAACACTGTTTGTATTTTTTTGCATCACACAAGTCACGTGATCCACAACCGGATTTTACTATTGGCAGAAAAGACGAAGACGACAACAAGAATTGGTAGTATTCATATTATTAATCAGAAGAAGAATTAAAATATTTTGACTCTTCTATTCTCTCTTCTGCCCGAATTCCTTGATGCCGTCATTGTATCAGCTGAATCATAAAGACAAAGACAAACGTTTTCCCAAGTCCAAACATAAACAACATTTATTAGATGAACAACTAATGAAACTGACAAAACGCAATAAAATCACAGACCAGCATCCAATTCAATATTTACCTCTTTCCACAGACATCCACACACCAAGACTAACTTACAGAGAACCATTTCAACAATGCACCATTCCCTGGAGACAGCATCACAGGTAACCCTGGAGCGATCTGAAGTTAAGGTTCCGGGTCCTATATTTTTAAAATGAGGGTGTGTTTCCCTTCTCTGCTGTATTCACATTAGAGGACTATCCTTAGTTGACTATGTTCAGTAAAAACCTGTTTTTAAGATCAAAGAAGTGTTATTTTCTTTTGAATGGAGACAGATGTTTTTTATGACCCTGTCCTGAGAGGAAGCTCTACTCTGTTGGCAGGACCAGATTGTTTTACACCAGCTGTTAAATCTTATCAAAGTGGTCAAAAGGTTAAACTCACACACAGAGCCATAACCCCCTGCCTGCTCAGTCCACAGAGAGAGTCTAGCTGTGTTTTAAATTATAGAGAACTACAAGCTAAGTTATTTTAATTCAACTTAGTGTATAATGTTTCAATAGAAATATCCTACATAAGAGATTACGCTAATTGAACCATGGATATAATTTGGAGTGAATTTTCTTATTTAAAACACCATTAATTTTATTTAATATTGAACATATGGTTAAGTTTTTACAACTAGCATATTTTAAATGTATTTTCTTAACAGCAGGCAGAATGTTTTTTAATACTTTTGTAGAGTGACCTAGTGCTCCATTATGGTGGAATATCCATAAATTATCATCAAACTGACTGAATTGTTGGTCCCACTTCATATTCCTGGCAGTAGCTGCATTTCCATTGTAGATGTATGCTAAACTTTGACAATATGCCACTAGTTTTGAGAAAACAGTTTCGCAGTTGCGGTGTTTCCTTTAAATAAGAAACTCAATTGAAATCACACATAAAAACGTTCGTTCATGTTGTAAGTCAATTAAACCTGAACAGAAATGTAAAACTACAAAAGCGATCCAACATTATTTCATCAGCATGAGTCAAACCAAGAAAAGACCAAAGGTTTGTGGGGAAGATGCTGGTTTTGCTAGCTTACTCGGGTTGGCTAAGGATCGCTGAAGATGTCTGTGGTCAGTCCAGATTTTTTAGATTGAGCTGCCTGTGAATGTAGACATGGACAATAATTCTTCCAGTCCCAGGGAACACCCAATTTACGGTAGAGAAAATAAAACTAAGAGGCAGATCACAAGCAAAAAAGATCAAACATCCTAAACGCTTCTTTATAGGAAAGCAATGTGGGGAGCTTTACTGCTCTCTGTTTAATTTTTCCCTTAGGGACATCAAGCATAGAAAACTTGCACTGATATTTTGCTGAAAAACAGCTCAGCAAAATAAGGAAAAATAAAGGTCAATGAAGAAGGTCCTTTTCTTCTTCGCAAAGTAGACAGAGTATAAAATTAACCCATTCTTATTAGTAAGAGGCTGTAGTGAAAAGTGTAGCTTTAGCAAACTCTTGTTTGTAGACAGGTATATCGAGGAATTTAGATTTCCAAAGGAAGAGATTGAAATCGTCCCCCATACCCACCATTGGGTATGGGGGACAGGTTGTTCCAGTCCTGGACATGACGTCTGAGAGAGGTGCCCACCATGACAGCTCAACAATGTTAAGAAATACTAACGTAATGGGGAAAGTCTTAAATATTCCTGTCACCTTGGAGCTTTTTAACTACCTTGCCAACCTTTGCCATTGACTTCTCTTCTCCTAAGCCTGTACCTTTTTGCAAATAGGATATGCTAGCCCAAGGGTGGGCAACTCCAGGCCTCGATGGCGGTCTCTTGCAACTTTTAGATGTGTCTCCACTTCAACACACTTGAGTCCAATAATGAGTTCATTAGCAGGATTCTGGAGAACTTGACTGCATTTAGTAGTTGAATAAGCTATTGGAATCATGTGTGTTGGACCTGGGAGACATCTAAGAGTTGCAGGACACCTGCCCTCGAGGACCAGGATTGCCCACCCCTGTGCTGGCCAGATTGAGGAGCTCAAATGGCTCCTTTACGACTAGTTCACACAGCAAAACCCAATTTGCCAATTTTTGTCCAGATTTTTCCCTTCTGTCAATCTTAAGAGACATTCCTGTCATGTCCAGTGTGTTAAGAGTCTGGTCAGCTCGAAAGAACATTGGGACTGCTCTGATCTAAAATCAGGACAAGTCAAAGTGTTGGACTGTCGTTCCGTGTTTGGTGTTGAACTATGTATTTTGAGAATCCAAAATACATAGAAGACAATCTGGTGGCTGTTGTAGATGTGTTGTTTTTACTCTGTTAAACATAGTCCAAAATCTATCACCATTTCATTACTGAATCAGCCACATTTGGTCTCAGGAGGCTTTTCCAGGAGGGCTTCCTTAATACCCATAAAGAAACCTTTGTTAAGCTTCAAAGGGATTCACCGATCATTACCTTGGTTTTGTTATATGTAGTAATTTTTTAAATGATTACAAAAATGCCTGTTATGTCTGACTCTAAACTATGTGAAGAAAGACTCTTAAACATTAAATGATTTTCCATTATAAGGTGCTTCTAGGGGTATACTAACTCATAACCAAAGGGCCTAGATTTGATCTATTTCAACTTTAGATAAATAGAAAGGTAGGAAGGGTGTTTCCTGTGGTCCTAGAGGGCATTTCTGCAACCTGGACAAAGGTTTCTGTTGTCCCTGTCAAAGCAAACCTCCATTATCCTCTGTTATCCACAGAAGAAAAGATGGAAGGTGCCAGAGGAAACAGGTATAATTGGCTCTCACTGTGTTCCATTCCAGGCAGTGAGCGTCACATCGGTCTGCTGGAACTGGGAAACATCTTCGTCAGCACAGGGTGGAGGGCAGCTTGTTATACAAGGAGCCGCAGTGAGTGACAGACACAAAGAAGCAAATTCAAACGACTGATGAGTATCTTTTAAAGTGGAAATGTTTGACACTAGCACTGGGCCCCAGGGGTAATGGCAGCTCGGAGCTTGAAAGTGTAGATGCAAGCAGCTCTACGTGTGAATGTGCACACTCAGAAATCTCATAGCTCTTACATGTGTGAGATTATCCCACTCTGAAAACGCCATGAAAAAAAAGGTGAAGACCACTGAAATGGGTAGTAATTTGAGAGAGGGGTCGGATTGTAGATGTAGATATATTACATCTGGTATATAAACCTTAATGTCTATTTGAAATCAAGTGGTAGAAGTTATTCTTTGTGAAAAGAAATAACATTTGATGACTTAAACTTCAAGAAAAAGAAAAAAAGAATTCGACAAAAGGAATGTGCGGTTCAGCTACTAAATCAGATACACATACGATAGTTTTCGAAGCCTCTTTTAGTCATGTCACATTTAATCCAACTTTTATGTTATTGGTGTCAGGTAAGACATGCATCATAATTCTGCACCAGAAGAAGCCAGACATAGTAAATCCAGATCAATCAATCAATCAATCAATCAATCAATAATCAATCAATCAATCAATCAATCAATCAATCAATCAATCAAATTTTATTTGTATAGCACATTTCAGCAGCAGGGCATTTCAAAGTGCTTTACACATTTTAAAATAAAAATA
Source organism: Poecilia picta (assembly GCA_033032245.1). Lineage (NCBI taxonomy): Eukaryota > Metazoa > Chordata > Actinopteri > Cyprinodontiformes > Poeciliidae > Poecilia > Poecilia picta. The sequence continues at coordinate 24,914,239 of CM065363.1, read as the reverse complement.
AAAACAGATAGAGACAGAGATTAGATAACAATTAAAATAAAAATAAAAACAGAAAGAGACAGAGACAGACTGTCAAAAGTAGAGACTACTACTTTTATTTGGTATTGGCTGTGTGTACAGCACCAACAGATCTTTAAGGTATTGTGGTGCTAAACCGTTAAGTGATTTATGAACTAACAACAGTATTTTAAAGTCTATTCTTTGAGCTACAGGGAGCCAGTGTAAGTATCTTAAAACTGGTGTTATGTGCTCTATCTTCATGGTTTTAGTGAGAACACGAGCAGCAGCGTTCTGGATCAGCTGCAGCTGTTTGATTGATTTGTTAGTCAGACCTGTGAAGATGCTGTTGCAGTAATCAATGCGGCTAAAGATAAACGCATGGACTAGTTTATCTAGATCTCGCTGAGACATACAGTAAGTCCTCTAATCCTAGAGATGTTCTTCAGGTGATAGAAGGCCGACTTTGTGACTGTCTTAATGTGGCTCTGAAGGTTCAGGTCAGAGTCCATCACTACTCCCAGGTTTTGGGCCTGATTGCTGGTTTGTAGTTGTAGTAACTGAAGCTTGTGCATTGACTCTGGTTCGTTCCTCTTTCAGTCCAAAGATAATAACTTCAGTTTTGTTTCTGTTCAGCTGGAGAAAGTTTTGGCACATCCACACATTTATCTGTTCTAAGCATCTATTCAGTGATTGGATGGGTTCAGAGTCACCAGGTGACAGATGTAAACAATGGCTATAGCTAGCAGTGGATGGAGCTAATCAAACCTTCACCTTTTGTCTTGTGATAATACTTTCGACTCCAATTGCTCAACAAATTTTTAAATTGATCCATAGATGGTAGGATCCTTTAAGACTTAGGTAAACAGTGTGCTGCTTCTACATTCTTCTTTGTTTTGGGATAGTATGAAACCGTTCAAAGCCTGAATTGAAATCTACTACAAGGTCGCCTGGTAAAAACCAGCCACTTGTACTGCGCTTTACTTCGTCCAGAGGACTGAAGCCTCAGTTATTCAGATATGATTGCTTCCTGGAGTTGTGGAGAGATTAGAATCGAGCTAAATTGTGTTGGAATGCAATGGCCAGGCTACTACAGAAGATTTTCCATTTAAATGTTTTCTGTCCTGTAACAAAATAATATTTTAAGACTATCATTTCCATACTACACCAGGCACAACTACACCTAACTTCTTTCAGGCTATTTTAGTAGTAGTTCTACATTTTGTAGTTACAGGGAACTGCAGGTCTTTGCAGGGCTGACGGAACACAACCGCCAGCGAATAGCTAAAATCCATGAATACTTGACAACACCGCTAAAAGAGCTAATAAATGACTGTTTTCATATTTTCAACATCAAATATACCTTAAAAGGCATTAATAATCACTGTGGAAATCATCTTGACACAACAAAAGTTCTCAGCTCCATGTCTTTTTGCCTTGTCTGTGCCCAATTCCTGTCAGATTATTTTCAAATAGCGCTGAAAAATTAAGAACATTTCTGTTCTTTGAGGTACAGACAATCAGTGTAAATAAATGAATGGCACTCTCTTTACATTCCCCAGTTACATTCTACAGTAAAATCCTCCAATAGGTCAATCCACAAATTCTGAACCACAAATACATGGCAGGTGTTCACTATAACTGGCAAATTTCCCAGTGGCTGTTGTACTCTTTCCACAAAGTTGTGGTTGAGGAATGTTCCAGATGGCAGTCAGGGAGAAAACATAGAAAAAGGGGGCTGTATGTGCAGAGATGTAAACACATTCACTGTGGATAATAAGATAGAAGTAGAAAGGAACTTCATTGATGTGAGTCTATATGTTTATCATATACTAGTTTGTGGTTGCTGTCTGATAGGGGTGGGTGATATGGATTTAAAGTTTTCTCACAATGTTTTGTGGTAGTACTGTGATTACAATAAAAGTGATAATTAGTGGTGAAGACAGTAAATATTATTAATTGGACTTTATCTTATCATAAGAAATGTATCATGGTAGATGATAAATGATACTGTAAATGCCCCCCTCTTCAGTAAACGTCTAGACTCCACTCAGTAAGGGAACAAGTTAGCATCAATCAGCAAACAGAAGAAGTTGTGAACAGCATAAATTTTATACGGTGTTTTAGAATTGTAATCTGCCCGTAGCTTAGGAGGAAGTGAACAAAGTCGTTCAGTTCATGTTGGTCCCGCTTCCAAATGTTGATTTAACACTAACAGGCATCTCATTCAGTTTGGCACCTCTCTGTGCAATGGAGGATGATTGTTTACAGCACTGGCTCTTTCTGGTAAGCTTCGTAACATCAAAGTGACACATTACATACATCATAGACAAACTAGTTTGGCTAATGCGAGAGCCCTGATCTTCCGTACGAAGTGAAGCGTAGTACAAGGCAGTGGTTTTTGTGGTGTGCTGCGGTGGCACAGGGGTTAAGCACAACCCACATATGGAGGCCTTAGTCTTGATGTGGCTGTTGCAGGTTCAATTCCTGACCTGGCGACCTTAGCTGCATGTTTCCCCTTTTCTCATTTCCCACTTTCCTGTTAACTATCAAATAAAGGCCACTAGAGCCAATAAAACTTTTTTAAAAAAGGGAGTGGTTTTTATAAGGCTAGTAATCAGTCAGCTCTGTGGGTTTTGTTGGTCAACCCAAGACATTTTCTGTTAAAACAGATGCTAGATATTTTATACAATTCAGGAACAAATTCTGAGTCTCTTTGGAGTGCAATTTCTAACTTTAGAACCCAGGAAAGCAAGAGAAATCATAAAAGGGCACCAAATGGGCATTTTTAACGCCACACAAAAAAAAAAGAATCCCGTCCATCATCCCACCTCATCCCAGAGCCGAGCCTTTCTGAGCTCCTCCAGCAGCTGTCAGGCCGGACGAGCGGTTTCTGCTCTCCATTAGAGCTGTCATCCTCACTGAACGACTCGCTTTAATCACCTCAAATATCATTTCACACGAGGAACTTCAATCCCCTCCAGAGCAGCGTCGGAAGACAAAGGCACATCAAGAGAGCAGCTGGCAGCATCATGCGCTAGGACTTCTCAGAGAGATGGCTGTTTCTGCGTGAACCGGCTAAATGAGGAAAGATGAAAAGAATCAGGATTTATTACCGTTAAATCACGTCGAGTTTGTCCGCCTCCATCAACGCAGCATTGCACGTCCTGCCTTTGATTCGCCAGGCGCTCTTGCATGCAGAACGCTTCCTTTGAGCCGCGGTTTTGATATGACCAAGTGCTTCTCTTGATGGAACAGATCAAAGACTCAATTTTCTGCTTGTCTGATGTTTCTGTGTCAAAAGGTGTTTGCTGGGCAGCTCTGCTCAAGCATTCTTGGAGGATGACCACCCACCGGAATAACTATGTGTCCAGATCCTTGCTTACTGCAGAACTCCAGGTGTCTTCCTAATGGTGTATGATTTACTCCTTCATAGAAACCAAAGAAAATTTTAAGTAGTGCTTCTTTTTTTGTTGTTCTGCTTGAGATTGCTCTGTTATTGAGTTTTACGCTCAAAGAAGGTAAGATTTATAGGGAACTGGTGGAGGAAGTGACATTTATAAAATGGCTCCTGTTTACCGAGAAAACTAGTTTTTATGGAGGCTGAACAAGTTAGAAAAATTGGACAAAGAAAATTTGTTAAAGATCCTTTGCTTTTTATTCTCCAACTCTGAAAAACCTCAATAACAGATGAGAGTTTTGCAAAGCGGTAAAGTGAGGATTTTTCTTGGGAGACAAGTGTCTTTTATAAAAGCACTAAAGTTAACTTTTCAATTTTTCTATCTATTCAGACTATGTGGCTTCATCCGAAGATCACTTGAGCTTAAAAGGAAGTATGGCTACTACCTTTAAATACTACTTGTGTTTAAGGCATTCCTTAAACACAACTTTAAGGGATGCCTTAAAGTTGTGTTTTGAACAACTTAAGGCATCCCAAACTGATGTTGTACTCGACGTCTTCCAAACATTCTAACTTGGCCCCTCCTCCTCTAAAAGCTGCTTTAATGCGTTGTTGCATCTTCAGGACTCGCTGCGTGAGTCTCGCTGCTTCAGCGGGATTGAACATCGCAGGAAAGTGACATAAGTAAGACCTTCTATTTTTTCTCTCCACCCCCCAACTGATTCACAGCATTTACATTTTGGAGAACACACGCGTTCCTCTATTTCCACACAAACCCTGTTCTCTGGTAATTGACAGATAGAGGAAACTGAACTAGAAAGACAGAGACAGTTGAGTGATGGGTAGATGGAAAGACTGGGGTGAAAAACAATGCAAATTGCTGATACTCACTGTGAATCCTCTCTAGACCTTTTAAGATTTGTACTAATTTGTGTTAAATTAAATTACCTTTTTGGGTCTGAGTGCAATATTTGAGTAAATTACACCATGAATTTGATCATTGCTAATCTAATCTAAACTACTTTGTAGGCTTGACCCAGCTCTTGACACAACACCAATACTACTACTTTTATTTGGTATTGGCCGTGTGTGCAGCACAATGACATGATTTGATGTTGTTGAGCCTCCAAATGCAGAAAAGAGGGCCGTTTGAGGATGGTGAAATAATATAAAAAACAGAATGAGCCAAAGAAACCAACTTAAAGACAATAGGAGGAGCTAGCATTAAATGACTGAACCCAAAGAGTAGAGTCCTGATTACTGAATGCAACACAGGTGAGTAAAAGAGTTGACGGAAAAGAAGTGCACAAGAGCAGAAAACTGAGTCGCCGAGATAAAATTAAGAGTGCATTCACACCAGCCTTCCTTGGTTTGCTTTAATCAAATTCTACTTCGTTTGCCTAGAAACTCCGGTTTGTTTGAGGAGGTGTAATCAAATTCTGATCCGGACCAAAAAAGTGAACCCTGGTCCACCTACAAACCTCGGTCTTGGTATGATTGAAATGAACTGTGGTGCGTTTCGAATGCATATGTGAACACCAAGTTATCTGGAGACCGCTTTAAAACCGGGAAGCGGATTACAGCGCAACAACAAAATGGACAACAGCAACCACAAGACTGGGAATCAGATTCAGAACTGTATTTATTGCTTGAAGACATAGAAAGGTTTTAGACACAAACTACCTGAACCAAAGTTTTTAATCTCGCTCATTACTTATCCATGAAGATGTTTGCAAAGGCTGGTGCAGACCTCTTTCCCCATGGCAGTTCCTTTAACCTGGAAAATTATGTCCCATTGAATGGGAAATCAAGTTTATGTGGTCTCCCTCCATCCGGATACTTCCAAAAGATGTTCTGGACCTCGTTTATAGTCTCTTCAGTAGCGATATTTGTGTGTAAGCTGTCAATATCGATGGTGAATTTGGATGTTTTTTATTATCTCAATAAAATGACGTGCATTTGCAGTTTTTTTTCTTGAAAAACTGGTGTTTTTTAGGAAAATGGATCTAAATAAAAATCAATAAACTCAGCTGTCCAATACATCTTGGTGCAGCAATCCAAGACGATGGGCGTACCTGGGGGTGGGGGGGTTTAAAGGGTACTCTCCATTTAACTGGTTCTTTCTGTATCTTTGGTAAAACATAAAATAACTGGGACCTGGGTTCCAATGGTCATAATAAATATGCCTTTTGTAACCAAAATAAAATTATTCTCATTCAAACTGTGATCGTTTTAGGTAGATATTGGAAGGTCTCAAATAATAATTTTGGTCAGATAATTGTCTGTTACATTCCCTCAAATATTGGTGCTTGTCCAGAATGACAATTGTGCTCCCTTTGTCTGACCAAATAAGCATTTGGTCATTATCAATTAATCCGTTTAATGCTTCAACGTTCAGCTTCAATCAGGTTTGGTTCCAATTGATCTATTTTGAAATTGTGATAAAAAAAACAAAGAAAAAAAATTAAGATCTTTCCTGATTAGAATTTTGGGTTTTGGAGGAAATTCTCGCATGGGAGGAGTCCAGATAGTGAAACCCTGAGGTTTCCTGCTAGGGTCAGCTTTAAAAAAAGAGAGCTAATTTAATCACTCTATATTAGTCTTAAAGGTCATGCCTGCTTTCCAGTTTTGCCAACTTGTCGGTGTTGGTAGTGTTGAGGAAATATAATCATTGTTTAGTGTTTTGTTGAATTCAATTATATAACCATTTCTAGTGCTTTAGTTTAGTGAATCTTTTACTAATATAATCATTTTTTAGTGTTTGAGTTAGCTCTATCGTTTACTTAAAGTCAGGAGTTTTTGTGTCACTGAGGTCGTAAAACCACAGGAGGCAAACAATCTTATCTGTGTGAAAATCATTTAAAAGCAGGGCCACATTTGGTCTCAGGAAATAAGGAATCTCAAGTGGACATCTGGCATGGTGAACTATTGACCTGCAGTTCACCCGAAGAGAATTTGGTTTAAAACATACATGCGGTTTGTTATTTATCTGTTTGGATAGAGCCAAGTCTCCTGAGACATTTGCGAAGTTGTAAAAGTCAGCAGGACTTTAGAGTTCTGGTTAATTTCAAACAACATCAAGGAGTAAAACTTCTCTTTGATGGCTCACCAAATTGTAGGGAGGTGCCGTTTTCAGGGGTGCTCGGAGACGGCTTCTAATTGGTCGAGAGGTTTTGCCCCCTATTTGAATAGAACACACCTACTAGTATAAAACCTCTTGCACAAAGAAAATGAGGCAGAAATGGCCAATTTTTAGCACCATGGGCTGACTATTTCTCCGAAGACGTCTTCGACGTCTTCGTTTTTCCTCTATCTGTCTCATTCTTTCAGGCGACTAATGTGTGGCTGTGTTTCTTTAAATTTCTGTCTTCTGTTATACTTGTTTCTGATTGGATTAAATTCTGAACTTCTGTGACGCCAACACGCTGCATACGCCTCTTGTGTTCTCGCGAGGGCTCCCAGACCGCGGCTAAGAATCCGGGACAGGAAGAAGGAAAAAGAACCAAAATTGCAGTTTTTTACAGTTTTACTTAATATTCCTTTTTTCAACAGTAGGGACAAAGGTCAACCCCTTATCTAATAAGCTCAACTCAGTTGCAAAGCAGGTAAAATGAGCAGACAGGTTAACCACTGTCTGACCCTCCTCCCATTATTTCTGGCTTGTGGAGATATTTTTTTTTGCCAGGCTGTGCCAGTGGGCCAGCTGTGGAGGAGGTCCAGTGGATCCCGTCTCTCAGTCTCGAAGCCTTCAATAAGGGTAGGAATAAACAAAACTGTTCAGATGTGCTTTTCCTTCTGGCAGCTGTTGTTTATCCCAAAAGAGAGGATAAGCTTCTCCACTAGTCACCTGGTGTGAGACTTTCTGAGCAGAACCTCAGGATGCTTCCATTTGCCCCCGGGGTTCCCATCGATCTGGAGGTCGGTGTCAAACAGATCTCTACTTGCATCCATGTCACCTACTGATTCTTGTCATTCCTGGTGGTGGAGTTTTTCTCTGCGCTTCTTTGGAGACTCGGCGAGTGGAGTGTCGAGAAGAAGGCGAGGTTTGGCTGATCCCCCAGCTGCCTCGTTCTGGGTTTCATCCACCTGTGGAGACCAGTCAGGTGGCACGGGATCGGTCATAGTGACCACCATGACTAAAGAGCCGCAGGGCGAGCTACTGGGGGTTCAGGTTAAGGTGTGGCACTTCAGCTGGACTGGGCAGGTGCAGTCCGGCGTCCTCTCCTGCCCCAGTCCCAACTGCCCCGGCCCAGTCTATGAGGGAAAACTAGTCCCAGCCACCACTTGTCCCCTTTGTTCCCCACTTTGGAAGCGCTGCCAGACCTGTAGCAAACATCAACAGATCTTCCCACAGACACAGTCACTTTCCCTGAAAAAAAAGAAGGTAAACATTGCATTTGTTGGGGTCTGTACTACAGACAATTAATTTCAGTTCTGCTTTCCTTTCATTAAAAATACTTTATAAAAAATATTTCAGTGCATTTTTGAACAATAAAACAATCTGTCCATACCAGCCCTCGGAGTCAAGGAGATAATCTGTCAAAAAGTTTTGTTGTCATCATTCTCTTCAAAAGTGTAAAAAGCAAAGTTTTGATGGCTACAACACTCTCACAGCAAACTATTTCATTATCAACTCTTAGCTGCCAGCAGAAGCTAGAACCGCCTCGATTGGTGTGAAAATTATACGGGACATGTCACCTTGTTCAAGCTCCGTTCATTTAGTTTGCCAGACGATATCAGTCCTATTTTATCGGCTCTTGAATTCCACTAAGAGCCCGAAACAGAACACCCTCCAAACTGCTGCTAAATGTGGAACAGCGGGATCCTTTTTGGAACGAGCCAAACGCGCCGCAGCTGATGCGGGTTTAGACTTTGACGACGCTCTAGGCAATGCGCCGACAACTCCAGTTCATCAGTACCGCTGGGATGATGTGTGGTTTTAGTGTCACGCAAATTCCCCCCCAAAAAGAAGAAAACTTCTTTCATAAATGTAAGCTGTTAGTCCTTAAAAAAGAACCAAAAAAAGAACCAACTTTTCTGAGCTCCAAGATTGATCATGCTCGTTAAGATCTATGTTTGAAAATGACTTCTGAACGACTTCTGTTGGGTTTTTTTTTTTGTTTTTGTTGTTTTGTTGTTGTTTTTTGTCAGTCGCTTTGATTCCTTGCACTCTGACAAAAAGCTTGTGAAGAATGCTGATGGGCTTCTACACTTCAGCTTGATTTCCTCAGTTTGTGTTAACTCCCATTTCTTAATGCACATGGTGGAAATCCTGAAAGCCTGTTCCTGTTTGTTTTCCGCTCTAAATAACACATCGCAACGGGAAAAACAAAAACGCACCATTCTTGACAACCTCGCTCTGAGCTATTTGGGGACCGAGATGTGTGACCTTGAGTGTTTCTTCAAATTTGTGCTGTAAAGCTCAGTGCTAGGTAGAGATTTAACCACAATGGCCTAATGAATTTGATAAAAAGAGAAAGGAAAAGGCATTTTTGTTATTAAAGTATAGCTATATGATTTTATGGCAGTGTGTGTGTTACTGGTAGTCCCACCACATGTATAACTTCAGATGTTAGCATGATTTAAAGATGTCTGCTGAGCCTGTCTGGGCTTCATAATAAAGAAGAAACTTAATAAAAAACAAACTTGTGTCCACAACTTGTGTAAGTTGTACCCATAACTTGTTTAATTCATTGCCACATATTAGTGGGAGCGACTTGTTCACTTGTTCAATTTGAGGCCATGTCTCACACTCGTGGAATGACATGTTTAATTCGTGGTCACTACCTTCCGTGTTCAGACCACGACTTTATAACGTGCAAAAATAACTTGTTTTATTTGGCCATGTCTTGTTATAATTAAGTTGTTCCAACAAAATTAATAAATAAGTAATCAAGGCTATGAATTAAACAAGTTGTTCTCATGAGTTATTAAGTTGTGGCCATGATTTAATAATTACAGATCTCTTCCATTTTGGTTTTTTGTCTGAATATTTTGTATTAAGTATAAAACGACAGAGTTGTTGATATATATAACGACTAGCGGAGTAAATTAGTTTTCAATTTATATACAGAGAGCCCCTGCATATTTGTGGATTTTTTTTTCAGAGAGCATATCTATAACATTCAAAAGGAAATGCAAAGGTGGCTTGACAGTCTATTGACTGGTGTTTGCAACGCAGTCAATCCAGAAATAATATTCCTTTACCTTGTTGCTGATTGGCTGTATCTCAAAGTTTGGAGCTAAGGGAAACCATGGCTGTTCATTTCTGCGGTAGGGCTAAGACAGAATGCATATCAAGGTGTAATGGGTGTTTGAAATATGCAGCTATAAGCGTTTTCTGAAGCAGTAGTCGCAGATTTTAGCTGTGGTGGTTGGGGTCGCTAACCCCAGCAAATACCAGGTGGACCGCTATACTCTTCCTCAAGTTTTCCATCATTTCTGGACCTCTTCAGATTGTGTAAGAAGAACTCTGTTTTCCTTTCACATCAGCAGACTGCAGCAATTCTAAACTCAATGTTTGGACTTTTTACTGCGTATCCATTCAGAAACTAAAAGCCCTCCTTTCCTCTTTTCAAACGACACCGACACGATTTGCCCGCATCTCTCTGAATATAAATACCCCCCTCTCCCTTCCCGCCCCCAGTCTCGGACGGACGATTAACTGTCAGTGGCGGCAGGTTTTTCCTGTCATAAACTGGAGCTTGAAATATCCATTACCTGTGTCCTCTTCAACCTTTGAGGGACAGAGGCCCATGTTGCTGTGTGAGAGGACATGGCTCCGGCACCAGGCGGCCCATCCTTCTTTGTCTCCGTGTGGCCTGCTGGGGCCTCTTAGGTGACAGCGTCACTCGAGCTGAGGTGGAGGGCTTCCTCCTGCTGGCTGCTTGGCCGCCTGCCCGCCCCCTTAAAGACCTGCCCCCCCCCGTACACAATGGGCATCGATCCCCCCAAGCAGCGACACCGTGTCCCAAAGAGGGGTAAGCAGATACACCTTGTTGCCTCCAACAATCATTTTGCCCCTGTAGGGACAGGTCGTGGTAAATTAATAGGGCGCTGGCAGCGACTAGATATTGGTAATGTATTTGTTATTGATGGAGTGAGATAACATGAGTAGCTTCAGCCTTACTTAACACAAAACATAAATCCTCCAAGGCCATTCAAGAAGAGCGAGTAAACCCAAGTAGAGCACAGACATATTAATTCATTGGACTTGTACCTCAAAAACAGACGGAAGGCATTTTTTTTTATTGATTTTCATATAATTCACACCCTGTCAACTATGTTTAGGAGGCTACTGGAAGTAGAAGCATTGCAGTCATTTCATTTTCTTCATTCTTCAGACAAACTCGACTTGATTTATCATCTATTAAAAGCCAATAGTGTTTTATTCTCCGGCTTAGCCGACACTGGCTATGTTTGCTTTACAGAAAGTAAGGCGGGTACATCCATTACTCAGTAACATACGCTGCCAAAAGAAAATCATCACGTCTCTTAACAAAATGGCAACAGAGTAACAGATGGTGAAACTGGACAGTTTATTGATTTTAAACTCCATAAAGCGCAAATGTTCCTCTATTTGTATCCACTTACATTCATCGCCACATCTCAGTTTGGAGTGATTCAACAGCATTTGTAACTAGTTTGGGTTAAAATTAAAGATGGATATATACAAATGAAATGTAAGGATTAGGGCCACTGAGGGAAAAAATTGCCTTTTTCATAAAAAAAAAAAAATTATTATTTTTTTATTCCTGACTTTAAAATCAGAATTCCAACTTTCTGACAAAATGTTGTCAGATTTTTCTGACAAAATTTTGCCAGAATTCTTTTTCTAAGAATTCTGGAATTTTTCCTCAGAATTCTGACATTTTTTATCGTAATTCTGACTTTTCTGAAAAGTCAGAATCACCCTGGACAGGTCGCCAGTCTGTTGCAGGGCAACACACAGAGACACACAACCATGCACACACACACTCACACCTAGGGAGAATTTAGAGAAACCAATTAACCTAACAGTCATGTTTTTGGACAGTGGGATGAAACCAGAGTACCTGGAGAGAACCCACGCATGCACAGGGAGAACATGCAAATTCCATGTAGAAAGACCCTGGGCTGGAAATCAAACCCAGAACCTTCTCGCTGCAAGGCAACAGCTCTAACTGCACCACTGTGCAGCCCCCTACATTAGTTTTAATTGCTAAATAAGAGATTTTCAGACAATATTCAGACAGTTTACTCACTTTCCCTTATGGTAGAACTGTTTTTAAAACTGGTGAACCATTTTGAGGATCCTTTCTCAATCTTCTGATATTAGTTTGCTTGAATTTTGGCCCAATCCTCCTAACAGAACTTGAGAAACAGATTAAAGATTAGCTGCCTTGCTCAACACATCTTATCAGCTGTAAGCTAAAAATCTTTACAATATATTGTATTAGTTTATAAATGAACGTCTTAGTGCCATAATACATTAAAGGTGTGCTATTGTATACACAATAACAACTACTTTTCAAGATGACCAAACATTGTGGGATACAGTTAAAGAGACTGGGATTCACTTTCTTTTGTTCCACTGAGTTTTATTATTGTACAAAGTTATTATTATTTAATTTTCCTTTGGGATCAGTAAAGTATTTTTGAATTGAGCTGAATAATGAATTCAATCAATTAAAGGAAAATGATTAACAAAAAGTTAAGGGTTTTTTTTTTTTTGCCTGTACCTACATGCCTTCCTGTTGTGATGTTTCCAATGACATATGGAAGTGAACATATCCAGTGTGTTGTGATCAAGACCACCTAACTCGAGGCCAAGACCAGAGTGTATCGAGACAGAGACGAGACCAAGACTTTTAGGGTCCGAGACCAAGTTAAGACCAAGACCAGCCCCACGCTACATGACACAATAAAATGTAAAATATGATCAAAATTGCTTCTAAAATTGATCTGAAAGATCCATACTCCACAAAAATGCCTAGATATTAAATACTTAATACATTTTACCAATATTAAATATTGCATCTCTGTGCTACAATCCGTGGTGATCTCCTGCCATCCCTAAATAGATATCGTCCTGGGCGTTTGCCCATATAGCTCATGTCAGAAACCACCACTGTCTGTACCATTAAACATAGCAATTGAGGCAATGCCCTGACGGTAAATAATGCTCAACTATGAATACTGACTAAGGAGCAACAAGCAAGAAGTAACCAAGCACAAGACGCTTATCGTGACTGTTCTCACCCTCTTTTCTGCTGCATGAAGCCAGGCAGTCTGACACCATGGCACACATTACAGCTGCCACTTTAAACAAAAACAATCAAAGAGCAATGTGCATGCTCTGCATGCTCTTTCGTACTTGTGTTTTAGTTATTTGTTAATTTAAAAAATATCAATGTACATAAGTAAATAACATAATGATAGCTACTGCAGTGTTCCCAGAGCATTACAAGAACAAAGAACAGGTGTTCTGTCAGGTTTGATCGTCATCCGTTTAGCACAAACTCACGGCTATATCTGTCAGACACGTCATTACCATAAGATTTCAATTAATCAGCAACATAGAATCATAACGTAGATCGTCATACATTTTGTTATTAACAGTTGTATGGCATCTTGACTTAGCGGTTAAGTAAATTAATGAGTCGTGTGTTGTAGCTGACTCCAGCTGCAGCCAGACCCTGCTTTAAATACACTTTGAAACCACGACAACGCATGTATATATAGTTATCATGGAAAACAATTTAATGACTTATTTTGGTCATAACTTGTTGCGTATGGTGAACTGACAACTCCTCTGACGGTCGGACTTCTTATTGCTCATGCAGGCATGGTACTGACAGCGTATGGTAATCTGATAGAGCAACGGCTCTCAGCGACACTCCAGTCCTATCTAATAAGTAAAGAGCCATGCAGAAAAATTGGACTGTTTCTGAATGTCACTATATTGCAGACTTTTGGACACAGTATTGTCCCCGTATATGCGGCAAGTCAGTCAACACATCCGCACAATAATTCAGCACAGTGAGTGACTTTTTTCATCACAAATGCTTATGTGTCTCTATACAGCTAGCTTTGCTAGCATCTTGCGTACGGAGCTTACCTTTCTTTGAGCTACTTTTCTAAGTGATGAAAAAAATTAGACGTTGTCCCCACTGTCTGTGAAAGCGAAGCGATGCTGAGTTAGCTGTCATAATCGGATTTCTTATGATTTATGTAGTGCTATTCTATTACTGACAATTAGACAGGCATCTTATGCTGCTGAGAGGAAACCACTGCGCATATCTTGGAGCGCCCCGTGCCAGTGAAAGGTGGGGAATGGAGGGGGAGTAACAGAAACACGTAATTGCTTGGATTTTAATCGGTGCGTTTTGCATCCACCGAAAACAGAGATGTTAACTAATAAACTGGACAGTATGCTCTACGCTTAGTGATATTTTCACAGTTGCGGTCTCGACTGGTCTTGAAATAAAATGCAGAGTCCTCAGCACCCGAGACCGAGACAAGACCGAGACCATAAAAAAATGGTCTCGAGTCCGGCCTTGAGACCAAGACCAATCATGAGTACTACAACACTGCAGAGTGGACTACTTTTCTTTTAGGATGAGCTGAGAAAGAGTATGGTGTATGGAAAAAAGCCAAGAAGTCAACAACTTTGACCAATGAGTGTCTTAGTAAGCTAAGATTTTTATGGAAAAAATATTGTAAAGTTCGAGTAGATTAACAAACAATACTGAAAGGTAAAAGGTTTCCTGACAGCACACAGGAACAAAAGTTTAACATTTTTCCAGCTTGCTTGTGTTGCATCACGACCCCACGCATGAACACCTATGTTTCTACGTGTAAGAGCAAATTTTGCAGATCACTCAGCTGGAGGAGGACAAGTGGACAAGTTCCACAGGTAAAGAATGGAGAGGGACGTTTCGAAATGAACGCTTAAAACAAAATTACTTCTTTAAAACTTTCCTGAATATAAAAACATGGAAAACTGAGAACCTTCAGACATGTTTGGTTTGAGACAATAAAACTTCATCTTCAACAACATTTGTACACAGAGGCGGTTGGCCAGGGTGGCAAGAGGTAAGAGAAAGGGGTGGGGCGTTCAAAAAATAAAATATATATTATCCAGCTAGTTCAACTAGTTTGCTACTACTTATATGTATGTGTAGTGGGGGAAGTTTCTCTTAGTTGTTGTGTTCTGGTAACTTATGCTAAGGTTTAGTGCAAACCTTTAGAAGGAGGTGAAAGAAAAAGCATTTAAAAAGTCAATTCCAGTTCAGAACAAGTTTGATGTTTCTGGAAAATAAAAAAACTTATTAATTTCTCAGTGTGCTGCAGCAGCTGTGCAGATGTTGTTGGCTGCAACATCTGCCCGCCTTTCCTAACGGTTTGGTGGATATCTGCCTGAGTGCATGGGATGACACGCCACTTTAGCGGTGTTGTTTCTTATGAATCTGTTCACACCTCACAGGAGGTTCTGGCGGGAGAAGCGGTTCCGCTCCACCGCGCAGAGAAAATCAGTCTCTCTCATAATAGCTCTGGGCAATTTCAGACCACACAATATGACAAGGGAATCAATTTCCCTGGTTAGGTTATAGATGGCTTTCCTTTGCATGCTCCTTTCGTCAGAAATAACTCTTGATATATGTTATGCAAGTCATTAGGAAATGGCCTAAAGTGTGACAGACTGAACGCTGCATCCTTCTCTTCAGAAGCATAGCGATATTATCGTAGATTCAGAATTTTGAAATCTGTTGAGCTTACTGTAACGGCTTTGACCAGATTAGGTCTGAGCCGTGGAGTAAATGGATAACACCCAAATCTGCTAGGAATATAAAGTAGTGAATATTTACAAGCTTCTGTAAGAGTGGACTAGAGCACAGCTGAGCGCATATGGGTCTCGTCTGACCTCTAGTGGCAGACATTGCACACAGCATAATCAGTCTTTTTTCTGATTAGGTTAGGTCAGGTTCCTCTCCCCCTTTCTCTGTCAAATTCTTATTCATCACTGGGATCAAATGCAGCTAAAGCATCAGGTTCCAACTGATTTATGCATGGTATGATTGCATTCAAGACTTTAGAAATAGAGTATATTGTAGCCAGCTTGAACCGCTAGCGCACTAACTCCATCCACACTTGTTATGAAGCTGTACAGCTAGATCCTGGACTTCTTGACAGGCACACCACAGGTGGTACCGATCAAAGATGTCATCTCTTTTACTGCGATAGCCCCCTGGGATCTGTGCGAACCCAACTCAACACCCTCCACCCATCCCCACACCCTCCGCCCCTCAGAGGCCCCCCGATGTGTGCCGTGTTCACCCACGACTGAACAGTCAATCAAATGCCATCACTACATCGGTTGCAGAGAACAGATACTACACACCTCAATGTTACAACAGAGTTAGGGGCATTCTGAGAAAGAATAAAGTCAGAATATGTGAGAATAAAATCATGATTTTAACAGAACAAATTCGCATGAGAATAAAGTTGAAATAATACAAGAATACGGTCGTAATATTCCAATAATAAAGTCATGATATTTAGAGAATACAATCATCTCATCAACTCTGATCAACCTTCCTGTCGGTTCTGAAGAACAAGCGCCACCACAGCATGACACCACCATCGTCATGTTTCATTCTGGAGTTGGTTATTATCAGGTCTTTATTGCAGTCTTCCATTTCAGCCAGATTTTCTGCAGATTCTCCCAGCAGAGCTGTCGGTTTCTGTGGTGCAGGTCAGCCACATAAAATCTCAATAAAATGCATTCCTGCATGTCTCTCTAACATGATAAAATGTCAAAATGTTTTAAATGGTATAAACACTTTTGCGATGAAAAGCAAAGTGTTAAGTATGTGCTTTTTGTGTCAAATTACCTTATTTTCTATTACTAGTTTTCTTTATACAATTTCAGTTTCTTTCTTAAGACACTGGGTCTAAAATATGTTTCAGCTTTTATGTTGTTTTGGTACTTATACATGATGAAACACTTGAACAGATGTTAGATAAAGGTTGCTGCAAATGCTCTAAATGATTATATGGCATTTGCCAAATGTGATTTTTATTGTTCATCATTTTATGTGCTTGGGGAATTATCAGTTGGTGTTTCCTCATATTTCTCTACATTGCATTGATCAGTTTTGTCATTTCTCCTTTGATTTTACATGACAGTAGAAACTTCGTAGTACCTTGAATTTATGAACACTAAATTTACTAAAAAGTAAGATCTATTCTGGAAATCAAAATCTACTACAAAATGAAAAAGTACATGTCTTAAAAACTCATAAAACAAAGTTAGTATATTTTAAATGTTTAATATTTGTGTTTGACATTACAGTGTTTGGTAGATTAACTTTTTGCATATTTCCACTTCTATTTTTAATCTTTACTCAAAGTTTTTGAGGCTGGAAGGCCTCCTTTACATCACCCTAATCTTTAGCTCCCTCAACAGATTCTCTATTCAAGTTGGGACTCTAACTATGACACTTCGAAAGGTTCACATTATTTCCATCAGATGACAGAAGAAAAAAGGTTTGTAAGATTAAAAGTTATTTTCAGTAAGGGGCTGTACTGTTAACATCTTCATAAAAGACAGGCAAAATGTACTGTGTAAATCCAGCAAAAAAAAAAAAAAAAGAACTGTTTTTGAAAAACATTCATGTATTTAGCCTGTTGAAGTAGATGGGTGTGCTCCAGTCAGTTTTTGAGTAAAAAGTTGCTTTGTTGTCCATGTTTGTGGCCCGGTTGGAATTAAAGCAAAAATAAAAAAACAGCTGATAAAAGAAATTCACTTTGTGTTACATGAAACATTCGTCTATGTTTAACACAGACAGACAGGCAGGCAGGCAGAGCCAGACATTCCAACGCCTGTAAATGGCCCATGATCCACTCTTTCGAGACCCTTGTCCTGACCATTTTACCAGAATAACAAAGAAATCTATCGGAGGGGATAGAAAAGTAAATAAATCAAAAGGCTGCTATATCCAGGTTGTATTTGTGTGGACTGTCAAGAGATAAACAAAATTCAAATGTCTTGCATTGTAATGTACATTGATGGAAAAAAAATTATTGAAAAAGTCATTATTGGGGCCTGCCATAGC
This sequence comes from Poecilia picta, assembly GCA_033032245.1. Classification (NCBI taxonomy): domain Eukaryota; kingdom Metazoa; phylum Chordata; class Actinopteri; order Cyprinodontiformes; family Poeciliidae; genus Poecilia; species Poecilia picta. The sequence goes on along the minus strand of CM065363.1, from coordinate 24,896,743 downwards.
AATGCATTGCATGGCAGGCACCTATTATTCTACACCCAATAGAATGTCTGTTTATTATTTATTTTTCTTCCGTCAACCGTAATGCAGCCTGAACCGCTGCATGCATCCCCACAAAAGTGGTATCAAATCGTGCGGCTCGGTGCTGAGAAGGGAACTATTATTTTTATTGGGATTCTGACTTAAAATGACGACAAAAATTAATAAAAACGAAAACATTGGAGATTGAGGAACTCACAGCATCAGTAACCTTTCTTTCTGAAACACACACACAGGACTGTGGATTGCTCACTCAAAAACCCCTTTTAACTCCCCCTCACAGGCATAAATATCGCCCTATTGGCCTAAAAGTTGGTCATAACATAGATACACATCCCTGCTCCCGTAAAATGTTTTCAAAAATTTTCTAGGGCTTATGGATTTTTGTCAGGGTCCTTCAGACTGACGCTGGGTGTCTCCCAAGTATAGAAACTAGGGAGAAGAGGGGAGAAGAGGATTTTCCCGCTCTTTGTCTCCTCACAGCTGCGGGGCATTAATTACCATAGTAACGGGTTCCAGACAGCGGCAGAGAGTCTTCTCAGAAACAGCAGAAAGAGGTGTCACAATTCATTATGGGAAGAAGACATATTTCCTGTGACTATTGATATTTTGTTTAGATAAAATTATTATTTCTCTTTATTTTTCAGTGTGAAATGACATCCTTAGTATGAAGACTGAAAGATTTAGAGAAATAAACAATTATGGACTGTCTTTATTTTTTAATATTTTGTACCGTGAGTGAGAACATGTGCGAAGCTTATAGCAGTCAGTCTCGGTCTGAAGCTCGTTAATCATTAACAGTGTCAATTAGAGGTGCGCTGGGATCTTTGTCTCTTGTTGCCAATAACCTGCATGTGCAGCTGGACTCGCAGCGGCGGAGCTGTCAAAAATATATCAACACAATGAAGCTAATACTTGACGCAGATTGGCTACATCGAGGCTCACTGCAGTAAAAAAACACATGGAGGATCAGACAGCCGGTAAAGCAGCGCACAGCTTCAAAACACTCACCTGAATTAGCATGATGGTCAGAAAGCTAAACTAATAACCTGGAAAATGATTTAAGTCTTTCAGCTGCGATGTGAGACGCTGGTTCTGCTCCCGCTGTTGAACAGCTGCTCCGCTACAGGTACTAATATTTAATTTTTAGTAATATTTGACACGCAGCCGCTTCTGCTCCACCCATAGTGACTCTCTGACCGAACCTGTTTAAAGCTGCAGCATCTAACTAAAACAATACATTTTACATACGTATTAAAACTTTTGCTGTCCTAACACAACACAGATAATGTCTAAAAAAATAATCGATCTCCTCCCTGTTCTGCATAATTACTCCGCTCAGCCGGAAACAGTCAATCAGAACTAGCAGTAACCAGCTAGCCGCCATGCTAACAGGAAGTTTTTATTCATTAACTCTGGAATGCTTCTCTTACTTATTAGCAACATTTTGTATAGTGAATGGAGTAAAGACAGACAACATGCTAGTGATGCCAAACAAGATACTGATTGCAATCATGCTAAGATTAGCATTTTGGCTAATTTCACCTTATGCATTAATTTTAACAAAGTTAATGGTGCAAGTACAGCTTCATCAACATGTTTCTGACTCTCCGCAGGTTTTTGACTACAATTTAGCACAGGTTAGCATTGATGCTAATGTTGAGCATCAGAATGCTTTTCTTACTTAATACCAATGTTTCATATACTGAATGGAGTAAGTAATGACAGACAACATGATAGTGATGCTCTCTACATGCTACTGATAGCATTCATGCTAACATTAGCATTTTGGCTAATTTTAGCTTATGCAACATACTAAATGGTACGAGAAGAGCTTAGTCAACATGCTTCTGACTCCCCTCAGGTTATTGACTACATTGCAGCTTTTTTTAGCATTACTGCTAATTTTTACCATCAGAACGCTTTATTAAAAATCCGACGGCACACTTTGGCAGGCCCCTCAAAATTTCTGCAGGAATTTTATAGTTTTATTATTATTGTTTAATTTCCCTTTGGGATCAATACAATGTTATTGAATTGAGTTGAATCAACATTTGACTGTGAATCAACTGTGACATAACAACAGGTCGTTTTTCCTAAATTATTAAAGGGAGTTTCTATATTATTTTGTAATTGTGGGAACTTACACAATTAGATTATTGCAATTTTTAAAACAAGTAACAGTTCTAAAAATTACTTTAAATTGTGTTTTTTATTATTCCAACTATAACAACTAACGGCAATGCCTCTAAAATAGTTCAATATGTGTACTTTTGATTACATTATGTCATATTTATAAAATACTTCGGAAATATTTCAAGAATTATTCATGCTCCATATATATGACTGTTGCCATATTTACCTGTATAACTAAATTTTTATGTAAAAATGCCCCCAATAACTTTGTTTCTGCCAGTTATCGTTGCCAGCTCCTTTTTAGCTATGTCTGTGTAACCCATAATTAGTTAGACTTTTATTTTTGCGGGCCTAATTCCTGTTATCCCCCAAACTTTCCACCTTATTTAAAGCCCCACCTCCAGCGCAGTTTGAACACCTGTTCCACTGTGATTGTGGCTGGCTGTGTGGCATCTTGCTGAGAACAATTCACCCAAAATCTCTGACTCCACTGATTTGATCTTTCGTTTGGGGAGTTTTTGTTGAAGCAAAGCAGTATTAGTTTGCCATGCAATTTCTGCTTGATTGCTCATTGGAGCATTGTTTTAATAGAACCATTGGCGTTGTTACCTGGGCGTCACCAAGACTGTCCCAGCTGATTGCAGTTTGGTGCCCCACTTCATGAAGGTAACCTAATCACTGCTATTGTGCCGGTTCTGGCACTGTTGTATTAAATAGGATGTAGCTACACTTAATTTGATATTGCGAAGTATATTTATTAATTTATTTTCCTCACACTGCTTGAGTATTTGAGTTAATTTATTTTACTTTCTATTGATTATTTTGAAAGTGAACTTTGATTTCAACTTTAACCTTAAATTGATTAGTTGAAATATGATTGATATTCTTTTTGTTTATTTAAATTATGGTTAATTTAACCTGACTGAAATGTTTAGTTTAATTATTGCATTTTGAATTTGATATTTATTGCAGTTGTGTATTGCACTGATAAACCACTTAATAGGTTTTCTGGCCTTTTTAGGTCGGGTTTTTTTTATATGATGGATCAGATCCTCCTCTGAGTCCAAGGATGGCGAGCTGGAAGAAAGAAGAAACCTATGATCTTTGAATTTATTTTTGAAATAACTTGTCTCTCACTGTGTGTTTGTAACTGTTTGTTGTTGGTTGGTTGTTCCCTTTAAATTCACAATATATACACAAACTAAAACCATTGCTTCGTGTTTTCATTCACACCTCAGGCTCCTTTAAGAACCATCTTCTGATGCTGCTTTTGTAGCCGCAGTTAGCTGCCTAGCCCATAACTGTTGCATCTGCTTTTCTCTTTCCATACAGCAGCGGTTCATGCATAAGAACGTGCTGATGCTGTTCGTGACAAGGTTAGCTAAAGGCTACACGTCTCATGCTAAATGGAAATTATTCTCTGCTGCGCCCGTGCTCGCTGTAGGAGGGGACTCTGTTGCCATGACGATGACGTCAATGTTGGTGTCGAGTAGCCAAAGGTCAAAATAAAGACAAGTGAATGAAAACGGAAGGAAACTTAGCAGGCTTCCCAGAAAAGCTCGAAACAAGAGCGGCTCGGCTCAGACCGCGAACTAATAATGGCGTTGGATGTAGACGCCGTGTTTTTGGTGGAGACAGTCGCTTCTTTCCCGCCGCCGGTAAGAAAACGTCAGACGGCAGAAGGTTAGGGTCACAGAGGAGCTAACAGCAGCTAGCTGCAGCCGAGGTCGTTGGCTAACACAGGAGCTTGTTCTGCTAACAGTTCCCATGGTTTTCTAGCTTGTTTTGGCAGAGTGTCCAACAACACAAAGTTGTTCGCACTGGTTCACTAGCAATAGCATGCATCCTACGGATGTTGACACTTGTTACTATAGGCTATCTCGCTGTTTAAGTTTGCTTTTTTCCCACATCTTGCAGTGTTTCGGGGTAGCTGGCCTGATTTCAGTGTTTGTTTCCCAGCTGTGAGTTGACTCTTGTGTTGTTACAGTACTCTGTTCCTGCACTGTACTGCCGGATAACTGCGCTCCTAACTGCAGTGTCGCAGCTAACCTTAGCAGCAGCTGTTACAACTTAGGACACTGAGCTAGCTGGGGGAGGCTTTTCAAAGCAGTGCAGTGTGTCCTCAAAAGATTCGCTTATCGATGACTTAACACTTTAATATTCATAAAGAAACCACGCACTTCCCAGTCTAGCTGGGAAGTTACTTTTAGTTTATGCTCACTGTGACGCTGTGGCGTGTTTGAAGTGTACAAAAACTTGTTTTAGAATAGAAATAATAATACATCAAAACATTGCTTTATGTATGAGGGTTTGGATAAATGAAATAATTCACTTTACACTTACTGTAAATCTACAGGCAGTCATTTACCCTATATCAACTGACTTTACATTACGCCTTTCCCTTTCTGCAGTGTTTTCTTTCTTTTTTTTCTCGAGCCAACAATGTACCATCAAAATGTCAAATCACTAGTGTCATATTTTTTTAACAAGAGTGGGGGATTTAAAGCTCACTTTATTTCTGACATGATCTTAAGTGGTCGGTGGCGATCTGGAGAGCTTTGTTAATTAGTTTGTCAGGTGATCTTTAAGGAAAGCTACTTAAAGAGATTGTCCCACATCGTTGAACAAGTCACGGTTCTCATGCATCACAGAGGAGGCGGAGGAAGAACAAGAGCAGGGGGGGCGGGATGCGTGTTCTGAAGGTGAAAGATGTGAACTAGTCCACAGTGAGTGCTGCTACTTCAGGAAGCAGCATGAGGATTAGGCCACATTCAACAGAAAGTGAAAAGACTTCATAGCGGCCGATGAGCGGACAAGTGAAAAGTTAACTTTCCGAAGTGTCTTGTGTTCTATTCTTGATGGTATTATGAACCAGAACACCATTAACGCCATCATGATGTGGTATGCAATAATATTAAGAGATCGGTCTGTCTCTTAAAAAAAAAAATTGAAGTGAAGTGAAGGGAGATTATTTCCCTCTGCATTCCATTCTGCAACTTAAACACCTCTGACTGCATAGTTGCTATGAGGGCAGAAAGAGATTAAATCTCCTGAGCGTACCCCACTGAGGACCAGAACAGCAGCCTTGCATGGAAGACGTTGACGGTGGGCAGTGCTGCGGGGTGTCCAAAAACAAACAGCTCTGCTCATTATTAAATGTCTATTTATAGGCTTTGAGTTTTAATTCGTGAGCTGCTTGTTATTGTAAGATTGGGTCATGATTTGGATTTCCTGTTTTCTTTTTGCAGCGCATGTGACATAGTTTCTGGAGGTCATGAATCGGTAGTTTGAGGCTGTAAACATCCCCGACTGGAAGCTGTCGATATGCAGAGCTTTCAGTCCGATGTTTGCGGCCGCCAGCTGCCACGGACGAGGCCCGACCAATTGAATATTCAGCGTTCTTCCAATGTCGCTCCATGAGCCACAACTGTGCAGTTATGGAGGTCTAGATTCAACCCAAACTCAGTTCATGTAAACATCCTACACTCAGCTGGAATCAAATGCAAGCGGAGGCTGAGAGAAGGTTGTTTACTTGCACTGGCTGGGAGGGACGCGAGGACAGGCGAGCGCCGTCCTGGCATTTTCGTCAAGGGCAAAACGGGACGAGAGCGTGCTGCGACTGAGCAAAACTGAAACCCAGCGGTCTGTGTGGTTGACAGTTTATATTTGGACAAATGCTGTTCCTCAAGTACATTAAATTTAGGTCTCTAATCTTTTCGTTTTATTTTAAAGAGTATTATGAAATGTGAAGTCTTGTGTAGTCTTTGAAACGTACAAGGTGAACCCACAGTGCTACAGCAGCTGCTGATAAACGCAGATGCACCTCGTTTCCTTTGTGTTTGTGTTTTACTCCTTAGGAACAGTACACAGCGAGGCATGCCTAGTCGGCGGAGTCTGTTTATGCTGGCATATAAAACCATCCAGCCTGCAGGCCTTGCACACAGAACTCTAGAACACAACTTTTCTTTAACTTTGGACTTTTTGTTTTTTTTGCTCAGAAATGAAATTGTAAGTCTTTTGAGAAAACATGTGATGTGTGCATGTTTTTACCTTCAAGGCAGAACAAGTTTTAGCTCATAATGTCAGATATTTATGAAGGCTCACTGTTTCATAATTTTCAGTGCTTACAAAAACAATCCAAGTAATCAAAATGTACCTTCAAGTGTCTGATGGTGATTATGTTTGTTTATACGTAGACATTTGTGAAGATCATTTCTGTTAATAAAAATGTAAAGTGTCCAAAGTTAAAGGGAACAACGAGGTGCATTTGTGCTCCATCAGATCTTCTGTTCCAGCTTTCATGTCGGCCTCTGAAATGGACGTCTATAAATAGAGGCCCTGGTGTGGGTTCAGACTGAGCAGCCTCATTTCAGCTTTCATGTTTGAATTAGCTAGATTAGACCGGCTCAGAAAACTTCCAACTTGTCATTTCAATGCATTTCTTTGTACTCTTATCAGTACTGACTGCAAGCTTTAGTCACTGTTGTGGCATCACGTCACAGTGGCAAATCAACTGTTCTGGTGTTTTACATAAGCATGTCAATGAACTGATGATGTTTCATTGATCTTTCAACTGAGTTTTGTAACAAGTGTGTGCTGACTTTAGCTATGTAAATGATGGAAGAACTGGTTTAAATATTAAAATGGATAATGAAAAAGAAGTAAATGTTATTTGAAAAACTGATGAGAAATTGTTGAAATTATGTCTGTATTTAGGTGTAATTTCCACTGAAACGAGGCTTGTTAGAAAACAGTTAGTCGGTACCGTCTGCCTGCCACCAGATGTCAGTGTTTTACTTCACTAGACATCCAAAGTAGCACAATTCGATGATATTGGCAAGCTGATCTGTTTTGTCCATAACATTTTTAATTAAATGAAGTTGTATCATGTGATGTTGAATGTGATGAATAAATATAATGTAACAAATATAAATACTGTCTGTCTCACTTAAATTTTCAATTAAAAAGGTATTTTTTCCACTTCTTGATATTGTAACCTAAATGTATTTTTGTATGTGCCTGTTGGTTAAAACGTTATAATTTATTTAAATATAGAAAAAATATCAGGTGACGCACAAGGGTTATTTTAGTTCTAACGCCAGGTCTGGTGAAACACTTTCATTCCTATGTCTAATTTTTAGAAAATCTCGGCAGACTAAGACAAAGAACCATTTAAATATTTGTATTGTACGCATTCATTCTACATGTGGGTTACGGCTTTGAAGCCTTTCAGCTGTGGAGATAAACATAATGCTTAATCTGGTTCCTTAAAATAATTCCACTTCACCTTTTCTATAACTTTGCAACTTTATGTTTTCTAAAACAGGAAATCTTATAATATATTACATTAACATGTCCCATCAGTTTATGACTCAGACCCTTTCAAGTTATAGCATGTAATTTGTTTGGTTGCATTTTTATGGATGCAGTTGAACCAGATGTTTAGACGCACCAAACAAAACGTTAAGCATTTTTTCTCTATTTCAATGCAGTCAAATTTCCCAATCACAGGTAAATACTAAATATGACCAACCTCCATTTATTGGGTTTACTTCATACAGGTGACAAAACAGCATGTGCAAATTTTACTCTAACAAGAAATGAAAACCTAAGGCAAACAGCAATAAAAAACTTCAAAGTTAACTTACATCAGTTCTCTATCCTCCACAAACACAGAACGTCAGGTGAGAGTTCTCCTTTTACTGGAAATTCACAAAAAGCAAAATGTTATCTTAACAAAACATGTCAAACTTAATTCAAACCATGAAGGTATAATCAAATGATCTGTAACAATGCAGACCTTAAGACAATCCTAGGACAGAAAATATTTGCAGACAGAACAAAGATGAGGTCAATTAAAAACAACTGAAATACTGGGACTACACTCTTGTCAAATGATGTTCTCACTCACTTTATCACAATCTCTCCAAGACTTTAACAGCTACTCTACCTGCTCCTAATCTGAGTATCCTGTTAGCGCAAACATATACAGTTTGATAAAGACCTACAAACATTAAATATGAACCACCAGAAGGCAGTGTTAACATTTATACTAATTTTTTCCTAATAATTCCATCCTGTAATTATGACATTAAGGCAGTAATGGCACTTATTTTTGTTTAATTTTTCCACTTAAAGCACTGTTTGGGACCATTGTTGGACAAACGTCCAGAATTGATTTGCAATGGTCTACTTGTTTATTTGCATAGACATTTGAATAAAGTTATTGGTTAAGTTACTCTCCCTGCATACAAGATAACAAGTTTCCTCATGCAACTGTCAATAAAATTCAATTTTGACACTTTGGATGAAGTATGGAGAGCCTTTTGCTCTGTGAAATGTAAGCTAGAGCAGACAAATGGTGGTGAATTTGGGGGGGATGTCATGTGAACCAGCTCTGAGTTCAACATTCAAAGTATAGAGATAGTTTTTAGGGTTTTATTGTATCTTATTGTTTAAAATAATTGTATTGTTTATTTGCCAGTAATATTTAATATGTGGAAATAGAAGAATACAAGACTTTTTGTTTTTACTTTTTTTAAATGCAATATCAAGGTATTTCATTTAGGAGGATTATTTTTAAAACGTAATTAACACATTTATGTGCAGGTTGTTATTGATGACAAACGTAAAAGCTGTTTCACTACAGAAGCAAAGAGTGGACATTTCAGTAACAGTTAGGGGTTAAATAAAGGAGTCATTTCAAACCACTGAAGCTTAAACTATGACTGTGTATGGTCCTGTTACCACTGAAAAACTAGATCAATTGATGAGCTAGATGAGGATCTCACCCAATCTGTAATCATGTCGGTTTAAAGTAGTTCCAGGTGTTTAATTGGGACTTAACCGCTAAGGTGCCTCCACTTTGGAAAGTTTAACCTAAATGTGTTTTTTTGTCATTGTTTTTGTAACAGCCAGCCATCCATCCATCCATCCATCCATCCATCCATCCATTTTCTTTACACCCTTAGGAGGGTTGCTGATACCTATCTCCAGGTAACGTTCCAGGCGAGAGGCGGGGTCACCCTGGACAGGTCGCCAGTCTGTCACAGTTTGTAACAGCCAACTCTGCAAATAAAATAAAATTATGTCGGGTCATACATATTTTAATTTCAAGAGTAATGGGAATTTCTTAGAAGCCAAATTTTGTTTATTGTTATTACCTGCACAGTTGTCTCTGATAAGAAAATGAGTAGGACTTGGGGGCAAAGTGATTCAGCAGACTGGAAAGCTTCAAGTGAATGTGTGTTCTGAAAAAACACATTTTCGTTCACAAGGCTTAAATGTATCAACACAAAAAACAGTGTTAATATAATAATTAGTTCTTAAGTTAAATAGTTCATATTCATGCTTTTCCTTTATATTAAAAAAGATGAAATAATCCAGTCCCAGTTTTTATCACTCGCCAGTTAAATCCAGTAATTTGTCAAAAAAAGAGAGAGAAAGTGAATCATAGATTAATGAATATGGAAATAATTTTAATAGGGAATTGAAATTTGAGATTGTGGTTGCTCAGTTAAATAATAATGAATAAAAAATGGAAGGTATTTCGTTTGTTTGTTTGTTTTTATTTGAAATAAAAATACCGAGCTCATTAGGAGAATTTGAGGAATAACTATTAAGATCCAAGAGATGGCAGTACTGCAACAATAATGAATGCAAGCTGCCGTCAAAATCTAAAGAAGAGGAAGGAAAAACTCCGTTCCGGGTTTTCCAACCAATCTACAAAGAGAAACCCAAACAGCTCTGCATAGCGGTTCATAAAGTTCAACTCCAACCTGCCGCAGAAAAACGCTCAGACAAAAAATATGTGATTGGACTCTTTGAACAGGTGCTGGCGGTAAGGCATTTCACTGCTGTCTACCTCGAGTTACAGAGAAGCCTCTCTAGTAGAGCCTCTACTTCCTGAGACGGAAATATGTAGCTGTTCAGTGAAGATCTAGCGGGCTGTCACATTGGGAATATAGTTTATTTTACTAGCGGTCAGAAACATACGTTATCAGAGTGTAAATAATTATAAAAAGACATTCACATGGAAATAATAATATAGAAAGCTTATCTAACTTTAGCCATTTTATTATGGCTGCTCTCGTCGAGTAAACGTTTTAAACAGCGAGGTAAGACATCATTGTGCTGATGGATGTTGAAAATGGTTGAGCATTTGTGCCGTTGGCTTTTAATTGTCGAGGCAGCTACTCTTGTGTCAAAGTAGCAGAGCCGGCTGTAGGTTCTGTGGTAACATTTAAAGGTTTTTGGAAACTTCGTATACATTCACTTTAGCACAAAAATGTAGTAAAGTGACATTTACTACACTTAGTTGTAGTAAATGTCTTAACACACCTCCAAGAATGCAGTTTTCATTCTGAAGGTCTCAATCTCTTTTGGTTACCTTTACTCTCACTTCAAGTATTAGCCTGTTGCTCAGTAGAAGTTGTAGGGTTGTTGTAAACGAATATTTTAATTATTGAGTAATCTATTGATTATTCTTACGATTAATCGAGTAATCGGATAAAAAAATCTATAAGATAAAATATTGGCAAATCTGGCGTAACACCAGTTTTACTATCGGATGTAAAACTGGTTTTACTATCTGGTTTTACTGGTTTTACTATCGGATGTTTTTCTATCAGATGTAAAAAAAAAATCATTTTTTACTACATAAACTGTTACGTTTATGTATTTTAGAAAATTAACTTGTAACAATAATAGCTCACTTTAACCAGAAGAAAAGTTATACAGAGATCTTAAATTATATTCAATTTAATAATAAAGAGGCAGGCTTGCAAATACGCTTATAAAAATGTCTATACTCCAGCTTTTGGTTTTATCTTCAGTGAGTCTAATAGATGAACTCTCACCTTGCCCCAAACCTTTTCTAGCTTTGGGTTTGAGAATACGGGAAATGACCCTGGAGTTGGGGTTTTAGTGTGGTGGGGGTAGATTAGAGGCAAACGAACGAACAAACGAAAGATGGGGGTGAAAGGGAGGAAATAGACCAGGGGGACAGACGGACGTTAAGTCCGAGTGGGAAAGACGAACGAACAGACCTAATGTGGGAAGGCCACGACCGGTTAGACCAGGGGCGAACGTAGGAACGGTGGAGAGCAATATGGAATATTTACGGCAACTTCGTTCGTCACACTCGGGTGAAAGTAAAGGGGGCATGGCAGGGTACTGCGTACCCCTAAAAAATTTAGTGGGGGTACGAAGTACCTGCAAGAGAGGGTGAAGAATCAACGGGTTCACTGTGCAGCCGTGAGTTCACCCACTAATCAGCCGTGACTAATTAGTTTTTCAAGAACAATCTACAACACGACTTAATCGGTTAATAAATAACCTTTTTCCCATTTCATATTGTTTCCGAACTCTTAATGCTTTGCTAGAGCAGCGGTGCAACACGTCGATTGTGGAAGGTTTTGAGATGATCTCGGCATTAGGTGGCAAACTGAACGCCGCCAGGACGCTGAGACCAGCACGTCCTCCTCTGACTCCTCATCAAAACGTTCATAACTTTATTAAAGAACAACAAAAAAAATCAACAAAATATTTTAAGTAATCTCTGGTCGGCTTGTGGAGCACAGGAGGTTGCCATGGCAACAGGTGTGCTTAAACAACAGAGACAGTGAGTAAAAACGTACTAGTGGTTTTGAGTTGATCACCTGTTCAGGTTGCTTTACCTTTCTTTATCTTCTTTGTGACTGACTATACGTCATTAACAACAAACAGGGACCCTGATGAACTGAAGGCCTGTTCAGGGTGAGGGGTAGCTTTCCTTGCAGGGGTTTTATTTAGGGCTTCAAAGCTGTTGAGCTCATTAAGGAAGTTGATGTCATTTTGGCAGGATGAAGATGTGGTTTTATAATCAGTGACAGATTGGATGCCCTGCCACAGTTTGGTGTGGCTGGCATCATGAAAGAAACCTTGGACCTTATAATGTAGGCATGTTTTGCTGCCTCAATGATACATTTTAGATTGGCCCTCGCTGATCTAAGTGTGTCTTTGTCACCACATTTGAAAGTAGCATTGCGCTTCCTCAGTCTAGAATACACCTCCTTATCATCCAAGGTTTCTGGTTGGCCTGTGTGACTATTGACTTTGTTGCTATAACCTTCTCCATACACCACTAGATATAGTTTGACACAGATGATGCATACTCCTCCACGTTCGTGTGTTGGTGCACTCAAAACAGTCCTGCAGTGCAGACATGTCTCCCTCAGACTACACTCACCTTCTTCACCACAGGCTTTTGTCTGGTGAGCAGAGGTTGGTATGCTGGGATGAGAATAACCGAAAGATGATCTGAAGAGCCGAGATGGGGCCGGGGGATTGCTGTCAAGGCCTTCTTGATATTGGTGTAGACCAAATCCAGTGTGTTTTCTCCTCTGATCGGAAAATCCACGTTGATGGAAATTAGGAATAACACTCTTGATGCCTGGTTAAAGTCTCAAGTAGCAATAAAAACTCTCTGAGTATATGGATTGTCTGATGGCATGGTGAAGAGTTAGCTTGACTCAACAGATGTAACTGATCTGACGTAGCAGTCCAAGGCTTTGCAACCTCTTTTCACCTTTGATATTTTGACAACTTCTTTTTCTGACATGAACTCTTTTTAATGAAATCTGTTTTTTTCACACCCTCTCACACGTTTAGGGTATATTTGTAGGTGTATGGACTGTATTTGGAGCTAAGAAAAATGTATTCTTTTACCAGGTAAGACATAAAATCATAAACTGAACTGATAAGAGTGTTGTATTTTTAGCTTTTTTATTTTATAAATGGACAATAATGTCAGTACATTTTTAGCTTTTTTCTCATTATATTCTAATGTATGTTCCATCACACTTTCTCCACAGACTGAAACTTTTTTCCATTGATAAGAATCCCACTGCCAGATGGAGTTTTCATTTAAAGCTATTGACGTTCCTGGTCTTTGTGATGATCATCGGTGTGTTTTTAAGGTCTATTAACAGCGAATGGCTCTGGTTTCAAGATCAAAGTCAGCATGGTGGTCAGCATGGTGGTCAGCATGACGGTCAGCATGACAGACAGCACAAGAGTCAGCGTTATGGTCAGCGCGATAGTCAGCAAGATCATGCTGATAAAAGTCAGCAAAACCTGGATTTTTCTGTGGGTACTGGGTTGTGTCGACATCATCAGAACAGTTCCGTCATGCCATTTTTGTCTGCCAAGACCAAACTTTCAGAAGATGCTTTCAAATGGTTTAAGGCAAGTGTTTACATGGAAGGGGGCCTCATGTGTTAGCCATGGATTTAAATAAGCAAGGGATATCTTTTTACTTTGTGTTTCTATGTTACAGCAAATACAGAAGGAACAAGGCAACTTCAGTTATTTTGAAGAAACAATGAATAAGCTTTTTGAGATATTCCCACCGATTCCCGATCTTGGAAAACCGAAGTTTAACGTGTGCTCGACTTGTGCGGTGGTGGGGAATTCTCTTAATCTGAAAGGTTCAAAGTACGGACCTCTTATAGATTCTAAAGACATAATTATAAGGTAAATATACAGTACATTTGGTCATTTTTAATTTACAACTTGATAAAAATCTGTAATTACCTTTAATGAATACACCCCTCTTTTGTAATCAGAATGAACTTTGCCCCAATCAAAGGCTATGAAGAAGATGTGGGCACCAAAACAACACATCATGTCATGTATCCGGAGAGTGCAGTTGACTTGGACAACAGTACTCATCTTGTGCTGATTCCATTTAAGATACTCGATCTTGAGTGGCTCATCAGTGCCTTTACAACAGGATTTCATGGAAAGTAAGTCGATGTGTCCGTTTTGCTTATACATTTTTGGACAAGAAGTTGACCAATATTATCATCCTGCCAATAGGTTAGCCAATATGTACCTATTTTTGTTCAACTTATTTTTTCTTTTGTTTAAAACATTCAAGTCCTGACGGCATATACTTTGGCAATTTTTAAATGACAAATCTTTGGGGACTACAGATATACCCGGTGGCTCCAAAGTTAGAGGCATCATTCTTTGCAGGACTTTTAACATACACCAAGTTCTTTGTTGACCGTAAAGACCAAAAATGAGCAGTTTTGAAATTAGCCTTCAGAAAATGGTGTACTGTACTTGTTTGTCATCTTTTAACCAAATCCCCTTTTATTTTTGATCATTAGAAGCAGGTTGTTGTTTATTTTTTTATCATACGTTTGTGACAGTCCAGTTTGGTCTTAGATTTCTCATCAGTATATTAGCTGATTAGTAATAAATTTACCAAATACTATTGCCTATCTCAGCTTAATAATGTTTATGCTGCCTTTAACAGATCCTATGCACCAATAAAATCCAAAATTCAAGCCAACAAAGATTTGGTAGGTAATGTAATGAATCAATTCAACTCCTATTTGCATGCAAAGTTGTTAGTCCCATTCATTCAAAACCTTCTTCTTTCTACCAGGTGATTGTGATCAATCCAGCTTTTATGAAGAACGTCCATCAAATTTGGCTAAAAAGGAATGGGAGTTATCCTTCCACTGGTTTTATGACTGTGGTTCTTGCACTTCACATTTGTGATGAGGTAAAGATTTCTTTTTTTAAAGATCATGCTATTTTAAATAGCATGATCTTATGCGATGGGCTTCCAGATAAGTACTGCAAATTGAAAGTGGCTATGTTATGTTTATTAAGTCAATCTCTTTGATTAAGATGAGGCAAATTAGAGCATAGAAAATAACTTACACTCTAAGCAAAGATAAAAAAAAACATTGAAAAGTTATTGTTTCTAAAATATTTACTGAGGGTTTTTTTTTTTCGTTTTTTTTCCAGATTAGTTTGTTTGGATATGGAGCAGACCGCAAAGGACGATGGAGCCATTACTTTGAAACACTGAAAAACAAAAACTTCAAAACAGGACAACATCCTGGAAAACAGGAATATGACATACTACAAAAGCTGAATTTTGAAAAAGTAGTGAAGCTTTACCCTGGGGTGTGAATTCTTCTCCTGAAACAGACCTGATGTAGGAAAGTTGTAGATTAAATCTGAAATGTATGCTAAAAAATGTGATTGCTTAGAAAGAAGAGTCACAAAATGATCACAAGATTCCATTGTTAAAAAAAGCCTCTAGCCTATCAACGTATCTGGGCGTAGAGATCCATGCCCAGATACGTTTCTTTACAATTCTGATGTTGACATCATTGCCACCTGCAGGCTTTGGTTAGTTAGTCCCAGAGATGGTGTAGATCTTTCAAAGCAGAAGGAAAAGGGGTGTTAAAATTACTGAGTGGTGTAGCTCATGTTTGAATCTGAAAGTGCTCCAACATTGTTTCTTATATTTACACTTATGTTGATGTACAGCGGCCTCCCTCCTACCTCCAGCTCAGTATTCTCAAATTTACCTATTTGCATGTTGGTCTGTGGGATGTGATTGCACTATTCACTCAGCACATGTGCACCTCTGGGCCGTGTGCTTAGCCCCCTCTTCTACTTACTCTACACCTACTATTTACCCCAACAAACTGTTATCAAGTTCACAGATGACACCACTATGATTAGAGTCAACACAGGAGACATTGAATTTGCATATCAGCAGGGTGTTCATATATTAATGCCTTGTTCATTTTGACTCCATATTCCCACAGCAAATCTATTTATTTGGATGGCTTGTTTGTTTCGTTTCAAAATGAATCTGCACACAGTATTGGCTTCAGGAAGTCAAAGTCTCAGATTATGAGACGCAAGTGACTAATCCCAGTCTGGACAGGAGGTGGCAGTAGCATTCTGCAGTAGATTCTCAAGCATAAAGTCAACATCAGTGTCAGGCATTGATGCATTGAGAATTTTTCAGTTTGTTCAGTTTATCTTAAATATTCAGCCATATACCCAGAGCCATCTCTAGCCATGTTGGTGGGCAGCGACAGACTTATTACTATGTAAAGCAACAAAATGAAGAAAAAAGACAAAGCACACACAAATGGTTCAGAGGAATTAATGATTAAAATAATATAGTTTTTAGAGTTTGTGGCAACAAGCAAACTTTAAACAATAATGGGCCTGACTTTGAGCAAAAGAACAAAGTTTTAAAAAAACAATTATTCCTTTATTTGCCACTGGGATTGACCTGTTCTTGGCTCATTCACAGAGGACATAATATACTAATTCAAGCTGTATTAGGTGAAATTAATTAGTTGTCCAAATGAATTAATCTTAATGGAGATTTAAAAATACCATTACATTTTTAAACTCAACCAGGATAGAGCACTTACTGTCATCTTTCCCAAACTATACGGACAAAAGTAGAAAATGCTAAAGATTTCCCTATCGTACATCTAATTCAGAATTTTATCCTAAAATACATTCGCAGTATCTCTGTTTCTACATTCAAATAAAGAAAATCTTAAATCAGAATACAGGGAACAGTAAATGACAAATATTCATCTTCCACCCCATTGTTACTTTTGTCAGTATATTACTTTATTGGGATCCCTCATTAGAAAACACAAATTGGTTTATTGTGGTTCAGAAACGTTTACTGGGTTATACTTCATGATAATGTTGGGAACTCTTTACCTGTTTTCCACAATTGTTGAAAGACAACATGATTTCATTCAGCAGATATGTGACCATTATTTTCGATACAAAGATGTTTTCGCTGTTTCAACTCTGATAGTAATGCTATGAGAATTAAAGGTTGATGCACATTCCTTGTGCATCGACCTTGTAGAAAAGGGGTTCTCAACATTGAATCATTTGCATGTGTGAGTGTGGGATGTCGTATCACATGTTGATCTGGTCAAGTCAGCAGTAGTGAGCAACATCCTTGGCACGTTTTGCTTATTTTGTAGAAGCCAATCCTCTGACACCTCGCTGTCACCTTGTGAACTGTGACTTGTTACATTTTGTGAGCAATTTTGTTACCCAGAATTTAGATCATGCATCATGACAGCCACCTAACTGTTACACGGACTTGAGTTGCACAGAAATTTTTATGTTTGCTCTCAGAACTATGCAGAATTTTTTCTACTTTTATGAATGTGCCAAAGAATCATGGAAAGATCAAAATGTAAATGACAAATAAGGTGAACAGAAAAAGCACTTTTTAATCACTGAAAGCCTAAATGTTGAAGAACAAAGTTGAATAAAAACAATGTTTAAGAATAATGTCTGGGTTTATGATTTATTTTTATTTATTGCAAAACATTTCCATCTCTTTGACATGATCCAAGATATTGGCACATATTGGAGAAAAATGTTGGGCATTTGTGGCAGATTTGATCCCTCTTTTCATCATAACAGAAATATGTGTAATCCAAGTGTTCAAAACACTTTGTCATAAGAGGCAACACTGAATTACAATAATACATTTACACAAAGTGACACTATATTCTCCAAAAGATTTTCTCATGATTTTGACGTCTGAAAAAGCATTAATAGTAAGGACACCCTTTTTTTTTTTCTCTTTCCCTTACAGGCTAAATAAACCAAAATATTGCTCATTTTTTACTGGGTAACTTTGCAAATGGCACCTATGTGGTACCAAACAAACACAATGACTGGTGGCAGGTAACAATAGGCGAGACTTTCCTTCAGGTTTTAGATCCGGCAGGCTCCCTGCCCTTACTGCCGGACCTGTGGGTTTAAATGAGTGGGACAGTTTGCTATGAAATGCCCCGGGCAACCACATAAGCGAGATGCAATTCTCCTTTGTCTCTCCTCAGGGGAGAGACGAGTGTGGCCCAGCTGCATGGGTTTGGGGTCTGCACGACTCTGCGGAGGAGAAGCAGGTTGAAGAGGGGTGGCCACAGAATGAGGCCTAACAGGGAAACTTCTCCGGTTTCTCTCTCGGGTACAAGAGCGAAGTCGATTATCTAATCGTATGGTGAGACTGATCAGTTCTTCTAAGGGTTCTGGTTTGTCTAGGGTTGCTAGCTCGTCCTTTATGGATTCACTCAGTGCATGAAAATATGCACTCTTGAGGGTGGCGGCGTTCCAGTTGGAAGCAGCCGCTTTTATTCGGAAGTCTATAGCAAATTCAGCTACACTCTTTTGTCCCTGCTTGAGGTTCCATAAATCCCTTGAGCTGGGTGTCTTGTCAGTCTCCTGACAGAAAATCTGTTTAAACTCTTTCAGGAACTCTTGAAAAGTACACCCAAAATTGGTGGGGGAAGTAAACCTGGCTTCTGCCCAGTCCAGGGCTCTACCGGTCAGCAGAGACAAAACATAAGCGATCTTAGCACCATCATTAGGAAAACTCTGGGGTGAGTGGTTAAATACTAGAGAACATTGAAGAATGAAGCCTCGGCAGGAGCAGCAGGTGGAGGAGCTGGTGGATTAGCCGCCTGTTGGACAGAGTTCTGAAGGAAATCTGAGATCTCTGTTAATCTTCTGTTCATTTCGGCCTGACGATTACCTAGCTCCCTCAAGGCAGAATCATGCGACTGAATGAGAGCATGCTGTTCTGATAACGCTCTCCAGATGGGATCTGCTGGCCTGAGTGTTCTGTCATGGTGGGTACCAGTCTTTTCACCCACATGCAGGAACACACAAACAGGAGAGCAATGAAATCAGTAAAGGTGATTTATTGAACAAACAAATCATAAGTGAGGGTTTGTGTTCCGGGAAAAGGGGAGGATTGTACAGGGTCCAGAGTGGTGAGGTTCGGAACAGGGGTGGCGGAGCTGGTGGGCGGACAGGTAAGTTTGGTCTGCGGAGGTGGGAAGCCGACAGGGTCCAGAAGTAACGGGGATCTCTGGAGCCGGGGAACCCACAGGAAATTCCTGTGGCGTCTCGAGGAGGATCCCAACAGGCCAGGAGGATTGAGCTTCCAGGATTCTAGCAACCAGTGGGTAAACCTCACGCTCGCAAGGTGAGCTCACGGAGGAACCCAGATGCCTTCAGCGTTCGTAGCTTCCTCAGGGGATCACTGGAGAAAACCTGGCGCAGAGGAAGCAACAGAGAAAATTACTCAGACAGAAAAATCTCGACGAAAGTCAATACAACGAGGATAATTCTCGGATCGAGTCTGCGAGGGGCTCTGGTTACCACAATAGGCTAACACTCAGGCACTGAAGAGTCGGCCATCCACTCCGTAGCTCCACAGCAAATGTAGATTTCACACAGGTGTGTCCACGGGGTTGCCGCCGCACTTCTCCAGGGGCCCACAGGCGGCCTCTGGTGGTAGAGGAGGGAAGGGAAACAAAAAACAAAACAAAACCCTGGTTCCTAACAAATCTCAGACATTTTCCAGAGGAAAAAAACATGGAGTTTGAACTTTTTTTCTAGGAAACATTCAACTTCTAGAGATCAGAAACTTCAGATTTTTATTTATTTTTTGGTAAATTTCTGAGATTAATCTAAAACTTTCTGAGATTTTTGTAAATATATACTATTTTCTTGCTATCTGCAAGGGCCTTGATATGCCATAAAAAACATCTCTGTACAAAATAAACAGAATGTCTAGGGCAAATATCACAGAGTTAAGATATGGGACGTAATTCTGACTTATTGCAGGTTAGGGGTGTCAGGTGACCACTTTTCAGATCCTTTCCATGCAAGCAGAACCCATCTGTTATTGTCAGTCCTAACATAGAAGGACAGACCATCGCTCAATAGCTTTAGCCTGTTTCCATCCAATTCTGTGATAAGTAATTGATTGTGATTAATTTACTTTGTCTCTAATCCTTAAGCATTCAGGAAACAGATTTACTAAAGCTATAAAGGTTTGTATAACATTCTTGCTGTGTTAATGATTTACTTTTATGTGCTGACCATCTTAACTGAGGTTAATTTAATCATCCGTCAGACCAAAGCTTCCACAAAGATCAACTTCAGCCTATAGGGTACATCTCTGACTGCTCCCTCAACACTACTCAGCTCTCTTAAAGCTGATTTTAAAAAGCACTTTCAGATGAAATATGTTCAATTGAATACAGCAATGGCACCAAAATTGTCTCCAGCGGTCTACAGGGAAGAGGCGGGGTTCACCCTGGACAGGTCACCAGGTTACACACATTTGCATTAGATGCAAATGATATTTGTAAAGTTTGCTAAACAGTTCCTCAGCCATTATTCTCTTTATTAGCTAAGCGGCTAATCCAGGATGTGACATCATCATGACTGTCCATTAAGTGTGTTTTCCTATGAAGGGCTTGCCTCTGAAAGCACCACTCCTTCATCTGTACTGTAAATGCCACACCTCACCAGATGATTCATATTTTTACAACATTTTCTGGACTTCTGTGTGTCAAACAAATCTTGAATTTACACTTGCACACTAAGCATGCCACTGTAAAATATTCAGTCCATGCCATTCTGTAATATTAACAATACAGTTCATATACAATAAAGGTTCTGACAGATTACTACCCTGAGTTAATAGTTTGTATGTAAAGGTGATGGCATTTTCTGTTTGGATAGTGTAAATAGACACATCCAAACCCCTCACACCATTTCAGGGTATTACTTATTAAATTCCCTGAAATGGAATTTCAGGAATTTTACTTATTAAAATTACATTAATAAGTAATTTCAGGGAATTCCTTATTAATTTTTTTTTTCTCTCTGGCACTAGTGTGGCGTATTGCTCCTTTGTAAAATGTAATTTGTCATTTAATGTAGCTTTACTGGAACTAGGAAAGTAATAATAAACATCTAATAGGTATTATTTAAAAAAATGTTGCTTAAATATTGTCAACATGATTGGCTCTGACTGGAAACAGAGATTTAGGGTCCCACACATTGCAGTCTGCGACAAGTAATGTGTTATTATATCCATGACACATTATGAATTGTGTCGTGGATAATTTGACATGATTCCCAATCGACATAATTTTGTGTTTTAGTAACTTTATATCCTAATATGCAATTCAAAAGTAGTTCAACCTGCAAATTAACCTGTTCGTGTCATGTTTAATTTTTAAGTCGTAGTTGTTTTGAAGCAATCTGATTGGTGGGCATAGGGTTTAACTTTGTTCTACACTGCCCCCTATAGGTTTGGAATGTTTAAAACAACACTAAGGGGCAGATTTGTGCGGGTTCATGTAGATGAAACCTTTTCTGAAAACGATTCCGTGTGTATGATATTATATATTTAATTGATCTGGTGGAGATATTTGTTTTTATAAAGACTTGGCTACGTGTGTACACATTTTGATTCTAACAAGCTTACTCTTTATAGGAATTTTTAGTTTGAGTCCTAGTTACATTTAGTTCATTGTACTTTGTTTTTTCCCTCATTTGTATCCCATTTTGTCATCGTGAGTCTTAATTTCCACAACCAAAAAACAAGAAATGCACTTATTTGGGCCGGGGGCACCACAAATAGCTAGCGACGGCCCTGCATATAGCCAACAGAATGTGTCTGCAGGTTGATATATTAATATGCAACATTTCCCCCACTAACTGAGTGCCATCTACACATCTACAGTGTACAGAGCAGTTATGACCAGGGAATTCAGATGAAAAAGCAACCGGTCCCATTCAGTATGTCATAATAATTCATTTTATAGCATTTAATTATATTCCAATTTACGTTAAAATACAAGTTCAAAGAAAAAAGCCTTTGCTAAGAATGTGTTCACATTCCCTTCTTTTGTCTCTCTCTCTCTCTTTCTAGCTCTCTCTTTTTTTTCTCTTGGGTATCTACATAATGAGCAAACCACTCCTCTCTCTCTCCACTTCAGGGATTAGACAGACTCCCTTTGCTGAACCAATAAACAGCCTTAACAATATCTTCGCATAAAACCTGTTTCGTGGAAGTCAAGTTCCCGCCGGCCAATGGAAGCATTTTGAAGATTCGTAGAAAATTATGGCAGCTATGACAAATGTACGCACACAGGTAAGACATGAACAAAAAAATTACACAAAATACCTGCATTTATATATAAAAAAATATGAGTAATTCTGCCTCTAATAATCTTTACTGTCCTCTATCCTGCTGCTAGAAGGAATTAAAGTGTTGAGATCAAATAAAACAATGACTTGTTGAACACCAACTGAAGGCTTTTATTTTACGTCAGAAGTAATTCCTGTTTTGACACTCTTCCCATGTTGAAATTACTTCCCATCACAACAATCATCAGTCCAGGACATCTAAAGTGAAGCTGCTGGTTTTGCTGCTGGCTCTGTCCGCCGTCATCATATTTCTAAAGTCGGATCTCACCAACTGGCTCTGGCTACATGATAAAAACCCGTGTGCTTGTGAGAAGTGTTTGTCTGAAGACAACCTGTTGGCTCTTCATCGCCTGAACCATTCCGTGGAACCGTTCCTGACTGCAAACACCAACGTCTCGGCGGAAGGTTTCAGATGGTGGAAGGTTAGGGAAAATAATGCAAACTTTTTTTCCTCTGTCATTTGAAAACCAGTCTGACAGCATGATGTTTGTTCTGGTCAACAGCGCATACAACACGAACAAAGGGACTTCAATTATTTCAAGTCAACAGTGCACAAGCTGTTCAAGCTCTTTCCACCCGTTGCCGATTATGGAAAGCCCAGTTCTGACAGCTGCAGGACTTGTGCTGTTGTGGGAAATTCGGCCAATTTGAAAGGATCACGTTATGGATCGCTGATAGACTACCAAGATGTTGTTATGAGGTAAGATCTTCAGTAAAAGTAATTATCCTGCATGTAGTCTGTCACGTGAGTGAAGTGTTTGTAAAAACTGTCCTTCCATCCCATTTAGAATGAACACTGCTCCCATCAAAAACTACGAAAGCGACGTAGGCACCAAAACGACTCATCGCGTCATGTATCCAGAGAGCGCCATGGATTTAGATAACTCCACTCATCTTGTGCTGTTTCCCTTCAAGATAAACGACCTCAAGTGGGTCATCCAGGCCTTTACAACAGGATTTTATGGAAGGTGAGTTATGTTCATTTGTGGAAATCATGTCCTGCACTACAAAGAGTTGCTCATTGTAATGTAATCAAAACACACCTTATACTTGTTTTGTTTCTATTATCTTCAATAAAGACTGTTTAAAAATTGCATTTACAAGAAGAAGTCTCCAGAGGTATTAAAATTAGTGACTAAGATTTTTATTTGATTAAACTAAATATGAAATGTAAAAAATTCTTAAAATTTAGTCCCTCCCCTCTCACATCTGAATTGTTTCAGTCTTTTTATGCACCATGTGTGATAGACTGCCCCTCTGTCCAGGGTACCCAGCCTCTTGCCCAATAGCTGCTGGAGATGGTCTCGAGCTCCTGTGGTTTTGCATGTAGTAGTTATGAATGCCAAGTGGGCAGGAGCACAGGGCATTATGGGTAAATGCAATAAAATAAAATGTATTTAGTGCTACTGGGAGAAATGGCTTATGGTCTTTTACCAACGGTAGCATGTTGGGCTTGTTTCTGGTAAGAGTTGGACTCCATCAAGGTTGTCTTTTGTCACCGTTTCTGTTCTATTTATGAACAGAAGTCTAAGGTCTTGAGGGGATCCACACAGTGGAACACCTTCTCCAAGTCCACAAAGCACATGTAGACTGGTTGGGCGAACAGGTTGTAGAGCTGGTCCAGTGTTCTGCGATCATGACAAAAACCACACTGGTCTTCCTGTGTCCAACAGACCCTCATCTCCAGAAGCCCAGACCTTCCCAGGGAGGCTTCAGAGTTTGATCCCCCTGTAGTTGGAACTCACTCTGCAGTCCCTTTTTTGAATAGTGGGCCTACTGGTGTGCAAATCCAGGGAACTACCCCCGATGTTCACTCAATATTTGAGTTGTGTAAGCCAGAAAACCCTCCACAACATCCAGAACCTTAAGGAACTCTGGGCAAATCTCATCCACCCTCAGAGGGCCTTACCACCGAGGAGTTTTTTTTAGTCACCTTGGTAACCTCAGAACCAGAGATCAGACAGAGCGACCCACAGTCCCCAGGCTCCACTTCTTCAGTGGAAAACATGCCAGAGACAGATGTACCATGTTCAGTTTTTAATAGGATGTTCTGCTATAAAGACCTGCTGTGCAACAGATGGAATGATATTTATTTTACAGTATAAGTTAGACAGTGGTCCACACTGTAGTGTGCATGTCACTACATGTGGTATCCCCCTGTGAGTCTGCATGGTGACTGCACAATAGGTGTATGGCAACCAAAAATCCGAACACACACTTTCTTTCCAATCCGTCACAATTGTTTTATTCCCCATTCCATTGCTGAAATAATCAAATCCACTCTTTAATTGGAGTAGGCTATTACATCTTTTCCTTGACTAACATATAGTGAACGTGCAACTTTTTCTTTAACTCTCCTTTTGCTAATGAATAGACAGGGGAGGAGGGAGCCAGGCAAGAATGCCACAGTATATTTTTATTAGTTATTTTAGTGATGCTTGTACTCCTGCAGGCCCTCATCTTGAAAAATGTGTTGTATAATACAAATATGACTAACTCCCTACTCCTCATTCATCATTTTTAATATCACAGTTTTGTTCAAATGCTTTAAAATTCTACAAAATGTATTGCTACAAGCTGAAGTTATTACAACCTGGTTTGTTTTTTGTTTTTTGGTGAATCCATCCATCATCCATTGCCTCCGAGTCTAAAATATTTCCTTGTTACTTGACTGAATCAATTTATGCTACTTTAAGTACCTATAATCTGATGTGACAAGCATAATGTTGCTGTATTTAGCAGGCCTGTCTAAACATTAACTGTAGATTAAACAATAAAATTTACCTTGGTTTTTCATACACACTGGAGGGCATTTCAGAGGAAGTGCTTAACGGTGATGTTTTTTGCATCGTGGCTGGAAGCCAGACAGAACTTACAATATCCATGAAGAAATGCCTTTGCCTGTGCAACTCTTATGAGCAGTCACTTGGATATATGTTAAAGTTCAAGGATATATGTGTGTGTGTGTGAGCTTAAGACTCTTATTTTGAAGGTATGAAGTATGCAGTGTTTAAGCTCTTCTGTTGTGTGTTGACACTGCAGAGAGACAGGAGATTCTTGTCCAGTGAGTCAGGTACAAAAACCCATTCTACAGAACTGGTAGCCAAGGGAACATGACAGGCTTTTTTATTAATAAGACAAACAGGTTTGAAGACTTCAAATGTCAATCTAGCTTTAATTTAACTAAATTAACATTAGCCACGTAGCCACTTAAGAGGGAAGTGCAGGCAGAGACAAACATTTGATGTTTCCTATCACTTGAAGCGAGGATCAAAACACTTTTTTTGTCACTTTTATGTTGTAAACAGCAAAGTTTCCAACACTATGCTGTTGGATTTTTAAATATTCTCAATATGCTTTCACAGAATTGTATTGCACCTGCTGTAAAGTATGTGAAGTGTCACACTTGATTTGATGTACAAAACTGAGACTTTAGGCTGATGGAAAACTGATTTAATGATTTAATTAAAATTAAATCAAGTTAAATGTCTATCGAAAATTTACCATGGAATACTCCTTTTGGTTAAACTAGCACTATTGACATTGCCTATGACTTTTTGTGTATTTTACCTCATCAATGGTTTTTCTATTACAATGTGTTTATTAGGTGAGCAATGCTTGTTTTGAATTTGTTTGAGTTGGAAATGTTGGTGGTGTTTTTGGTAAACCCTTTACGGAGCCAAACCCTTCTTTGGACTCAGGATTTAATTCAACATAATAATCCGTCCAGTGAATCTTGCAAAACAATTTTTTTGTTGGTTATGATTTTTTATAACCAACAACTTACTAACTTCAGCTTTTACTCTGCGGAACACATACAGCTGAAACATTCATATGTTTTCACTTTGCCCAGTACTGACTCTAAATCAATGAGTTCCACTTCTCCTTTGCATCTTTTATGTTTTGTTTAATGTTTATTAGTCTTTTTACCATGTTAAAGAGATGAATCAGATGTAATTTCTGTCGTTTGATTTAACAGATCATATGCACCAATAAAATCCAAAATAAAAGCCAACAAAAATTTGGTGAGTGGTATCTAAAGTAATGGACTATTCTTTTTATTATTATTAATCTGATCATAATTAATTTTGAATCTTACTAACACGTTGAAGGTGATGGTGGTCAATCCAGCCTTTATGAGATATGTTCATGAGATTTGGCTGAAAAAAAAGGGAGATTATCCATCCACCGGCTTTATGGCTTTGATCCTTGCACTTCACATGTGTGATGAGGTGAGTACACTCAGTTCATTTCCTTAAACTGATTATGAAGTTCCTTCTGTTATCTACTGTAAACTGTGGATTATCATTGGCGATTCTTGCCAATGATAATGTGACAGTAGGAGAATATTTATTTGATTTCAACTCATTTATACAAAGTCTACCGTCTGGAGAATTTATTTGTTCCATTCCAAATTCCAAACCATCTTGGGGAAGATCAGAGAGCTGTTAAACACAACTGACAAACTGAGTAAAACTGAAGGATGCTGGCAGAAAGAAACACATCAGTAAATGAGTCCTTGTCTCAGACAGCTAAAGATCTATGCATTACCATTACACTTAGCAATCACTATTTAGGTACCAAGAACAAGAACGTTCTCATAGTTTCTAATTGGTCGCTGTGTGGACTTATGTTACCACAGTTTTTCTGTCTTTTATGGTAAATATCTTTCACATTGCCCACTACTTGAGCTCTACAACTGCCGCATGTACAGGGCCATTTCCAACACTGCCTGTTAACATATGAATGGCTTGGAAAACATGTGTATGATCCAGTGAAACAAAGGTTAAGCTCTTTGGCAACCTGACCCATCATGCACAATGTTTAGGGCCTGTTTTCCCACTAAATATATTGGACAACTTCAATGGACTGAGGAGTTAAAGTGCAGGATATAATACTGTGAAATTGTGGTTATCACTTTTCCTTCACTAGAACACAACATATGGGTCATGTGACCAAAACATGCTCCCAAATAAACAAATTAATGGCTAAAAGGACATCAATAAAATGATGGCGAGACTTAACCCATGTTTAGACTTTAACTTGTTGCAGAGCCAATGTCCTACAGGATGTAGAGATGAAAAAAAACATTGGAATCTACGATGTGAAACAAAAGGGATAGACATTTTATGTTATTGTAGATGCATATTTTTTGTCATGTGGATTAAAGTAGAGATGAGAAGTAAAGTTGTTTCAGAAAGTTAACTAACAAGCTTCCTTAATGTGTCCCTAGGTCAGCGTGTTTGGTTATGGAGCAGACAACGATGGAAACTGGAGCCATTACTTTGAAACACTAAAAATCAAGAACTTTAAAACTGGACCACATCCTGGAAAACATGAGTATGCACTTATACATGAGTTGGCCCAAAACAAAACAATCAGGCTTTACAAAGGGTGGTGATATTGTGATTGAAACAAGTCACTCTTAAAAATTGAGACCACATATCTCAATGAGAATTACTT
This sequence comes from Poecilia picta, assembly GCA_033032245.1. Classification (NCBI taxonomy): domain Eukaryota; kingdom Metazoa; phylum Chordata; class Actinopteri; order Cyprinodontiformes; family Poeciliidae; genus Poecilia; species Poecilia picta. The sequence continues at coordinate 24,869,239 of CM065363.1, read as the reverse complement.
GTATAAATAGTTGCAATAAAAAAATTCTAAAAACTTCTTCTAGAATCTAAACTCCTCAGATGGTGAATGGCTTGTACTTTTAAAGCACTTTATCAAGACTAGATAAAGCACTTCACGCTACATTCCGTCACTCACGGACCGACGGTGGTAAGCTACTATGTTGTAGCCATAGCTGCCATGGGGCAGTGAGGCTGCCATGCACTGGGTGGATCTGACCACCACCAGCAAGTAAAACAGGAGAAGTGTATTCCCTAAGGACACAATGACTGTGAAAGACTGAGCGGGATTCAAACCGCCAACCCAGTTATAGAATAAACTCCTACCATTGTTGCCCAGATGCATCAATACTAGTCTAGTTATCAGTTGTCTCAATAGAGACTAAACACCTTACATAAATCTAAAGCACCTTAACCTTTGAAGGATTTGCCTTGAGTAATAAATATGAAATTCTTTGAGTTTGCATGTTCAACATGTGCATTGTCTTTTTTTTTTTCAAAGTAATTCAATCTCCTCTAAAAACATAAATACAAAGTCGGTATATTTGGTTAACTGGTCAATTTAATTTACAATTATGTGTGATTGCCTGTCCTGTTAACTACCTGTTCATACTCACTCCACAACTCTAAATGGGATGAATAAGTTCCAAATATCCAGGGTCAATGTGTCAAACTGAATATCACTGACTAATCAGCCATCAAACTATCACTCTACTGAAAAAGCACTTTAATGTAGTCTTTTACTAGGACTCATGGGAGATTATAGATATTTTTTTTCTGAAATATATTTATTTTTTATGTGAAGTAGGTATATAGTTTAGGAGGTATCTGAAGATCAGAATGCAAATAATGGAAATAAAAGTAAGTCTGACTAACTTGTAAATAATTAAACATACTGGATACTGGATAAACATAATGGATCTATTGTCTTTTGTTCGTGGCTCTGCAAATTTACATGTAGTGTTGCTGTAGGAAGTTGTGGATTTGTGAACACATGAACAGTTTGTACAGGCACGCCTCCCTCTACACCTCCTCCTCCACAGTGGGGTCTGCCGAGATCTCAAGAAATGGGCAGGTTTTCTGTAACACGAAGATGTTTATCTCCCATTACCACATGCAGAACATGCGTTGCATGGGGAAGGGTGTGAGAAGCGCGATTGACACTGACATTCCTCTTGTCTCTGATTGGTTGGAACTGGAACCAGAGCAGCTTGATTTTTTTTTATCTCCCCATCTTTTTTGTATTCTACTGTTAGGACACAGTGACAGTTTCAACAGTCATATAGAAAAATGTTCAAAAAAGTTATCTATAGTTATTTGCAGATTTAAAGACTGATGAAACCAGCAGCCAGATTAAAATATATAACCAGCAAAAACTGCATTTTTCTTTTGCATCAGAATCTGAGAGACAATCTGACTGTTTTAGTCTACTCTAATTTTCTGTGTGAACAGTTAAGTCCAGCTCCTGTTGTCCTCATTTGTGGCTGTGGTAGATTTGGCTGTGTTTCTTGGGTCATTTTGACCCTGGATACCTCCAGGTGTTCAGCTTTGTCCGGCAAGGAAAATGAAAAGTACATTTTGGCATTGTGCTTACTACTGGTTGGAGGCCCTCGTCCTTCTTTTGCTCATCCCACAAAGATGTCATTGTTACCATGGTTTTCTATGCAAATTGAAATGCAAATCTGCTTTCAAAACTGTCATATGGATACGACCCGATTCCTTAGGAATAGTGACACACTGCTTTCAGGAGCTAATTTGGCAAACAAATCTTCTTGCTGCTCAGATTGTTGAGCATCAAGCCATGAATGCAGTTTGCTAGTCAACAGCTGTTAAAACTTTTAGCAAGGTGCGATTTTGCACCTGAGAAGTGAGTTTCAGGCACATTCTGTTTCGTCTACATTTGATGTCCTTCGGGTGTGATGCAGCTCAATCAGCTTTGTTTCAGCAAAGATGCATTTTGTCAGTGCTGGTTTTTGATATTTTTGTTGAATAAATGTGCAGACGAGTAATTATTAGGGATGCACCAATATGAAAATTTGTGCCAATATCGATATCTGATACTGCTGTTATTTAACGGTATTTACTGATACTATATACATATTTATCCCTTTGGAGTGTAAAAGGAACCAAATCGCTAACATGGAGATTAATATTGGTTGTTCAGGTCAGTCCAGCTTTACTTATTGGGCTGATAATGATATAATTATAATGTTGACAGCGATATATTGCACATCCCTGGAGGGTGTGCTCCAATTACAGAGGGGTCACACTCTTAAGCATCCCTGATAAGGTCCATTCAGGGGTCCTGGAGAAGAGGATCTGTCGGATAGTCGAACCTGTAATTATTATCTGTAAGACAAATACAAGTATTCTAAGCAACTGTTATCTTGACATCTAGTCAATCAGAACGTGACGAGCCATGAACACATTAAGAGTAGGAGTCGTTGACTCCTCGGGTGAGTTCATTATAAGACGGTTAAATAGAAGTACAAAAGGCTGCCGCACATCTTTTATTCAATCATTGCCACTAGATGGCAGCCTTATACTTGTGTCAATGAAAAATCCCAGTCTCAAGTTAATGAATGTCCAGTCAGAGGAACTAAACTTGGAATTTTTCCACTGAGAAATCTTTACTGTAATTCTTTCAACATATTTTTAGAAATTCAAATTCGTACAGAATTTTCATTTGGCTGAATGCCACATATGTGTTTATTAAACACTAACAAAAGGTGTATAGAGTTAAGTACAAAGTCTGTCTCCCTTGTTGCAACAAGCCACACCCGCCACTCCCCTTTGAGATGACACCAAGCCTACTCTCTGAACACTCGGCACTAAATGATCTAAACCTGTTCCAAAGTCCATCAATTTCAGATAGTCTGGCATTATTTTAAAGCTTTGCACCTGAAAGGATCACATCAGGTAAGTTCAATGAAATTTATAGACATTTTTCAAGTAAACTGAGATGTATTACTTTGCAAAATGTGTTAAGAAATAAAGACTTATTTTTAAGTTTTTAGTCCTTTGTCCTCTCTCAAACTGTCTTTAATAATTCACTTGTTTTTCACCTCATTCTGATATGGTATTTTCATTACTCAGGATGTGGTTTCAGTTTAAAATGTTGACTGTCCTGCTGGCTGTCACAGCAATCGGCGTGTTTTTGACGGCAAGTAGCACAGGTTGGATTGAGCTTAAAATACTAGGCTCCTGTCGGTGTGAGAAATGTTTTTCAGAAGAAAACATGTTTCTTAATCAGCACCTGAACCGCTCCATTGAACCCTTTCTGTCGGCAACGACCAGCCTCACTGAAGATGAATACAACTGGTGGAGGGTATGCCTTCCCATGGAATTTTTTTTTTCACATTTTTCTATGTTGTCTTTACCCATGGTCAAAAAAAAAAGAAAAAAAAAAACTGGTCTAATAACCAGCTGTGTTTCTTCATTCTGACAGCACTTACAGAGCAACAGTCACAACTTCAGCTACTTTAAAGAAACTCTTGGCAAACTGTTCAAGATAATCTCACCCACTCCTGTTCTTGAAAAACCCAAAACTGAAGGGTGCAGGACATGTGCAGTTGTTGGAAATTCGGTGAACTTGAAAGGGTCACGTTACGGACCCTTGATAGATTTCCAAGATATCGTTATAAGGTAAATACTCAGTTTTTTAAAAATAGTCATTTTTTGGCCTTTTAGAAATGTAAGAAACCCAACAAATCAAACTCCAACTACCCAAAATCTGTCCTTCTGTTTTAGAATCAACTATGGTCCAACCAAAGGGTTTGAGGAAGACGTGGGGTCGAGAACAACTCATCGTGTCATGTATCCAGAGAGTGGCTCGATTTTAGATAACTCTACTCATCTTGTAATGTTTATTTTCAAGATAAGAGACCTTGAGTGGCTCCTCAGGTCCTTTCCAACAGGAACATCTGGAAAGTGAGTTTAATCCTAATTTAATACACAGTGCTCCGTATATTCAATATATAATATATAATATTCGTAGATTCAATAAAAGGCTGTGTGTAAATACAGCCTGATAATTATGAGGCAGTGCCATTTAAATTTGTCTCGTAAAATAAAACATACATATTTATATGTCTTCATTAGGGAAGCAGATAGCAGTATACCTTTTATTTTCTTTATTTTTTTTTGCCATTAGAATAATTCTTTAATTTTATAGAAAATGATTGGTTGTGACTTTACCTGTAAATCCAGCAATGCATAGATTAATGCAGTGGCGGATGTAGAGTCTTTTACACGGGGGAAAGGGAGCGATGTGGGACCTCCTCTGTGAAGTAGGTTAAAATCCCCCCAGATGTAAATGGAGACAACAAAGACAAGACAAAAGAAACCTATTTATTGTATCACTTTCTCTAGGAAGAAAACAAAAATGAGTTTTAGGTAAAAATGTCCTGTGTCATTTAGTTATTTTTAAAAAACTGTAAATTACACTCTAGCACTGTGATTAGTCATAGTTAATCATTATGCCTAACTGTAAGCTTGAAATATAAATACGCATACAGATCTTGCAGGAATGATGCTCTGGGCAAGGCCCTCCTTCTGCTGCATTACAATCAATTAAAATAAAAGTAAACCAAATTAATTTTATTGTAGCAGCAGAAAGCAGGTAAGGCCATCGCCCTGTAATCAACAGCAAATAAAGAAAACTTACTCCACTACACATTCATAAAGGTAGCAGCAAACTGATATAAGATATATTTTATTTTCTAGTTCTTGTCAGGCTGAACCCTTACTGATGCCGCCCATGTAGTTCATATCAAAAACTGCGACTGTATGTACATTAAAAAAAAAAGTCTAAGAAAACGTCTTATTGTCTCAAACCAAACATGTCGGAAAATGCTCAGTTTTCCAGATTTTTATATTCAGGTTTAAAGGAAGTGGTTTAAGTTTTAAGCATTCATTTAGAAACGTCCCTCTGCACTCTGCATTCATTTCTTATGGAAGTAGTGCGATGAAGCCGCTTGTCCTCATCCAGCTGAGCGACATTTTTAATTCTTGCATTTGAAACATCAAGTTCGTACACGTAAACGTGCACAGGCGGTAAGAAAGTTAAAAAAGGTTAAACTTTTGTTGCCGTCTGCTGTCATGGAAACCTTTCACCTCTCCCTGTCGTTTGTTGCTCCCTCTTGTGTCGAGACCACAATGGGCTGCTCATACCTAGTAAACCCTTTGCAGGAGAGAGGCTTTTAGCTCATTATAGGTTGTTTGATTAATCTGGATTATGAAGCTTAGACTGCTGATAAACTTTCTATCACGTATCAGAGTCCATATCTGGAAGAGCGGTCTGGTGTTGTGTTCACAGACTTGCGTTCAACACACACTATTCTTCATGGTTAACACAACCCCCTTCAACTCACCGCCTTTCCTGGCTCCACTCTTTTGTCTATATGTTGCTTTTCTTGTTAAGAGGTTTTACACTATTGGGGCAAAGTGTGAGAAATAATAATAAAAAAATACTTTTAGCAAAAACAGGAATATTTCTGATTTTAAAACATTGAAAACTCACTAATATAATTTCCTTTTCACCTCTTCCAACCTCATGTTCTTTTCATTTCTGATCCCATAATGGCTGAGGCACCGCTCTGTCCAGGTCATGAATTGATGAAGTTTCTAAAACCTGACATAAGAGCACACATGTAGACTTTTATTTCATGTGAAAATATGTTATTTCATTTGCTGCAAAGGAAAATTATGCAGAGAAGAAACATTAGCTGGTCCAACTGCCTTCCTCTGCATGTCTTCTTTCTCTGTCTCTGAAAACTTATCATCTCATCAACTGCGTTGCTGTGATATTGACGAGTCTCTAGCGACACTTCAACCCTGACACAGTTCTCTAACCATTTTTATGTGAACTATTCTGTTCTTGTTTATTGTCAGCACAACCAACTAGGAAAATGGGCTACTGTTATTCTTAAAACTCGCACGCGAGTCCCTTGACGGCTAGCGAATAACAGACATATTCAAACGTGACATCGTCGATCGCCTTCAGCAAACATTTAAGTCTATGGAAACTTATCAGTACTGTGCGTGTGTGTTTAAACATCACCTGGAGGAAGTTGAGTGGCTCCATTCTGCTGGGCTGCAGGATGTTTGCGTCGTCAATTGCCTGTGACACGGCAGCGCGTGCGGTCGCGAGGAACTAAAGCAGAACAGGGCCGTAACTACGTTTTTCAGGGACTTAAGCTTATACTTACAATTATACACATACTATATTTGTGAATTAATATTTAATTTGAAGGCCATAGGAGGTTAAAAGGTTCTACCCAACTAAACACTACTTCAGAGACTAAAAGGTGATATTACTGTGAACTGTGTTTTTTGTTAAACTGATAGGAAAACTTTAGTTTATCTGAAATTGTTCATTCATAAAACATCTCTTGTTGTTTTCTGATTTTGCTTACTCTAACTTTTCTTGTTTTAATGAATGTTTTGTCTGGCAAGGCAGATACTAGCAGTAAACCAAACTCACTTTTAAGGTATCAGCCTGCTACTTATGCAATCTAAATTCAATATTAATTCTCGAAACATAAGCAAAATTGTTATTGAATTGTGTCCATGGCAACATGACACCATTTTGTGGTTGAGAATGCAGAGAGGGAATTGGAATGTTTTCAATTGAAGGCGGATACTTATGAGTCGACTTACAAAAGAAAAACTAAACAAAACAAAAAGAGCAGGAAAAAGGAGTGATATGCTGAAGGAGAGGCAAACTGGCTTGGCTACTTATAGTGCACAACACAAAAGAACACAGACGGATTTCACAAAACCAAATACCACCACCTATCAAGACATAAGCTAATAGAACCTCATCTAGAAGTTCAAACTAACCTCACTGTTATAGAGTGTGAGAAGTGACAACATTAAATAGATAAATTTGCCATGAAATATGCCTGTAAATCTTCCAGTAATTAATTTATTTAAATAAATCACAGTTGAAAATAAATAACTTTATTTTTTTGTATATTTGGATCTATGTCAGAAGCTTGTTTAGATATTAACAAAATGTCTCCAATGCAATATAAAACCTTTTTTCTTTTTTAGAAATAAAGAGACAGAATGACATTTTGTTTGTACTGTCTGAATTGTTAAAACATATTTTGTGATGTAAAATTTGAATTCCACTTTAGAATTTAAGATTAAGTGTCTGTTTTAGGACTGGAGTGCTAAAGTGTCCTTGTTCTGTTTTGTAAGTTAATTGAAGTACTTAAACTAAATGATGCTGCTTTTCCACTTCATACAGGCCAATAAAATCCAGAGCTAACAAAAATTTGGTGAGTATGTTTTTTTTATTATTTGTTGTTTCATGAGCATTTTCTTATTGTCACATTATTGTAAGCTGAATAACTTCTACCTTAGGTGATGGTGCTCAATCCAGCTTTTATGAAGTACGTTCATCAGAAGTGGCTGGGGGGAAAAGGAAAGTACCCGTCCACCGGCTTTATGACCTTGATTTCTGCACTTCACATTTGTGATGAGGTATGTTTTTCGTTTGTTTAACTTGGCAGAATTCTAAAGTTTATTGGATTTTTTAAAGCATTTTCTTCCAAACTTCTAGAAAAAAAATAATAAAATTGTAGCTGTAGTATATGTTTTCAAAATTATTTCACCCAATAGACAATGTATTTTATATTGGAATCACATTTTTGGGGAGTTTGTCATATTTTTGGGGAGTGATTTTACTTCCCCTGTTTTTTTCTTGGCAATGTATCTACAATGCCAAGAAATGCTAGCCTAGCAGTGCCCAATGGTAAATTGACTGAACTTACATAGAGCTTTTTCAAATCATTTTTGACCACTCAAAGCACTTTACACTAGAGTCACATTCACCCATTTGCACTCACAAATGCATACACTGATATGCAGATTGGTAGGGGCCTTGCCCAAAGGCACATCTACATGAGGCAGGAGGAAGCTGGAATCAAACCCGCAACCTTCCGATCCCAAGGCACCTACTCTTCCTACAGAGCCACAGTCTGCTATGCAGTGGCCACTGGCTAGTGGGCCTAGTAGAATGACCCACTAGGCACTAACCTAGTGGGTCATTCTACCACATATGTTTTTTGTTTATTTTTTTCCCAGGTTCATGCGTTTGGTTTTGGAGCTGACAGCAACGGAAGCTGGAGCCATTACTGGCAACCAATGAAAAGTAAAAAGTTTAAAACTGGACCTCATCCTGGAAAACAGGAGTATGCAGCGATGGACAAGTTGGCCGATGAAAACACAATCTACTTTTATAAAGGAAACTGAATATTGCCACAAATATGAAGCTTAGTTTTTTTTCTTTAGTTATCTCCCAAAAGGTTTGGGGAAAAAAAGAAGCAGTGAATAAACTGGACCTTAAACCCATCCATCCATCCATCCATCCATTTTCTTCCGCTTATCCGGGGTCGGGTCGCGGGGGCAGCAGCTTCAGAAGGGAGGCCCAGACTTCCCTCTCCCCAGCCACTTCTTCCAGCTCCTCCGGGGGAACCCCAAGGTGTTCCCAGGCCAGCCGAGAGACATAGTCCCTCCAGCGTGTCCTGGGTCTTCCTCGGGGCCTCCTCCCGGTGGGACGTGCCCGGAACACCTCACCAGGGAGGCGTCCAGGAGGCATCCTGACCAGATGCCCGAGCCTCAACTGGCTCCTCTCGACGTGGAGGAGCAGCGGCTCTACTCTGAGTCCCTCCCGGATGACCCTAAACCTTGCACATTAAGGCCTAAGTTTCAGCTTTAAAGGAAAATAGAATACAAGCACTTTACAACTGCTATGAAAGTGTCAATGATCCGAACACACTTTATCAGCATAATTTCCATGCCAGGTGTGTGCTACTGTTCAAAGGTAGCATTGTTATTATTATTATTTTTCACATCAGCTAGCCTGTGGCTACAAATGCTTGTTCTGAAATGACAAGTGTACTTGTACAAGTGTAGAAATTATTCTTATATTTGACTGGAGTGGATCTGTCTTCTGTCTCTTGACAATTTTTCATTTATTATTTATCAGGTCATTGTGGCACATGGAATGTGAAGTATTTAAACTGAGTGGGATTTTTATATATTTTTTAATTTTTACTTTCAGGGTTTTTTTATGTTAAGCTCAAAGTGGATATTTCATGCTTTTAAATCCCTCCTTTTCACATGTAAACTGTTCACTTATGTTCTGTATGAAGTAAAACGGCAATGTTTGGTCTGAAGTCCCGGTTGTCTCATCCCCACAGACCTCTTGTTTACCCTCTGAGGTACGTTTTAGACCCTCCAGCTCACAAAGAACTCCACTTGTTCCTGTTTGGCTATTTTTGTAGTTTGATAGCAGCTACACTAATTATCTACCAGCAGAGAAACTTTTCATTCCCAAGTTTATTTAACATGTCGACAACAGAAGGCTTGTCCATCCAACCTTACATGTTGGAGCCAGAGTAGGAGATAGAAGACGCACAACCTGCAGATCCACGTATTCACATGGATTCATCGCAATGGTGTCTTTACTGTAATGGTGTCTTTACTGTAATGGTGTCTTTCTCCATCCATACCAACTGCCTACAAAAAGGACTGTTGTTTAACTACAGTGTCCATGCATGTCAGATTACCTATTAAAATATTAATAGCACCACAATATGATGCAACAGGATGATGTAAGGAATCCTGTGCATTAACATACATTAGACCTGAACATTTTGACTTATTTACTTGCAACTTCAGCACAACTGAGCTTGGACTACAAAAATGCTGCGAAGGGAAAGCATGGCAGATAAGCCAGTAGTCGTGACCTTGTTTTGCAGTTCCACAACAAATGCAGTGACAACATAAACAAGAAGACATAATAAAAAATAGAGAAAAATGAACAGACTGAAAAATATATCTCAAAAAGAATTTAAAGATATTCACACAGCACTGGGAGAGAATTAACTTAAAAAAATTGCACTCCTAAACAAAGTATACAATAAGACAAATTTAAGGGCTAAAAAAGTGGGGTTTGCATGATATGCCCACTTTAAGACAAAATGGTGACGCTGCAGTGGTTTACAACTCGTAATGACACTGGTGTGCTTTGGAGTATTATCCAGCTGCATGATCCAAGAGTTCTTGGCCTTAATGCTGCAGTATGTAACTTTCACACATGTGTTTTTTCATATTTATTAAAACAGTCGTGACTGAATGGCACGAGACAGATTGTCCGTGGGGAGGAAAAACATTGAGCTCCTCCAGCACCTGCTAATTCGACTTCTGCCGTCTGAAGAAATGCATCATCCGGGTCAAAAACAACCAATCAGAGAAAGGAGGCAACACTGCTATTCAGGATTGAAGGCTGTTGTATTTTCAGATTTAGCTCCTTTCCTTTCCTGTCTTCATACCAGTTCTTAGAAAGTTGTGACTCATAATTAGATTTTCAGACGGATTAATGCAGCAAACACGACATAACTAAAATATGTAAAGGCGTTTCTGTTTCCTCCTTCGCTCATAGATGCAACTGTAGATATTAAAGCTTCAAACTACAAAGCCCTGTTAAGTATGATCCCACAATATATTTCTTCAAAGTGAAGTATCCTGCAAAGTTCTGTCCAGTTGCTCTCAGTATGGGATTTTATCTTTCTATACTCTTAAGAGCCTTGAGCCTTGCTGATCGATTTTTGGGTCGGATTTAGGTATCAATTAGAAGCAGACAGTATAACCAAATAAAATAATGCAAACTTTCCCACAGAAAGGGAAACTTGTTTCACAGTAACTGTTAGATAAATAACTACTGTTGTTAAATCAGTGATTCTTGAGAATAGGGACAAAACAGGTCCTATGGATAAAGCACAAAATTTGAATAAAATATAGAAATAATATAATTTTTTCAAATATCTGACTAAACTAACCTGGGTCATGTGAGCACAACAATGTATATTTTTCAGGTATTTGCTGAATATTTTTTTATTTTAAACATTGCAGTTGGTGGATGATGCCTGTAAAAGCCTTTGTCCAGGAGCAGAACTCAGTACATTATAATAGTTTAAAACAATTAAAGAAATTATAAAATTATAACTAAAATTATATATTATGACAATTAAGTATAAGTAGTCATATAAATAATTATAAAAGTATCAATAAATTGAATTAAAAATCATTTTTATATATTTTCCAACTCCATTAAAATTTGTCCTTAGTTTTTGTCAACACCGTCAGAAATGAAAAGAATGTAAAAAAAATCAGGCATTATTGGGGGCAGCAGAACTTCTGAGGACCCCATGACCTCTTCCTTTCTCTTCCTTTGCTAGGAGGGCTAGTTAGCTCTGGTTAGTTTATGTTATTCTTTAGTTTTTTCTTCTTTTTATTCCTAAGTTTTTTGTCACAACCATGATGTGTCAACACCGTAACTGACATTTAACGAAACTTTGATAAGATTTTGTGAAATAAAAGCTTAATTTTGGTTAAAATGTAAAGATTTTATGAACCTGATGAGCTACAATATGGCCTCCTTCAGAATAACATATAAATTGAGGTAGTTTGGCTTTTTGTCACCTCCGTCAGATGTCAACTCCATCAGAGTTTTTCTGACTCTTTCAGTGAAATTGTTGTCAAATATCACTTAAATGTGGAGTTAATTCATTTTAATGTATTTTTACATAAATTGCATTACTTCACATGTACCAAGTTTTTCATTTTACTCACTAGTTTGTCACCACCTTCAGTTTTGTGTCAACTCCGACATGCAGTGTCAACTCCGTCAGATGGATTTTTATGGTTTTTTGTTTTAAATAATAATTATTTTGTTTCTTGAGAAGTATTTGCCTGCAAAATGAGTAAAAATATCACTAATAGGGTCATTAAAAATTATTTTTGATGTATTTTTGTCAGATGGTGATGACAACGTTCTGGGTCAGGTTGATTAAAAATGTAATTTTTTTTTAAAAATGTTGCAACTGGGAGCCTGTACCTCAGCATCTTTACATTTCCAAAACATTATTTGACATATTTGTATACATAAATTTGAGAAATAACAAAAAAAAAAAATGGGAAAATTAAAACCCATTTTGTCCCTATTTTCAAGAATCACTGAAATATAATTTTAACTACCAACAGCTTCATTCTAGATTAGCAAGTCGCATAGCATTTTTGGCTAGCTGCCAGCCACATCTGTTTGAATTTATTTCTTGTGAAGTTACACTGGTTGACCAGAAGATGGCGTGACATACTAGAATCTTATGGCCTCGTGAAACAAACGGCTGTTCAGACCCATCCATTAAATTTGAATATTACCGGAAGTCCATTTATTTCAGTAGTTTCATCAAGTGAAACACTAGATTAATTACACACAGATGGATGTTAGAAAGCTTTTATTTCTGTTAGTTATGATGATTTTCCGCCTAAAATTAATGAAAAAATAACTTTGAAAATCAAAACAATTAAAAAAATGTATTTAAAATATACCATATGTTTAATACCTGACGGTATTAAATCAAGATGGTCAATTTTTTAAAGATACTTTTAATCTGAGAAATGAGTCAGAACATATTCCAATTTATTGAATAAGACTGTCTCGGCTGCAGTGACGCAGTGATATTTCTAAGAAATAACAATATAGCATAAATGATCTGATCACCAGCTGAGCCAGACTCCCACTGATTTTCTGATATGACTAAAAATCTTGCAGTTTTCACTTTTTGTGTACAAGACTTAACACAACTGACAGTCAAATAGTACTGTGCTAATGATCACAACTGATTACAATAATGACCCACTCATTTATTTAGTTAATTTTTTTATGTCTACACAGGGAAACAATACAACTAAACATTTTCACACATACAGAACTGATGCGGCGTACACCTGGCTTCGAGCCAAAGAGGAATTTATATTCCCTGTCTCCGGTTGATGAAAGAAAACTAATTTATAACACAAGAAAGGGAAATACTAGAAAATGTACAGGTTTACATTGCCCACGTAAAATACATTTCGACTTATTTTATTGTCGTTGTTCAAAGACACAACAGTGAGATTGGCAACAAAATGACGTTTGGCCACCATAGTACACAGAGAAAAACCAGAAAAATCTCAAGTGTGCCTGTACACTCATTCGAGACTGAGAACCTCTAAAATTCAGATCCTACAATCACTACTGCCAAATCCCAAAAGCCAGCACAAAATGATGACATTTTCTGGTTTCTGTTATATAATTTAGATATTATTGGAACATATTTTATTCAGCGATCATGATATCAAGAAGGAGAAAGGTGTGTTTTATCATACAATCCTGTGGTCTGGCTCTGTCTGTCTGTTCTGGTCTGATTGGCATGTCTGAACCTGGTGTTGACATGTGCAGGTTGTCTTCATAGTTATGTTTGTCAGCATGAACTGCTTTGACTCTACTTTTGTTGATGAACTGCTATTTACTTACCTTGGTGGTGAGTTCTAATATTTGACCAACCCTTGAAGAGGCAGTGTTATGTGAAGTTTACTTTTTTGAGCTTTTCAATGTTATTCCCTAATCTAAAATGTATCTGGAGTGTTGCCTTGATTTTTTAATGCATGTTTGAAAAATCTCTTAATTTCCCATGGCAGTCATTGAGCTCTTCAAAGCTGCAGTTTCTGAGCTGCTGCCTCACACTACAGCCCTTCCCCTCCAGCTCCCCCACTTAGCTCCTTCAGACTAGCCAGCAGCAATTAGCAAACACCTGGTGGAATGGCACATCTGCTGAGCTTATATGAGGTTTAATAGAAGAGCCATGTTGTGATGACTTCTTGAAGCCAGAGTTAAAGGTGTTAAATTATGAACCCAAATTTCTTTTGAGTCACATTTGATTTATGTGGCTTTATTTTAGAGAAGCTGAACCTAACATAGTTAATTGATTTATTGAAGGTGGAAACTCCTCCCTTCCTACTAACCCTTCAACAAGGTCTTTACCAGCGTAATACTGAGTCGTAGCTTGTATAAAGAGCTCAGCTGACGCTCAGTTCCACCAGGTGTTTGCTAATTGCTGCTGCTAGTCTGAAGGAGCTGAGTGGGGGTGGAGAGAGGGCTGCTCTGTGATGCGGAAGCTCAGAAGCTTTGAAAATGCAAGGAGGAGCTGTGGCTAGAAGGCGGAGCTAGGTCCACCCAGTTGATTTGCACAGCTGAATGGTTGCCAGGAGAGATTAAAGACATTGTCAAACAAAAATCATGCATGTTTTTGATGATGTAATAACATTATAAGATGACATAGAGCTAAAAAAAAAAAGAGTAAATTTACATCACACCCAGCATAAGTAAGTGTTGCCAGCTTGGTTAATCAATTATTGTTTAAATATCTAAACCTTGTCAGACAGATGTTGATAAACAATAAGTGAGTCTGAGAACCATTTGGCTATTTTTTTCTGATAATCAGGTGATGCTAATTTAGGTCTAAATGACTAACGTTGCTAATAATTTCCCTCAGCAGCTTTGCAGTTTCTCATGGCCAAACCAAACCAATCGCTGTGCAAAATGTATTTGTTCCTTTGACCTGATTCTGGAGAGACTGGTCACTTTCTACAAGCCTGTGGTTGTTATTGTTGCCAAGGTAACCTATGCAAATGGACATGCAAATATACTGTGTGTCAAGATGGACATGTGAAGGCAACCGAATCTGCTCTAATTTCTCCTGACCGGCATTCATCCTCTCACAAAGCTGAACCAATTTCTAAAGACAACCACTAATTTGGAATAGCCTACTGCAATTTTCATGTCTGCTAAAATTTAAGAAGTGATATTTACTTCATATGTCACTAAACATTTTAGTGATTAACAACTTGGACACGGCAGCCTGAAGTTACCCAATTCCGATTTTTTGGCAATTCCGATTTTTTTCAAGGCCGTTCACACTGCCAGTAAATGTATGGAGTTAGATTTGTTTCACAATTATTCAATCAAAAAAAAAAATCATCTCAAACAAAAAAAAAGTCATAAAAACTATTTAATCATAAAAATATTTTTTTTACGAAACAAAAACATTTTCAAAGTTTTTTTTTTTTGATTGAAGTAACTAATTTTTGATTGAATCTCTTTTTTTTGGTTGTGCGTATTTTTTTTTTGGTTGAAACTTTTTTTTTTATTTGAGTGTATTTTTTGTTTTGGTTGAATTTATTTTCTTGCTTATACAGCTTTATTTGCTTTGGGGAAGCTTACATGAACATTCTGGGCGGGGCGTAGCAATGTAAGACGTGTTCCGATTGGTTAGCGCTGACTAAAGCGGATGACTCCCTGAGATCTCAGAACCCCGTCCGGAACTGCAGGGCTTCGGTGACGGACACAGAATGTTAAAGGTAAGTAATGTTCACAAAATGACACCGTTTAGCAGCTACTAGAGTCTCCACTCTGTTTCAAAGAAGAAATCTTACACAACGTATGACGACAGTCACATATTTTATCTGCCGCGATCCCCGGTAGCATATTATGCTAACTAATGTTAGCACTAGGTAAAGTTCATTAACTAGGCCTGAGTGATATTCGCCTGTCTTTATGTTGAATTCGTTAACCAGCAAACCTCTGAGTTTCATTTAGCGTGGAAAATACCAATTATATCTGGAGGAAATATGTGTTAAAAACTGTTGTGTAATCCTCCGTGTGTGTGTGTGTGTGTGTGTGTGTGTGTGTGTGTGTGTGTGTGTGTGTGTGTGTTTAACTAGCATTGAAGCTAAAGTGGAAAACAGCAGATCGTTGCTCCAATGTTATCAGGTCCACGTTAATCTGCATCACATGTCAAGTGACTGTGGATTATTTATTTACCAAGAACATAGTCAGTGTTGTCAGGAGGGAATCTAACTCTTAAATATATATATATATTTTCTTTCAGATGTAAAATGTAAATCTAAGCTGGTAGGTCACAGGCCAAAGGAGGATATTTACATAATTTCTGTTTTATTATTTGATGTGTGTCTCGTACTTACTTTTATTCTGAATTAGATGTAATATGCCTTTTGCTGTGTTATGATATTAAATTAAATTGGTGTCTCCTAATTCCCCATCTAGTCTGACCAGCAGCTGAAGCAGGACAGGCTGCAGGTCTGATTCCTGCAGCTGCTGGAGACGATCAGAACATGAGGATGGAGAGACCAGCAAGTGTTGAGTCAGAAGGTCAAGTAAGGAAATAAGTGTTGCTTTTAGGGGCCAAGTGTGTTTGGCTAAATATATTTATACAGGTTTATTTATTGGTTTTAAAACTAATGCATGCTTATGTGTTGATAATGATACATTGTAATAAAAATACAAAAATTACCACTAACATCCTGCCAGAAGGAAATAAACAAGTTGATATCAGAGCTTTTTTTGCATCTAGAACACATTAAAAGCGAGTTACCAAATTTGATTTTATTCCCTGCTATGCTAACGTTTATTTCTCCCTTTTTCATCCTCACTGCAGCTGCAGCTGGACTGAGTTCTGTTTGGCTTTAGTGGCTTCCTGGACGGAGACATCGGCTGAGCTAAAGCAGCTAACAATGCAACATTTTCCCTCTCTTATCATAAACTTTGCATTTCTTCAACATGGAAAATACTCCTACATCAGTAGCTCTGTTTGTTATTTTGATATCATTGCTTACCTGGTGGTCAATTGATCCTCTTAACCACTGAATGTATCAGAACCACTTGGACTGAGCTGGTTTCATCAGAGGGAGCCAAGACTTCTCGATAAAATGACTTCCTGTATTTTTAAATGTTCTTCTGGTGAAATTGCATCTTTCTGATGCTAATATGACTGGATTCTCATAATTAAAAATACTTGTAACCTGGGCATAATACTCCATTATACAACTCACAAGAGGAATGATAGAAATAAAGCCACTTTGTGAAAATATTTTCTGTATTTTGTTTTAGAAAAAATATTGAGTGACTAAAATTAAATCTATTGTAATGACTCCAGCACAACACAGATGTAGTCCCGTCAAATGGGTTTTAATAGTGAACAGGAACGAGCCGCTATTTCTGAGGCGCAGCTCCAGAACAGCTTCCTGCTAACACAGCCGAACTCCCGCCTCTCCCGGTCCGGACCTGCTGCTCCTCCCACATGACATGTCTATCACATGTGATTGAGCGATAGCAGAGTCACACAGGGGAAGGGCTATACCTTTATACACATAACTGTAATGGGCACCAGCAGAACTAAAACACAGAATCGTTACACTATTATGAAAAAACTGTTCAGTCATATCATCCAGCCTTATTCAGTATATTATTTAATTATTTTACTAACTGCATATTACTTAATATTCAGATTTCTTTACTGGTATTACTTAAAAGTGTTTCATTTTAATATGTTGCATGAAGGGCGAATTACATGCAAATACTTCACATAATGTTACAACTGAGATAAGAAAAAAAGGTTTGTTAAATGTAGAGTATAACATTTTATTGTAAGTCCAAACAGTATAATAAAATGAACACTGAAAATATATAATACACTTCCCAGCAGT
This sequence comes from Poecilia picta, assembly GCA_033032245.1. NCBI lineage: Eukaryota > Metazoa > Chordata > Actinopteri > Cyprinodontiformes > Poeciliidae > Poecilia > Poecilia picta. Next base: position 24,851,843 of record CM065363.1, on the reverse strand, counting down.
TACTCGGATGTCAAACTTGTTTGTCTTTGCTGGTGATGAAAACTTGTCACTCTGGAGGAGAGGAAGAGGTTCAGCCCAGTCCAGGATCACTGCAGGTCAGGGGAGCCAATAAAGTCTGCAGGTAGATTTTTGCCTATCTGGTCCTCCGGTTTTCAGGTCCTAATTGTAAATAAAATGTTAATGTGATGATCCAGCTGACTGTGGACTGATGGTCACTGTAGAGGTCAGTGAAGTGCAGGTGCTTGGATACATCTGGAAGAAAATATATATATATTTAAGAGTTACATTGTCTCCCCTCACCGACAACACTGACTGTTCTTGGTAAATAAATAATCCACACAGTCACACACACACACGCGAAGGATTACAGAACAGTTTTTAACACATATTTCCTCCAGATATAATTGGTATTTTCCACGCTAAATGAAACTCAGAGGTTTGCTGGTTAACGAATTCAACATAAAGACAGGCGAATATCACTCAGGCCTAGTTAATGAACTTTACCTAGTGCTAACATTAGTTAGCATAATATGCTACCGGGGATCGCGGCAGATAAAATATGTGACTGTCGTCATACGTTGTGTAAGATTTCTTCTTTGAAACAGAGTGGAAACTCTAGTAGCTGCTAAACGGTGTCATTTGGTGAACATTACTTACCTTTAACATTCTGTGTCCGTCACCGAAGCCCTGCAGTTCCGGACGGGGTTCTGGGATCTCAGGGAGTCATCCGCTTTAGTCAGCGCTAACCAATCGGAACACGTCTTACATTGCTAAGCCCCGCCCAGAATGTTCATGTAAGCTTCCCCAAAGCAAATAAAGCTGTATAAGCAAGAAAATAAATTCAACCAAAAAAAAAATAGGTTCAATCAAAAAATTAGTTACTTCAATCAAAAAAAAAATCTTTAAAAATGTTTTTGTTTCGTAAAAAAATATTTTTATGATTTTTTTATGATTTTTAATTGAATAATTGTGAAACAAATCTAACTCCATATAAATGCGACCTGTGTGCGTTCGGCAGTGTAAACGGGCAAACGACCTGAAAGTGTCCCGCATGCGCAGTAGAGGGCGCAATAGCATCAGCGTTCTCAGTGATCTGCCAACCGCCATAAAATGAAGAAGAGCTCAGTGTTTGAGGAAGTAAACATGGAGGCTAACGGTGGAGCTTAGCTTACATATTTGAAGTTGTTGTCCGTCTGGAGCAACATATTAACAACTTAATCCTCATATAGTCCGTCATTTTTGTTGTTTTTCTTCCCACTTCGGCGTATCAGGACGCAGAATAGTGAGATTTGTTGAGAATCAGTGACGTTCAGTTCGGATGAATGCGGCCAGGACATTAGGTCACATTTGAATCGGATACGTATCGGATATGGGTCACATTCTAAAAGAATCCGACCTGCGCTGTTCACACTGCTATGAAAAGATCGGATACAGGTCGCAATAAGTCAAAAAAATCGGAATTGGGTCACTTCAGGCTGCAGTGTGAACGCACCCTTGGACTCATACTCTAAAGTGCTGTTAGCACAAAGATACTCGTATTATATTTTTGTGCTGTTCATATGTTTGGTGCAAACCCCTAAAAACGACAAAAAATCTGAATCTGACTTTACAGAGGAAACTGAGTCATTTGACCACAACTAGTTTTCTTTTTCTTGGAAAGCTTCATAAGGAGAAGCCTATTAAAACTAGAAACCTTTGAACTCTACAGAACTTCTTCACATTAAGTGACTTTTTTTAGATTACTCACTAACACTTCTATTAAAAGTATGTGAGACAGATGTAAGAGGCTGAACATGGGATCATTTCTAATATCTGTTGCTTTGTATTTTTCATTGTTTATGTTTTTAATTTGTTCAAAAAAGTTTTTTGTTGCTTCAGTAGTGAGTAACTGCATCTAAAATGATGATTTGATGCATTCTTTTGTCTACAACAGTAAAATAATTGTGTTGACTTGGAGAAGTGGATAGTGGGAGCAGAGACAGAGAGAAAGAATTGTTATCAGAGACAACTTTATTAAAAAATCTGGCTGATGATGTTGCAAAGAAGCACTCTTCATTAAACCAAGAAAATTATGGAAAGAAAGAAATCCCCATCCACAACAACTCTTTGAAGAATTAATTTGAGTTGCAACAAGATTTAACTTCCCTTTAGGATCAATAAAATATTTTTGGATTGAATTGAATCTCTGAGCAGCTTTCTGAATCTGGGTCAGGAAGCTTAAACACCACGGCTACTTTTTATTTTTTTCAGACAGCAGATTTGGTTGTAATGAAACTAAGGTGCGGCTAGTGAATTAGACCCAGCTTTTCAAAAAAAAAAAAAAAAAAAGTAAATTTGATCCAAGGCACTCTTCTTTAGCTAGAGGATTAACTTTTCAGAGGATAGTTGTGAAACTCTGGGAAAGTCATCAATTTAAAACTCCTGGAATTCTTTGGCTTATCTTTATCTGTAAAGATAAAAGTAGCTTGATGGATGTGCTGTGGGGACACAGGGGTTAAGCACAACCCACCTATGGAGGCCCTAGTCCTCGATGCGGCCGTCGCTGGCTCGACTCCCGGCCTGGAGACCCTTGCCGCATGTCTTCCCCATCTCTCAGTACCCACCTTCCTGTCAATTAACTATCAGATAAAGGCCACTAGAGCCAATAAAACCTTAAAAAAGTAGCTTGATAATCTGACACAAGATTATTAGATTATCAATCTAATAATCTTAATTACAAGGGGGCAAATACTTTTTTTTTTACCAGTGTAAAGTCTCACTTTAACGCAGCAATTCTTGTCTTTAAGACATAAGGGCAGAAATTGATTTTTATCACTTTTGTACAACTGTAGAACAAGCTCTTTTTTCCCAGTAAGTTTTACTTCTGTTCTCTCTTTAAAGCTGCAGTGCGTACTGCAGCTTTAAGGACAGGTACCACCTAACCACATCCCTCTACGACCACAGTCCTGCTCTCTGAAACAAAATTATGCTCATACTGCATGCAGTCAGCTGTGTAGGTGTCAGCCCAGGATATGTGTAGTATCTTGACACACCTGAGAATAATGCTCCTTAGGTAAGGCTTCAAAAGAAAAGGAAACAACCTTTTGTTAAAACTGAAAGTGTTGTTTGAATGTGTCAGTTCTTGTAACAGGGATTATTATTGTTATTATTATTCTGCTCATATTGTATTACGTTTTCTTGACTTAATCAAAAGGCATCTCCGCTTATTAGCTTGAACAGATTTTTCATTAAACCAGTTGAACCACATGAAAGCTGGCTGACTTTTTTGTTTTAAGCTTTAGCTAAGTACAGAAACGCATGTGCTTCTCTCCGGGTTTGGGTATGTTAACGGACTTGTGCGTTAACCTTTTCCAGATGGAAAAGCTCCAGCAGCAGCAGGAAGCAACTCTTCCAAGATGAACAAATGGAAGATGACAGTTTTCCTGCTGTGTGCGGCTGCCGTTGGGCTACTGCTAAAGTCACATTTTATCAACTGTCCCAGCTTAAAAGGCAGAAACCTGTCCTTGCATGAGCTGGAGTTTGAGTTTTCTGATGTTAATACACTACTTAGTCATCACCTGAGGCATTCTGTCGAACCGTTTCTCTCTGCAAACATCAGTTAGTCTTTCTGAGGAAGCATTTAGCTGGTGGAAGGTAAGTTGTCATACCTTCACTAGAGTAGTACCTTGTAAATACCTTTTTGTCTATTTTTTTTTTCTTGCTTGGTTGGTCTAACAACAAACTATGTGACATATATGTCAGCAACTACAGCGTGACAAACATGACCTCAACTGCTATAAATTAACAGTGCAGAAGCTGTTTGAGATATTCCCACCCACTTCCAAAACCAATCATGTAAGATACAGGATCTGTGCAGTCGTGGGAAACTCTGTCAACCTGAGAGGAGCGGCTAATGGACTCCTTATAGATTTCCAAGAGGTCATTATAAGGTAAATGCCCCTGTTTCAGAAAAGCATTATAAGAAAAACAAACTCCCAAACTTAGTCAGATTTCCCCTCTGTCTAGAATGAATGATGCACCAATACAAGGTCACGAAGAAGACGTCAGCGTCAAAACAACTCATCACATCATGTACCCAGAGAGCGCCATGGATTTAAATAACTCTACTCTCCTCATGCTGTTTCCATTCAAGATACAAGACCTTGAGTGGCTCAGTAAGGCCTTTACGACAGGGTTTAAAGGAACGTGAGTTCCATGTTTTCTCCAACGGTTTAGGATTTTAAGCATCTTGCACGTCAACTTTTATTGAGAAAAAAAATTTGCTAATTCGGAAATAGACCAAAAAATATAAGGAAGAATGCCAGGAGTGTTTAAGCTTCTACAGTGAATGCATTGATACAAATAAATAAATAAATAAAAACAGGAAGCAGATATTACAGATATGAAAAATATTCAATAACTGCAACATATGTGTTTACAGCTTTTTTGGTTTTACTCTTGGAAATAGTGGATAAATATAGATTTAAAAAGGATAAGATGATGAAAATTTGCATTTGTGAATCTGACATTAAAGTGAAACTTCAACAATACCAATAAGCAACTCGTTTGTAGAATAAAAATTTAATTCTAGTTCAAATTAAATATGATCAAGATATTTGACATTTTTTCTTTTCAATTTTCTAGGGCTAGCAGAGAAACCTACGGAAGCGCATTGCTATCACGCAGGGAAAAAAATTCGAGCGCTATACGTGATAACGTGATACGTATCACGTTAAAACGTGATACGTATCTTGTTAAAACGTGATAATTTTATGTCCAGAAAGTGGCGGTTTATGTTAGCCTATTACAGTGGCTAACATGAATTGGTCAGGTTTCCCTTCATGTTTGGTCCACACGGATACGGATGCTGCTTTGCACTGTGGTTAAAACCTTTAATAACATGAGCAGGATCCTAAACAGAACGGGATGCACAGAAGGAAACGTCAGTTCGGTCCTCTAGCTGTGATCCGTTCCTGACAGTCTGGATCGAAGCTGCAGTTGACTTCAGATTGTAGCTTGTGATTCGGGAAATGGCTAAAGAGCGATTATAACCGAGGCTCAGATGGATTTGCTGAACATCTGATGTCAGATTTTCTTTTTTAACAGTACATTTGCTGAACAACGGCAACAGCTGTTCGTAACCAAGCAACCGAAATCAACAGAAGGCTAGATAGTGGCAAAAGACAAAACTAGATCCTGTTAAGCATTCTTCAAAATAAAAGACTTCCTCTTTCCAGAATAAATTATAAAGCTTTGAATTTCATTATTTTTCACGTCACCTTTTTGTAATGATGTACAATCAGGTGAAATTCGGTGAATAATAATAATCATGTAAATTACACTTAACATATGACGTGACATATGACTGTGTGAACACGTAACTTGTCATGTAAATTATATTTAACATACAAGTATTAATAAATCATTTGTTCTGCTTTAAAAACGAACATACATCGACACTTCAAATCTGTAGTATGAACACCTTTTTTGTCAATCACAGGTTAAGTGAACCAAGTTATTGCTGTCAATTTTTTGTTGCGTACTTTTACAAACGATACCCCACGTATGCATGCTTTTTTAAAAAGACTAACATCTTTCTTTTGATTTTTTTTTTTATTACCAGATCTTATGTTTAAGTAAAATCTAAAATAAAAACCAACAAAGATTTGGTGAGTATTAAACATGGCATATTTTTTTAGGGACAAATCATGTTCTCCACAAGGTAAAGGTGATAAATCCTGCTTTCAGGAAGTATGTCCATGAGATTTGGTTGAAGAAGAAAGGATTATATCCATCCACTGGGTTTATGGCTTTGGTTCTTTCTCTTCACATTTGTGATAATGTAAGTAAATACGAGTCTTTCACTTGAAAAGATTTTGATTGTGATGATCAGTATTTTGATGCACATTGTTCATAATTAATCTCTCTCATATGAGCTCATCTAAGCATTTCTTTCAGTTTTTTTCTGTCATATTCTACAAATAGATTATAACTTTTTATAAGTTGGTTGTAAACAGAACTATTTTTGTTCCGGAGTCTTCTGGTACTGAAGCAGCAAGGAAGAGATTTACCAACACCATAAATGTGTTAGTGAAGATTCTGAAAAATGTGAACTAAAACTTTATAATGGTGATATTCTCTGTAATGGAGCCCATGTTGTCATACCCACTAACTGGGGCAGATATCTTTTAAGGGTGTTTTTATACCTGATAGTCCAGTAGATTCGTTTTGAGTGGGGACCAAAATTGCAACATTTGCTACATCTTAAGCTGGTGCTCTATTGTGTCAAATGATCCAGATCTATTGAAAAACGTATTCTCCTCTTCGCCTGTGGGGTCGCTGCACTAGGAACTACTGAAGGAAATAACACAAAAACTCCCAAAGAAGATGTGACTGCAACTTCCTTCTTCACAAAATGTAAACAAACATGGAGTGGGGTTTGACTTTAGCAGTTAGAGGATTTCTCTTTTGTCTTTCGTAAAAGACCATTAGCCATTTTTCTTGCTAGCACACATTCATTTTGAGTGCATTTACCCAGAATTCCTTGCACTATAATCCGTTTTCCCGTGTCTCCAGTCCACTTAACACTCACATGTGCATTAACTGCACCAGTTCACTTCAACCGAACCCAGAGCTGGTTTTTCGGTGGAGCAGAGTTTGCTTTTTTTTTGGTTAGCATCAGAGTTCAGTTGCGCATTCATACTTCCCCAAATGAACAGCAAGATTTAATCACTTCAACAGATTTTACCTGTTAGGTTCATAAAAACATTGATCAAATCATTAGGCAACTAATTGCTTTTGCTTACCTACGTCCACGTTTTTGGGTATGGAGTGGACAGCAATGGAAACTGGAGCCACTACTGGGAAACACTTAAAGACAAAAAGTTAAAAACTGGACTGCATCCTGGACAATATGAATATGCACTTATCCATCACCTGGCTAATGGCCGAAAGCTAAAGCTGTACAAAGGGCATTAAGTTGTCTCAGACCTTAAAGAAAACGTGCCTTGGTCACTTGAAACCATTCAGATGACGTCATTTATAGGTGAACAGTTCGTGTGAAGATTGAACTGAAGACTGAAAGACTTCACAAGAATTATTTTCTCACATTCACAGATTTTAGCAACTGACCCAAACATCAGAACAACACTACATAAAGTCGGAAGATGGTAGAAACTCTTTTAAACATTTACATATAGATAGCAGATAAATTATGCTAGATTTGTGCACTTTATTTATTGTCAGAAATTATTTAAATATGCTTAATAGACAAATATGCAATGACAAATACATGACTGCGGCATGGGTGTCACTGTACTTAATGTTATTGCGGTAATACTAAACGGCAGAATGTACTGGTAAAAGGCGAGGTTCACATTTATAGAATCTGTTTTTCTTTGTGTTTTTAGTGTTTTCTCTCTGTTGACTCCATTGTGTTTTGGGCATTTTGTCCTATATGAAAACTGCAATACAGAGTCAGAATGACAAAGCAAATTGTCTTGAATTAGTAATTTTATTCATGTTTTGTTAATCAGGATTGAATACTTCTGACAACACTAACACGGGATTTCTGCTGATTCCACCAACTCAACTTAAGACGTTTTAAGACTTTTATGAATCAAATTTAAGACCCGTATTACAACAGAAATGTAAAAAGAAAATAGCATATTTTACATAGTGGAAGTGCTGAGCTTTTTCTGCACAGAATGAATGTGATGCCAAAGAAGAACATCATCCACCCAAATGGTGACACAATTACACTTACCCATGACGGATGCAAAAGAAGTAGCTGGCTAGCTAGCAGGTGTATGTTAGCAGTTAGTTATCTCAATCGCCTCAAGTTATGGAACACATTGAAGACACTGAATAGCATTTCTTACCTTTTACCTAACTCTCGTCAACATAGATGGACAGTATTTTATATAAGCAAATTGGTTTGCAGATTACTTAGGAGATTACTTAGCAAGTAGGACACAATGTGTGCAAATGGATCAAACATTTTCAACCTGTACCAATAATGAGACCTTATCAAATGATTCAGTAAGAAATAAAGTTATCATTCCTCATGTGATGTGGAACAATTAATCTTGATTTATTGATGGATTTTTGAGTGAGTGTGTGTGCGTGTGTTTGTGTGGATGTGCTCATCAGTCAATGTGGGTTCTTTCAAAACGAGTGAAAAACTTCAACAACTCCAGATCAGCTGAATCAGACTAAGTAGGTAGAAAGCTGTCATTAATTTGTGCTTAATGAATTAGCAGAGTGCCTGAAAGTGACTACTGCCTAATTTAACAAGCTACGCTACATAGCATTTGCAGCTGTGAGGCTGTAAAAGGTTAAAAAAAAAATTTAAAAATTGGCTGCTGTGATTAATCATTATTTTTGGATGATTGTTATATGACATACATGTAAATGCACCTTAAAGTTGTTTGCTATCCGCCATAAAACATAAAAGAAGAAGAAGAAGACATTGTTAAGAAAATATATTTAAAATAAGCTAGTTTTAAAATGTAACATGACTTGATGGAAATAGCCTAATTATAGTTTTAAATTATAACTTATTTTGGCCTTTTGACCTTTATTTTATCTGTAGTTAAGGCAGACTAAGATTTAAGACCAATATCTAAGTCCTTTTCTTTTGTCTGTTTGGGAGACAATCATTAGGAAGTTCAGCTTTTCACACGTATGTGTGAAAGCAATAAACCAGCAGAGATCAGGAGAAGTTCTCCTTAGACAATAGGGACAAAATGGCTTTAGAGAAAGGGTCAGAGACAGGTCCTGGTTGGATGGGCAAAGTTCCACCCTATTTGAATAAATTAAAGAAAAGAGGATAAAACTTTCCACACAGAGTAACAAATCAATTTTGCTCTTTGCAACTTCTCCAAGGACGTTCTTGCTTTCTGTTTGTCATTTCTATATTTTACTTTCCTCTTCTCAGGTAAATTTATGTGTTTGTGCTCTGAGGTTTTCTGATGTTTTGTGATGTGCTTTTCTGGTGATAGTTTGCATCTGTCTTGAATAAATGCTGATTATTGTGACGCTGTTGTCTCTGCGTGGTCTCAGTCCTGCACACAGCATTTTTCTGAACCCGGGCATAGAGAGGATATAACGAGTAATTTCTTCTCTTAACAACATACATGTAGTTTTACTGGCTGTGTTTCTGCACCATTTTTTAACTCACCCTTCCGGTTTACTTTCTGCTATGTATTCCGTCTTGATGTTTGTAGGTGTGTTGTTTGACTACCCTTATGGATCGTTTTACTTGTTCTGCCGGTCTATTTTTTTTTTTGTTTTCATCCTTGTATGATCAGGCTCAATGACTTTATATGTCAGATTTTCCTCTTTGCTCGTCTCTGTTATGCAGACCTGGTCATTTGCTTTTTGTTAGTTTTGTTGTCCATTCATTCTTTACTCTTAATTTGGATTAGCCTGCTGAACTCCAGCGCCTGCCATGTTCTGGGGATACTTTTAAATTGCAAAGATTTTTATTCGACTCATCTCCTGCCTCCTCCTGTCTCCTGATACGTTGAGGGAATCCATCAACTTAACAACTATACTTTCCAATCTCCTGTAAGTTTATTCACTTAGCAAATAGGAATGTGTTGTACATATTGATATGCAAGTTGTTTCTTTTACTTTGGGTAAAATTGAGTAAAGTTATTTGTCTTTTATTAGTAAAATTTTAGAAGCGTAGGACTTGCTTAAAAGTAATCTAAAATTATTATTATTTTTTTAAATTGTTTTTTTTTACTCACACACTCTTTCCAGGCTGAACAAAAAGCACACATGCAGAATGACTTGTAAAACGAACCTGTTGGTTTTCCTGCTGAGCATGACTGTGGTTGGAATCTTAAAGTTCTACTTCAGAAGTTCTCCAGCGACCCAAACCTCGCCGCTCTCTTTAACCAAAGACAATCTGTGATTAGGCGTCACATTGAGCCATTTTTGTCTGCAAAGACTGACCTGTCTGTGGAAACTTTCACCTGGTGGAGAGTAAGTTGTGATTTTTTTTTTTTTTATAAGTATCTTTTCTAATAATGAAGGCGTGAGATTGTATAATTTTTTTTTACTCCTGGAAACGAACTTGTCCAACCAGATTTGTGTTCGGATTGTTTTGGGTTTTTCAGGTTATTCAGCTTGAGCAACGGGACCTCGGTTACTTTAACTTAGTGCAGAAGAGGCTTTTTCAAATATTCCCATCTATTCCCATATTTGGAAAACCCACGGTGGACAGAGTCAGAAGCTGTGCTGTGGTGGGAAATTCTATGAACTTAAAAGGTTCTGGCTATGGGCGCCTAATAGATTCCCATGAAGCCATTATAAGGCAAGTCTCTCTTGTCTTTCTTTTTCCTGGAAAGCAAACATTCATTTACAAGTACATTTTCTCCCTGCTGTTCAGAATGAACTTTGGTCCAGTCAATGGCTATGAAGAAGACGTGGGGACCAAAACAACACATCGTGCCATGTACCCAGAGAGCGCCATGGATTTAGATAACTCCACTCATCTTGTACTGTTTCCATTTAAGATAAATGACATTGAGTGGATCATCAAGGCCTTCACAACAGGATTCTATGGAAGGTGAGAAATAGTTCAAAAGATTAACACAATTCACTTTTCTTTCTACCCTATCATACGGTTGCCCTGAAGGACAAACCACATCAACACATTTCTGAAGACAACTACAAATTAGGAAAACACAACATATTCAAAAACACGGCAACATTAACTGAGTTCAACTACAAATTAAGAAAACACGACGTTAACAAAACAGAAGAGGTAGATCCAAGTGGGAACACTTAGACATTGATTGGACAAAACCACATTTGGCTTTAGAGCAGGAAATTATTCTGGATTTAGCGCATTTGTTAAAAATATGAATGCTAGCGGTGATGCTAACATAGCTACACTACCACAAATATTTTGAGAGCGCAAATGACAGAATAATTTCTAGTTTTGAAGGTCAAAAGTGGAATCGTCAATCAACAATATCTCAGGTTTCCCCCTGAGAATTTAATGTTTTCTTAAACTGTAGTTTGTTTAGTGATTTGTTGAAGTGGTTTGCATTTTTGGCCTCTGCACTGTCATGATGACACATTAAAAAAAACCCTGAATAAATTCTAAAGTAGCACATCATTGTGAAGTTTAGAGAAATACATACATGGTTGTGCAGCATGTATTGGTATTCAGCATCCAGAGGTTGCTGTTCCAGCAGCGACATTGAAAATACAGCCAGAGCTACAAACCTTAGACCATGTCCCCCCGTTCTGTCACAAATTGTACCATAAAGTAATTAAATATATGACAAGTGTTTTTAAGAAAGGATATTAAAACTTTCGATCTCTGGGTTGACTTCGCTATATTACGCCAAAACAAAAAAACTTGGTCTTTTGGTTGTTTGGTTTGTCTGGTAAAGACGCAAAAAGACTCATGGCTGCCACGGCAACAAAAGTAGTTCCAGAAATTGACACAGGGAAGCTTAGTGAAAATTCAAGCAACACTTTTCAATTTTTTACTACGTAAAGACTCATATTTTTCTTTAACAGGCGATTCCAACATTTTTCTAATTAAACTGATGGCTCTTTTTTTCCCCATAATTTTTGCTCTACTTCTAATGAAGAATAAACATTGATGTTTTAAAATGCTTTATAATATTGTTTGACTGTTTCTCCACATTTGTTGTTTTTGGTTTCTGCCATCTTGTCCTGAAGTAGTGACTCAATATTTCTTTGCCAGATTAGATGATATATCTACTCTGTAATATTAATGCACACCAAGATATTTAAAGCTGATGGCTTTTTTTTAGCCAACATTTTGCTGTAACCAATTAAGATCAATCAATTGCAATAATTAAAACAATTGAATAATTTTTTGACTGATTTCACTTTTTGTTTTTTTTTCTGCATCTGACTGAAGTAGTCTTCATATGTTTTTGTCCATAGAACTCTGAAACAAATTTATTAAAGTAAATTTCGCTGTTTTTTGTTTATTTTGGGGGGGATTTTTAAAGTATATTTAGTTCTAATGATTCATTAGAATGTGTTCTTGCATTATCATTCCATTATTTTTATTGCTTGAGAATGATCTCAAAACATATTATGTTTATCGCAATAACGTCTAGGACAATTTATCATCCAGCACAATTTGTTATCATGACAGGCCTGCAGTTCGCTAACTCCCACCCTAAAATATGCTTCATATGTGTTGTGAAGCTAAAGTGCAACTTCATTTTCACTTAGTTTTTTTCTATTTTTGCTGAGAGTTTTTAGTGACACATCTCACTGCTTTTAACAGATCTTACGCACCAATAAAATCCAAAATAAAAGCCAACAAAGACTTGGTGAGTACCGCAAAAATGAATGGAAGAAGTTGTTAATTTGAATATATAAACATTAAATGTTAGAAAAAAAATTGACTTGCAAACATTTAAGACTATTTGTGCAAACTCTTGATAACAGGTGCTGGTGGTCAATCCAGCTTTTATGAAGTATACTCATGAGGTTTGGCTGAACAAGATGGGGTTGTATCCATCCACTGGTTTTATGACTGTTCTTCTTACATGTCACGTTTGTGATGAGGTAAGTTAGTCTTTCTCCTTAAAGAACTGAATGTTTTTCTCTTGAAAGAGTAAGAGACAACAACCTTTTCAGTTTATCATTGGATGTGTATAAAAATGTACTTCCTTTGTGGTTCTACAGTGCGTGAGAGCAAAAATGAGGAGTTCCTAGTGGTTCAATGCATCAGCAGATATGAACCCCTGTTCAAAAGGAAACATTTGTCAGGTTTCTTTCCTGAAATATACCAGTGTGTTTCATTATAATGTCCAAGGAGAGAGACACAGCAAGAGGCTACTTTAACCTAAAAAGGGTTTACGTCAATTTCTATTCGACGGATCCTTTGCAAATGTCAAAGCAGTCCTTCCAAAAAGTCAATTTCTGTAGAATAGCAAAAAAAAAACAGGAGCTCAATTTCTACAAATCCCAGTTAGCATGTTCAGTGTTATAGTTCATGAATGTACAATTGTAAAAGGACTGAAAAAGCACCGCTTGCTCAGAAGGCTTCCCTGGAGAAAGCCTTTTTCAGTATGCTTCATTTTATAAATGACGGCACTTCTCAAAGGCACAGCATTCTTTAACGCATTCAGAAACTGGTACAAGGTCAGAGATTAGCAAAAATGAAAGTTTCTTCTCACTTCCTCTGACCAATCTGCTTGGGAAGGGAGTTATTTTTGTAATATACCATGCACCGGCATTGTCATATATTCATATATATATGGTTTTCTGTTATTTTTGTTCTCTCTTTCTGCAGATGTAGTCAGACTGCTGGATGTTTGTTTGTGCCTTCTTTCTTCCTTTCTTGTTCGTCTCTGTGGCCATTACTTCTGAAATAAACCCAAAGCAATTTCTGAAAAAGTGGCAAATTGTAGTGTTAAGGAAATAAATAAGTCTTAGCTACGATGAAACCCTGAGTTAATCAAGAACGAATCAAAATGCATTTTGATTATTATTTTATTAAGAAATGAAGCAAAGAATATGAGCAATGACTCCCCTGGTGAGTCCAGGGGAGTGAAGAAAAGATGAAAGTACATCGCTTTTAATATCCACCAGCCCTCTTACAGAGATGGGAGCAAAAAGGACGAAACCACCAGTTTCAGTTTACTTCAAAACTCTGGTATTTGCACCTGCAGATTGTGACCCTGGATGGTTCAAACCCAGTTCAGAAATACCCTTTATATATATTTCCATTAAGTTGCCTCCAACATGCTTTATAGATAAAACTGATTACTTGATCGATTGATTGAAATAAAACAAAGTTTGACATAACAGTAGCAAAAGCTGCAACGCTGCACTTGTGTTGCGCTCGGTTCTCATTTTGGCACCGAGGGCAACACTGTCAGACAGGAGATGTTAAGGAAAAATTGCTGAGTCACTGTTGGCGTGCGAGGACTGAGGCAAACGTAGAGGTCTATGGAAAATGATACAGGTTTTACCTGTGTGTGGTCGGTTAGACCCCATTTCAACATACAAATGTTAAGCAATTGAACATGAGTGCAAAAGTAGGAGTTTCTGGATTTGTTTCTTCTCCTGTAGTCAGTAAAACCCTAAGCTTTAAGTTATTAAACTGCAAAAAAAAAAAAAAAAAAAAAATAGAGAGACTGAAGTTGAACAAGTTATTACATCACATGATGAAACAGTGCCAACACACAAAAACCTGGTTAACAGAAAGAGGGTTTGATTACTGTGTCACCAATAAAGATTTTTCAATTTCTTATTGAGAAGGAAGTGACATCACTGCCTCATTTGTCGTCAGATTTCCATGTTTATTTCCTTGATTTTAAATCAAAATCTGTCAAAGAATGGATATTTTTTTGTCTTGATTCTAAGTCTTTTTTTTGTTCCTACTCCTGTAGGTCCATGTGTTTGGTTTTGGAGCAGACAATAAGGGAAGCTGGGGGCATTACTGGGAAACGCTTCAAGACAAAAACTTCAAAACCGGACCTCACCCTGGAACACACGAGAATAAAATCATTCAGTGGTTGGTTGATGGGAAAACAATCAAACTCTATAAAGGCACATGAGCTTTTTGTCTTGGACTTTAGAAGTCAGGATTAGTTCAGTGATAGTGAGTTTTCGTTCTCTGGTTTTTATTATAATAATACAGTAAAATATTTTGTCACCACATGCAAACGCCTGCTAGATCACTTCTCACTTTAAACAAGCAAACTTTTAAGCTTTTTCAAAAACATTTAAATTATTTTCCCCACCCTGTTCCTCAAGGCATACTGACCTGCATGTTTTAGATGTTCCCCTGCTTCAACACACCCTGTTAATCAGCCATCAATTGAAATCATGTGTACTGAAGTGATGTTGTAAACCATTCTCCTTAGGTTTATGGTTTTTATTTTTAAAAAAACTCGACAGGTTTGCCTTATTTGAAGAAAGTTAATTTTAAGCGACTTACTTATGTTCTTTTTTAAAAACTGTTGTTTTAATAAAACTTATTTTCAAGTTGGGTCAGAGCATACACAAATCTGAAGCTCTTCCTCGTCTGCAGCAGCTGTGCTCAAAGGGCTACAATGATGCATGTCAAGGTGACGCTGAGGAAGGAAGATAAAACAGAATCATAGGGAAGTCAAACTGTAACTGTAAATATCCACTGTGCTTTTATTTGCTTTGTAAGTGTATTTTATTTAAATACATTCATACCTTCATTTATGCAAAACATGTTGTGTTTCTCTACAAGCAACACTTTCAATTTTACCATTTTCATGATGGAAAAAAATGCATTGATAGACCTAGACAGTGTTGGAAATATTAGTTTTAATTGGTAACACTTTATTTGAAGGGGGTGAATAAGAATGACATGACACTGTCATGAACATGAATAAGTCTTCATGAATATTTATGACTGGTAGGGTTAAAGCATCATTCAGTAAAAATGTTATCCTTATAAGACAATAATTTCTTGCTTAATGTCAAGTTGTCATGACAACGACGTTGTCTTGGGTAATGTCAAGTTGTCATAACAAATGAATAATGTCAACTTTGTATTAAAAGTGTCATAATTTACCGAATGACACTTTATGACAACAGTCATAAATATTTATGAAGGCTTATTCATGTTATGACAGGTGTTATGTCATGTTTATGACAGTGTCATGTCAGTCTCATTCACCCCCCTTCAAATAAAGTGTTACCGTTTAATTACGCTAGTTTTTTGTTTTGTTTTTTTACTCAATTTGGGTTATATTTAGACTCGGTGGTTTAAATCAATATGTAACTTAATCAACATAACATTTTTCTCAGATATGAATCTGACGTGATGATTAAAATTAGTCTAAGAGTTTTTCATGTCAGATTAAATTCTTAAGAGTGGATATAAGTCATATATCCATCTTAAAACATTCTAGTTCTTTATAACCAAAGATGTGAAGAAAAAAAACTAATCAGAAAATATTAAGTGTAATAGATGTTTAGTATTGAAATCGCTTTATACGAGTTTGGAGAGGTCATTAGAGCTCTGTTGTGGACTCAGGAACGAGTTTGAAGGGATGAAAAAACTTGGACAATCAATAAACTTTGGTCCCGCGTCCCAAATGTTTCTGTATGTAATGAGCATGTCTTTCGTTTATACCCTGGGAAAGTACACGGAGAAGACTGGCTTGGACAGCGGATAGATTCATCCTTGACCTTGGTAACGGCTACATGGTCTCTGGCTGATGAACAGCAACACGTCATTATGGGCTGTTTGAGACCATCTATAAATTTTCATGTAAAAATAATTGTCAAATTAAAATTTATTTGATATAAAAATAATTGAGCTAAAACAACTTGTCAGATCGCTGGGGTTCTGTCCATAACAGTGCTCTGTGAAGACGCATCTTCTTGCATTTTCTTAAGGTAAATACTGTAATTTCTTCTTTGTGGCTTTGGGTTCTGATGACATGTTGAGATTAGATTGTGAAATTGAACAGTGCCTGTTGTCTTTGTGGTTTCACTTTCACACCTGACATGGAGACGAGATAACGACGAGCAAAAGGTAGAAAATATCTAGTTCTCAACAACCTTTATTGTCATTCAATTGTACACTTAAAATATACATGCTGTGCAAAATTTTGTTGCAAGGCTCCAATAATAATAAAATAAATGAGTGATAATAAAAAGTTATATTTTGTATGCAACAGAAAAGCCAATGTATAAGGTCATTATATAGTCACACAATCTGGCATCTGGATGTAAATTAATTGTCAAAATGAAAGGAAAGAGATGAGATGTCTTTTAATTCTGTTGTCAAAAACAGATAACCACAATTTCATACTTGATTTTAAATATTTTATGTTAAACTCATCTCTGGCAAATTTAGGTGTCTAGTCCTGTGAGATGAGATGAAACGAGCAGCAAACACAATTAAAAACTAACATAACTGGTTGTTGGTACAGTACCGTCACTCTGTCCTACGGGCCAGGAAAAGGTATTTTCAGTATGACTGAGCATTTTCCTTTAACGTCATGGTATTCCTTGCAAATTTGTGCTGTTCTGCCTGTCATGCTTATTTTACATTTTCTCTGAGTGTACATTTGAGCTGTGAAAAATATGACCTGATGTTTAAGTTGAAAATACTAGCCGCGTTTTTATAGAAAAGTGCAAATTGATATTACGAAGATAAAAATGGCAATTTAGAAAAAACTAATGTTTTTCAATAAAAGATTTTTCGTGCTAGTTTGAGCTGGTTTTTCGGCCGTATGGAAATAGTTGTATTTCGCAAAACTGCAACCAAAACAATTTTTTCAGGCATTTTGAGTCATATGACCAACAGCCAGATGTTTCTACTAGCGGAAACGACAGAAGACGACAGGAAGTAGAAGAATGATGGTTTGCTTTTTTTTTCTGGACAATGTGCAGCTGGCTCCATCAGAGCTCTCACTCAGTTGCAAAAAGCTTTTCTGTAAAATCACAGACTACAGTTTCCCCAAAACGCCGCAAACGTAGCCAGTCTAAAGTAGGCAGGGCTTGTCGCCCAGACGCCTTGAGGCAGACATGACGTCTCTGATGGCTGATAGATGATGAGCGTTGGCGCCATGGCTGAATTGATACATCTTATGTAACTGTTTACATCCGTTGCTACTGTAATTTTAGTGACTCATTGCATGAACTAGCTTATTTATGTGTGACTTTTTTGTATTAGAAGCCATCCGGGGTTTTTGAATCTCAATTTATCCAAACTAACTAGCAGTTAGCTTTAGTGTTTACGTTGCTTTGGGCACAAGTTCCACATTTACTCAGCCTGTTGTTCTATATTTTCCCCTTACTTTTTTTTTCTTTTACTGTTTTTACAACATACACAAAAAAATTGCATTGTCCCAGATGTGTGATATGTTTGGAAATTCTGAACTGACTCCTTGTGTATGAAACTTCGTGTTGCTACATGTGCTAAGCAACTTTCTTTTTCATTCAGAAGTTATAGTGACGCAACACATCACCAAACCACGCCTCCCAACAATGTGTAGGCTGCATGATCTATTCTGAGACAAAGGAAGAAACAACAGAATCATGATGAAGTTTACTCTATAGGATCCAGTGAGCTCTCATCATATGAATCGTTTAGTTGCCGATCATTTGTAAAATATCATTAAGCGTTTTCTTTACATCAGGTATGGGCAAACTCTGACTGAGCTGGACTGATTAAAATGGTGAGTAATTTTATTTTATGGAATAAAATTATTAAGCATATTTAACAGCTGGTGTATCAGTGAATTATAGGTTCTGTTTCATAGTGTGGACCCCTGTTCTTTTCTGTTCAGGGTTATTTTTCTTTAGTATCTTGCATTCATTAGGCCCTATTGTGTGCTGTGTGTTTATTTAGTTTTTTATTTTCAGTCTCATTATGTTGTATGTTGCTTCACTCGTGTGTTGGTATATTGTATGATCTCTATCTAATGTTCCCTAATCCTTTGCTTGTGTGTGTCATTGTGACTGTGCATCCTAACTTCTTGCTAAGCAACTTTTATTCTTGCAGAACTGGTATCACCTCGTACTCACTTCCCCCTCTCCTGCCATGTGCTCAAAAAACTTTCAGTTCAGCTTTGTTACAAACATGGTCAACTCAACCATGTTTATAACATGTATGAACATGTTGCTTCATACAACATAATGTTGTATGAAGTGTTGAAAAAGGAGTAATTTGGTAAAACTTTTGAAAATACAATTCGATTCCTTCTGCTTCTCTTTCCTTGTAGTCCCGGATCTCAGCTGCTGTCCGGAGCCCTCGCGAGAACACAAAAGACGTAAGCAGCGTGTTGGCGTCACAGAAGTT
Source organism: Poecilia picta (assembly GCA_033032245.1). Classification (NCBI taxonomy): domain Eukaryota; kingdom Metazoa; phylum Chordata; class Actinopteri; order Cyprinodontiformes; family Poeciliidae; genus Poecilia; species Poecilia picta. The sequence goes on along the minus strand of CM065363.1, from coordinate 24,833,053 downwards.
CAGAATTTAATCCAATCAGAAGAAAGTATAACACAAGACAGAAATTTAAAGAAACACAGTCACACATTAGTCACCTAAAAAATGAGACAGATAGAGGAAAATACGAAGACGTCGAAGACGTCTTCGGAGAAATAGTCAGCCCATGGTGCTAAAAATTTGCCATTTCTGCCTCATTTTCCTTGTGCAAGAGGTTTTATACTAGTAGGTGTGTTCTATTCAAATAGGGGACAACACCTCTCGACCAATTAGAAGCCGCCTCCGAGCACCACTGAAACCGGCACCTCCCCTCAACTCTGCTCGAAGATCAAAGAAACGTATTTGGAATTCCCTGCCTCAACTCAAACAAATAAAGGCACATTTTATTAGGTTTTAAACAAATACTTTTTCCGGGTAGACTGCAGGTCAATAGTTCACCACGCCAGATGTCCACTGGAGATTCCTTATTTCCTGAGACCAAATGTGGCCCTGTTTTTAAATGATCTTCACACAGATAAGATTGTTTGCCTCCTGTGGTTTTATGACCTCAGTGACACAAAACTCCTGACTTTAAGTAAACGATGGAGCCAACTCAAACACTAAAAAATGATTATATTAGTAAAAGATTCACTAAACTAAAGCACTAGAAATGGTTATATAATTGAATTCAACAAAACACTAAACAATGATTATATTTCCTCAACAGAAGCAACATACAACATTATGTTGTATGTTGCTTCACTCGTGTGTTGGTATATTGTATGATCTCTATCTAATGTTCCCTAATCCTTTGCTTGTGTGTGTCATTGTGACTGTGCATCCTAACTTCTTGCTAATCAACTCTTATTCTTGCAGAACTGGTATCAGCTCGTACTCACTTCCCCCTTTCCTGCCATGTGCTCAAAAAACATTCAGTTCAGCTTTGTTATAAACATGGTCAACTCAACATTCCTCTCTGCCTCTGTCATTTTGAACAAAAGGAACAAAGTTGGTGCACAAGACGAGCCTTTTGTCAATGACAACTGCAAATTCACGGCTCAACACGCATTCTCTACAGACCAAAATGTCCCAGAAGTCCAAAAACTTGGTGTCCAGGATGAAATTGAAAACAAAGCTGTTCGCTTTTCTGCTGGCTATGACCTTCGCGGGAGTTCTCCTGAAGTCTGACTGGCCACAGCTCATACACCAAAGCTTGTGTGGCTGTTTTTCTAGAGACATTCTGCCATTCATCCATCGCGTCCAGCCTTTTATGTCTGCAAACAACAACATCTCTGAGGAAGCCTTCGTATGGTGGACGGTAAGCCGTCACGCGTTCAATAAAAAAGACCTGCTGTGTTCTCATTTGAATGCTGGTCTAACATCCAACCAATGTTTGATGTATCTTGGTAGCTCATACAGGATGAACAACGAAGCTTCAGTTACTATAAAGCGACAGTTAGCAAGCTCTTTGAGATATTCCCGCCTAATCCCACCTTTGGAAAACCAAGCACAGGCAGAATCAGAACGTGTGCTGTTGTGGGAAATTCTGTTAATATGAAAGGATCGGGCTATGGACGTCTAATAGATATGAACGATGCCATCATCAGGTAAATGTAGTTTTTGCTACATCATAAAGGAAACTAAAAAAAATTAAGAGCATTTCTAAACCAAACCAATTTGACTTTTTGTGCTGTTTAGAATGAATCAGGCTGAAATCCGAGGTTATGAGGCTGATGTTGGCACTAAAACAACTCATCATGTCATGTATCCAGAGAGTGCTATGGATTTAGATGATTCCACCCATCTTGTGCTGTTTCCCTTCAAAATACAAGATATTGAATGGCTCATCAAGGCCCGCACAACGGGATTCTACAGCAGGTGAGTTACACCCTAAAAGGACATGTTATTATATTTATCATTATCGGTTGTATTTGGCCTAATTCCTCACAAACTTGCAGTCATCTCTATGACTTAAGTTTGGAAATATTTTTTTAACAATGTAAAAGAAAACATGATCAAGGCATGAGAATAAATTTAAGGAGGCAAACCCAGGCGTCAGTGCATAGCACCATGGGAAACCTTGGAGATCTAACAGCCTGGTATCCTACGCAAAGATTAAAAATGCTCCAACGGTGGGCCTGTTTAACCGCTAACTGACTGCTCTGACAAATTACAGTTACAGGTACATGGGTCCCTGCAACATTCAGCTTCTATGCACCTCAAATCTGGAACAAACTTAGCATATAGATGCTCTTGAGCCATAATAACTGGAACATTGACCAACATATTTGATATGCATTGATGATTTCATCAATGTTACTTGACAAAATGTATTGTCTGTTGATGATTTTCACAATCATCGACTATATGATGTGTTTATGTTGTTTTCATGTTTTCATGATGTAAAGAACTTTGAAGTATAGCAAGTTTATTTGCTATACAAATGAACCTGACTGACAAACGCATTCACACCTGAATGTCAATCCCCACTTCTGACTTTCAAACCCCCCACCATCCAAAATAGTAAAAACCACAGCATGTTTCCTGTCAGAACTGAGATGTAGCCGTTCACGCCCTCAGCTACGTTATCCTCCGGCCTCGGGGTTACGAAGGGAAAGCCTTTCAAGGCAAGATTCTGAAAGTCTTAATCTAAAGTAATTGCTTTGCGATCCAGTAGCAAAAAATTGATTTCACAATGATGCACTTTATTTTAAAGCACTTTTTTTATACAGTCTGAGTGGTACGTTACAAAATTAGATTCAAAATATCATGCAAAACAACAGCACATCACCGTAAAGGATAATAGTAATAAATATATACACACACTGAGAGATTGCTTTTGCTGCGTGATGAGAAAAATCTGCCATCTTTATCTTTTCAAGAGCCATCTTTCCTGTCTGCTGGTAAAAGTAAGATATAGATATATGGTTGTGCTGTTTTTTAAAGACAGGCGTGGCTTCAACTGAGTTTTTTTTATGTGTATCAGAAAGAAATATTTTAAATACTTTAAATATTTTTAGTTTTTCAGACATGTAGTGTATTTTGCTATGTAAAGGAGTGGCATTGTGTATTTTTTCAGGCACATAGTGTCATTTTATAGCACAATCATGTGCCTTCAGTTGCTGTTAAATTGCTCTACATATCAAACGAAACTTAAAAGAAATGTGAAAATGTTTAAGATCTTAGTAGATTTTTAGAGATCAAACACTTGGATGTTTAATGAAATGTTTGGTTCCATAAAAAAACAAACTAGAAAATCCAAAATAAGCCTGTTCAAAATACAAAGTAGCAGTTTTATGCCCAACTCGAAGTTCATACAGTATAAACTTAATTAGGAGAAAGTAAATTCTTTGTGTTTTTCCCTAAACTAAGGCTCTATCAGATTCTGTTTCCTTTAATCTTTAAAAATAAGAGTTGGTAAATTTTTTTGTCATGTCATTCTGTTTCCAGCAGATCATATGTGTTAGTAAAACCCAAAATACGAGCCAACAACGACTTGGTGAGTAACGTAGCAAAAGTTTTTCTTCTCGGTAATTTAAGAAATGCATCTGAAGGCTGCTGTTAACAGGTTATGGTGATCAGTCCAGCCTTCATGAGGTATGTTCACGAAGTCTGGCTGCGCAAGAAAAAGGCGTATCCATCCACCGGCTTTATGGTTCTGGTTGCTGCTCTTCACGTTTGCGATCAGGTGAGTTCATCCGACTATTACCATTGAGAAGATTATGAAGTTAGAGAACAGATAAAGCTACATGGAAGAGAATTGGAATCATCAGACCATCAGTGGGCATATGAAGGAACAACAGAAACACAAGAACATGGGAAATCTTTGTTAAAATTCTATGTGGATTTGTGTGTGTGTGTGTGTGTGATTTCCTAGGTCAATGTGTTTGGATTCGGAGCAGACAGTGATGGAAATTGGAGCCATTACTTTGGAGTACTGAAAAACAAAAGTTTAAAAACGGGGGTGCATCCAGGACAAGAAGAATATTCTGTTATACAGCTGCTAGCTGACAAAAACTCAATCAAATTCTATAAAGGTTTGTGATGTTTCTTTAAAGATGTCAGAACCTTTTGGGTTAAATGGAGAGCTGAGTTTTTAAGCTGGCCTTTCAGTGACGCCGTTTTGTCCTTACCTACAACATAATGTGGGAAATTTGTGGAAATCCACATGACGTGCTGATGCTAACATCACCATAAACTAGCCCCACCAACAAAGCTAATTTTAGCTATGCAAAACAAGTCAAAATGAACATTTGCAGTGTTTTTAAATTCTTTAGCAGGCATTAAACTTTCACAGTTTTCCAACCTTTGTTGCTTGTCTTCTCCCTTTTCTCATTTCCCACTTTCCTGTCAATTAACTATCAAATAAAGACCATTAGAGCCAAAAAAATGGTTCCATCTGCCCTGTCACGTTTCACATGAACCGTGCTTCACTTCCTACCCACCAAAGGAAGGTTTTGTGCTCACTGTAATTTATGGAAGTCTAATAGATAATGTTCTCTAGCAGCATGACATGCTACTTTTGTTCAGTTACTTGGAGATATGCGTATTTTATCATAGATCATCAATTATCGTGACATCTTCTGGTCAGAAATGCTTTTTCTCACAACTGAGGAGAAACTGGAACCACTTTAAGGTTTTGTTTAGGTCATTTAATTAGCTCTACATTCTTAAGATAATGAAAAATTAATAATAAATAAGACTTTGTGGTATTCTGATTTGGTAATCTAATTATATTAATTGTGTTACTACCCCCACGCCACTAGAGGCAGTAGCAACACCGAAAAGATGCAACTGTGGAGCAGATTTAGAAGTACAGGCTACAGAATTTGGTAAAAATGGTGAGCTGTGCCGAGGTAATTAAAGACATAAGTTCAAATCTCTGCTGAGAGTGAAACTCCTTCAATCAGTGCTCCTCCGCAGCTCTGATTGGCTAAGCAATGTAACATGCCACTGAAACAGAACCACTGAATAGAGCAACTGTGGTTACAGCTGAAACCAGAAAGCATCCGCTTCTGCTGTGATTCCTAGCAGTGCAAACAGATATGAACTGCTGTAATGATTTTGAGTTTTAAGTTGTTGAAAGACAGTAGAAGTCTTTTGTACTTTTTCCAGTAAACACCTTTTACCTGTTTGCTAACCCTCACTTCAAAAACTTCTAAATTCTCTTAATTGAGTTAGTTTTGTTCAAAGAAAAGAAATCAATCTTTCTTTACAATCTTTCATACTCTCCAGGTTTCTTAAAGGCTTGTAAAGGTTTCAAAAACTGAATTATCTCTGATGTCGCTACGCAAATTTACAGAGATTTACAACAATCGCTTTTAAAAAAGAAAAAAATTGTGATGAGTTTTAATTTTATTGATTAAGTGCTTTTATTTTTTTCAGGGAAGAACAATAAGCCCAACTGACATCATCCTGGGTTATGCCGGGTGCCAGAGTGCAACATCCAATTAGAACTAGCAGAAATGTGTTCAATTTAATGAAATATTGTTTACATTTCTTTTTGAGGTAAACTGTAAAACCCTTAGTTTTACCATTGGTCATCTGCAGTCCAGATGACCAATCTGGACTGCAGATTGGTCATTTGGCTGTATTTTCCTGGAGCAATACACAAGAGATATGTCTTATTGTACAAACCGGATTCCAAAAAAGTTGGGACTCTAAACAAATTGTGAATAAAAACTGAATGCAATGACGTGGAGGTGCCAACATCTAATATTTTATTCACTATAAAACACAAATCACAGATCAAAAGTTTAAACTGAAAGAATGTATCATTTTAAGGGAAAAATATGTTATTTCAAAATTTCATGATGTCAAAAAATCCCAAAAAAGTTGGGACAAGGCCATTTCTACCACTGTGTGGCATCTCCACTTCTTACAACACTCAACAGACGTCTGGGGACAAAGAAGACCAGTTTCTCAAGTTTAGAAATAGGAATGCTCTCCTATGCAGATTGGTCATTTCAGTACCCGGATCCTTCTACTAAGTAGCCATGATGCGATTGCTGCAGAATCTGGTCTGGCATTAACTTGTTGACAAATGCAGGGTCTTCCCTGAAAAGACGACATCTAGATGGGAGCATATGTTGTTCTAGAACCTGAACATAGTTCTCTGCATTAATGGAGCCTTTCCAGACATGCAAGCTGCCCAGGCCACAAGCACTCATGCAACCCCAGACCATCTTCTGAACATCGTCAGAAGTCGTTAATAAGAACTTGGGTTATCCTTGTCCTCTCTGGTCCGGATGACATGGCATCCCAGTGTTCCATAAAGAACTTCAAATTGTGACTCATCTGACCACAGGACAGTCTTCCATTTTGCCTCACTCCATTTTAAATGACTCCTGGCTCAGTGCAAACGGCTGATCTTGTGGAGCTTGCTTAGAAAATGGCTTCCTCTTTGCACTGTAGAGTTTCAGCTGGCAGCAGCTGATGGCTTGGTGGATTGTGTTCACTGACGATGCTTTCTAGAAGTATTCCTGAACCCATGCTGTTATTTCCTCGACAGTGGCATTCCTGTTTGAGGTGTAGTGATGTTTAAGGGTCCGCAGATTATGAGCATCCAGTAAAGTTTTATGGCCTTGACCCTTATACACAGCGATTGTTTTAAATTCTTTGAATCTTTTGATGATGTTATCATCATATGATGACCCTGCATAGCTGAAGATTAGCATTCCAGATCTGTATCGTGCGTGCTTGGGACATCATAAACTATAGTCTCTTCAATGTTTTTCCTTACTTTACCACTGCTATGTAATGTGTTTTTTTGTTTGTTTGTTTTGTTTTGGTATGATGATAACTTAAAAGTCTTTGCTAATTTATGCTGATTTTTGGAATCCGGTTTGTACTTATATTCTTAGTAATTTTTTTTGTTTGTTTTTAAGCATGTGAGTTTAGAAACAAACTTCATTATCATAACCTTGGTCTGGCTTTTGCTGACTTTGGGATCTCAGTTTATTTTGAAGTAAAAGCTGGTTTCATCTTGTCATTACTTAATTGTTCCCTTATCTGTTTCAGTTCTTTAATTTTTTTTTAATTGTGCATAATTCTGTTATAGATAAATGTCTATAAGCTATCATGAGCCACAGCTGTTTATATTTTTGTTCTCAATGTCAGAACTAAAGTTCCTTTGTTTGTTTCTTGCTCTATCAATGTTCAGTTTTTTTTTTTTTGTTAAATTCATTAAATGTCTGCCAACATCCTATTTGCAATTGTGTCCTCATCATCAACAAACAATAAATAGTAAATGGACTGGACACATTCATGCACTGAGAACACAGAACGCCTGGCAGATTGTGGTTTGGAGGCTTGCCAATTACCACTTATGTCGGGAACTTAGAGTCAAACCCACAACTGAAAAATCTATAATTACACCTTTCACTGAGTTACAAAGACTTTCTGAAAATATTTCCATAAAGGAATGTCTGAAAACCTGTTTTTAGTGACGGTCTCAACTCTTGTTGCTAAGAAATCTTCCCTTAGCACCATCGCAGACTTAGCAACTTGTCATAGCAGTCATCCAGGTTTGAAAGAAGCTGTTTTTGAAACACATCATCTATGGAAGTCAAAGCAAACGCTTCGCTTAAAGGGGTCATATGATTCAAAATTCACTTTGTACATGTTTGTTTTATGGCCTGCGTCTAAAATAAGATGTCACGTCTCAAGGTATCGTCAACAAAAAACACCTAGCTGTTTTTTTTTTGAGGGGGGAATACATCAATATGTTTTGGTATCTGGAAAATGACTCGTTACAAAAACTTCCTGACTGCTGAGTCACACTTTTTGCGTTTCCCAGCAAACCCAGCCAAGTCATTGAGGGGCAAGTTGGAGTAAAGTGTCAGGTCTGTAACGGCTGAAAGAATCATTTACTCATCCAATCCGTGACAACTAAATGACCTTTAACCCTGCATAGCTGAAGGCTAGCATTCTAAATCTGTAACGTGCGTGCTTGGGACATCATAAACTATAGTCTCTTCAATGTTTTTCCTTACTTTGCCACTGCTATGTAATGTGTTTTTTGTTTTGTTTTGTTTTGTTTTTCTTTTGCTTGTTTATTTTTCTTTTGATCATGTGACCCACTTTTGAATGACCTTGTTGCTGAAAATGTGCTATCCTAATAAAATGTCATTGCCTTATGTTATGTTTAAAGTTAGAAAGGAACCAAATTCAGGACAAAACACCAGTTAAATTAAATTCTAAAAAGAAAAAAAAGCCTGGGCTGCACATAAAACATGGACTCAGACAGGAGTCAAAGGGACTAAAACCAAAAAGAAAAGCCAGACAAATGATTTAATGCAAAATGCCAAAATACATGAATAAATTAGGAAACTGACTGCAAAGGAATAAACCAATTCAGGTAAGACCTAAAAAAAGCTTTATGACAAAAACAAAGGAAGTCTAAACCACTTGTGTCAGTGCTTCTACACTTCTTGATTTTATAAATTGTCTTTCTGAGAAGCGCCTTCTCCTTTCTCTGAAGTCTTGCAAATAGGAGGTTAAAGAAGACCTCTTATTTTCCAAAGCTGTGAAACTGTCCAGGGGTGAAACTAAGGGTGAACGGCAGGGTACTGCATACCCCTAAAAGATTTAGAGGGGGTACGCAGTACCTGCAAGAGAGGGGAGCGGCTGGCTACTGTAAAAAATCAACGGGTTCACTGTGCAGCTGTGAGTGATTAGTTTTTCAAAAACAATCTAAAACACCTTAATCAATTAATATATCATTTTTTTCCCATTTCATATTGTTTCTGAACTGTTCGTGCTTTGCTAGAGCAGGGCTACAATATGTCGATCGCGGAAGGTTTTAAGTCGATCTCGGCATTAGGTGACAAACTGAAAGCCGCTGAAACCAGCACGTCCTCCTCTGACTCCTTATCAAAACGTTCGTAACTTTATTAAAGAACAACAACAAAAACATCAACAAAACATGTTCAAATTAATGACCCAACGAACAATAATAATCTCAGTGATTTTTTTTTTTTTCAAAAAGGTGTTGCGCAGTTCTGTGCGTTTCGGTCCCATTACCAAAATAGGTAGCACAACAGGAGTTTAAAATTAACTAATTAGCAATTTGTTCACAAGATCAAACACCAGTTGTCGCCTTTGTCTAAATAAAGTGAAAACGGAGACTCTACTGAACTCCTGCTGCTTCATGGCTTTCATAGATCAGTGTGAAAAACTGGAACTTCCTACTGATTGCTACTGAGGGCAGATCAAAGATCTTAGCAAATAATCTGCCTTAACTACAGGTAAAATAAAGGTAAATAGGCCAGAATAAGTTATACATTTTAAAACTATAATTAGGCTATTTCAATCAAGTCATGTTAAATTTTAAAACTAGCATATTTTAAATTTATTTTTCTTAACAGCTGTCATGGCACCCGCTGTGCTTAAATGACGGAGAGAGATGGAGAGTAAAAAGGCAGGAGTGGTTTTGAGTTGATCACCTGTTCAGGTTGTTTTATCTTTGTGTACGTTTGATGTGGCGCATCACAGCCGCTGTAATTTCTGAACTTTTAATAAACGACAAACTTGGACTAATTACCTCGTTCTTTGTGACTATACGTCATTCACAACAAACATCAAACATGGTAAATACGTTTCATTAAGTATTTAACAAACAAATGGCTTCTACCACAATAATTATGTGAAATTAAATTAATTGTGTAATATTAAAAAAATGGTTTGGTGCTGTTGGGCTCAGAGTCTGAGAAGCTTTTTCTTTATCAAACAAATTGTTTTTGTCTCCCATTTAGTGGAAACATTGATGTTGATGATGCTTTCTGATGTTGATATATATATACAGTATATATATATATATATATATATATAATATATATATACGTATATATATATATATATATATATATATATATATATATTATATATATATATAATATATATACAGTATATATAGAAATACAGATAAATCGACAAAAACGTACAACCTAACAAGTCTGAGCCAGGTGTGTAGAAGGAGTTTATTTAGAGGGTGTGTTGTCTGCTGCACATGCTAGATGATCCTTCAGATATACCAGGAAAAATAACTTTTATGCCAATGTGTAGTTTAAAATCAGGTTTATGTTGTGTATGGTTTGGTCATCCTACACCATGGGAGTCAAACACATTTTCGTTTTGGGCCAAATCAAGCTCATGAATGCTCTTAAAGGGCTGGTTTTGCCAGAATGCAATAAAATTAAATTAAAATTAAATTAAATTAAAATTCTAATTTGGAAATATTTGCGCTTATTCATGACGGTAAATGAGACTTTTTATTACGCGCTGTAAAGATTATGGACCATAATCTGACCTCAATTAAGATTGAGGCAGCTGTTAAGTAAAAGTCAAAAAAAAAAATCTGCAATAAACTCACAATTGTGCTGGAATTAGTTGATTTTGCGTGAATTATCGTGGAAATTCATGAAAAACTGGAGGGATTGAATTTGGCAGTAAACAGATAAAAACCGTATTGATTTGATCAATAACATATTTAAGCACACTTAGTATTTAGTCTAGATCTAGAGGGCTACATAAAAACCTTTGGCAGACTGGATTTGACCCATGGGCCTTGAGTTTGACTTTTTTTCTGCTTTTCCTTCTGGTGTGGACATGTGACAAAAAGATCAACTTCTGAACAGAAGGGTCACACACAGACCAAAACATTTCATACACACCTTGACTGAAAGTTATAAAGTCCTCAGTGTCGATGTGAAGAGCAAGCAAAGCTGAGAAGCAAAACTCTCAATTTACCAGTCGATCTGCATTCCTGCCCTCATCTATGATCACAGACTGTAGGGTAGATCACAGATACAATGACTTTCCTCTGCAGGGAATCTGGGCTCTTAGAGATATGATGGGAAGCCCAGCCTTCCAGGAGTGGCTCAGAACCTGTTAAGGTAAGAGTTTAGGTCATTACTAAACAACCTGACTCAAACCTATGGGCATTGGGTCTATAGGCTTTGGTCTATAGGCATTGGGTCTATAATTCACTTTAATTATAGACCCAAGCCCAAAGTAAGTCCGACATATATTTTTTCAATGAAGACTTTACTGCTTTCATTTTTAAAAAAGTACATCTCAGCCAAAAAACTGAAATGTGAGATTAATTTAGAAAGAAACTTCTGTTTTTCCATACAATTTTTGCATTTTTTTTCACTGTCAAATTTTTGACTTTTTGAGCTCAGAAATTACCTTTTTCTGTTGCTGTCTGTAACTGTGGCATGTATTAGAATCAGCTCTGTGTTTTCTTGACAAGTATTACATTTTAAAAATATATTTTGGACAAACGTAATAACATAGTGTTTCATGAGTAACTTTGCTATGATTTGTACACATTGTACATGTTAACATTTTTAAATGTTATAATAATGTTGCCCATTTTAGCTATGTTTAATTGTTAAAATAACAATTAGCTGCTGCTAACCACTCAATGCTATTGAACTACTATTGCTTTGTTGTTAGTTTAGGATTATTTATTGTATTTTATTTAATATTTAAAGGAGGAAGATGCTGGACTGCTATAACCACTAAATTAATTTTCTCTTTTCTTAGAATAAACACAGTGAACCTGAATGTGTCTGTGTTGAAGTCAACCTACTGGACCTGAGACCAACATAGAGTTGCATATATAAAGCAATTTCTCCTTGGGGATCAATAAAGTATATTCTATTTTTTTATTCTATTCTATTCTATTCTATTCTATTCTATTCTATTCTATTCTATTCTCATATATTTACTCAGATGGCCAACACCATTAGACAAAGAGCTCTCTGTTCACACCAGTTTGCAACTTGACTCACCTGCAACCTCAACCTTAGTATTTTCTGATTGGCGCCCCCTTGTGGCCCTATGCAGCTACCAAGAGAAGAGGTGAGACAGGGCATTAATCTTTCTCACTTTCAGCAAACACACCTGGTCACTGAAGCAGGAAATAGTTCAATGACATATTTAGATTGTGGTGAAATGGTCAACAGTTTCAAATTCCTTCTATTGATTCTCACAGGTGGCCTTTTTAGAAACAGAGCATATGACATTCTGATATGATAGCGTCTCGGTACCAGATATCACCAGGAAAGTTTGTTTTAATTTGCTCTGGTGTGAGAAACTGGACGATTTCATTATTCAATATTTCAATATTCTCTTATGGCTTTGATAAAAAATAAAGTTGAAAACAAATGACACTTTTTTTATTGTCCTTCATAGTATACTCAGGAATGACTTCTTTGGTAAAGTCCTTGATGTTTACCCAGGTCAGTTCTTTTTAGCTTTGATTCAAAGGAAGTTTTGCAATTTTAAGGAAGTTTGTTCTAGAGTTGTATATTTAATTATGTGTTTCTGTTGTATTCTCAGGACGAAGATTAACATAAAAATATTGTGTAAATGTGAGGCAAATTATACTTTTTTAATGTAAAGTGTTTCATGGTGAAACATTTAGCCTCCTTTGCAGTGAGGAATGTATCTAAAGGAATTTATCCTCTAGAATTCCAGGAATGCTTCATTGGAATTACTGCATCGAGTCAATATGTGCATCCATATGACGGCAAATTGGGGCCAGTGTAGAGAGAAAATAATAAAAAACAGAGTACTACTGCCAAAAAAAACCTTAGAAATTTTGAGATCAATTTCAGAAATTTTCTACAAAAATCAAGAAAGTGTTTTAGATCCAAAAGTTTGTGAAAATTTGTGTGGGGGAGGGAACCCAGATTGAGATTCATTTCAGAATTTTTCTAGGAAAAAAAATAATTTTCTGTGCTCTAAAAGTCATAATTTTGCAAGAAAGAAACCCCTCAGATTTTGATATCAATTTCAGAATTTTTTCTGCAAAAAAAAAATGAAGGAAATTTCTGAGCTGTAAAAGTTTAAAATTTGCAAGAAAAAAAAAATTAATATTTTGATATTAACATCTGCAATTTCCCTAAGAAACTGTATACAGTTTTTATGCTCGTAAAGTTGAAGATCTTTGACTTGTGGAAATTTTACGAATTTCAAACCTAAAACAATTTTGACTGTTGGACCCCAGAAATTTCCAGGGTTTTTTTCAGAGAATTTCTGAGATAAATCTACAAATTTACTCCTGGTTTTTTTGTTTTTTTTTCTATCTACAATGCCCCCTAACAAACCATCATATAACCTCCACCAGCTTTGCATACATATTCTGAATTGTTTGCTCCATTGTTTTCTCCAAAACAGCTCAAATTCAGACTGCATGGAGAGAATGTGGGTTCTCAAGTTCTGCCAAAGCTTCTCTATTGGTTTTAGATCTAAACTTTGACTAGATGAACCTAATAAATGGACAGGCCTCCATGTGAACCATCCCACTGTGGTTCTGTTTGCTGCTGTTCTGCCGCAAGGCAAACGTCTTTCGTGGTGTGGAAATTTCTGCAGGTTTTCTTGAAGGATCAAGTGTCAGCTTGACGCAGCTTCATGTGCCGCTGCATATCCTGCCTTCCACAACAAAAACACGTCGGTTTCCTCCTCTAAAGGCCCGGCTGCCCGGCTTTTACCTCTTCAACTCTCACATGAAGAAGTTGCCACGACTCATGTTTTCTCGGCTTCTCTACGGACCGTTATCAGCTAAAGCAAAGTTCGGTGTTGAATAGCCTCCCCTTTGTTTCACTCATGGGCACCTTTTGTGAAAACAGACCACACCTCTTCACATATGACACCAGCCAGGTCCTCAATAACATGTGCTTCCTGGAAGACAAATATTCTGACTGCACCTACAGGTGACGTTTCTGGGCTTTCACTGTGGGACTGGGGCAGAGAAATAGACTCCTTTATCAGGTAAGGCTTATTTCTCTTAGAAATACCTTTGCTTAAAGTGACGGGAGTCATTATTATGAAATTAATACTTTAATAGAATGGTTTATTCTGCCAACTTCCACAAAGAGATTGAATGAAAAAAAAACTTAATGAGCTAGCAAACCTTTATTTTGCTACATTTTAGCTGACTTAGCTATTCCTTTGAATATCCATTTGTATAGTTAAAAATGCAAAATCATTTGCTTTCATTTTTTTCTCCCTTTTTTGTTTTCTTACAGAGAATCTCTCTGCCGCTCAAGATTCACAAGTTGAAAGATGACACCGACATGGAAAATGCTGATTTTCCTACTCACTCTGACTGCTGCAGGAATGTTCTTTAAGTTAGAGTTCAGTAATTGGTGGCCACCTGTCAATGAACAGTTACCGTACAAGATCGCACAGGCCCACAGGATGCAGAACAGAGGCTCACTGGATGAAAAATTGGAAGGCAAGAGTCTTCAGGAGAAAAGCGTAATGGTCAAAAACATTTTTCCACAAGACCAAAATGCACATTACAAAAACATACAGAACCAAAATGCACAGGACAAAAACATACAGAATCAAAATCCACAGGACAAAAACATACAGGAAAAGACCCCATGTGGTTGTCAGAAATGCTTTTCCAAAGATGACAAGTTTTTCATGAGTTGTTTCAAACCTTCCATTGAACCATTTCTGTCTGCCAGCTCCACGCTCTCGCTGAATGTTTTCATGTGGTGGAAGGTAAGCTGTTTCCCTCAAACGTTCAAATTTTTTGTCTCCAGTGGTTGCTTTAAACTGATCTAAAAATAATGTTTTTGATGTGTGTAACAGCACTTACAGTATGAAAGACGTGACTTTAATTACTACAAAACAGCAGTGGCCAACCTGTTTAAGATATTCCCACCCGTTCCCAGCCTCGGAAAGCCCAGCCCGGGAAAATGCCGAACTTGTGCTGTGGTGGGGAATTCGGTTAATCTGAGAAGATCAGGCTACGGACCCCTGATAGACGGTCATGATATTGTTATAAGGTAAGTGTTCACTTCCTCACTTTCAAAAAGGTAAATAAAAAATAAAAAATGAAATAAGAAAATAACTTATTGTCCTGCTGTGCTACTCAGAATGAACGGTGGTCCAACCGCAGGCTATGAGACAGATGTCGGCACCAAAACGACCCATCGAGTCTTGTATCCAGAGAGCGCCGTAGATTTAGATAATTCCACTCATCTTGTAGTTTTTGCTTTTAAAATACAAGATCTGGAGTGGCCCACCAAGGCCTTGACAACCGGATTTTACACAACGTGAGTCATTCTGCTATGTGGCTTCCATGTGTTTTTCTGCTACCTTTATTTTGTGTGTTCTGTTTCTGTAAAACACACATCCCTCAAGCAGATCTTAAAAGACCTGGTCAACTGGACCCAGTCAGCTTTATACCCTAAGAGCATGGAAAATGTTGATTTTCCTGCTTACTCTGGTTTTTTCCTGTGTGTGTGTGTGGTTTTGGGAACTGACGGTCTGACAGGACAACTTCCCTCACTCTCCCATTCCTACTGAGCATCATGCTAGGACCACGGAGGGATATTTTATGTGCTATGATATATTATGAGCTGTTTCCTGTTGTTTGTACTGGAATGTGCATCATTGCAACTATACCTGTACCCCGTAAGAAGCAGAAACATTAAGTTCTCTTTAAGTGTTGTGGAAGTGCTGCACAAGCCCCCGTGTGCAGGGATGTGGAAAGTATTTGCCTTTTCACAGATTGCTTTTGCGTTTTTGTTACACTAAAGTGTTTCAAATCAAGCAAATTTTAATTTCTGAGTAACTGTAAACCAAGAATTAACTGTGATTAACTTTTTCCTTTTTCTTTTTGAGGAAGAGATTAATTTCGCAAGAGCTGTCATACGTGTACATTAAAGAAACAACTTAGTATAACTGGTTTGACAACATGAAGTTGGAAAAGGATTTCTGAAAGCAACAGATGAAAAGCAGTATTTGACTCTCAGCCTGTAGAAAGGCTTGAAGCCACTTCTTATGCTTTGGCAATCTAGTGAATCATACTAGGGCCACTTTCCACAAGAAATTATCCTCCATAGAGGTCAGCCTGCCAGAATTAGTCCAAGGACACATGAAACAATTTAATAGGAAGTCAAAAGAATTCCAAGTATAATCTAAAACTCTGCTGATGTCCCTTATCTGTGTTACGCTCTGTGTTCATGATTCAGCAACAACAAAGATACAAGATGCAAATGGCATCCACAACAAAGTTCCTTGGAAAACGATCAAAATATCCATTTGAGTTGTTTTAATTTGTTAAAGTACACCAGACCAGGGAGACAGTCTAACTAAATCTTTGGAGTTGTTAAAAATATGCTATATAAATGAATTTGACATTGACTTTAACGCTGCAGTGTGTAACTTTTATGTTAAAAAATAATAGTTTTTCCCATATTTGCTAAAATTCTCACTATGTTGTGATGGTATAATTTGAGACAGTCAGCTCCACTTCATCCCAGTGCTACTTCTGTTGTCTGACAAAATACACCAAAAACAACGAATCAGAGCCAGGAGGAGGGTCTTAGCTGTCAGTCATGCTAACATACTCGATGCTCAACGTGCTAATGGCGGAGAAACAACTCACCGTTACAGCAAAACTGTTTTTGCACTTTCATCGGTGACCATGCTAACTAGCATTGGCATATGTGGCAGGCTCTGCTGACAGGAAAAAGCTGTAGCGTAGCAGAAAGCAAGTGGGAGGAGGGAGTGATGGATGAGCAGTGCATACATTAGGATAACTGACAGCACTACAACCCTCCTCCTGGCTCTGATTGGTTGTTTGTAGTTAGCACTGGGAACACTGAATAGATAGAGGAGGTTGATCTTTTCACAGATTATATGTTTTTTAAATATATTTAACAAATATATTTAAAAAAAAATTAATTTATTAAAGTTCCATACTGCTGCATTAAAGTTTGGCGTAAGTATCTTACATGTTCCCTGTTTGTCCAACTTTAGTACCCTGTATTTGACAAGAAGGTAAAAAAGGTAATGTCTTATTAAACTGTTTGGTGCACTGAAGGTTTCCAACTTCAGTTTTAAATTCCAACCACTGATTCCTAAATTCATTTATTTATTTTCCAGTCCTCAGTTCTCGTCAACCACTAAATGGCTTTAAGAAAAATATTACAGTATAGGAAGAGTTGCCTACCAGATGGTGCTGGTCTATCCAAAAAATATACAGTATATTGGTCCATTAAAGGCCAACACTCCAACTGCTATACACAAAGTCTGTGAAGAGAATCTTGCAATTCAAATGATGGCGTGTATGCATGAACAAATCAAAAAGTCCCTTCTGACATTTATCTCATTCACATAAACCGCAAAGAGTTGATCTAATATCAATTTATGTCAAACTGTTCTTAACAGGTCACATAGAAAAGTAAAACAGAAAATAAATGCCAACAAAGATTTGGTAAGCATACAGATTGATTGTAATTTACTTTTGATTGCAAAGGTAACTATGTCGTCAATTTGAAGGCTGGTCATTGTTCACAGGTGATGGTGGTCAACCCGGCTTTTATGAAGTATGTCCACGAGATTTGGATGAAAAGGAGGGGAACGTATCCATCCACCGGCTTTATGACGTTGATTCTTTCTCTTCACGTATGCGATGAGGTAAGCCCACCCGACTCTTCAGAAAACGATAAAGTTCCTCGCGTTTAAAGTAGTTTCTGATGCAAAATGAGGTCTTTTTTTGTTGTTCTGGTCTGGCTCCTTGTGTTCCCTGTAATTTTTCCATGCAGTTTTTGTTCATTTTTTATTAAAACTGCAAAACTACTCACCATCTCTGTCTCACTGCCACTCATCATGACAGTGTTTGCCATCAAGTCCAGAGGACTCCAAAGTGCCTCACACTACAGTCAGTCATTCACCCTTTCACACACACACATTGACACACTGATGCCCCGAGGTAGCGTGACAGAGGTCAACACATGTAGAAAGGTTTTGTTGTCACAATGCAATGTTCTGCAGCTCAACTTTAAAAAACAGAGGCATCAAAACAAACAAGACAGGACTTTCAACTATCTGTCAGGTGTGTACCTTAAAGTGATGTGCTTCATTCAGGTCCAGCTGGGACACCAGAGTGCAGAAATATTATTTCATTCTTAAGACAAAACCCATCTAACAGTTTGCAAAATAACAGTTAAAAACTAGAAAGGTGTAATTAGGTTTTTTTGTCTGTTCTTTGAAAATGTTTACAGTTGGTACAACTATTTTAAATTAATCATCCATCCATCCATCCATTTTCCTACACCCTTGTCCCTTAATGGGACAAGGGTGTAGAAACTTGGTGTTTGTGGTTCTGCCACAAACACCAAGTGTTTGTGGCAGAATTGCAGGAATACTTTTTTTAATTAATCACTCTGTACAGATGTTTTTTTTGTGTGTGCGTGAATTGCTGGGATTATAGATAAATGTCCCTGCAGGCTGATATGAGGTGATCTGGGGCCATTTATATAGTTTTTTTTTTTACCACATACCACTTTTGTTTTTGTTCTCAGTCTGGATTTCAGCCACAGGCTCGCATATGGCTTTTCACTTCCTGATTCCACTTCTAAACTTTGAAACTGACACGGAAATGTATTGCGGCCTCTCTCAGAACCAGTTAACAGAATTCCTCTGATACCACGCTGTCAGTCACAAGTGGATCATAAATAAAAAACACAACTCATAATTAAAAATACCTGAGCATGTAGCTCCAGGGATCAGTTGCTGTAATGAGCTGGTCCAACCGGTTTGGCGCTTGGAGTAATCATCCATCCATTTTCCTACACCCTTGTCCCTTAATGGGGTCGGGAGGTGCTGGTGCCTATCTCCAGCTGGCGTTCCGGGCGAGAGGCGGGGTACGCCCTGGACAGGTCGCCAGTCTGTCGCAGGGCAACACAGAGACACACAGGACAAACAACCATGCACACACACACTCACACCTAGGGGCAATTTAGACAGACCAATTAACCTGACAGTCATGTTTTTGGACTGTGGGAGGAAACCGGAGTACCCGGAGAAAACCCACCATGCACAGGGAGAACATGCAAACTCCATGCAGAAAGGCCGGGGCCGGGAATCGAACCAAGAACCTTCTTGCTGCAAGGCAACAGCTCTACCAACTGCGCCACTGTGCAGCTATTTTAAATTAATCAGTTTTTTAAAATAAATAATCCATTTCACATTACTTCTATCATTAGCTATTTGTTTTTAGGAGTTTCTTTTTGTCATCACATCCTTCTGTCTTTTAGATAGCATCAGGAAGGATAATAAAGGGATTAAAAGCAAACATTTTGCACAAACTGCACAAAGCCCTATGGATAAAATTGTGTTTGCACCAGTTAAACAGTTATATGCATAGAGAGCTACATCCCTCCTTCTCCATACTCATGTTTACCTTGAGGTAAACATGAGTTTAATGAAGATAAGCCTTAAATAAAACGGACAAAAACTCCCATCTGTTGCCACAAGCTAACAAAATATCTTCAAAATGTAAATTAAAAACAAACCTCCTATGTGTATTGACAATGTCTCTATGGACAATATGATCAACGTCATCCAAAGTGTCTCAGGTCAGTGGTTCTGTTTCATCTTCATTCAATGTTTAACCAATATCTGATGACCAACTATCTAAAATCACCAGGGTCTTGTTACATTGACAGTAGGACAGTTAGTACAAAAAACATCAAGTCCAAATGAGATTGAGTGTCAAGTATGAAATTTCCATAATGGACAGGCTCTGTCCTAAGGGTTTGGATGTTATGAATCAGGAGTTTTTGCAATTGAGACGAAGAATGACAGAAATTATAGCTAGCCCATAAATGGAAACAATTACCTAGCAACACGCCAGAGGGAAACTTACTTGTAAACATTGTTAGCTCAAGCAAACAGGATCCAGTTGCAGACTCTCAGCCGCTTTACATGCAAAGACAGAGATCAATGTCTCAGCTGTGGCATCAGAGGACAAGTGAATCTTTTATTAGTTCTTTAGGTGGCGGGGGGAAAAAAATCCTTTCCTGGTTTCACAATGGATATGAGCCTGAAAAGAAGGTGTTGAGTCCATAAAATAGTCGCACACAAAAGCTGTAAATGCATTTATATGGAGGAATGGGGTAGCTGTCAGGAGTTTTGTTTTTACTGAGACGGAGTAACGTTCATGTTTTTATTTCATCTAAAAAATAAAAACAGTTTTGAATGTCAGTGGCGAATACTGTCTAGATGAGTGGCAGTGAGACGGAGATGGTGACTATATCTCATGTTGAGGTACAGTTAGAAATACACCTGAAGTAGAATATTGAATATTGAAGTAGAATCTTTAGGTGGCGGGGGAAAAAAATCCTTTCCTGGTTTCACAATGGATATGAGCCTGAAAAGAAGGTGTTGAGTCCATAAAATAGTCGCACACAAAAGCTGTAAATGCATTTATATGGAGGAATGGGGTAGCTGTCAGGAGTTTTGTTTTTACTGAGACGGAGTAACGTTCATGTTTTTATTTCATCTAAAAAATAAAAACAGTTTTGAATGTCAGTGGCGAATACTGTCTAGATGAGTGGCAGTGAGACGGAGATGGTGACTATATCTCATGTTGAGGTACAGTTAGAAATACACCTGAAGTAGAATATTGAATCTGCTGTAGTTGTCATGCCAACACACTAGTCGCTGCTTTGAATTTTAGCACGTCGTCTAAAGCACATGGGCTTTTTACACTCAGCTTCCACCTTATTGTAAACTGTAGCCTGTCTCCCATGAACAAAGTGCTGCTGTAACACAGATATTTCTTATCAGAAGTTGTGCTAAACTGAACAGGTCAAGCAGCACAGCGCAGCACAATGCTATTGTTTTTGTTGTCATCTCTCTGTATGTGTAGAATAAACCCTACAGCCGTGTGTACTGCGCATGTGCTCTTCCATATCAGCGGAGTACTTCAGGTCTGAAACCTGGTTTCAAAATTGCACTTTTGAAAAACTACACTCACTGTGGTCATGTAAACAAGTGGCTGGATCGCAACAGAAATGTCACTGTTTCACTGTAAATGGTGCCTAAGTCTCCAACAACCTGGGGTTTTTGGTTTGTGACCTGAAATCGTCTTCCGGTGTGTATTTTCAGCAGGGAACAGAGGCATTTAGAGGGTGAATAGAAAGGGCAGAGAACAGAACCTTGAGGTACATTGTGGTTAAATTAAGTAGAAGTACAAGAGCCTTCCATGGTGGACTGGAGAGTTCTAGATGATGGCTGTACCACTGAGGCCAAATGATTTGAAACACTGCAGAAAGGGAGAAGGAATCAGAACATTGTTGGTTATTTTAATAAAATTAAACTAACTACATTTAGGAGGTTAATTTAGCAGCTACCGTGGTGAAGTTGGGTGGCCAGTTCCCTTTCCAAGAGTTTGCCTACGACAGATCACACACTGGTTGGAAATTATTAAGGTTATTAAGATTGTCAGGGTTCTATCCCGGCCTCTTGAATAATATGGCACAAAATTTCTAATAATTATCATTAAAGTAATAATAAAATTCATTGTTTACTGATATGAGAAAATTTAACTTCTCCATTTTGCTGATAGTGTGTGGAACAGAGTATGGTCTGCACATGAAAAAGAGGTACAATTCATATTCTGCTTTTTACCTTCAGTTATTATATTTGTTGTCTCTTCTACATTTTTCTTCCTCTAATGTGAATATCTAGTTAGTCTTTTGTTTTGCTGTTAGTCGTCTTTATGTTCTCTGTGACATAAAGACGACTAACTAGTCGTCTTTATGTCATAACATTACTTATGACTACCATAAGTAATGTTATGCTAGTCATATATGTACGTCTCTTCTAATTTTGCAAATGAGAAAAATTACTTTTATCCTTATTTTGCTCCATATAAAAATTCTGATAGCAAGAAAAGTTTAAAACCAATTATTTACTTTTTGGACTCATTTTACCATCATTACTGAATGCAGCTTTAAGCTTTGCTGAGTCAAAAGTTTTGGTTTGTCCAAATTTTCGCCTCAGCTGAACTATTGTATGCAATTTGGTGACAAACGTGGCATCTTTTATATTCACTGAAATAAATGATATTGTCATTGAGTTCATTTTGCGGTATATTTTTAAATGTTGCATCAGACAAAAAATAATAGCTGCGGAACAACAGGAATCCAGGGAGTCTACGTCATGGGAGGTTAAAACCAGAACAATGAGCTGCAACATTGAAGCAGGTGAAAATGAATATAGTTTCAGAGTGTGAGCGAGAACAAGAGTCGGGGGAATCAAAAACTAAAGAACAAAGCGGCGCGGTACAAAGCGGTAATTCTATTGTGTTGACACACAATAGAATTACAGCAAAAAGAAAATCTTCCTTTTAAATTTACAAACTTTGTTTGTTCTTTTTTTTGTTGTTTGTTTTGTTGGTGTGTGTGTGTTTGTGTTCCCAGGTTCACGTGTTCGGATTTGGAGCCGACAGCAACGGAAACTGGAGTCACTACTTTGAAGTTTTAAAGAACAAAAACTACAGAACTGGGCCCCATTCTGGAAGTATCGAATACGCCATCCTG